>OX637534.1:27017457-29417457 GCA_951800035.1 Linnaemya tessellans
AGTGCTCATGTGTATTGTGTTTGTCACCACTTATTAGGTGGCTTAGTTGAATGTGATAACAGTTCCTATTTACACAAATTTTATTGTGAAAAAGAATACGGGAACTGTATCAACCTGATGTTAACATGTTATTGTTATAATACCCGTGTTACCGTTTGATTATTTTTTCTTCATGTCCCATTTTTCTGAATTTTTTGTTCCATCATACCTAAGTCAAACTTTTTTGGTTTGAATTTTATACTTAAGTACATGTGAACGTTTTTCCAATTTTTATTATTGGGTAGCTCAAGCCATAGCTTAAATTTGTATGTAGTAATAATTTTAACGAACATTTTATATTGCTATATTAAATTTGAAT
Source organism: Linnaemya tessellans (assembly GCA_951800035.1). NCBI lineage: Eukaryota > Metazoa > Arthropoda > Insecta > Diptera > Tachinidae > Linnaemya > Linnaemya tessellans. The sequence goes on from OX637534.1 coordinate 27,017,816, forward strand.
TAAGATTCTATAGGCTAATTGTTCGAAATTTTAATTTAAATCTCAGAAAGACATGAAAAATATTCCAAGGCACAAAGGCAAGTCAACATCAGTTTTATTCAACTTACACAGCAGAGCAGAACAGCTGTTTTCGAAAGACGCAACCCTTTCATCATCAGTGCTCATGTGTATTGTGTTTGTCACCACTTATTAGGTGGCTTAGTTGAATGTGATAACAGTTCCTATTTACACAAATTTTATTGTGAAAAAGAATACGGGAACTGTATCAACCTGATGTTAACATGTTATTGTTATAATACCCGTGTTACCGTTTGATTATTTTTTCTTCATGTCCCATTTTTCTGAATTTTTTGTTCCATCATACCTAAGTCAAACTTTTTTGGTTTGAATTTTATACTTAAGTACATGTGAACGTTTTTCCAATTTTTATTATTGGGTAGCTCAAGCCATAGCTTAAATTTGTATGTAGTAATAATTTTAACGAACATTTTATATTGCTATATTAAATTTGAATTAAGATTCTATAGGCTAATTGTTCGAAATTTTAATTTAAATCTCAGAAAGACATGAAAAATATTCCAAGGCACAAAGGCAAGTCAACATCAGTTTTATTCAACTTACACAGCAGAGCAGAACAGCTGTTTTCGAAAGACGCAACCCTTTCATCATCAGTGCTCATGTGTATTGTGTTTGTCACCACTTATTAGGTGGCTTAGTTGAATGTGATAACAGTTCCTATTTACACAAATTTTATTGTGAAAAAGAATACGGGAACTGTATCAACCTGATGTTAACATGTTATTGTTATAATACCCGTGTTACCGTTTGATTATTTTTTCTTCATGTCCCATTTTTCTGAATTTTTTGTTCCATCATACCTAAGTCAAACTTTTTTGGTTTGAATTTTATACTTAAGTACATGTGAACGTTTTTCCAATTTTTATTATTGGGTAGCTCAAGCCATAGCTTAAATTTGTATGTAGTAATAATTTTAACGAACATTTTATATTGCTATATTAAATTTGAATTAAGATTCTATAGGCTAATTGTTCGAAATTTTAATTTAAATCTCAGAAAGACATGAAAAATATTCCAAGGCACAAAGGCAAGTCAACATCAGTTTTATTCAACTTACACAGCAGAGCAGAACAGCTGTTTTCGAAAGACGCAACCCTTTCATCATCAGTGCTCATGTGTATTGTGTTTGTCACCACTTATTAGGTGGCTTAGTTGAATGTGATAACAGTTCCTATTTACACAAATTTTATTGTGAAAAAGAATACGGGAACTGTATCAACCTGATGTTAACATGTTATTGTTATAATACCCGTGTTACCGTTTGATTATTTTTTCTTCATGTCCCATTTTTCTGAATTTTTTGTTCCATCATACCTAAGTCAAACTTTTTTGGTTTGAATTTTATACTTAAGTACATGTGAACGTTTTTCCAATTTTTATTATTGGGTAGCTCAAGCCATAGCTTAAATTTGTATGTAGTAATAATTTTAACGAACATTTTATATTGCTATATTAAATTTGAATTAAGATTCTATAGGCTAATTGTTCGAAATTTTAATTTAAATCTCAGAAAGACATGAAAAATATTCCAAGGCACAAAGGCAAGTCAACATCAGTTTTATTCAACTTACACAGCAGAGCAGAACAGCTGTTTTCGAAAGACGCAACCCTTTCATCATCAGTGCTCATGTGTATTGTGTTTGTCACCACTTATTACATTTACATTATTTTACTAAACGAAATGCAGGCATATAGACATACTTGACCACATAACAAAAAAAAGCACATTATTTTACTAAATAAATAAGTAAAACATTTATTGTTATTGAATTGAAATGCTTCGTTTAAAATTTTAGTATTTTTGTTTGTTCTACATAGTCAGACGGCTTGTTAATGGTTTCTTAACTGATTCATTCATGAACAAGTAGTTATAAACTGCTATTTGATATATCTTATTATTTTTCTACTGTCCTACTGTTTTACTTATGTTGAATTCTGCTAAATATATTTTCTGGCAACACTGTCTAAAATATGTAAACAATCAAAATTATTTATAACATTTGAAACTATCTGTAGAGTAAAAGTCGCTCAAAAATTAAGTTTAAATTGCTAATGGAAATTAAAAACCAGATTAACAAACCATTTATAAAATATGTAAACAAAAGACTTCGGCAACGATGCGGTAGTGCTGCCGTCTTTATATAATGATTTAGTGGTTGCTAAACTGGCGGGCTGGCAGTATAATCCGTTGATAAATACCTGCGTTGTTGCCATATTATCGGCTTTATCTGTTTTTTTTTCAGTAACAAAAATAGATTTTGCAAAGTATTTTCAAAATAAATTAGTTAAGCTTTAATATGTTTAAAGTAAAGCTTAACTACGAGGCATGTTATGAAAATCACATAACCTTAAATCACACGTCATTTTAAAATCAATTTTTTTTGCAGTGGTGTTTAAAATCATGTACGTTAATTTTCTTTCATAAATGATATTGGATGTCCTATAGAATAGAAAAATTAAAAAAAAATATCTAAAACTATTGACCCTAAGGGACATCCCTGCAACATCCCGCTAATTTTAAACTCTAAAAACTGCTATTTAATTTATTTGCTATAACTTTTTAATGGATCGGCCGATCTCGATCCGGTTCCCGAGGATCGAGAACACTAGTCGATTACATACATATATAATTTCATTTTTGTTTAAATTAACTTTTTTGAATGTTTTCGTTTATGATGATTCGCGAATGCGTTAACCGATTTTGACCCGGTTTGTAGCAATCGATGTGGTTTTTAAATGACAAGAGCTGATTAGTTTTTGAAATCAACCAGAAGAGCCTTTTAAAATTTATGAAAAAAGAAAAAACATTTTTTCTTATTTGTTTGATATATCTCGAAATCTACCGGTCCGAATCGGTTCCAATTCACAGGGTATCTATATTTGCAAGAAATCTTTGAAACGCGCTTAGTTTGGTTCGATTAGAATCAGCCGTTATAAGATGTTCACACACATACATATGTACACACACACATACCCACACACACATACACACCACATATGCACACACATACAAAAACAACCATAGACATAGTGACACCCCATCAGGAATAACCAGGAAAGTTTTCTAGGAACTCATAACGTCGAGATTTTATAAAAACTAAATTTTTTCCATAACAGGATAAAGCCCAGTAACTTCCCGATTTTTTTTCGAAATTTTCAATTTTCTTAGCGAGAAGTTACTTACTTGACTAAATACGCAGGAATATTAGTAGAAGCATGGGCATACCACAAATATTAATCCATTGTGTGTAGAAATGTTTAAATTAATGTTTTATTAAATTAATTATTTTATTTCATGTTTCCAAACCCAATATTTCATTGTTTTTATAGATTTTTACTGGTTTTAATTTATTATTTCGTTTGGGGAGATAATTGAATATAGAAATTTTGCGAATGAAATAAAATTATGTTATATATTTTTTTAAGCAAATAGAAATAAAGCACATGGAGTTTTTGGTGATAAAAGATTTTTTGGTCGAACATTTTTTTTTCTAAACGTAAAAAAATAATTATTCTTCCAAAAAAAACTTTTCCAGAAATTAAATAAAATAAAAGATTACGAATATGGATCCTTAGCAATCAAAGAACGCATTAAAATAAATAATTAAAAACTTCTTTACAAGTGCGGTGGTTCAAAAGTGGCCACGGCATTACACGGTGTCGTCTAATATATATTTGTACTATGGAGCACACGACTAATGAAGATCTTTTTTTTTTAATTTTCGTTTTTGATGAACCAGATCGTTTCGAAATGCTATTTCTATTGAAAATACATATATGAAGTTTAAGACCGGTTTACGATCTTTTCAAATCTCAATTACCTTCAAACCATCTTGAGGCCTAAAATGCTCTTAAATATTTAAAAAAAATTATCTGCGCCTGGCGAAAAATGCAGGATACGAGTAGGTAATAAAAAAAATTCCACTTTTGGGACTTTCAAAATTTCTTTGGGAATTATGGGAGATGCAAATAACATATAATTTTTACTCTTCACTAGATTTTCGACCTATTTTCAGATACAAATATTTTCAGCTATAAATATTTTTAAATGATATTTTTCTCTTTTGTTTAATACTTTAACTGGCGATTTCACAATGTCGTCAGAGTTCCTTCTTTCGTATAAATACATTTGGAACAAAAAACAGTTCATACAATTTTGTAAGGAAAAAAGAATACATTCGGAATTGAGAAACAGGCAGTAAAAATTACATTTTTTGGTTAATAACTTTTAAATAATCAGTTGCAAAGCAGCTCTGAGTCAGTTAACATCAAGCCCCGTTGGCAATTATTTTTTAAGTGCAGCCAGACCACTGATTGTTTACTCTCTTTCGAGAGTTTTGCGTCTCACTCGCACTAGTTAATTTCAACACCTCAGATAACTGTAAAGTTTTACAGTTCTTCTGAGGAATATTCCGTGGTTAATACGTTGCTACTTCCGATGTGAAGGCATAGGTCGTGTACAGTCAGTCACAGTAACGGAAGAAAATACGGGTTAATAACATCGCCGGCATATGGTCTGAGTCACCCCGTCGGCATCTGTGCACCAAATACTTTGCTAATTTACTTTCTAAAGTATTTCATTCAAACAAACAAACTTTTAAGTAATGTTCAGCGCATCTCGTTAATTCGTCTGTAATGTAGCAAATTACTCGCTGCTGATAATCACCCCTATTCTGCGTTTCGATTATGTTCCCGCACTCAGTTATGCGCTCGAATCGAAAATTGGTATTCTAAACAAAAACCTAATCGATAGAAAAAGAAGAAGAGAAGAGTATGTTTAAACCAGCTGCTTTGTTACGAAACGTATGAAATAGAAACATTAAAAATATACAATTTTGTAATCATTGTAATTGCTAAACTATAAAAAGTAAAATTTTATGACTAAATAGTGATAAATAAATACATATATAAAAACTAAATATTGTGGTAACTATAATTAAATAAACTCATCAGTTAAGTACAGAAAGGAAGAAAATAGCCAGATTATAAGCAAACGGTATTTGTGGCCAAACTATTCCAGTGTAAGGAATACTGAACCGCCGGAGATAAATTTTCATTTTCTACACATCATTGCAAAATAAAAATTTTGTTTAGAGAAGAAATGGATTCGACTTCTTCCCAGAATGCCTGTACTTCTCCCTTGGGATGGTTATGATATCCAGACGCAATATCATCCTTCCTTGCCATTAAACTCGCCAGCTTGTCATACTGCTCAGGTGTTGTGTTTTTTGACCTGCAATACATTAACCCATATCGTCCCAGAGATTTTTTTTCGAATCAGTTTATAAAACTTCGTAGTTAAATGTTAATTTGGGTCCAGAAGATACGAATCAGATGTCCGAATTTTTTTTAAAAATTTTCTTTAAAAATTTTTTTTAAAAATTTTCTTTAAAAATTTTTTTTAAAAATTTTCTTTAAAAATTTTTTTTAAAAATTTTCACTAAAAATTTTATTAAAAATTTGCATTAAATTTTTTTTTTTAAATTTTCATTAAAAATTTTTTTAACAATTTGTTTTAAAAATTTTCATTAAACATTTTTTTTTTAATTTTTATTAAAAGATATGTTCTTAATCTTTCTTAAACAGAGAAAACAATTTTAAATGCTTGAAATTTACTGTTCGAAATATCGAACACTGGGACGAAATGGGTTAAATATACCTTTAAAGTAAAACAAAAAAACCAAATTTATTACAAAATAAATTTATAGCATTTTATACTCACATTTTATTTAATTATACACTTTTTTAACCACAAATAAAGAATCGAAAAAATGTCCGTTAGTACATACACAACTTAGAAAAACGTATGTAGCTACGATCATAACGCAGAATACATACAATCGAATAACAAATCGAAATGAAACAAAACGAAACTCAGAACACAAACGGAGAAAATTTCGATTCAAATCGAAATGCAGAATAGGGGTGAATAAAATAAACTTAATAAAGTAGGTTCGAAATTTCATGGGGATCCAAAGAGAAACTGAATTCTTATTTCTTTCTTTCTCACTTGACCAGCTGTCCCCTTAAAACTAACCTTTTCCCACATAAGCTGATAGTGTTTTCACTCTGAGAGTTAAAATCTGGTTTTAGCGTTGGAAGCATAAACAGCTGATTTTTCGTTCACACTGTACAACAGAAGTTTTTGTTTAAAGGCAAAAAGAAAAATTCTTTTTAAAATAGAAATTATTTTACATTTTCTCTTATTTTTGCAAATGGCGACCAATGTCAAATCTGTTTTGACATTTGTGAACTAGACAGATGTAGAATACAATTGAACAAGCCACGGAGCGATACACTCCCCATCCTCAATCTCGAGGACGATTTTTCGACCAAAGTCATAATGAGCGATGAGGCTCATTTCCACCTCAGCGGGCAAAACTATCGCTTCTGGGGCACCGAAAATCCACGAGTGATGCACGAGGTGATTACACAAACTCAAAGTGACTGCATGGTGCGCAGTTCACGGATGAATTCTTTCAGCTCAACTTGTACAAAGTGATGAACTTCTTGGAAATCAAGTTGTTATATATAAAAATACAACAAAAAATATTTCAGGCGTCGGTATATGTTTTTATTAACATAAACAATACCAGCTGTTGTTGATTTGTTATAGCCACTTCCAAATTTTTTTTATATATATTAATGTTATGAGCTAGTGAGGCTACGTTCTTATATAAATAAAACAATTTATTTTATTTCATTTTCCCGACGTTTCGTCAATTACTTGTTGACTTTTTCTAGGGTTTTGGAAAATCTACAATATTTAATAATTAAAAACATAAGATAATTATATTGCACATTTTCGCTTATTATAATGGTAACTTACAATAATTTGCTTATTATAGATAATTTACATATTAATTTTTTAAAATTTAATTAACAATGCTATGGTTTTCCATTTTATATAAACACAATTTACACAAATACCAGCTGTTTCCAATATATAACTTGGCAGCACTCAACTTGTACAGCTAAAAACAAGATTGCATTTCATAAGACCTATTTAAAACCAATTCGAAAGTGGTTTTAACAAAGTCATTTTGTATGGTAAAACCAGCTTCTACATGTTGGTTTTAACCTTAAAATAAGAATTAAAACCATATCAGTGTGAAAACGCTATAAAACTTTATTGCTAGAGGGTTATTTCTCTTAAAGAAATACATATATGTTACAGGAAATGTTCCAAAATCAGTTGTTAAATTAAAAAAGAAAAACTTTAAAAAAATTTTGCTAAAATTAGAAATAATATAATTGAAGACATTTGGGTCTTGATAATATATTTTTCTTATTTTATTTCGAAAAAATTAATAAAACTATGGCCTTGAAGCCTTAAGCAGAAGTGTTACCCATTATACTATTTTTTGAGATTACTTATTCTGAATACATGTATTGCATCTCCACTAGCAGCAAATTAAGTTGATTTGAGGAAATTATGTCGAAACCATTACGTTATAAGTAATTTTGTGTTCGAATTTGTATTATTTGGTTATTTTTTTAAGAGAAGAAATAAGCAGAAATTTTGTTCATGTTAACTTAAAATGGCAAAATAACAAGAAAAGATATAAAAATGCAAAATAAAATTGAGTTTTTTGTAAATTATATTCAAGAAATAAAATCAGCGCCATTTTATTCGTACTCAAATGTCACTTTTTCGGATTTGTAACTCAGCAATAGTGGATGCCACAAGGTTGCATTTGTAAGAAGAGTAGCCGTGCAGTGTTGCACAGACAAATTTCGAAGTAATTTGGAGAAAATTAAGTCATTTGAGACAATTTTGTCATATAAAAAATGTATGGGAAATCATGTCGCAAATTACTTAATTTGGGTAAAGGAAATGATTTGGCCCAAATCATGTTTATTAGTTATCTAAGACAATGAACTTTTCCGAAAACCTTTTCTTTACAATTTTCAGCGTAATCAACTTTTCGATGTATTAAAGAACTCATGTCAAGATGAAACTAGAAAGTTTCTAACAGATTTCTATGGATTTTTCCTTTTGAAATGCGACAATATAAAACAAGAAACTTTTTTGTACTAAAATATTTAGACAAAACAAAAACAAAAATTCCATATTAATGGTTTTTACTTAAATCACAATTTATGTGAGCGGTCTGTGCATGTACGTCGTCTCATAATACAAACATCCAGTGCTGGTGCAACAAAAATGTCAAGATATTATTATGGAAAAAAATATTGTGGTCTGTTAGACAATGAGGCGAATCTTGCAGTACATTGTAGTTCTTGTATATCAAAATATAGCACTTCTTTTTCATCTCACTAATGCCAACACACACTCTCTTTTACTCTTTTGTTTTTATGTCATACATATTCTGCAAGTAGTTTGTACTCGCATGTTTTGTTTTTGCAGTCATTTATATTTCCATACTGCATGATGCTGCTGGATCCTGCATGCGGAAATGCGTCTGATGCTACACACTATTATTGTGTTGATGCTACACCCCTTGATTATTATTTTTTTTAATTCTACTCGCACACTGACTTTATATTCAGTTTCTTTCTATTTAAATGCTGCTATTTGCTTTGCTTATTGTAATCAGCAAAAACTCTTCTTTTCTCTACTCTACTCTGCTCTAATGTGGCTTTGAACAATAGTTTATAAACCATAATGCAAACTGCAACTAAAAACAAGTTGAACAATAGATTTTTTGTTTAAAAAAATCTAACTTTTAACACGGAGCTTAAATTTTCACCACATTTTCTTTTTGCAAAAAAAAAGTGATTTGATTGCCAAAAGCTGTTAAAAACCCTGATTTAATCCTGTTCATTTCTACTCTCCTTTTAACCCAAATAATTTTCGTATAAATTGTTAATTTTCATAATATGAAAATATAATGAAAGTGTAATGCGGCTGCTTTTTATGGTTTAAGCTAATTTTATGTGCAAATTGCTAGGAGGGTACATTTAAAATTTACTAAAAAGTCTTCATATATTAAATGACAAGTTTGAATAATTTGCAAAAGTTATACAAAAAAACTAATTACAAAATTATTTCAATAGCTTCCAATAAAATAACGCTCAACTGTCATTATTGTATGTAAACATAACCTATAAGCAAAACAGAAACCATATTGTACAATGTTGCCAACACATTTCAGTGTATTGTACTTCTTCTGATTGTAAAATTAAAATTAGGAGATTTTCAGTGTTTCCCACATACGAGGTCTGCTCAAAAAGTAAGCTGAATTTTGATTTTTCCGAAACAAGTATTTACTTGTTTATCAATTTCGATTTTATCTCCTTCAAAGAAGCCCCTAAGACATAATACACTTTCTAATCCTCGAAGCAGTTCTGATATGTTATTGGTAGGTATGCCCTTGAGTTCTCCAAACTTTTTTTTTCTCCTCAATCATCACAAGGCCCTCTTCTATCTTGTGAACAGGAAAAAATTAACAATTATATTGCAAGTGTTTGTATAAATTTGTTTGCAACGTTAAAACCATAAACAGCTGATTTTGCAGTTTCACCAGTGTTGCAAAATGTAGAATAACTGGATAATTTGTGGCACATATTAATCTTTGATGTCCCAGTGGCGCTTTTGTAATATATGTATTTTGAGACTTCCACCTGAAATTTACAATTGCCATTTGGTGTTGCCTAAAGATTTTACTATTGAGAAGTTAATAGACAAACCGATTGTTTACTTGATTCGTGAATATTAGAAACGAGAAACGAAAAAAATGTTAAGTACCAGATTGTCATGTACTATACAATCTCCATTTCCGTCTCCTCTCCAATAAACTTGGTCTGTGGTTTAAAGTTATTTTGTCACCTTTTAATACAATCGAGATAATGAAACCGGCAGACAGACAATGCTAAAACAAATATAAGCATTTAAAGTTTAAACCATCATTCTTTAACGTCACTCGATAAGAAAATTTAAGTCCATTAACATGGGCAATACACCTAATGAAACAATTGCCGCACTAAGTGTGGTATTCGCCTTTGACTGAAATGGGCTTTACAGCAGAAATTTAAAAAAAAAAAATATAATAAGTAAAAGTGTTATATTCGGCTGTGCCGACTCTTAAATACCCTTCACAGATGTAATTATTCTTTCTTTCTTTGTTGCTAAAACAGAAAGTATGTTTAATTAAAAAAAAAAAAAAAAAAAAAATGATGTTATCAGTTACTTTTATATGTATTTAAGAAAACGTTTACATTTTTTGGCAAGGAAGCTAAATGTTTGGCTCTTCTTATTTCTAATACCTCTGAACGTCTTTCAAAAGTATTAAATATGTTTAATTTACAAACAAAATGTACCCCAGAAAGTTCTAACCATAGAATCGTTTTTTAGATTTTTTTGGTTTTTAATACAAATTTATTTCTTCCTGATATATAAAGTAGATATAATTCATCATAAAAATAAAAAATAACAAATTATATGGTTACTTTTATGAATCAGAAAATGTCGATATTCCAACCCTGAAATTGGATTTTTAATGTTTTGGTTTTTAATACCAATTTAACTCTTCCCGAAGTATAAAAAAGATTTCATTAAAAAAACCTAAACTAGGAAATTATATGGCTACTTTTATGTACTAAAAAATTTCGATTTTCCAACTCTGGAACCGAATTTTTAATTTATAAAATTTTTAATATGTACCAATTTAATTCTTAGCGAAATATAAAATAGGTTTAATTCACTAAAAAAAACAAAATATGGAATTTATGTGGATACTTTTATGTACCAAAAAATTTGGATTTTCCTACCCTGGAACCGAATTTTTAATTTTTTATTACCAATTTAATTTTTTTATTACCAATTTAATTTTTTAGGTTTCATTTACTCAAAACACAAAATTTGGAATTTATGTGGGTACTTTTATGTACCAGAAATATTTCGGTTTTCCAACTCTGGGAGCGAATTTTTATTTTTTTTCCAATGCAATTCTTAGTGAGGTGTAAGACAGTTTTACTTGACAAAATAATTAGAATTATTAAACTTTTTGGTCACTTTCATGTAACATAAAATATTTAATTTGTTCAACCCTGGAGTCGAAATTTTGATTTTTTAAGATTTTAATGCCAATTTTGTGCTTCCTGAATTATAAAATAGTTTTAATTAGAAAAAGCAACAACGTCAATTGCCTTTTTGGTTACTTTTATGTATAAAAAATTTCAATTTCCCATCCCTGTGAGCGAAATTTTAATTTTTGTTTTCTTATTTTACCAATGCTAGTTTTCATTAGCTATAAAGTCGTTTTATTTAAGAAAAACTTAAAATTTGCAACCATTTTGATCACTTTCATGTACTACAATATATTGCATGTACCAACAAAAACTTTCAATTTCCCAACCCTGGAATTTGAAATTTTAATTTTTATTTGCTTTTTTATCAATGCGACTCTTCATTAGGTGTAAAGTAGTTTTATTGAATAAAAATTTTAAATTTTTAACCATTTTGGTTACTTTTATGTACAAAAAAATTTCAATTTCCCATCCCTGGAAGCAAAATTTAAATTTAAAAATTTTTCTTTTTGACCAATGCAATTCTTCATGATGTATAAATAGGTTTTATTTAAGAAAAACTTAAAATTTTTAACAATTTTAGTTTTTACATGTACTACAAAATACTGAATGTGCAAAAAAAAATTTTACATTTCCATCCCTGGAAACTAGTTTTTTTTTAGTTTTTAATAGACCATTGAGGCTTCCCAAAGCACGAAATAGGTTTAATTTACAAACAACCAAAAAAAGAATTGGTTTTTGGTATTAATTTTGCGTCGAGAAATAGATGTAAGCTTCCCAGCTCTGGAACCGTACTTCAGATTTTTCTAAATTTCAACACCACTCCATTTAAGCTCATTTCCAAACCAACGGTACAAGAAAGAAGTCTCTAGCTCTTCTGGGGGTTTGAGAAAAATTTCACATACAGACGGACGGACATCGCTCAATCGTCATCGTTATTTCTAAGGATTCAGAATATATGTATATACCTTATGGGGTCCCATATTGATATCGAAGAAATTACACACGGAATGACAAACCTAGATATACTTTTTTGTGAAGGGTATAAAAATTGTGTCCATACCGGACCTTCACTCTATGAGGATGCATTGAATGGGCTACTTGCAGGTTTCACGATCTCCATTACTAATATAGCCGCTGAGATAAAAATATGGCTCGTCTGAAGAGACGATTTTTCGAGCAAATGCGGCGAATTATGGTTGAGTTCTAAAAAATCAAACTACATAGGAGTGATGCCAAGTCTTATGTATTTTGTTTTTACAAACAATTTGAAGTGGCATCACTGCCACTAGTAGATAACCGTTTCATCATGCCCATGCATGAAATGCAAAGTTATGCAGATCTACGGCAGGTGTTCTTTTTTATTTTCTGAATTGGAAGATAATATCTCGAATTTAGGTAAAAGAAGAGATCTGCTAAAACTCCCTATAGTGATAATTGTGATTCTTTTTGTACCCTCCAAAATTGAATTGGAGGGCATATTCACTTTGTCATTCCGTGTGTAACACAGCGAAATATCCCTCTAAGACCCCATAATCTATATATGTTATTGAGCAGAGATGAAGTCTAAGATAGCCATGTCCGTGCGTCAATTCGTCTGTGTAAATCACGATTCAGTCCAAACGAAAAGAGCCAGACCCTTGAAATTTGGTAGAGATAATTTCTTAAGGATAGCACAGCTGAAGTTCGTAAATGGGGTCAGTCGGGTCAAAGGGAAAAATGTTCCCAACTAATGTTCCGAACTAAACTAATCTCTAAAAAAGTATTTTGTAATGTTGTTAAGCAAATGATATATTTTTATGTCAAAGAAGATCCAAAGGATTGAAGTTGGAGTCAGAAAATTAGAAAAATACATTTTTAGACTCCGTCTCCTTTAGTGGGCGTTGACGTAAGATATTACATTCAAAAATAGTATATGTAAATATTTAAGAAATTGTTTTCCTTAAGCCTACATTCCTTAAATTAAATTTTTAAGCTTTTACGACGAAGCTGAGATGTTCTCCGATCTTCCCTAAATTTTTTTCTAACTTAATTTTTTTTCTACACTTAATTACCTCAACAATTTACTGTTTAGTATTTTATGGCAAAGGTCAGATGTCTACCCCACCACCTTTCCGGAGTGACCCTATCAAAATAGAATTGTAAAATTAGGCTCAGAAATGTCTTAAAGGAACTCTGAGCCAGCAGGTTGAACATTTTTAATTTAATTGCCAAATATTTGGAGGGTAAGTTTCGACCCGGTTGAACAGAACATTCGTACTTGTTTTAGATTATATTATAAAAGAATTTGTGATCTTTTAAACAAAAGAATATAGGTATATATCAAAAATGTGTGAAGGAAGAGGAGGAGTTGTGTTAGTTATATGCCCTAGAAAAGTCAGCGAATGAACCACCTGCTATTCCTAATGTAGGAACTGAAGATCTAGATATCCGATTCGCATATTTTAGAGGGACTGTTAAAGGATATGAAGCCAAAAAAGTGAAGCCGTTGAACTTCCAGAGAAGAGCCAGATGAGATGCATGATATTATCCTCCTACTCCTTTTCCTCCTACTCCTCATTGAAACTGTGGTTATGATTATAGGGTAAACCCATAAGTTCAGTATGGCTTCCACACTATCACAGGACTTGAATCGACTCTTTCGGATTTGTAAACGCTGTACAATGTTCCCATATTGTTAAATAAAATTCTACCCTCGTCAGAAACACGTTAAACTTTTTAATCAAATAAATTTTTTATACACTCGTATTTTCATATGTGTGTGTATGGGTGTGTTAGCATATATAGTGCACATAAATATGCATGAATCTGCGTATGCAGGTTTGCATATGTATTTAAGGAAGTTTTATTTTATTAGTCCTTTGCTTGTATTTACATTTACATACAAACATTTTTGTTTGCATTCTCATGTGGAAAATATTGTTGGACGATATACATAAATATAATGCAGTTCGTACTTTTATGTTATAATTTCATTCTATACTTTACTTTTATTTCCTTTACATGTTTCGGTATTTTTGTGCTAAAATTTACTCCATCACACACACATACACACCTGTACATATATAATGGCGTTTAAACGTTTACAAACGAGTCAGTGTAGTGCTTTGAAAGAATACGTTGACAGAATATGTAAGATAAAAGCAAATTGTGCGGGCTTGTTGTTATTGTTTCACATGTAAAATGTTATATTTTTTCTTGTGGGAAAGTGTTTTTTTATTTGTTCTCTATACAGAATGAAATATGTATGCTTTTACCTGCAACTAAGTTACCCGGTTTAACGATCCTTTATTTTTATTTCATATTATTTTGCATTCATGTAGCGGAGTTTTTTGGGTAACTTGAAAGTGTTTCTTTTTATTTATATATATTTTTTTCATTAATGTAAAAACTGTGTTAGTGGGCAGATTAAATATTAATTACAAACGAAGATAAAAATGTAACGGCAACGATGTAATAAGATGCTTTCCAGAGCATAATAATGAACATTTTAATTTTATTATCTGTTTTCTTTTTTCGTTATTCAAAATAATCGTGCACATGTGTAGGTTGGTGTGAACATTACAGTGAACGCTCACAACTGGGAAAAAAGTTAGAGCTTTAATTACAAGTTGAATTAAAAAGTAAATGACTCAAGCAAATGAACAGAATGAAAATGTTGAGCGTTTTAAAAACAAATCGAGAGCCGCGATATACAAGTGCATAAAGAATACCGTTTGCTTTAATCGGATAATAGATTACTCGGTTATTAGTCGAATTAATCGATTATTTTAAAATTAATCGACTAATCGATTAAATTAAAATTAATCGATTAATTTAAAATTGTTCCACTAATAGATTAATTTAAAATTAATCGACTAATCGATTAATTTAAAATTGATCGCATAATTTAAAATTAATTGACTAATCGATTAATTTAAAATTAATCGAATAATCGATTCTTATAAAATTAATCGACTAATCGATTCATTTAAAATTAATCTACTAATCGATTAGTTTAAAATCAATCCACAAATATATTAATTTAAAATTGATCGAGTTATCGATTATTTAAAAATTTATCGATTAATTGATCCACTAATCGATTACTTTAAAATTAATCTACAAATTGATTAATTTAAAATTAATTCACTAACCGCATAATATAAAATTAATCCACTAATAGATTAATTTGAAATTAATCGACTAATCGATTAGTTTAAAATTAATCCACTAATAGATTAATTTAAAATTAATTGACTAATCTACTAATTTAAAATTAATTGACTAATGGATTAATTTAAAATTGAGCCACTAATTTAAAATGAATCCACTAACAGATTAATTTAAAATTAATCTACTAATAAAATTAATTCAAAATTAATCCACTAATAGATGAATTAAAAATTAATCGACTAATGGATTAATTTAAAATTGAGCCACTAATTTAAAATGAATCCACTAACAGATTAATTAAAAATTAATCGACTAATCGCTTAATTTAAAAGTGATCCACTAATCGATTAATTTAAAATTAATCTACTAATAAAATTAATTCAAAATTAATCCACTAATAGATGAATTAAAAATTAATCGACTAATTGATTAATTTAAAATTAATCGACTAATCGATTAAATTAAAGCTAATCGATTAATTTAAAATTATTCCACAAATACATTAGTTTAAAATTAATCAACTAATCGATTAATTTAAAATTAATTGACTAATCGGTTAATTTAAAATTAATTCAGTAATGGATTCATTTAAAGTTAATCGACTAATCGATTCATTTAAAATTAAATCACTAATCGATTAATTTAAAATCAATCCACTAATATATTAACTTAAAATTGATCGACTAATCGATTAATTGATCCACTAATCGATTAATTTGAAATCAATCTACTAATTGATTAATTTAAAATTAAAAGACTAATCGATTAGTTTAAAATTAATCCATTAATAGATTAATTTAAAATCAACCGACTAATCGATTAATTTATATTACATACATGTATTATTCACTACTTTGAGATCTTGTTAGTAAAAAACAATTACAATAGTAATTCTTGAACTAAATAAAGTAGATCTATATCCAAAATTATTATTTTAGAAATAGCTTTTGTTCACATAATGGACACTTTTTTAGGAGCTTTCGAATTTAATTTAAAGTAAACACATTTATAGAAATGTATGTATCGGTATTTGAATCGCTAGAACGATCTATGTAATCCATTAACAGTTAAACGATTGAATACTTTAATTGGGGCACAGACAAATATTTTACAATGTGTACATTCTCTGCTACTTTGATTCGATAAACACATGTGATTGGCGATATTTATTCAGTCTTAAAGTAATTCTCTAATACTGCAAAAAAAAAAACAAATTTTTTAAATACTAAAGGCCCTAATTCATAAAAAAATATATTTCATCCTTATAACCTTCTTATTTGACAATTATTGTATAGAAATATGTCAAATAACGAATTACAAAACTTCCAGCTCGCATGGTCCAATTTGTGACCGTTTACTGTATTTAAAAAGTGTCATAGAAGGAAATAAAACGTCCTTAAAGAAATCTTATGGCTATGTGTACACGTACATACACGACTACTTATGAATGTATGTGTTGCCTCAGAGAATCTCAAACTTTTTACTCTTGTAAATTACATGTTTTTTACTTTTTTTGCAATTCTGCTTTATATGTACATTTTATTCAATAGTTTTTCACAAATTTTTACCGGTCTGCTTCTTAAGTAATTTTCAATCATCCCTTTTACAAATTAAAATTTAATTTTCTACTTATTTTTTATTAAAACGTTTAATTGTAATTTATTTGAGTTATTGTCTTATGATGATTTGGTGTAAGAAACAATGAAATTCAGCCATATAGACATACTTGATCACGTAACAAACAAAGCAGTATGTTTATTATTATTATGCTTTTTTTCTTTTAGCAAATCTAATGCGTAAAAACGCTACAGGTAGTTTTGTGGTACGCTTTTCACTACCTTGTCGTCAACCAATATTGAAAGAACATATATTTTAAAAAAGCTATTTTTATGTAGATGTGCACAATATAAATATTCTTTGTATTTATTTCTTATTTCTTATTAGAAAATATGTAACATTTTTACACTTTTTTTTCTAAGAAGTTGCATTTAGAGCGAGTTTTAAAACAAAAATTCATATTTTATAAATTTACTATTTCCAAATGAAATAATTTTGCTATTTTGTACTGAAAAGTGCAAAAAAAATTTAGCACAATTTTCTGAAAAAGAAAACAACATAAACAATAAAAAACATTACACAATTAACATATTTCTTTTATCAAAAACTAGAAACATTTCAACGCAATTTTCACTTAAACATTTTAAATAAAATATTTATTTGCTAAATCAACACACCCTACAAAATAAAGCAGATCGCATGTGAAGTGCGTGAGTGTTGGAACATGCAGAAACATGTTTGCCGATTTAAAATTCTCGTGCGATTTGACAATCGTGCCGGGTTTATTTGCCTGCTAAATTCTTGCAGTAATCAGACGCATATTCATCTTAAGCTGTAAATGTATACTGAAGAATTTTTGAAATTTAGTTTTGACCACACAGTAGAAATAAAATATATTTTAATAATTATGAAGAAAAAAATTATAAAAAAAATTCAAAATTTTGAAATTTTTTTGGATTTTTTTGTGAATGAATTTATTTTTAGCATTACTAATGTTATTTGTTTATTTAAATAAATAACAATTATAAAATTAAATATGTCTACTAATGTTATTCCTTTTTTTCTACACCAAGAGTCCAGCCTGATTGCAGTTTTTTTAACAATAAAAAATTAAATCCCCACTTCAGTACAATAGTGCAATACAGTGCAATCTCGCTAAAATAAAGTATTGAAATATTGAATTAAAAATATAAAATAGGAAAGGAATTAGTAGTCACGAACACGGTTGCCACTGAGTAAAAAAATTTTTTACCAAAATTTTCCGAAAATGTTACCAAAAAGTTACCAACATTTTTTTATAAAAACAAAAATCTTTATTTTTTTTATAATAAAAACAACAACTTTTATTAATAAAAAACATAACATAAAACGTTTTAATTCAATTTAGAACATAAATAAATATTTCAATTCATTATACCAACGAATTCCGTATTTAATTTAAATAAATTGTTTAATATTGCAGTCATTTAAAATAATCTTTTGCTGACCAAACATAATGACATTTGCATATTACGCCGTTGAACAATTTGGCGCACATTCACACAGTTGTTTTTAATGATTTTTTCTCAGTGTTGAGTAATGCGGAAAAATGATAAAAGAAAAGCAATAATTTGATAGTTTGTCAAGCCTTAAAAACAAAGTTACCAAGTTACCAACCCTAAAATAAATTACCAATTTTGGTAGAATGTTACGAACTGTGGCAACTGTGGTCACGAATAGAATTCCACTTGTCTGACTAATAACAAGCCACCAATTTTATTGCCACAAAAGTCTCCCCCTTTTCATAAATTCTTTTAACCAATTATAAAATTAGCTCATTTTTTATTTCATTTACTTTGCTCACTTACATTTACAGAAAAATAGAACATAATTAATTTTATATTGTTTTTCTTGTTGCTGAATAAAATTTGTCCAGTAATATCCAACAAGATCATTGTCATCGATCTGTCATCCACATGCGTGTGTTTCTCATTTATTCTTTTTTGATGCTATTGTTTCTTATTTTGTTTTAACTAAACATACTCGAGTCAGTTGAATCTAGTTTCAATTTAGCCATACAAATTAATTATGCTCGCGTTCTTGATGATTTGTGAAAATTGTTCCTGGATTTTACTGGAATGCGTTCGCTCGCTTAATTCAAATGACGGAGCAAAATCGTAAACTGCTGCCATATAAAGAAATTCTTGGGATCAGTGTTACCATGGCAAATTTTCAAAAGTGCTACAATAGAAAAAGAGAAGTTCTAAGAGCAAAAGGTCCACTATTAAAAAACGAGAAAAATGGGCATCAAATATTTTTAAATAAAGCTGAACAAACTTATTGATTAAAATATTTTTATGAAATATATAAGGAAACAGAATTCACATAATATTTTTCAAAACAAAACGAATCTGTAAAATATTTTTATTTTGAGAGACCTCATTTGAAATTTTCTTTCCAAATACAGGGTGGGCAAATTTCAAGTTAGGAAGTAAAAATTGGCTGTCATATGATGAAATGTCAAGAATTGAGCTGTCATTCTTTGACATTTACTCAGAAAAAGGTTGGGAAATATTAACCGTGGAAAGCCGGCCGACCCTTGTTTGCGTCGAACGTTTGTGAATTGGCTGTTTGAAATACTGAACGAAAATAACGAATTTTTCAACAAAATTATCGCATATGGGGCTCACAAAATCCAAAAACACTCCTGGGAAAAACCATTACATCCAAGAAAATTTACCGTAAGGTCAAGTGGTATCATCGGCCCATACTTTTTTCGAAAATGAGCAAGGAAACGCCGTCGCCCTCAATTCCCTGCAATTGCCTAAATGTTGACATCAGTGAGTGAGCTTTGATTTCAGCAATACGGCCAAACAATTCAGTTATTGCAGGAGAAATTTCCCGGTCGCGTAATTTTTCGACTTGGCGATGTCAATTAGCCGCCTCGTTCCTGTGATTTAACGCCGTTGTATCATTTTCAATGGGGTCATTTGAAAGACCGGTTTTATGTGAACAAACCACAAATAACTGAAGCTCTGAAAGATGAAATTCGGCGCTGCATTGACGAGATAAGCGAAACGTTGTTGCCAAATGTGGTTAAAAATTTTGTGAAAAGAGCGGGTGTCTGCCGATGTGCTAGAGGTGAAAATTTGCCCGACATCATATTCCATTATTAACTTCCATATTTCTACTTTACATTGATGTCAATAAAACTGAATTTGTCAAAAACAAGTGTGCCAATTACTTCCTAAACTTAAATTTGTCCACCCTTTACAACTTAAAACTATTGGGTCAATAACTCCGCGACTTTTTGAATGCAACACAGTTTTTTATATAAAAAGTTATTTTATTTTTCAACACAGTCTCCTTACAGTTTTATACACTTAGGGCCATTATTACAACTTAGAAATAGTTAACAATAGGATGCTATCTGGTAGATAAATTTTATTTGATTATTACAAGTTAAAATTATCCTTAATGGATAACAGGAGGTTGATCCTCATGATAACTTTCAAAGTTAACTTTAAGCAAATGAAGCTGTCATATTTTCTTCTGAAAATATGGCAATTTTAACAACATTTTTATGTCAAAGTGAATAATTCAAACTTTTCAACCTAAAAATGGACAATAGACGTTTATTTTATTTAAATAATTTAGATATTTTTCGCTTTCTATCTTTCCGATTCAGTCGTATTATTTAGTTTCGACATTATTTTCAATAATACAATTTACGCAAACAGCAAAAGCACTTAACACAAGTAGCAAAATAATTTAACACACAGAAAATATAATAACGTTTTCAATTTAAGAAATAAACAAAAGTAAATCGTTGCCACTTTTTAAAATCACTAATAGTAGTCGGTAACCACCGCAATGTTGCCACAATATATAAATTAAATTTTTTATTTTATCTGACAGTTGTAATAATGGAAAAACTTTAAAGGTCACTTTATCGTTCACGTTAGCTAATGTTAAAGTTAACTATTGGGAACTTTATCGTTAAGTTGTAATAATGGCCCTGACAGTCTTTTCACACTGAAAGTTAAAACCTGGTTTTAGTATTAAAATCATAAACAGCTGATTTTGCGTTCACACTGCAAATTGTGATTTTGACATACAGGCTCATAGAAATGTGTGAATTCGTTGCTGTACTTGTTCTCTATTTTTACAACACTTAATTGATAACCTGCACAACAGAAGATTTTGTTTAAAGGAAAAAAGAAAAAGTTTTACAATGCGTTCTAACAAAACTAATTATTTTACATTTTATTAAAGAATATTTTAAAATTATGGAACTACTTATACGAAGTGAAGAACTTCTTGGAAATCAAGTTGTTATGAATAAAAAACAACAAAAAATATTTCAGGCGTCACTATATATTTTTATTAGCATAAACAATACCAGCTGTGTCCAATATACATATAACTTGGCAGCACTCAACTTAGCACAGCGACAAATAGGCAAAAACAAGGTTGCATTTCACAAAACCTACTTAAAACCAATTCGAACGCGGCTTTAAGTTGGTTTAAAAAAAAAATCATTTTGTATGATAAAGCCATGTTTTAACAGTTGGCTTCAACGCTAAAACCAGAATTTATTAAAACCATCTCAGTGTGAAAACAGTTTTAAAGTTCTTTTATCCCTTCCGAAAAGTATGATTTGTCGAGGGACATTTGTTTGTGAAACGGTTTCGTTGTTAGAGTCAAGTTTCTTTCCGCCGAGAAATTTCTTCAAGTTTGGGAACAAGAAATAGTCACTCGGTGCTAAATCTGGAAAATAGGGCGGATGAGGGACGAATTCATGTATTTCTGCAATTATGTGCACCCTTGAATGTGATCATTCAAAATTAAAACCCCTGAAACATGTGAGATGTCTATGGCTTCCACATACTCTCTCACTTTCAATCTCCGACTCGACTAATCTCGTATGACGGTAACGCTGGTTGGGATTTACTGCACAAATTGTAGTCGGCAAATATGTAACGATGAAAAATATTGTTGTAAACGAACACTTTCATTATTTTTCCTTCTGTGCAAAATGTAAATAAAATTAAGAAAACATTGAATAAACAAATTCGTAAAGTTGTTTAAAGAAATAAATTGAATACATTTTTCAAACTTATTTAGAAAGCCATTTCTATTGAAATTGTACCGCATAAGCAAAATGCTTATTTAATTTTAAAATTTAAAATGTTCCTTTATATAATATCGTACGTCAATGCCCACTTAAGGGGCCGGGGTTCAAAAGTAGACATATGATGTTTTCCACAGACGATCATTGCTGATCAAGAATATATTTACTTTATGGGGTTCAATTCTTTTTGAAAAGCACTAAAACTGTATTTTGTCGGGGTCGCTCAGGCAAGGGCTGTGGGGGAGACATTTCACCTTTGTCATAAAATTCTAAAAATAAATGTTTGGAAAATTAAATAAAAAATAAAAAAATTTTTTTTTGAGGAGTACCAGGTTACGTCAGCTTCGTCAGTAAAGCTTAAAAATGTTATTTTTAAGGAATGTAGGCTTAAGAAAAACAATTTGTTAAATGTTTACAATATTTTGGCAAATAATAACTCCCACTTGAGGTGGCGGGGTCCAAAAATTTTTTTTTTTTTTATTTTATGGCACCGTTTAATGCGTTGGTTTATACCAAGTTTCAAGAGTCTGGCTCTTTTTGTTTGGACTGAATCGTGATTTCCACAGATGGACGGACGGACATGCTCAGATCGTCTTAGATTTCATCACTGATCAAGAACACTAGTATATGGGGTCTCAGATGGATATTTCGCTGCGTTACAAACGGAATGACAAAATGAATATACCCTCCAATTCTTTTTTGGAGAGTATAAAAATTGGGAAGATATTGGTTGTACCATGTTTTGAAAAAATCTAGTTTTCACCAGATTTCGACGTTTTGAGTTCCTAGGAAGCTTTCCTGACTACTCCTGAGCAGCCGTCACTAATGTATGTATGTATGTGTTTGGGTGCGTGTGTGTGTATGGGTATGTCACTTGCTTATAACTTTTGAACGACTAAGGTTTTTTTCAACTTAGATTTCCTATGAATTGGATGGAACCGGTTCGCTCCGCTACATTTGAGAAATATCAAAATAACAAAAATGGGCTTTCAAAAGTATTTTTTAAATATCTTTTAAACAACTTTATCAAAAAGTAATCAGCTCTTCAAATTCAAATAGCACGTCGAGCACCACCAACCGGGTCAAAATCGGTTGATGCGTTCATGAGATTTTTTAAACGAAAAAATTAAAAAAAAAAAATTATTTGAAAAAAATTTCCAAAATTATATATGTGATTAATTAGTGTTCGAACCAACTTAGTGGCGTTTACATAAAACTTAGATTTCCTGTGAAACCTTAACTTTTTTTTTGTCGGTAGAATCCCCAAACAAATCAGCTGTTGACGTTCGTAAGATATCGTAAGCGAAGAAATTCGAAAATAATGATTGTTTTCCCGTATCGTAACTCCACGTTACAATGTGATTAAAATTAGCGGAACATTGCAGAGATGGCCTTTAGGGTCAGCCGTTTTCCATATTTTTTTTATAGAAAAAGAACAATTATTAATTCTTAATTATTAATTCTACGAGGGCGGGTCAGTAAGGCCGTGCCTTTTTGATTTACCAGCCTTTTAAGAGAAAGAGCAACCGGTAAAATTTGGTCAGATTGCATTATTAAGTTTGTGTCAAAGGCTGTCAACTTTGACGGACTAGCGCATGGTTTGAGAAGTAAATAGAAAAGAAAGTGAATTGAAAATTCCTGTTCAATGAATTTGCATTTGCTTCTGCATTTTAAACTTTAAATTTAAAAATGCAATAAAACAAAAACACTTTGAACTTTTGTCAAATAGAGACGGAGTGTTATGGTATTCATATGGCTGCCGCGGCTGGCCTCACAGTACCCCATGCGATTGGACCAATTTTCAAGACATTTTTCGAGTGCATGAGGTCGTATCTCCGCAATGGCATTACGAATGTTGGCCTTCAAATGCTTGTCCTTAACGGCACCCCATAGAAAATAGTCCAACGGTGTCAAATCGTAGTCTTTTGGCGGCCAATTGACTTCACCATTTCGGCTAATTAAACGGCCATCAAACATTTTGACGCAATAAATCGATTGTAGCATGATATGTGTGGCAAGTTGCACCATCGTGTTAAAACCGAACATGGTTCACATTAATGCCTTGGAGAGTGGCCACGAAAAAATCGATTATCATGGTGCGATAGGTGTCTCCACTTCACAAGCTGCACCAAACAGCTTCTGTAGGACCTCGTGTCCCCTAATACGGCAATTTTGCTTATTAACGTACCCACCGATATGAAAAAGAGCCTCATCAGAAAAGATAATTTTTTTTTTGGCAAAATCGATTTCCGACAAATTGTTGTTGTTTTGGGAATTAATTTCCAATAAATCCCAAAGTTGTTCAAGCGTAAATCGATTCATTTCGTCCATCGGAGATCTTGTACTGAATTTTATGACAGAATAGAATGAAATAACTGTTGCCAGATTCCAAATAACCGGTGGTTCAAATTTAAACCGATAGATGGCCCACCCGATATAAATTGTTTTTGTTTTGAATGTAATTTTCAAGGAAGAATTATTTCGACAACGTGAACCAGACGATATGTATGTATATGAACGCTTCCGAGAAAGTTAATTGTTATAAAAAATTTGCTAAATATTTAAAAAAAAACAACATGCCTTTTTTGTGGTAGTTTATATGCTAAAGGTGTACGAGTAAATATGCAGCCAAGATTTAGGGAGTTTCGGTTTTGTTTTCATTTCATGTTTAGTTGCATTTAAAATCATAAAATATAAGGTTTCGTTTCTATCACCGAAAATGAAAATAAATAAAGACTTAATTTTAAAAATATTTTATATTTTTTTTTGTTACCTTTGCCATGGAAAGACCTGCTTGTAACATTTTAAATTGGTATTAATTAAAATAATAAAAAAAAGGGATAAAACAAACAAGCAAACGAATGAAAATATAAACTGAAATGTAAATTCATTCTTTTGTTTCTTTTAAATTTCACATATCCTTTAATTCTTTGGCCAAGTTTGACAGAGATATTTTGTTCACTTCTTTGTCTGTCTCATAGTATGTGCATGTGCGTGTGTGTGTTTTTTTGTTGCTACTGCAATTGCTGCTGCACTGTTGTTGTCTTTCTGACATGGCTTTATGAAAAAATCATTTACACCTACGGCATTATTTAGGAAGCTGCTCTTGAAGGAGCATTGAAGAGGAATAATAAAATTCTACACTCGTTTAAACCGGAATCCATTGTTGTCAGTCAGCATGTTGGTTTATATATTGTAGGGACTTTGTTTTTGCCTTCGTTTGTTTGATTTAAAAATGGTTGGAAACAAGAAAAAATTTTGACAGGGAAAGAGAGAGAGAGACTTCCTCAAAGAACATGCGCTTTAGATTGCTATTGTGCTCAGTGATGCCAATTTTTTACTTTAAACAAATTCTCACGTAATAATAAAATTACGGTAATTTCATCAATATATAAAATTTCCTCTTCTATAGCAAAATTTTCAATAGATGAAGGGGGAAAAATAAGTGCAGGATATTTTTTTTGGTAGTTGTCTCTAAGTACAACTTGCAATTGAGTCCATATGAGATACTCTGCGTAATTCGAATCGATCTACTTTCGACTTTCAATGTTAATATCGTAAAATTTCGAATCGAGTTACAGAGTGGCCCCCATGGTAATCGTTGGTTGTTCGGTGTGTTGTGGTGCCTAAAATGGGGTCTACTTGGTCTACTACCCACGGACTTTTGCTCTGGTTTCATCGTCGGATGTGTCATTAGAGTAGAACCTTTTTAAAAATTAAACATCAGACAGAGGCGGGAAATTTTTCCGTTACCGTATCTGTTGCTATTATTTGGTATTCATAAAACTTGTGTTTATTTTCTGCTAGGACGCGCACTCATTGGATGACCCCTACTCAGGCACTATGATAAGAACAAGTAAGAACGTGTTTGAATCTTAAATACCCTCCAAATGTTTTGTAAATAAAAACTTTTTGTAGGGGTCACAATTGAGGGAGAAGAAAACAGAGCTATCATTTTTATCCTCCATAAAAGAATTGGAGGGTATATTTGTCATTTGTCATGCCGTGTGTAACGCAGCGAAATATCTGTCTAAGAACCCATAAAGCATGTATGGTCATGTTTGTAAATGCAACATTGCCCTGCATAATATGATTACTTTGAATTGGGACTGCTGATGTTACTCGTTCATTGCATCAGCCATTTTTATTATTACTTTTTTTGTAATTATTTGCACCTAATACGCTTCAGTGTTGCATTTTCGAATAGTTGACATATGCAGTGTTGCCAATCTTTGCATTTTCGAATGTTATGCGCATAACATGCAGAGCAGTGTTGCATTTACGAACAGGCCCTATGTTCTTGAACAGTGATGAAATTGAAGACGATCTAGCCATGTTCGTCATTACGTCTGTGGAAATCACTCTTCAGTCCAAATGAAAAGGGCCAGACCCTTGAAATTTGGTATAGATAATTTTAAAGGATAGCACAAGTCAAGTTCGTAGATGGGCTGAATCGGGTCGAGGCAAAAAATTTTCCCTAAACCAACCTCTAAAAAATAATTTCTAAAGCTTTTTTGTAATTTTGCTAAGCAAATGATATATTTTTATGTCAAAGAAGGTCTAAAGCATTGAACTTGCAGCCAGAAAATCAGAAAAATTTATTTTTGGACTCCGCCTCCTTTAGTGGGCAATGAAGTAACATATTACATGGAAAAATAGTGTAAATATTTAACAAATTGTATAATTCAACCTACATTCCTAAAAAAATTAAATATTAAAGTTTTTATGACGAAGCTGAGAGGTTCTCTGATCTTCCCCTGCCCTACCCTCCCCCCACCTTTGCCCTCTAAATGACCCTACCAAAAAAAATATTTTTTTCACTTAACACTTGGGTGAGATGTCGCTCCCAAGGCCCCTCCTGGAGTGATCCCTACAAAAAAAGTTTTTATTTACAAAATATTTGGAGGGTATTTAAGTCGAATATGTATAATGTTCTCAATTGTTTTTTATACCCTCCAAAAAAGAATATGGAGGGTATATTCACTTTGTCACTCCGTTCGTAACGCATCGAAATATCCCTCTCAGACCCCATAAAGTATATAGATATATTCTTGATCAGTGATGAAATTTAAGACGATCTGAGCATGTCCGTTCGTTCATCCGTCTAAGGAAATCACTATTCAGTCCAAACGAAAAGAACCAGACTCCTGAAATTTGGTATAAATATATCTCAGGTTAAGTTCGGAGATGTGCTAAATCAGGCAAGAAGGAAAAAAGTTCCCCTAAGAAGAACTAAACCAACCTCTTAAAAACAACATGATTTTTCAAGTTTTTTTTTGTAATTTTGTTAAGCAAATGATATATTTTTATGTCAAATACGGTCCAATGCCTTAAACTTGGAGCCATAAAATAAAAAATAATAATTTTTGGACCCCGCCCCCTTTAGTGGGCGTTATTATATGCAAAAATAATGTAAAAATTTAAAAGCCTACATTCCTTAAAAATAAAATTTTTAAGCTTTAAAGACGAAGCTGAGACGTAACCTGGTACTCCTCTGCCCTACCCCCTCCTCCCCTTTATCCCCTAAACTACCTTATAAAAAAAATTAAAAATTAATATTACATTTAATTATCCCAAACATATATTTTTAGAGTTTTATGACAAAGCTGAAATGTCTACCCCACAGCCCTTGCCAGAGCGACCCCACCAAAATACGGTTTTATTACCCTCCAAAGAGAATTGGACCCCATAAAGTATATATAGTCTTGATCATTGATAAAGTCTGAGACGATCTAGCAATGCCCGTGCATTCGTCTGTGGAACACGTGATTAGTCTATTTTTGGACCCCGCCCCCTTTATTGGGCGTTGACGTACGATATTATATGCAAAAATAGTGTAAATATTGAACAATTTTTATTCCTTAAACCTATAAGAAGCTGAGATGTTTTCTGATCTTGCAGAGGTGAAACGTCTCTCCCACGGCCCTTCCCGGAATGATTCTCTCAAAATAGAGATTTAAAATTGGGTACAGAGATGTCTTAAAGGAACTCTGTCCCACCAAGTTAAAAATTTTAAATTTACTTACTAAATATTTGGAGGGTATTTAAGATTCGACCCGGTGGAATATAACGTTTTTACTTGTTTTTTATTTTTTAATTTAGTGTCCGGTTATGGGAATTTATTTTGTATGACAAAACAGCTCGGTTCTACAAGTTTTCTCTGGTTATGGAAGATGTCCGTTAGGACATGTTCCACTGTAATTAGTGGTAAATTAGATGGCTAAGCATATATTTAAAATCCCCAAAATCAGTACTAGGAAATATTAAAAAATAAAATATTTGCGCTTTCCATTCAGTTGGCTTCACTGGTTGAGGTTGCTCTCCTTTTTGAGTTTGTTTTAATATTTTAGAACCAAAGAGAGTCATTTTCGTTTAAAGAATCTGCGTCTAATTAATAAAGTCCCAGCTGATTTAGAAAATTGCGTGTTTTTCTTTTGTGTGTGGTAATACTTTTTCACGTTACACTCTTTGTTTACAAATTCAGTTCTCTCTGAGTTTTGCTTTGCCTCAATTTATCTTAGTATTGCCTTTAGCTTTGGAAACGTCCAAATACACCCACTTTTCTTTTGATTTTTTGTTTTTTTGTATTTTTTGTTTGTTTTTCATCTTGGCTTGTGTCCTTTTTTGAGGGTTTTTCATAGTTTTACTCTGAACTTGCGCTACACTTGACAAAAATTGTCCCGGTAGTGACAGGAAGTTCATCATTTTACCATTATACTCGTTATTATTCATGTAGATTGCTCGAGAGCAACACTGTTTTGTTTTGTAACCAGTAGCAACAACATTTTTCTTGATGATTGCCATGATAATTACTTATGTACTATATTGCTCTGGCTGGCTGTTTGTTCAAGTCCTTATTTTAAATACTGTCGTGTCTTGTCGTAATGCACAGAATGAGAGCAAGTTTAGAGAAAATTACAACAATATATTGACATTGAATATAACATTCAATGTTGTTTTTGTTGCCTGGGAGCATAAGCACCAATTAAAATGGATAAAAAAACTGTTTAAATCTCTATAAGATGTTGTTGTTTTTATTTTCTTTTGATATCCTGCCAACAAAATCCAAAAACTCATACTTTCTCCATGGGAAAAGTTTTCACAGCGTTAATTTTTTATCCGTTTTTTTTGCCAACTAAACGTTTCTATATATTATTTTTTAGCTGACTTTTTTTTTGTCTTCTTAATACTCTTTAGCTGGTTTTGCCTCATAAACGGAACACTCGCGCATAAGATTTTGTGGAAAATAGACGTCTATTTTCAACAGTTCGATATACTTAGTTATTGATATATAATTTTTATTAAGAAATTTGATGGCATAAAATAAATTTAATTATAGGAATTTATGAAATAAATTTAAAGCAATAAAATTGGCTTGAAATTCAAGCCGCTTTCTGCAAATATTTATTGATTATAGAAGTCCATGAAAGTGTGTATGAGTGTTTTTAATATAAAATAAAAAGAGTTTTAAAGCTAAAAAGTTATTTATTTAAGGTAATTCAGTAAAATTTTACCCAACAGTTTCCTCAAGATAGAAACGAAAAAAAACAATAAAAATAAAAACCGAAGTGCAAATGTGGTACTCCGTTTTTATTTTAATAATCGATAAAAGGATTAGTCGTCTTGCCACTACATAAAAAAACTCCACCCAAAATTTAAACCACTTTTTTAAAAAATATATATTTTTTCTGATGTGAAACAATTTTAAAATGAAAATAGTGTTTTATTATTATTTTTTTAAATTTAAGTTTAATTTATTTTTTAAAGTTTAACAAGTATATTTTGGTGCACCTAAAACTATGCTCTGCTTTTTGTTATCAAATTATTATGTGATGTTTAAGACGAAATCTTTTGTAAGTTACTAAAATGTGTGTGCGAGTCCCTGGGGGATTTATGAATTTCATATAAAATTCCTAAACCTTAAGACTCAAACTTTTGAAACGCCAAGTCAACTTTTGTGTGTCTAGTGAAAATCATAATATATTTATATGTTGTGTTATTTATAAAAGCAAGTTTTTAGGGGCTGTTTCTGACTGTAGCTTAATCAAAACACAGTGTTGTAATTAATATTTATATGTTAATTAACAACTATAGCATACCGAAGGGATCACGTTAATATATTTTGTGTGCGTAGTTTTCTCTTATGCCGAAGCGCTTACTTGCATTTTCAGAAAATAAAACTTTTATGCATTTGCCAGTTTTCTTTTAGGGCACAAATCAAAATTTTCACGCATAAACTCGTTAATAAAATTATTTAAAACTTTTGCAATTATTAAAAAAAATTATGGATTCGGGCTGTAGGTATTGCATCGTATGTTTTTTAGTTACTGCCTTACTATATGCTAGGGTATTTAGTTAATAGCTGTTTTGCTTAATCGGTTAATAGCTCGATTAAGTAACCGAGGGTTTTGTTTAGTCGGTTAATTTTTATAAACTAGACAGTTTTAATAAATAAAATTACATAAGTTATTAAGTATTTGTTTAAATTTATGGGTAAAAGCAAACAAACAAAGATGCTTATATTCGGACGAATCCTATTTACTCTTCCCCGACCCCACGTCTGGGTAAATACATATGCGCATTCATTCCAACCCTGGAACCATCCTTTGATCTTTCCAATTTTCAAAACTAATTTGTTTCTTTCTTAAATTTAAAATATGTTTGATTGTCAAGAAAGAAAAAATTAGTTTTATATAATTACTTTATTCCAAGAAAATTTTTAATTTTTCAGCTCTGGAGCTGCCTTTTTAGTTTTTATGATTTCTAATACCCATGAATTTCTTTCAAAACCATCAAATATGTTTCATATATAAAGAGTTCCTTTATATAATATTGTACGTCAACGCCCACTAAAGGGGGCGAGGTTCAAAAAATAGACAATAGCATGTTTGTCACAGACGAACGTATGGGCTTTCCTAGACTTCATCACTGATCAAGAATATATTTAATTTATGGGGTCCAATTCTCTTTTGAGGGTATTAAAACTGTATTTTGGCGGGATCGGTCTGGCAAGGGCTATGGGGGGATACATTTCACCTTTGTCATAAAACTCTAAAAATAAATGTTTGGGATAACTAAATACAAAATTTAATTGTTTTTTTTTATTGGGTCATTTGGGTGGCAAAGGGGGAGGAGGGGTAGGGCAGAGTAGTACCAGGTTACGTCTCAGCTTCGTCATTAGAGCAATGCATTGCATATATAGGAGGTCATCCCCTAAGCGCTGGTCCAAGATAAAAAAAATTTTATTTTTAAGGAATGTAGGCGTAAGTAAAAGAATTTGTTAAATTTTTACACTATTTTTGCATATAATAACGCCCACTACAGTGTCGCCCCCTTTCCAACATTTTTTTTATGGCTCCAAGTCTAACGCGTTGGACCTTCTTTAATATAAAAATATATTTGATTAACAAAATTACAAAAAAAAAACTTTAAAAAAATTCAGAAAAATGGGACATGAAGAAAATAATCAAACGGTAACACGGGTATTAAAACAATAATATGTTAACATCAGTTCGATACAGTTCTCGGATTCTATTTGCTAATTTAAATAGGAACTGTTATCACATTCAACTAAGCCACCTAATAAGTGGTGATAAACACAATACACATGAGCACTGATGATGAAGGTGTTGCGGCTTTCGAAAACAGCTGTTCTGCTCTGCTGTGTAAGTTGAATAAAACTGATGTTGACTTTCCTTTGTGCCTTGGAATATTTATCATGTCTTTCTGAGATTTAAAAACAAATTTCGAACAATTAGCCTATGAATCTTAATTCAATTTAATATTTAATAATAATGTTTTTTAGAAGTTGGTTTAGTTTTTCTTAGGGGAACTCTTTTCCCTCTTGCCCGATTTAGCCCATCTCCGAACTTAACCTGTGATATCCTTCAAGATATATTTATACCAAATTTTAAGATTCTAGATCTTTTCTTTTGGACTGAAGCGTGATTTCCACAGACGGACGGACGGACATGTTCAGATCGTCTTAGATGTTATCACTGATCAAGAATATATATATATATATATATATATATATATATATATATATATATACTTTATGGGCTCTCAGATGAATATTTCGCTGCGTTACAATTGGAATGACAAAGTGGAGGGTATGCCATATTCTTTTTTGGAGGGTATAAAAAGATCCCATTGTCCAACCCTGGAATCGTCTTTTTGATTTCGTTTGATTTGTAACACCAATTTAATTATTCCTGAAGTATAAAAAATATCAATACATCAATCCAATTAACAATCTAAGACCGAAGTCTCTGACCTTTTCTGTGGCTTATGAAGACGATTTCACCTATAGACAGACGGACATCGCTTATTCGACCTCCCTGCTCTTATGGATTAAGACTATACATATATAAAGGGCATTCCGTGTATAATTTCCACAATATTAATATGCCACCCCATTAAGTACAGGCCGAGCAAATTTGAGGTTAGGAAATAAATAGGAGCAAATTTGAGGTTAGGAAGTGTTTTTGAGCCAATTCAGTTTTATTTATATCAATGTAAAGTAGAAATATGGGAGTTAATAATATAATATGATGTCGCGCAAATGTCCACCTTTAGCACATTCACAGACGTTTGCTTTTTTTTAAACATTTTGAACCATATTTTGCAACAAGCATTCGCTTCAGTTATTTGTAGTTTGTTCTCGTAAACCCGGTCTTTCAAATGACCCCCGAGACCGGGAAATTTCTCATGCAATAACTGAATTGTTTGGCCGGCTGTGTGGCTTGTGGTATCGTTTGTTTGTAACAGAAGGCCTCTGATGTCAACATTAGCCAAGTTTGCTCACATAAAAATCGTCAGAGAGTTCACGATGACGCCGTTACGGGCAGATTATGCCGCCTGACCACAAACCTCACCATACATCATCATTTCATTGGATGTAATGATTTTTCGACGACTGTTTGTGGACTTTGTGAGCGCCATATGCGACAATTTTGTTTATTTACATAGTCGCCTAATTGAAAATGGGCCTCATCAGTAAAGACGCTTTTGTTGAAAAATCCACTGTTTTCGTTCAGTTTTTCAGACATTTCATCGTTTGACAGCCCATTTACTTCCTAACCTCAAATTTGCCCGGTCTGTATTTAATGGGGTGGCATATTACTATTGTGGAAATTATACACGGAATGCCAAAACTATTTATAAACTTTCACCGTTTTTGGTGAAGAGCACAATAACAATTCCTTGAACTAAATCATGCAGAACAGCAATTCGCAAATATGTATGTATTAATAAAGGGTGCCTTAGTAAGAATGCACCTTTTCATTTTAAAATAAAAACACTTGATAGTTCTTGAGATAATTGTGATTTGTTATTAAATTGTAATGGGGATATTTCCCGTTTAATTATGAAAAAAATAACATCCGTCCAGCCCCCACGACTCTGATGAGATTTTCCACAAATTTTTTCACAGTGATGACGTTTTGGATATCGAATTTGAGCTCTGGAATTGTTTCTGCTTTATTCGTTTAAACCCGAATCTGAATTTTTTGAGATAATTTATGTTGGAAATCGTTGCTGCAATAAATCGTTAGTTTCATGCACAGCGTGGCAGTTGGGCCCGACTTTGTAAATTATAAAATTTTTATATCACACGGCAGCGATGCTATTCACAGTAACGTTCCTGCCTCCCTTGTCTTTGTAAAATGATGCCACCCGCCCATAATACATACCAAACATTAAATTTTTCGAATGCTCTTTACACCAAATACGGATATTTTGCCAGAAAGGAGTATCCATGCAATCCAGCATGAGCACGATGCACTTTCTTCACCGACCATGGATTTTTATAATAAAATGAATGCTCATTGTTCGTTTGTAAGCCGATTTATGGTTAAATTCTAGACCAAACTGAACATGTTACACAAAAACAGCTGCCAAAGGAGATTTAAAAATTTTTTTTTAAGTAGTACCAAAAATTCTCTATCTTCTCATCTTTTTTTATCTGTCCTGTCAATACTATCCCCTCCTTTGTAGTTCCGACGCAACCCGGAATGCTAGTCCGAATCAAATTTTTTTTTATAGATTGGGCTGATTACTTAGAGAAAAATTAAAAAAAGGATACGGACAGGTATTTCTGTTTTTTAGCTTTATTGTATAGACAAAATATTTACTAATCCATTGAAAATTAAAAAAAAAGGAAAAAAATCGAGAAGTTGTTGGTTTTACCTCATTTTGCAAAAGCGAGATTTTACCAGATCCAGGGAAGTTTCCCTGACTGTATGTATGTGTATGTGTGTGTAGGTATGTATGTGTATGTGTGTGTAGGTATATGAACCATAACTTTTGAAAAGCTTGAGCTAATCGAACAAAACTGGCATTTCTATCAAACTTAGATTTCCTGTGAAATTACAACCGATTCGGACCACTAGATTTGGAGAAATCTAAAAGAAGACTCAAATATTTGTTTAATCCCCCCTATTCTGTAACTATTTGCAGGTGTCACGACGACTTCAAATATGGAAACAATTGAATACTGTTGACGGTGCAAAACTTTTCTGTAACTTCTTGAAAGTAGCAAGTTGCTGTTAAAAATAGACAATTGATGAAGAAAATGTGTAAATAATTGTCCTGTTTTTGATCTTGTCTTTACGTTGACGTCGACATATAGTTACGGAATTGTCCCCAATACCTTTTAAACGGCTTTATCGATCGATACCGCAGAGCAATCTTGAAATTGAACATCCAAATTGAATTTTAAATAATTTAAAATACGTGATGCAAAATGATTAGAACTGGAGTTGCAAATCAGATGTTATATCTAAATCGGCTAAGTGCTATTCGTGCAATTAACAATTGCAATTAACAATTAAGGCCTTTATGGGGTCTAAATTTTCATATAAAAATTACAATTAAATTATTGGCACTTAAGAGATAATTGTTTTAATAATCAGTAAAATTTATAATGCAACACTGTCAGAGTTATGTTCAGTGAAAAGAATACTAAAGGCGGATTCACCCATGTTGTCCGAACAAAATTTTTGTCCGGACACATTTTTGTTTATATGTAGTTTGACGTCTCCCTTCTTGAGAGAGAGAACATATTTTTTACGAACAACTCTCAGCTTGAATTGGTTTAATTTTATATATTGTCCGGACAAAATTGAACTGAGTTGCCAATACGTTAAACTTTTTCACACAAAGTTGAGGTGTCATTTTGTGTTTGATATATTAAATTGTGTGTGAGACAAAAAAAAAAAAAATTTGAGAGCTAATATTATCTATTTGTTTCTTTTTTTATATGTATTTTGCTAATAACAATGCTTTATGCAATTCAATGGCCATAAGGAAAAGCAATTTACTTTTCTCGTCCATTATTATTATCACAAATTCTTGAAAAATAATTTAAAATATGTAATATCCAAATATCTATAATATCAAGAAAACAAAGCAAAGCATAAAAGATCGCTGCAGTACTACCATTTTGCAAAACTCATTTTTTATATGAATGGCAACTTTGATTTTCCGGACAAATTTATCGAAATGAGTGAATCGTGCTGCAGAAAACTCTCAGTAAAATAAATTTTGTCCGACCAAAACTTTTATTCGGAAAACATGGGTGAATCCGTCTTAAATGTATGTTTGTTGAAATTTGACTAATCAAACATACGTGCTGTTGGCTGAAGTAGTAGAACACGAGACTATGAAGCGGAGGGTCCTGAATATTGATACGAATATTTATGGTAAAAAACAACAAAATTTTCACAGAAAAAATGTAAACAATAATTTTATTTCAGTTGTCAAATGCTAATTGTCGTAGCAATATTGAGTATGTATGAACACCAAAAAGATATTGTCAATTAACTGAATATTGTGGGTGCTGTTGGCTGAAGTAGTGGAACACGAGACTATGAAGCGGAGGGTCGTGAGTTCGAGCCCCCGCTGAGTCATGAAATATTGTGTTGAATTCTTCTGATCAGCATTAGTGCGTGGTTGTCTTAGTTGTTGCCAGCCTGTTTTCAGTGATGAAGGCATAGTACTGATCACTGGACAATTACTGGCAGCGACTGACCCAATCATGTACTAAAAGCAGAGTAACAGCACCCACCTTCGTCGGCCCTGTAGCAAAATTTAGCCGACGAAGTAAAAGGTTGAAATAGCTACAAAAAAAAAAAAAAAAAAAAAAACTGTCTATCTTCTCATCTTTCCTAATTTGTCCCCTCAATACTATCCCCTCGTTTTCAGTTCCAGCGCAATGCATTGCATATATAGGGGACATCCCCTGAGTGCTGGTCCTATTCCTAAAAAAAAAAAAAAATTAAGAACGCATATATGCACACATAGGGTTGCCATTTCCAATTTTAGAAAAGGAGGACAACGACCTTAAAAAAGGAGGACATTTGACTCAAAAAAGAGGACACTTTTTTTTGCCTAAAATTCAAATATAAAAATCAAAAAACTCAATAAAAGATACAAAATTATTTAAAAAATGTATATTCATTTCAATAAATGTCTATCACATATTTCCAAATTTTCATAAAGTGCTTAACAATTCATACAGTGATGCCAACGCAGTTCCTAACGCGTCACATATAGCCCTTTTTTGTTCAAAATAGTGATTTTTACTGGCTGTTTTACAATTTCGAACGAAAATTGATTCGTACGAAATCTGTGTTATTTGTAAATTATTTTGGGCGTTTTGTTTTTAAAAATTTAGAATGGCTACTTATGAGCGAAAATGTAGCAGTTTTGATATTTTGAAAATGTAAAAGCAGCAAAAAGTAGGACAACCCCAGACACTTGTTAAAAAAGTAGGAGGACGGACCCCGACGATCTAAAAAAGAGGACGGTGTCCGGGGAAAAGAGGACGGATGGCAACCCTATGCACACAGTATATATTTAATGCTAGAGTTAATGTCGAGGCCGTTTACGGCGTTTCAACGCCGAAAAAGTTGAAATAGATTGAACTTTTACGGCGTTGCAACGCGTTGAGATTAACTGCTCTCATACAATTTCATACGATTCAACTTTTTTTTTGACATTTGACGCCGTCGACGACGTCGACATTAACTCTAGCATAAGGCTTAATTTGTAAAAAAAGTTGAACTCATAAATCAAATTTTCGTATGAAAAAAAATCTGATTTATAACAGGTTTTCATAAAAAAAAATTATTATGAGCAAATTTTTTTTTATATATTGGACTGCAGGCCTTTAAATTTTAAATTAATTGAGTTTTATTAGCTTTATATAACAAACAGTTGCCTCATAAATTTATTTGTTAAACTCTTTCAGTTTTCAATTAATCTAAAAGTTAAATAAATAAAAAAGTACTTGTAAAACGCTTCAATTTTCTAACCACATTTACTATTTTTAAAGGTCGTTTAGTGCTGTTGTTGTTGTTGTTATTGTAGTTGAGCAATTGTAAATTACAATTTGTAAAGCAGCATACTTTCGCTTGCTTTTGATGCTGGAAATGTATTGCCTACTTAAAGGCTGAGATATTTAACTGATGCTCGTTCTTTTTTTGTCTATTGTGTGTGCATTTTTTTTTATATATTTTCGGTAAAAGTTCAATTCCTTTTATTTTTTGCTTTTCAATAAACTATTTTCTGAACCAGATTTTTGCTTCACTTAATCATCATTATTCATTATTTTTATACGACTATTACTAACAATATTTTTATTTTGCTTTATTTTCCTCTGAATTGTGTGCACATGCATTATTTATTTTTCTCTCGATTTCTGTTATTTATTCTTGTGCTTAAGGCTTCAAAAAGAGGGGCAGGGGGGGGGGGGGGTTACCATGTAATTTATACAACAGAAAGAAGGATGAAAAAAACATTTAACATAATTGCTGCATACTTTCTGGTGATTGAGGGATTTTTTCCTTCATTTAGCTCTTTGTTTACGAATATTTGTTGTATCCTTACATACAATTTTTTTTCCTTTTGCCGTTATAAACTGTTTGTTCATTTTGGTGTAAGAGCAGTTGTTATTTGAAGGTTTTGACGTCAATTGTTATATTAACCTGGATATAAACGATGCCAATGAAGCTAAAAGGACAAAGTAGACAGAAAAATATCAACTAAACTTACCAAGAAAAATTGGCAATTAAGATGAAATGTTGTTAAGCAACACAAAATTGGTCAAAGTAATTAAAGCGAAACTTTGCTAATTTAGTAGTTGTGTAAAGAAGTTGACAAATTAAGATTGTAAAAAATATTTTAAATTCTTTGCAATTCATACAATTATAAATAGATAATTGCTTGTTATGGCCTTTAATTACTCCTCCTAAATGTAGGCAAACTTTTATATATCGACATATTAATAAGTTTTTAATGCTTTTTTCCTTTTAAATGTACGTGAAATTTAATATTTATTAATTTTTAATAAGTTTCGTAGTTTTCATTTATGTTTTTCCTCTTCGTCTTCATGTCCTTAGTCGAGCATAACTTTTCATTTCTCACTGGCTTTTTCCGCTCTCAGTGTTGTTTCTCTTTATAAAACAGATTTACATGTTTTCCCACATAGAGATGGCGCGTACTAATACATTCTGGTACTAAATGATATAGAATTTTCTGTTATTTTAGATGTTTTGGAATATATATAAAAAAAAAATAGCCGTCGAGCTTTTAACTCACAAGGGGGACCATGATTACGAGGGCAGCCACATGTGGTGAATCGAAACGTGAAACGGACTATGCATTGCGAGGAAAAATATATATATTTAACTTCCCTCTAAGAAAATTGAACATTTTCAAAAAATCGGGAAGTTATCGGTTTTACCCCGTTTTGAAAAAAAAAAATCGTGTTTTCACCAGAATTCGACGTTTTGTGTCCCGAGGAAGCTTTCCTGGGCGGGTGTCTGTATGTGTGTGCGTGCTAAGTATGTGATCCGCTTATAACTTTTGAACCGCTGGAACGAACCAAACTAATCGCCTTTCAAAGAATGCTATAAATCCTAGGTTTCCTTGTGAATTGGAACCGATTCGGATCAGCAGATATCAAGATATATCGAATAAACCTAAAATTTTTTAAATGTATTTTTTTTGCAAACTCTTGGGTCGTACGCCACTAATCGGATCAAAGTCGGTGGATGCGTTAGTGAGATATTGTTTTTTAATCAAGTATTTTTTTTTTCGAAGAGCTTAAAAGCATAGAATAGCACAAGAAATCACGTAACGACAGCTTTGCGCTTACAATTAACGGGAAGTTGCAGAGATGGCCAACCGATTTCCATATATATTTTTTAGGGTATAAATAGGTTTGTCATTCCGTGTGAAATCTCCACAATATAAACATGTGACCCTATTTATTTCTGGGTCCCTATGAATACAAAAGTCGAAAAAGCGGTGTCCGTCTGGCTATCTGCTGTACGTGAAATCGGGTTGCAAAAGCTTCGCAAAAAGTAGAGAATTCTTGTTTTGGATTGATTTATTGGAAATTGTACTAAATAGTAGATTGCCATTGAAAATCAGCAAAAAAACAGAATACGCTCCCAGAGCTGGAAAATGAAACTTATTTCTGGTATCTATATGTAACTGGATAAAACTAATTTCTGTTTTTTCTTGTTATTTAAATCAAATTTATACTTCAGAAACAATTAAATTGGTATTAAAAACGAAGCAAAATCAAAAAGACGGACGATTCCAGGGTTGGACAACTGAAATTTTTGGTACATAAGAGTATAAAATTGTTTCCTTTTTCTTTATGACATGTTTTTGAAAGAAATACACTATTTAGTATTGGAAAACAGAGAACTCAAAACACAGCTCCAGAGTTGGAAAATTTAAAGTTTTTTTTTTAATATTAAAGTAACTAAATAATACTGGGTTCATATATGCGTTTTTAATTGAAACAATATTCAGTTAATTGACAATATCTTTTTGCTGTTCATAAATACTCAATATTGCTACGACAATTGGCATTTGACAACTGAAAAAAAATTATTGTTTAAATTTTTTCTGTGAAAATTTGGATGTTTTTTATCATAAATATTCGTATCAATATTCAAGATTCAGCGCGGGGTTGAACTCAGGACCATCCGCTTCATAGTCTCGTGTTCTACTACTTCAGCCAACAGCATTAGTCCAATTTGAACAAATTGTATTCAATAAGTACTTTCGTTGTAAAAGCTTTTCACTGAACACAATTCTGACAGAGTTGCATTATCAATTTTACTCATTACCAACACAATTATCTCTTAATTGCCAATAAGTTAAATATAATTTTTATATGAAAATTCGGTCTCAATAATGGCCTTAATTGTTATAGTTTGAGTATTGCTGCATATATGAACACCATATTGAACAAATTTTTTCTTTGGCAACCAATTATATATGTTTTTGGAAGAAATAAATTTTTATTGAAAATTATAAAGAGATAGATCCAGAGTTGCAACGAATGTATATAGATACTACAGATGTAAGGCGGTGAAGGGTATGCAAGATTCGGCATAACCTATTGTAGCGCTTGAACCCCGTGCTCATTAAAAACAAACGTTATTACTCCTATAAAAAATTGATTTATTACAGTTTTAGCTTGTACAGATTTTTTTTGCCAGCAGCCGTTTTGACACTTTTCTGATATCGTACTTATGCAAAGTACTTATCTTTCTAAAAGTACTTTTGTAAGAAAAAAAAAACGGTAGAAAATAAAGTTGGAAACTTCATGTTTTTTCCTTTCCCTCTCTGCTTACAATTGAGAAACTTATGTAAAATGTTCTCTTTATTTTTGGGGGATGAACGAACATTTCACATCCTCTCTAGAAACTTTTCCTTCACAATGTTGATTTTTCATTTGACATTCCTTTACAACACTGTGTTGTGTGCTCGAGTCTTATGTTACGGAATTTCTATTTCTACTGAATCACAGCACAGCAATTACAACATTAACGACGGCACAGGAGCAATAACGGCAGCAGCAGCAGGAACAACAACAACAACAACACAATAGTAATAATATCTGCAATGCATTATAAATCGTTCGAATTGCAGCACCTTCTTAAACTCGTACGTTTGACTTTGCCAACCGCAAACATTTTTGTGTATTTTTATTTCCTTTTTATGTACACACTCGTATTTGAATTTTGCTGCCCTCCTTCACCACCAGCCGTTGTTGTTGTCTATGATAATCATTTATCACCAGCAGCCAGCACAGCATATTGAATGGCTTCAAAGGTATCCAACCAAACGAAAACTACTTGGATTTGAAAAGAGGAGATTCTTCACAGATTTCCATCTACATTTAGATTTATGCACAAGTTTATTTTATTTAAATTATTTTTATTATATTCATTTCTTGTGTGTGTTGAATTGGTATAGTGAAATTGAAAACAAACAAAAAAAATCTGATTTGGAAAAGTGGTTTAAGTGCCAAGATGGCCTAAAGGAAAAAAAGTGGAAAATATGATTTTTTTTTGTGAGTGGGTGTTGGTGTTTTATAATTGCATTATATCTATAAAAAAGCCAAGAAATATTACACAATTATTAGTCTAGCAAAAAAAGGTGTGGTTTTCAGCTAGAAAAACCATCAATACAAAATATGAAATAACAGAAATCGAAATATAAAAATTAATAATAACTAAGAAATACAGAAAAAAAACTAAATGAACTCAAGGTGTCATACAATTTAGTTACAAAACACGAAAAATAAAAATAAAACTCCAACAATTAAATTGTGTCGGCTTTGTAACGCTTTTGCAAGAACACAACAGAACACAACAATTCGGCAGCATGGCCTGGGGTTATTGGAGTGCCACCACAGTGGATCGTGGTCGTTCTCCGCGTCGTAATACCCAATG
Source organism: Linnaemya tessellans (assembly GCA_951800035.1). Taxonomy (NCBI): domain Eukaryota; kingdom Metazoa; phylum Arthropoda; class Insecta; order Diptera; family Tachinidae; genus Linnaemya; species Linnaemya tessellans. The sequence continues at coordinate 27,059,474 of OX637534.1, forward strand.
CACGCCTTTACCCGTCAATCTACAGCAGCCGGAAGAAGAACCCTGTGCTGCTGCCACGACCACAGCAGCAGCTGCTGCTGCGGCGGCGGCAGCGACAACACAAACCTCAACAACAACAAATGCTTCAAACACATGTCCTAATACACCGTCGGGCACCCAAGCCAATCTCTGCTACAGCCCGACATGCCGCAGTCGCTGTACTAGTCCCTGCCCCGGCAGTCCTTGTCCGGGCAGTCCTTGCGGCTCGATAACACCGCCTCCGCCACCACCACATCATCCATTAACATCTTCTCAACAGTATCTACATCAGCATTCGAATAAAAATTGTCCAGCTGCTCAGCAAATGTTTGCGGCTGACGATTATCCATCCCGTCGCCAATCGCTGGATCGTTTGGATAGTCCTCAGGTATGGACTTACACTAAGGTATCGTAAATTGTTCCATCTTACTGGCTTACAACTGATTATAGAATAAACTTTAAACTGTTTTTATGTATTTAAAAAAAAAGAAAAAAAGCTAGCACTAAAAGCAAGAAGAATTGCTTTCAATTCAGAAGTAAATCATATTCTAAGGCATAGAAGTACAGTTTAGAAATGGAGCATATTTTAAGGCCTACAACTACAATATAGAAATTAAGCATATTTTAAGGCACACAAGTTCAATTTTAAATTGTAGCATATTTTAAGGCATACAAGTACATTTTAGAAACGAAGCATATTTTAAGGCACACAAGTTCAATTTAAAAATGTAGCATATTTTAAGGCATACAAGTACATTTTAGAAATGAAGCATATTTTAAGGCATACAATCACAATTTGGAAATAAAGCATATTTTAAGGCATACAAGTACAATTTAGAAATGGACCATACGAGTATTTTAAGGCATAGAAGCACAATTTGAAAATAAAGCATATTTTAAAGCTTAAGAGTGCAATTTGGAAATAAAGCATTTGTTAAGTCATACAAGTACAATTTAGAAATGAAACAAATTTTAAGGCATACAAGCACAAATTGGAAATAAAGCATATTTCAAGGCATACAAGTGCAATTTAGAAATGCAGCATATTTTAAGGACTACAACTAAAATTTGGAAACGAAGCATATTTTAAGGCATTGAGGTACAGTTTAGAAATGTAGCATATTTTAAGGCATACACGTAAATTTTGGAAATGAAGCATATTTTAAGGCATACAAGTACAATTTAGAAATGAAGCATATTTTAAGGCATACAACCACAATTCGGAAATGAAGTATATTTTAAGGCATAGAAGTAAAATTTAGGAATGAAGCCTATTTTAAGACATTCAAATACAACTTTATTATCAAATTGTTTAATTAACAAAAAAAAAAAATTATAGTCCAAGTAATATGCCAACAACAAAAGCCTAAAATCTAAATTCTAGTGAAATCTTGCAATAAGGACTTTCTGTGAATTATTCGTATGATGGCAAATTTTTCCACATTTTCCATACTTTTCAAAATTTATTAATCCGATTCTAGTGCTGTTGGCTGAAGAAGTTAACATTTAGATTAGAAGACTGAAGATCAATCAGTCATTAATATGATATAGAATATTTCTGATTTGAATTAGTTAGTGTATGTTTGTGTCAGTTCTTATCAGCCTGTTTTAATGACGAATTAAATGATCGCACAATACTACCGACAGCAACTGACACTATAGATGTAGATTAAAGTAAAGAATAGAACGGTTACAGCAAATTCTCTTATCATATTTCTTCATTTATACTATCAACACTATTCCCTCCATTCATAGTTCTGGTACAATCCATTCAAATTGTGAAAAATTTTACTGTAAACAAAGTTTAGATAAAATCCCATTTCTTATTCAAAAGTCGTGTTTGAGAAACAAAAAATATATATTTTTTTGTGAACTCCATCTATATTTTTGTTTATAAACATATGATATATTGAACAAACATCAGCAAGAGTTTACAGATGATATACTCAATTAAAAAATATATAAAATAAAGCATATGTTACGGCAAAAACACTCAAAAACACTCTTAATGATTTAAATCAAGCCGGCCGTGACTTTACATAAATGCGCTATAAAAGCCTTTCGCATATGCTTTATTTAAGTATATTAAGTTTATGGAATATACAATCTGCTGTGACTTACAATAACACCATGTATTTCCTTAACCTTTCTTAATTATTTTTTGTGAACAGTCAGCAAATTGTTGAAGGCAATTTGCTTGAGTTGAGCAATTATTTCAGTAATTACTTCAATAGCACATTTAGCACCCGGCTTTAAGTTAAATTATTTTAATGAGATCCTAAAAGTATGCTACATCGGGTTAGACGGAGTGATTGGTAAGCATTTATGTTAGATACATATTTAGAACTTCGAATAAAAATTTACTTCCTAAGTTGTATGTCCATCTGTCTGACATATTTGTGCAGCGTTTTGTTATCGCTGCGTACCAATTACATTTTCAAAGTTTGACTGTAGTTTTGCAGAATTTAAAACTTTTTTGTTAATAATTAATGAAGGATAAGCGACACAAAGTATGCGAGCTATTTGAGGCCACGGGCATATTGCAGCAAGTTGTAGTAATTTCAATGTTGCACTTAGAATTCGTCTTGAAAAGCTATCGGCAGGAGAATAAACACATGGCGTATGCAGTACTTTCACTGAGAGTAATCTTATGGCTCTCATTCTCCTGACGGTATTGCCATAAATAATTTTTATACTGTGCGGAAAGGCTGTTCGTATTAATTCATATATAAAACTATATATTTATATTGAAAAAATTGTGAGAACTTGCGAAAAGTTAAAAAAATACAAAGAAACGGATAAAGTACTATTGAAAAAAATATAATTTAATATTTTTACTGACAATAGAGGCAAAGTGCGTATTTTATTATAGTTACATTAAAGTTTTCGCAGCGCTGGGACATCGGCCCGTTGTCATCGTCTATTGTACTCCTACACCAAGGCACTTCTATCTCAAGGAGATGAAACAACAGTCGAAGCCAGTGATCGCAACTAAATAAATTTTTTTTTTCGGAATAGGGAACAAAATAATTATTTGTTATTGTTTCGTCCATAATTTTTCGCTTAAAATAAAAGCTAAACCTTTACAGATATTTTTTTAGTTAGAATAAAAAATTTAAAATTAAATAAAAATATAAAAGATTAATATTTTTCTAAACTTTTTAGGTAAAAAATACGAGTTCAAATATGTTCGACTAAAAACAAAATTCAAAATGTAGCGGATAAATTTTTGCAAAAGGGAAAAAATTTCACAAGTAGTTTTTCGATAAAAAAAAAAAACAAGTTAAAATTCAAGCGAAATTTTTTTCGTTAATACATAAATAAAACTTAAAATTTGGCGATTTTTCGCAGCTAAGTTTTTACCAACATTTCTTCGCTAAAAATTAAAAATTAATTGATAATTTCCGCTAAAAATAAATTCAAATTTGTGCAAAATTTTTTTTTGTTAATAAATAAAACTTAAAATTTGGCGACTTTTTGCTGTAGGTAAATTTTTACTTTCCTGTAAAAAATAAAACTTAAAATTTGGCAATGATGATTTTGAAATGAGTTAAAACTTGAGCGAACTTTTTTTGTTAATAAATAATGAAAATAAAAAACTTAAGATTTAATGATTTTCTGCTGCCAAAATCAAGCGGTAAACTTTTACCAACATTTCTTTGCTAAAAATTAAAAATTAACCGATAATTTCCGCTAAAAGATAAGTTCAAATTTGAGCGATTTTTTTTAAATAAATAAAACTTAAAATTTGGCGATTTTTGCAGCCAGAAATAAACGCTAATTTTTACCAACATTTCTTCGCTAAAAATTAAAATTTAATTGATAATTTCCGCTAAAAATAAATTCAAATTTGAGCGAAATTTTTTTGTTAATAAATAAAACTTAAAATTTGGCGATTTTTTGCAGTAGGTAAATTTTTACCAACAGTTCTTCGCTAAAAATTAACCTATACTTTCCTGTAAAAATAAATCTTAAAATTTGGCGACTTTTTTCAGTCGAAAACAAACGTTAAAAAATGAGTTACAATTTGAGCGAAATTTTTTTTGTTAATAAATAAAACTTAAAATCTGGCGATTTTTCGCCGTCAAAAACCAGCGGTAAGTTTTACCATCATTTCTTCGCTAAAAATTAACCGATTATTTCCGCTAAAATATAAGTTCAAATTTGAACAATTTTTTTTTGTTATATAAATAAAACTTAAAATTTGGCGATTATTTGCAGCCAAAAACAAACACTAAGTTTTCATCAACATTTCTTAGCTAAAAATTAACGGATATTTTCCGACAAAAAATGAGTTCAAATTTGAGCGTTTTTTTAAATAAATAGAACTTAAAATTTGGCGATTTTTGACTGGAAAAACAAATGATAAATTAAAAAAAAAAATTTTTTCGCTAAAAAATAATAATTTTACCATTACAGCAGCTTAAAATTTCAAAAATCTTTTTCCGATAATTTTTCCACAAAAAAAAATAAGTTCAAATTTGTATGCAATTTTTTTCATTGAAAACTATAGTTTAAAATTTTATGGTAATAATTTTATTGATGAAATAAAACGTTTTTTCTATCACAAACAAACATTAAGTTTTTGACAACTTTTTTACTAAAAAAAATAAAAATTAACCTATAATGTGTCGAGAAAAAACAAGTCTGACCGATTTTTTCGGTGAAAAAGAAAAGTTGAAATTAAAACGACGAAATGGTGAAAAATGAAAGATAAAATGAAACCATTGATTTTTCTGTGTAAAATGAACGTAAAATATTTTTTATCGATAACATTTCGAGAAAAAATTAATAAATCTTCTAATTTTTTGCACTTTTTTATAAAAAACAAATTTGTAATTGTTTTTTTTATATAAGAAATATGAAGATCGAAGAAATTAGAAGAATATTAATACAAAATGAACCTTGAAATTTAGCCCATATATGAACGTTATATATTTTTGTCACAATTTAATTGTAATATTAAATGGCGTCCCGATTTTAAAGTTCCTGTCATTAAAATTCTTGAATTTCCAATAGTACACAGAATCGTTTTTTTAATGTTCTGATTAATATTTTGACCGAAAATGGTTTTTAATTCTTTAAGTTGCTGCTTCATAACAAAAATTATTGATTCTTTTTGTTGATTAAACTTTTTCTCCTACTTTGAGTTGAACCAAAAAGAAAAATATATGCAAATTATTATATCAATTAATTTTTTATAAATGTAAACTTGAGGAGTTTCCATTCATACAAAAACTACTCAAACTTGAATGTATTGCTTTAATTTAGGATTTATATAAATGTAGCCTACATTTAGGGTGCATAACACAGTGCCTACTTTTAGTGCTGCAGTTCTTCTTGCTTTTCCTGCACTTATTTTCTTTAACAAAAAATCATTTCATATCTGTTCATACTAATTTGAAAACAAATTTTTGTATGTTTTTATCTCGTTAATGCAAAATTTATTCATGGCTATTGCATTCGCTAAATGAAATTAATACAACTTTATTATTTAATACTGGATCATGTCTATTCAAACACTTGTATAATTTGTTCTTCACAAAACAAAAAAAAAAAACAAAAAAAAAACTCATTGGACTCCACTCAAACTACATTTCATCGTCCGCCAAACATTAAATAAATGTCTTATCACGTGTTTGTATGTCGTGTTTGGTAAATTGGTAAATTACAAAAGTCCAAATATTTTGATATACAGGCCAATCAACTGTCAGACATAATGTGCCGCGGTGCGGTTGTCTCTTCCATACAATCAGCCAATAATACATTAACGCGTGGCGTTTCGCTGCACAGTCGCAGTGGCAGTGCTCACGGCAGCATACATGGTGGTGGCAGCCACCATGGCAGCCACGGTGCTGTGGGACCTGGCAGTGCCCATGGTTCCATGGGATGCTTGCAAGGCAGCACCGGACACCTGGTGAATGTGGTTCATGGCAGCAGTGGCAGTGCCGGCATGTTGGCCGGCCCTCCTATTGATACGGGCGATTATGATGTGCCACACCCTCACCCCTATACACATCATTATATGCAAACATCATCGTCAATAACACCACCACATTCCACTATGAGTTTGATAGGCTCTCGGCCAGGATCAGCTGGTCCATCATCATGTCCCGGTCATGATTCTGGTTCCGATTCTAGCCAAGGCTGTGGCTCCATAATGGCAAGTGGTGGCGGTCATATTGGCCATATGTCCGCCCATTTAGTGGGCATGGCAGCTGGTCATCATACTCACAGTGGTGGCAGTGGTTCATTGGGACGTTGTTCGAGTCGCTGTCACAATACCACCACTACCACCGATGATTCGGGTGGCGGTAGTGGTGGTAGTGTTTTCGGCAGTGGTCCCTGCATGGGGGGTCTAGAGCAGGCCTCATCTCATCAACACCATCACATAGTGCGGCACGGTAGCGCCGGCAGTGGTCTCAATGGTTGTGGCAGTGGTGGCAGCGGAGGACGCAATAGCTCTCTCAGCACCATACACAACGGCCATGGCCATCATCAATACCATCACGAGTGCATACACTACGAACGTCTGCCCATACCAGTGCCCATACCCACTGTGCCAACCACACATCAACAAATGCAATCGGAGGAGGAAATTGAACCGGCATATGCAACAGGTAAAGCATTTTCAATTTAGCCAGCGTTTTCTTTTTCCTCTTGGTTTGATTAATTTTTTTTACACGAGTATTTTGTTTTATTTACAACACTTGCCCAGAGTTTTGTTTGGGTGCTTGAGTAAATATTTTTAAACGATTTTTTCTATTCATGTTTCTTATCAACAAATAATACAACAATTCTTATTTTCTATTTCTTTGTCATGTATCGTTTACACACCCTCTCGTTTTGTCCACATTTACAATAGATTCAGCCGATAACAATGAAAATAAAAATGAACTCTTCCCTGTTCCACATACACTCAGTCGTTAGCCCACAGCTAATCTTATCTTTATATTAAATTCCCCTACATTCGTACGCCATGCCCTACATGTTTCTTTGCTCGTATGCTGGGCTGGCTGGCGATTCATGTTTGCTGTTCTCTAACTAGAGAGCAGATAAGAAAACACCGCAACAACAATTGGGGTTTCTGTCGTCGCTACTCTACATAATTTATTCAGTGTATTTAGTACGTTTTTATTAAACAGTTAGTTAAGAAAAATATTTACAAAAAATGTGTTGAGAAATTAATTTTCTTTTGTGACTAAAAACATTTTTGCTCCAACTAATTAATGGCCGCTTTTGTTAGAGAACATTTCATTGCGAAACGTAAAGTAATTATTGTATTTCGTTGAGACGAAATAAATAAATTAATAAAGAAACATGAATTTACCGGTTTCAATACGTTTTATAATTTTTTTTAATTAATAAGTATATATTTTCAGTCAAAAATACACTCAAGGAAAATAAGAAAACAAAACAATAATAAAAAAAAATTGGGCACAATTAAAAAGTGAACTCGGGCCATCTAATTTTTATAAATAAAAACATTCAGTCAATTTCATTTATTTGTTTTGAATCAAAATGTCATATTTAAATTAATTTTGCTACTTTAAAAATACTATTTTTTCTAAAAGTTTTAAAAGAAAAGTATCAGAGATTTTTATTAATATTTAAAAAACCTTTAAAAAATTTCGAGAAAACTGATATTTTTATACCCTCATTCCGTTTGTAACGCAGCGAAATATCCATCAGAGACCGCATAAAGTATATATATTCTTGATCGGTGATTAAATCTAAGACGACGTCCATCCGTCCGTCCGTCTGTGGAAAACAAGATACAGTCCAAACGAAAAGAGCCAGAGTCTTGCAATTTGGTATAAATATATCTTGAAGGATAGCATAGACTAACTTCGAAAATGGGCTTAAGCGGGCCAGAGGGGAAAATTTCCCCCTAAGAAGAACTAAACCCCTACAAAACAACATAATTTTTTACGTTTTTTTTTTGGTAATTTTGTTTGGCAAATCATATATTTTTATGTCAGAGAAGGTTCAAAGCATTGAACTAGGGGCCAGAAAATCAGAAAAATACATTTTCGGACCCCGTCCTCTTTAGTGGGCGTTGAAGTAACATATTACGTGGAAAAATAGTTAAATATTCAACAAATTCTTAAATACATTCCTTAAAAATTAAATTTTAAAGCTTTTATGACGAGGCTCAGCTCTTCTCTGCTCTTCCAACGCCCTACCCTCCCCCCGCCACCCACTTTTTGTCCTATCAAAAGAAAATATATATTTTTTATATTCATAACCCTAAAAATTTACTTTTTAGGGTTTTATGGCAAATTTGGGATGTCTCCCCCATGGTCCCTTCCGGAGTGAACCCTACAAAACAGAGTTTTTATTTAAGTTATATTCGACCCGGTCGAATATAACGTTCTTGCTTGTTATTTATTACATTTTTTAATTACAATTATAAATTATAGCATAACCTAATCAATCGAGAATAGTAATAAACAAATAAACAAACCAGAGTTTAAGGTAGGCATCGTTCCCACGATTCCTGGCTAGTCCAACGGAGTACTCTGCATTTTTAGCACACGTTCTTATCTACGATCGAGTAGTTCAGGCAGTTTTTTTTTTTTCTAAATAAAGCTATTATTAATATGCCTTTTCCTGCAAGACTATTTTATTTTTTAATAACAACCACACCTCGATAAGTGATTTGATTTGGAGTTCCGGCGGGAATTGAACCCACGGCCTTTGGACTATCAGTTTTGCTAATGAAAATATTTTTGGGAAATTTAAGTTAAAATATGTAAATGCATTCAGTTTTGGAAACGTATTAAAACAAATTATATTTAATCTTGATCATCTCTATTGTGAATTATTTTTCTCCTGAAATGTTTCCTCATTGTGAATGATGGTTTTTTTAATTGCCTTTTTTTTGGATATATTTATTTGAGATTATTTCACAGAAATATTAACGGACATTATGCCCAATAATTAAGAGTTATTGAATCATACAATTTATCTGAATGTACTCTGCTCGTAATGAAAGATAAAAAAGATTTTCCGTAAAATAGATCTAATTTCAATTTCATTTATTAGAGAAAAGTGATAAATGTTTTATCATTCATTTTATAAAACAATATAAAATGTATTGTGTTATAAGTTTCACGTGCCATCTTATAAATATTTCTATCAAAAATGTTTGCTCAGTTGTTTTGGAAAATTATTCGTCCTTATTCTGTAACTAGTTGTCGGTGTCACTTCAAACGCTCCTGTATTCTCTTTCTTCAGCAATTGACAATTTCTAATACGATTTTGCTATATTCAAGGCCTAAGACAGTAGTCGCGGGGTGTCAGAAGTCTTTAAAGGTTCTCCAAAAACTGGTAGTTAAGTGTCGTATTTTTGACATTGTCGTGACGTGACGCTCACAATTAGTTACAGAATAAAGTGGATTATTATATAATATTTTTGTTATTATTATTATTATTATGGACAGAAATTCGTTTTGCTTTGATTTTAAAAATGTTGTGAATTTTTATGAAAAATAAATGTATATGAGAGTAAAGGAGAGCATATAGAGTAAAAATATATGAAATTTTGTTGTTGTGCTCATAAATTTTACTAATGCAAAGTGATTTACAAAATAAATTCTTTTTTTCATGTTTTTAATAATAATTAATAGTAGATTTTAGATTTCAGTACGGTGCTAGCGTTTGCTGCTTATTCTTTAGATCCGTGGCTTTTGACGCCCCATCATGTTCTAGAGGTTGATAATGCTTTCCCTTTGCGGATCTAGAGAATTCGCCTTTTGTCTGAAATCTTGAATTTTTTGACGTTCTCTTTGGATGCTCTTGCTTCTGTGTAATTTAAAAAAATTAATCCTTTGGGATTTCATATTGAAACAAAAACAAATATGAGTTTTTTGATTGTTCTTTTAATATAAATAACTAAATTAAAATTTTTATTTTATTTGCAAAAACTGGCAGTTAGTTATTGAGTTAAGAATTTTCATTTTAGGTTTGGGTTCAAATCTGCAATCTGTAATTTTTTTTATTCTAAGAATTTGTATTAAATTAAAAATAATTTATTAAGAGTGGAAAATTTACCACGGTATTCATAAAATTTAAAATGAGTTTGAATTGTATTTTAATAAAATTTTTTCATACAAAATTTTCTTAAAACGGATTTCAAATACGTTTTATTTTTTATGAATATGGGGTTAGAAATTTATTTATAATGATAAACAACAAAAAACTTTTGACTTAAGCAGGCGATGACTCCAGAAAAAACGAGAAAATGGGTTATTTGCAATAAATTCGTACCAACCGAAACTGAATTAAGGTAAAAATGAATATAAAGATGTCATATTCTATTTTATTAAAAAAAATTTAGTTAAATAGTTGATATTCCTGTTGATAAATGGACGAATTGTACAAAGAATTCTGATAAAATGGCGTAGCAGCCTCAAAATCATTACTGATCCGTTTTGCTAGTTTGATGATTATAAAAAAAATATATTTAAATATTCCATTCTAAATAAAAAATTTGAATTTAATATCAATTCTTAAAAAATATTTTGCTCACTTTGAAGATTTGAACTTGAGTCTGAATAAAAAGTCTTAGCTTAATAATCAAATAACTCTATGTGAATTTACTGTTCGTAATGGTAGATAAAGAACTTTTCGATAAAATAAAAATTATTTAAAATAACACCCAATTCACACGATGAATTTTATGACGACCAATTTTCGACGTCATTTTTGGTTTCACAGCGATCGGTGTAGAGAAGAAAGAGGGGTAGAGAAAGTGACTTGATTTCATGGTTTTTTTTTCATATTTCTCTTCACATAAATACTTATTCTCTTTGTTACGTTTTGTTCATTTTTTATTTTCAGGTCATATACATGTGAAACAATAACAAAAAATAAAAATATACATGAAAACCAAATTCATCGTATGAACGCAATGAGTTTTTGGAACCAATTTCAAAAGGGAATTAATAAAATTAGACGTCATAAAATTCATCGTGTGAATTGGGTGTAACAAACAAATAAAAGAAAAAATATCATTTCATATTTTTACTGACTGAGTTAAAGTGTTTTTTTTAAATATATGAATTTTCACTAAAAACTGATCATATGATGGACTTTTTAATAAACATTTTAAACTACTTGTTTGGCTACACTGGTTGTCTAGCACATGCACAAGCATGTTTAATCAAAACTGAATTATTTTATTATTGTTGTTCTCTTTAACGCGGGGAGAAAATGTGCACGCGTGCGGTGTTCTGGGGGACTCTGATTTTGGCGATAGCTAAAATGATTAAATGTAGCAATATTTCTGTGGCAACCAGTAATAAGCGCTTAAGTCTACTTAAGAAAAACATTTTTTTTTATAAAACTTTTATGCTATTGCAAAGACGTTTCTTTAGCCTTTTTTGCGAGCCCTTGCTGGTTTACGTATGATTCTGACCACTGAAACCTCTTACTGAATGCAATAATATTTAAGGAATAAAACTGTGATTAAGACAATTTTTCTTAAATAGACTTAAGCGCTTATGACGTATGGCCACAGATTTATACTCCAACTAGAATGGAAAGAATTTATGAAACAATTTAATTGTATCATTTATGTTGATTGCCCCTCCAATATTCTTAAGTGTTGCCCCTTCTTATTCTTGTGAGTACATATGGGAGTGTGTGTGTGTGTGTGCATGTGCTCCAAATGTCTGTGCAAATGAGCGCTGGCATGCTCGTACATAAATGATGGGTTGATTGTGTTTTTGTTTAGGGTCTCTTTTTACTCTTGATGACCCATTCAAAACAGTTTTAGTGAAAATTTCCGTAAACGAACAGTTATTTGTTGTGACGGGCGGTTCAGTATTCTTTCTTTCGAAATTCATAATTCAAAAAGAATACGAAATATTAAAATTATCAGTTATTAAATTAAAACATAAAATACTAATAATTATTATTTGGCAAATGTATTATGGATTAGTGGCTGCCATTTGATTTAAGATAAACAAACGGATTTTGTGTGCTTTTGTTCTCACATGGATTTTAGTTAGAAAAGTGCCTTTGAGTTGTTTTACAACGTTTTTCTTTTTTGTCTTTGAACCAGAAAAATATTTTTATACAAAGAGTTCTTTCTCTGTTTACTTTTTTTTTGGAAATTCATTTGCTTTAAATACGAGTGTTTTTGTATATTCATAATGATTATTTGGAGTGGAATTTGTGATGCAGCCACCATTTATGGTGTACAAACTTCAGCCTTTTTTATGTGTGGCGGTGCTGGCAGTTAGTATTTAAAATTTTTTTTTTTTTAAATTGAATTCTTATGTTTTTAGTTTAATTTTACACAGTTTTTTTTACGAGGATGGTAGAAAAATTATTTTAACCATTTTGCTGTGTTAGTTCATAGCTTTTAGTTTTTGGGACTTCTTTGGCATGAATATTTTATATGAAAGAATTTGTCATATCGCTTTTTTAGAATTTTATTTATGAGCTTAGTAATTTTTTATGACCTTGATTTAATCGTTTGTATATAATTTTACTTGTACATACATTCAATTAATATTTAATTGTTTTTGTGGTCATTTGATATTATAAATTTGTTTGTCTGTCGGTTTTCTTTTATTCAAATGACACACTGAAATTGAGTAAGTTGGCATTTTCCTGGTGTACAAAAAAGAAGTCGTTCCGTTTCTTTACTTATTTCTTTTGTTACTCGTATTGTTAATTTCAGGAGTGGCTTAGAAATGAAATTCGAATAAAATGCGAATAATTAATTTTCTTTGTTGTAATAAAATAAAATTTATTAGAAATTCCTTTCATATGAACAATTAACAACTCTCACATTGAATGCCATTAAGCAAACTGTTTATTCCGCAAAGAAAAAGCTTTCAAATTTCTTATGAAATGTTTTAGCAACAATTGGTATAAAAAGGGCGGACATTCCAATAGAGCGATTAAAAAAGTTGTGGCATCACATGTAAAAACCATATAGTATGGCAACATTTCGTTATGTGGCAAGGCTTTCCAAACTGCATGTTCTCGACTTAAGTTGAAAACTATTAGTCAGGCTTAAGTTCAAATCTGCAAATTTTAATTTTTATTTCTAAGCATGCAAATTTAATTAAAATTGTTAATGATCAGTATAAAAAATATTCCATTCTTAATAAAAAATTTTTATTAAAAATTTTTATTTGTAAACTTGCAGATTTGAATTTACTGATTACTAATTGTCAATATATTATTAAGGTCCAGTTTTTGTAATTAAAATAAACCTATTCGTTGGGAATTTTATATAAAAAAATTTGAGTTTATTTTTTGTTGTTGTTTCTATATAAATATCCACACGAACATTTTGATTTTACATACAAAAACTATTTGAAAAAACTTAAAAATCTTTTTACAATATACAGTAAAATCTTTCTTACACGGTCTTCTTTTACACGATTTTGAAATAACACGGTTCGTCAAGAAGAAATTTTAAATTTTTTTACGCGTTTTTTGATTTAACACGAATTCAAAAAAATAAAATTATTTTTTTACATGATTTTCTGCTAAATATCATCCAAATGGCAACTCTACTTAACGGCTTGTTTACTTAAAATACCCTTTTGATTTATCATATCAGTTTGTGGATGACGCATGTTTACGGGGAATACCCAATTTTTATTATTGCTTTTTTTCTTTAACTCGTTGTACTGCAACTTGAATACATCATTTTGTTGTTGATTGTGTTAAGTGTTCAGTTCGTAGGACGCTGTACTCTTATTTCCTAATTTTTTTTTGGTTTTTTATTTTTTGTACTTCTGAATTGAATTTAAACTGTAAACTAAATTTGTTTTCTTGTAATAAATATGAATTGTTTTTTTATTATTACTTAATGGAGTTTAATATCACTTTTTTTGCACGGTTTTTTAAAAAAATTCATACTAATTCATACAATTAGTATGAATTTTTTTCATTTTACACGATTTTTTAAGGTTGTGGAACATATACCCAAATTTACATATGAATCGTGTATTTTTTTACACGGTTTTGATTTACACGGTTTTCTTAGGAACGTACCTACCGTGTAAAAAAAGATTTTACTGTATATATATTTTTTTAATTTTTCAAAATATCTACATATTCTGTCTTATTCACGTTCTCGAATCGACTCTAGAGTTTATGCTAGATTAAAGAAAAATCTTGTTTTTTTCTTTAATCTTTTCGACTCTGTAGTCGACTCGATAACCGTAAAAAGACCCATTATTTATGTTTTTCATATGTGACGATAATTTATATATTTTTTAAATCGTGCTACGCATTTTGGGAAATTCCTCTAGTCCCTTTGAAAAATCTAACTGCGTGCTTTTGTAAATAAATTTAAAATTTTCATTTAATATTTTATATAGAAAGCAATACACACTTGTGTAAATGTAATAAAATTTAAACTACTAGACGAAAGTTGCTATTTTATTTACAAAAACCGGATGTAAATCGTTTCTACTCCAGGGTTGAACAGTCTATATCGGAGATGGTTTACCATACAAAATGATTTTGTTAAAATCAACTTAAAACGACTTTCTACTTGGTTTTAAGTATGTTTATAAAAATCAACCTTGTTTTTGGCTGTGCTAAGTTGAGTGCTGCCAAGTTATGTATTGGAAACAGCTGGTATTGTTATAAAGTAAATTTGCAAAGTATTGGTGCACAGTTGCCAACGAGTGACTCAGACCACATGTCGTGTGACTGACTGTACACGACCTATGCTTTCACATAATGTGTCAACGAAGTTAAAGACGGAAATAAACTAGTGCGAGTGAGACGCAAAACTGTCGAAAGAGAGTAAACGATCAGTGGTCTGGTTGCACTTAAAAAATAATTAAGTCAATTAAGTGTTGTCAAAATAAACAGCAAGTACAGCAACAAATTCACACGTTTCTATGAGCGATTTAATTTATTTTGAACAAATTCATTATACAGATTGTATATTAAAACAACAACTTGCAGTGTGAATGCAAAATCAGCTGTTTATGGGCTTAACGCTAAAACCAGGTTTTAACTTTCAGTGTGAATACACTATAAAGAACCTTATTATATCGCAAATACATGAATTTCTCTATTTAAAGTTCTTTTCCAACCACATAAAATGATCTTAAGTTTATAAAATTACTGAACTATTAATTTGCAAACACAACATCCCTGCGAAGTAAAATTAACCAGCTGTCAAAGGATGTCACTAGACATCTTTCTATGTCACAATTACGTTTAAAACAAAAACAAATTGTACAAATTTTATTTTGCTTTTATACATAATTAAGCGACACAACGATATCTAGTGAGATCGTTTGACGGGCGGTGAAAAATCTTTCTTTTACTTTTTTCATATATATTTTTTGTGTATAATTTTAATATATTTTTTTTATTAAATTTGAGTTCGTTGTTCTCTCTCTTTTTTTCTATTTGAATATCGTCACCAAAAATCCAAAAGGTAGTAACGGTCTTAAAATTAAAAAAAAAATTCATTGATCATGATGAAAATGAACGAAAATACATCGTAATCAATCAAAAAGTATGTATTGTGTTTTTCCTTTATTTTCCTTTAGGATTTCAGGTGACGATATACCTATATTTAAAATATCC
This sequence comes from Linnaemya tessellans, assembly GCA_951800035.1. Taxonomy (NCBI): domain Eukaryota; kingdom Metazoa; phylum Arthropoda; class Insecta; order Diptera; family Tachinidae; genus Linnaemya; species Linnaemya tessellans. The sequence goes on from OX637534.1 coordinate 27,075,077, forward strand.
AGCTTTACAAAAATAACAAAAATTATTATTTTATAGTTTTCCCAAATGTTCCTGCAGCGCCTGGTTTATTGTGTGATGGCGAGGATCGTAAGTTGTATCTTGTTTTCTATAATTTGAAAGCTATTCGTAACGATTTATTTATTTATATTTTATTTTTTCAAAACCCACAGGCAGCATTTACCGACGGGGTGCCAGAAGATGGCGCAAACTGTACAGGGTTAATGGTCATATATTCCAAGCTAAACGTTTTAATAGAGTAAGTGTACATTTTTTATCTCTCAAAATAGTTATTTAATTCAATTAAATTTGCTTTGTTTGTTTTTTGCATTTAGCGTGCATTCTGTGCTTATTGCCAAGATCGCATCTGGGGTTTGGGACGTCAAGGTTTCAAGTGCATACAATGCAAATTATTGGTTCACAAAAAATGTCACAAATTGGTTAAGAAGCCCTGTTCGAATGAAGATGTCAAACCGTTGGTGCCCAAAGGTTCTGAAGATGATTTTGCCGAACAATTACCACAAATGCCACCACCCATACCCGATTATCCACCACTGCATCCGGGGGCCGATGAGTCTTGCATTTCTTCGGATCAAGAGTATATGCCTTCGGCTTCAAGTGTCGGTGGGCTAGGCTCCCATATGGGCACACAAAATAAAGAAGAAATCGAAATGGGCTCGCAGCGCCAATTCTCATTGGATGATTTCGAATTGATACGCGTCATCGGCCGTGGCAGCTATGCCAAGGTATTGATGGTGGAACTGAAAAAGACTAGGCGCATTTATGCCATGAAAGTTATAAAGAAGTCCTTGGTTACTGATGACGAGGACATTGATTGGGTGCAAACGGAAAAACATGTTTTCGAAACGGCCTCGAATCACCCATTTTTGGTTGGTTTACATTCGTGCTTCCAGACACCATCACGTTTGTTCTTTGTTATTGAATTCGTACGCGGTGGTGATCTTATGTATCACATGCAACGCCAAAGGCGTTTGCCCGAAGAGCATGCCCGCTTCTATGCGGCTGAAATAAGTTTGGCATTGAATTTCTTGCATGAAAAGGGCATTATTTATCGTGATTTGAAATTAGACAATGTTCTATTGGATCACGAGGGCCACATTAAACTTACGGACTATGGTATGTGTAAGGAGGGCATACGCCCCGGTGACACGACTTCCACGTTCTGCGGCACACCCAATTATATAGCGCCAGAAATTCTCAGAGGTGAAGATTATGGGTTCTCCGTTGATTGGTGGGCCTTGGGTGTTTTGCTGTATGAAATGCTGGCCGGACGCAGTCCCTTCGATATTGCTGGGGCTTCAGAAAATCCCGATCAAGTAAATATATTGTGCTTTTCGACTTTTTGTTTACACAGTTTTAAAATTGAAGCCTAAAATTGTGCTTGTATCCGGCAAGTTGTGAAAATCAGATGCTTTTAAATCATACGTGTACATTTTTGAATTCCAAGTAATTTGGAATCGTTTTAGATTATTGTTGTACAGAATACCTTTTTGTGATTAGAAATTACTTTTGAGAAGTGTGATTTTCAGAATATGCCTGTCTTATCTTATGTCAATATCCTATTGTCTTACTACTGCTACAAATTAATATCCTTTTTTTAACAGAATACTGAGGATTATCTTTTCCAAGTTATTTTGGAGAAAACTATACGTATTCCGCGGTCCTTAAGTGTTAAAGCTGCTTCGGTACTCAAAGGTTTCTTAAATAAAAATCCAGCCGATCGTTTGGGCTGTCATCGCGAGACCGCCTTTATGGATATTAAAAATCATCCCTTCTTTAAAGTCATTGACTGGGAAATGGTAAGTGTGATTTCTACAGTTATTTGTCTATAATTACAAGAACCGTTTTTAATTTCCCTATAAAAGAGAACAGTGAAACTATGATGATTATATACATACATATTTTTTTTATATTCTGTTTGTGTAAAATGAAAATTATTATAATTTGAATTTTAATATTTTGGTGTAAAAATTTTGATAAAAAAAAATGAATAAAATCCCCACAAACTTATAAGATTGCACGTAAGGAAGTACCGCCACCATATATACCTACATTTGATCCTGGCGATCCTTTCATGACGACAAATTTTGACATTCAATTTACCAGAGAACCGGCTGAATTGACGCCAGATGATCCGTAAGTTTATTAGTTTAGTTAAAGTGTATAAATTTACTACGCAACAATAATTTTCAACGGCTTCCTTTAAATGTATTTGTTTTGTCAACTTTTATCTTTGCTGTTAACGAAAGGATGAATGAATGTCTTTAAAAGTATGTGAAATGTTTTAAGATTACAATATATAATTGTTGTTTTTTTATTATTCAGCATTTTTATCCTCTAATAAGAGAATTTGAAAAGTTTGCGAACCACAATTACGGTTTTAAAATATACCTTGGAATATTTATCATGCCTTTCTGAATCAATCTTAATTGAATTTAATATAAACAAAAAAACATTGTTTTCCGTGGCTTAAGCGACGAATATCATAACTTATTCCCTTTTTGCCTATTTGTCGTTGTCACGTCAATATGTATAATAGGGGGATTCAAACAGAAGTCATAAAATAATAGCACAAAAAAATTTCACTTGGGCGAAAAACTCCTCATAACTTGGTGTGCTATTTAAAAAATCGGCCAGTTTATAAGAAAATAACACTTTTTTAATTATTTGCTATCACAAAAATAAAAACTTAAAAACTCCACTTTTATTTAAAACTATAAAATTATATTCTTAATATTTGTATAAAAAAATACTTTGCAAAGTAAATTTGAAAAATATCGCTGCATATGTCGGCGATGTTGTTAATCCGTATTTTACAGTGAGCCACACCTTTTGCGTGGCTCACTGTAGCAAAGAAGTTATTCACGAAAAATTCCTCAGAAAACCTGTAATTAACTACTGAGAGTGAAACGCAGAACTCTCGGAAGAGAGTAAACGATCAGTGGTCTGGCTGCACTTAAAAAATAATTGTCAACGAGGCCATGGTGAAATAAATAAAAGGTGGCGGAACGATGGCAACAAATACAACATTACAACAACCAAGGACATTTTTGTTTGTGTAAAGTCAGAGTCTACGTCAAAATTATAGCAACAAAACACATTGTATTGCTGCACAATTACTAAGGACGCTCACATACACAAACTCAAGGAGCATTTGTTGTACACAAAAACTTGACATCAATGTAGACTCACCATGGGTTGAGCAAAAAATTGCCATCTGGCATAGCGCTGTCACCTTATATTTATTTCACCCTGAGCGAGGCTTGATGTTGACTAACTGAGGGCTGCTTTGCGACGAAGATTCTTGGTATAAATTTGTATGTATAAAAACACGGCTGCTACCGTTGATGTGAGCTGAAAAATAACAACACTTTTTCAAAACTCTTCTAAACATGACAATATGACTAAATAGCTCACTGTGTGAATACCCTAAATATTTCAGAACTACTACTTACAATAGCCTCTTGCTTTTTCTAGGCCTTATAGAACATAGTCCGATTCTGTTATACTAGGAAAACAACTGCGACGAACGACGAATTTTTGGTCACGAATATTCGTCGCCAAAAATAAAGCACATTGGTGTACATGAAAAAGCACACAATCGTGGCGTTGGTCGAAATTCGTCATACTCAGCGAAAGTTGAAATAGATTTGTTTCTAATTGTTTCGTCAGCGAGCGACGAACAAATCAATATGAGGTGCCCAGGTTTCATATACTCAAACTGGTTTTTTGAGGGAAAACATAATTCACTACTGCATTGTTGCATCTAGCACGAACATTTTCGATATATACTAAAAATGCATTCACCAATTCTCAAAAATGTATCATTCGGACGAATTTTTATTAATTTTGAACACTTTTTATAATATATTCTTTCTTCCTATTTCCTACTTTTTCACATGGTCACCCCATCAGCTGTTAAATGAAAAGAATAATTTATTTACAGAAAAAATTTTCAGAAAATAATTACAAAAAGGAATTTGTTCTGGAAAAAAATGGACACCACCGGGGTAATTATTGAATGTTTAAAGAATCTGGCATCACAGGATTACAAAGATTTTAAACAAAATTTACAATTTCTTTGTTCATTATTTTAATTTATTCGTCGTTATTGTGTTTCATACGACGAATTTATAGAGCGAATTTTTACCAACGAATTCGTCGTTCGTCCCAGTTGTGTTCCTACCATCAGTCGTTGTCCTCAACAAATACGTAAGTGTCTTATATATTATATTTTTCACCACGAGGTGTAAAAAGCTGTCGTGAAGTTCACATGTAATTTCTGTGTTCTATCATCAGGAATGTCAGAGTTCAGTGAATGCAAGAAAATAACAAAGAGTTGAAAAGCTTAAAAATATAATAATTTTGAGTTTCAAAATAAATAATACAATGGGATTTATTCCCAGCTGTTCTGTAAATATAGTCGATTTAAAATGACATGAGCTAAAAAAAAAATTAAAGCTTTTAATAGCACTATTGTTTGTTTTTCTTTGTTTACTATTTTTGCAGCTTAAAATTTTGTTGATGTTTAGTATCTATGATTTAAAATATATCAATGATAGCATTAGTTGTTTTTGGAAAACCTCAAAATCGAAACAGCTATTATTACATGACAAATTCTAAATTGTGTAAAGCCATGGAGTTACATGCTCCATTGCAAGTAGTCTAATTCAATATAATTTACTTAGTTTTAAATAAATCTTTTATAAGAAAAAACAAAACTGTTGTATTGGATGCGGCAATAATTCAAAACAGTAAAAGTTAGTACACGTAAAGCTGAAAATGATTGTAAGATAAATGTCACCTTCTGTTCTAAAATAAAAATAAATAAATATTACAAACTTTTAACAATTAACAAATAGGAATAAAATAATAATTTCTAGGAAAAAAATTATTCTTCACCAGTGCAATTTTCTCTTTTTAGTCGTAATTGAAAGAGAAGCAAACTAGGAAATATTTATACTCACCCCTATCATGAGTAATTTATCCCTCGAAATTTTGCCCTTTTCCCCTAAGAGCTTTAAGCTCTCAACACATAGACGACAGCAGACAGCAAGCAGCAATATGTCAAAAATAAACTCCATGTGTTTAAATGAAAGCGATTATTTTGAGGGCAGCACAGCAGCAGGGCTGCACAACAGCATTTGCTGCTGCTGCCAAGTTAGGCTATTTTCTATTTTGACGGGCAGCAATAAACAAATATAGTGTTGCCATTATATATATAAATTGGAAAAATAAGAACAAAAACTTTTAATTTGATATTAAACATAAAAGAACATTACAAAAATACAGAAATAGAAATAAATTTATGTGTTTTTTATAGTTTTACGTGATATTATTATATTTTTTGTCAATAGCTTTAATTTTGTTTATTATAAAATATATATGCGGCATCCCTGTTGTTATGTTGTTGCTGTCGTCAAAATAATTATGAAGCTGACTTCGTAGCAGCATTTGAAGTTGGCAGCATTTGAAGCCGTGAAGTTGTGAAGTCTGCTGTCGTCTATGTGTTTAGAACTTAAAATTGCAATCATGAAAAAATTCCCCGTGAATGATTTCAGGCTAAAGTTAAATTCCCCTTATCGTGTATGATTTTTTCCCTAGAGTTTTTTCACTTTTCCTTTTAATTTAATCAGTTAGTTTTTGTTGGGGAATAGAGTAGAAAATGTAATTATATTCTATTATAATTTGAATATTAAAGTTTACAAATTTTATTTTAGGGGCAAGATCCGTTAAGAAGACGCAAACTGATATTTTTGGCAACAAATCAATTGCCTGCGTCTTTGTAAAACTTGTTGCTCCAATTCTAAACATTAAGAATATTTTTAATTTGTTTTGTTCCAAATTATTTTACTACAAAATATGTAGCCATACTTTTTTTTTAATTTTTGTTTTAAATTATTACATAAATGTAAATTTATTAACCCAAATTTCTTTGATTTTTCTCGTTGTTTGCGGCTTCTTCTCATGTTTACATTCACTGAGAACAGATAGCGAAATTAATTTCTTACGATAATATTTTCTACTTCGAGTGGAATAAAATTTTTACGTGAACAAAAATTCCACTTGTTATTTACGATAGGGCGATTTAAAATATATATTCACAATAGTGTGATTAATTTATTTTCATAAAATTTTTATTTCAAAACGTTTAAACATACAAAAGACATTCAATGATTGCTTTCATATTGCAAATCTTTTTTATTATTTAACCCCTTAAACAAAAAGCAATTTAAATGTTACTTGTTTTAATAATTTTTTTTTCTGAACTTAACTGGAAGCATGTTACAAATACCTGTTTTAAACATAATAATTTATTTATATATCTATATAAAAGAAACTGTTGCTGCTTAAAACAAACTTAATAAGCAAATTAGCAAACATTTAAATGTCTAGCTAGTTAAAGTATATGTAAGACGTCAACCACTAAATCAAATATGGTATGTTATATGGATCATTAATCATCTTCCTGAAAACCGAGTGCCTTCATGAAAATTCAATAAAAATCTTGGCTAAACTTTAAATAATCATCAACTTTTCATTATACAATAATATATAAATTTTATTAGTTCACTGTTCATATTCTTAATTGAAATTCGTTTCTTAGTTTATTATTTGTAAAAAAAAAAACTACAACATTGAATCATGCTTTACTTTCATGTTCATCATATACCATGTAATAAAATTAATTAAAAAGCTTGCATATAAGCAAGTTCCGCCACCATTTAAGCCACGTTTAGATTCAGATCGTGATTTGGCCAATTTCCCACCAGAATTTACTGGCGAAGAAGTACAATTGACACCAGATGATGAGTAAGTTCTAAATAAAAACAATAATTTTTTTTATGTATCTCATTGTTACTATGAAATGTACTAAAAAAATATATATTTTCTTATTTGCTTTTTGATATATATTTCCTTCAACTATTATTATTTTTGAAATATTGTAAAATCTTTGATTATTAACGAAATAATTTTTTTTTGTCCTTCTCTTTGTGGTGTCTTTATTTCCAAAATTACAGTCGTGTTATTAATAATATCGATCAATCAGAGTTTGATGGTTTCGAATATGTAAATCCGTTGCTTATGTCTTTGGAAGACGAAGTTTGACATCACGAGTTTTGTGACTTGCATCCTTATAATATCCGTGTAAGTATGAAAGAACTAATTATTCGTACATAAACATTTTTACTTGCGTAAAGGAGCTCATAGCATTTTTGGTTTTACCACACACACCGATCAATTACAACTTCATTGTCTTACTAATTTTTCTTTTAATATTTTTTATTTTATTTTAAATGACAAATTGAAATATTCAAAAATAAAAAATAATTGTAGTGTTTTAATTATACTGTAATATTTTTAAGCTTAAGGTCTCTTTATTTTTATTTAAAATTTATTATTTATCAAAATTTCGTCAATTCTTTTGTGTGACTTCTTCAGGAAATTAATTATTTTATTTGATTTGAAAAGACTTTTGTTTAATTTTTATACCCTCCAAAAAAGAATTTGGAGAGTATATTCACTTTGTCATTTCGTTTGTAACGCATCGAAATATCCATCTCAGACCCCATAAAGTACATATACTCTTGATCAGTGATGAAATCTAAGACGATCTGAGCATGTCCGTCCGTCCGTCCGTCTGTGGAAATCACGATTCAGTCCAAACGAAAATAGCTAGACTCTTGAAATTTGGTATAAATATATTTTGAAGCTTAGAGCAGGTTAAGTTCCGATATCAGCTAAATCGGGAAAGGGGGAAAAAAGTTCCCCTAAGAAGAACTAAACCAACCCAGAAATAACAACATAATTTTTAAAGTTTTTTGGTTATTTTGGTTATTTTGTTAAGAAAATGATATATTTTTATGTCAAATACGGTCCAACGCCTTAAACTAGAGCCATAAAATAAAAAAAAATTATTTTTGGAAACCGCCCACTTTAGTGGGCGTTATTATATGCGAAAATAGCATAAAATTTTAACAAATTGTTTTACTTAAGCCAACATTCCTTAAAAATAAAATTTTTAAGCTTTAATGACGGAGCTGAGACGATACCTGGTACTTCTCTGCCCTACCCCCTCCTCCCCCTTCACCACCTAAATGACCCTACCAAAAATTTTTGTTTTTTAATTTTGTATATAATCAGCCCAAGCATTTATTTTTAGAGTTATATGACTGCCTGTTTCAGCCCTACCCCCTCCTCCCCCTTTGTCCCCTAAATGATCCTATAAAAATTTTTTATTTGTTTTTAATTTTGTATATAATCATCCCAAGCATTTTTTTAGAGTTTTATGACTGCCTGTTTCTGCCCTACACCCTTCCCCCTTTTCCCCGTAAATGACCCTTAAAAAAAAAAAATTATTTTGTATATAATTATCTCAAGCATTTATTCTTAGAGTTTTATGACAAAGGTGAAATGTTTCTCCCATAGCCCTTGCCAGAGCCAAAAAAACAGTTTTTATGCCCTCCAAAGAGAATAAATATGTATATTCTTGATTAGTGATGAAGTTTAAGACGGTCTAGCAATGCCCATACGTTCGTCTGTGGAAAACATGATATTGCCTATTTTTGAACCCCGCTCCCTATAGTGGGCGTTGACGTACGATATTATATAAAGGAATTCTGTCCCACCAAGTTAAACATTTTAAATTCACTTAATAAATATTTGGAGGGTGTTTAAGATTCGACCCGGTCGAATATAACGTTTTTAATTGTTATTAATTAAAATTGTAAAAATTTCGAATTATGATTAAAATTGATTGTTAAGCACGAATACTATGTTTTACTGCATGAACGTTCATCAGACAAAAATATTCAAATAAAACAGTGTATAACATACAAAATAAAACAGTGTATAATGATCTTCATACATATACTAAAATAAATAAAATAGCCTAAGTGGCATTATGGTACTTTGAGTCCCATTTATTTGCAATTAAAGCACTTGAAAATTAATGACATATCATCTGCTAGTAGCCTGATAATTCAACTAATTATTTAAATGACTACAGCTTAAAAACGTCGATTATTTCCTGAAATATTACTGTTTTTCCACATGTCTAAGAACACAAAAACTTTAAACTCGATTATGTCGAAACAGTAAAAAAATTATACACTGTTGTTTTATTAAGGGGACGATATATACTTTATGGAGTCTCAGATGGGTATTTCGCTGCGTTACAAACGGAATGATAAAGTGAATATACCCTCCAATTCTTTTTTGCAGAGTATAAAAATTTTAAATGAAGTTTATTTGTTGGTGGTCAAGCAATGTCTATATACATTTTATTGGTCAGTAGTCAATCATCAATAGACTTTAACTTTTAGATTTTAAACTTTTCAAAACTTTAAGTTTTGAAAAGTTAAAAACCCTTTATCTTACGCACATACTTTTGAAACCCATCTGAGAATTCACAATTTGTAAATTACAAATTATTTTCAAAAATCACAGCATAAAAATAAAAATTAATAAATTTCCGAAAGTTTTCATCGGCAGTATGAGTTCATTTTAATATCAAAACTGTTTTGCGATTTTTCATACTGCATTGTCTATGTGGCGCATGCATAAACAAAAATTTTCATGCATGAACATGAACAGTATGTGTCTATGGACTCCTTAAAGCTTGTTAAATAACAAAAAAATATAAAGAAATCCAAAAGATAATTCTTTCATGCTCAAAAGTATTTATTTACGTACATTATAATTATTATTATTAACATTAATTTTGATTCTCTTTCAGCTTTATGGCGAAGATTCCAGTGACTATGATTCAGTTGCTGATGATTTAAGTTTATTACGATTAAATGCTCCTAATAATAATTTAATTACACATTTAAATAATTATACTAATAATGATCACCAACAACAACAACAACAACAACAACCACATCAGCCACAACAATTGCATCAACATCATCATTTACATCATGAACAACTCCATACGCATGATCCTCAACAGCGACAACAATATCAAGAACAACATCAGCATCACCAACATCAACAACAGCAGCAGCACCAGCAACAACAACATTCTCATAATGGTAACAATAATAATACACATAATGCAAACAATAATAAAAGTTTATTACAGCACATGTTTTGCCTTCCATTAAACTAATCTAAATATGAATGAAACAAAAAAATGACACACAAAAGAAACTCAAAAGCATTACAGTAGTAACAAATACAAGAAAAATATTGTATCTTTATTAACGGCAACAACTATTAGTAGTACTGCAACAGCAACAAACAGCAAGAACAACATTTTGAATAAGAAAACATAATTAAGCCTTTAACTCTACTCTACAACAACAAAATTTCCATTATCAACTCACTGTAAGCAAAAGGACACTTGAAAGCAAATGAAACCAATCGCCGAGAAAAGAACAAAAGAAAAAACAAAGAGAAGTAATAAAAATATTAATAAAATAAGAATTAAATTTAAAATTAATAAAGACATATACACACACACACACATGTACATAAATGTACACAATTTTCTATTCCACAACAACGCATTACTCTTAAGATTATAGTGATTCTTTTATAATTCGGACGGATGCGAGCCTTAGGAAGATTATATTCTTCTTTGCTTTCGTTCTTTCTTTTATTAAAAACTATTGAAAATTAATTCAAAGCTTGAATGGAATGCATGCATGCACTGGAAAAAATCCATGCCTGATATTTATGAAATCTCTCGAACATCTTATGCAACATTTCCATATATCACAACACGCCCATATTTCGAGCAAAACAAAATCAAATGTACGAAATTAATAAAAAGTAATTTGAATAATTGTTCGGCTTGAAGTCTGTTAGTAACGATTTCACGATGTCGAACAACTTCTTTCTTTCGTACAATTTCCTTTAAAGCAAAAACAAATTTTACAAACTTTTGTTGTTCCTTAAATAGACAGAGAATAAATAAATAAAAATAAGCCTTTTCGGCGATGTCGCAAGCTATCGTTCGATAGAATGAATAACATTTGAAATAAAAACAATTTTTTAAAAATGGGTTTTGTTTTAAATGTCACTCATTCACAGGCAGTTAGTTTTCCTTATTTAAACTCTCCCATATATAAACAATAATAACAAAAATAACAAGTAAATTATTTTCAAAAAATGTAATGTAATGATTTAACGAACAAAGTAAAAATTTGCTGAACGGTTTCATTACATTTGTAAAATGATGGCGTTGCATCCTAAAATTTATTTTTTAATATGTTCGAAAGTTTTGCATACGAAAAATATAACTGCGAAATATTGTTTTCCTAAAATGGTGTGTGGATTTTTTTCAGTGCGCCTCTAATAAAATATGTAAAAAGTGTTAATCAGCGGGGTTACTATGTAATGCGATGCGAATGGAAATCTGAATGCATTTGTAGCAATCGTTTTCGCATCGCATTACAGAGTGGCCCCCAGGCATGTGTCATGGATCAAAAGAAACAGTTGCTAATAAATAGGGGTTCAGTTCAATGATTTTAGATATATTTTACGCATTGTCTTGTTTCCAAGAAGTATATTATTTTAAATAAACACTTCTTCAGAAAAGTACATACATATTTTAAAAGTTATATTTTTCTAAAGTATTTTCAAAATGTACCTATAAACTTAAAGAGATGCGTTACGAAAAAGTAACTAGCAGGTCTATTTTTCGGAAAAGTACTTTTTTGTATTAACTATTCTTTTAAAAAATAACTTTTTTATAAAATAGTACCATTTTAGAAAAGTACCTATATAAAAATTACCTTTCTGCAAAAGGACCGCTTAAAAATTGTAATTTCTTAAAAAGTAACTTTTAAAAGAAGTATATTTAAAAAAAGTATATTTTTAAAAAACAGTAGACTTTTAAGAAAGGCACCCTTTTAAAAAAGACACCCTTTTGAAAAAGTACTTTTAAAAAAAGTTCCTCTCAGAAAGAAGTACCTTTTTAGAAAATTATCTTTTAAAAAAAACACACATTGAGTGCCATGCCAAGCGGTTTTGACGAAAACGTTCCCAGGAAGCCAAACATGTTTTTTAAAATGAGTGTATTAGTGATAAAAAGCGATTTCTGAGATATCCCTAGTCCATTCTATCCCCTAGCTTTTTATTTTATATATGTTTTTCTGTGTCGTACAATTTTGTACATTTCACACATTTTTTACTTTATAAAACCTCAAAAAATCATCCTAGACCAAGTGTGCACAAAAGTTCCTTATGGAAGAGTAAACACCAATACATCGAAAGAAAAACTAATTTTTGTTCAAAATTTTTGTTGTAAACACAAATGGATATAAAGAGGTAGCGTATGATAAACAAAAACAAAATCTTCACTGATGATCGCTGTCGTCAATGTTTACCACCAAACCTTACGAAAGTATTGTTGCTTTCCACTTGCTTTTATATAATGAAGAACAACAAAAAAAAAAAAAACAAGACAAAGTTGTTTGTGTATTTCGTATTGCTAGTGCTGGGTGCTGTATGCGAGTATTAAAACACACAGCCTAAAGCTAAGGGCTTTTACAAAAACAAATGAGCACCAAGCGCATAGGGTCTGGGCACTCTTGTCCTAGACCCATGAATGTATTTGCAAAAATGTTCAGTAAAGGATTCTCTATTTAAAAAATCGCAACAAATTCCACTCAGTGTCGTATATCAAAGAACTACAGGCTCTAAGTAACAGCAATCACTGTCGTACGGAAACTTACGACATGGCACCGCACGACGGGATAGGTGCCGTACGTCGTGGCACTCAATGTGTTCAATTAGAAAAATACCGTTTTGAAAAAGTACCTTTTTAAAAGTTATTTTTTAAAAATCTACCTTTTTAGAAAGAACATTTTTTAAAAAGTACTTTTTAAAAAAATTTCTACTAAGAGAGTACCCTTAAAAAGTGCATTTTTAAAAGGTATAAAAAGGGTAAAAGGCTTTTCTAAAAAGTATCTTTTTTAAAAAGCACCTACTTAAAAAAGTGCCCCTTAATAAAATTACTTATTTTTTACCTTTAAGAACATTCTTTCTAGAATAATAACTCTGGAAGAAAGAGAAAGGAGAATGTACCTTTAAAAAATATTTTTTCACAAAGTGCATTGACAAAAGCTACTCCTGAAAGCAATTTCAAATAAATACGCTTGCGAAACAAATTTTCATATAACTAGTTTTCAAAAAAATTACTAGTGTTAAGAAGAACCCTTCTTGTAGTATTTTATCAACTAAAATTCATAACTGGCCAAAAATTCGATATAGAATTTCTGATTGAAATAGTGTTTTCTCACTCACATGGTTTAAATAAATTCTGGTTTTAAAGTTAAAACCAACTGTTAAAACTGGGTTTTTCCACACAAAATGATTTTCTTAAAACCACTTTCGAATTGGATTTAAGTGCGTTTTGTGAAATGCAACCTTGTTTTTGCCTGATTTTGGCTGTGCTAAGTTGAGTGCTGCCAAGTTATATATTGGAAACAGCTGGTATTATTTATGTTACTAAAGCGCATTTTTTGTTTCAGAATCCGCTTACATCTTTTATATATAACAACTTGATTTCCAAGAAGTTGCTCACTTTGCCTAAATAGTTCCATCATTTTAAAATATTCACCCACAAACTATAAAATAGTTTCTATTTTAAAAAGCATTGTAAAACTTTTTCTTTTCTCCTTAAAACAAAAACTTCTGTTGTACAGCTTGTCAATGAAGTTTGTACAAATAGAGAACATGTACAGCAACAAATTCAAACATTTCTAGGAGCGATTTAATTTATTTTGAATAAATTTATTATACAGCCTATATTTTAGAACCACAATTTGTAGTGTGAACGCAAAATCAGCTGTTTGCGGTTTTAACTTTCAGTGCGAAAACACTAAAAGGAAATAAAAAAACAATATTCCGATAAAAATCATTTTTTATTATTATTTCAAAAAGTTTACTATTTGTAAGTCTTATAAATGACAATCTGATTCGTTTAGAATTCACGGAAAAAATGCACATTATGTTGTAAAATTGCTGCACGTTCAAAATAATTGAATTATCCAATTATTTTAATACACGCCTCTGGATAAAGAACAGTGCAAAAGAGACAGAAATTGTATATCAATTAGCTGTAATACGTCTTTGGAATTGCACTAACGGTTAAGATCATATGATCACGTGAAGAAAAAGACGTTCCAAAAAAACAATTAAAAAAAATTATAACCATTTTAAAACGGTTGGCCCTAAAGGTAATTTCTTCAACTTCCCGCTAAAACACACAATTATTTGAATTTTCAAACTTCTGTAACTTTTGACTGAATAAACCGACTTTGGCGACCTTAGCGAACTGATGCAGTTTTTCAAGACCTATAAAAGAATCGGGAATACTAATTGATCAGATAAATAATATCGGGATTTATTTTTAAATCCCTTTTTCGAATTTTTTTCGTTCACGATATCTCACGAACGCATCAACCGATTTTGGACCGGTTGGTAGCGATCGAAGTGGTTTTTCAATGTCTGTGGATCAGTAAAGTTAATAAAAAAAACACATTTGAAAAATAATTTTTCTTAGTTATTTTTGGGATTTCGCAAAATCTATCGGTTCGAAATTCATAAGAAATTGAAGTTTTATAGAACTGGTGGAATCGCCATTAGTTTGATTTGATTCGACCAACCCGTTCAGAGGTTTTTACATTTCACTTACACACACAGACATAGTGACAGCCTGTCAGGGGTAGTCAAGGAAGCTTCCTAGCAACTCGGAACGTTGAGATATGCTAAAACTCAATTTATGCAAAATGATTTTTGAAAATTTAAAATTTTTTTAGCGGGAAGCTTAAAAAAACTATGACACTTATTGACACTATTTTTGAAAAGAGCGTAAAGTAAAAATGTTGCCTGATGCGAAAATCAAAATAATTTTTACAAAATATTTGCTTGTAGTTGGTTTGGAAATTGCTTTCCGTTAAAGTTTCATTAGTTGAAATTAAATTTTTGTTAGATGCACACATATTTTCTTAAAAAGATACTGTTTTATTAAATTTTTTTAAAAGGTATTTTCAAGATACATATTTTGTTTGAGGTACTTTTTGAAATATACTTTCGCCAAAAGCGTTGTTTAGATGATTTTTTAATGACACCCATATTTTTATATTAAAATATATTTTTAAATTTTCGAATACACATACATATACATTTAAATTCTATTTCATTGCTGACATCCTGCAGAACTGTTTTCAAATAAATAAAAAAATTACACAAAATAAAAGTTTCTTTCCATAACGATGTTTAAAGAAAAAGTATAAAATTGCAAGGACTTGAAAATACAAAATATGTTTTTATATGTTAAAAATTATTATATATCTATATAAATGCATCTGTATAATTGTGTGACTATTTTTCAAAGAAAATCTAGTTTAAACTTAAGTATAAAAAATAAATTCTTTATTCTAAATTTAAACGCAAAAAAGAGTAGAAACATCTTTCCGTCTCAATATTTTAATTAACTTATTATAATGTCTAATTGCAAAAATATGTTGAAAGCAAAACCAAAATTATAACTTTTATTGTTTAAAATTTGTTTAAAAATATATTAAGAGTTTGAAACATTCCTCTAAATATTTAACTACTAAATTAAATTAAATTTATAGCATCTATTATATTATTTATACTCTGTTTCTATGTGTATGTACTTATAAAAATTAAAAAAAGATACGTTTTTTGTTTTTTAAACACATTTTATGTATTATGTTAAATTTAAGATTTCATGTTTTTAAAAATTCTTTTAAATAAAAGATGCTCTTTTTATTAAAAAAAAAGATAGTAAAAAAATTAAAAAAAAATTTTATAATTAAAGTTGGCTGTATATTAAACACAAGTACCCTCGACCTAACAATTTGTCGTTATTTTTATACAGTGGAAGGAAATTAAAAAAAAAATCCTTTAAAAGAAATATAAATAAAAAAGTTCAAGGTAATAAATTGTAAGTTATAAAACAAGTGATACAAATCATTTTTGCTTGTAAGTTTTTGAAGCATTCATGACGGATTCAGTCGGTTATCGCTGTTGGGCGATTCTAGTAAAAATTTCTCCGTACTTTTTTTTAGTTTTAAAAAGTAATTAATTATTTGCTTTATTAACAAACCTTAGGTAAATTTTTTTTAAAAAAGAAATTGAATTTTTTATTTTTCAAAATTTCGATATCCTCTGGAAATCTTCTTCTGGCTAATAATTGTAATTAAAATTAATTTAACATTATTTTTAGTTTTTTCTTTATATTAAAAAATAATTATTCTTCTGTTAAAATTTTTAAAAATTAATTTCACAATATTTGGAATTTTTTATATACAAAAAAAAAATGGTTTTTCTGTTAAAATTTTTAAAAATATTGTTAAATTAATTTTAATTATAATTATTGCCCTGAAGAATACTTTCAGATGATATCGAAATATTGGAAAATAAAATAATCAATTTCATTTATAAAAAAGTGAACTAATGATAGTTAATAAAACAGATAATTAAAAATCTAAAGATCGAACAAACAGCAATAAAAAAAATAAATAATAATTTTTTGAAATACAACTTTTTTGCGCAAGTGAGAATTTTAAAATAAAACATTTTGCCCAGCCGTCGAGGGGATATAATACAAAAACATAAAGAGCGAATGACACCTACGCTTTTTTATGGTTTTCAATTTATATGAAAATACATGTTAGCGACTGGAATTAATTTCCTAAGGTGGCAGCATGGCTAATTTAAATTCGTCTTGGCCAATTGATCAGAATTTTATTTTATATTTAATATTTCGCTAACAGTTTGTTAACATCATCAGTAAAAATCTATAGGAAGAAATTTAATTTCTTATTATTTATTCATGATGATATTAACGAAATATACACCCCCATGTTGAATAATTTTTTCTCGAAATATTTCCCTTTTTCCTAAAATTTTCAATCATGAAAAAATTTTCCGTGAATGATTTCATGCTAAAAAGTAATTCCCCTTATCGCGAATGATTTTTTTCCCGCGAGTTTTTTCACTTTTTCCTTTAATTTACTCACTTAGTTTTTGGTTTTTGGATGGAAGTTCTTAGGGGTTCCAGTGGGAGAGACTTAAGAAAATACATTGAAGAAACTACGTTCTTATCGTAATCAAGTCCAGAGGTTTTCCATGAGTTTAATGGTGGCTCCCTATGATAGAATGGGAACTCCTTATAATAGAGCGCACAACAGGCCCATGAGGCCTAGCTGTAATCCTGAACGGATTGGGATAGCCCTTGCTTATGCCCCTCTTTTCAACCTAACCTAACCTAGTTTTTGGTGGAGAATAGAGTAGAAAATGTAAGTATTTTCTATTATAATTCGAATATTAGAGTTTACAAATTTTATTTCAGTGGCAAGATCCGTTAATAAAACACAAACTGATATTTTTCACAACAAATCAATTGCGTACGTCTTTGTAAAACTTGTTGCTCCAATTCTAAACATTAAAAATATTTTTAATTTATTTTGTTCGGTTTCCAAAATGTATCCAAATTATTTTACTACTAAATATTTTTTAATTTTTTTTTTAATTATTACATATATGTAAATTTTTCAACACAAATTTCTTTGATTTTTCATGTTGAGCTCAGTCTCCCTTTTTTACATTCACTGAAAACTGATAGCGGGAATAATTTCTCACGGCAGATTCACGATACCATATTTCCCTTCGAGTGGCATACAAATTCCACTTGTTATTCGCGATAAGGGCGATTATATAGAAATGAAATGCATGTTAATTTGTATGTTTCGAACTTATTAATTTTGTTATTAAGATAAGAATTTTTTATTCAGACTCAAGTTCAAATCTACAATTTTTTTATGAGTTTTTTTTTTATTATTAAATTCAAGTTATTTTATTAGGAGTGAAATACAATACAATATTTTATAATCATCAAAATAGCAGAACGGAATGACGGTCTCGAAGTCAGTACTGACCCGTCTATCTTCTCATCTTTCCTAGTCTGTCCCCCCAATACTATGCCCTCGTTTTCGTTCAGTTTCAGAGCGCAATGCATTGCAACTCCCCTGAGTTCTGATCCAAGATTAAAAAAAAAGAAAATATTCTAAATATTTCACTCTTAATGAAATAACTTGAATTTAATAAAAAAAATCTCAGATTGCAGATTTGAACTTGAGTCTGAATAGAAAATTCTTATCTTAATAACAAAATTAATAAGTTCGAAAAATAAAAATTTACATTCATTTTATTTCTATTTAATATTTCGTTAATATCATCGTCTGAATAAAAATTTTTATCCTAATAACATAGATATAAAATTTATTTTAATTTTATAAGAAATTCCTAGAGTTTAATAAATATTATAAAATAAATTGGAAAAGGTCCTTAACAGAAATTTATTCTTTTTTCATATATTGTTGCAATTTTGTTTCATAATTTACTTCCTTTTATTGAAAAATTCTAATTTTTAACCATCGAAGAAATAAGTTTTAGTAAAAATTATTTGTATTTGTACTCGATTTTTGAATAATTTATTTTTAAATTCAACTTTTCATATTAAACCTCTACCTTCTTTGAAAGAAGTATTGATATCAAATGATAAAGTTTCCATATTTCGAATGTTTATGGGAGTGAAACCTCCTGGATGAACATTTTCGCCACAAAATAAAGCTTTACAACTTTTATTACATTGAGTAAGAAAATTAAAATTTTATTATATTTATTAAGCTCGAGGTCTTTTTATAAAATTTTATTTATTACCAAACTGTTAACGAAATATTTAATTTTAATAAATAACATTTTTAATAAGTTGAAAAAAATAAATCGAGCTTAATAAATATAATAAAGTAAATAAAATAAAAATTTAACAGAAATTAAAATTTTAATTTAAAAAGAAATAGT
This sequence comes from Linnaemya tessellans, assembly GCA_951800035.1. Lineage (NCBI taxonomy): Eukaryota > Metazoa > Arthropoda > Insecta > Diptera > Tachinidae > Linnaemya > Linnaemya tessellans. The sequence continues at coordinate 27,093,947 of OX637534.1, forward strand.
TTTTCACCTTTCACTGAATTCGAAGCCGGTGGGCCATGTTGCTTAATTGGACTCTGCCAAATCTGTTCAGTTATCCATGGATGGCTAATCGCAGTACCTACATGCGCGATTCAGCATCACGTCTAAGTTCTAATAAAATTGGTATTAATAAATAAAAGTGTTGTGCCAAGAAAATTTCGTTGTTTTGAAAATTTTTTTTATAGACAAAAGAATACAGAGTTTTTAAGAATATTACTCCTTAATCATTGGTCAGTACAGATCATTGAACTTTTTTTTTAAAAATTTTAAATAAATACCTTCTTAAGCAAAAATTTATCTTTCTGCAATGGGTCTTGCCAAATGTGTGTATGTAGAATAGTTTAATTGTGTGAATAACGTCACTAAAGTGAAATTTATATACAAAACAAAAGCAAAATTTCAAAGGTTTCAAAAACATGGTTTAAAATATAAAACAAATTTATAAAAGCAAATATTCAGCCTGATTGTGTAAGGCGTTGACGTTTAGGTCGAAGGCGTTTTTCGTAGTAGATTAATGAAAACTGCTTTTGTATTTCTTTAATCTTGTACAAAAAACGCCTTCGACTTACATAATAGGGCTGTTTATTTTGTAAACACATTTAAATTTTTTTTCGAGCAAACGCACATATTTTGAAATTTTTTTCTTCTAATACAAGTGCCACTTACGCAGGGTTACATTATTGAGATCGTAATTTTGAAAAAAAAACTAAAACTCCTTTCAAAATAGTATCATAAAATATCGGGTTTTTTGTACTTTTTTCAAATGCAGTCTTTTTGGAAGAAATTATATTCGTAACATGAAAAAACTCACTTATTTCAAACACGGTTTCAAAAGTGGTATTTTTAAAATTTCTTTTAAAAGGCTCCTTCATAATGTCGTAACTCTTTTAATAAACTTTTTTCTAAGAAATATGCTTATTTTTTTGTTGAAATACCTTTTTAAAGGAACTAGTATCTGAATAAGATTAGCTGCTCTAGTCGATGCAAATGCCCTTATTTAAAACAATTTCTGTTAAAATAAATACATTTCTATAAAAAGATATGGAAGAAGGGTATTTTTAATGCTCCTTTTTACCAAAAGTAGCTTGTTCAAAAAAGTGCATTTTCGAAAAGTACCTCGTTTAAAAAAGTACTATTTTAGAAAACATTTGTTTAAAAGTACTTTTTTTAAAAGGTACCATGTTAAAAAGTATATTTTGTAAGGTAATTTTTTAAAAAGCACCTTTTTAAAAAGGTGCCTTTTTAAAAAGTGTCTTTTTAAAAAGTGCCTTTTTAAAAAGTGCCTTTTTAAAAAGTACCTCTTTAAAAAATGCCTTTTTAAAAAGTACCTCTTTAAAAAATGCCTTTTTAAAAAGTACCTTTTAAAAAAGGACCCCTGTAAATGTGTCTTTTTAAAAAGTACCTTTTCAGAAGGTAAGTTTTGAAAAATTAGATTTTGGAAAAGTACATTTAAAACAGTACCTTCATACATTTTAAAGGTACTTCATTTAAAAAAGTACTCCTTTAAGAAAGTACTCTTTTAAAAAAGTAGTCTTAAAAAAGTGTGTATTTGTTGAAAAAGGACTTTTTTAAAGGGTACCTTCTTAATAAGTGCCTTTTTTAAAGTACTTTTCTGAAAAGTGCTTTTGGGAAGGCACCTTTTTTAAAGGTACCTTTTCAAAAAGTACCTTTTGAAAAATTGCCTTTTGGAAAAGCACCTTATTAAAAATTACTCCTTTAAAAAGGTTTTTGTTAAAAAACTACTTTTTTAAAAGCTACCTTCTTAAAAAGTAATTTTTGAAAAATTACCTTTTTCAGAAAAGTACTTTTATTGCAGTACTTTTTAACAACACTATTTTTTTACGAAAACTTGTTATTTGAAAAACCTAAATTTATTTGATATCAACTTTTTAAAAACATTTTAAAAGTACATTTTCGAAAAAATTACTTAAAAAAGTACTGCTTATTTAAGAAGAATTTTTTCCAAAATAGTACTTCTTCAAAAAAGTGTTATCTCTTGAGAAGAAACGATTTCTTAGGAGATATAAAATATATAATACAAAGTACTTCTTTTAGAGTGATTTTAAAGTAGCTTTTAAAAAGATGTCATTAAAAAAAGTACTCTTTTTTTCTAAAAAGGGGAAAAAAAGAAATACATTGGTAATTTAAAAAAAAAGCGGATGTAAAAAGCAAATTTATAAAATATCGTTTTTGTATTTATAAAATATTGTTTTTGTACAAATATTTGTAATTATACGACAGAAAGTCTTTAAAAAAAATTTTTTTCGAATATATGAAATGTTGCTGCTTTCAAATAAATTGCAAATAAAAGTAAAGAATTGGATCTGTTATGAAGATAATTTGTGAATTTGTATGGTGGAGGGTAGATTTATGTTTTAGTACGAATTAAAATTCGGAATGTGTGATTAAGCGGTTAATCAAAGTTGTGGATTAATTAATATAAAAAGCGATTAATGAATAACAAAATTAAAATAAAATTAAACAAACAAAAAATAAATTAAAGTCAAATTGTTTCAAATTCTAAACAAACATCAATAAATTAAGCTTTATTTAATAAAAATGTTTAGTCAAAAAATTGATCACTCGAAAGTGTTTGAATAAACCATTAATCGCACATTCCCAATTTAAATATATTAACAAAAATAAAACCCTAATTAAAAATTAAAAAAAAAAAAAAATTGTGTTGTTTGTTAACGCATTATTAAAACGAAATAATACGAATAACTAAGTTTATAGTTAAACATTTTTAGCAAAAAGAGAAATAAAAAAAAATTACAGCACCTTTGTAAATGATGACTTATATTTATTAAAATAAAATAAAATAAAATAAAATAAAATCACAACAGTGAAGGACTTGATAAATAAATAAAATTTTTAAAGAGTAGGACATATAAAGAAAGACCATTTGAAAAAAGGCAGGTCTCTTCACACAATTAGTCCAATAATCTGAAAGAATTATATATACACAAACACAAACTCTTATATAATAAACTTGAATTCTAAACTTTAAACTTAAGAATTAAACAATAAAAAAAAGATCACAAAAAACAAAAACAAAATAAAGCTTTAAAAGTACTTTTTTAAACTTTTTCTCTTAAACATTTTATTTTCATACTTTATATTTACAGTTTGTTGAAAGGAACTGTTAAAAATCTTAAAAATTATAACTTTATTTAAGAAAAGTTTCTTTTATAATTTTGAGTTATTTAGACTAGTTTGAAAAGTAAAACTATTCTTTATCTTCGGGTTTTCTTTTCTAGAAATATAAATAAAAAGGTTTAGGAATTCATATTTCGAAAAAAAGAAAGAGAAGATAAACGAATTATAACAACAGTAAGCAAAATTGTTAAAAACAAATTATAAAATTGAAATAAAAAATTAAATTAAGTCAAACAAACTTAACAAAAAGTTTTATTTAAATAATAATAATACGATATTAATGGAAGGAACAAAGAGAACATGATTGTAAATTCACGTGGACATGCTTCGCCCTCTCATGAGTGCATCGCATGCCAATTATGTAAGTTCAGTTCTTTTCGAAGTACGCAGCAGCGTTGTCATAGCTCCTCCTAGCGGTCTGAAAGCTGACTGTTTAAACATTCCTCGAAGTTCTGCACGGCATTCTGCTTTGCTGGTGACCATGTTTTCAGATTATTTACAGGTTTCATGTCCTCATCTCTTGTCGCTGACATCATAGTTTCCTTTACGGTGGTGCAAGAGAGTTGAATAGTTTTTCGATTTCCCGAATTTGGAAACAATTGTTATTTTATGTAGTAATAATTTTAACGAACATTTTATATTGCTATATTAAATTTGAATTAAGATTCTATAGGCTAATTGTTCGAAATTTTAATTTAAATCTCAGAAAGACATGAAAAATATTCCAAGGCACAAAGGCAAGTCAACATCAGTTTTATTCAACTTACACAGCAGAGCAGAACAGCTGTTTTCGAAAGACGCAACCCTTTCATCATCAGTGCTCATGTGTATTGTGTTTGTCACCACTTATTAGGTGGCTTAGTTGAATGTGATAACAGTTCCTATTTACACAAATTTTATTGTGAAAAAGAATACGGGAACTGTATCAACCTGATGTTAACATGTTATTGTTATAATACCCGTGTTACCGTTTGATTATTTTTCTTCATGTCCCATTTTTCTGAATTTTTTGTTCCATCATTGTTATTTTAATTTCTTCCGCTTTTTAAATTTTTTAGCTGTTCTTTGTTTCAATTCAATTCAAGTTGCTATCGAAAATCTTGACAATAAGTTCGGTATCGTCTCGGTTTAAGATACGCCATCGGTAATATTCGATAACGCAAACTAGAATAAAAATTTCAAGTAGGCAACGTAAGACAACATCGTTTTGTGGGCAGGTTGACTACTAGATTGAATAAATTTTGTCTTTTCTATGAACAAATTTCTTTGGAAATAATTTCTCTCTAGAAGTTTTTACAAATAATTTGTTTTTGTTCGAACAATTTTAATCGTATGATTTTATTTGAACAATTTTATTCCAATGATTCGAATCGAATAAATTTTAGGTCACAATAATAAAAAAATGCATTTTATAAAAAAAGACTTTATTCGAATATTTTTAATCGAATAATTTTGTTCAAAAACTTATTCGAATGATTCCAACCGAATAATTTCTAGTTCACAATAATAAAAAATGCAGTTGATAAGAAAAACTTTTATTCGAACAATTTTGTTCGAATAATTTTAATCGAACAGTTTTATTCGAAAAATTTTATTCGAATGATTCCAATCGAATAATTTTTAATTCACTATAATTTCTAATAATTTAAATACTAAAATTACAAATATCTTTTATAAGAAAAAGTTTATTCGAGAATTTTAATCGAATGGTTTTAATCGAACAATTTCATCCGAATAAATTTGTTTAATTTACAAACAAAAAGAAAAAATCCGTTTCATGTAACCCAAAAGGTTCTAATTGTTCAACCGTAGAATCGTCTTTTAGACTTTTTTGGTTTTTAATACCAATTTATTTCCTCCTGATATACATATAAACTAGGTATAATTCATCATAAAAATAAAAAATAGCAAATTATATGGTTACTTTCATGAATCAGAAAATGTCGATATTGCAACCCTGAAATTGTATTTTTAATTTTTTTGGTTTTTAATACCAATTTAACTCTTCCCGAAGAATAAAAGAGATTTCATTCACAAAAAACCAAAATTAGGAACTTATGTGGCTAATTTTATGTACTAAAAAATTTCGATTTTCCAACCCTGGAACCGAAATTTTAATTTTTAAAATTTTTAATACCAATTTAATTCTTAAAACAGGTTTAATCCACTGAAAAACCAAAATTGGGAACTATGGTTACTTTTATATACCGAAAAATTTCGATTTTCCAATCATGGAACCGAATTTTGAATTTTAAAATTTTTAATACCAATTTAATTCTTCCTGAAGTATAAAATAGGTTTAATTCACTAAAAAAACAAAATTTGGAATTTATGTGGGTACTGAAAACGAATTTTTATTTTTTTACCAATGCAATTTTTAGTGAGGTGTAACATAGTTTTACTTGACAAAAAATTAAAATCTTTAAACTTTTTTGGTCACTTTCATGTACATACCACAAAATATTTCGTTTGTCCAACCCTAGTGTCGAAATTTTGATTTCTTAAGATTTTAATACCAATTTTGTTTTTCCTGAATTATAAAATAGTTTTAATTAGAAAAATCAACAACGTTAATTGTCTTTTGTGTTACTTGTATGCATGAAAAATATTTCAATTTCCCAGCCCTGGAAACGAAATTAAATTTTTTGTTTGTTTTTTTTTTACCAATGCAACTCTTAATGAGGCACGAAATAGTTTTATTTAAGAAAAACTTAATATTTGTAACCATTTTGGTCACTTTCATGTACTGCAATATATTGCAGTTATCCAACTCTGGAATCTAAATTTTGTTTTTTTTTTTTTAATATTTGATACCAATTTTATTTTTCCTGAACAAAAAAATTGTTTTAATTAGTAAAAAACCGACGATAGTTGCCTTTTTGGTTACTTTTATGTATAAACAAATTTCAATTTCCCAGCCCTGGAAGCCAAATTTTAATTTATTTTGTTTATTTTCATCAGTGCAACGCTTCATGAGGTATAAAGTAGTTTCATTTAAGAAAAATTTAGAATTTTTAACCACTTTGGTCAATTTCATGTACTATAAAATATTACACTTGTCCAACCCTGGATTCGAAATTTAGATTTTTTTTTGGATTTTCGATACCAATTTTCTTCTTCCTAAATTATAAGACAGTTTTAGTTAGCAAAAAAAAAACAACATCAGTTGCCTGTTTGATTACTTTCACGTATAAAAAAAATTAAATTTCCCACCCCTGGAAGCAAAATTTTAGTTAAAAAATTTTTCGAAATTATAATTTTTTTTTTAATTTTTTATACCAATTTTGTTCTTCCTAAAATATAAAATAATTTCATTTCGCAAAAAAAACAACGTCAATTTCCTTTTTGGTTACTTTTATGTATAAAAAAATTTCAATTTCCCAACCCTGGAAGCGAAATTCTAATTTTTTAATTTTTTTTTATCAATGCAAATCTTCATGAGGTATAAAGTAGTTTTGTTTAAGAAAAACTAAAATTTTGTAGCCATTTTATTTATAACATGTACTACAAAATATTGTATGTACCAAAAAAACTTCCATTTTCCCAACCCTGGAAGCGAAATTTTAATTTTTATTTTTTTTTATCAGTGCAACGCTTCATGAGGTATAAAGTACTTGTATTTAAGAAATATTTAAAAGTTTTAATCATTTTATTCACTTTCATGTACTATAAAATATTACACTTGTCCAACCCTGGAATCGAAATTTTGATTTTTTTTTGGGATGTTCGATACCACTTTTCTTCTTCCTAAATTATAAGACAGTTTTAGTTAGCAAAAAAAACAACGTCAGTTGCCTGTTTGATTACTTTCACGTATAAAAAAAAAATCAATTTCCCACCCCTGGAAGCAAAATTTTAGTTAAAATTTTTTTTTTTGGCCAGTGCAAATCTTCATGACGTATAAAGAGGTTTTGTTAAAGAAAAACTTAAAATGTTTAACAATTTTAGTTACTACATGTACTGCAAAATACGGAATGGGTCGAAAAAATTTTTAATTTCCCATCCCTGGAAATTTTTTTTATTTTTTTAGTTTTTAATAGACCATTGAGGCTTCCCAAAGCACGAAATAGGTTTAATTTACAAACATTAAAAAAAGTAATTGATTTTTGGTATAAATTTTGCATCGAGAAATAAGTGTAAGCTTCCCAGCTCTGTAACCGTACTTTCAATACCACTCTATTTAAGTTCATTTCCAATCCAACGGTCCAAGAACGAAGTCTGTAGCTCTTCTGGGGGCTTGGGAAACCCGATTTCACGTACAGACAGACGAACATCGCTTAATCGTCTTCGCTATTCATAAGGATCCAGAATATCGAATGTGAATATCGAAGAAATTACATACGGAATGATAAACCTCTATATACCTTTTCACTTTTTTGTGAAGGGTATAAAAAGAAAACAAACTTTTTGTCCTATTTGTTTACTTTTAAGTAACAAAAATTTTCAATCGTCCAATCCTGGAATCGAAGTTTGGTTTTTTTCTGATTTTTAATACAAATTTAATTCTTCCTGAAGTATAAAGTAGCTTTAATTAGCAAAATAACATATATAAATAAAATTTTTGTTACTTTTATATACAAAAAATAAGTTTGAATTTTCCAGCTCTGGAACTGAATTTTGGATTTTGCTGATTTTCAATATTAATCTATTTAAGTTAAGCCTCTAGATTTTCTTACTTGTATATACTTTATGAGGTCGCATATTAATATGCTAAAGGTACCAATACATTTTCTATACCAGGGGTCACCAACTGGCTGACCGCGGCCCCGATGCGGACTTATTTGCTGTAGTCTATTTTTGGACCCCACCCCCGTTAGTAGACGTTCACGTACGGTATTGTATACAAAAATAGTGTAAATATTGAACAGTTTGTATTCCTTAAGCCTATAAGAAGCTGAGATGTTCTCTGACCTTGCGAGGGAAACGTCTCCCCTCGTTCCTTTCCGGAATGATTCTGTCAAAATAGAGATTTAAAATTGGGTACAGAGATGTCTTAAAGGAACTCTGTCCCACAAAGTTAAACATTTTAAATTTACTTACTAAATATTTGAAGGGTATTTGAGATTCGACCCGTTTTTACATGTTTTATATTAATTTTAATTTAAAATTCTCGTATGCAGGTATATTTGGGCTTTACTCCTTATGTCTACAATAAAACCTTGGACTGTAGAGAAAAACTTACACAAACAATATTTTCATGCTATTTATGACAGCAGTCAGTTTTTGACGGTAGCACCGTGTTTTGCATCGACATCCGGTGGTTATAAGGTTGGACGATAGCTTCAAAATTAGCATATCATATAGAGTGATCTTACATTCGACAGACTACTAGAGAAGCTGGCAGGCTGAGGTAGTTGCTAAAGGGTAAAGCGGCAATTGGAATTTCAATAACAGACACCATTTAATTCATATAAAGGTTGCGGGCATAATGGAGGGCCTCCCAAAAACTGCTTTAAAATTTGTTTATATTTAATTAATTTTGTTTGTTTTTTAATAATTTATTACACATTCATCTAATAAATTGATAATAAAGTTGAAAAGATCACAATTTGTTTTAATTAAAATTAAAGCTTCTTGTTTGTTCAAGACTCCTTTTTTTATGGTGATAATATTGAACATGGCTCCTGCATTATTTCTTGAATCTTTGCCTCTGGTATTTCCACTTGGTTGGCTAGTAGCGTGTGCACGATGCCACTAAGTTTGTGGCCGCTTGAACGTGTTTGCAGACGAAATTCCACATCGTTTTCATTAACCACGGTGTCGGTGCCACCATCAACAAATTCGGCCTGAAATGAGAAGAAAATTTATATATTATTAAGCAGGAAATATATAAATATATAGAATATGGAAGTAAACGAGAATTTCTAATTATCAAATACTTTGCATTGATGCCACTGTACATAGTTTACAAAAACAAAGCGCAGTTTGCGTCCCTGCAATGCAATGACGTTTTGGAAAGCAGTCTTTATAATTAGTGTATGTGAAACAGTTTATTTTTTACCAGGTACTTTTCTAAACTGTAGGCATCAAGAATATTACAGGTGGATGCAAATTTATTACCTGTTTAAGTAACATTTAAAGCGAAAAAAATATATATATTTCTTTTTTATAAGCGCGACTTCGTTGAATAGGCAGCAAAAGCCAGTTTTTAGTTGGTTGTTGACAAGAAAAATATTAAACTTTGCCTTTGCCAATGGTGGCATGACAATATATGCAAAATTTTTCATATTTAGAAATAAAGTTCGAATGTTCGAAACTCTGCAAAGCTTTATAGTTATTAAATTTTTATTGAAATCGAAAGATTTTTAAGTAAATATATCACAGATTTGATAAAATTTGCATGAATGGAATTTCGAAATTATCTTCGAATTTTCGAACATAATAAAAATTGGCAAATAACCAGCTTTTGCTATAAAAATAATACTCTGTAGCATTTAGATGTTCGAAAACAAATTTCGAAATTTCGAACATGATGTATATCATAGGTTTTATTATATATGTCAACTTTATACTGCCATACGTGATAAAATAACATAAAATAGCACTTTACACAATGTTTAAGATGATTTATAGATAAAAATATATTAAATCGAAAATGATTTAGGTAATAGAAACAGTAAATTTTTTTAAAGAATTGTAAGCGATAAATTTTGTACATTCAAAAACCAGACTCCTGACTCGTCTATATGAAACGCACAAACATTTTTTTTAGTAATTTCTATTCAAACACTAGTTAACCATGTGGATTGTGAAAACCATTCTTTCATCAATTATTTGTTTTTAATTTCAAAACTTTTCTGTTCTAAATTTTTTATTAACTTAATATTGTATGTATATATTGTATATTGAGTAAGCTACCCACATTCTCGATTGGTTTTTATATAAATTTGCTACTCAAGTCGATTTTTAGGGCTCACTAAGTGATGTTATCTAGATTTTATGGCACTCACCGTTTCATTTCGTAGTTCATCATTGATAAATAAACTTAACGTGTCCAGCTCCAACATTATACGATATTCTATGCCATTAATAGTTGTTATCCACAAACGATATTGTTTAGTTTGTTCCTCCGTATATTGATCATGCGACTTGCCATCAATAAATAACAGATATTCGTATTTAAAACCAGGTGCAGGATCAACGCGTATAATGCAGCGTGCATCGTCAATATAAAATGTATCCTCGCCCACCAGCTTAAACATCCAGTCACGCCTAAGAACTTCCTGAAAATGTAAAAAACGATGAAAATTCGACCAGTTTTCTAAGCTTAAGAGAAATTAATTTCATTAAATCCTGGAGAGAAGCTCCATTAAATTTTTATTGTAAATTTTTAGTTTTACTATATACTCACTTTGCCATTAACCCATATCATGCGGCGGCCACTCGTTGTACCATGTTCTAATTCTATGCGGTACATTTTCCCATTTATCGGCGCACACCATTTGGCCACTATGTTGTTTTTGTTATAGCGTTTCTCTTCGGGTATGTGATCTAAGCTCATGATGGGCTTTGTTGACAGGTTTTCCAATTTTAGTAGAGGCGATAAAAAGGACATATTATATAAAAACATAAACCTGTCACAAATAGAGTTCAACTTGTTAAAAATATATATGGAAAACGACTATTATTTAAATTTTCAAACTGTTATAGTTTCTGAAAAAAAAACGATTCCGATCGACGTGGTTTTTCAAAGTCAACAGCTGACTAATTTGTGAAATCGATACATGAAGTCGTTTTGTAAATTTTCAGTTTTCTTGGAGGGAGTTAAAGTTTTTTTTTATATATTTTTTTTGAACTCAACTTTTTCCAAAACGTATTTCTTTTTAATAAATTTGATCAGCTTACAAAATTTATGTTATTTTGCTTTTCAACCATTCTTTTGACCAAATCTTTCCTCTTATTCTTTTTTCAGCCATTGCAATATAAGTTTTTAATTTTTAAATTTAATATAAAAATATAAATTTGACAGTTGAATAAAAATCTTTTAATTGAGATCAATTCAATGGAAATACTCAATTGAAACGTGTATGGATCACTTAACAATTAGAAAGGGTTGCACCATTAATGAATGCAGCGCAATCGGGAATTTCTAACAGCCTTTTACTTTATCCAGAGACTGGAAATAATAATTGCAATTGAATTTTCCAAGTAAAAAATTTTATTAATGTATTTCTTTAATTTTGTTTTTGCAGAAATAATTGCAAAGGCTGATTCACCCATGTTGTTCGAACAAAATTTTTGTCCCGACAAATTTTTTTTGTATGCGGTTTGACGTCTCCCTTCTTGAGACGTCTCCCTTTTTTACGAACTACTCTCAACTTGAATTGGTTTCATTTTATATTTTGTCCAGACAAAATTGAACTGAGCTGCCAATAGGTTAAATTTTTTCAGTGTCATTTTGTGTTTCATATATTAAATTGAGTGTGAGATTAAAAATATAAATTAGGGGGAAATAATATTATCTATTTGTTTTTTTTCATATATGTATTTTGATAAAAACAATGCTTTATGCAATTCAATGGCCATAAGGAAAAGGAATTTTCGTTTTTCGTCCATTATTATTATCACAAAAAATAATTCAAAATATGTAACATCCAAATATCCAAAATATCAAGAAAACAAAGCAAAACATAAAAAAAAATTGCTGCAGTACTGCCATTTTGTAAAACTAATTTTTTTATATGTACAACGAATATAGCAAAACAAAAAAACAGCTGATCCCAAAAGTCAGCCATATTCAGGTATTTGTATCAAAATTAAAAATTTGTGATTTTTGAGAATCAAAGTAAAAAAATTTTTAGGAAGAAAAACTGTAATAAAAATGATGTTGATGTTTCTGTGGCAATTTTTTTTTATTATTTTATTCTGTTTTGTGACTTCTCGAAGTTTTACGTGCTGCCACTGGGGTTTTTTTAGAAGAACTTACTAGAATAAGAGTACGGCAAAACTAAATAAACAAATTCCATATTTTCTTTTATCTTTGAGCAAGTATTTAGAAAAATGTAAATTTTGTTGTTTTTCCGAACAAAGTTTTCTCAATGAGTGAATCGTGCTGCAGAAAGCTCTCAGTAAAGAAAATTATGTCCGGACAAAAATTTTGTTCGAAAAACATGGTTGAATCCGCCTTTATTTTCTGATTTTTAGTTTTTTTTTGGGACAAATATTTGTTGTATTCTGACTTTAATTTTTTATTTTCTCAGAAATATTTGTCGTATTAAAAAAAAAAGGAGACAATACAGACTGGCACAAATAAGAACGTCATGTTCGACCAGGTCGAATCTTAAATACCCTCCAAATATTTATTAAATAAAAACTATATTTTTATAGTTTAAATAATTTTCCATTGTCCCATCTTTGTCGTGAAAACTTACAAAGTAAGTTATGGGGTAATTAGTGTAAAAAATTTTTTTTTGTAAGGTCGTTTAGGGGGGAAGATCAGAGAACATCTTATCTCCATTGTAAAAGCTTACAAACCAATTTTTAAGGAATGTAGGCTTAAGGAACGCACTTTATTAAATATTAACACTATTTTTCAATGTAATATGTTACTTCAGCGCCCAATAAAGGGGCGGGCTCAAGAAATAATTTGTCTGATTTTATGGCTCCTAGTTTAACGCTATGGATCTTCTTTGACATAAAACTATAACATTCGCTTAACAAAATTACAAAAAAGCATTAAAATTATCTTGTTTTTTAGATCTTGAATTAGTTCTTGTAAAAAGGACCTTTTATCCCTCTGGCCCGATTCATTCCATTTACAAACTTCATCTGTGCTATCCTTCACAATTTTTTTGTAACAAATTTGAAGTCCTCTTGGCTCTTTTCGTTTGGACTGTATCATGATTTCCACAGGCGGTCGGACGGACATCGGTAGATCGTCTCGGATTTCATCTTTGATCCAGAATAATATATATACTTTATGGGGTCGTAGGGCAATATTTCGCTACGTTACACACGGAATGACAAAGTGAATATACCTTCCAATTCTTTTTGGGAGGGTGTAAAAGACAAATAGAAGTCGCATACGAAATTTTATATCTGCAAAAGATAGAAATCGAAATATGGCAAATATTTCTGACAAAAATATAAAAATCATAAAATAACAATTGCATTTTGATTTTTATTATAAATGTCATAATTGTTGCGGTCCCTGGTTATATTTACGGCCCAAGAAATTAGTCACAGCTTGTATGAAATGGTTAATTGTTATCCACTGGAAGTAGGTAAAAGTACGTTCAGACTTGGCAAATATTTGCCCAAGGCAGCGTTACCACTAAACGAAATGAAAGCCCTTTAATTTAGACGATTCTCTATTAAATTGAGTTCTTTATTGAGTTAACAGTTTCCAATAATATTGGATTTTACGACAGTGTCTATTTGTTATAGATCAAACTTTTTTTATAACCTCCAAAAAGTCCAAAAAAGAATTGGAGTGTATATTCACTTTGTGATTCCGTGTGTAACGCAGCGAAATATCTCTTTAAGACCCTAAAGATGATCACTAATGATATCTAAGACGATCTAACCATGTTCCCCCGTACGTCCGTCCTACCGTCTGTGGAAATCACGATTAAAGGGAAAAAAGTTCCCCTAAGAAGAATTAAACCAACCTCTAAAAAACCACATATCATTTTTTGTAATTTTGCTAGGCAACTGATATATTTTTATGGCAAAGAAGGTCCAACGAGTTAAACTTGGAGCCATAAAATAAAAAAATTGAGTTTTGGCCCCCGACCGCTTTAGTGGGCGTTATTATATGCAGAAATAATGTAAAAATTTAATAAAAGGTATTACTTTACTTTTATGACGCAGCTGAGACGTGGCGTGATCCTCCTCTGCCCTACCCCCTCCTCCCCTTTTGCTCCATAAATGACACTATCAAGAAACAAATAATAATTTTTAAATTTACTTTTAGTGTTTTATAGCAAAGGTGAAATGTCTCCCCCACGGCTCTTGCCAGAGCGACCCCGACAAAGTACATTTTTAGTACCCTCCAAAGAGAATTGGACCGCATACAGTATATATATTCTTGATCAGTGATGAAGTCTACGACGATCTAGCAAGGCCCATATGTCCATCTCTGGAAAACACGATATACAGGCATGTTATGAAGTCTGTTCGGAATTGATATGATTCCATAGTTACGATTCCGATGGGAATGGTTTAAGCTTCTATAGATTCCGTTCGGTTTCATTAAACCGCAGAAAAATGTGAAACCACTTTTTATGCATTAAGTATGGCAACGCAGCAACGAACAGCTGATCCTAAAAGTCAACCATATTCAGGTATTTGTATCAAAATTAAAAGTTTGTGATTTTTGAGAATCAAAGTAAAAAAATTTTTAGGAAGAAAAACTGTAATAAAAATGATGTTGATGTTTCTGCGGCAATTTTTTTTATTATTTTGTTCTGTTTTGTGACTTCTCGTTTTTACGTGCTGCTACTAGAGTTTTTTTTTAGAAAAAGTTACTGGCAACTCTAAATAAACAAATTCCCTATATTCTTTTATATTTAAGGAAGTTTGTTTGTTTGAATGAAATACTTTACAAAGTAAATTTGCAAAGTATTTGGTGCACAGATGCCGACGGGGTGACTCCGACCTTATGCCGGCGATGTTATTAACCCGTATTATCTTCCGTTACTGTGACTGACTGTACACGACCTATGCCTTCATATAGCAAGTAGCAACCAAGAATGATAAAATAAAGATTACGCCTTGCGCATGATTTACCGTTTGATGACGTAGTATCCCCCTCGCAAAGGTTACCAAGTCTGTATCATATGAGAAATTTATAATTTCTTACAAAAAATGTATGTATTTTGTAATAGTTGGCAGCCCTGTAATTAATTTACTCAGAGAGTTTTAAAAAAAGTATTTCATCGGTGTTAATAAACAACGAATTTCGTGTCATATTTTATAATAAATACATATAAAAAATATTAAAATAATTAAAATTATAAAAAAGTGTTTAAATTTGGTTGTTTAAAAGCTGCAAAACTAAGAAAAATAAAAAACAAAATAAAGTGAAGAGATAAGAAAGAGAGCAAATATGAAATGTGCAGTGGGCAAATGCAAACAAAGTAACAGCCTAATATTTTGAGTATTTTTAATAAAACGTTTGTGTTTTCAAAAAGCTGTATCGTTTTACAATTTTCCAAAAGATGAAGCTCGAAGGAAGTTATGGGTAATCTTTTGCAAAAGAGTGAAACCTGTAAATGTGGATAAAGAAATAATTTGTGCTTTACATTTCAAGCAAGAGGATTTTGAAAGAAACTTTAAATTTGAAATGGGTAAGTTAAAACAAAATTAATTCTTGCAGTACATTATGAATAGGATTTAGCAAACGGCGTGCAAAAATATTAAAATCCCATGCAGGTCCCTCTTTAGACACTAGTGCTATTGAAATTGAAACGACAACTGCTAATGAAACTGAAGTTGCAAAAGTATATGAAAAACTATGTGAAACTGAAAAACAAAATGATATTTCGAATAGTTTTGAAGAAAAATTGGTCACGGAAAATGCTCCACGGCCGACTGATCTTGAAGATCTTGAAAAAGAAGATGGCCTCCAAACTTACAATAAAACTTTGGAAATGAAAATGTATGTATGTACATTTTTTAACATTAAGCAAATATTTATTTGAATCGTTTTTAGAGATGCACTTCTCAAGGAAAATTTTAGGCTGAAAATAGCAAAAAGTCAGTGTGATGTCATTATAAAAAATTTATCATGTCGTATTCAGAAATTAAGCTTTGCAAACGTTAATCTTGAGAAGGCCTTGAGACGGTTGTTCTCTATAAAAAATTTTCTTTTTGAAAACTATATTTTATTTGCAGCAATAGTGAAATATTGTATTAAAAGTAATGAAAATCTATATATGGAATTATTATAAAGAATTGGTTTGCTTTCAAAAAATTTAGGTAGAAAAATAACAATTTGTCCCACTGTCAAGTTTTTACAATAACATAATAGTTCTCCAACTGAATTTTATTAGCCAATCAGAGCACATGTTGAGTGACGTCAGAGCTCCATCATGCGCAGAAAAGTATTTTTATTTCAGCTTGTTGGCGTAATCTTTATTTTATCATTCTTGGTAGCAACGTAGTTAACCACGGAATATTCCTCAGAAGAACTGCAAAACTATAAAGTTATCTGAGGTGATGAAATTAACTAGTGCGAGTGAGACGCAAAACTCTCGAAAGAGAGTAAACAATCAGTGTTCTGGCTGCACTTAAAAAATAATTGCCAACGAGGCTTGATGTTGACTAACTCAGAGCTGCTTTGCGACTGAATTTTATTTGAGGAAGTATTTAGAAAAATGTAAATTTTTTTGTTAAATTTGAATCAAAGAAAATTTATTTTAGAAAAATAAACAAAGAAACAGCATAATTTACAAATAAAAAGGTATCATGAGTACTTTGTACACCATGAAAATGCTTAAAATATCAATTCCACATAGAAACTTGAAAGTGGTTTCATTCCGAAATATTTTTCGGAATACTTTTTCCATAAAAGCAAAATGCGGAATCAATTCCACTTCTGAACGGAAGTTATCTCTGTGACATGGCTGATAGTCTATTTTTGGACACCGTCCCCTTTGGTGGGTAATGAAGTTACCCCCTAAGTAATCTTAGAAAAAAATTTTTTTGATGTGTTAACATCTATACGCGTGCCTCTAGGGCAGTAAACTATCAGTTTCAATACATACGCAAGTGTTAGGTGTAAGATGTAAGAGTAAATCATCGTTTGTTTGTTCGTTGCTTGGCAGTCGGTATTGAAAGTGATTATTGGGCGATTTTCATATAATTTTCCCACGCGATTTTCTCAGGAAATTCATAGCCGATTTTATTAATTTTTGGATTAAAACGCTAGTGCGGGTTTCGACGAAGAGTTTAGGCCAAAAATTAAGGCGATCCGATATCGGCGAGCGGAGATTTAAGTGTTTTAATTCGGAGTATTAATTTGGAGTAATATTAAAAAAGTGTTTTATGTTGATCTTCGGTTTTGTCTTATGCATAGCAAAGAGAATAGTGACGTGGTTATACGTACATATATAAAAATGAGATAGCAAGACAGCAACGTATGTAGCTTATGTACAAACATAACAATGTATGTATGTATGTACATTTGTCTGTTGCTTTGCATTCTCTTTGTTTTTTGTGGGTTTAATATAAAATAAATAAAAAGTATTAAGTGTTTTTTTTCATTTTGAGTGCATCTACTTAGTGCGTCGGTATTAAAAGAAAAAAGAAAATATATGGCAGAATATCGGAGAAGCAGGCACAGCTTCTTGCTCAACCAGTCTGTCCAGAATATAATAAAATTTATTCATTTTTCACTTCTGCCCTCCACCGAAAATGGTTCACGCGAACTAGAAGAGGACTATTTTTCAATGCCAATAATAATGGGTGGTGACTTTAATACGAATTTTTCAACCGTAGAAGCACTACCTCTTATCGAATTCCTCTACGATAAATTCAAGCTTACCATGAATACTTCGTTAGAGTCCCCAACTACTATCCAAGGAACTACAATTGACGCTGTTTTCTCACGTTATATCGATAGGATACAATCAAAAGTTTATGTTTTATATTTTAGCTATCACAGACCAATTTTAACTGTGTTGAAAACATAACATTAATAAATTATACAAAGTAAAATTAAATTCAATAAACTATTCTTTTTCATTAAATACTTTATATTAACGTTGATTTATTTTTATTGACCTTATCAGTTTATTGTAATATTTATCAAGCTTGTGGTCGTTTTTTATAATATATTATTTCTTATAATTTTTATTCGATATTTCGTTAACAGCTTGTTAACATCTTCAGGAAATAAAAATTATAATTTTTATTTCCTGAAGATGTTAACAAGCTGTTAACGAAATATCGAATAAAAATTATAAGAAATAATATATTATAAAAAACGACCACAAGCTTGATAAATATTACAATAATACTTTATATTAACTCTACCTCCGGGTTTGTGGGTCTGTGTTCATAGAAATCGAACAGGTACCGTGTAACAAAAAGGTGTTAACACATCGCCCGTGAGTTCGAACACTCATTGATTTTTTTTCTTCACTTAATTCCCCCAAAAATGTACTTTTTAAGTTTTTACGACAAAAGGAGATGTCTCTCCCACGTCCCTTCCTGCAGTGATCCTATATAGAGTTTTAAAATTGGGCGCATATACATATATTTTAAAGGAGCTCTAACCCAGCAAGCTAAAAATTTATCTCAGTCCCTTTTTTGCGCGTTGATATAAAATATTAATACGTAAGTTTTTATGCTGACGGAAAGGAGTCTCAGTCAGTTATGCTCCTCCCAACACACTGGAGACGACCGTATTAAAAATAATTTTTTTCTTTGCTTCCTTAAACCTGGAATATCATACTTCGTCGTTTAGACGACTCATGTTCACGTTTTGTATATCCCTTCCTCTATTTGTATTTATCTATAACTGATTTTTCGTATAGCAGTAGTCGCTGATATGGCCTTGATGTGCGCACAGTTATAGCCCTCTACGTATTGGGCAAGTTTTATTTTTTTTGCATATGTATCATCGAAACCGTAATAATCCGTATACAAAATAGAATTTTGTTATTCATTTGTAAATCATAGACTGACACTATTGAAAACAAGTTCCTTCAATTACTCAATATGTTAATTTTCAATTGCAAACAAATGTAATCGATTATGTAAACTATTTTTATAAATTCCCATGTTCATCCAAATGAAGTAGATCTTTTATGGCAAATTAATAATAAAAAACAAATAATTGAAAGAAATAAGTTTCATTTATTTAGTTGTTGTCGGTCTTTTTCATTAACTTTCGAATATCGTTGTCGTCGATTCGACGAACTACCTATGACGTTTACGCCACAAAAATGTGTATGATATTCTAGGGTTAAGCCAAATCCTATAAGAATTTAATTTTTAATAAAAATAAAAATATAGTTTTTATTATTGTGTTCTGATATTTTTAAGCTTAAGGTCTCTTTATTTTAATTTAATTTTTAATTTCAATATTTAATAATAATAATTAATTTCCTGAAGAAGTCACACAAAGGAGTGACGAAATATTGAAATTAAAAATTAAATTAAAATAAAGAGTTCTTAAGCTTAAAAATATCAGTATACAATAATTAATAAAAAGAGGCCAAGAAACCAGAAGAGTTTATAGTTTTTATTTACTAAATATTTGGAGGGTGTTGAAGATTCGACCTGGTCGAATATAACGTCCTTGCTTGTTTTTTTTTGTTAATGAACACGTATCTGAATCAAAATATTTTTCTCTAGCATTTAGTGGTTAAGCTTTTTGTGTCAAATATTTGAAAAGTGTGAGTGTACCGTAATGAAATGACTCGCTAATTTCTAATTATTACACGCTTAACATAAGAGCGAAAATATGAATGAAAAATATTTTTTATGAATAATAAAACCAGTCGCTTTTAGGTTATGACCGCATCACCCATGTTTTCTTTATTGCATGTGTAACTGTACTTAAGTCTCACACGTGTTAAGCTATAAATCTTCTTCTTTTTTTCTTGGCAAACTAAAAAAAAAATAGAGATCGAGCGGGAAAATGTTCCCCGGTGAGCTGACATTTTCAACCCGTTACTTGAGGCAGGGATATTTGAATCATAAAAATCTTTTTTTGTTGTTGTGGAATTTAATATACAAATGGATTTTTATTTTTACATAAATGTCCGCATTCACTTGTTTTCCTTATTAACTTCTATTACCATAAATGGTAATATGTTATTATTTTCATGATTAATTAATTACAAACGTGTAGACGTATGTGGCGTATTCGACATGACATCACACAGAAACTACAATCGTACGTTTACTTTAAGTGAGTAAATATTTTAAAATTTCTATCTACGGTTTCTTTAAGTATTTACACAATTTTAAGTATTTTTAAAACACCTTTTTTCCGATATTCTTGAGCGTATATTTAACAAGACGACACGTTTCCTTGCGATGAGAACTTTTGATGGTCTTAACAACACATTTGGAGTGGCAAATAACAACTGAACTGTTTACCGCTGGAGCGCCAATAAAATACTAACAAAAATTTCTTGTAAAAACACAAGATATATACAAAAATAATAACAAAAACAAATGAAAAAAACACTACAGCAATAAAAACTAACAAACGAATTGTTTGCTAAATGTCCTATCGCCAAATGTGCTTGTATGTACGACAAACGTATTTATTCCCTTAACGCTTTTTACCAAAAACTCAGACGACACTCGCTTTTACAATGGCAGTGAAATAAATGTATTACCGACTCTACTGCCACTACCTTACACACACACACAATCGGGCTAACATTAATATTAAGTGTGCTTGGCGACGAAAAGTATATGTGTGTTTCCACACACACACACAGACACCATACATTACCATGTTTACTCACACCAAGCTATCGCTGGCCAAACAGCCATCCAGCGAGCCAAACAACCAACCAACCAGACAAACAATCAAACGTACCAAAGGCAGACAAATAAAAAAATGAAAAAAGAAAACGCTGAACTAACGAACCACTGTTAGTGTGTTAATCTAGGAAACTGCACTATGGGCAGGCATTTTATTTTATATAAAAACATTTTCTAAAGCTTTTGAGCCGATAGAGACAGACTTTCGTCATGTGCATCTCTCTTACAAAATGCCATTCCAATCGGAAGTAGTTCCAGTTCCATAGAATACAAATGGGCAAATTTGAGGTTAGGAATTAGGTTAGGTTGAAGAGAGGGCCATAAGCAATAGTTGTCCCAGTCCGTTCAGAATTACACTTAAGCCTCAAGGAGGCTTAAGGGAGTTCCCATTATATTTTAGGGAGTCTCCATTGAAAACCATAGAAACCTTTAAATTTGATGACGCTAGGAACCAAGTTTCCTCAATGTATCTTCTTAAGTCTTTAGAATTAGAACCCCTAAGAAATTCCATATCTTGTATAACTTTCTGAATAAATATTTGTCTTCTAGGTTAGGTTAGGTTAGGTTGAAAAAGGGGGGCATAAGCATCCCAATCCGTCCTGGATTACACTTAGGCCTCATAGGCCTGTTGTGCGCTCTATAATAAGGAGTTCCCATTCCACTGGGAGGGAGCCTCCACCGATACCATGGAAACCTCTGAGTTTGAAGAACCTAGTTTCTTCAATGTACTTCCTTAAGTCTTTCCAATTAGAGCCCCTAAGGAATTCCATCTCCTGTATAATCTCCTGATTAAATGTTTGTCTTCTGACAAGTAGCGCTCCAGTGTCTCGTCCTCTTCCTGGCAGGCCCTGCATGTTATATCGCCAACGATACCCATTCGTGCTAGGTGAGTCCTTAACTCTGTATGTCCTTTTAATAAATAAATCAACCTCCGTAGTGTTGGCCTACTCAATGTTAGAACCTCCTTTGTCCTACTACCATCTGGGTCCCCCCATAGAATTCTAGTCACCCTACCTACGGTAGAGCGCTGCCAATCTCTTGTATGAAATTCTATAGCCCATGGCTTTAGTTCGTTCTTAAAAACCTGAAATGGCTTCGGACTATCTAGTGTGATGTTCGCCATTAATGCTACCATCTTTGCTAGCCTATCTGGCTCAACATTTCCAGGTATTCCCTGATGTCCTGGAATCCATATTATCTCTATACCCCCACATTGCGTGTATGAGTTAATCTCATCCTTGCACTGTAGTACACACTGAGATTGAACCACATGATTCCTCAGGGCCTCGATGACCTTCCTACTATCCGTGAAAATACGAATCGGTAGTCTGTTATCGATTTCCTTTAACCATTTTATCCCTTCCGTAATGGCCACGATCTCACTCTGAAATATCGTGCTATGATCCGGCAGGCGGAAGTATTTGCTAAAGTTACGGCCCATGTCACAGAAACCTCCAACTTATCTTCCTGTTCCTTAGCATATGACTGATCCATGCAGTCAATCTCTGGTCCAAGTCAAAGTTACCCAGCGAGTCAATAATGCTCGAGGTCCATACATTATTGAAAGCCCCCTCTATATCGATAAATACAGCCATGGTGTGCATACCCAAGTCGCAGGTTCTCTCTATATGATATACAACCTCTTGTAGGGCCGTCTCAACAGACTTGCCCTTAATATAAGCGTGTATTTGTCTTCTAACTTGACTAAATGCTGGACAGTAGCACAAATAATGCTCAAGTATTTCGTCATCCTCCTGACATGCTCTGCATGTTATATCGTTAACGATGCCCATGCGTGCCAGGTGTTTCCTTAACTCTGTGTGTCTTGTTATTATATTAAACATTCTCCATAGTGCTGGCCTTTATCTTACTTTATCTTACGATTTTCTTTGCCTTGTTACCATTTGGGTTTCCCCGTAGAATTCTAGTCACTTGTACAAAATCTCTTGTACACAATTCCATAGCCCATTGCTTTAGTTAGTTAGTGATGTTTGTCATTAATGCTCCCATCTTTGCCAGTTTATCTGCCTCAATATTTCCAGGTATACCTTGAGTTTATCTCATCCTTGCATTGTAATTCACACTGAGATTGAACCGCATAATTTCTTAGGGCCTCGATGACTTTCCTACTATCCGCGAATATACGATTTGGTAGTCTGTTATCATTTTCCTTTAACCATTTTATCTCTTCCGTAATAGCCGCGATCTCAGTCTGAAATACTGTATTAGGATCTGGCAGGCGAAAGTATTTACGAAAGTTACGACCTATGTAGGGGATTCACCAGATCGGTTACCAATCTTCGAACCGTCTGTGTATAGGTTAGTTATGGGGTTCGTTCAAGGCAGATTTACCAGGTACTCTCAGTAGCGCAGCCTTAAGTTATGCAATCGATTTCTAATAAATAAAATTGTCATTGTTTATTTTTTCACTAAAGCGAAGTAAGTTTCATACAAAATGTAGTTGTGGGCTTGCTTTTGGTTTTCAGTAATACGATATTTTCAGTAAAGCGATGTTTCGCTAAAACGAAGTGAACAAGACTAGCTGCGTTTAAAATCAGTGCGGGGATTTGTATCGCTTTCAGTAATCCGATTTTTTTCAATAAGGCGTGTTGCGCTAAAGCGGATTCGACTGTATTAAACAACCTTCAACATGTTGAAACTCTACAGGCCACTGTGCTCCCTTTGCCTGAACAACTGTACTAACATACATGCATAAATAATTCTATGTATTTGTTTCTAATGTCTGTCTCTAAATGTATGTATGTTGACACAAGACGTGGCGTATTTGTAAAACGGGAAAAATTATACGTTTGATAAATTCTAGGCGCCAAATAAAAAACACTCGTATAAATAGACAATCAAACGCACCTACATATACGATACACATACATTTGCATGTATGGATGTGTGTGTGGAAATATTTAATACCAAAAATTAAAAAAGAACATGAATTTTTCGTAAAATATAATATTTCAAATGAAAACCAAGTGGCCAACAAGACACTTATACATGTTAACAATTACTCATACATAAAAGTATTCACTCGGTGATGGCAGCACGGAGAGAGATATTCGTTAAACTTGCAGCAGCAACTAAATAAAATATCGGAACAAGTCTGCTCCACACGCAAACACATTTATTTATTTTAAGAAAATAAGAAATTGTAAGAAAACTCGACATATTTACTCTTACACATCAGCACCTGAAAGTATACTTCAGTTTTTGTCATTTTTCTTATTTCGCCAGAATGTTTGCTGTTTTCTATGTGTTTTTAATGTGCTACGTGTAGCATAAAACGCATCAAATCTTGGCGAAAATGTAAATAATCTTCTTAGTCCTTGCAAGAATACAAAAAGAAAGCTGTGGAAATCTTTCAAGCATAAAATTTAGAACGAAGCATGATGGATGCTGCCGGTTTTATAATGACACGAGAATTACTGAGTGCATCAGGAACTCAACACTTTTCTTTTCAATATTTTCATGATGATCATTTTTAATGAGATAAATTAAAGTCTAAAATTTCCTAGTTAGTTTAAGAGATACATACAGTTTTAAGCAGAGAATTCAAAAGCTAAGAAACTGGGCTATATTGTAGAAAAAAAAATTTGGTGCATTATTGTGAATGTTTGACAAATTTGCCTAACACACGCAACATAAATATAAATTCGTAAGTATTTGTCGAATATTTATAATGGATTGTTTAAAATGTACTTTTTCAGAAGATAGTCATGCAAATAAGTATTTAAAGTTATTTTTAAAAGGATCTGTTTTAACAGGAATCTTTATTTTTGTTTCTTAAAACGTTCTTTTTTGAAAAAGTCATGTAATTACATAGAGGTGTTGTTTCTAGGCATCGATAGATGGCATCCCCATCACTTTGAAACAGACCACAGTAGATTTATCATCTTTTATGTGATAGAAAAAGAAATAAGAACGTCATATTCGACGGGCTCGAATCTGAAATACCCTCTAAATCTTTACCCCCTTATTCATAAAAATTATGAGAGGCTTATAAGAGTGTAATAGAGCGAATTTCGTATGGAATTTTGTTTTATTACGCTGTTATTAGACTCTCATAATTTTTATGAATAAGGGCGTTAGTAAATAAAAACTCAAATTTTTATTGCTATTTGAATCTCTTAGTCCCGGTTTACACTATGCAACTTTTGTTGCAGCAATTCTTATTTTGTGTGAGAGTCCTGAAATAGGAATATATACCATTTGTATTCCTTTCTTGCTCTTCCTCACTAAATATCAAAAATTGCTGCGACCAAAATTGCATAGTGTAAACCGGGACTTAGTAATTTTCCATTGTCTTGTGTTTCTGAAGTCCAATACAGATATCTTGCAATAGGAAAATCCATGACAATATCAACAATTCAACCAGCTAGTAAAAATATAAGGATGCTTGACAGTACTGGAAAACGTTCTCTCCATTATCTTCAATCTTAAAACTCTATTCTGACAGGGACAATGTGGGAAGGGCCGTGGGGAAGACCTTAAAAAGTAAATTTTTCGGGTAATTAAGTGTAGAAAATTATATTTTTTTGATAGAGTCATTTAGGCGTACAGGTGGGCGGAAGGGCAGGGCGGAGTAAGATCAGAGAACATCTCACCTTCATCTTAAAAGCTTAAAATTTTAATTGCTAAAGAATGCACTTTTATGGAGTATAATTTGTTGAATATTTACACTATTTTTCCATGGAATATGTTACTGCAACGCCTACTAAAGGGGCGGGATAAAAAAATGATTTTCTGCCTTCAAGGCTTTTGTGACATAAAAATATAACATTTGCTTAACAAAATTACAAAAAAAATCTTCAAGAATGATGTAGAGGTTGGTTTAGTTTTTCTAAGGGGTTTTTCCCCTCTAGCCCGATTCAGCCCAAATTTCAAAATTTATATATACCAAATTTCAAGTGTCTGCCTCCTTTCGTTTGGACTATATCGTGATTTCCAGACACAGACGGACGGACACGCATAGATAGTGTTAAATTTCATTACTGATCAAGTATGTACATAATTTATGGGGTCTCGAATGGATATTACGCTGCACGGAATAACAAAGTGAATGTGCCCTCCAAAAACTTTAGACCAAAAACAAGCTTTTATGGGACGAAGCAAACACAACAGCCGCAATTCTCGTATGCCGTCAAGAGGAGAGTAGAGGAAGTGAAAAATATTAATATGAATTTTTTTGTGAATGGAAATTTATACAAAAAGGTACCTTTGAAGAAGACCACTATTTGATGGGTACTTTAAAGTAAAAGGTACTTTTTTAGAAGGCAATTTTCGAAATGTATTTTTTAAAGGATACTCTTTTAAAAAACGCTTTTGCAAAAGTACTGGAAATTACTATTTTATTATGCATTTGTCTAAGAATAATTTTGAAAGAGGTGCTATTTTAAGAGGTACTTTATTTTAAGAGTGTACTTTTTAAGAGGTACTTTTTTATGGTACTTTCTCTCAAATGTATTTTGATTGAAAAGTGCAATTTTTCCACAGGCTCCTTTTTAGTAAATAGAACTTCTGCGACATAGAATGGTGTTTTTTTTTTAAATTATATATACTCGTATTCTTAAGCGCCATTTGTTTTCATAAGGTACTTCTCCAGTTAAGTGTGAAAGGTACATTTCCCAAAAAAGGTGTTATTAAGGCAATTTCCTTAACGTAATTAAGTTTTTTAAAATACTTCATTACGAAATGAACTTCCATTATTAAGTACTTATTTTAAAAACAAGCATCATATATCATAAATTAATTATTTTAGATTTTTTTTCGAGGTACTACTTATAGGTATTTAGTTTTAAAGAAAGTTATTTGTAAGGTAATTTTTTAAAGTGAACTTTTTTAAAATACTTATATATAAAAGCTGCTTTTTTAATTGGCAGTTTTCGTAAATGGTTGTTTCTTAAAAGATATTTTTTGTGAATTGTACTTTATTAATAAGTATTTTTTGCAAAACGTACTTTTTGAAAATAATTTTTTTAGCAAGTACTTATTTTTAAAAAGTACTTTTTTAAAAGGTATATTTTTAAACATATTTGTTCAAAAGGGAATTTTTATAAAAGTTACTTTTTTCAAGGGAGTTTGTAAGAGGTACTTTCCCAAAAGGTACTTTTTAAAAAATATACATTTTATTTTTTTTGGGAGGTACTTATTTTTAAAAGGAAAGTTTCTAAAAGGAACGTTTTTAAAAGATACATTTTCAAAGTCACTTTTTTACTTTTAAAAAGTACTTTTTTTAAAAGGTACTTTTCTTGAAACATACTTTTTTTGTAAGAGGTTCTTTTTCAAAAGGTACAATACTTTTTTTAAAAATACATTCTAAAAGAGAATTTTTTGGGAAGGTACTTATTTCTAAAAGTCACGTTTATAAAAGGTCCAATTTAAATGATACCTTTTTAAAAGGTACATTTTAAAAGTCACTTCTTTTCGAAAGGAATTTTTTGCAAAAGTTACTTTTTGAAAAAAATTTTTATAAAACGTTCTTTTTTAAAAAGTTAATTTTTTTGGAAGATACTTGTTTTTAAAAGGTACATTTCAAAAGATACCATTTTATAAGGTTAATTTTAAAAATTACTTGTTTTAGAGGATACTTTTTTTAAAAGGTACCTTTCTCAAAAATATTTTTCACAAGGAATTTTTTGTAATAAGTACTGTTTTAAAGGAATTTTTTTTAAAGGTTTTTTTCAAAAGTACTTTTTTAAAAGGTACTCTTTTAAAAGGTACTTTTCCAAAAGGTGCTTTTTTGAAAGATATTTTTTTAAGAGATAATTATTTTTATATATTATTTTTAAAAGGGTTTTTTAAAGGGGGGTTTTTTTGTTAGGTATGCGATTTTCTTTTTTTTTTATTTAAAGCTACTTTTTTTTTAAAGTATTACATATATGATTTTTTTTTTTTTTTTGAAATAGACTTTAAAAATTTCCTGGTTTTTAAAAGGTATTTTTAAAACTACTCTTTTAGATGGTACTCTTTTTAAACTGGCTTTTTTAAAAGGCACTTTTTATAAAAGTTACTGTTTTTACTCTTTAAAAGGTACATTTTTTTAAGGACACTTCTATCAATAGGTACTTTTTCTAACATATTGCAAAAGTTGTAATTTGTGAAAGATTATTTCTCAAAGCATATACTTCTATAAAAACTCCCTTCACCATATTCTCTTAATCGCATACCTTTCCAAAAGGCCCCTTTTTAAAAAGACTTCCTTTAAATGCCTGTTTAATATGTTATTGATTAAATTTTTCCAAAATTAGCACACATTTTCTAGTTCTAAAGAATTTGTTAATTTCGGTGTAATTGTCAACAATTTATCTTATAAGTTTTGGATCAATATGTAGTTGAGCAAGACGACCCAATGAAGCGTTCAGCTCACCATTATAAATAAAAGACAATTTCTTAATACATGTTTACGAACGTTGTATGTATGTATTGGTGTATGCACATTTACAATTTAGCAATCAAAATTTATTACGATAGATAAGTTCTTATCATATTCACAAGAAAATCTAAACAGTTGTGATATTTTATTTTGCTTAGCTTTCAAAAACGGAAAATGTAATGCAAAATCATCAAATCATGCGAGTAGAATAAAAATTATGACAGATTTTTGTTGTTAAATAAAATTATTAAAAAATTAAGAAAAAGAAACGGTTAAAATATGCCATATAAAATATTAAATTGATACCAGAGAAGCTCCAGAGATCTGAATGCAGAGGGACTATAAATTTTTGCTCAACTGTTACAAGGAAATTGTAGATAAAACTCAAGGACAGCGGCTGTTGCTGGCCTTTTTGTGAATAAAGAATTGGCGTGATTGTTAAGATAAGAAAAGAATAAGTTGAATAAATAAGAAAAAGTCGTTTATTTTGTTAATCGTTCCATGTGCGGCAATTAATCAAATCAGAGATTTTTGTTCTTTTTTATTTTCATAGTTGCTTTCTGTAAAGCTGATAATCACTGTAAGTGTGCAGAACTAAGTATGCGGGCATGCATGTGTGTGTGTGTGTATGAGATTGATAGTAGATTTGTGCCGTATAATCCCATAATTAATTCATAAAATATTATTTAACACATGTTAAAATGAGAATAAAATACACACGTTTCATTTTTTTACTTCAAATGAATGAAACCAACTTAACACGCACGCAAAAATGTGGCAATAGTATTTGTGGAACACAGGCACATGCATGAACGCACACGCTCTGGCAGTACAGGTAAACAAATATTGGCGAAGTAAAGCATAGTTTTAGGTGTTCTAGTAGAATAACAATATTTTAAATGCAAATAAATAAAAATATCAATACCAAACACATTTACTAATTCGTTTCTACACACACACACACCAAAGTAATATGAAAGTGTGTGTGTGTGTGACTAAGTAAATGAGCGCGGGTATAGTGGAGTAGCATTTACTCGTACTTTCTGTTGTTGTTAGGTTAATGAGCCATACAAATAGTTACAATGTTTGAATTTGTATGTGCTTAAATACACCTTTAACTGTTCCTTGTACAGGAGCACACATACTTACGCTACATGCATGTCATATATGCCGAGTTGTTTGTATGACTGGTGTGAGTGATTGAAAATGATTGAGGGGTCATATGCATACATAAAAGGAACCGCACGCGAAGGTCGGTAATGGGGACTTCCTTTGTCGCTATACACCCAAAAAATTAATTTAGTATGCCGTAGTAGGAAAATGTCTTAAGAGAAAGAGATTTTAATATGAATTTCAAATTCAAAATTAAACTATATCAAATAGGGTTTTAAATTGAGGTCGCACTTTAATATGAGGCAAAAAGAGATAGATAAAAAAACACATGCAAAGCGATTGACCCTAAAGGCCATCCCATGCAAACTCCCATTAACAAACCTATTATTTTAATTTCCAACTGCTATAGCTTTCAAATGAAACAACCGATTCCCACGTGATCAGCGGTTACAGATTTTTTTATCAGGAACCAGCACTCAGGATATAACCCTCCCCCTTATGCAGTGCATTGCGCCGGAACTAGAATGGAGGGGATAGTATTGAGGCGACAGATGAAAGATGAGAAGAATTTTGTGTAGCTTTTTCAACCTTTTTACTTCGCCGGCTAATTTTTTGCTACAGGACCGACGAAGGAGGCAGCTGTTACTCTGCTTTTTAGTACATGATCGTGTCAGTCGCTGCCAATTATGTATAGTGACCAGTGCTATGCCTTCACCATTCGAATAGGCTGTAAACAACTAACACAACCATGCCCTAATGCTGACTCCTATAAAAGTATAGAGCACACTAATTGATCAGATAAATAATTTCGGAGTTTTTTTTAAATAATTCACTTTTTTTCGATATCTTACAAAAATATCAACCAATTTGGACTCGGTTAGTGGCGAACGAGGTGGTCTTTCAATATCAACAGTTGGTTAGTTTGTCGAAAGGATCGGTCGTTTAAAAGTTATTCCAAAAAACACCAAAACAGTTTTTTTTAATATTGCGAGAAATATACGAGTACCGATCCGAATCGATTACAATTTACACAAAATCTAAGTTTGATAGAACTTTTCTCCTTCCGGGACGGGCTCTGTACCAGAAATTCACCTTTCCATTATATTATTCCGTCATTTC
The DNA here is from genome assembly GCA_951800035.1 of Linnaemya tessellans. Classification (NCBI taxonomy): domain Eukaryota; kingdom Metazoa; phylum Arthropoda; class Insecta; order Diptera; family Tachinidae; genus Linnaemya; species Linnaemya tessellans. The sequence continues at coordinate 27,124,191 of OX637534.1, forward strand.
ATAGTTCCGGCACAAAGCAATGCATGAGTGGAGTTCGTAACCTGCGTCCCGGTCCAAGTAAAAAAAGTATCTATTTTGCTTATGCGTTGTGGAACACAAGCACATGCATGAACGTACACGCTCTAGCAGTACAGGGATAAAAAAATATTGGCAATGTAAAGCATAGTTTTAGGTGTTGTAGAAGAATAACAATATTTTAACTACCAATAAATAAAAATATCAATACCAAATACATTTACTAATTCGTTTCTACACACACCAAAATAATATGAAAGTGTGTGTGTGTGTGACTAAGTAAATGAGCGCCGAAAAGAATTATTGCAAAATCATAAACACGTTTTTCGTGATGCTGTTATCAACTGTTTTTCACAAGATGAATATATTTATACACAAACCAACAGGAATTTAAAGTGTGTTGTCATCGGCACACTTCTCGGATTCTGTGTCATAATAAAATTTATTTCAAATAAAAACATCCAACAACCCCAAATAACAATTGGTTATGAGCAAAAATACACATGAGTACAGATGATGAAAGAGTAGCGGCTTACGAAAACAGCTGTTCTGCTCTGCTGTGCAAGTTGGATAATTAAAAAACTAATGTTCAGTTTCCCTAATACCTTGGAATATTTACTATGTCTTTCTGATTTACAAAAAAAAACACGTAACGAAGAATAGCCTTTAAATCTTAATTGAATTTAAAATGTCTCTTATTGTTGTGTTGTTGTAATGCTGTAGTATTGTAAATACGTAATGGCTGGGTCAAGGTTAAAGGTCATACAAAATCAGTATTGATAACCACAAACCCTCCATGTCATCAAGAGCTATTAATTTATTATAATTTGTGAACAAACATTTTTATATATAAATTTACCACACGTTTTTTTTTTTGTGGTACACTTTTAAGTATCTTATCGTCCTCCAATATCGATAAAATATATATTAATTAGAAGGTATTTTTGTGTAGAAATGCACTATGGAAAAAAGTGTGAAAAAAACTTTTTAATTCTATTCGAAAAGCAACAATAAAATCTTTACCAAATGCCTTTGCTTTGTACTTGCAAATACACGGGTAACGATAAACGTTCAAATGTCTCTTATCAGCTGATGGAAAGAGCACAAGTGCTTTTTCTGTTTTTTTTTGTTAGAGTAAAAGGAAATATATAAAAAATCTTTTCTTATTATTCTTAAGTGCCAGTAGTTCTAGTGTGCAGGCAAAATCGCATACATATAGAGATTTATTATGAATATCAAGTGATTGAATTTGGATCACCGGGCGATCTTAGACCAAAATAATCGCTAAACATTTTTGTGAGTTTAATTAAACACTTGCGTGGAAAAACATGTATTTATTTCCCGCTTATCCGTCGACCATTGCAGATAATCTGGTAATAGTAGAATAAAAAAAACGAAATAATCTGATCCATTATGCAATTTATAAACGCCGTATAAGGGTTTTATTGACTTGTTTAAATAAAATGAACTGAATGTAGAAAATAGCTTAAAATCCTTGTGCATTTTTGAACGTGTGCGTTACACACACATACATGCACATACTCAGTCAACTAGGCATGGAATGTACGAGTATTAAAATAAATATATATTGCTGGTGCATTCTGCTTTGCAACCACTTATTAGTGTTTTTGAACTTTAATTTAACCTTAATTTTGCAGGTTGTTGTTTCTTGAAGCATTTTTCTTTCTCTCTTGCACACACACAAACACACACACACACAGAGATGGCTTTGCCTTTCTTTAGCTTTACATGAATTATATATAAATAACATTTAACTTATAAAATATGTATATCAAAAAAATATATTTTATTTTGGAAAATTGCCATAAACAATTTTGCTGTTTTCGTTATTATTGTGAACTTGATTTTATAAGCGTGTAAAAATAAAATTTATTTGCTATAACGTTAAGAAAACCCAACATATGACGTATTCTAAATACTTTTCTTACATAAATTACACTTACAACAAAAACAAATAAAAGTGCTATATACGGCGGCACCGAATCTTTTATACCCTACATGCATGCCCACCATAGAAGAATCCTTTTGAACTTTCTGAGATTTATTACTACGTAATTTATTTCTTTTTAAAATTTAAAATATATTTAATTACCAAAGAAAAACGTTAGGTTTATTTATTTACTTTAATATTTCAAAAATAGTTTAAATTTTCCAGCTCTGGAGCTGTCTTTTTGGCTTTTCTGATTTCTAACAGCCACCAATTTCCTAAAAAAAATTTTATGTTTTTTTATGCTTAATTTATAAAGAAAATGAAACAAATTATTTTAGTTCGTTGCTTTTATGTACCAAAGAAAGTTTCACATATCCAACCCTGGTATCATCTTAATAATTTTTAATACCAATTTAATTCTTAGTGAAATATAAATTTTTTTTAATAAAAAAACAACAAAAATTAGTAACCTATTTAGTGGCTTTTATGTGCCCAAACATAAATCACATATCCAACCCTGGAATCGTGTTTTTAATTTTTTATACCAATTTAATTCTTCTTGTCGTATAAAATATGTTCAATTCACAAAAACAACAAAATTTTTAACCTATTTGGTTACTTTTATTTCCAAAAAAAAGTTCCACATGTCCAACCCTGGAATTGTCTTTTTGCTTTTGTTGAATTTTTTTTACCTTTTTAATTCTTCCTAAATTATAAAAGTTGTTTAATTCACAAAAAAAACAAAAACTTTAACCTTTTCGGTTAAAGTTCGGTTCGGGATGTAACGACACGCCGTTTTGTCGATCCGATACCGATACTCAAAAAGAAATATCGCCGATACCGATTCCGATACCGATACGCATATTGAAATTGAACTCAAGTTAAAATTAACAAAACTCAAGTAGAGTAATTCTTTTATTATACAAAATTACAGTGTAAGAGGTTATTAATATTTAAAATTGATATTTGAATTCATTCTGAAATTAACAAAAACAAATTATTTTTTTTTAACAAAATAATAGTGTAAGCGATTATTAATGAGTCCATTCAAACTGAATGTCATACTGTTTATTTTCTAAAATCATCCAAATTTTCAATACAACGGTTAGTAAAAAGCGTTGAAAATTGAATTGTTTGCTCAAAAGAGCTCTAAAAAAATTTAAGAAGTATCGTCGTATCGACATTAAAATATCGCCGATATCGATATATCGGCAAATCAGAAGTATTGCCGATATATCGGAATCGGTATCGGTATCCGTTACATCCCTAATTTTTATGTACTAAAAAATTTCAATTGTCCTCCCCTGGAATCGTATTTTTGCTTTTGTTTGATTTTTAGTACCTTTTTAATGCTTCCTGAATTATAGAAGTTGTTTTATTAACAAAAATGCTTTTTGATTTTATATCTTAAATAAACTTAAAAATTTCCAGCTCTGAAAACGTATTTGGGATTTTGCGGATTTTTCAATAACAATCTATTCAGGACTATTGCCAATATATCAAGCCAAGACCGAAGTTTCCAGTTTTTCTGGGGTGATAGAAAACCGATGTCCCGTACAGATAGACGGACGTTGTTTATTCGACTTTTTATATCTCGGAAAATCATTCAGGAGATGACTCCTATATATGCAGTGCTTTGCGCCGGAACTATAGGGTGTTTTTTATAGAGTGATACAATTTTTGATGTCAATGAAAGGGATAGAAAATTTTATGACTTTAATGTTTAAATATGATTTCGGCCATGTGGCCGCCACTGCTGGCGCGTACAAGGCGCAATCTGGAACACCAATTTTCGACAACTACAGCAATCTTCCATAAAATGAAGGACAAACCCCCAATTGGTGAGAAAGACGACGAATTGATGGATTAGGATGGTGTTCATTGCTTTCCTGTATAGCGGCTACAGCTTCTTCAGTGCGCAGCAGTTCGGCGTCTGACGGGATGCACATTGTCAGTAACAGTAAATGTGGTCCGAAAACGATCTATTGTGCTTGCAATTAGCCGCGCCGGTCTGAAGGACGATTATGTACGCCATAAAATGGACGAAGCGTACGATAAGTTTGACGAACAGAACCATTATTTTGATTGAAAATTTCCACAATTTGCACGCGTTGCTCTGGTGTAAGTCGATCCATAATGAAATGTCAAAGCAAACTAAACAAAAAGTAACTATCAGCTGTTAAATGGGTGGGCAAATAAAGCAGTGATGCCAACTCAAAGTTGTATCACTCTATAAAAAACACCCTTTTGAAAGGGTGTTTTTTATAGATGAAGAAAGATGAAGAGATAGAGAATTTTTTGTAGATGTTTTTGAACTTTTTACTTCGCCGGCCAATTTTTTGCCACAGGACCGACGAAGGAGCGTGCTGTTACTCTGCTTTTTAGTACATGACCCTGTCAGCCGCTGCCAATTATGTTCAGTGGCCAGTGACTATGCCTTCATCATTGAAATAGGCCGACAACAACTAACACAACCACGAACTAATGCTGTTCAGAAGAATTCAATACAATATTTCATGACTCAGCGCATGTTCGAACTCAGGACCCTCCGCTTCATAGTCTCGTGTTCTACTACTTCAGCCAACAGCACCCACGAGTGCAAAGGGTGGGAGGTAGGACAGAGGACGATCAGATAACGTCTTAGTTTCGTCATAAAGCTTAAAAATTTAATTTTCAAGGAATACAATTTATTAAGTTGTACAATTTTCTATCTTAAGTCAACGTCCACTAAAAAGCGCGGGATCCAAATTGATTTTTCTGATTTTATGGCTGCTTGAAGATGCTTTGGACTTTCTTTGACTTAAAAATATGTCATTTGCTTAACAAAATTACAAAATAAATAAATTTTAAATTTAAAAATTATGTTGTTTTTAGCTGTTATTTTAGTTCTTCTCTAAGGAAATTTTTTCCCTTTGGCCTGATCCAGACCATTTACGACCCGTGCTATCCTTTAAAATTTATCTATACCAAATTACAAGGGTCTGACTCTATTCGTTTGGACTGTATCGTGATTTCCACAGACGGACATGGCTAGATCGTCTTATATTTCACCACTAATCAAGAATATGCATACTTTATGGGGTCTTAGAGGAATATTTTGCTGCGTTATACACGGAACGACAAAGTGAATATAACCTCCATTTCTTTTGTGGAGACTATAAAAATATATCAAAATGAACACAAGGTGAAATAATGAACCACAGGATATCAATTCAGTGCATCCAAAAACTTTAGACCAAAAACGATCTCTTATGGAAGAAAGCAAATACAACAGCAGCAAACCTCGTATGCTGCCAAGAAAAGAATAAAGGACGTGGAAAAAATTAATAGAAATTGTTTGTGAATGGAAATTTTTATAAGGTACCTTTGAAGAAGAACAGTAGGTCTGTCTGCGTACTTTTCCAGTAGCAAATACTCAGTAACTTTTTTTTGGGAGAGTAAGACCAATTTTAATCTGTCGGCTGAAAATATCTGAAAAAGTACGCAGACAGCATCCAGTAAAATCTTGCAAGAAAACAGCTGATCGGTTAGTAAACGATTGAAAAAACAAAGCAAAAGAATTTTAGCATATGTGTACGCAAAGTTTGTCTCACAAAGTTCTGCTGGTCATCACGGTCGCACTGTATATTTGGACGTTTCTAGCACGAAGTAAAATGTTTTGTTAATTATAATTTATTATAAACGTTAAAAATCAACACAATACTAACTACTTGCCTCTGCATTGTTAAATTCCAATTTTTATTTTTATTTCACAAAAATTATTTCATTCAAACAGTAAATAAAAACAGCTGTTCAAACTAGTTGCAAAATCTTGCAAGCAGAAATTTCTCCAGCAACATTTTGCAAGTTCTCTAAATACCAACTGTCAAAAAATTCTCTTTTTGGCTCTCTAGCTGCAAGAAATTTGGAGTACGCAGACAACATTTTGCAAGATTTTGCAACATTTTGCACAAAATAATGCAAAATATGTGTACGCAGACAGACCTAATATTTGAGGGGTACTTTATAGCAAAAGGTACCTTTTTAGAAGGTAATTCTTAAAATGTATTTATTTTTAAAGAATACTCTTTTGAAAAAATTATTTTTCAAAATTACTTTTTTTTTAAATTAGCTACATATTTTAATATGACCTTGACTGAGCATAATTTTGGTAGAGGTACTTTTTTAAGAGCTACTTTATTTAAGGGTAGTTTTTAAAGGTTCTTATTTGATGGTACTTTTTCTCAAATGCAGTTCATAGCAAAAGGTACATTTTTAGAAGGCAATTTTTAAAATGTATTTATTTTTAAAGAATACTCTTTTGGAAAAATTCTTTGTCAAAAGTACTTTTTTTGAAAAGTACTATTTCAATATGCCCTTGACTGAGCATAATTTTTGTGGAGGTACTATTTTAAGGGGTACTTTATTTAAGTGTACTTTTTAAGAGGTACTTTTTAAGAGGTACTTTTTAAGAGGTACTTTTTTATGGTACTTTCTGTCAAATGTAGTTTTATTAAAAAGTGCTATTTCTCCACAACCTCTTTTTTTATTAAATGGAGTTGTCGCAGAAGCTTATTGATTTAGAAAGGTGATTTTTAAAACTCTGTATATTCATATCTTTTTGTTTTCATAAAGTACTTCTCTAGTTAAGTGTGAAAGGTACATTTATAGAATAGGTGTTTTTAAGGTAATTTCTTTAAAATAAAAATTTTTCGAGAAGTATTTATGTTAAAAATTTAGTATCTTAAAATACTTCATTGCGGAATGAAGTACTCATTTTAAAAGGAAAGTAATTTTAAAAGTTTTGCATATAACGTACTTATTTTCAAAAGTGTTTTTTGAAGGTGTTTAGTTTAACAGAACGTTTTTAAGGTACTTTTTTAAATTGTACAATTGTGCAGAAAATGTTTGCTCTATACGTTGCAAGCGCCATGATCAATTGAATATAAAAGTTGCATTTTTTAATTGGTACTTTTTGTAAATGGTTCTTTTTTAAAATATATTTTTGGTGAATTGTACTTTATTAAAAAGTATTTTTAAATTGTTAATTTTGGGCTTAAGTTCGAATCTGCAAGACTGCAAATCATTTGTTTTATTATTTTATTAATTCTATTTATTATTTATATTAAGATTGGAATATTAAGAATATTTTTTCAATAATCATCAAACCAGCAGAACGGATCAGTACTGATTTCGAGGCCGCTACGCCATCTCATCAGCGTTCTTTGTTCAATTTTTCCACTCTTGCAAGTGGTGCTAGTTAGTAGGAATATCAACTATTTAACCAATATTTTAACGAAAATTGAATATGAGAAGTTATCACATTCATATTTTTAAGTTATTACCTTTTTGGTTAGTACGAAATTCCCCAACCCTGACGATTAATATTCCCAATATTCCATGTATTTCTTTCGCTTTTTCCAGAGCCATCGGCTGCTGATTGCTAAAGCTTCTTTATTAATAAAATAATAAAAAATCATTTGCAGTCATGCAGATTCGAACTTAAGCCCAAAATTAACAATTTACATTACAAAGTTCGACTAATAAAAATTCATACATAATTTAAAAAGTATTTTTATTAAAAAGTATTCCTTAACACAAAATGTTTGCTCTGCATGTTGCAAGCGCCATGATCAATTGAATTATTAAAGATTGAAGATTGATATTGAAGGATAAAACAAGAAAAAAAAACAACAAACAAATGAACCAGCAAAACATTTTGCTTGACAATGTCGAGGACTTATTATCATCATCGTCATAGAGATGTTAATGAGTGTGTGTGTGTGTGTATGCACGTGTGTGTGTCCCAGTGTTGTTAGCTAAAACGGAAGTCAGCCATATTGGCAGTTATTTAACATTGTTTACAAGCAGCCAAGTGTGTTAATATGATTACCCGTATGTGTGCATGTGTGTGAGCAGTTGTATTGTTTTCCATGAACATTTTCTTTGGTAATAATAGTTCATGTGAGCCAAAAAGTATGTCAGTGTATGACTAAATTATTTGCCATAAATGGCGTGACTTATTTCTATGGATTATCTTTGGCATTTTTTGTTCTTATACGGCCTTTGTTTTTAAGATAATAATAAATATCATTTTATTTTGTGTAAAAAACGTGCAAAGTACAATATTAGCCTGAATAAAAAAAACATAGAAAGCAGGAATTTCTGCTTCCATTTCTTATGATGATATGAAGCTATTGTTTCCGAATTTATTAAAAGTAATAAACAAAATCTTTTGATAAAATATACAAGTTGTTTCTACTCGTCTATATTATAGATTCCAATTGCTGTATGAATTACTTCATTTCTTTATACTAGGAAGATTAGAGGACGTTTGATTTCAAAAGTTATCACTGGTGAGAACTAGAAGTGAAATACTTCATTCAGGATTTTTATGAGAATGTAAAAGTATAATATTTTAAATTATTTGATTGCTGATTCTTCGGCCTTTAGATTTTTATTCATCTGTTTTATTAACAAGATTTAGGTCACTTTTTTATAAAAGAAATTTAAGATTTTATTTTCCAATATTTCGATATCCTCTGTATATCTTCTTTACGGCAATAATTATAACTAAAATTAATTTAACAATATTTTGTAAAAATTTTAACTGAAAAATTCTTCTTTTGTTTTTGTTTTTTATATAATAGTGTTTTCACACTGACATGGTTTTAATAAATTTTGGGTTTAAAGTTAATACCAACTGTTACAACCTGGTTTTACAAGTTTTACAATACAAAATTATTTTGTTAAAAAGACTTTCGAAATGGATTTATGTGCGTTTTATGAAATGCAACCTTGTTATACCCTCCAATATAGAATTGGAGGGTATATTCACTTTGTCATTCCGTTTGTAACGCAGCGAAATATCCTCTGAGACCCCATAAAGTATATATACTAGTGTTCTTGATCAGTGATCAAAGATGATCTGAGCATGTCCGTCCGTCCATCTGTGGAAATCACGGTTCTGTCCAAACGAAAAGAGCCATACCCTTAAAACTTGATATAAATATATCTTGGAGGATAGTACAGATCAAGTTTGTAAATGGGCTGAATCGGGGCAGAGGGAAAAAAGTTCCCCTAAGAAGAACTAAACTATGTTAAAGTGTTTTTGTAATTTTGTTAAGCAAATTATATATTATTATGTCAAAGAAGATTAAACTTGGAGCCATTATTACATGCAAAAATAGTGTAAAAATTTGTTTTTGTTGTAACGTGCCGTTACAAATACCCTCACCCAATACCACTAGTAAAGTATACTGTTTAGTGTATTTGTAGAATGTACTAGCAACGAAACACATTATAAGACTGAGTATTAAGATTTGTCAAAAATTCGAAATAATATGAAAAGTCTCATAGTGTGAAAGCGATAAGTAAAATCTCATAAATTGAGAAGTAAAATTCGACATACCGATAGCTCTCTCCATTTTTTGAAATTTTTCTGAGAGAAAGCTGAGACATTTCATATTATCAGGGTTGTTTTTAGCTGTTTAGCTTACTACAGAGATTTCATGAACTGTTTTAAGTGTGATAGTGTGAAAGCGTTTTGTAATGATACGTTAGATTTTTCTGCATCTCAGGCATTCTCAAAAGAGCAATTCTAATAAAAATCATACGACTCAGTCTTATAGTGTGAAAGCGGCTTCAATAATACTGCAAGCACAAGAACAAATACACTTACCTAATAGTATATTCAGCACAACACAAGTAACACAAGAAAACACATGCATGCACATACATGACAACAAACATGCAAATGTAGGTAAACAAAACATAACATTGCTAATAATTCTCAGTGGGTTCATATGATACCAACGATAAGTAGACAAGGTTTGCACACAATCGGGGAGCATTTAACGATATCGTACGAACGATAATAACAAGAAGAATTTTCTTGAATTGTCGTCCGAGAGCTTTACCGATACTTGTTCGAATACTAATATGTAATTAACCAAAGTTAAGCAGTAGCCGAGCTCAAGCCTCTGAATACTCTTGAGTTCGTAGTTTTTCCGATTACAAGCCTCCGAATACTCTTGTAATCGTACTAATCCGTAGCCGAAATCAAGCCTCTGAATACTCTTGAGTTCGTAGTTGTGCCGATTACAAGCCCCCGAATACTCTTGTAATCGTACTAATCCGTAGCCGAGCTCAAACCTCTGAATACTACTGAGTTCGTGCCTTCACCAATTTCTAAGCTAAACGATTACCGATACAGTCCGAGCCGAGGACGAATATTATCCGAATAAGCACCAGAGCCCGACAGACCGTAGTCGATCCGTACCGAATACTACTGAGTTCGTGCCTTCGCCAATTACTAAACCGAACAATTACCGATACCGAGCCCGAACCGAGGACGAATATTATCCGAATAAGCACCAGAGCAGTGTCGCGAAGACACCACCGCAGCACCGATAATTTCAATCTAACCCAACAGCTTTAAGATAATCTAAGTAGTTAAGTTTCGTTTCAATAAACATTTTGTTCCCGAATATATACATCACCTAAAATACTAGTGTTTTTATTTTCAAAGGAAGTAGACCTTTGACACGAACCTGGAGCGACTGAGTCATACCTCAGCTGGAAAAATAAACTACGTTGCATTGTATTACTTAAGATTACATTGCTTAAAAGTAAAATTTTTAAACCTTAATGACAAAGCTGAGACGCAACCTGATCCTCCTCTATCCTACCACCCTCCTCCCCCTTTGTCCGCCAAATGACCCTTTGGAAACAAACAAATTTTTTTACACTTAATTACCCCCATAAATTTATTTTTAGTGTTTTATGCCTAAGGAGAAATGTCTCCCCCACGGCCCTTGCCGGGCGAGTCTCACTCGCACTAGTCAATTTCAACACCTCAGATAACAGTATAGATTTACAGTTCTTCTGAAAACGACCGTATAAAAATAAATTTTTTACTTATTTACTTAAGCCAAATACCATAAGAATGTATATTTTGATAAGAATAACAATAGTGTTTCTATTTGAAGGGTATTTAAGATTCGACCCGGTCGAATATAACGTTTGTCCAATTTTTATTTATAATATTCTACTACATTAATTCCGGTTTTTGCAAATCGGGGTAGATCCAAAAGTTTCTGCATTCCTTAAAATTTTCAAATTTCTTCGTGGAAAGCTAAAAAGAATAATAAAACAATAATTCATATATGAAAAATTGCTACGTAGAATAAATGTGTAGTTATACTCAAGTGTATATGTATGCAAAAGTACATGCACACATGCATACTAATTACATATTTAATATTTGTATACTTTATTTATTTAGAAATGCCGAAATAAGTGTAAACCTTTATAATTAATTTAATTTTAATTGAGGCAATATGTCGCATAAACGATTTTAAAAATGTAAATCTTTATAGTAAAATCTTTTATTTGAAGTTAAATCCATATGGTTTAACTGTCAATTGCTTCTTCGTTAAAGTTAACGATTTGACTCACTGTTGCCATTCATTCGTTTGCGCTGAAATGCTTAACGAAATTTTAATTATTGCCAACCTACTCTTAAATTTAACATGCCCAAATCAAAGCTAACAGAGCGCTTAACTCACAACTGCTATTGTTTATGCACTGATACAATAACATTTCATGTTCAATGTTTCACTTGCATCGTGTTCCTATCTGAGTAACATAAATCGCATGGTTTAAGTCTGACATGTTTTCGTTGCCAAATAATTCCCGTGCCATCATTATCGTTATTTTCATCATCAGCAATGCGGAACGACACATATGAGATGGAGCCAGAGCCAGACAGCTAGCAAAGCATGCTATTAGTAATTGTGGAGGGTTCATTTACTTAAAGTGTTGTTGTTGTTGTTGCTTTTAAATTCAACCATCATATATTTACTCTTCTATTATTTTGAATGGAATCAAGTTAGTCAGAATTCAAATGACTGTAAAACGAAACAGACGCGTCGCGCATTTAATAATCCCATACGATACGAAGAAATAAAGTTTAACTGCTTTTTTTTCACTGTGTTGTTATTTAAGTGCAAATAAGTTATTTAAATAAAACTTAACGAAAAGTGAATTAAATATTGAATAAAACCATAGAAAAATACTTTTTCCTACAGTGAAATACTGGAAAAAAGAAGGAGAAGAAGGCATACAAGTTTTTGCAAAAAAGTAAAAAGAAAAGAAAAATACGCAATTGTTTTTACCGTTTGATTTTTTGTGTGTGTATGTGTATCACTATTCCTGTATGTTCCCTTAGCTGAGGGTTTTTCATCTTCTCTTCCTTTCAAATACAAAATCAAATACAACTACAACAACAACAACAACATAAGCAATAAATAAGTGCAGTGAACACCTAAAGCAGCGTTTATTTTATTTCATTTATATTCTCTTCCATCACCCATCACCATTCAGCCCCCTGGTTAGTTTAACATTGAAAACTATGTTGTTGTTGTTGTTGGTGTTGTTCTCGTTGCAAAAAAAAAGGGTTCAAGAGAATTTGAAGAAGGTTAAAATATCTAACCAACAGCAGCAAAAAAAGTATATGTAAATATTCTTCTGGACTTTAATGCTCAGTTATGCGGAAAATTGCAGTGTAATTTAAATTGCGCTGCCGCTGCTGCTTTTGTTTTAATTTATTTGATTTTTTTTGGGTTTTGTTTGCCTTACAAATTTAATTATTGAATTGGTATTGAAGTGTTTACAAAAATATTGAAAGTGCATTTACTTAATAGTGTTGAATAATAAAATAATTTTTAATTTTAATTGTTTTTTTTTTCTAAAAATTTAGTTCAAATTATAGACAAAGAAAGAAAAAGAAATTTATATAAAAACTTAAAAACCAAACCAAACAAGAAATTTCCAGCGATTCAATCAATTAATTTAACAAATATTTCCAATTGACAAATGTAAGTATTACCACTACATACACACATACTCACTCACACACGATTACTATGTGCACATGTCTGCATATCGTCCAATTAAATTAAAAGTCTTTTGCAACAAATTAATTGACCATTTCACGATAACGAAAGCGTTCTTTATTTCATACAATTTCACTTAAAACAATTTTGAAATTTTTTTTATGGTTTTAAAGATGAAATTGTACGAAAGAAAGAGATCTTTCGACATCGTGAAATAGGCAGTAAGAGTTTTACAAATGTAAGAACATACAGACGAGGTCTGTTCAAAATATAATCTAAGTATTCGAACGATATTCGAGTAGCGTTTTTTTATGTTGCTACGAACCTACGATTTGTTCATGGCTTTAGCTTTTTAGCATTTTTAGTATCTTTTGTTTGTTGGGAAATTTTCTGCTGTCAAAAAAAAAAAAAGGATCAAAGAATTTGCCATTTGTGTAAAAAAAAAATTGTATTAAAATGCTCACAAACAATTGAAACACTCGTGAGTCATAAAAATGTTTTACACTTTCGGTACGAATTTTTTTTATCTAAACGACAAACTTGAAGAGAAAAATATTAATCTTAAAATTTCTTCGATCTGCCTATTAAACTTAAAATCACAAAAAGGTCCACTTTTTAAATGAAAAACAGTCATAAATTTTTATTTTATTTATGCCCAAAATTTTAAAAGATTTTATGACAAAAAAAAATAAATTATTTTATATAGACATTTTAACTTAAAAACCAATAATAATACAATTGAGATTTATAGGCTAACCCCTATATTCATAAAATTGAAAACGGATTTGAAACGTATTTTAGTTAAAGTTTTCCATAAAATATGTTCTTAAAATAGATTTGAAATGCATTTTATATTTTTATGAATATGGGGGTAATTGTTCGAAAATTTGGTTAAATTCTGAAATACTCTCAGGCACAAAAAAAACCAACATCAGTTTATAATTATCCAACTTACACAGCAGAGCGGAACAGCTGTTTTCGAAAACCGCTACACTTTCATCATCAGTAGCCATGTGCATTTTGGTTTTTCACCACTTATTAGGTGGCCTAGTTGAATGTGATAACAGTTTTTATTTATAAAAATTTTATTAGGAAATTGCATACGAGAACTAAAACAAACCGATGGTAACACACTGTCATTTAAAGCCCGTGTTGCAGTTTGATTATTTTCTTCATGTCCTACTTTTCTGAACGTTTTATTCTATTACACCTAAGCCAAACTTTTTTGGTTAGAATAATAATAATAATAATTAAAATTGGAGATAAAATAAAAATAAATTTAATTGAATTAAGATTTTATAGGTTAATTGTTCGACATTTTTAATTTAAATCTCAGAAAGGCAATAACATGTTAACATCAGGTTGATACAGTTCTCGTATTCTTTTTCACAATAAAATTTGTGTAAATAGGAACTGTTATCACATTCAACTAAGCCACCTAATAAGTGGTGACAAAACACAATACACATGAGCACTGATGATGAAAGGGTTGCGTCTTTCGAAAACAGCTGTTCTGCTCTGCTGTTGACTTGCCTTTGTGCCTTGGAATATTTATCATGTCTTTCTGAGATTTAAATTAAAATTTCGAACAATTAGCCTATAAAATCTTAATTCAAAAATGTTCGTTAAAATTCTTACTATATAACAATAAATTTATTATTGTTTTTTTTTTATAAAAAAGGTGTATATTTTTCTTGAAAAATTTCGATAGTATAAGAAAAATATAGATTTTATATATTCGATCAACGTAAAAAGTAAGATGTTTTGCATTATTAGTTTTTCTGTACACCCTTTAATTATCCTGGGATATATTGTGCCATCCGGCTTTTGTTCTCCAATCCGCTATTTTTACAAGAATCGAACATTATAGTCCTGTTAAAAGAATATTCTTCACTTTAAATGGCTGTTTATGAAATACTATTTGGAATAATGGACGCAAATGACCGTGAGATGATTAAAGAAAATTTAGAAAAAGAATTTGAGAATCAGCAAAATCTTAACGAGTTGATTCGACAACAATCTTCCTTCATTGACTCAAAGTTAAATATATTGAAGAAAACTACAGAAAATGTTAACGACAATTTTAAGAAAATTTATAGAAAATTCAGTGAAGAAGTGTCAAATAAGACAGAATCAATGCATCTAACTTTAATTTGCACAGTCATAACAACTCAATTAAATTCAATGATTGATGGATGTAATGATATACAAACATTTTATTATTAAACGATGCTAACAATGACACATTAACATTAACTTATTAATATCTATGTCCTGTAGCAAAAATTAGACGCCGAAGTAAAAATGTTGAAATAGCTACAAAAAAAACTGTCTTGCCATCTTTCCTAATCTGTCCCCTCAATACTATCCCCTCGTTTTCAGTTCCGGAGCAATGCATTGCATATATAGGGGTCATCCCCTGAGTGCTGGTCCAAGATAAAAAAAAACATCGATGCAACTAGAAAAACAACTACTGGAAATTAAAAATGTTTTTTCAAACAATTTAGCTCTTCCGGACCAAGACAGTGGGACGAAGCTAAATTAAATCTACCATCAAATGACAGCTAAGGGCACAGTTATTGATGACCGACTTATTGTTTAAATACAAATTCCTCTCTCATTTTGCTGGAACGCAAAAAATCATAATTATATAATTTTAAAAACTAGTCCTGCTTACTTTTTAAATTAATTTTTATTTTAGTGGTTTTATACACTGAATAAGGCTCAACATCATGAAATGAAAGATTAGCATCATTGTAAATGTAACATGTCGTCTTCGTCAGACTCACTTGATGTGTCCATAAGTTGTTCACTAATCTGAAAAAGCATTTTTGTATACTAAACAAAGGGGCAAATATGCGCAAATGTACTAACAACTTCAAGTTTTTTTGAAAAATCTTCCATTTTAGTTTTAACCAATTTTTAATTAACAACTTCTTTCGTTTATTTGTAAATTTTCTTTTTACTTTTTTATTTTCAAATGTAAACAAAAAACAGCTGATAATTCTTGCCCAAACTTACCCAAAGAAATAGTTCGGGTGACTTTGTACAGGAAATGAAAAAAATTACTCTCTCATTTTCTCTCAAAATTGCACAAAAATTGTTATATGGAACGCATTTGGGTAACTATGGGCGAGTTCGGGCTGTTTCGGGCTGCATCTGGAACACAGCTATTATCAAGCGTCCTATTGATGTAGGATTTAACACAGTTATTCTTATCATAGAAGATGAATTTGTTCACATCAAACATGTATTTCTAATGTCGCAATCACTTCAAGGGGAGTTATTCTTTCAACAATCCCACTAGCATCCAAATATATGCATAAACATATTAAAATCTTATTTGAAATTATATCCTTTAATAATCTTAATTTTTATAAAAAGTATACAATTGAAAATATAAAGGTCGAAAAATTAGCGATTAAATAAAATCTTATTTCTAATTTAGACCGGGCCGAATCTGAAATACCGTCCAAATATTTAGTAAATAAAAAATTTTTCAGAGTTCCTTTAAGAAATTTCTGTGTCCAATTTCAAACGCTCTTTTGACAGGGTTACTCCGGGAAGCACCGTGAGGGAGACATCTCACTTTTGGCGTAAATGCTTAAAAAGTTAATTTTTGGGATAATTAAATGTAGAAAACTAATTTTTTTTTATAGGGTCAAATGTGGGTGCAGGGGTTGGGGAAGATCAGAGAACCTCTTGCCTTCGTCGTAGAAGTTTAAAAATTTAATTTTTAAGGCATGTAGGCTTAAGGAATACAATTTGTTACATTTTTACACTATTTTTGAATGCCTTACGTCGACGCCCGCTAAAAGGAGCGGGGTCCAAAAATTTATCTTTCTGATTTTCTGGCTTCAAGTTCAATGCTATGGACCTTCTTTGACATAAAAATATATCATTTGCTTAACAAAATTACAAGAAAAAAACTTTAAAAATTATTGTTTTTTAGAGGTTGCTTTAGTTCTTTTTAGGGCAACTTTTTTCTCTCTGGCCCGATTCAGCCCATTTACGAACTTGATTTGTGCTATCCTTTAAAATTTATCTAAACCAAATTTCAAGGGTCTGGCTCTTTTCGTTTGGACTGAAATGGACGGACTGACGGACATGACTAGATCCTCTTAGGTTTCCTCACTTATCAACAATATATATACTTTATGGGGGTCTTAGAGGGATATTTTGCTGCGTTATACACGGAATGACAAAGTGAATATTACCCTCTAATTCTTTTTTGCAGGATATAATAACGGAGCAGCAAATAAATAACAAGAAAAGTTAATCGGCATCTTGACGGAGCACCCTAATGTAAGAGAGCATTTCACAATGAATGTAGAGCATGCAGATTTATGTCGATAATAGATCAGTTTTGAGGAAAAGCACCTAGATATACACCCCTATCGTGAATAATAAGTCGAACTTTTGTTCACGTGAACTTTTTATTCCACTCGAAGGGAAAAATAAAATTGTGAATCTCCCGTGAGAAATTATTCCCGCTATCAGTTCTCAGTGAATGTAAAAAAGGGAAGAAGCTGAAAATAACATGAAAAATCAAAGAAATTTGTGTTGAAAAAAATACGTTTATGTAACAATTTAAAAAAAATTTTAAAAAAGTATAGCTAAATATTTAGTAGTAAAATAATAGTAAAATATATTTTGGCAACCGAATAAAACAGATTAAAAATATGCTTAATCTTTAGGATTGGAGCAACAAGTTTAACAAAGACGCAGGCAATTGATTTATTGCAAAAAATATCAGTTTGCGTCTTTTTAACGGATCTTGCCCCTAAAATAAAATTTATAAACTCTAATATTCGAATTATAATAGAGAATACTTAAATTTTCTACTCTATTCCCCACCAAAAACTAAATGAATAAATGAAAGGGAAAAGTGAGAAAACTCGGGGAAAAAATCAATCACAATAAGAGGAATTTAATTTAGCATGAAATCATTCACGGGGAATTTTTTCATGATTGCAATTTTTGCGAAAAGGGAAAAATTTCGGGGGAAAAATTAATTATTCATGATAGGGGTGATAGATATTTTGAGCAAAAGTCTCAGAGGTATTGACGGGGAAAGATTGAGTGACTACTTTAAAGATAGAGTTTCTATAAAAGTTAGAGCTTCGTTTTCTGTCTGTTGAGAACGCATTTTTCAGGCATGACTTATTCACTACTTCCAGAATATCGACTAGAATGTAAATTTAGAATTTATTTTCGTATGAAAAATATAAGAGTTTTCAATCTTTTTAAATTAATTTTGCTTATATGTACATCAGCAAAATCGATACATATTACTTCAGGATCTAATTTCAGTTGCCAGCTTTTCATACAAAATTTAAATTACCCCATGCAGATCTTTCAGAAAAGTATATTTGTTTTAATCTAAAACTATACTCACTTATTTAATATCATTTACACTTCTGCTGCTTATTTGAGTTCACTTTACTTTTTTTAATGATGGTTGTTTGGCATTTTAGGTCGTACGTGCTATTTTTTATAATCACGTTTATTTGTCACGTTTTTCGCCAGTATTTTTTTTGTGTGTCATTTTTAAACATCTTTCTTGTCCTAAAAACAAAAACAAAAAAGAAATATATAATGAAAAGAAGTTTCTTTCATCACTGAATATATAGACCTAATATAATAGCACAAGAGAAAAAAAATCAATTTCAAATATCGCTTCATCGTTAGCACAGACCAATAATTACAACGTAATATTTCCTGTTTTAGCAGAAGGTCCTTTGCAGTGCACAACTACATTGAAAACAGCACACACACATACATGCCAATAAAGAGAATTCTTATTTAACGCACATGGAAACCTTTTATTTATAAATTAAGGTTTATTGATTCCTATAAGGTGTGGAGTGTGCTTAGTGCCCCACAGTTTTTAATTATTGTGGTATTTTCCCTGCTCAATTGCAAATAGTTTTAATAGGATTGTGGAATAGTAGCTGGAAATGTTGCCAAGGATATTGAAAATATTTCATTTCTGCACAAGTTGTATTTTGTCTTCTGCAACATTTTCTATTCCTTAAGTAATTTGAAACATAAATGCTAAGGAAATATAAATGTTATTTAGTTTTGCAGTTTTCGATTAAAGGCAGATTGTAATCTAATGATATATTAATATTATAGTAAATAAATTATAAAAAAATAGTAAATCACTTAAAAAAAAGTTCAATGTCTCTCTTCTCTTCATCACAATCTGTGAAAGTCACTCTGACCGCCAGCGGTTACTTTGTGGAATGTTTTTAAGTCAAACTTTTGTTTAATTAATTTTTATTCGATTAATATTTATCCTAATAACTATATACGAATATTTCATTGGCATTATTTCAAAACTGAGGAAGTTTCTGGATCAACATTTAGTAAACCAAGTTTTATTCTTATAATTTTATTCAACTATTCTAAAATTATGCTATTCGATTAATTTTAATAATAAACAATTTCTTCAAGAAATCTTTGGTATAATAAATTTTATTCGAATAATATCGTGCGAATAATTTTATTCGATTAATTTTATAAAATCAATTTTATTCGAATGATTTTTAGGCGAACTAAAATATTTCGAATAATATAAATCATATAAATATAATTTAAGGCAGATATTCATTTTGCTAAATATCAAAAGGTATTGCGAAATTATTTTATTCGAATAGTTGCAATCCAAAAAAACTAAATTTTATACGCATATGTTTCATAATTACTTTTCTTCAAATTCTATTAGTTGAAATAATATTTCTTCAAATAATTTTATTCGAATTATTATTCGAATAATTTTACTCGAACTATTATTCGAATAATTTTAGTCGAACTATTATTCGAACAATTTTATCCGGACTGTTGTTCGAAGAATTTTATTCGAATTATTATTCGAACGATTTTATTCGAGCTATTATTATAATAGTTTTATTCGAATTATTATTCGAATATTTAAAAAAAAACGAAATTTTATACGGATTTCGATTCGAATTATATTATCTAAATCCAGCTTGTGGTCGTTTTTAATAAAATTATGTATCCTGTGTTAATAAGCTTTAACAGCTTATTAACACGAAATATTAAATAAAAAATGATAAAAAATATAATTTTATAAAAAATGACCACAAGCTTGATTAATATTACAATAAAATGATAACGTCAATAAAAATAAATCAACATATTATCTGAATAATAAATTTTAAATACTGTTTCTTAGAATGATATTATTCGAATTATTCAAACTAGGATATATAGACCATGCGAATATATTTTTTAATGCACCTCTTATTGTACATATTCGAATAATTTCAATAATAAAAACAATTAATAAAACAATTTTATTCAATTAAGTCATATTGTTTTTGGAGAAAATTTTCGTTCAACTGCTTATTTATTTTGGGAAAGGTTACTTATATCGACAAATTTTAGCATTTGAATAATTTTAATAATAACGTGACTTTTGGATAAATTTTAATTCAATTAAATTGTTTATGAATAATTCGTTAAAACATTATGTCGTCGAGTTATATTATCCGACATCTGGGATAATATTTTTTTCCGAATAATATTCCTAAATTATTTTTATTCGAATAACTTTTATTCGCAGTATTTTTATTCGAATAAGTTTTATTAGTATACTTTTTATTCGAATAACTTTTATTCATAACTTTTACCTGTTTAAAAATAATGGAATATTTCATTTTATAAAATTTCTTCAAACATAAATTGTTGATTCGAATATTTTTCCCAAGAATCTATTCGAATAATTTCTTTCGAACCATTTAAATAAAATTATTGTATACGATTTGCACTATATTAAAATTATTTGCATTATAACATTTTGATTGACCTATTTGTAATGGTTCGAGTGAAATTATTGCAATAAATTGTTGAAAAAAAATTATTCGAATTAACAATTCGTATTTGGAAATATGCTAAAGATAAAGTTTTTTTAAAGTTACAACCTAAAAGATAAAAGCTATACAAATAAAAATCACAAGACAAGAATTTTTTGGAATTAAATAATACTATTAAAAACTATTTTGAATAAAAGTAACACGTATAAAATATATTCGAATATAAGTTATTCGAATAAAAATAACATTTAAACAATTAAAAATAATACATACAAGTAAAACTTACTTGAATAAATGTATTCAAATAAAAGAATAAAATTATTCGATACACCACTTGTGTTCCAATAAAATTATTTGCTTCAAATTTAAAAACTGTTTAAATTGTTGAAATGAAATTATTCGAATAAACTACAGAGATAAGTTCTTTTTCAAATAAACTATTCATATTTGGCAAAACGCTAAAAGGTAAACAATTTTAAATTTTTCGAATAGAAAAAAAATTCGAGTAAAAATAGCACGACTAAAAGTTATTCGAATGAAATTATTACGGTAAAAAACATATTGCAATAAATTTATTTATATAAAAAAGAAAATTGTATTCTATTAAAATTATTTGTAAATTGTGTAAATTGGTTAACATTTTATAAATCGTTCAAATGAAATTATTTGATTAAATGAATGGAAAAAAATGTTCGATTAAACAATCCATATTTGGAAAAAAAGCTAAAAGAGGAAATAATTTAAAATTTATTAAGACATAAGTTGTTCGAATAAAATTATACGACAAAAATTATTCGAATAAAATTATTCGATAAAAATTATTCGAATAAAATTACTAATAATAAAAGTTGTGCGAATATATTTGTTTAAATAAAAAAAAACAAATAAAATTGTGTTGAATTAAATTTATTTGCTTCAAAACCTTTTCATTACAATTTCATAATTCGTTTAAATGAATATATTCGAATAAGACATTGGAAAAAGTTATTCGAATAAAGTACACATTTTTGAAGAAATGCGAAAAGCTGAAAATTTACAAAATATACAAACAGATAAAGTTTTCATTATACTGGTGAAGAGCGGTACAGCCGTTTTATCCTTCCTTAGAAATAATTACGCATTTAATTCCTTTTTTTTCTTCCTTTTATTGCGTTATAACTTTGCACACCTATGCAAACATTAATACATACTAAAGTAAGCAGCCAGCCAGGCAGCCACTTATTCATTCAATCTGTCAGTTTTGTTCGTAAGTTTGCTTTTAAGTTCCTTTCGGTGTTTGTTTTTGTGTGTGCGCGAGTATTTTGCTTGTTTTTCTGAGTTTTTATTGCTTTTGATTAACTTTTTCATGTTGTCTTTGCAAAAGTCTGTATTTCAATACAATTGGGAATTGTTGTTGTATGCCGATGTTATTGTCCTGGCAATTCCTATCCTTAAATAAACAAAAATGAAGCACGTGTCATATGAAATTGGTTTTTGTTGTTGTAATATTTGTGCACATGCATTCAAATATTGTTTAGTATTTAAAGTCAATCAAGCGTTTGTGTTTTTGGTGCAAACAGGAAGAGAGTAAAGTCCCGTTAACAAATTACTCAACGCTTAAATGTAGGCAACATTTTTTTCAAAGTGAAATATTTAAGTTGTGATATTGAAGGAAGTTCTCATAAAACTAAGTTATTGATTTTATTTAATTTTGTGAAATTTATTACTGAGAGCAGAAATTTATTTTCGAATTTTATGTTTTCTTAAGCATGTGTGCGTGTGTGTGTAATTTATCCTTGAACATTATTTCCTCATTTTTCTGGCAATTCTTAAGTCGTCAATATCATTAAGCAGGCGCCAGTTTTATTTACTCTATATACTTCTGTGTGTATGTATTTCTAAAGCAAGATAAAAGCTTAATGACACAAAAGCATTCTGTGAAGTATAAAAATACAGTGTATGAGAAAATTTTAAGAAACAAATTGCAACTATTTATATTAAAACAGATATTATATTAAAGCAGAACTAAAAGTACAATTTAGAATTTATACTTCTCAAGTTATATAGATTATTGAAGAGAAATATCTCTAATATTTTCTTTGCAGAGCTGGGCACTCGTAAAGAAAGTTGATAACTGTTTTCACTTCAACTGTATATATACTTTTATTGCAAACTGTATTAATTTAATTTTAGTTGGACATTCATGACTAAAATAAACCACCCACATTTTTATACTAGTTTTCTATACGCCTTTTAAATATATTTTTTTTTCTAACTGATTTTTCTATTTTTATATAACGACTGTTTAGCGTTAGTTGCGAAACCATTAATAATAAATGAAGCGCACCAGAAACTGCTGTACACATTTCAACATCTGTACATGTACCATGTATAAAGTAAAACGTACACCCATACATATGAATATATGTATGTATGTGTGCACATGTAAGTGGTACAACAATATATGTTGGTGTTTTTATAGAAACAAGTGCGAGTAAGAAATTGAATTGATGACAGATATTCCCCTTTATTCTGTAACTATTTGTCGACGTCAACGTCAAGTTTAAATGAAAATGGGATATTGAAATACTCGTTGTGTTTTTTTTCCAAGGGCTAGAAAATAGCAAGAGGCTGTTAAGAATACATAATCGATGAAGTAAAAGTGTAAATAATTTGCCTAGTTTTTATTATATAATATTGACGTTGACGTCGACAGATACTTACGGAATAAGGAAGATTGGGTCCAAAGGTGCATTTGTAAAGAAGTTAATTTTTCTCCCAAAACTAAAAAAAAATTTTCTCCCAAAATTATAGTGGGTGCTATTGGCTGAAGTAGTAGAACACTAGACTATGAAGCGGAGGGTCCTGAGTTCGAACCCGCGCTGAGTCATGAAATATTGTGTTGAATTCCTCTGATCAGCATTAGTGCGTGGTTGTGTTTGTTGTTGCCAGCCTGTTTCAATGATGAAGGCATAGTCACTGGTCACTGAACATAATTGGCAGCGACTGACACTATCATGTACTAAAAGCAGAGTAACTGCACCCTCCTTCGTCGGCCCTGTAGCAAAAATTAGCCGGCGAAGTAAAAGGTTGAAAAAGCTACAAATACAACTGTCTATCTTCAAATCTTTCCTAACCTGTTCCCTCTATACTATCCCCTCGTTTTCAGTTTCGGCGCAATGCATTGCATATATAGGGGTCATCCCCTGAGTGCTGGTCCAAGATAACAAAAAAGAAAAAAAAAAAATTGTCTCCCAAAATTAAAAAAAAAGTTTTTCTCCAAAGATTTAAAAAATTTTTCTTCCAAAATTAAAAAAATTTCTTTAAAAAAGTATTTCAAAAGGTGGCTTTTCAAGTCTAAAACAATTGGCAAAAGTTACTGGAGGTCAATTTTTTATACAAAAAAAAAAAACGTTTTAAAATTTTTATTATCAATATTTCGTCAAACCCTAGTGTAGCTTCTTCAGCATAAACAATTAAGAAATTCAGGAGAAACAACTAATAATAATAATAATACTTTGTATCTTAATTATTATATATTTAAATAAAAAGGTAAAAATTATTTTAATACAAAAAAATAATAATAAATTGCAGATTTGAACTTGAGTCTGAATAAAAACACTTTTATCCTAATAATAACATTAGTAAGTTCGAAAGCCAATATCAATTTGATTATTCAACTTACACAGTTCAGCAGAACAGCTGTTTTCGCAGGCCGCCATATTTTTGCTTATAATTATAATAATTATTATATATTAAAAAAAAATAAAAATAAAAAATAATTTGTTTGCAAATTTGAATTGGAGTCTAAATAGAAACCTCATATCTTAATAACAAATTTAATAAGTTCGAAAAATAAAATTAATTTATAATAACCAAGATAAATAATTTAATTGCTCGTTAAGGGAGAAGTCAATAACAATAATAAGTTGAACAGTGCAGCTGTTTTCGAAGGCCGCCACACTTTCACCATTTTTGCCTATAAACACTTGTTAGGTGTCTGAATTGAATGTGATAACAGATTCTATTGATAAAAATTTTGTTATGAAATAGTATACGAGAATTGTATCAGCACTAAACCGTTTATAATACATATCAATTTCCTTTAATTTTATATATTCTTCAAGTCCTATTTTTTTAGTGGAAGTTTGTTTTAAGGAAAAATGGAAAGATTTTTAAAATGCTTTATATGATCTTTATGAAAAAAAAATCAGAAAAATATTGATCTTGTGCATATCTCTACGAAAATTCTTGTAAAATCAGCAAAAAAGAAGGACGTTAAGATATTTAAAATAATACCACAAAAACATGCGTGGCATGTTTATATATAAGATAATGACCATTTTTAGTTAAAAACAGCCAAAACGGCAACGCTGGTGATGACAGTTTTTAAAAAGTATTTTTGAAGACATATAAATTACGTAACACACACACAGACGCACCAAAATCACGTTTTCTTTTTACAACAGATTTTGCTTTTTACTAAGTGGAGCAACAATTGAACCTGTTCTAACGAACGCGCACAATGAAAACAAAATTTTAAAATATGTTTCATATACATAAATCACAAATATGTAATGCATATTGAAATGACATTTTATATAAAAGAAAAATTAACACAAATGCGTAACACATTATTTTCTTCCCTGGCAACACTGATATGGGATTAACTACGCATTATTTGCCTTAACCTGAGTGCGTTTGAGTGTAAGTGCTTTTCGCCGTTGTATGAGTCATCCTGGGCAAATGTCAATAGGAAACACTTTATTTTATATACTCCTATATAAATGTACACATACACACACACACATGTAATAAGTGTGGTCAGGCAAGTCTACGAGTATGTAATTGTCCATTAAGTGCAATATTTTATATTGTTATTCCAATAAATATTTTTTATTCGTTGCTTATCCATATAAACATCGTACGTCTCACGCACACTCACACAACAACTAAAGCACTTGAAATATTATTTATTTGTGTAAATAAAAGCTTGTAATCCTTTCCCGTCATTTGCGATTTTCACTCTGTCCTTTCCTCTTTGTTGTTTTGTTTATATACTTAGTTGTTTTACGGTTTGTTATTTAATAACTTTATTTCTTTTCTGTTGTTGCAAAACTTATGTTTGGAGCCTTTCGGGTCATAAATAATTTTGTTTTGTAAAGTTCTGTTGTGCTTGTCTAGATGTGTTTTGGAAAGCATGTCAACAAATACATGAGGTTGCTTGGTTTGTTTAAAGCCAAATACATTTATGTCTCTTCCAATGCCTGGGTATTTTGTTTATTACATAAGCATATATTTTTAATTCAATTAAATTGTTTGAGGAGGATTGTGGCAGGTTTTGGTTTTGCAAAAGTAGAACACTTCAATAACAGTTTTGTAACGCTGTTTTAGGTTTAAAACTCTTTCATCAAATGTTGTTGTTTATATTTTTTGAGAGAACAATTTTTTGATCTCCCAAAATATGTGTATTTCATGCTGTAAATCTCCCAACTCTAATCACGATATTTTCCCTTTGCCTTTTCCCTTAAACAAAGCAAAATTAATACAACTGTATTCATAAACGATTGTTAAATATAAACAGCCTAATTTATTAAATAATTAAATAATAACAGGTTAATAAAATAAATTTTTTAATGAAAATTTGGCCTATTAACCTGTTACAAATCAGATTTTTTTTCCATTTCGTCATTAAAGCAAATATAATTTTAAACAAATAAAAGTGCTATATTCGGCTGTGCCGAATCTTAAATACCCTTCACAGATGTAATTCTTCTTTCTTTCTTTCTTGCAAAAACAGAAAGTAGGTTTAATTAAAAAAACAAAATGCTAGGAAGCTAAATGTTTGGCTTTTCTTATATCTAATACCTATGAACATCTTTCAAAAATATTATATTTATTTAATTTACAAACAAAACAAAAAATCCGTTTCATGTACCCCAAAAAGTTCTAATTGTCCAACAGTAGAACCGTCTTTTAGATTTTGTTGGTTTTTAATACCGATTTACTTCTTTCTGATATATAAAATAGGTATAATTCATCATAAAAATCAAAAATATCAAATAAAATGGCTGCTTTTATGAATCAGAAAATGTCGATTTTCCAACCCTGGAACCGAATTGTGAATTTTTTTAAATTTTCTTTATCAATGCAAATCTTCATGAAGTATAAAGTGATTTTATTTAAGAAAAACTAAAAATTTATAACAATTTTGATTATTACATGTTTGGTAACTTTCATGTACCATAAAATATTGCACTTGTCCATCCCTGGATTCGAAATTTTATTTTTTATTTTTGAATTTTTGATACCAATTTTGTTCTTCCTAAATTATAAGACAGTTTTAGTTAGCAAAAAACAAAAAAAAAAAAAAACAACATCAGTTGCCTGTTTGATTACTTTCATGCATAAAAAAATTCAATTTCCCACCCCTGGAAGCAAAATTTGAATTTAAAATTTTTTTGTTTTTTTTTTGGCTAATGCAAATCTTCATGACGCATAAAGTGGTTTTGTTAAAGAAAAACTTGAAATTTTTAGCAATTTTAGTTACTACATGTACATGTAATACGGAATAGGCCGAAAAAAAATTTTTAATTTCCCATCCCTGGAAAAAAAATTTTATTTTTTAGTGTTTAATAGACTATTGAGGCTCCCCAAAGCACGAGGTAGGTTTAATTTACAAACATTAAAAAAAATTGATTTTTGGTATAAATTTTGCATCGAGAAATACGTGTAAGCTTCCCAGCTCTGGAACCATACTTCCGATTATTTAAGTACATTTCCAATCCAACGGTCCAAGAACGAAGTCTCTAGCTCTTCTGGGGACTTGGGAAAACCGATTTCACGGTTCCATCACAGACGGACGGACATCGCTCAATCGTCATCGCTATTCATAAGGATCTAGAATATATATACTTTATGGGGTCCCATGTGCATATCGAAGAAATTACACACGGAATGACAAACCTATATATACCCTTTCACTTTTTTGTGAAGGGTATAAAAATATATATGAATAGAGTGTATAACTGGTAAAGGTATTAAAGTTTTGCAAATCACAAAATCGTGTAAAATCAAAAATATTAAATTTGAAAATTAAATATAAATATTTCAACTTGAAATTGTACTCATTTCTAACTATTAAATATTTATGCAGCATTTTAGTGTTTTTAGAGAAATTTCAAATTACTGCAAACTAGAATATTATTCAACCACAAATAGGCAGACACAGCAATTGGAGTCAAGTCCATACATTCGCAAAGAAATTCTATGTGTTTATTACGAATACATGAATACAAATGTCAAAAGGTTATTTCCGACACATCTTGTCATCATTTAAATAATACAAAAACGACTGCAGCAAAAAAAAAAAAATATGGAAAATTATAGTATTCATAAAGTATGAATATATTTTATTTAATGGCAGATCTGCAACAAAAACTTCAATCAACAGTTCTATAAAAAAGGCAAAAAAAAAAAAAGAAAGAAATTACAAGATACACCAGAATTTAAGGATTGTAGAATAGCCAGCAAAAGTGGGCTACACAAAAACACTTCTTTTGATAATAATTTTATTTTGAATTTCAATAAAAAAAAATCTTTTTCTGCAAATGACGAGACAAGATGACTCATAAATTTAATACATTTTCAGTAAGAAAGATATAAAAAGAAGTGTACGTTTTCTTTTCAAAATTATACTCTTATAACAACGAGTAGATAAATAAAATAAAAAAAAAAGGTTAAGAAATAAAAATATGCACAAATTTATAAATTAATATCGAAGATGATGATGACGATGATATCATTGAAATATTTTATCACTGCCATGAGGGAATAAGAACGTAAAGTTTATAAATACATGGCGGAGAAATGAAAATAATTAAAAAAATCGCTGGAAAATACCTGACGAAATGTATGTGGGACTGCTAGCCAAAAGGATTAAGGGACTTTCTTTATATATATTTTTAAGTATATTTTAAAGTACACAAATGGTACAATAAATTTTTTTTTAATAAAATTATTCGTTGCAATGAATCTAAGAAATAAATTTTAATAAATCGAAACCTTTAATAATGAGTAGCCTTTCAGTTTACCGCTACATTTTCTTAAAGAGAACGTTTTATAAATAGTATTTTATATAAAGAATTTTTTTTTATAGGTAGTAAAAGAACCTTTTTGTAAATATTATTAAATAAGGTATCTATTTATAAAAGTTCGTTTTAATAGAAACTTATAAAAATTAATTAGTAAAATGCAAAGTACAAAAAGTACCTTTTCATAAAATGTACCTCTTTATTAATAGTATCACTTATTAAAAAAGCTTTTTGTAAAATATCTCTTTTTACCAAAATATTCTTCACGATACTTTTTTAGCAAGTATATTTTTAAAGAAAAGTACCTTTTTATAGAAAATATATTTATAACAGAATGTATCTTTCATAAAAAGTACTTTTTTAAAATTACTTTTTTATAAACATGAATGTAAATATTATAACTTTTTTATAAAAGGTAACTTTCCGTAAAAGTTACTATTTTTTGTAAAAAGTACCTTTCCGTAAAAATTACTACTATTATAAAAACTAACTTTTTATAAAACGTACAGTTTTATAAAACATACCACTATATAAGAAACGTCTTTTTATAAAAAGAACTTTTTTATAAATAGTACCTTTTTATAAAAATACCTTTTTTTATAAATAGTACCTTATTATAAAAATACATTTTTATATATTTTTATAAAAATTACTTCTTCAAAAAAAGTACCTTTTTATAAAAAGTGGGCTTTTATGAAAAGTACCTTTTTACAAAAAGTATCTTTTTATAAAAAATAAATTTTTATAAAAAGTACCTTTTTATGAAAAGTATCTTTTCATAAAAAGTACCTTTTTATAAAAAGTACCTTTTTATAAAAAGTACCTTTTTATAAAAAGTACCTTTTTATTAAAAGTACCTTTTTATAAAAAGTAAATTTTTATAAAAAGTACCTTTTTACAAAAAGTACCTTTTTATAAAAAGTTCCTTTTTGTAAAAATTACCTTTTTATAAGTAGCTTTTTATAAAATTATATTTAAAATAAAAAATACATTTTTATAAAAATTACTGTAAAACCAAATATATGTATATATATATATATATATATATATATATATATATATATATATATATATATATATATATATATATATATATATATATGTAAATGTATAATACCATATTATAAAAATTACCTTTTTATATAAAAAAGCAAATTTCATTAAGAAGTACCTTCTATTAAGAGTACCTTTTCATAAAAAAGTAAAATTTAATAAAAAGTACCTTCAGCGAAACTGGGCTGTAATAAAAACGGATTTTTATAAAAAACACTTTTTTATAAAACGTACATTTTAATAAAAAGCTAATTTTTTATAAGAGGTACTTTTCTATAAAAAGTACCTTTATATTTATAAAAAGTAATTTTTTATGAAAAGTGCCTTTTATAAAAAGTACCTTTTTTTTTAAGAGTAGGACCAGCACTCAGTGGATGACCCCTACATATGCAATGCATTGCGCCGGAACTGAAAACGAGGGGATAAAAATAAAAAATATATATATTTAAAATAAAAAATATATATATTTAAAATAAAAAATATTTATACATATATATTTAAAATGTATATTTTTATAAAAAGTGTATTGTTATATATATTACGTTTTTATAAAAATAGTATTAAAACTTAATCTTTTAATAAAAAGGGAATTTTTATCAAAAGTAATTAAAATATACTCATATATAAAAGGTATTTTTTATAAAAAGTTCCTGTAGTACCATTTCATATAAAATTATCTTTTTGCAACGACACTTAGGGCAAATGATAATTTCCTAAAAAGTACGGTGCTATAAAAACCACAGTTACTATTAGATAAGGTTCGTTGTTATAAAAAATCACCTTTTTATTTAAGGTGCCTTTTCACAAAAAAGTAAAAAGTAATTCTGTATTTTTATAAAAAGTACGATTATACGAGAATTACATTTTGATATGGAAATACAAGTAACAAGAACATTGTTTTAGGAAGATGAACTATTAAAAAGCTGGAAAAATAATGAAATAAACCATCTTTTTAAAAAGGTACTTTTATCAAAACAAATATTTGTTTAGAAGTACTATTTTATAGAAAGTTTAAGAGTAACTTTTGCAGTAAAATTAATGTACAATATAAAACAAAACTTAAAAAAAATCACAAAAGTAAAATATTTTGTAAGAAATCATATGACAGATATAGACGCAAAACTAGTTCTTTTGCCAATTGGAAATTATTTTTTTCTTCACAGACTTCTTCTGACAAGCACGTACAAAATTAGTATCTAGTAAAAATGTCCTTCTGAAGCCAACTGTTAAGTGGCAGTTCTCTCTTTTATATCCAATAGAGTGGCTTAAGCGTGTGCAAAGAATCTTATGGAACTGAAACACTTTTTTAAATTTATGAAAAATCTCTTGCCATGAGTCACCCAGAAATTGCTGATGTTATTTTGTACACTTTTGGAAGTAATTCAAATCTGATTTTCCATTTCCTATTCGTAACAATTTCGTTGTTGTGTGTGTGTTAAAGTATTTGAATCTGCTTTTCTATTTATTTTTTTTTTTAATTTTATTGCTGTTATTATTCATATGATTTTTCTGCTGTTGTTTTCTTTGAACAAATTAAATTTTTTGCTGTTCTCTGTTGCTGCTTTGTTTTGCTTTGTTTTATCGAAATCATTCATGCAGCATGTAGCATAAATTGCATGGCATAAATAAATCTGTTGTGGTACGTGGTAAATGTATTCTTCTTTTTCCTGAATTTGCAGACGCCACGCATTTTTTGTTTCTACCATCAGCATTTATTTGCAATTGTTTTTGTTGCAAGAATAATTCGTACCGTGTTAGTTAGCCTCAGGAACAGCTGCGTCTGCTGCTGCGTCACCATCCATACATGCTGCATTATTATAAAAAGTTTTTTTTATATTATTTATTTGTTCTTTTATTCCAACATGATTCTTTCAATTTTTGTAAGGGTAGTTTGGTTGGCTGATTCCATTGCTGCGGCTATTGTTGTTGTTATTTGCCCAAAATCCTCTTCTATTGTCATTGTTGTTGTTGTTTTTGTGCTTGGTGAAATTTTTCTTTGTAGTCTTCACCAGCAGCATCATCCATTGTCCCTCAGCAGCAATATCATCAGCATCAGCGTCGTCACAATCAACAACAGGGGTGGCTAAATTTCGTCTGTTTGCTTTTTTGTTAAACATTCATTTAGATGTTGCTGCTTTTTCCTATTTGAAAAATGTTTACCAAAATGTCTTGAAATTTTCTATACTTTGCGTTAAAGCAAAATTACAGAAGTAAACTAAAATTGGATTATAAAGGAAGAAAGTATAAGGATAATAAATGCAGATGTTAAAAGGATAAGCCAATACAGTCAGGGCAAAAAGAAAAGGACAAGAATTAAATTTTTGTTACTTTTATATTTTGCGAAAGTGAAGAAAAAATAATGTCGAAAGACTTCAGGAGTATTTTCAATTTATTTTGTTAGTGTGGAGTACAAATATTTTAAATTTTTTTTAAAAAATCCATAAATATTTTTAGTAGAAAAACATGATAAAAAATGTTTCTATTGATTTTTTATGCAGTGAACTGCAAGTGGTTTCAGATGTTGCATCAGCGAAGTAATATAGTAACAGAAAACATTTAGCACTAGTGTATTGAATAAATTAAAATTTCTACTGTATTTTATTTTAATTTGAGAAAGGTAATTTTAAATAAAAATATGTTTTAGTACTAAATTTAAAGTTCTAAATTCTGCAATAATTATATATTTTTTAAGTACATAGCACTGGATAACTAATTTAGTACACAAATTTCAGTACTAAAAATTTAGTATTAAAAATTAAGTACTAATTTTTTTAGTATATACTAACATTTTGGTACTAAAATTTCGGTACTAAATTTTCAGTACTAAAATTTTAGTGTTTTTTTCTTAAAAGTTAAAGTTTTGAACATTTACAATATTTATACATACTAAGTAATTTAACCCCAAGCAATTTAGTAATAATAAATCAAAAGCTTAGTAAATATTCAAACAATGTTTAGAATTTACGTCGCTAAAAAGTTTTACCCCCTTATTCATAATAATTATGAGAGTCTAATAACAGCGTAATAAAACAAAATTTCATATGAAATTTGCTCTATTACACTCCTATAAGCCTCTCATAATATTTATGAATAAGGGGTTTAGTGTATAAAACTAATATCATTATACATTCATCAACCATTTAAATATTTTAAGGAAGGATTTGCTTTGCAAAAAAAGTTTTATTTAATATATAGTAGTTCAAGAAACATTGCACTGGAATATTAAGTACTATTGCCTTGTGCACCAGGCGAAGTTATATATGTACATATGTATGTGTCTATAAGGATAAAGTGGTTGTAGTATATTATTTACTCTTAAAAATGTTAGTACCATAATTTTAGTACTGAAAATTTTAGTACCAAAAGTTTGGTACTAAAATTTTAGTACTAAAATTATGGTAATAAATTTTAGTACTAACATTTTTAAGAGTAAATAATATACTACAACCACTTTATCCTTATAGACACATACATATGTATATAACTTCGCCTACTGTACATGGTATTAGTACTTAATATTACAGTGCAATGTTTCTTGAACTACTATATATTAAATAAAAGTTTTTTGTAAAGCAAATACTTCGTTAAAATATTTAAATGGTTGATGAATGTATAATGATATTAGTTTTATACACTAAAACTTTTTAGCGACGTAAATTCTAAACATTGTTTGAATATTTACTAAGTTTTTGATTTATTATTACTAAATTGCTTGGGGTTTAATTACTTAGTATGTATAAATATTGTAAATGTTCAAAACTTTAACTTTTAAGAAAAAAAACACTGTTTAGTGCAAACTGTTTTTAGTACAACAATATTTTTTTTTGAGTTGCAATTATAATTTTAATGCTCTTGCTAAACATATTAGTACTTACTGACTGTTTTTGTAAATAAAGTAAAAATATTCGTCTATGTATTTATATTGAAAGAACAATAAATAAAATTAGATTTTGATTCTTTTGTTGTTGTTTCCATATAAGTACGCAGACGAAAGTTTTTATTTTATTTACAAAAACAGGTATCTAGTTAATGTTGATAACATAATTATCATTAACAAATTTAGTACATGGATTTATTTAAAAAGTCTTGCATTATTATTCAATGAGACATTAATATTAAAAAAAATAGACAGATTGTTGAATTAAATCTATAGTTTTTATTTAATCAGTACAAAATATTACCCAAAGTAATTTTTAGTACATAAGTTGATTTCATTGATTATAGGTAAAAAGTCATATTTTAGCACAATATCCAAGAATAAAGTTTATTGAAATTTTTTATTAAAAAGATAGAAATTATTTAATACATGGTTCAGCCCCAAATCAGATAATTTCCTTTAATTGTCGTGATCGAAAATCTAAAGGTTTTTTCTTTCTTGGTTGTAGCATTAAGTACCGTTTAAACATCTGTTAGAGTCTCTTTTTTATAACTGTCAATTTTCTTTTATTGTGCTCGTTTGTAATTTCTACTCTGTTCCATACAATGAAGATAAATTATTTGAA
The DNA here is from genome assembly GCA_951800035.1 of Linnaemya tessellans. Classification (NCBI taxonomy): domain Eukaryota; kingdom Metazoa; phylum Arthropoda; class Insecta; order Diptera; family Tachinidae; genus Linnaemya; species Linnaemya tessellans. Next base: position 27,158,502 of record OX637534.1, read on the forward strand.
AACATTTACAATACAATTGTATAAAATAAAAGCTCAACTAAAAATGTTTAAACAAAAAACTAAATAAAAGTAGGAGGAATTGTTAGCGGTATATACGACGGCAGTTCATGGGGTAAATGTAGTTATCAACAACTTAAAAGAGTGCCACTGTAGCAGATTGGCAGATATGCTGGCCTTTTAGTACGGAGGTGTTGTGCTTAATTACTACTAATGGCCAGGAACGTCTGTCAAGTTTTCAGATACCACAAAAGTAGAATTACTACGAGCAAAGTTGCAAGGATTTGCTAATAAAAAATGGGCAACCTTAACTTAACCACATAGTAGCTCTCCTTGTGAAGATTGGAACCTCAAGGGAGCAAGAGCTATTTATGTTAGAAACATTAGAAAAGCGGATAAAAATATTCGTCCTTAACATGTAAAAACATTAAAAAATTATTTTTGCTTTAAATGTTCTTCATCAACAGTTACTTTTTAATAATTAATTTCTTTTCTTCAAATTCTGTGTTCAAGTCACATGTAGAGTAATTCTAAGTTGCTCCCACGTATAACAAAGAGTTTAGTATTTTATGGCATTTTCGTTGTAGCGTAGACAATTTAAACTGTATTTTTTCACGCTTTTGACTTTGCCGCACTGAATAAGTGAGGAATAAAAGAAGGCTAGACTTAATCATGAACATGAACTTCATGCCTCAACCACAGTGTGAGCCAGGCAGCCAGTCAGCCAGTCAGTCAGTCAGGAACATGAATAACAACTACAATACAAACTTAACAGCACAATATGTCGCCAGCATTATTTTCGGAAACATTTCGTTTTTTTTTTACAAATTTTAAGTTTTGAAGATACTTTTTAAATTTTCGGATTAAAATTAATAAAGGGTTTTCAAACAAAAACAATAGCTTAATTCCTATTATAAAGTTTACGTAGGTACATACTATATAAAAAATAAAAAACAACTACAACAAGAATTTTTAAAGACACATGCAGCAGAAATGTTTACGAGTCAAGTGTCAAGTTATGATGGAATTCCAGATACAAACACATTTTAACATGCCTTCCTTTGTGTAGTTGGCTTGAGAGTCTGCTAACAAAGGGGGAATGTGAACATGAAGATGAGAATGATGTGATATTTCCGCAATTTTATGACATTGCCAAAAAGCACTTTAAGTACTTAGACTTTAGCATGGAATTCATATTCACTCATTTACTCACTTATTTAAATGTGCAATGCTTTAAATGTGTTATTTTTTGCTCATAAATATGAATGTGTATGTAAATATAGGTGTAGATTTGTATCCCAAAGATATATTTTGACTTAACACTGCCTGAAGTGTTCAATGTTGACTTTGCATGAACCTCAAGTCAACACCTAGCTGTTATCGCCCCAGTCTTCGCCGTTGTCGTCATCATCAACATCGTCAAGCTGTCAACCGAATGTACTAATGATGCATATAATACAAGTCTTGAACTAATCATTAATGCTATAGGAATGAGCGAATACAACAGAAAACATTCAAAATAAAAGAAACAAATAAAATACTTGCGAAAAAAGAAAGCTCACAAATAACAATAAAAAAACAGTTTTGGTTCTTAAAGTAAAACCTTTAAATAAATTTTAAGCAACAGGAAATTTAAGAAGTAATATCAAATGTATTTTTAGTACTAAAAAAATTAGAATACAATGAAAACTTTAGTACTTTAAACATGAGGCATACATTTTTAGTTCTCAAATTATGCATTTGGTTGTTTGGTCTAATAAGCGGTATACATTTGGTACTAATTTTAGTACTAAAATGTAGTGCAAACTTAGTATTTGTACTATATTTTAGTACTAAAATTAGTACTAAATTTATACTAAATTTTAGTACTACAATTTTAATACCAATTCTTTTTTTAAATTTTTATACCATATATACTAGTAGTAATAGCATATTACTTAAATGTTTTAAAAAACATTTTATATGTTTCACGTTTTTAAAAAAATTTTTTGTTCTAAAAGTTTTTTATTTATGTTTAAATTATTATTGTTATTATTATAATTATTACTATAATTGAATATATTATAAATAAAATGCCTGCGAAAAAAGAAAGCTTACAATTAACAAAAACAGAAAACAACAATTTTGAATCTTAAATTAAAGCCTCGAAGTAGATTTTAATAAACAGGATATTTAAGAAGTAATCTCAAATATATTTTTAGTACTACAAAGTAAGAATATAATAAAACATTAATATTTTAAATATGAAATATAAATTTTTAGTGCTTATTTTTAGCACTTAAATTTTGTACTAATTTTTAGTACTAAAGTTGGTACTAAAATTATAATACCAAAATTTTTTACTACCATTTTTACACAATATATACTAGTACTAAAAGCATAGTGCTTAAATGTTTTAATAAATATTTTAATAATAATTATTATTATGAAATATTTGTTTTCAGAAAAGGAATTTTTGCAATTTTGTTGTTTCTTTTGCAAATTAACTTTTTATATATTTCTATTTTAAAGGATTATATGAAAGTGTTTAAGCAAGAAAATTTTCTCGCTTGAATATAATCCTTTAATGTACCATCAAAAATACGTGACATTCCTTTACGTGACATATTCTTATTATGGCTTGTATTAATAAAACCAAATATAAAATCATAAAAAAAAACAATTATGAAAACAAAGCTAAAGTATACCTTAATAATATCCAAATAAGTTACATTAAAGTTTGTAGCTTATTTCGCTGGTTTTTGCACTTTAGTAAATGTAGAAAAAATCCACTTCTATTTTTTGTCACATCACGCAACAGCTTTTGTTGACCAATATGTCAGGACCCCGACTCTTACAGCACCCATGCTTTCCACTAAGTAAAGAGCTCTAAAATTGCTTCCCAAAAACCTAAATGAAGAAAAAATATTTAGACCTTAGTATGATTTTCTTCATGTTGAATACGTGCGTCTGTCACGTGCGCAACCATGGAAATACCCATATACAATGAATATGACCACTTTTATAATAATAACAATCTGTCACTGAAAACTGAAATAAAGCAGTAAAAGTGTCAATAGCGATACGTTTGTAAAAGATTCATTTGTACTTTTAGTACTAAAATTTTTCGTTATCAATAATTGCCTTACACTAAAATATCCAATTAAGATCTGTTGTGAAGTCTGCCAAGGCTGCATGACATTCTGTTGGCCCTTAAGCGCCTAACAATTAATCAGACATCGGTAAAGCGTTCCCTGTGTGGCCACAATATACTCGTATATTTCTTATTTACTTTACACACGCAATTTCATTTTGAAATTGTAACGTTTTACAGAAAAAAATAAATAAATAAAACAAATAGAAATTAATTAATTTATGTATTTGGTTGTTTGGTCTAATAAGCGGTTATCGGATTGCAGCAACTGTTGTTAGCGATCGATTGTATTTGCCAGGCTGTTGTTTTCAAAGTTAATTTCGTGTTGAAAGTAAATGCACAAAATACTAAAATACTGAAACAATTCACTGCGTTTACATTTTACACTCTCGCATGTTTTTTTGCTTGTGAATTTCATTGCCACCCTCTGGTTTTTAAACTAAAAAAATTATTTACACTGTAGCAACATCATACGAATATAATACTGGAATGTAATGCATTCAATTAATTTAAAGAATTTATTTATTTTAGCATAATATTAAACAAATGTTTTATGTAAGAATAGTTTATTTGATCCACTTGAATTTTACAGCATTTGTTGATATTTCATATTCTTTTGTTCGCAGTAAATTCGTATAGGGTGAGCGTTAAAGTGATACGGTTGATTGGGGTGATAAAAATTTATGAATTCAATAAGAGTAGGGTACCTTCCCAATTCTCTTCACGTAATCGAGGAAGAAAGTTTTAGTCTGACTTCTAGTGTCTGGTGAAAAAGACAACTGCAAGTAATTTATTCCATATACGAACATTTGGGCCAAAAAATCAGTTTTTTTCTCTAAGGTATAGGGTAAAGCGCTGACACACTGGATGTGGTCCTTGTGTCAGATGATGGAATATAGATGACACCTATGTTCCATATTAGGTCTGATATAAGTGAAATAAATAGTACAGAAATCAGATGGGGTGAAGCATCTCTTACTGCTTAAGCAAAAGAACAATTTGAATCAAATTAATTAATATATTTTTTTGTTAGTTTTAATTCACTTGTAACTCTATACAATAAAAAAAAATCAATGAGTGTTCGAACTCACGGGCGATGTGTTAACACCTTTTTGTTTATTTATTTTATATTAAACCCACAAAAAACAAAGAGAATGCAAAGCAACAGACAAATGTACATACATACATTGTTATGTTTGAACATAAGCTACATACGTTGCTGTCTTGCTATCTCATTTTTATATATGTACGTATAACCACGTCACTATTCTCTTTGCTATGCATAAGACAAAACCGAAGATCAACATAAAACACTTTTTTAATATTACTTCAAATTAATACTCCGAATTAAAACACTTAAATCTCCGCTCGCCGATATCGGATCGCCTTAATTTTTGGCCTAAACTCTTCGTCGAAACCCGCACTAGCGTTTTAATCCAAAAATTAATAAAATCGGCTATGAATTTGCGGAGAAAATCGCGTGGGAAAATTATATGAAAATCGCCCAATAATCACTTTCAATACCGACTGCCAAGCAACGAACAAACAAAGTCTTACACTTACACTTGCGTATGTATTGAAACTGATAGTTTACTGCCCTAGAGGCGCGCGTATAGATGTTAACACATCAAAAATCCGCATTATCGGAAGAACCCTATTGGACATATTGTCAAATCATTTTAACGTTTTGTGATTCTTATATTTGAGGTGGTGATTCTGTGGATATTTAACCGTAGCCCCGATTGCACTGCTCAGCAGCAAAATCCTCCTTTAAATAAAACTATGTGGACTATATGGATTTTGATGCGCTGAACTCAAATCCGGTTTCGTTTTTATTCCACCAGGTCGGGTTTTTTTTAAAGGCGTGGCAAACTTTTTCCCCTAAATTAGCCAGGTACGGGGACATATTTCACCCTAACTCGAGAACGAGTCATCCGATTTTCAAAAGTAAAACACCAGAAGATGTCTTATCCTTTTGGAATTATTCAGAAACTAATAGAGAAAAACATTTTTTTTCGTGCAAAATTCGCTATTTTTTTAGTTCAAAAATGGAATTGAAAAAACATAAAGCAAATATTCAATATTTTGCACATTTTTCTGAGAGCTACATGTCTTAAAAATAAGCTATAAACCATAAAAATCGGTACAAAAATGTGGATTTTATTGTCAATTTCCATTCCATATTTATGACTGAATGCGGAATTGAACCCTGAATCCTAGGTTACGAACTTTATCTACTTCAGCCAGCGTTACCCTTTGGCAGCATCGGGTGATATCAAAATTAAAGAACTGAATCCCCAAATTGCCATATTTAATACTGTGCGAAATTACAACAAAATTTAAATACAAATTTCGATCCGTTTCAAATGCCACAATCCCTTTACTGTTAACCTTCTAATGGGCCATTTCCTAAGTGCTTTCGGATTCGATAAAAAATTTAGGGAAATGTATAAAATCTTTATTAGAGCCGATAGAATGATCTACATAATTCAATGTAAATGTCGACCGCGGCTACGTCTCAAATGGCACATACGCCAATTAGCGGGCACCAAACGTGACATAAATTATACATTGTGTGTTTTATTGCAAACACATGTCAGTCACATGCACCACTTTCACTTTGGGGGGAAAAAAAAAAATAAATAAATAAATAAAAAAATGTGTGATCATCGCACAGTAGCGCTCGCCAGTAACGTTCACCGCCTTTGAAAAAGATGCCACCGGCCCTTAATGTACATTTTTTGGGATGTATTGGCTGTTCTTGCGATGCTTTTGGCTGCTGTGCACACCAAATACAGCAATTTTTCTTGTTCAATAATCTGCAAGCATTTTTTGTTTATATCTCGATTCATGGTTAAATTATAGACCAAACAGAGCATGTTTACGAAACAGCTGCGCTGCCAAAACAGTGTTGCCAAAAAGAAAGTGTTGGATAGAAAACTTGAAACTAAAAAGATACTTGTGTCTTAAAAAATGTCTACCGAAAATAAAAGTTATTCGAAACTTGTAACTTAGAAAAAATGTTGTATTGCATGCTCTCTATAACAAAACATTTGTATTTTTATTAATGACTTTATCACTTTCACGCGCACTTCATCAAATAAATAATCCATTGTTCACTGGAAACTCACTTATATGAGTGTAAATATCAAGCGAAATAGTGTGGCGGCAGTTAAAACAAAAAAAAAAGGAATGAATAAAACTAAAGAGAAAAAAAAATATTGTATCAATATTTGAAACCATGAAATTACTGTTGAAAATTAAAAATATAGAGGAATACAATTAACAGAAACGTACGAGTGAGCATGACGCCGCCGTTCGTCTCAACACCAACCATCATAATCGTCATTGTCATCATCATTATCATGACCACCACCACCACCACCACCACCATCGCCACTGCCATTCACAATTCATTATCGTCCAATTCATTGAGGGGTTTCATTCGCATTTAAAATTTCCAACATAGACAAAGTCATGCGACTGCCAGCCACTGCCACTGCCACAACTTTCTATGCTCGAATATCAGCCACCCCTGTGTTGCGCAGTATTTTCGCTTAGTTTCGTTTTATTCCATTAATTTGTTGTCGTAGGTAGTTTGCAGTGGCAATTTATATCTGCGGATTAATTTCAATACCGAAAGTATTGAAATACATGCAATTTATTGTGCATAGAAACGCTGTAGAAAACTGGGACTAGGGTAAAATATTTGTATGTGTGAACTTTAAATTTATGGCTGGTTTCTGCCGTACATATTCGTGTCATTCTGGGGAAATTTACATTTTTACAAAAGTAAACAGCCAGTGTTGTGACTAATTGGCTCTTTACGCCAGCCAAAAAATGTTCAATTGTGTGTCAGTGTACCCTCTTTTGATAATAAAAGTGTACGAGTCAAGTGAAACTATTAAAGGGGAATTTATGAGGCCCTTCATTATAAATAATTTTTTCCAGATATTAATAATTTGTTTTTCACTTTATTGCCACTAGGTTCCGTTTAAAATTGAAAACTTATGGCCCCTACTGGCTCGCCAAGTTGCCAATACTTTAGCAAAATTATCCCTCACGATTTACAATAAATTTTTGTCAATTATTGATACCTGCGTGATAATGTAGCTTTTAAGCTCTTGAACTGTTGTAGGGTTCATATTGTACACTTTCGATTTCAAGAAACAGATTTAGATTTCATCACTGGTTGCAAACGGAATGACAAAGTGAAAATACCCTCCAATTCTTTTTTGAAGGGTATAAAAAACTTAAAGCGTCAAACCTCCTCTACGAGAAATAATGTGATTTTCAAAAGAGGCTACTACAGGGTGGCCAAAGGAAATTGGCTGTCAAATGATGCTGTGTCAAGCATTGAGCTGTCACCCTTTGATATTTATTTAGTAAAAAGTTGGAAAATTTTAACCCTGGAAGGCTACACTCTTGAACAAAGAATTTGAATTCTGAAAATTTACCATCAAAATTATGAAAATAGTACTGTATCATTTCGTAAAATTCGAGCAGTTTTTCCTCGTAATAAGGCTCCTTCTCAGACCGCTAAGCGCAATTTAATCGCTAAATTGGAGCCGCACGATACCGTTGCTTACAACAGACCAAAACAATATGCTCGTAATGGCCGTAGTGATTACAAACGCAGTCACCGTACAGCAAAGTTTTGAGAAAGAGCCTGGAACGTCAACTGGTCGAGGTTCGCAACAATTGGGCATCACCAGAGGCACTTTGCACAACATTTTGCATAAAGATCTTCATTGTTTGTGTAGATGGTTTGTGAATTGGCTGTTTGAAAAACTGAACGAAAACAACGCATTTTTCAACAAAATCATCTTCAATAATGAGGCCCATTTTCAACTAGGCGATTATATAAACGAACAAAACTGCCGCATATAGGGAAATGGCGTTAGCGTGAATTCTCTGAGATACCAAACCATGATAACCGTTTTTTTTTTGTAGGTACAATTGGCTACCGTTGACATCAGTGCCCTTCGGTTTCAGCAAGACGGCCAAACAATTCAGTTATAGCATGAGAAATTTCCCGGTCGCGTAATTACCCCACAAAAAAGTCTGAAACGGTTAAATCGGACGATCTTGCGGGCCAGTGTAAATCGCCAAAACGAGAGATGAGGGGAACGCCGCCTTCAGAATATCGGTTGTGGCTCGCGCAGTGTGTGCCGTTGTGCCGTCCTGTTGGAACCACATGCCCTCCAGTCCTAACTCGTTCAATTGCGGCAGAAAAAAATCGGTTAACATGGCCCTACAGCGTGCACCGTCCACTGTTGTCGTTTGACCAGCGGCGTCCTCCAAAAAAAAAGGTCCGATGAGGAGTCATCTCTTACTCTTCAAGGTTGGTAGCCAACGTGCGCAGTGGGTGCCGGACGACAGGGGAATCGGCGACAGAATTCGCGCTGCGCCAACACCACAGACGAATTGTTAAGCAAAAAAATAGACACGATTATTCCGCGTTCTTGGGGAGTGTGTCGCTCCATGGCTTGTTCTGTCTAGCTCAGAAATGTCAAAACAGATTTGACATTGGCCGCCATTTGCAAAAATAAGATCATCTTCTAATAGGGCTATTTCTTTTGGCCCACCTTGTATATGCAGAGCCTATAGGGCTGTCGATTAGGAGATGCTCAGTAAATGTTTGTCTTGGCTTCTGTCAAAGAGATACAACGGAACGGTGACACAGGGTTACTGTAAAACCACGTTCAGCTGATTGGGATGCAATTCAGCATGTATCTGCTTTCGGAAATATCTCGGCACCTCAGACACGTACTCCGACATATATAAAAACAGAAAACGCTAAAATCATCTGATAAAATTGCCAATTGTGTTCTTCTCTTCGTGTGCTATTTTCTGTTATGCCATTTTAAATAGTTTATTTATGTGATACCAAACATAAAGAGATGAAAGTGAAATGCAATTATAAAAGTTAATTAGATATTTATTTTTTTTCTGCTTCTGAGGATTAAAGCTAAATTAATGGGTTTTATAATGCACAGGGAGTTTTTTTTGTTTGTTGAAACAATTTGTTGTCTCCTTGTTGTGTTTGAAACTTTAACTAACATTTGCTACTTTTCCCAAAGAACTAAAAGGAAATTTGTCTTGATATATAGTGGTTGGCTGCACAGTGGTGCCGAGTCAAAATAGTTTCCAAAATATTTTTTTGCCGTTTCTAAATAGTTTCTGGTTTTAATATAAATATATTTTTAAGAAGTTGTTTTAGATTACTGACGCCTTCGGACTAACTGGAAAAGTAAAGGTTTGGCTCAAAATTTTTTGCTATATTTGTGCAAAGCTGTCGGTACTGCCGTTTAAAAATTATTAAAAAAAATCGCTTTCGTAGTTTTGCCAAAATCTGCCAGTCCAAATCAGTTCCAATTCATAAGAAATTTAAATATGAACGAAATTTTTCAAGGGCCACCAGTTTGGTTGGATACAGTGCACCCGTTACACCCAAACAAACACACACACATACAGACATGTTCTCAGAAGTGTAAGCCAAATTTATAAGGAACTCAGAACTTCGAGATCTGCTGAAAACCCAATTTTTGCAAAACGGGGTAAAACCAACAATTTTCTGATTTTTTGAAAACTTTAAATTTTCTTAGCGGCAAGTTGAAGATATGTAATGGGCGAGCGATTATATTAGCCCAGTAGTTAAAAAATAAAATCAGTTTTTTTTTCAAATTCCTAAAAAAACATACAAAATGCCCAAAATTTACATCTCCAATAATATGGCTTCAATTGAGTTTGAAACTGTCTGCTACACGTTTCTCCAAACTAAAAACTGCAAATCTACAAATAAAAATATCTGCAGCGAGACTTTCACAAATTTCTTTGTTGTTTTTGAAAAATTATAATTTCTAATTCCACTTTTTACCCGGGGGTCTCCTCCTAGTAAAAAAAAGAGGCATTGCAACACCTATTAAGTTAATACAAAAGATAGATAAATTTCCCTATTGACATTCGAAAGCGGAAGGTGACAATGAAAATGTCGCCTCTACTATTGCACAAAACGTTTTCACCTGCACGAACAACAGGATGATTGAATCTTGTTAATGTTAATCAAAGAACCAGAAAGAATACCAGTAACAAGTCATAGATCTTTCCGGTTCACATCCAGGACCCCATTGTGCAAGAAAGGTGATTGCATTAATAATAAATGTGAACTGACTGACAACCGAAACAGTGAGCCACATGTCCTTTGCGATCAGAAACTCACATCCACTAACTAATAACATGTAAATCGCAATGCAAAAAGAACATTGGGCTGAGTAGAGGTCCTTGGAACTGCATGTCCAGTTATCTGATAACTGGCAATTTTTTTTTCTTGGACCAGCACTCAGGTGATGACCCCTATATATGCAATGCAATGCGCCGGAACTGAAAACGAGGGGATAGTATTGACGGCACAGATTAGGAAAGATGAGAAGATAGACAGTTTTTTTAGCTATTTCAACCTTTTTACTTCGCCGGCTAATTTTTTGCTACAGTACCGGCGAAGGAGGGTGCTGTTACTCTGCTTTTTAGTACACCATCCTGTCAGTCGCTGCCAATTATGTTCAGTGCCCAGTGCTATGCCTTCATCATTGAAACAGGCTGGCAATAACTAACACAACCACGCACTAATGCTGATCAGAAGAATTTAACGCAATATGTCATGACTCAGCGGGGGCTCGAACTTACGACCCTCCGCTTCATAGTCTCGTTTTCTACTACTTCAGCCAACAGTTTTTTATTAATAGCGTTTGTGGTAAGTCAAAGTACTGTAAAATAATATTGGACCAGAATTTGCATGAAAGTAATGACTTAAGACGAGTGACACTTCAGACGACAGATATTTAACAGCTGACAGCCTTGCCAGACCGGCCAGATACTACATGTTAGTAGAAATAATTACAGAATTTTTTGTCGTAAAAACCTGGGACCTATTTCTTATTTTTTCTTTTTGATATATACAACAGAAAAGATTTTGTCAATTTGTCAGGAATTTCACCTGCCCATTAGGAAAAAAATTTAATAAATTTATGCAAAAACATTAACTACAAATATTTTAGTCCAATATTAGCTAAACTGTAAGGAAAATTCAATAAAAATTGTTGCTTTTGAATAGCAGAATTTAGCACCAAAAATCTTTTTTGTGACATCAAAAACTTTTTATAGGATTGCATTTTTTTATTACTTCAAGGTTATAGATTTTGGCGTCACGAGGCTCGGGTCCCTTGAAATCTTGTTGTCTCTTTAGAGTTATTACCATTTTGTTTTACAAAATCCCCCACTGTGCATCCGCCTTATTCAATTCATTTTTTTTATATCGTTGCTGTTTCTTTTTCGAAATGTATTAAATATCTAAAAGTTTGAATCTTTTGCTCTTGGTTTTGTTATTGTTTCTGTAATATTTAAAAGGTTTATTGAACTTGTTTTTGTTGTTGTTGTTAATGCTGCTTCTATTGCCGGCACATGGAGGTATTAAATGTATCTTTAAGCTTTAATTTCCGTAAAGTTGAAGTTGATATTGTTGGCTGAGTTACTTTTTTTTTGCTCACCATTTTCAAGTAGTGGGTACTGTTTTTAAAGTCATATTTTTCCAAAGCACCCTACAGTCGGTGCAGGCTGTATAATAAGATACAAGTGTAGAAATAAAAATATATCAAAATACAACTTTTTTTATTCAGACTAAAGTTCAAATCTGCAAATTATTTTTCAAGAATTTTTATTAAATGTATTTAATTTAAAATTTTATTAAGAGTGGAATATTTAGAGTATTTTTTATAATAATCAAATTAGCACAATGAATCAGTACTAAATAATAATATTCTAAATATTCCACTCTTATAGTTTTTTCACATTGAAAGTGAAAATAAAATTATATGAGAAAACTGGCTTTAGCGTTAAAACCATAAACAGCTGCTTTTGCATTCACACTGCAAATTGTGGTTTTAACATACAGGCTGTATGATAAATTTGTGCAAAATAAATTAAATTATTCATAGAAATGTGTGAATTTGTTGCTGTACTTGTCCTCGATGTTTACAACACTTTAATTGACAACCTGTTTTTGTTTAAAGACAAAGTTTTACTATGCGGTCAAAAATAGAAATTATTTTACATTTTGTGAATGAATATTTTAAAATTATGGAGCTACTTATACAAAGTGAAAAAGTTTTGGAAATCAAGATGTTATATATAAAAACCGTAAGCGGATTCTGAAACAAAAAATGCGCTTGTGTGATAACATAAAATACCAGCTGTTTCCAATATATAACTTGGCAGCACTCAACTTAGAACAGGCAAAAACAAGGTTGCATTTCATAAAACCTACCTGAAAGAAATTGGAAGGTGATTTTAAGTTGGTTTTAACAAAATCATTTTGTATGCTAAAACCAGGTTTTAACAGTTGCTTTTAATGTTAAAACCAGAATTTATTAAAACCATGTCAGGGTGAAAACATTATTAATAAAATAATTTGTATTTAAAGAAAATTTTTAAGGAATAATTTGCATATGGCAGATTTGAACTTGAGTCTGAATAAAAAACTCTTTAACATATACACAAATTTTAGAGTATTTTTCAAGGAACCACAATTTTGAAATTCTGTGACATAAATGAGCTTCTGAATAACTTGCAGCGTGAAATCAAACCGCTGCCGCTGCTTAATTTTACTAAAACACGATTTTTGTAGTTTATTATTTTTTCTATTTGTAACTTTCATATTTTAGGCAAAAATCTAAGAATAACTTTTTCTTTGTTACAAGCAAAACCCCGTCATATGAACATCATCTTACAACCATAATTTTATTTCTTTCCACCTAAAGTTTCTTTCTATAATCTTTCCAAAGGTAAAAAGTTAAAATTATTACTACAACAACTATTTATTGTTTTTTTTTTTTACTTACAGATTTTGTATACAATTTTTATATTTGAAAGCGGCAAAACAGGTTAGTTGTTTGTTACTTTTTATCATTGTTAACGTATGAGAATGAAATAAAAAAAAAGCAAAAAATAAAATAAAAATACCTAAAATTATATGAGAAAATCGTTTTAAATTTGTGCAGAAATACTTTTGAAATTCTGTTAAATAAATTATATATAATTTAATTGAGTTTCGATGTTTGTGGATTGTTTTCAAAGAAGAATTGCCAGGCAACCACAACATAAAAGTGATTAAAGGCCACAGAGTTTTTTAACACTAGAAAAACCGTGGAGGTTAAACTGAAAATCAATGCTAAAATTATATTGGAAGTGTCAAAGGGTTCAACATGTTCTAAAGCTGTGCAGATTGCTGTCTTCAATAGCAATCACTGTAGTTTTAAACGCTTTATGAAAAAAAATGTATTAATCCCATAAATTATATCGTTGGTGTCAAGTAGAAAGGTCCTAACTCGAATTTTTTACGAAATTGGATTTTTAGTGATTTCCATACATTTTGCTCAACTACACGCCGTCACAAAAATTTATTGCACTGGCATCACAACTAACAATTTTACTAGCAATTCCAGTTTCTATTGTTATCAATACAGTTTCTATTATGCTTTTACCTTCTAGGGTAAAGTTAAAATTATATGAGTTAGCGCCTTTCTACTTGAGACCTACGATATATAGTATGGGTCGTTATGAATAGGGTAATCGCATGTCCTAGAAAAGCTAGAATATTGTATTGGAAACAGTCCCAAATAGATGGCTATTAAGAATCAGCAAAATTCAAAATACGCTTCCAGAGCTGGAAAATTTAAACTTATTTTAGTTCTATAAAAGTCTCTAAATAAAACTTATGTTAGTTTTTTTTAAATTAATTATACCTATTTTAGTATTCAGCAGGAATTAAATTGATGTAACAAATCAAACAAAATCAAAAAGACGACTGCAGAGTTGGACAATTGAAACTTTTTGTTGGTACATAAAAGTAGCCAACTACAACAATATTTTTCTATTTCTTTACTATTTAAATATATTTGATGCTTTCGGAAGAAATTCTTGGGTATCAGAAATAACGAAAGCCAAAAAGACAGTCCCAGAGCTGGAAAAGTAATTACTTTTTTGGCATATCATGTACTAAAAAGCAGAGTAAAAGCACCCACCTTCGTCGGCCCTGTAGCAAAAATTAGCCGGCGAAGTAAAGGTTGAAATAGCTACAAAAACAACTGTCTATCTTCTCATCTTTCCTAATCTGTCCCCTCAATACTATCCCCTCGTTTTCTAGTTCCAGCGCAATGCACTGCATATGTAGGGGTTATCCCCTGAGTGCTGGTCCTACCCCTAAAAAGAAAAAAAAACTTTTCCCTTGACAATAAAATATATTTTATATTTTAAAAAGAAATATAACGCTTGGGCAAATTTGAGGTTAGGAAGTAAATTGCCTTAAAACAATCCTTTTTTTTTTTGACAAATTCTACTCTATCGATTTGCATGTAAAGTAAAAATATGGGAATTAATAATGGAATATGATGTGGGGCAAATATCCACCTCAAGCGCATCGGCAGACGACCGCTCTTTTCATAAAATTTTTAAGCACATTTCGCAACAAGGCTTCGCATATCTCGTCAATGCAGCATCGAGATTCATCTTTCAGAGCGTGAGTTGTTTGTGGTTTGTTCGTGTAACACCGGCCTTTCAAATGGCTCCAGAGAAAATAATCCAACGGCGCTAAATCACAACAACGAGGTGGTCAGAGAAATTACGCGGCCGGGAAATTTCTCATGCAACAACTAAATTGTTTGGCCGTCTTGCTGAAACCGAAGGTCGCTGATGTCAACAGTAGCCAATTGTGGCCACAAAAAAATCGACTATCAGTAGCACAGAGAATTCACGGTGACGGCGTTCCCTTGCGCATTTCCAAAAAATACGGGCCGATGCTGCCGCGTGAGCATAAACCGCAGCATACGGTCACTTTCTTTGGATGCAATGGTGTTTCGAGGATTGTTTGTTTACATAATCGCCTAATTGCAAATGGGCCTCCGCACTAAAGACGATTTTGTTGAAAAATTCGATGTTTTCGTTTAGTTTTTCAAACAGCCAATTCACAAACCATCTACACAAAGAATGCCCGGCCGGCTTTAATTCTTGAACGTCTTGAATTGTATAAAAGTCAAGATGAAGATCTTTAAGCAAAATGTTGCGCAAAGTGTCTGTGGTGATGCCCAATTGCTGCGAACCTCGACGAGTTCATTTTGAACATTTTGCTTTATGGCGGCTGTGTTTGCATCACTACAGCCACTATGAGTGCATTGTTTTGGCCTATTGTCAGTAACGGTACCGTGAGCCTTGAATTTACCGATTAAATTGTACTTAGCGGTCTCAGAGGCAGTCTGCTTACAAGAAAAAGCTGCTCGAATTTTACGAAGTGATGCAGTTAAAATTTGATGGGAAATTTTTATAATTAAAATTCTTTGTTCTCTCGAACAAGCGTTCCATGGTTGAAATTTCCCAACTTTTTACTAAATAAATGTCAAATTATGACTGCCCTATCCTTGACATTTCATAACACTGTGGAGCAAATGTCGGTTAGCAAAAGTTAGGTCGATTCTGAGAGTGAGAGGTGAAAATAGAGGCTAAATTAGAAGACCCGTATCGCGGCGTTTGTTTATGTTAGTACGAATTTTTTTTAATCGACCTTCGAACTAACATAAACAAACGCCGCGATACGGGTCTTCTAATTTAGCCTCTATTTTCACCACTCACTCTCAGAATCGACCTAACTTTTGCTAACCGACATTTGCTCCACAGTGTTATATAAGGGTCAATTTACTTTGCCCACCCTGTTCAGACGCACCGCGGTCAAGGGTATACAGAATTCGGCATAGACGAATATAGCACTTTTACTTGCTCTTTTTTTTTGAAATTCCTCAATGTATTGGGCTTGTTTATTCCAACTACTATATACTTGAAAATATTTTATGAAATTCCTTTACTCTGCACTTGAAAAGCTTTTATGTTAATGTCACCACTAGACGACGTATTTGTTTTTTTAAATCAGCTTCTATTCATAGAACAGTTGAAATGTATCGCCTTTGAAGTAGTGAAATAGAAAGGTAATTTGTAGTATGAAATACCTTGAACCATATCAATAAAAATAATAGAGTCTAGTTAAAACACTTTTGTGTTCACATTTACATTTTTATGGTTGTCAGTCACCCTGCCTGCATATGTGAGCGGGTATTGAAAACAATAAAAGTGACACTAAACGGCTGATACACATGCACACCAAAGTCGCGCTAAATTAAGTAATAAAACATTAAAAAGTCGGGGAATACGAATGAATATAAATTGATGGTAAAGTATTACAAAAAATTAAAGCAATGTGATCACATATTAATCATTTTATATGTTTGTCACTTCAGCGATCTTTATGATCTTTTTATTTACAGCTCTAAAGGAAAATAAAAGAAGTTGTTGTTGTTGTTGGTAATTCCCTGCTTACTAACTTTTATGATTGTTTATAATTATTTGGGTGTATATTTCTCGTCTGAAGTACATGAATCGTGTTATGAATTTTGACAAGACCTTTTCAGTTGTCTTCGCTAAGTACGGCTTCACACACTTCAATTTTAGCTGCCCAAGTACAAGCAGCTGCATGTCGTATTGCAACAGAATGAAATAGAAATATATACAACTTGCAGAGTATGTTTTTCTTTCTCAAAGAAAAAATTGAAAATTCAGCAGCAAAAGTTGAAGTGTGTGAGCCGGGACTAACAGGTGAGACTGGAAGTTAAATGGTGTAACTCGTAATAATATCGGGTTTTTTTTTAGTTTTAAAAGAACTATTGATATGGAACACAACTGTTTGATAGTATTTTTACATATTTTTGGGAAAAATTAAAATTTAACTAACTTTTTGAACAGACCTCGTATAAGGCACAGGTCTCTGGATAGGCCTCTAAACCTTCACTTGGTTGATAAAATTTTACAAGAATATTATTTTTATATTGAATTAGAGTAACCCTGCTCGCGTTGCTGGGCAATACAATGACATACGTTTACGTCTTTGTATTAAAAATTAAATTTTCTAGACATTTTCCTGACTCCATTGTTGCTTGTTTTGATTGTCAC
Organism: Linnaemya tessellans; assembly: GCA_951800035.1. Classification (NCBI taxonomy): domain Eukaryota; kingdom Metazoa; phylum Arthropoda; class Insecta; order Diptera; family Tachinidae; genus Linnaemya; species Linnaemya tessellans. Next base: position 27,175,678 of record OX637534.1, read on the forward strand.
GTTCAGTGTTACGTTCACGATCTTCACACAGAAATTATATAAGTCAAATGACGCGAGCAAGCAGAGCCTTATACCGACCAAATGTAATTCTCATAAGAAAAAGCCTACATTTTATATAGGAAAAACTCACCCTGATAAAAGTGCGCGTATAAAGCTAAGATCACACTATCGGTGCAATGTACCGATTTTCGTCGGCCCATTGAAATAAAGTTATAAGTAATAAGCTAAATTTGCCTTATTTGTCAGCTAATTGAAACATAAGGAAATAATTGCACCACACTGCAAAGCCATTTAGACTTATTCCAGAATTAATTGAGAAATAATGCAATTTTGGTTTAGTACTTATGACTTTATTGCAGTGAGCCGACGAAAATCGGTACATTGCGCCGATAGTGTGATCTTAGCTTAACGCGTATTCGTAGAAATTTTTCGATGTTTTTTTTTATAAACCATCAGTGAAACTAGACCTTTCCAACGCATGTACTCGTTTGAAAATCGGTTGAGTGGTTCTCGAGTTATAAAATCACGAACATTGGACAACTTATTTTTATATATATAAAAAAGAAGATATGATTTTCCGTCATGCAAATTTTTAATCTTTAAACAGACCGGTTTAGGAGAAGATCCAATCTTCAATGATTCACTCGTGTTTCTCATTAATATTATTTATTTAATTTTTTGTTGGTGAAAATTGAAGCCGAAACTGAGGGCAAATTACGGTGTTCGATATCGATCGAAATATGTATTTAAATTGTATTAATATTTCGATCGATATCAATTGCAATAATATGGTCCCAATCTGGTTTCAAAACAAAATTGTTGGATTTTTCTTTCAATGAAGTTTATTTTGTATGTAGTAAGCACTTTAACGAACATTTTGTATTGCTATATTAAATTGAATTAAGATTTATAGGCTAATTGTTCGAAATTTGTTTTTAAATCTCAGAGAGACATGACAAATATTCCAAAGCACAAAGGAAAGTCAACATCAGTTTTTTAGTTATTCAACTTAAACAGCAGAGCAGAACAGCTGTTTTCGAAAGGCGCAACACTTTCATCATCATCAGCTCATGTGTATTGTGTTTGTCACCACTTATTAGGTGGCTTAGTTAAATGTGATAACAGTTCCTATTTACACAAATTTTATTGTGAAAAAGAATACGAGAACTGTATCAACCTTATGTTAACATGTTATTGTTTTAATACCCGTATTACCGTTTGATTATTTTTCTTCATGTCCCATTTTTCTGAATTGTTTGTTCCATCATACCTAAGCCAAACTTTTTTAGTTTGAATTTTATACTTCAGAAGTTTATTTTGATTGAGAACGATTATTCCATAAATTTTGGTTTTAGCAATGGGTTGCCTTTAGTGTGTTAAATAGAAAAACTGAGAAATAAAACACCGCAGATGGCATATTGTCTAAGTCGCTCTAGTTGTGGAAAATTATTCCCAATTTAAAGTAACATAGTTTCAAGGAAAATCCAGCAATTATTGTATGTTCGCGTGCGTGTTATATTATAAACAAGTAAGATCGTTATATTCGGCCGAGTAGGATCTTAAATATCCTCCAAATATTTAGCAAATAAATAAAAAATGTTTAACCTGCTGATCAGAGTTCCTTTAAGACATTTCTGTGTCCAATTTTATAACTCTATTTTGACAGTGCCACTCTGGGAAAGGCCGTAGGGGAGACATCTCCCCTTTGTCTTAAAAATTTAAAATGTAATTCAGTGTAGACAATTTTTTTTAATAATATCATTTAAGCCGCTTTGACACTATAAGACTGAGTCGTATGATTTTCATTCGAATTACTCTTTTGAGAATGCCTGAGATGCCGAAAAATCTAACGTATCATTACAAAACGCTTTCACACTATCACACTTAAAACAATTCATGAAATCTCTGTAGTAAACTGTTGCGAAAAAACAACCCTGATATTATGAAATGCTTCAGCTTTTAGAAAAATTTCAAAAAATGGAGAGAGCCATCGGTGTGTCAAATTTTACATCTCAATCTATGAGATTTTACTTAAGATCGTTTTTACACTTTTCATATTATTTCGAATTTTTGACAAATCTTAATACTCAGTCTTATAGTGTGAAAGCCGCTTTAGAAGGCAAAGATGGGTGAAAGGGTGGGCAGGGGAAGATCAAATTACCTTCGCATTAAAAGCTTTAAAATTTAATTTTTAAGGATTGTAGGCTTAAGGAATACAATTTGTCAAATATTTCCATTATTTTATTTTTCCGTGTAACATGTTACTTCAACGCCCACTAAAGGGGTCTCGGAGTTCAAAAATTATTTTGCCGATTTTCTAGCTAAAAGTTCAAGGTTTTGGTCTTTCTTTGACATAAAAATATATCATTAAAAATTATGTTGCTTTTTAGAGTTTGGTTCAGTTCCTCTTAGACGAACTTTTTTTCCCTCTGGCCCGATTCAGCCCGTTTACGAACTTGACCTTTGCTAGGCTGCAAAATTGATCTATACTAAATTTCAAGGGTCTGGCTATCTTCATTTGGACGGAATCGTGATGTCCACAGACTGACGAAGGAACAGATATGGCCAGATCGTCTTAGATTTCATCACTGAGAACTTTGTGGGGTCTCAGATGGATATTTCGCTGTGATACAAACGTGATGATGAAGTGAATATACCCTCCAATTCTTTTTTGGAGGGTGTAGAAAAACTATTTGATCACGTCCTTAAAAACATCAACCCTGTTTGTTTGTTGTTGCTATTAAAAATTCACATGAAATTTTCAAAAACAAATACACATCGACACTAAGCATTTTATTTATTACGCAAAAATGCATAAATTTATTTAAAAAGTTGTTGTAGATTTGTGGGATTTTTTGTTTTAAATTCAAATCATTACTTGTTTTAAAATGTTTATCTGTCAAGTGCGCAAGAAATGTAATAAACAAAATTTATTAACTATTTAAAATGTTTTGAAAAATTACAACAACGACTATTATTTCAAATAAATAGCAGCAACATTTTGCCAAGACCTTAAGTCAATTTTTCAATTTAAAATTTATTTAATATTCTAGATTTGCTTTTATTTTTTATTTAAATGCTTTTTGTTTTTTTTTTTAGTTTACATATTTTATTTATTTATTTTTTGTTGTTGTTGTCTTATCATGGGATTTAGCAAATTACAATCAATTATTACCATTTTGCTCTTTTCCTGCTGACTCTTAATATTTTCTAGTTATTTTGTTTTTAAGATCGTTTGAATATTTTTTGCGTGTTTTTGTTTCAAGTGTTATATGATGTCATATTGAATTTCGGTACGATCGTACATACACGCCACTTTTTGCTATTTTGAATTTTAGCATATTTCCATTAATCAAGATTATTGAAAAGCAAAACATTAAAGTCGTTTACGCGCACATTAGTCATTTTGAAATCTGATTAAATTGTAAAATTTCGTCGAAAAAGTTATTAAAAAAAAACAAAAATAATTAAAAACTGTTAAGGTTTTGAAAATATGCGTAGTGGGCAGGTCATTATTATTATTATTTCTTTTTTTGTAAACTAATTGTTTGAAAAAAAACATTAAAATCTCTAGTGGGAGATATTTTTTTGGTCAGTGTTATATAACTGGCAACACGGTTTGTCATATCATTAGATATGGCAGTTTATAGCTGCGTGATAAAACAGTGTGTGCTCACAAAAACAGTGTGTGCTCACAATTGGCAGTGCAGCCAATATTCACAATTAATTTACTTTAATTTTTTGTTAGGAAATGCAAATGCCGATTGCCACTTTATAATTTATTTTAGTTATTTTTCCACTCTTTGGCAATTTCCTGCATATTTTTCCAAAACAGCCATCCATATAGATACAATATTTAAATTTGGCATATTACACTACACTGTACAACACAAAAGAATAATTAAAAATTTCTCATAATTTAATATCTCCGTGGTTTCTGTATAAAATGTGACAGCTTCTCGCATCAAAACAACGTTTAGAATTTTTTTTTAAATTGTAACACGGGTAAACTTGTGCAGGTTAGGCAAATTTGAGGTTAGGAAGTAAATTGGCTGTCAAATGTTGACATTGACCTGTCATCCTATGACATTTATTTAGTAAAAAGTTGGAAAATTTTAACCATGGAACTTTACACTCTCGAACAAGGAATTTTAATTGTGAAAAATTTTATCGTATCGCTTCGTAAAACTCGAGCAGGTTTTCCTCGTAATCTGGCTCCTCCTGTGCGTCATTTAATCGCTACATTCGAGGCTCAAGGTACTGTTGCTGACAATAGACCAAAATAATACACTTGTAGTGGCCGTAGCGATACAAATACAAACGCCTTACAGCAAAGTGTTGAGAATTATCCTGGAACGTCAACTCGTCGACGTTCGCAACAATTGGGCATCACTACAGACACTTTGCACAACATTTTGCATAAAGATCTTTATTTTCACGTTTATAAAGTCGAACTCGTTCAAGAATTAAAACCGGCCTACGATTGTTTGCGTCGAGCATTTTTGAATTGACTGTTTGAAAAAATGTACCAAAACAACGCATTTTTGAACAAAATCATCTTTAGTGATGAGGCCCATTTTCAATTAGGCGATTATGTAAACAATTGTCGCATATAGGGCTCACAAAATCCTCGAAACAGTGCTCGAAAAGTCATTACATCCAAACAAAGGGTTCGTATGGTACGGTTTACGGTCAGACAGCATCATCTGCCCGTATTTTTTCGAAAATTAGCAAGGAAACGCCGTCACTGTGAATTCTCTGCGCTACCAAACCATGATAAACGATTTTTTGTTGCCACAATTGGCTACTGTTGACATCAGTAACTTTCGGTTTCAGCAAGAAGGGCAAACAATTCAGATTTTGCATGAGAAATTTCCCGGTCGTATAATTTCTTGAACTGACGATCTCAATTTCTCGTCTCGTTCTTGTGATTATTTAACGCCGCTGGATTATTTTCTCTGGGGCCATTTGAAAGGTCGGGTTCACGTGAACGAACCACAAACAACTGAGTTCTAAAATATAAAATTCGGCGCTGCATTGACGGCATAAGCGAAGTTTTGTTTGCAAAATGTGGTTAAAAATTTTGTGGAAAGAGTGGAAGTTTGCCGATGTGCTAGATGTGGACATTTGTCCGACATCCTATTACTTTATTAATTCGTATAGCTCTAACTTACATTGGAATCAATAAAACTGAAGTTGTCAAAAAGTGTGCTTTTAAGCAGATTTATTTTCTAACCTAAATTTTCCCACTCTTTATTTCTGACTTGTATTATAATTATATTTTTAAGTTGTCATTCTTTCCGATGATGCTTCCGCTGACTACTAACTTTACTGGTCGCCATTCTACTCTACTCAAAAGCGGTTAAAAATAAAAAAAATCGATGTAGAATTAATCCCCCTTATTCTATTTGTCAACGTCAACGTCACGGCAAGAGAATATGAAAGTTAGATCACTTCTATACGCATTCTCTTCAACAATTGTCAATTTCTCACAGCTTTTTCAACGACATAGAGAGTAGTAAGAGGCTGTCAGAAGTAGTTAATTGTTGCACAGAAAGTGTATGCAAGTGTCCTATTTTTTATATTGTCTTGACGTGACGTTGACAAATAGAATAAGGGGAAATGTTTTTTTCGTTATGTCTTAAAGGGTCTTAGACGAGAACAAACCGCTTGACAAGCATGTCTACAGTATGGACGATATTGTTAGTACAAGGTGGGTCAAAAGAAGTCATTTGATGACTCCTCCAACGTGAACAGCGCACCATGTAGTCACTTTGAGCGGGTGTAATGGCTCCTCGTGCATCACTCGTGGATGTTCGGTGCCCCAGAAGCGATAGTTTTACTTGTTCACGTAATCTTTGGTTTCTGCCCGACAATAGTTGCGGTCCTTCGGGGAGCATCGTGATGGCTGTGTGTTGAAACCCAAATCGCGGGGAGAGCGTTAGCTCAGTGTGGAGTTGCATTCCAACCGGGTGCCGTGACCCAAAGATCGGCTGGAGTTTTAGATGGGCTCCGCTCCTAACCAAGGCGGAAGCCATGTCCAAATACATGGTTTCAAATTGTTACTCATGTGTGACAGTTGTTGCGCATGGGGGCGTTGGTAGACGCATTGTATTCACACGGTGCTAAGACCACCGTCAGTTTAGGCCGCAAGGCAGGTACTGACGTTAAACTCCGACATATTTGTTCACGTAACCGCTGAGGTGGCAATGAGCCTTATCGCTCATTATGATTTTTGTCGAAAAATCGTCCACTTCGAGTCTGAGGATGGGGAGTGTATCGCTCCATGGCTTGTTCATTTATATTCTACATCTGTCTAGTCACAAATGTCAAAACTGTTTAGATTTGGCCGCCATTTGCAAAAATAAGAGCATCTTCCAATAGGGTGATTTCGTTTGACCCACCTTGTATTATAATTATCTTTTTAGGTAGTCATTTTTTCCGATGATAGTCCCGCTGACTACTAACTTTACAGGCCGCCATGATAGTAAATGATTCATCTTGTTTAGTTCTACTCTAGTCAAAAGCTGTTAAAAATAAAAAAATCGATGTAGAAATAGTGTTTTTTTTTCGTTATATACTAAAGGGCCTTAGACGAAAACAAACGGCTTGACAAGCATGTTTACAGCATTGAGGACAGTATTGTTAGTACTTATGACTACTGTCAACCTCTCATGGAAAAGTCAAATAAGATATTCCGTACATAAGCTTGAAACAAAAAAATTTGATAGTGTGTATCGGCCTTAAAAATAAAACCATATTTTTAAAAATTAAAAAATTTTCTGACCAAATCAGACACGCAATTTAACGCAATTTTTTTTTCGCAGTATTTCTGTATTATTAATTATTATTTTTTGTCATTGTTCAAAAATTAAACTTTAAATGATTTCATATCAAAACAATTTCTAAGAATTCATAAAAAAATTTGTAACGCCATTAAAAACTTTACAAATTCGTAATAGACTTAAATAATTTGAGTTAATTAAGAAATATGTTCGTGGGTGTTTAAAAATGTATAAAATTTAAATTTGTGAACTTTTAATTGTGTCACATTCAGCTTTCAAAGAAATTTATGCTCATAAAAGTTTAGAAAATATTTCAAACGCAATCACAAAACCATCATCACCTCAATTATAACGTCCGGCTGCCAACACACTGATGAAAAAAACAAAACACACACACACACACACACACAAAACACAGGATATACGAGTATGAACAAATTAAATATTAGCGCTCAGTTACTTTGTTTTTGTTTTTGTTTATATTTTATTATTTTTTTCTTCTTAAAATAAACACATACTTGAATAATGACAGTATTAAATTAATGACAGGTGTGTAGTGCGCTCAGTTATAATTAATACTAACCAGCCAACTTTGGTTTGTGCAAACGCAGAATGCCTTTAAAAAAATTATAATAATACACAGAAAATACAAACACAAACATTTGCAACAATTTAACAATTGTGATGGAAAATATGCTCTAAAACAATTATCTAATTGTGACTGACTGACAGCTGTCATGCTTAGCGAAAATGTCATTTCACTTTAGTTTTAATTACAAAGCGTTGCTATGAAAATAAAGTACAAAAACAAAACAAGAAAGTGAAAGAACTGTCAAGAGCCACAGCGAGTGGTACAAGAAAAATAGTGTCAGCAATAAAATTGAATAAATGAATGACTGAAAAATGTAGGTTGTACGAACAAAAAAATAAATAAATAAAAAATTATAATTAAATTGTTTCTATTAGAGTGTTAAATAATAAAGAAATGAGTTGATGTTGTTGATAAAAAATAAAACAAATGCAGCAACTACTTTACCCGTTTGTGGAGTAGTGATTGTTAAACATGATGATTGCAATTATTTGAATTGTTTTTTTTTCACATTTCAGTTCATACAGACAGACAGTGTGCAAATGAACTCGTAAACACATGAAAGAGATTCTACATACTTTATGATGATGACATCGTTTTGATAACATTGACATATAGACTAAACAACACATACATACATACACTCATGTTTATTTATTTATTAATAAAAAAAAAGTAATAAAAAATGTAAAAATAACCTGCAGCGGATAGATGTCATCATCGTCATGGATACTCTCAGTTATACAACGATTCGATTGTGGAGAAATACACACCAGCTGCACCCAAACGATTTGTCATTTATGCACACACTCGTTAGGACTCTCTGCAATGCTCCAACCAAGCCTTTCTTAACGGACGGATATCCAATAGCAAAAGAAAAAATATATAAATAAATAACATTCCTAAATACATATGTGTGTCCTTACGATCACATAGTGACTTGTTGCATACGGCAAAATCACTCTTCATAATAACAGTGAAATATATTATTGTGTCCTAATATGATGCAACATGCACCGACATGCACCTAAATTGAGCTCACTGCAATTAATGCCATTATTGAGCTCAATTAACCATATAAAATTTTAGTTAACACCTAATTGCTATAACATGGAGTAAAATGCAGCGCTTATAAAAAAATGTGTTTAGTGAGTAAAACGCAGAACAAAGTTAGTCGAGACTTAGCACCTAAAATGTGGAAAAGTACAAAGTTGAAGTTAAGTTATTGACATGAAATTGATTATTAATTAGAAAATTAACAAAACAAAAGCAAAACCAAATATTTGGTAAATAAAAACTCTCTTTTCATTCTAATTGAAATTAAAATTCTTATGGCATTTGACTTAAGGAATCAAAGGAATTATTTTAATGCGGTCGTTTCCAATGTGTTGGGAGGAGCATGACTGACTGAGACACCTTTCCGTCAGCATAAAAACTTACGTATTAATATTTTATATAAACGTGCAAAAAAGGGACTGCGATAAGTTAAAAATGTTTAACCTGCTGGTTCAGAGTTCCTTTAAAACATTTCTGTGCCCAATTTTAAAACTCTATACAAGGTCACTGCGGGAAAGGCCGTCGGGGAGATATCTCACCTGATGCGTAAAAACAAGAATACCTGATTTTCTGGGTACTTAAGTGTAAAAAAAAGTTTTTCTTGATAAGGTCATTTAGGTGGCAAAGGGGGTGGAGGGGTAGGGCAGGGGAAGATCAGAGAAAGCATTACATTCGCCGTAAAATTTAATAGATTAAATGTTTAAGGAATGTAGGCTTAAGGAATACAATTTGTTAAATATTTGCACTATTTTTATACCCTCCAAATAAGAATTTGGAGGGTATATTCACTTTGTCATTCCGTTTGTAACGCATCGAAATATCCATCTCAGACCCCATAAAGTATACATATTCTTGATCAGTGATGAAATCTAAGACGAACTGAGCATGTCCGTCCGTCCGTCCGTCTGTGGAAATCACGATTCAGTCCAAACGAAAAGAGCTAGACTCTTGAAATTTGGCATAAATATATTTTAAAGCTTAGAGCAGGTTAAGTTCGAAGATGGGCTAAATCGGGCTAGGGAGAAAAAAGTTCCCCTAAGAAGAACTAAACCAACCCAGAAAAAACAACATAATTTTTAAAGTTTTTTGGTTATTTTGTTAAGCAAATGATATATTTTTATGTCAAATACGGTCCAACGCCTTAAAATTGGAGCCATAAAATAAAATAAAAATATTTTTTGACCCCGCCCACTTTAGTGGGCGTTATTATAGGCAAAAATAGCATAAAAATTTAACAAATTGTTTTACTTAAGCCTACATTCCTTAAAAATAACATTTTTAAGCTTTAGTGACGAAGCTGAGACGAAACCAGGTACTACTCTGCCCTACCCCCTCCTTTCCCTTCGCCCCCTAAATGACCCTACCAAAAAAACATTTGTTTTAAATTTTGTATATAATCATCCCAAGCATTTATCTTTAGAGTTTTATGACTGCCTGTTGCTGCCCTACCCCCTCCTCCCCCTTTGCCCGCTAAATGACCCTATTAAAAATAAATAAAAATTTATTTTAATTTTGTGCATAATCATCCCAAGCATTTATCTTTAGAGTTTTATGACTGCCTGTTGCTGCCCTACCCCGTCCTCCCCCTTTGCCCGCTAAATAACCCTGTTAAAAATAAATAAACATTTTTTTTAATTTTGTGTATAATCATCCCAAGCATTTATTTTTAGAGTTTTATGTCTACCTGTTTCTGCCCTACCCCTCTCCCCCTTTGCCCTCTAAATGACCCTATCAAAAAAAATAAATTTTAATTTTGTATATAATTATCCCAAGCATTAATTTTTAGAGTTTTATGACAAAGGTGAACTATTTCCCCCACAGCCCTTGCCAGAGCGACCCCGCCAAAATACAGTTTTTATACCCTCCAAAGAGAATTGGACCCTATAAAGTAAATATCTATATTCTTGATTAGTGATGAAGTTTAAGACGGTCTAGCAATGCCCACACGTTCGTCTGTGGAAAACATCATATTGTCTATTTTTAAACCCGCCCCTTCAGTAGGCGTTAACGTACGATATTATATAAAGGAACTCTGTCCCATCAAGTTAAACATTTTAAATTCACTTACTAAATATTTGGAGGGTATTTAAGATTCGACCCGGTCGAATATAACGTTTTTACTTGTTTCATATATTAACGCCCACTAAGGGGCGGAATCCAAAATGTTTTCCACAAACGAATGTATGGGAATCACCAGATCGTTTTAGACTTCATCGCTGATCAAGAATATATATATACTTTAATGGGGTCCAATTCTTTTTGGAGGGTCTTAAAACTGTATTTTTGGCGGGGTCGCTCTGGCAAGGGCCGTGGGGGAGACATTTCACCTTTGCCATAAAAATCTAAAAACTAATTTTTGGAGTAATTAACTGTAAATATTTTTTATTATTCTCTAATATTTTTAAGCTTGAAGTTTCTTTGTTTTTATATGTTAAAATAAATTCGTCTGGTTTCTTGACCTCTTTTTAATTATTATTATTATTCTCTAATATTTTTAAGCTCAAGGCCTCTTTATTTTAATTTGAAATATATTAATTTCCAATATTCCGTCACTCCTTTGTGTGACTTCTTCAGGAAATTAATTATTTTATTTGGTTTAAAATATTAGAGAATAATAATAATAATAATTAAAAAGATGTCAAAAGACTTCTGTTGGCTAAAGTAGTAGAACACGAGACTATGAAGCGAAGGGTTCTGAGTTCAAATTAGCCGGCGAAGTGAAAAGGTTGAAATAGCTACAAAAAATTCTCTATGTTCTCATCTTTCTTCATCTGTCTCCTCAATACTATCCCCTCCTTTCTAGTTCCGGCGCAATGTACTGCATATATAGGGGTCATCCCCTGAGTGCTGGTCCAAGATAAAAAAGAACCAGAGGAATGTAAACATTTTTATGTTGATAGAGTCATTTACGGGGCAAAGCGGGAAGGAAGGTGGGGCAGAGGAGGATTACGTCTCAGCTTCGGCATAAAAGCTTAAAAATTGTATTTTTAAGGAATGTAGGCTTAAGTAATACACTTAGTCGAGTTTTACACTATTCTTACATATAATATCGCCCACCAAAAGGGGAGGGGTCCAAAAACTAATTTTTTTTAATTTTTAGTTTAACGCGTTGGACCTTCTTGGACATAAAAATATTTCATTTGCATGGCACAATTACAAAGGAAATTTTAAAAATTATGTTGTTTTTTTAGACATTGGTTTAATTCTTCTTAGGGGAACTTTTTTCCTTATGGCCCGATTCAGCCCATTTACGAATTTGACTTGTGCTATCCTTCAAGATATATTTATACCAAATTTCAAGGGTCTGCCTCTTTTCGTTGGGAATCGTGAATTCCACAGACTTACGGATGGACATGGCTAAATCGTCTTAGAATTCATCACTGATCAAGAGTATATGTACTCAATGGGGTCTTAGAGGGATATTTCGCTGCGTTACACACGGGGTGACAAAGTGAATATACCCTAAAATTTTTGTTAGAGGGTATAGCAACAACAGTTTTAAAAAAATGATTGTTGTTTTGTCGGTATTTTGCATTTACATTTATAACTTGCACTTTTGATCATAATTTAACAGTTCAAATATATTTCACTTTATTTTGTAAGCATTTTCAACTCCACGTCCATACAATGCCAGAAATATGACACTTACCCCCTCCTTGCGGGTAACAATCACATAATTCTGACAGCCTACAGCTACTCCTTATGGCCTCGGATTTAGCAAAAGTCTGTTAGAATGTAACAATTGCTGAAGAAAGGGAGTACAAAAGTATTCTATTGTTGATATTGTTTTAACGTGACAAGTATTTTGCAGAATAAGGGGAAATACCTTTTTCTGTTTCATTTTCCCACGATTAGGAAAATGTGGCCAAATATCACAATTTTATGTAAAATGTTACCTCCTTCGCCCTTCAGAAGTTACAACAAATTTAGCAAATTTAACCAAACGGTCTCAGTGGTACATATGCATGTATGTGTGTGTGTGTGTGCACCAATGTACATACAAATCCGTGGCTAGTCTTTACTTCTGCTGCAGTCTACAGTTTGCTGCTCTTTTATTTATTCAGTATGTCTGTTTCGCCTCTTCCTGACAACAACATGTCTTTGGAATTATATAAATTAAATTTTCTAATGTTTTCTATTTCAGTGGCAAACTAGAACGGATTTGCATAGAAATCATTTCATTTGAAAACTAAATATTTAAATTGTCATACAATAGATGCACTTGGTAACAAGAGTTTAGTTTGGAATGTTTGTTGGGCTACAAGTCCTGTTCACTGAATGATTGTGTACTCGTTGTAAGTAACGCAGTGGCCCGTCGCTCCATTATCATGTGGCGACAATGTGGGTGACGTTGTCGTGTGGCGTCTATATGCATATATTTTAATTCTATGTGGTCTATATAATCATCTGTTGATAAATTTGTTTGGCAATAAAATATTTTTTGAAGGGTCATTCTTTAGCAACACACGCATTTCGGTTGTTAGAAAGCATGAACGCCACAAAAGCTCAACCACATCAGTACAATACAATAGTTTTGTGTTGTATTTAAATATTTGTTGTGTAAAGTACACATTTTTAATAAAAACTTGTAAAAAATGCTGACCTTATTCTTCTTTTTTGTTTGTTTGTAAAGTCGTTGGCGTTCTTCTAATACAACTTTGATCCGGCAGTTGTTGGTTTGTATGTGTAGTAAAAATATGACAGAAATGTACAACAACATTTTTAAAGATGCTGCAGTTGACATCATATTTTATTTATAAGCAGCAACATTTAACAAAAAATATTACAAAGGAAAGCTTCCAGAAATTCTCCAAAAGTTTATGACAATATCCTGAAGAAAACAGCAAAAAAATAAAAAAAACTTGTGACAGTGGCACTCGTGTAAACATCCGTTTTAATACAATAACGAAATCTTTTTAATTAAGTTGTTAGAAAACAAGTTCGTTTTGAAATTTTGCTTTTGTTGTTGTCATGGTTTGTTTGAGTTTCTGTTCGAGATAGAATTTCACATAATTTGTTTTGTTTATGTAAACTGCCATTTACTGCTCTGCCTTCGCTTTCGAAATGAATACTGCTGTCATTAGCATTTAACACTTGGCTAATAATCGCATCGTATTACAAACAATAACACTTTGAAATTGCGTAAGTTTTAATTGTTGTTGTTGTTCCCTAAGAATTTAAACCTTCAAATAATAGTTAATTATTTAGAGTTATAATAACCCGTTAGTAACCAGGATTAAAAGATGGGATATTTTAAACTTATTTTTATAAGAGCATTTCTTTTAAAGGACTTTTGAAGGTCTTTTATTTCCCGCTACACAAGAATTAAATAATAAAATGCACTTTCAAAACAATACAAACGGTACATATTAAAGCCACATTTGAAGAAGGTAGTTTCTTAATCGTTCGTTTTTAAAAGTTACTTTATTTATCTTTTGAAAGTTACTTGAAAAAATTTTTAGTTTCTTTAAATGGTTATTTAAATACATTTGAAAAAGTTACTTATTTACCCCGGTATTCATAAAATTTAAAATGAGTTTGAAATGTATTTTAATAAAATTTTTTCATAAAAAATTTTAAAAAATTCTCTTTGATTAAAATAATACATTTAAAAAACTGCACTTTACTAAAAGTTTCTTTTTTAAAATGTACTTCTTTTAAAACGATTTTTTAACATATTAAAAGATCATCTTTGGAGGCACTTTTTCCAAAAGAATTAAAATTTTGTAAGGTACTTTTCCGAAGGTTCATTTTAAAAAAGGTGCCTTTTAAAAAATTCTTTTTTTCAAAGCTATCTTTTACAAAAGTACTTCTTAAAAATTAAAAGGTACTTCTTAGAAAAGTACTTTTTGGAATGGAACTTTTTCCGAAAAAAATTTTTGTAAGGTTCTTTTGCAAAAATACATTTTAAAAAAGGTACATTTTAAAAAAAGTACTTTTAAAAAGTATTTTTTTAAATACTTTTTTAAAAGGTACTTTTTATAAAGGTATTCTTAAAAATATTTTTTTTAGAAAAGGTACCATTTGAAAGGTACTTCTTAGAAAGTTACTTCTTAGAAAGGTACTTCTTTTTTGAAAAATTACTTTGTGAAAAATTACTCTTTTAAAATATGATTTTATCGAAGATACTATTTTAAATAGTACTTTTACAAGATATTTGGTTAAAATTTACCCTCTTAAAAGATACTTATTTTTGAAACTTTGAAAATACTTTTATTAAAAAGTATTTCTACAAAAAGGGGTACTCTTTGAAAAGGTACTTTTAAAAAAAGTACTTTTTGAAAAGATAATTAAAAAAAATGCATTTAAAAAATACTTTTTGAAAAGCCATTTGTAGAAAAGTTACTTTCTTTAAAAAAGTGATTTTTGAAAAATTACTTTTTAAAACAGATACTTCAAAAGAAGCGTTTTTTTTAAGTTTCTTTTCAAATACATATGTTCTTTTTGAAAAGTTACTCTTTCAAATCCTAATTTTTTAAAGATAATATTAAATAGCACTATTTTTGGAAGATTATGTTTAAAATGTACAAAAGGTACGTATTTTTCTAATTAGAAAATATAAGTTTTTATAAAGTACTTCTAAAAAACTTACTCTACTTTTGAGAGTTACTTTTCAAAAAGCTACTTGGAAAAATACTTTTTAAAACGGATACTTCAAAAAAACTTTTTGAAAAGCTTCCTTTTCAAAAGTTTCTTTATGAAATAGGTACTTTTTGAAAAGCTAGTCTTGCAAAGCATAATATATTAAGAAAATGTTTTAAAAAGTACTTTTTTTTAGAAGATTGCTGTTTAAAATGCACCCTTTCAGAATGTACATAATTTTGAAGTTTTGAAAATATACTTTTTGATAAAGTTTTTCTAAAAAAGGTACTCTGAAAAGTTACTTCTTAAAAAAGTACTTTTTGGAAAGTTATTGTTTCAAAACATAATTTTTAAACAGATATTATTTTAAAAGATTTTTGCTTAAAATGTAGCTTTTCAAAAGGCACTTTTTTGATATCACGCAAATATACTTTTTGAAAAGTCACTATGTATTTGAAAAAGGACTTCTAAAAATAGTACTTTTTGAAAAGGTGTTTAAAAATATGTACATCTGCAAAATTTTTAAAGGGTACTTTTTAAGAAAGGTATTTTTTGAAAAGGCATTTTTTAAAAAGCTGCGTTTTAAAAAGGTACTTTTTAATAAAGTACTTTTTAATAAAGTACTTTTTAATAAAGTACTTTTTAATAAAGTACTTTTTAATAAAGTACTTTTTAATAAAGTACTCTTTAGTAAAGTAATTTTTTAAAAGGTGCTTTTTAAAAGGGTACCTTTTCAAAAAATCTTTCTGAGAAAGTACCTTTTTGAAATATTTTTTAAAAAGTACTTTTTCAAAACATAGTTTTTAACAGATATTTTAAACAGTCCTTTCATAGCAGATTTTTCTTTAAAATGCACAATCTCAAAACTGAAATGAAACTTTTTTAGTAATAAATTTCCGTAAAGGAACTTCCTTTGAAATATCTATGCAGTTTTAAACATTTCTTTAACTAAAAGACATGTTCTAGTAACGTGCTTATGAAATTAGTTTCTTGTTAAACATGTTTTTGTAATAAAATTGTACTTTACAAATAAAGTTTTGTTAAAAAATCATTTTTCTATAAGCAGGATATAAAGTATTACGAGTATTTAAGACATATGATTTAAAAAAGGATTTCAATTCCTTGTGTTTTGTTTGCCAAAAGGATTAACGATTTTATTTTTTGTGTATGTCTGTACATCCACCAAGTTGTTCAAGGAATGTAATATTTTTTTAAATAAACGTTTGTTTAGGATTTCGTTTGACCGGTGCAAGTAATAATAACTTTTCTTTGTTGGAATTTTTCTTTGCTGGCGTATCACTTTTCCTACTGACAACGCAACATTGTTAGTAGACTGTTAAGTCTTAAAGTTTAATGGTCAAATAAAAGCTAGAGGTTATACATGTTTTTTTTTGTTGTTGTCAAACATATCAAATTTAATGTGAATTAAAAATCTTATTAAAATTGATTTTAATTTAATTAGTAAATTTCCTTTGTTGCTAGCATGCTTTTATTTTTTTCTGCTTAAATGCAATATATTGCACTATTAATTTCCCTCATCTCATGTCGTTTCATCAGCACATCAGTATAATGTAGCACATGTCTTGTCTTGTCATGTCTTGTTTAGTCATGTTGTCGTACAATTCATGTCAAATTAATAGTTTAAACATATTCACAAGCAGAACATGTTAATAAAATTAATCATTTACAAACGAAACAGTGAAAGCCGAAAACGTGGCGAGGAGAGGCGAACAGTATTTAAAAATGAAAACTAAAAACAGTAGAGAGCAACTTGGCACTTTTGTCAAGGAAAGGAACAAACACACGGACATACTCGTATTATAAATACAGCTGAATTGTATGGCTACAATTAAATTAATTATGGTAAAGGAAATTTTATGAAAATAATTATAAATTTATTTAAGAGAGATTCTCTCTTTCACAAAGTTTTCACTGTTGTTTCCTATTATTTTCAGCTCTAATCAAATTTGTAGTCTACAAAATGCATATTGTGTGTCTTGCTTTGACATTAATTTTAATAAAATTTGATTTGTGGTCAGTTTTTGCTATGACATTCTGGCTGCAAAGCTCCAGATGACTTAAACATTTCTATTGTACTAAACGGTTTGGCGGGCTTCTTTTTTTAATTTTCTTCTTTTTTCCTTATTAGTATAACTTAGGCTTTCTGTACTTGAAACGATATATTTTTTGAAATTTTTTAATGCTGCATTGTCGGCAGAATTCTCGAATGTCAAATAAATTTGTGTGTTTAATGTTAATGTTGCGTGCACAAATTTTTGCTTCGTTAATGCTCTGCTGACTTTGTACTGCTCTGGCTGTTTGTTTGCATACAAAATACGTTATTGTTTAATGATTGTTTAGCTTTTTCGCGCTCTCTTTCATTTAGTTCACTTAAAAGACCGCATTATTTGGCTGCAGCCGTACTCATTGGCATGGTCATTATCATTCGCAAAAGGCTGGCATGTTGCAGCTAAAGATTTTTTCTTTTGATGGGCAACATTAATAAATAATGGTATTTTAAAATGCAGTAAATTAAGTAATTTCCGAAATGTTATATAAATTAACACATTTTATAGCAAATGATATTAATAAAAGCATGTTTTTGTCATGCGCTAAAGACGTTCGTCGTGTAGGTATTCAAGAAACGACGGGTTTAACTGTAACTTTCCAAGTTGTTGAACTGAAGTCAGAAGAACCTCTTTGGGCCCCTTCGAGAAAGTAAAAATTATATTAGTTTTTATTTAAAAAAGGGTTAACAAAAAATGGAACGATTTTGTATTGTTGTAGAACTGCTCCTACCTGTATCAGTGTGCCCTGGTTGCATGTATAACGTATATCCAGCATAAAGGCCTAGACACGTAGAATACGTCATACGTTATACGTCGCCTTTTTCAACTGACAGCTGAGTTGAAATGCATGCCTTCTTATGTGAGTTGTCACATTCAGTACTTCTGCGTCAAAGCAAAGTACGAAGGTTGGCCAACTTTTAACTTTTGACGTACGTTGAATACTTTGACAGAAATCGATGAGTTTTTCAAATTGTTTTAATAAATTTTTTGTATTGTGTGTTCAGCAAAAATTAAATAATATACAAAAAAATGTTATAAAATATATAAATTTAACATAAATAAATAAAATGGGGAACATACAATTGATTTCATATCCGTCAACAAAGTCCTCATTGTGCCAGCCTTTTTCGTCAGTTGAAAAAGGCGACGTATAACGTATGACGGATTCTATGTGTCTCGGCCTTAAGGAAATTACAAAAACACATTTGAGATTGATATTTTGCTTGTCAAATTGTATAATAATAATGAAAATGATGACAGACCTTGAAAAAAATTTGTTTACAAATAATCCACATTTTTATACCCTCCAAAAAAAAATTGGGGTGTCATCAGTTGTCATTTCGTTTGTAACACAGCGAAATATCCCTCCAAGAACCCATTAAGTTTATATATTCTTGATCAGTGATGAAATCTAACACGATCTACTCATGTCCATCCGTCTGTGGAAATCACGATACAGTACTCACAACGAAAAGAGCCAGACCCTTGAAATCTGGTATGGATAAATTATGAAGGATGGCTCAGATTGGGTTCGTAAATGGTTTCAATAGGTGCAGAGGGAAAAAATTTCCCCTAAGAAGAACTAGGCCAATCACTCAAAAACAATATAATTTTTTAAGTTTTTTTTTTTTTTAAATTTTGTTAAGTAAATGATGTATTTTTATATCAAAGAAGGTCCAAAGCGTTGCATTTGGAGCCAGAAAATCAATTTTTGGACCCCGTCTCTTTAGTATGCGTTGAAATAACATATGAAAATAAACAATAGTGTAAATTAGGCTTTAAAAGAGCTTTGTAAAGAGCTTTAAAATAAAATTTTAAAGCTCTTATGACGAAGCTGAGATGTTCACTGATCTTTCCCTGCCCCACCTTAACACCCACTAAATGTAACGTACCTCCGGCTAATCCGGGGTATACTCAGCCTCACCAGATCCTCTTTTCAATAATGCCTCCAAGACTGAATTTCTTTTATTAATTACACATTTTAGTTATTTTTTGTTGTTTATTAAATAATTTTTTCTTTAGCACAATAATTAAATTTCGACCCGTCGCTTACCAAGGCAACAGACTCCCTGCCCGTTCCTCCTACACTCCGAATGTAATTCGAATTTTTAATTTGTTGAAAGTTATTCAACGCCTAGAACAGAAGATGTGATCTTCTGACTCCTGTCGGTGTCACTCCTACGCTTCCTATCCTGAAGGATGTTATCCGGCTTTATGCCCTACCAAATTAAATGTTATTCAACACCTAGAATAGAAGACTCCTATGACTCCTGTGTGTGCTACTCCTATCCTGAAGGATGTTATCCGGCTCTATTCCCTACTATATTAACACCTATTAAGAAATTTTTTTGTTTCTACACTTAATTACCCAAAATATTAACTTTTTAAGTTTTTACGACAAAGGGCAGATACAGGGTGTCCGTCGGGAAAGTATACCACTTGGTTGTTTATAATGATTAAATCAAAGAAAATGGATCTTATATTGAGAAATATTTTATTTAATGTCGGCAATTATGTGTGGAATACAATATCAGATAAATGTCCGCCTCTGTTAGCCTCACACATGCCAGCCCGTTTGAGCACATTTTTCATTACATTCTCACACATTTCACGCGGTATTTCATTAATATCATCACAAATATTTTGTTTGAGTTGCTCAAGCGTTTCTGGTTTGTTTGCACAAACCTTGCCTTTCAGATACCCCCACAAAAAGAAGTCCGAACCAGTCAAATCAGGTGACCGTGGAGGCCAATCAACATCACCATTTCTTGAAATAACTTGTTGTGGGAAGAGGTCTCGCTGTAATTCCATTGTAATCCGATTAAAACACTTTGGTTTATCGAATATTTTTCCATAATAAATTTGCCACGTGTCTACCTCACGACGGCCAGGCTAATTTTTACCAAAATGGCGGCAAAACAAATTAGTATACCTTCCCGGCGGACACCCTGTATCTCCCCTTTCCCGAAGTGATCCGGTCGAAATACAGTTTTAAAGTTGGGCACGGAAATGTTTTCAAGGAATTCTGACCCAACAGGTTAAACATTTTAATTTATTTACTAAATATTTGCAGGGTATTTAAGATTCGACCCGATCGAATGTAACGCTCTTATTTGTTATCTATCAAATGAATCCTGTTATCTTTTCTATTGATTTTTTAATTATTATATTTTAAGTTTAATCGCTTTTATTGATTCCAAATCCTATGAAGTTTTCTTTTCTTTAAATTTTTTTAAAAACTGGGTTTGAAAATAATTAATTTGTACATGAAATTTTTTCTTGTCACAAATTGATCGTTAATTTATCGACTTTCTTCTTTTATTGGGTTTTTTTTATTTCAAATCTATGATTTCTTTTTAAAATTTTGTTTAATTTTTGTAAAAAAAATTTCATGAAAATATAATCCATTTGTCCAGAAAAGTTTTATATATTCCAAATTTATCGTTAGTTTAACCCTGTTGTCGACTTTATTTTTAAGTACCATTTTTTACTCATTCCAAATTTTTCAAAGTTTATGAAAGGCTTTTTGCAGTATTTTCTTTCAAGTTAAGACAAAAAAAAAACATAAAATAAAATAAAAGAATTCATTTGTCTAAGAAAATTTTGTATGTCATGTTAATCGCTCTATTAACCCTATTATCAATTTTACTCTTTTATATTTTTTTATTGCAAATTGTTAAAGTATTATGTTTTAACAATTTTTCCTTAGTTTTTAAAAAAAAATTAGACCAAAAAATAATCTACTTGTCCAAGAAAATTTTATATTTCCCAAATTTATTGTTAATTTAACCCTATTGTTGACTTCACTTTGTTAACAGTTTTTATTGATTC
Organism: Linnaemya tessellans; assembly: GCA_951800035.1. Lineage (NCBI taxonomy): Eukaryota > Metazoa > Arthropoda > Insecta > Diptera > Tachinidae > Linnaemya > Linnaemya tessellans. The sequence goes on from OX637534.1 coordinate 27,196,590, forward strand.
TAAATGCTTCAAAATTTATAAAAAGTTTTTACAGTTTTTTTTTTAATTTACCACAATAAAAACAAAATTTATTAAAAATAATCCTTTTGGCGAAGAAGGTTTAATATCGTCAAATTAATTCATTAAAAGGGATCCATTTGTCCAAGAGTGCTTAATATCTGTCTAATTTATCATTAAATTGTATAAAAAAAATTAATCTACTTTTGCAAAAAAAATTTATGTCTCTCAAATTGCTCGTTGCTTTAACCCCGTTATCGTCTCTGCTCTGTTATCCTTTTTTTATTGACTCCTTCCTTTAAAGTCAAAGTTTTTTCAATATTTCCTTTAAATTATAAAAAAAGAAAAGAGTTGAAATATAATCCACATTTCAAAAAACAAATTCTCTCTCTCAAAATGATCTTTAATTTAACCCTCTTATAGCCTTTACTATTCTCATAATTTTTTATGTAAAAAAATTATATTAATAAATTAAAAAAAATTAAATAAAATATACATCTTTTTAATGACTGGTCTTTGAATTTATAAGTTACTCCCATGTGTATAGGAAAATATTAAAACAATTTTCGCCATCTCAAATTAACATGTGATTCTTATGGATCATGTAACCCAAATAAAAACTGCATAAGAATAATAAAATTTCAAAGTCAAAAGTCAAATTAAATAAATTAACTTATTCACATACAATCACTCACTCGCTTACGCAGTGAGTCGCCAGTCATGCTATCAGATGTACTTTTAACATGCAACATCGCCTATTTAATAACCCAGAATGCAGTTTTTTACCATGGAATGTACTAAATGTGGGCACTTATGCCTGATGCTTGTACTTGTTGATCAAATATATTTTTGTTGTTGTTGCTATTGATGCATGAATTCATTTTCAAGTCCCTCTTTATTAAAATAATGCTTTTTTTTCTGTTTCATTTTAATAAAGTGGAAGTCAATCATCACCACCATCATCGCATCATCTCTGTTTACAAATCGCATTAACAATCACACTCGCTTGTGTACGCACTCTTGAAGTGCGTTTGCAAGTGAGTTATTACATGTAATGAGAATGAGTTAAGTAAATTACAATAACAATAGCAAGCAACAACAGCAGCCAGCCCACATTTGTAATGTGTAAAACATAAAAATAATTCTGATTTTTATTTCATATTTTATTCAATGTTTCCTTTCTTCCCAGCCACAAGAGCTGCAAGTATGTTGTTGTTCGTTGTAACTGTTCAACTGCATCACAGTTTGCATTCATCCATGTTCACACACTCACAATAATGTAAAGATGGTCCATACATTGATTTTATGCATACAAGTGCATTGATGTATGAAAAAAAGTGATGCACAAGATTGTGGTCTCGTTACAAAGTTTGTGGATTCAACAATATTTGTTTAATTCCAATCAACAATTGTTAAAACAGAATTGTGTAAATGGCCAGACGCTTATGAGAATGGAAACCATAATTTGAAAACAACTTCCACACTTTGAAAAGTCCTTTTGTTTTAGCAATAAGACATTATTTTTATACAATAAAAAACTGTTGTTCTGTGGCAGCAATTTTTTCTAAAGATAGTTCGCAGGAGAGTCTTGTTTTGAATGGGTTCTGGCATTAGAATGTATTTTATAAATGGATGCTGCTCCGGAAAGCAACTTTTTTTTGTCACGAAAACAACTTTCTTGAAAAGGACATTGTTTTTAAATGCATTTTTACAAAAGTACCTCTTACTAAAAGTACTTTTTAAAAAAATACTTTTAACAAAAGTACTTTTTAAAAAAGTGACTTTTACAAAATGTAATTTTTACAAAAATATCCTTTTTACAAAAAAAACATTTTACAAAGGTACTATTAACAAAAAGTATTTTGTCGACACAAGGTACCTTGTACAAAAATTACTTTTTACAAAAGGCAGTTCTTACAAAAAGTACTTTTTACAAAAGGTATTTTTTGAAAATGGTACTTTTTACAAAAGGTATTTTTTGAAAATGGTACTTTTTACAAAAACAAAAAAAAATTCTTTTTACAATTTTTTTTTTACAAAACTAACTTTTTAGAAAAAATACTTTTTACAAAATGCAGTTTTTACACACGACACTTTTTACAAAAGTTACTTTTTACAACGGCACTTTCCACAAAAGGGAGTTTTAACAAAAAGTACTTTTTACAAAAGTACTTTCTACACCAGTACTTTTTACGAAAAATACTTTTTGCAAAATGTACTTTTGAAAAAAATATTTCTAACAATTAGTACTTTTTACAAAATGTACCTTGTACAAAAGTATTTTTTACAAAAGTATTGTTTACAAAAGTATTTTTTACAAAAGTACTTTTTACAAAAGTACTTTTCACAAAAGTACTTTTTACAAAAGTACTTTTCACAAAAGTACTTTTTACAAAAGTATTTTTTCAAATGTTATTTTACAAAAGTATCTTATATACAAATACTCTTTAAGTACTTTTTACTAAAGGTACTTTTTACAGAAAGTACTTTTTCCATAAAGTACTTTTTACATAAGATACTTTTTCCAATAACATTTTGCAAAATTACTTCTTACAAAAATGACTTTTTGCAAAGGCACTTTTTACAAAAACTACTTTTTACAAAAATGCTAATTCCGAGATATTCTTTTTACAAAATAAATTTTTTAGAAAATATACTTTTTACTAAACGTACCTTTTCCACAACAAGGAACTTATTATATAAAGTACTTTTTCAAAATGTACTTATTACAAGAAGAATTTTGTACAAAAGTTAATTTTTACAAAAAAAAAATTTACGTTTATCGTTATTTTTGAAAGGTACTTCTTTTGGAGGTAAACTTTCAGGAGGGACATTTTCAAAAGAATTTTTTTTTACCAGGCATACCTTAAATGGTTCTTGCATAAAAAGGTAATATATTTTAAAAATTTTTTTAAAAGGTTTTTTTATTATATACTTTTTGAAAGATTGTATTTTTTTGAGTTGGTTCCTTTTAAATCACTTTTTTAAAAGCTTTTTAATGGGTACATTTAAATTAAAGGTAAATTTATTTCTAATGTAGTTTTTTAAATATATATTTTTTTTAAACTTTTGACTTTGTAAAAGGTAATTGTTGTGAAAACATTTGCATGATGAGCTACTTTTTCGAAATAATACTAGGGGTTTTATTTTCTGATATTGTGACACTGGCTAAATTGCTTATAAATAATGTTAAGATCTATGAATTGTTGTGGAAGCAAAGAATGAACTCTTTTAGTATCCAGCATAAGTTTAAAGATGGTAATATATATGCAAGATTATTCTGTTCTGTTTTCGTCGATCTTTATTTTATCTTTTTGTTTTTTATTTTTTTTTGTTATAACCACAACAATATTAAACACGAAAGCACAAAAAATCAACAACCACAGTAATAATAAATAAATGTAATAAAATGCTTGTCAAAATGCTAAAATGAAAAAAAAGTTTTATTGCCTGTACTTGAGACTTGAAACTTACAACAAACTTAGAAAGTAACCATGACTACAGCAATCATCAAAACTTAAGTGACAACAAACAACATTGATCATATTTCCTGTAATATATCATTTTAAAAATTATCGCAACCATAATACCTACTGGCAGGCAGGCAGGCAGATATACACTCCTAGAGAGAAACGAATAGTGGTCGTGTGTGCGGCTTTGACTTCTTTACGTGCATATTTTATGGTTCAAAGTTCAATGTATGGCTAATGCTGCTTTTGGCTGCTGTTAAATATACTCACATAATTTTTGTTTTGGATGTTACAACAGATTATGCGAGGTCCGTCTTAAAATTACACAATGAAGCTTAGTTTGCCTGAGGTGTAAATTAAGTGTATAATCAGGTTTAAATAGTTGCCTTTTAGGAAAATTTAAAAAGATTAATTATTATTGCTTCATAATATTTTCAGGTTTAAAATAATGCTTTTTAATCTAAAATTTATTTTTTATTAAATTTTAATAAACTTCCAAATCAGAATTTATCTGTGTTTTTAAAATATATTTGTCCAGCTTAAGTTCAAATTTGGGAATTTGAAAATTGTTTATTATTTCTGAAAATTTGGCTTTAATTAAAAATTTTTTTAAAATAAATTTGGAATTATACTAGCAGAACGGATCAGGCAGTACTGATTTCGAAGGCGGCCCCTGTCATTAGGGATATCAACTAATGTTGTGTTCTTTTCTAAAAAAAAGTGCAATTTTTTTTATTAATTACCATATTATGCCTTTTGAAAGCATTGCATTTATTAGGAAATTTGTCATCTTTTAATCTGGCTCCTGTCATTAGGGATATCAACTTATGTTGTGTTCTTTTTCAAAAAAAGGTGCATCTTTTTTAAATAAATTACCATATTATGTCTTTTAAAAGCAATGAATTTATTAGGAATTTTTTTTATTTTTTAAGGCGGCTCCTGTCATTAGGGATATCAACTAATGTTGTGTTCTTTTCTAAAAAAATGTGTTTTTAATAGATAAGTTTAAAAATGTCTAACACCTTAAAAATAATTACCGCATTTTTCAGTTGCAAATGCACTTTTTCTAATATTTTTTTAAGAAAATAAATTTTTAGTGTAAAACTGAGTTTAGTTGGAAATTTGTAGAAACTAATGCAAAAAATGTGAAACATGTTTGTAGAAAAGAAAACACCATAAAAATAATTACCGCACTTTTCAGTTCCAAATGTACTTTTTCTAATATTTTTATTTTTCTAAGGAAAGAAATGTTAAGTTTAAAACTGAATTTAATTGGAAATTTAAAATAGAGAAAAGGCAAAAATATGTAAATATGTAGAAAAGAAAACACCATAAAAATAATTACCGCACTTTTCAGTTCCAAATGCACTTTTTCTAACATTTTTATTTTTTTATATTTTTTATAACGAAATAAATTTTTAGTTTAAAACTGAGTTTAATTGGAAAATTGTAAATAAATGCAAAAATGTATAACATGTTTGTAGAAGAGAAAACACAATAAAAAAAATTACCGCACTTTTCAATCCCAAATGCACTTTTTTAATATTTTTTTTATAATTTCTAGCTTGAAACTGAGTTTAATTGGAAATTTTTAGAAAAAAAAAATGCAAAAATGTGTAACAAATTTGTAGAAAAGAAAACACTATAAAAATAATTACTGCACTTTTCAGTTCCAAATTGCACTTTTTCTAATATTTTTAAATGTTTTTATATTTTTTGTTTCTTAAATGTGTTTCAGTTAAAATAAATTAATGAATTGATAAAAAAGTTCTTTATAAACAGGTATTGGTTCTTAATGGGTTAAGCAGACATTAATTTCAAATATTGAATTAAAATTCTGCAAAAATATGTCTCAAAACAAGCAGTTTTTCTAAAATACACATGCCTTGAATTTATTTTGTAAATGGGTTAATTTCACTGTAGACCGACTAGAATTTAACAAATACTCAGCTTAATGATTTCTGCCACGTTCCTCGTATGTTGAATGGCTTATTTATGCTTGTGCTTAGTAAAACTATATTTATGGCAAACATTCAAAATACATAAACATAAATATAAAAAATAAATAATAAATAAATAAATCTAAGCACTTGAAAAGGCTGCAGCACTCTCTTATGCCCGCACTTGGCCATAAATCTTAATTTTCTTTTACACCAAACTAATATAGAAATTATTTATTATTGTTTTTTTATGCAGCCATTATAACAAAACTAAAGAAATCTTTTTCTATTTTTTTTGTCACATAATTTTAATTATATTATAAATTGTAATGTGTGTGGGTATGAATGAGTCCATTATGTGGGTAAGAAAGTCATTTCATTTCATTTCATTAATTCATTTTTTTTACTGCCTTAATTGTTGTTGGTATTTGCTGTTTTAAATATTTATGCCATTTGAAAATTCAATAATAAACAAGTAGTTTGTGAACTATTTTTAGCATTTGGAAAATTAAACGAGTCAAAGTTGATTTGGAAAAAAAAAAAGAAAAAAAAAACGAATAAAAATTTGTCTTGGAAAAATATTCAATTCTATTTTAATTAAATATTTTAATGAGTGAATTGAAAGATCAACAAGATGCTGCAATTAAGCAGAAAAATAAATTGTTTTTGCGAAGAAAATAAAATATAATGGAAATGAATTTGTGCAGGGGCTGGCACATTAAAGCTAAGATTCCCCCACTGCCGTTGGTTAACCTTTAGGGATCTGTAGCAACATGTCAGGGGCTTCTGCAAAAACTTGTACTGTAACAAGAAAAGAAGTACAAAATTGAAGAAAGACAAAAAATAAATAAATAAACATATCGAAAACAAAACAATTGTGTTCTTTTAGTCTTTAAGAGTTCACTGTGCTGCAATATGTGGTACCTTTTTTTGCAACTTTATTTACTTATCTGGAAGTGTTAGGCCTCCACATATAAGAATACACTTGTTATAAGATTATAGTTACTTCTATTCTGGTTATAATTAAATTTTAATTATGGCAATTAGTATTATTTTATTAACTTTAATTCCAAGTATTTTTTAGTTTAGTCGCCATCTCTACTGCCATATTTTTTTTCAAATCAAATATTTATTATTTAAATAAATAATTTACAAATACCAAATAATGAAACAATTAAGACATTATTATAAATTAAAGTCAGTTAATTTTTTCAATTAAATGCAACACCATTTCTTGATTTTTTCGCTCTCGCTGCCAACATATTTTGAAGTTATTTAAAAAGCTGCCAAAGCAAACATAATTTTCGTTACGTGCAGAAAATGTATAAACATTCAATAAAAGCTTTTAAAGCTCTGTAACAAGAATTTAATTACTTTATATAATATCAACGACAAAGAAAAGAAAAACAAGTAAAAGTGCTATATTCGGCAGTGGAGAATTTTATACCCTCTTTTATGTACTAAAAAATTTCGATTTTCCAACCCTGGAACCGAATTTTTAATACCAAATTAATTCTTCCTGAAGTATAAAAAAGATTTCATTCACACACAACCAAAATAAGGAACTTATATGGCTACTTTTATGTACCAAAAAAAAATCGATTCTCCAACCCTGGAACCGATTTTTTAATACCAAATTAATTCTTCCTGAAGTATAAAAAAGGTTTAATTCACTAAAAAAACAAAATTTGGAATTTATGTGGGTACTTTTATGTAGGTACCAGAAATATTTCGATTTTCCAACTCTGGAAGCGAATTTTTATTTTTTTACCAATGCAATTCTTAGTGAATTTTTTAACTTTTTGGTTACTTTCATGTACCATAAAATATTTCATTTGTCCAACCCTGGAATCGGAATTTTTTTAAAATTTTATTATTAATTTTGTTCTTCCTGAATTATAAAATAGTTTTCATTAGCAAAAACAACAACGTCAATTGCCTCTTTTGTTACTTTTATTCATAAAGACGGACGTCTAGAGAACCATCTTTTAGGTCTTGGTTTTAAATACTAATTTATTTGTTTTTGAAATATAAAATATGTTTTGAGAACAAACAAAAAATGTGTTATTTAATACTAAAAAAAAATTAAATTTCCAGCTCTGGACCCGTTTTTTTGGCTTTTCTGATTTCCAATGCCAATGAGTTTCTTTGAGAAAATTCAAATATATTTCATATAAAAAAATTGTTTTAAATGGTTGATTTTATGTACCAAAAAAAATGTCAGTTGTCCAACCCTGGAACCATCTTCTTGATCGTTCTGGCATTCAACCCTAATTACTTTGTTTCTAAAATATGTTTGTTTGCCACAGACAAAAATAAGTTTTATTTAGTTATTTAATTATTACAAAAATGTTTAAATTTCCCAGCTCTGCAGTTACCTTTTTGACTTTTCTGATTTCTAATGCCAATGAATTTATTTCACAAGCATCAAATATGTTTGATATACAAAGTAAAACAAATTTGTTTTGGTTGAATGTTTTTAAGTTTCAGTTGTCCAGCCCTGGAACCATATTTGAGATCTTTCTGATTTTCAATACTAATTTCTTTCTTTCTAAAATATAAAATATAATTGATTACTAAAGAAAAAAATTCATTTTATTTATTTATTTTAAAAAATGTTTAAATTATCCAGCTCTGGAGCTACGATTTTGGCTATTCTGATTTATAATGCCAGTGATTTCCTTCGAAAACATCAAATATGTTTGACATAGAAAAAAATTTGTTTTAGTTGGTTACTTTTATGTACAAAAAGTTTCCGATGTCCAACCCTGGAACCATTTGGAGCTGTCTTTTTGGCTTTTTTGATTTATAATACCAATGAAATTTTTTCAAAAACATCAAGTTTGTTTAACCTCTGAAGAAAAAAAAATTTTTTTCAGTTGGTTACTTTTCTGTACCAAAAAAGGTTCAATTGTCCAACTCTGGAGTTGCCTTTTTTATTGTTGTTTGATTTTTGTAAACAATTTCATGCTTTTGAAGTATAAAATTGGTTTATTTAAAAAAAAATTAGTTACTTTTTTGTACCAAAAATAAGTACAAGTTTTCCAGCTCTTTAATCGTATTTTGCTTATTTTCATTAGCATTTATTTAGGACTATTTCCAATACATTAAACCAAAACCGTAATCTCTAATTTTCTGGGGGTTTCGGAAGCCCGATTTCACGAACAGACAGACGGACCTCGCCTATTCGGCTTCCCTATTCATAAGGACCCAGAATATACACACGCAAGGACAAACCTATAAATAAGCTTCCACCATTTTTGGTGAAGGGTATAAAAAGCAGTACAAATGAAAAGAGAATTTTTTGTTAAAAAACACTGTTAAGCGACTTAAAATGTGCTGAATAGCCCAGTTTAAAATCAAAGTACGAAATAAGTTGAAGAATTGTTTTCACAAGCAAACGAAGAGGCAGGTGGCAATTAAATAATTGCCTGATTGTAATGCAGGCAGACGCATTTTAATTTAAATGCCATAAGCGCATGGCACACTGGGCACTCAATCGCTTGATGCAAATAGACAAACAAACACGTAGGGTGTGTGTGTTTGTTTGGTGTGTGAATTCATTTGTAAAGGCATTCAAGTTGTTGTGTAGGAGAGTGTGTGTATGCTCAGCTATTTGACCATAAAAAACCAATCGATAAATCCAACAAAATATATGCACCTGATGTTGAGTCGTGCTCCAAATAAATGCAATTTCAGTTGAATATATTTTTTTCTCCTATTATTCGGCATCTACTTTTGAAAACACAAACATTTCAAAAAGAAAAAATCATTCATTATTTAATTGCAAACTCGTAGGGGATTGTGGTACCTGTCATAATGGCAGCAAACAATTAAATGGAAATTATAACAACAATAAAAAAGTAAAATTTAATGAAACAACACGTGGACCACGTGTTGGATAAACAAATTCCTTAAGGTGTTTCAGTGGTTTGCAAAATTTATAATTAAATGTGTAAGTAGTTGTTAGTGTTGTTGTCATTTCCTATTATATAATAAAGCTTTGTTGTGAGGTTTCAAGGCTAATTAGTGTGCATCAGAGTCACGTTGATTTTGATATAAAAAATAGTTCACCCTAAATTAATGTATAGGGTGTTCCAGCAAGAATGCAATTTTACATTTAAAAATATAAACACACTTTTTTCGAGAGATTTGTGATTTTTTTATTGGATTTTTTCCGATTAAGTATAAAATAAAATATTCGTTGACTTTGGCGACGGGCCGTTATTTTTTTTAATGAAATTTTCCATAACCTTTTCACAGAGATGTGGCTGTATATCACAGATGATTGTCATCGGTGTGGAACAAGTTTATTTGATTTTGCTTCAATTAAAATCTTGCAAAGAGAAAAAAATGCCACTGAAGTGGCCAATAGAAATGTAAAGTGAAAAAAGAAGCACAAAGCGTTATTTCCAATTTACATTTCTATTTAACTTAAAAATGATCTCGGGAATATTTAAAAATAATTTCGGGAATATGACCGACGCGCATCCAGAGCGTTCGATTTAGTATCACTTTTTCGATCTTGGCTGGTCGTATCCCATAAATAACATGTTAGCCCCATAGGACGAAATAATAGAAAGATTATCAATTGCATGAACTTGGGCACGGGTTCCGTATTCATTTTTGAAGAAATGTAATCGAATAATGCCACTAGTGTCGAAAACTGAATTTATCGGAATGCAATGCAGTGTGTAGGGTGTGCTATGGATTGTTTGTATTTTGGATTTTCTTTTTTAAATCATTAATATGGGAAAAACATCACAATTATATAACTAAAAAATAGATATTTTGTTTTATAAAAAAAAATATGATCTTGACCCAAATAATCGCTTTGCGATACCCTTTTAACTTCCCGTTAAAAAATATGATAATACAAAAACAAGTAAAAACGTTATATTCGACCGGGTCGAATCTTAAATACCCTCCAAATATTTAGTAAGTGAATTTGAAATGTTTAACTTGGTGGGACAGAGTTTCTTTATATAATATCGTACGTCAACGCCCACTAAAGGGGGCGGGGTTCAAAAATATGCAATATCATGTTTTCCACAGACGAACGTTTGGGCATTGCTAGACCGTCTTAGACTTCATCACAATTCTCTTTTGGCGGGGTCGCTCTGAGAAGGGCTGTGGGGGAAACATTTCACCTTTGTCATTAAACTCTAAAAATAAATGCTTGGGATAATTATATACAAAATTAAAATTTCTTTTTTTTGATAGGGTCATTTAGCGGGCAAAGGGGGAGGAGGGGGTAGGGCAGAAATCGGCAGTCATAAAACTCTAAAGATAAATGCTTGGGATGATTATATACAAAATTAAAAAAAAAAATTTTTTTTGGTAGGGTCATTTAGGGGGCGAAGGGGAAGGAGGGGGTAGGGCAGAGTAGTACCAGGTTTCGTCTCAGCTTCGTCATTAAAGCTTAAAAGTGTTATTTTTAAGGAATGTAGGCTTAAGTAAAACAATTTGTTAAATTTTTATGCTATTTTTGCCTATAATAACGCCCACTGAAGTGGGCGGGGTCAAAAAATATTTTTATTTTATTTAATGGCTCCAAGTTTAAGGCGTTGGACTGTATTTGACATAAAAATATATCATTTGCTTAACAAAATAACCAAAAAACTTTAAAAATTATGTTGTTTTTTCTGGGTTGGTTTAGTTCTTCTTAGGGGAACTTTTTTCCCTCTTGCCCGATTTAGCCCATCTTCGAACTTAACGAACTAAGTTTTAAAATATATTTATGCCAAATTTCAAGAGTCTAGCTCTTTTCGTTTGGACTGAATCGTGATTTCCACAGACGGACGGACGGACATGCTCAGTTCGTCTTAGATTTCATCACTGATCAAGAATATATATACTTTATGGGGTCTGAGATGGATATTTCGATGCGTTACAAACGGAATGACAAAGTGAATATACCGTCCAAGTTCTTTTTTGGAGGGTATAAAAAAATCACGTAGTTATTGGGTATTGAGGGGACAGATTAGGAAAGAGGAGAAGATGTACAGTTTTTTTGTAGCTATTTCAACCTTTTACTTCGCTGGCTAATTTTTGCTACAGGACCGACGAAGGTGGGTGCTGTCACTCTGCTTTTTAGTACATGATAGTGCTTCTGCTTCATAGTCTGGTGTTCTACTACTTCAGCCAACAGCACCCACAGATCACCAGATCTCGATGTTTTGAGTTCCAGAAGCTTTCCTGACTACTTCTGAGAAGTCGTCACTATGTCTGTGTATATGTATGTGTGCGTCGAACTAAACTAGTCACGTTTCAAAGGGTTAATTCCTGCAAATTGGAACCGGTTCGGAAGAAAACTCAGAAAAAACATTTTTTTCAGATTTGTTTTTTAATAGCTTTTAAATGGATTTGCCAATCAATTCACCTCTTGACCTTAAAAAACCACGTCGATCGCCTTAGGCTGGATCAAAATCGCTTGCCACGTTCGTGAGATATCGTGATCGAAAAAATTCTAAAAAAGTGGATTTTACAATCACGTATTTTAGCGGTTAAAATAAGCAGGAAGTTCCAGGTATCGCTTTTAGCGTCAAAGGTTCTCCATACTTTTTCTAGTACAATGCGTAGCCTTTGAATAGGAATATGCACCGAGAACGCCGCCAGCCTAAAATCGATATAAAAAAAATACTTTCCGCATGCATTGACTGCTCTCGGATCTCATGTTGTAAATTGTTATCTTCTCAAATTTGACTATTTTGGTTGTACACGTACCCATCCATCCAGAAATGAGCCCCATTGCTGCAGATGATTTTTCGATGAATGAAAAAGACACTCATTTTGTCCATCCAAATGCTATAAAAAAACATATTGAATAAATGACAATTAATTTGACAGATGACAGAGCTGCCACATGTTGGCAAGTAACTGCTGGAAGACTGTAATACTCCGATCTTGTACGCAATACTCTCTCCTTTAAGTGACCGCCTCTAGATTAATACCCGGAAGTCAATCCTTTCGCGGTAGTTTGCTACCTCTTTTTTTTAATTTTGGGCTGCTTTTCGGTGAGAACTTGTTAGGCAGCGTAGTTTTAGGTGATCACAATTTTTGTTGTACCAATATTATATAACTTTTTATAGTATCGGTTGGATGCCTCATTTTTTATAGAGTCTATGCAAATTTGAGGTTACGAAGAAATTATCTTAAAAACACACTTTTTTTTGCCAAATTCAATTTTATTGATAGAAATCTAAAGTAGAAATATGGGAACTAATAATGGAATATGACGTCGGGCACGCCGGCAGATGTCCGCTCTTTTCACAAAATGTTGAACCACATTTGGCAGCAAAGCTTCAATTATCTCGTCAATACAGTGCCGATTTTTTTTCAGAGCGTTAGTTGTTTGTTCAAATAATCCAACGGCGGACAATAACTAAATTGTGTGCCTTGTGGAGCAGTCTTGTTGCAACCCAAGGTCGCTGATATCAACATTAGCCAATTGTGGGCACAAAAAATCGTTTATCATGGTTTGGTAGCGCAGAGAATTAACAGTGACGACGTTTTAATGCTCATTTTCGTAATAATACGGGCCGATGATGCCACCTGATCACTAACCTCACCATATGGTCACCTTGTTTGGATGTAATGGGTTTTCGAGGATTTTGTGAGCCTCATATGCAGCAATTAATACATTGAATTTCCACAGTTAAAATTCGTTGCTTAAGAGTATAGTAATCCATAGTTAAAATTTCCTAACTTTTCAATAAATAAATGTCGCAGAATGACAGTCCAGTTATTGACATTTCATCATTTGACAGCCAATTTACTTCCTAACCTCAAATTTGCCCACCCTGTATTATATAGCGGAATGTTAGAGACGTGCAGATATTCCCAACCTTCCGCACCTGCATCTACATGGTACTTGTGGATTGTGTATTTTTTTCAACACTTTAAAAGCCTTGTGCTTATGATGAAATCGTTATAATTTTTTCTACAAATTATTAATAAATTATAAAAATTTGCTAAATAATTATAAGGCGGAAAAGAGCACAAACACACCTGATATCTTAAAAATAAGTGTTTCAATAATTTAGTCCCGTAACTAAAAAAGAAAAAAGTAAATATTTGAAATATATTATCATTTATCACAAAAACGAAATCAGAAAAGTAATAAAATCAATTATTGTTGCATGTTCAAAGTCTACTGGTGCTAAATTATTGAAATAAAAACACAACAACAAAAAAATCATGTTATTTTCAATTAATTTTTATTGAATACAACAACTACCGCATGTGGCAGAAGTTGTGCAGCAGCCGAACATTTTTGTGGCAAATTGTATTAAGTTGTTTTACATGAGTTTCATTGGCATGAAAGCATGAATTATGAATTGGTTTCTATTGAATTTAGCTGCAACTAGAGCTGTCGCAGTAGCCGTGCCACGAACTGATTCAATCGCCACTGTTATTTTACTTTTATTTATTAAAGATCCAACATGAGCCAATTTTTCGTTTGCTGAGATTACAATTATGAAAAGTGAAGACTTTAGAAATAAATTCCTGTCAGCTGCTAAACAGTCGAAGAGAAGCTGCAAAAGTAGCGCGCCTTAGCAATTCGTGGCAACTGTTGCTTGTTTGTATTTTACATTTTTAGTTGCTTTTGGTTATGAAAACTGTTTAATTGATATTCTCTATATGGTTTTTGTTATTTTAATAAAAATATTCGTTGGCGTTTTTCCGCGCCAAAGTTGTTATTTTTTTAATTTCAACGCCAAATTGCGGTGATTTGTTGTTTAGAGGCGCCTATTAATTTGTTTATATTTCAACGATTTTTTGATGATAAATGAATCAACGAAAAAATGCTAATGCAAAAGCAATTAGCGGTGAATAGGTTTTGTTGAGCAAACAAATTCGATAGGAATCTTTAAAATTAAATAAATTAAATGGCAATTAAAGTTTTAGATTAATAAAAACTTGATATAAATACAAGTAGCATTTTTTTGTGTAAAATTAGGGGCAAGTTGAAAATTTAATTATACAAGAATTTAAAGAAAAAAGATGAATTTTAAAATTTAACTGTTGCACGCACTTAGCATGAATAGTTTGTTTGTGAGGGTCGTAAAAGTTAAAAATGTTTGGCCTGTTCGGCGATTTTCTGCTGTATAAAATATAGTGGGTTAAAAAAAGTTTCTTCAAATTTTGTAAAAAAAAAAATGGAATTAAGTTGTTCAAAATCGCTTCAAATATTGAAAGTTGCATACGGCAAGTGTTACAAAGTCAAGAAGATGATAATGGTGGTCCTCGTTTTGGACGTCCAAGGCTCATCAACAATCGATGACTTGATACAACTCTCGTATGCTATTTCCTAATACAATTTGTATAAATAAAAACTTTATCTCATTCAGCTGAGCCACCTAAAAGAAGTGGTGACAAATAAAAATAAACATGAGTACTGATGATGAAAGTGTAGCGTTTTTCGAAAACAGCTGTTTTGCTCTGCTGTGCAAATTGATTAATTGACTTTCCTTTATGATTCGCAATATTTATCATGTCTTGCTGAATTGAAAACAAATTTTCGAATAATTAACTTGTGAATCTTAATTGAGTTTAAAATACCGATGAAAATTTTGAGAAAATGAAGAAAATTTCTGCGAATTTTTAAAGAAGTTCCTCAGCAACGGCATAACGCGTGGCTTATTCGACGAAATTTTTTCGCAATTCAGGGAATGAAGTGCATTTTTATGTGGCAGCGAACTTTGATCCAAAAAATATTTCAATTTCTAAGTCAAAAAAACGGAGCCTTAATCATGCCTCAGATATGGATTCACCAGATTTGAGCTCCTCTTCCATAAATGGAAGAGAATAGTGTTTTGCAAAAATTAAGGAAATAAAAATCATATCGCTGAGAAAGTTCAAAGACCAAAAAATTGTATATAAGAACTTCGAAAAATAGATGTACCCTTTCGTTAAAACTTTTTAAAAAATTTAAGGAATATTTACTTCTTTCTTTGAAATTGTTTTATAAAAAGTAGAGAACATCGATCTGTTTGTCAAAATTGCATGTAGAGAAAATTTAAAAAGCAGCCGCCAAAGAATTAACTTGTTTGACCTTAAAATCTTTTCCGAAAAATATGAAAAAAAAAATCTGAAAACTACTTGACCCTACAAACTCTCAAACTATGATTGAACAAAAAAAAAAAAGAAATACATTTTTTTTTATGATGAAAATTGTATTAGTCTAATTTTTTCAAAGCACTATACAGTCGGTGCAAGAGGAATAATTAATAAGATACGAGTGCAGAAATAAAAAATATATAAAAATAAGAATTTTTTATTCAGACTCGAGTTCAAATCGCAGTCTGCAAATTATTTTTAAGAAGTTTTATAAAATTAAAATTATTTTATTAAGAGTGGAATATTTAGAATATTTTTTATAACCATCAAATAATAATATTCTAAATATTCCACTCTTACAGTTTTTTCACACTGAAAGTTATAAACTGGCTTCAGCGTTAAATCCATAAAAAGCTGATTTTTTATTCACACTGCAAATTGTGGTTTTAACATACAAACTGTATAATAAATTTGCCCAAAATAAATTAAATCGTTCATAGAATTGAATTTGTTTCTGTACCTCTTCTCTATTTTTACAACACTTAATTGACAACCTGTACAACAGAAGTTTCTGTGTGAAGGAAAAAAGAAAAAATTTTACAATGCGTTCTAAAATAGAAATTATTTTACATTTTGTGAAATAATATTTTAAAATTATGGAACTACTTACACAAACTGAAGAACTTCTTGGAAATCCAGTTTTTATATGTATGCAAAAAACGTATGCGGATGCTGAAAGAAAAAATGCCCTTGTGTAATAACATAAGCAATACCAGCTGTTTCCAGTATAGAACTTGGCAGCACTCAACTTGGCACAGCCAGAAACAGGCAAAAACAAGGTTGCATTTCCTAAAACCTACTTAAAACCAATTCGTAAGTAGTTTCAAGTTGGTTTTAACAAAATCGTTTTGTATGGTAAAAACAGGTTTTAACTCTTGGTTTTAACGTTAAAACCAGAATTTATTAAAACAATGTCAGTGTGAAAACACTATTATATTTATATATTAAAGGCCTATATCATAAAAAGTATTTCATGCTTAGAACCTTCTTATTTGTCTTATTTCTTATAGAAATAAGACAAATAAGCAGGTTATAAGCCTGAGATATTTTTGTTATAAATTAGGCCTTTAATATGTCTGAGATTTTCAGGACCTAAATTAAAAATTGTATTTTAGTGGCATATAATTCTAGTACAAAAACTTTGCTGCGGTATTACGGTGCAATAACAAAAGTATTTGGCATTGTGAACTGCAAGTTGATCTATGGACACACGCCTTAGATAAATTATAAAGTATAAGTGAAACATAAAAATACGCTTTTCTGACTACCAATTGATACATAAATTTCTGTGTTCCTAAATAATAAACAACAGCAGTTTATTGTCGTGCAATATGTGCACCATTACGTCTACGCGCCATTGAACTTCTCGGCAGGAAATGTCTATAGTGAAACTATACTGACTTTCTATTGACACAGTCACCATTACTAGTGACTTATAATATACCAGACAAAGGTTATTTATTGTAGACATTTAATATGTACTTCTTATTGAAAATCCACTACTAACATTGAAGCTATTGACTAGGTAGTTCTTTTGGGGTTTTATGTACACATTGCCACCAGTGATACAATAGTGCGACCATTTAAAATAAATTTTTACTTGTAACGCTCTGCTTCAATGTTAGTATTCCGATAGAACATATTTATACTGATATTCACCTCATTAGGCATTAATTTCGTTCCCAAAGTATGGAACACACGTATTGTTTTGTTGTTTAATAATAGTCGAGAGTTTGGTATTAAAAGAATTAAATTAATTGAATAAAAAAACACACACACACATACATTTCAAAACCAAAACAAAAAGCTACCAAATTATAAACCAGATTTGGATAAATAAAAATCAATAATAATTAAATTTGTGGCTGAGACAAACATAAAATTTATTGGACCACTTTTCTATGGTTTGTTTACAGTTTGTATTGTTTTCTATCAAGAAATCTATTTATATGCAAATTTATATTAAAAATAAGTTAATATATATTTTTTTATATTAATATTTTAATTGCTTAAATTAAAATTTTATTTATGAATAACATTACCAATCAAAATATTAACAATTGATACATTTAACGAAGCAAACAAAACGTGATTATTAACAAGTTTCCCTCTCTCTCTCTGTCTCTTTCTCAGTGTTGTGGGAAAATCTGGTTGCCCTTTTAGCAAATTTACATAAAAAAGTTTAAAAGCGACATTAAAGTTAATAATAAACAAACCCCCTTTACTAATTGAAAATGATTAAGTAATTGACAGAATTAAAGGAAAAATAAAACTGCAAGGAATATAAAAATTTATAAAAAAAGTAAAGTATCCCGCCATAAACGTTTTTGTTCCCCTTTTTCTTTCATAAATTTTGTGCAAACAATTTTAGTAGAAATATAAAACGCATTAAATATCTTGAACAAAATAGCTGCTTTAAGCTGTAAGACGATGAAGCCATGTGAAAAATAATATTTTAAATGCAAAATAAATTCGAAAGAAATATGAGAGGGAGCGCGGGATGTAGTTTTAAGCTAAATTGGCAAAATTCCAAATATACAAACAGACAAGAAAATATTATTAATGGGGCTAGTGGTGCGTCTCAAAAGTAAAAAAAAAACATAAAAACAAGTAAAAGTGCTATATTAGGCTGTGCCGAATATTATACACCCTTCACCGCCATACGCCTTGAGTGTATACATATAGCCCAACCCTGGAACCATCTGTCTGATTTTTAATACTATTTTCTTTTTAATATATAAAAATAATTGATTACTAAAGAAAAAATGCTATAATTTGATCATTTTATAATTAAAAAAAAAATTAAGTTTGCCAGCTCTGGAGTCTTTTTGATTTCTAATTTCAACATTAAATATACATATATTTAATTTATAAAGAAAAAGAAAAAAATTACTCTTGTTTGGTTACATTTAGATAAAAAAAAATGTTTGATACCAATTTTGTTTTTGCTGAACTAAAGAATAGTTTTAATTAGTAAAAAACCGACGTTAGTTGCCTTTTTGGCTACTTTTATGTATAAAAAAAATTTAAATTTTCCAGTCCGGGAAGCGAAGTTTTAATTTTTTTTACCAATACTAGTCTTCATTAGGTATAAAGTCGTTTTATTTAAGAAAACCTTAAAATTTGCAACAATTTGGGTCACTTTCCCTTCCCAACCCTAGAAGTGAAATTTTAATTTTTTTGTTTACCAGTGCAACTCTTCATGAGGTATAAAGTAGTGCTATTTAAGAAAAATTTACAATTTTGAACCATTTTGGTCACCTTCATGAACTATAAAATATTGCACTTGTCCAACCCTGGAATCGAAATTTTTTTGTTTGATTTAATAACAATTTAATTCGTGATGAAGTATAAAATAAGTTTAATTAACAAAAAAAAAAAACAAAAACACAAAAAAGCAGAATGTAGTTTCCTTTATATAGTTTAAAGATGATTTCAAGTCAATGTTGACTGCGGCTACGCCTAAAATGGTGCATACGCTGCGTTAAATTTTGGTTTACTTTCTCCTATATATCGGCTGGTATCTCACGAATAAATTTTTCAATATTGGCTTCCCTATAGACATGAGCCTTTACAAAGCACCACCAAAAAATAGTCCAAAAGAGTTACATCGCCAATTGACCGGCCCCCAAGCACCAAATAAACTGTTCTCTGAACTCGACTCGTCAATTGGGTCATTCCTTTGCATGCTGTGTGGCATATGGAATCTGTTGAAACCGCAAATGTCAGTCAAATCCAGCTCTTCCACTCGCCATTCACAATAACGTTCCTGCTCTTCACATCAAATACAACAATTTCGCTTATTCACGTAATCCATTCAATCAGAAATGAGCCTTATTCATAAAATAAAAGAAGTGCACGGTGAGCTTTCTTAACGGAGCATGAATTTTGATAATAGAATTCAATAGTAGTTTCAAGGTTAAATTATAAACCAAACTGAACATGTTTAACTGTAATCCACTAAACACATTCACGACAACAGGTTACCTAGAAAATGTGTTTAAATAGGGAAAAGTAGCGCGGACAACAACCTGTCCCTTGAAAATAATTACTCCTATATAAACACTTGTTTTCTATAGGGTCCGCCAAATAACTTTTTTTTTTTTGAAAATGCTATAAAAAAACTAATATAATATTTTCTAAAATTTCTTGTTTTATTTGAAATTACAATCCTTCTGGTTAATAATGGAAAATAATTTCATTATGGCTGCATGGCCCGATAACGATCGCCATTGACTGTAACGGCCACTCCTTGCTCATTTTCGAAGAAAAATGGCCCAATTATGCCTCTGGACCAAAATCCGCACCAAACAGTGACTCGTTTTGGGTGCGTCGGCTTTTCAATGTATGCGTGCGGGTTTTCTGTGCCCCAAATGCGACAATTTTGCTTGTTTACATACCCGCCAAGATCAAAATGAGCTTCATCTGAAAAGATGATTTTTTGGCAAAATCGGCATCTTCTGTAAGTCGATCGCAGGCCCACTTAGCGAAGCGAAAACGCATTGGATGGTCAACCATATTCGTTCAGCGGAAGGATAAAACTAATTATCTGTCAAATCAGACATGAGCTAAGTGTTACCATTCACGAAATAAGCACTAGTTGAAAAAAACGTTAGATTGCGGACCCTATATTTCTGTAGTCGCGTGGTCGGTAGCCTGCTGTCGTGAATATGTTTAATGCGTAACATGTTACACGAAAACAGCTGAGCCATTAAAAGCAGCGTTGTCAAAAAAGAAAGTTGCTAAAATAAACACCCTCTATTACACGAAAAAACTGAATGACAATTAATTTTCCATTGTATAGGTTAATAGTACATATATCCTGGAATATAAATAAATTTTTTCAGCCATAGATTCCCTGAAAACAAATTGTTGTTATAATCGAAACAATAAAAAATATATTAACTGCCTGTTTTTGTAAAAAGAATAAAAATTTTCGTTTGGGTATTTATTGTTTTTGTTTCAATATAAGTACCCAAACGAAAACTTTATTCTTTTTACAAAAACAGACAGTAAATAAAAAATAATAATACAAAATAATTTGCTTATATGCTATTTTTTTATAACGAACTCGTTAAAAATTTTGTCGAAATTTTTTCGATATGGAAAGCCAGAATTCCAAAAGTAAAAAAACGGTACTACAGTTTTAAATCAGGGTAGCCAATTATCAGAGGTCTGTCAAACTCTTCATTTACATATTTTGAAATAAAAAGTGAAACATATTCTAATTTTTTTTTTCATAAAAGGTTTATAATATAAATTTTTGTAACATTTGCTTTGTTAAACTGTTATAAATCAAACATACTTTTTTTTATATATTATGCCTTTAAAATGTTACTATTATATATCGATCAGTATTAAAAACGCTGCAATATTTGTTAAAGACTTTAAAATATTTGCAAACGCTACAATACATTACCATGTCTGCGTTTGTATGTGTGTATGTTTGTGCATGGAAATAAAATATATTTTTATCTTCAAACAATATTGAGGGTATCTTGTATCGCATAATTGCGGTTTAATGTATAACCTTCCAAATGCATCTGCAATAGTAGCTGAAATAACAGCCAAAGAGCTGCTGATAACGCATCTTCTAAGAAATGAATTAAATAAATGTGAGCCTAATACAGTGCTCTTTAAAAGTAAAGTGACATAATAACGCTCAATGTACAATGCAAATAGTAAAATAGTTGAAGTATAAAAGAATTCAGTGAAGTGTGAGTTCAGGTCATACGCTAAGACCTCGCTGCTCATTTTTGGACAAAACTTTTATTATTAAGCGCCTACTTAGCTCAATAGTTTAATTGTGTCCATGGAAGTGTAAATTCTAAAACAGTGTCTAGACATACATCTTGAATTTTTCGCAATCAGTGCCATTATTGAGCTCAATTAATAATATAAAATTTTAATTAAGTAATTACTCAATTAACATTTAATTGCTATAATATGGAGTAAAATTAGAAATGCAGCACTGCTAAAAAGTGTGCTTAGTGAGCAAAATATAACTCACTGAACGAAATTAGTCGAGACTCGGCACCTAAAATGTGGCAAAGTACAAAGTTGAAGTTAAGTTATTGACATGCAATTGATTATTAATTAGAAAATTTGGTAAATAAAAACTCTCTTTTCATTCTAATTAAAATTTAAATTCTTATGGCATTTGACTTAAGGAATCAAAGGAATTATTTTAATGCGGTCGTTTCCAATGTGTTGGGAGGAGCATGACTGACTGAGACACCTTTCCGTCAGCATAAAAACTTACGTATTAATATTTTATATAAACGTGCAAAAAAGGAACTGCGATAAGTTAAAAATGTTTAACCTGCTGGTTCAGAGTTCCTTTAAGACATTTCTGTGCCCAATTTTAAAACTCTATACAAGGTCACTCAGGGAAAGGCCGACGGGGAGATATCTCACCTGATGCGTAAAAACTAGAAGACCTGATTTTCTGGGTACTTAAGTGTAAAAAAAAGTTTTTCTTGATAAGGTCATTTAGGGGGCAAAGGGGTTGGAGTGGTAGGGCAGGGGAAGATCAGAGAAAGCATTACCTTCGTCGTAAAATTTAATAGATTAAATGTTTAAGGAATGTAGGCTTAAGAAATACAATTCGTTAAATGCACTACTTTTTCATATAATAACGCCCACTAAGGGGCGGAATTCAAAAATAGACTATATCATGTTTTCCACAAACGAACGTATGGGAATTACCAGATCGTTTTAGACTTTATCGCTGATCAAGAATATATATAACTTTAACTGTATTTTGAAATATATTTGCCTGGACATCCATAATGTCCCGGCACCCAAACCAGTGTCACCCTTGAATGTCTCGCTATCTCGTTGATGGACAGTCGGCATTCGACCACAGTTTTCGATGTACTGTACACACCACTAATAGCAGAGATGACTGCTTTGCTATCGGTAACAATGAAGATATCATCCGATATCCTATAGTACCTCAGCCATCTCGCTGCCGAGTAATAGCAGAGGGAAAGGAAAGTCCACCTGTTCCCTGTCAACGACAATGGAACGGAAAAGTCCACCAAAGAAGGGTCTTGGTACACAATAGTCAATGTTGGCATGGATTTCCGAGTGCTCTCTTAAAATCCTAGCATGCCCATAGTCAGTCCTAGTCCATGGACATACTGTATTCAACCTGACCGCAGAGAATAGAGCCAGTTGTCTGGGCAGAATGTCAACCGGGAGCCAATTTAGCATTGCGAAAATTGCTCCCGTTGGTGTAGATCGTGGTGCGCCTGTCATCAGTCTCGCTACGACCCGAAAGACTTTTTCAAAGGTCCTGCGATGAGCCTGCTTGTCCATCGCATTCCACCATACCAACACTCCGTAAAAGAGTACTGGTTTAATAACAGCCTCAAGGATCCAATTGATCCCCTTAGGGTTGATATCCCATTTGAGGCATGATAAAATATGAGGAGTCAGGTTGAAGTTAAATTATTGACATTAAATTTATTATTAATTAGAAAAAAGCAAAAAATAAAGATACGAGATTTGAGGTTGCGGTCCTCGTGAATATGAAAATTTTTTACATTTAGTTGTTATACTTTAGTTGATTCAATTTTGTATAGGAGAACAGGGAGATAATTATGTCAATTAAGTGAATATTGACTCAATTAAAAATGCATGTCTGAACACCATATAAGATGCTTTAAAATGTCTGCATATTGTAAATTACATTACATAAACAGACACGTCGACATGACTTAAATAAATAAATATATATTTATTAAGTATTTCTTGGACCATAATTTCTATTCACTAGTTCGAGCAGAACTGGCTCCAGTTTCTAGATTTTGACTTCCAAGTGAACTTAATCAAATTTTACTCCAAATGTTAAGTGGTTAACAGAGCTCTGTTAACTGCAGACTAGGTTTGTTACAGCTTTCGGTTTGCGTCTTCGCTAATATAAATTTAAATTTATCTGCACGCACACAATTTTGAACTGTATTTAAAAAAAAACATTGACTGCTACTTAAAAAAAAATCACTCTTAGTTACTGTACTTCTCATAACAGAACACAATTTTTAAAAATTCAATAGTCGCATGAGTACTGGTGAGTTATGTTTTGAAAGGAAAAGTTTTCGAATTTCTATGTTAAATTTTCGAATAATTTCCGTTTCGAATCGAATTACATAATAACCCCCTGTACACACCTATTAGGGCAACTTGAATTTTCTTTCCTTGGGACACCCTATAATTTTTCAATTTGTTTCACATCCAATTAAATTCATGGAAACACTATTTTTTAATGAATTTAACCACATATTTATTATCCATGAATAGAAAAAAAAATTAATCGGCTATTTACTGACCGTACATTTTATTCACTCACTATTCTCAAATGATGATTTTTTTCCAACAGCCATGAAGCTTAAATTTCACAAATAAACAAATTCAAAGAAGTAGAAGAAAAAGAAGAAGGAGAAAAAATATTGCCCAAGACACATCCATACATATAGCCAGACGTCAATTTGGCGTATCTACTTTAATGGAGATAAAATGAAATTGAAACAATTTACACATGCAGTCAATGAATAATTTACTGAACAATTAAAAAAACAACATGTGAAGCAACATGAAGCAACAAGATACAAAACTAAACCACAAATGAAATTTAATTAATTGCTACTTAAAAGACACAATTTAAGCAGCAAACAAATGAAGTTAATGTGTAACAAAAGAATTAAATAAAAACCGTAATATGAAAAAAAACAATAATAGCATTGAAAAAAAAACAAACAAACAAAAAAGAAAAAAATAATAATAATAATAATAATATATAAAAAGATATTCGCTAACATCCCAGTGAAATATTTTGAATGCTATTTTGGAAATAATCTTTTGCAGTTTGCTACCAAAATACTCGTATCATAAAGTGTGTTTTATATTTATTACAGTGTTTTCCCACTGACATGGTTTTAATAAATTCTGGGGCTTTAACGTTAAAACCAACTGGTAAACCCTGGTTTTACCATACAAAATGATTTTGTTAAAACCAACTTAGAACCATTTTCGAATTGGTTTAATGAAATGTAACCTTGTTTTTGCCCGTGCTAAGTTGAGTGCTGCCAAGTTATATATTGGAAACAGCTGATATTGTTCATATTAATATTTTGTTGTTGTTTTTTTTATATATAACAACTTGATTTCCAAGAAGTTCTTCATAATATTAGATTACACCAATTTCTTTTTCTTTGCTAATCAACGATATTCTAGGGTTAATTTATAGCTTTTTTCTGCTTTGTAGCGGGTTAATAATTTTTTTATAAATTAGGCTGTTTATATTTTAGAACGAAATGAATTTGATTATGAATAAAATCAAAGAATTGGGTTGGAAGGATTCTATTTGTATAAGGGTATAAAAAATTCGTCACAGCAATTTTTATTTTTATATATTTTTTCTTATCTTGGACCAGCACTCAGGGGATGACCCCTGCAGATGAAGAAAGTTAGGGAGTTTTTTGTAGCTATTTCAACCTTTTTACTTCGCCGGCTAATTTTTTTGCTACAGAACCGACGAAGTAGGGTGCTGTTACTCTGCTTTTTAGTACACCATCATGTCAGTCGCTGCCAATTATGTTCAGTGCCCAGTGCTATGCCTTCATCATTGAAAACAGGCTGGCAACAACTACCACAACCACGCACTAATGCTGATCAGAACAAATTCAACACAATATTTCATGAATCAGCGCGGGGTTGAACTCAGGATCCTCCGCTTCATAGTCTTGTGTTCTACTACTCCAGCCAACAGCATCCACATATATTTTTGTTCAGAAAGATTTCGTTTGATATTTTATCATCCTATGACTTAATTACATATACAACAACAACAAGTTGTAAAATGTTGTTGTCGTTTATTCCACAGAACGATATCTGGTGCGATCGTGGAACAGGCAGTAAATGATACAATGGGACTTTTGATATTCTTCAAATAATTCAAATATTTCTAATAGGTAAAGAGCAAGATTAGCGGGACTCTACTGTACAACATGAAAATATATTTTATAATATATTTTGCCATCAAGCGTGTGTTATAGAATTTTACATGACGTCATTTTCCTGGTAAATGTTATTCGAAAAGAACAGCAGTAATAAAAAGAAAAACAAACAACTGCTCCAATTTTTGCGTTGTTCATAAGAAAATTGTTGTTGTTTACCTTTTAAATATTCCCTTGCAAGTCATATACTCTCATAAAACAAAAAAGAAACCATGTTCACAAACAAACAAGCAAAGAAATAAATCGAACAACAAGCAGAAAAAGTACGAAAAGAATTCAGAATAAACGCATGCTTGCCCGCCTTTAAGTCACGAAGCTGTTTCATTAGTTTTATGAAATATTTAAGCAAACCGGTTAAGGTTTTTGTTAGTTTTTTTTTTGTTAACAACCACAAAAATAAAGAGTTTGTTTTCTTGCCAACATAAAATCACAATAGCACGTGTTTTGTAAACAACATCAACAAACACAACGACACAAACTTTGAATAGAAGCTGTAGTTTCAATTCCATGTCGTTACTATGGATTTTGAGAGATTAACGGGCAGCTGCCAAAAAACGTTTCATTTAATTAAAATCTATTTCTTAATTGGTTACTATTACAACCAGTGTTACCGTTATTTTACTTAATCTCTTGGTTACTTATTTTAGGAAATAGTTTGTTTGTTTAATTTTCCAAAAATTATTTTCTATAATCAAATTTCGAATACGGCACATGGCAAAATGCCTGAAAGCCTTGTTATATGGTGTTCATACATATATGCATTTGTAATTGAGTCAATATTTACTTAATTGACATAATTATCTTGCTGTTTACGTATACAAAATTTAGTCAATTCAGTTAATGTGTGACAACAGAGTAAAAATGTTTCTTATTCATGAGGGTCCCAAACTCAAACCTGGAATCTTTTTTTTTTAATTTCCTAATTAATAATAAGTTTAATGTCAATAATTTAACTACAATATGGCTCGACATATTTTTTTATTTTTTTGCTTTTTACATAATTTAGGTGCTAAGTCTCGACTAACTTTGTTCAGTGTACCGACTAATTTTGCTCACTAAACACTCTTTTTAGCAGTGCTGCATTTGTAATTATACTCCATATTATAGCAATTAAGTGTTAATTGAGCAATTACTTAATTAAAATGTTATATATATATAATGACAATCAATGCCATTAGGTCAATAATGACATTGATTGCGAATAACTCAATTAAGGTCTGAACACCATATTACACTTGTTCACAACTTGAAAATATCAATCGGAGCTGTTGCAATTGTAATTGTGTGGCAACGCTATTGTTAGCAGCTATTTATCTTCATAATAATAATGAAGTCGAAAAGCATAAATTTTATGCTGCTTAAAAAAAAACTTCTTTCAACCAGTTTGGGTTAGTCGATTACATTGATCGTGCATACATATTTATGTTTGTATGTTCTTTAATTGAAATGATTAATTGAGCATTTAATTTTGTTTTGATTAATTATTTGGACCCTTTTATTTGTTAAAGAGTGTTTCAAAAGCAATTTATTTCCCCTATTATATTATTACAAATTTGAATAAATATTTTTGGTGCTCAACAATCGATTTACAGGTCATTGCCGAAATTTACATACCACTTACATACAAACACACCTACATACACATCTAAGTATGATTGTACACATATTGCAGTGTATTCGTATAAATAAAATCAAACTGCGGACAAAGAAATGTAAATTTTTAATTTAACAATTCAAACAAGATGATAATTTTGATTACATTTCTGGTGGCAGCAGAAGGCCATCTGTGAAGTGATGAAACGGTCCGCTTTTCTAGGGGCGGATATCAAAAGTCAAATTAAGATCTTTTGTACGGTGGAGTGTGCACTTATAATTGATTTTATTTATTCACTTGAGAAGAAGAACATTGTTTCAAGAATTATAAGAAAATATTTTAATGGGGAAGCAAAATTACCATATCGGCAAGTTTAGCTTGAAAACGATTGAAGTATGATAATTTCGTCACTTCTGGGATTACCCTCGCAGTACACTTAAATGCAACACTGCTGCCGTTAACAGTGTATAATTGTTGTGTGAAATATGCCAAAATGGGTTATCGCAAGATGTTCACTAGCGGAAGCGATATTCTTTGTGTCAGTGCGTACTTTGCGAAGAGCAACAGGGCTGAGCACATGTATAATGGTTCCAGTCTCTTCCAATTCCTTAAAAAAGCTTGCCAACTTTTTTTTTGAATTAAATCCAAAACTTTGACTAAATAATAGCGTTTTTACACTGGAAGTTAAAACCATAAACAAACAGCTGATTTTGCGTTCACACTGCAAATTGTGGTATAATAAATTTGTTCAAAAAAAATTTGTTCGTTCATAGAAATGTGTGAGTTTGTTGCTGTACTTGTTCTCGATTTTTACAACACTCAATTGACGAGCTGTACAACAAAAGTTTTTGTTTGAAGGATAAGAGAACAATTTTTACGATGCGTTCTAAAATAGAAATTATTTTACATTTTGTGAATGAATATTTTAAAATTATGGAACTACTTATACAAAGTGAAAAACTTCTTGGAAATCAAATTATTATATAAAAAAACAAAATATTTTAGGCGTCAGTATGTATTCTTATTAACATAAACAATTCCAGCTGTTTCGAATATACAACTTGGCAGCACTCAACTTAGTACAGGCAAAAACAAGCAGAGACAAAGTTGCATTTCATAAAAACCTACTTAAAACCAATTCGAAAGTGCTTTTAAGTAGGTTTTAACAAAATCGTTTTTTATGGTAAAACCAGAGTTTAACGTTAGAACCGAATTTATTGAAACAATTTCAGTATGAAAACGCTATATATGTATATGTAACACTTCAACTCACAGGTATTAAAAACTGGCAGCCTTGCCAGATTTCCTCTAGCACTATTTGCTACACATTATTAACGCATCTTCTTTAGGAGATTTTTTAAAAAAAGGTTTTTCTTCTATACAAAAAAAAAAAAAAAATAATAAATTTAGAATTTTTCTAGCATTCAATACTACAACGACAAATTTCCACTCTCGAAGAAAAGTATGAGGAGAAGAAAATTCAAACACGGCGATTAAAAGATTTTAAGTATAAAAGTTTTCTTTTAAATTAAAAACAAGACTTTACTCAGGAAAATAATGTCATAGCCTTTTTCCATCTAAGCAGACATACAAACAAACATAAATATTATAAAAAGAGGTTCTTAGGACAACCAACAAAAATAAATAAGAAAATGCTTGTATGATGTGTACGACACAAACAAACAAACAACAATAACTACTTGGACTTGTGTTCGCTACAGATTGAATATCTGAAAGTGTGTGCGTGGGTTTGAATATTTGTGTTTGCGTGTGTGTGTGTGTGTGTGTGTGTGTGTAATAGTAGCCGTTCAAGTGTTATAAGTCTGTAGGTAAAGACAGGTCCTTTTTACTTCTAGAATAACAACAAAAAAGAAAAAGCTTTTATTTCTCAATTCAACAGCAAATGACAACTATAAATATTTACTTGTCCGTTTGCAGACACACAAACACACTCACAATCATATACACATACTTCTAAGGGCATATTTTGTATGAAATTTCAAAGGACACCACCCATACATGGATATATTAAGTGAAAAGTGAAAAAGTATTAGTTTTTTTGAATGTGCAAAACACATGTATAGATTTTACTCACGATAAATATTTAATGAAACCCAATAGTTGCTGTACACTGAGGGAAAAATCTTTATAATACATTAAACACATTCAAGACAGCAAGCTACCGACTACACAACTACAGAAATAGAATACATGAGTTTATAAAGAAATAATTATTTTCACGGCACCAACTATGTAAATTTTTTGCTCCTGATTTTCATATTTATATATTCCGAGTCCCTTGGAATAGGGTTCGTCTGTCTGTACGTAAAATTAGTTTCCCGAAGTCGCCAAAAAACTTAAACAATTCGCTCTTGAATTGATGCAGAGGAAATAGTCCTAAATGCAAAATACAGTTCCAGAGCTGGAAAATTTAAACTTATTTTGGTATAAAGTAATTAAATAAAACAGTTTCATGTGTCCATTAAACTACTGGAAGAATTGAATTTATATTAAAAATCAAAAACAGGATTCCAGGGCTGGGCAATTGAAATTTTTTTCTGCATAAAAGTAACCAAGTAAAATATTATTTTTTTTTATAAATTAAAGACACTCCAGAGCTGGGAAATTTTCATTTTTTCGGAATATTAAAGTAATTTAATAAAACTATGTATATTTTTTTGTATAAACGTATTTTATATTTCAGGAAGAACTAAATTTGTATTCGAAATCAAACAAAATTAATAACACGATTCCAGGGTTGGACCATTGAGACTTTTTTCGTACATTAAAATAACAAACTAAAACAATTTTTTTTATAAATTAAACATATTTAAGGTTTTCAAAAAAAAATTTACGGGTGTTAGAAATCATAAAACCCAAAAATAACGATCCAAAGCTGAAAAATTGAATTTTTTTTTTATAATTAAAGTAACTAAATAAAACTATATATTTTTTGTCATAAAACTTATGTTATACTGAATTAAATTAAATAATTTATTCAAAATCAAACAAAACCAAAAACACGATTCCGGGGTTGTACAATTGAGACTTTTTTCGGGATATAAAAGTAACCAGCTAAAACAATTTTTTTTTATAAATAAAACATTTTTGAGGTTTTTTGAAAGAAATGCACGGGTATTAGCAACCGTAAAAGTCAAAAGACCGATCCAGAGACGGAAAATTGAGACTTTTTGTAAATATTAAAGTAACTAAATAAAACTATTTATATATTTTTTTGTTCATTAAACTTATTTTATATATCAGGAAAAATTACATATTTTTATTCAAAATCAAACAAAATCATATACACGGTTTCAGACTTGGACAATTGAGACTTTTTTGGGACATAAAAGTAACCAACTAAAACAAGTTTTTTATATATTAAAAATATTTAAGGTTTTGAAAAAAATTTATGGATATTAGAAATAATAAAAGTCAAATCGACCGATCCAGAGCTGGAAAATTTAAACCTTTTTAAATATTAAAGTAACTAAATAAAACTATATTTTTTTGTTCATTAAACCTGTTTTATACTTAAGGAAAAGTTATATTATTTTTATTAAAAATCAAACAAAATCAAATACACGATTCCAGAGTTGGGCAATTGGGACTTTTTTTGGGATATACGTAATAAACTAAGAGATTTTTTTTTTATATATATTAAACATATTTGGGAGTTTTTAAAAAAAGACCAATACAGAGCTGGAAAATTATTATTATTTTTTTTTTTTTGGGAAAATTAAAGTAACCAAATAAACGTAATTTTTTTCTTTGGTAATTAAGAATGTTTTATATTTTCGAAAGAAATAAATTAGTATTGAAAATCAGAAAGACCAAAAGGATTTTTTCAGGCTTGGAATGAACGTCGGTAGGTGAAGGGTATATAAGATTCGGCACAGCCGAGTACAGCACTTTTACTTTTAGTGCATAAATTTCTGCTGCCATTTATTCACGATTGTGATGATTGATTGTCATTGATACTCCTAGATGAGTTTTTCTGTCAGTGTACTCGTTTGTAGTCCTATGAATTAAAATTTTGTCTATGTCTCATGCACTTGTTAAACAGACAAGCAAAAAAAGTCTTCTAATATGTTTTTATAAAGTCGTTAATGACTGCCAGGAGAAACAAAGTAAAGAATCCATTGGATCATTAGATGTTATCAAAAACAAACATGACCCTGTAAATGACCCTACACTGCAGATGAGAGAATTTCAAAAGACTCTATAATGAGGTGGACTAAAACTTTTCAAATATTTTCTATAACTCAATTTACCGGATATAAGTATTCTTTTCTATTCACAGCCACAGACAATTTATTCAAGTTTTTTTTTTTTTTGCTAATGGCCATTACACCTACACAAAGAGTTGCTTTCCCCTCAATTTACCGTGTCTCTGTACATTTCATTCTCTTTCACCTTAAAAGTGTATTTGTTCATTAGTGAGTTATTGTCCACCATCAGCTTTTGGTTTTTTATTTCTGCCAAAAACATTATTGCCAAGGAAATATATCATGAAACTGTTAATAACGAAAAGGGAATGATTCTTCTGGCAAAAGTCTTGCTTGTGTGTAAAATACTTCATGTTCTTATTGACCTTTTGGTCACTTGTACTTTATTTTATTTATTTTTTCTTCTTTTCTTGTTTGATTAAATTGAATTTGTTTTCATTCAAAATGGAGACAAAAACGAAAATCGTATGCATGTCTAAGTGCATCAATATTATTATCCTGAATGCTTATTTGAGTTGCTGATTAAATCTTTTGACTCCGGTTTATGCTGTTAATTAAGCAAGACTATTTTAGATGAAATCAGAGTTCCCAAGTTTATGGGATTTGCCCCCAAATGGGGACAATAAACATTTTTAAGAAGATTGCCCAGCAATTTTTTAACTTCCCGCTAAGAAAATTTGGATTTTCAAGAAATTGAAAAGTCATTGATTTTACCAGTTTT
Source organism: Linnaemya tessellans (assembly GCA_951800035.1). Taxonomy (NCBI): domain Eukaryota; kingdom Metazoa; phylum Arthropoda; class Insecta; order Diptera; family Tachinidae; genus Linnaemya; species Linnaemya tessellans. Next base: position 27,228,682 of record OX637534.1, read on the forward strand.
GTAAATATTTTTCACCAGGGGCCAAATTACCGCACTCGATATCGATCGAAATTTCCATACAATTTAAATGGAAATTTCGATCGATATCGAATGCCGTAATTTGCCCCCAGATCTCGAGGTTCTGAGTTCCTGGAAAGCTTATCTGACTTACTGAGAGGGTGCTACTATATCTGAATGTGTGTGTGTCTTATAAATTTTTAAAGGCTTGAGCATGCCAAAGAGCTCTATTAAATTTAGATTTCCTGTGAACTGGAACCGATTTAGACCGGTCGATTTCGAGCAATCTCGAAAAAAGTGGAAAAGATGTTTAAACGGCTTTAGCGATCGATTTTATAAACTAATCAGGGGGCAAATTACGGCACTCGATATCGATCGAAATTCTTATTTAAAATGTGTTGAAATTTCGATCGATATCGAATGCGGTAATTTGGCCCCAGATCTTCACATAGAAAAGCCACACCGATAGCCATAAACTTAATCAAAATCAGTTGGTTCGTGAGATATTGAGAACGAAACACATTTGAAAAAAGTGTTGTTTCAAAAAAAAAAAAACTCTGATATTATCAGCCGTGTTTCCGAGAGGAATCGGAATATGCAATCGATGCAGATTCTTAAAAAAACAGTAAACGAAACAATTGGAACGGAATCAGCTAGTGAAATTAAAAACAAATGTCATTTCGAAAAATTGATTCCTGGTTTGTTTTCTGAGAAATCAAAATACGGAAATAATTCCGTTTCCGAAAGGAACTGGCATCGGTGACATGACTGTATATATGTGATCAACTGGTGTTGGTGACCTATAGGTCACGAAAAATTACATCAATTGCTGCTAATCATGTGAGAATCAGTTGATTCATCCAAACGTTATAGCGGTTTGACAATTAATATAATAGCATGTTTTTTAGCGGTTGAATGTAGCAAGAAGTTGTAGAGAAGGCATTTCGGATCAAGGGTTTTCCAAGTTTTTGTTTTATTGCTAGAGCAGCAATACTTTTTCAGTCTTGTTGATAGTTTTCAATCGAGAAGAGTAAAACTAGTGCGAAATAGATGAATAAGTGGAGGAAATTTACTAGAACGATTATGTTGACCGTAAAATAGACGAAATGCTTAATGAACTTCGCGAACAGATTTATTTTATTTTTTGTCAAAGTAAATTTCCACAATTTGGAAGCATTGCTCTCCTTATATGTGGATACTTTAATTCAGAATACAAATAAAACTAATGTGTATCATGTTCAAGCAATTCACCTGGTAAGTGGTGACAAACAAACTACATATGAGTAGTGATGATGAAAGTGTATCAAGACAACAATGCGTGCTTCGAAGCAAGAAATGGAGTTAGAAATGTAAATACGACTATATCGCAACGGATGGGTTCTAAAGTGTTGGTAATAAAGAAAGAGGACGATTTAGAACATCGACTACTAAAGAAAATGCTTTTAATAGAAATGCCTCAAGGTACTACAGAAGAGAACTATCATGTAGGGGCTTTCGAAAACAGCTGTTCTGCTCTGCTGTATAAGTTGACTAGTTAAATCTGATGTCAACTTTCCTTTGTGTCTTGTAATATTTATCATATCTTTCTGAATTTATACAAAAATTTCGAACAATTTGCCTATAAATCTTAATTAAATCTGATACAAATTAATTTTTTCCCTGGAAGAAAACATGTTTTTATTCAAATAAACTCAGGGTATTTTGGAGATTTTTAAATTTTGTTTTTGTTTTATATGTTATTTATTCGAATACTGTTTTAAATAATCAGTAATATTTTGATATCAAAAGTTGTATGGAATATTTCAAAACTAATTTTCTTCTTATCCTTTGTTACAGTTCCTCACGCCTCCTTCCCCTCTTTAAAAAAGAAACAATCAACACAAACATGTTGTCGACCGACATAAAACCACCGAAATTACCCAGGTTTCTCAAACAAAATGTCTTCATCATCACAACTCTAGTGTTCTTTATCTGCATAACATCCACCCAAGCTGCCGTCCATTCTGTTTTAACATACAAAAATGCCTCCACACTTCTGGGTCAGTTGGTCACCTCAAGCACTTTGGTTTGGGAGACGTACGATGTGAAAGATGCAAAACAATTACAGTATGCCGTCGAGGGCGGCAAATACATAACGGAGGAGGAACACTATCCCATATATGTGTGTCGGGTGAATATCGATGGTGTGGGCACGATTGGCCACACGGAGAAAATTCAACAGACCCACGAGTGCAAAGCAGCCCACTACAAGAATATGAGATACAAAAATTTCGATGTCTTAATAAATAAGGGTCATTTGGGTAAAGTGTCGTGGAAACACTGGCGCAAATTCAATGTGGGCGTACCAGTGGGCGCTATTCGTATAGGAGAAGACGCCTATATCGGCAGACACAAGGCTGCGCATAGTGGGCATAATGCTGCGGATGGCCAACAGCAGCAGGGAGCCGACTTCAATTTGGGACGTTTAGATCCAGTTGGTCTGGGCAAGATTAAGGTGATGGAATCCAATGTCGAAAAGGAGTATGATGAGGGAGAGTTGTTGGTGGAAACGGAGCCCTTCCGTTATGAACTGAAAGATATACGTTTGGTCGAGATACGTTTGGATATGCGCGATAATGTAACCGAATTGGGTAAGGCCGTGACTTTGGATGCTCTATTTTTCAAAGACCTTTAATAAATATTTTTTGTATTTAGCATTTGGTGTGCTGGCCAATAATGGTGACAAGTACAGTGTGGTGGAAACCATATTGACCTATGACTTTGATCATGTGCAGTACTGGGGTTCTCATGAGGGCCTTGCCCGTGGTTTGCCTACCAAAGTGTTCGAAAAAGATGCTTCCAAGCCGGCTGAAATCAATTGGGGCCTGAAACGCAGTGAAAAACGCTTTGAGACCAAATCGGTAAATACAAAACTTTGGCCGGGTACTGCTATCAATGTTACGCTTAAGGGTAACTATGTGACTTTAGATGCTCCCTACAGTGCAAAGTTGTATGCCTTCTATGCCGGCAGCGAGGACAGTGTCTCAAGAAAAATTAGCGCCGAGGTAAGTGTAGCTCCTAAGGAGTTTTATTTCATATTAAAGTTTATTACAATAATTTTGTTGGTTGTTTCAAGAAATTCACATGTTGATGGCCTGCATTTGTTGCTAGTGCTCTATCATCTAACTTTATAATAGTTCATTAAGTAAACACAAATTACACATAAATCGTGATTTCTTGGCAGCTTTCTATCTGGCAATACTATTTTTGACAGCTCAGCTGTTTACGTGTAACAGGTGACTGTTAAACATGTTCAGTTTGGTCCATGATTTAACCAAGAATCGACTTACAAACGAACAACGCTAGCGGATTATTGAATTTTATTATCGAAATTCAGACTCGATTAATAAAGTGCCTCATGCACTTCTTCCATTTAATTTTTCAAAAACGACGAATCCCGTAACGTTACTGCGAATGGCGAGTGCTATCAAACGATGATTAGAATTTCTTTTTTTTTTTTGCAAAAAAGAATTGCGAAGCAGTTTCGGTGAACATTATATTTGGGACCGGTCAATTGGCCGCCTAGATAGTGCGATTTAACGCCCTTAGCAACTATTTTTTTTGTGAGGCCATGTTAAGACTCATGTTTATAGGGCAAGTCCGCAACTTTTGACGCTGTGGAAGCCAATGTTGAAGAATTTATTCATGAGATAGAGGTCGACATGGCGGATAGAGTATGTCAAAATTGGAACAGAGTGTGAACAATTTTTTCGTTCTGTCGACTCAAATAATGATTTTATATATTTGTCTAGGTTAGGTTTGGTTAAAAGGGCCACCCGTAAAGGTGACCCTTTTAACCAGGGGACCATAAAATAACAATTACGAAGCTTAGAGGACTACACCCTACACAATCCTTACAAATGGAGCACTGATTGCTGAGAACCACCCAGAACTTCTCACAAAGCCCGCCAGTGCATCCCTGAGACAGTCTAGATCCCGCATGAAACGAAAGCCTAGATGTAGGGCCGGACAGTCACAGAGAAGATGTTGTACTGACTTCTCTTCTTCTTCGTCGAAGCAGGTCCTGCAACGACCATCGTGGGGAAAGCCCATATGCCCGATCTCACAGTGCCCCGACATAACTCCTACTAGGAGTGGCAGTGACTTCTTGCCAAAAGTTAGAAGCTGTTCAGTCCAAACGCTGCTAAGTGAGGGTATAGAGTTTTGGATACCCTACAGTTGGTAATTGTCGACCACCTAATTCTAGTCTTTCTCTCTGCCCACTCCTTAATACTGTTTAACAACTCAACTGAGGAATATCAATATCCCTAAGTTAGACTGCTTAATCCAAAGACGAACCTGCTCTTGCGTACTCGTCCGCCATCTCATTTCCCTGTATGTTTCCATGCCCTGACACCCAAACTATCTTGACGTCATGTCTAAAAATCGTCTAAAAACTCCATTTCTATTTAAAATTATTAAATTTGTCTTCTGGTGCACAGGAATATTCAAATGAATTTGTATGTATAAACTGAAACAGCTGTTGCCTTGATATGAGCTGAATACATTTTTTTTGCGGCGGCATACGGAAAAACGTTCAGTGGCTGCCAGCTACCTAAGTTAAACGAGAAAGATTTTTCACTTGTATATATTTAGTTTTTGCGATTTAGTTCTCTTTTAACATTTTTTATGTTATAAAAATGTGATTTAATGTACAGATATATAAGTATGAATCATTTCTTAGCCTTTTTTTAGTCGTGAATCATATATAAGTAACGGCGGCAAACATATAATATCGCCGTCTCACCTAAAGATTTTCAACCGTTCGACTCAGATCTCTAGAGCTATTTTATCACAAAACAAAAACATACCTGAGAGAGTGCCTTTTATTTTATGACTTTTTTGTATGCAGCACAACAACAACTTTTTTAAACTGGTCTAAAATATTACCACTTTATGGCAATATGACCAAATAGCACGAAGTGTGAATACCCCAAGTGTGTTTTAAATTCAAACACCTTTAACTGGGCTGCAATACTATTCGTAGCAAAATACAAACAAGTGGCAACGCTGAGTAGCTGAACAGAAACAGCTGTTTTGTGTGTTGAAATTTATTTTATTTGTCTTGTAAAATACCAAACATTCTAACATTTTAATAATAAAAGAATAAAAATAATGCTAAATTAAAAAATTAATTACTTTCTTTTTATGCAGTTAAAACAGCTTCGGCCAGTTTTAGATTTAATACAGACTTTTACGCTTAAAGTATACTTTTAGTTGGTGGGGAGCACTTAGAATATTCCTAAAAACTAAATCTATGTGAAGGCGTTGTTATTCTAAATAATTTTCTCATCATCAAATAAATTTCCCATTCTTCCAGGTACGCAAGTCCTACTTAAAGGACGTCAAATTGGAGATGACTAATCCCTATTGGATTGAAAACGGCACCTTTGTGCCAGTGGCTTCCACAACATCCACCACATCGACCACAACACATGCCACAACAACTAGTGCAGGCACACCCAGACCCATACACGAACCGCCCGTGGTGCAAATGACCAATATGGGCCCCGTACACTCTGGGCCCGATTCCTTAGAGAAATCCATGAAAGACGAGCCATCGTCTAGTAATGAAATAATGCAGGACAAGCCGGAAAATATGGCGGCAAAACGCCAAAACAGCGTTTTGGCTGGTGATGCAGCTACAACAGACAGCGCTACAACAACAACTTTACGAAACGGCAACATTTTTGCAGCCAGTATGATGGCCTCGCTATTAATAGTCTTACGCCCATTTTACATTTAGAATAAAATCAAAACGAATTATTTTTAAAATTATAATTAAAAATTAAAATAGAGCGCTGGAATTTCCAAAACTTTTTATTTGAAACATAAAACGGCTGCCAGCACGTTTGTATGTAAAACAAAAACAAATCAATCAATTGAAGAAATTATGGCAGTTTAAGCATCTAGAATTAAATTATTTTTTTAATTATTATTTTTAACTAGGATAGCATTTATTATTTTTTTCTTGTTGTTGTACCTGTTGTAGACCCGTCAATATGAATCAAGTGTAAAATTAGAAAGAAAACATGAAATAATTTGTAAGCTTTTTATGTTATAAAAAAAAATAATAATAATATTTTATGAAATAAATCAAATCAAAGATGGGTATTTAAGGAAGCAAAACTTTTTTTAAATTTGCTAAAAAATAAATAAATTAACGTATTTAAGAAGAAATTCTCTAAATAAAAATAATATTAGTTTAAAAATTAAACATAATTGTGTAAAAAATTCTATACATATTTTATTTTTTATTTGCCAAAAACAATCTAAATAAAAAAAGTAAAACAAAAGTTTTAATTGTTTTAAGTCGCAAAAAGAATTAAAAATATAAAACACAAATATTGCAAACATTCCTTAAATAGAAGAAAAATAATTTTTATAAAAACCAAAATGAAATTTATGGAAAATAAAGTTTTTTTTTATTAAAAAAAATATGTACATATAATTTTTGTTTTTGTAATTTTGTTTATTTATTTTCCTTTTTTTTGAAAATTAGAATTGCACACTAAAGCCTAATTTGTAAAATAACAGGTTCATAAAAACAATTTTCATGCAATAATTTATTTAGTAACACAGTGTTCAGACATGCATTTTTAATTAAGTCAATATTTACTTAATTGACACAATTATCTTCCTGTTCACATATACCAAATTTAATCAGTTCATTTAATGTGTGACAACTAAAAGGAAACATTTTTCATATTCCTGATGACTCCATGATTAACTTGGGAATCTTTTTTTTAATTTTCTCATTAGTAACAAATTTAATGTCAATAGTTGATTTATTTTTATTGACCTTATTTATTATTATACTACAATAATTAATGCCAATACTTTAACTTCAATATGCCTCGACATATTTTGTTTATGTGTTTTCTTTTTTACTCAATTTAGGTGCTAAGTCTCTACTATCTTTGCTGAGTGACTTGCATTTTGCTTACTAAACACACTTTTTAGCAGTGCTGCATTTGTAATTCCACTCAATGTTACAACAATTTCATTTTTATTGAAGAATAATTAGTTGAAATTGTATATGTATAATTGAGCTCAATAATGATATTTATTGCGATAAGCTCAATTAAGATGTATGCATGTCTGAGCATGGTCTAAGCCTATCATGAATCAAACTTTTTTTTCACACCCAAGTTAAATTTTATTTCATTTATTATTATAAATTTTTTGAAGGCTTTATAAAATTCTACTGCTTGTTCAAGAACTTTATCAGCTGTTGAACGAAACTCCTGAGTTCGACCGCACTCAGTTAGGAATATGGTGTCGAACTCATCTAATCAGTATTAGTTCATGATTGTGTTAGTTGCTGTCAATCTGGTTCAGTGACGAGTGCATAGCACTGGCTACTGAACAAAACGGGCAGCGATTGGCACTATCATGTCCTAAAGACAAGATTAACAGCAACCTTCGTCGTCGACCTGTAGCAAAAATTAAAAGGCGAAGTGAATAGGTTAAAAGAGCTATAAAAACTTTTTTTCATCTCAGCTTTCTTTATCTGTCCTTTCAATACTATCCCCTACTTTCTCGTTCCGGCGCTATGCAGTGCATAGGGTTCATAGTGCATAGGGCGCATATAGTGCATAGGGTTCATCCCCTCAGCGCTAATCCAAATTGAAAATAAATAACATTTTTTAAAACGCGGACTGTTTTATCACTGCGTTATTAATAAAACATTTTTGTTGCAATAAATGTTTTATTTTCAATCTCCTTTAGATCAATATGCTCCAACATTTTTCCAATTTTCTTATTCCTGCCAAATAATAATTTCCCCAAGATCCTCAAAAAATATGTAAATGTTTATTTCGATTATGACCTTTTCATTTAAACCAAAAGTCCTATCACTAGTCATTTTTTTAGTTTAAGAAACTGAAAATAGTTGTAGGGGATACATCTGCAGAATATGCTGCAGGGGATAGCAGTTCGTATCCCAATTTATGCATTTTTGCCAAAAAAAAAAACTCTTCGTTCTCATTAATTTTGCATTTACCTAGTGAAAAAACTCAAAAAGCGTAACCACAGCTTTAATATTTACACACTCTTTTTTTATTTTTCTATTCTTTTTTAAAACGACAAACAATGAAAAGTTGTCAGAGACTATTAAAGTTATAAAACAATAAAAAAAAATTTAAAACTAAAATTGATTTACAGCCTTATTGACCCCTATAATTGTTGTTGTTTGTACCAGCCCCGACGATATGCAACAATTATTATACCTGATTTCTTTTGTTAGCCCTTCATATCAACCGCATTCTGTTCACAATCATTAAAATAATTTATTATCTATAGTACAATAAAATAATGAATGCTTTAAAGTTTAATGTGTAGAAGATAAGAGAGGCCCCCATATCTGATATTGCCATGCTGTCTGGCCAACTTAATTCTAATGCAAAACATGTTAATTTCGTTAAAGAATTGGTTCTGCGCTGCTGGTGTTAAAAAACAAACAAACAAAAAAAGAACAATTTAAATTAAATAAAACGAATGAATACATTTTCAATTTTATGTGCTTGAGTTCTTATTTTATTTCGTTTTTATCTACACAAAACTGGTTTAACTGGAAATAAATACTCAACATGACATAAGCTTTTGGTAATAATGACACTAAAATATATGTTAAATATTTATATACAACAAACTTTTTTTTCCAAATTTATAGCAACTCTTTAAGCAAATAAATATCGTATTTCATAAACACATTTAAATAGTTACACAGAAATAATAATTGATGGTAGACATTAAGAAATTTTGAATGATCTCGTTTATTGGATTACGAAATAAAAAAAACTTTAAATTACCAAAAAAAAAAAATAAATAATAATAGTGAAAAATTGAAGCAGCAAAAAATAAGAGTCAAAAAAGTCGTTATATGACAGTCTAACGAAATACATCTTACGATCACTTCTTGTTCAAAATTGTTGACCGGGTCGAACTTTAATTACCCTGCAAATATTTAGTAAATAAATTAAAAATGTTTAATCTGCTGGCTCCTTTAAGACATTTCTGTGGCCAATTTTAAAACTCTAGTTTGACCGGGTCACTCCCAGGAAGGGCCGTGGGGGAGACATCTCACCTTTGCCGTAAAATCATTAACAAGTAAATTTTTGCGGTAGTTAAGGAGGGGGCTAGGTCAGAGGAAGATCGGAGAACATCTCAGTTTCGTCATAAAGGCTTAAACATTTAAGTTTTAAGGAATGTGGGCTTAAGCAATACAATTTTTTGGATATTTACACAATTTTTTCATATAATATCTTACGCCCACTAAAGGAGGCAGGGTCCAAAAATTGATGTTATGCATCCAAGTTTAACGCTCTGGACCTTCTTTGACATAAAAATGTATCATTTGCTTAACAAAATGGCAAAAAAAAACTTAAAAAATTATATTGTTTTTTAAAAGTTGGTTCAGTTCTTCTCTGGGAAAATTATTTCCTTTTAGTCCGAACCAGCCCATTTACGAACTTGACCTGTGATCCTTTAAAATTTATCTATACCACATTTCAAGGGTCTGGCAGTTTGCGTTTAGACTGAATCGTGCTTTCCACAGACGGACGGACGGATAAGGCTAGATCGCCTTAGATTTGATCACTGATCAAGAATAAATACAGTCGACACCGCTTTACTGGATATAATCAAAACCCAATTTGTGTTCAGTTATCCGATTTTTTCTCTAAAACGTAGTTCGGATTACTGAAATTTGTTACAGTTAGGCGTACTGCTTAAAATCAGTAAAACAATATTTTTTATATCAAATGTCAAGCCACTTGCATTATAATAGAAAAATACAATAAAGTACGTAAGAGCGAAAAGTACAAATACATTTTGCCCTTTAATTTTTTAACGGACAAAATATGCACAGTTTTTTCAGCCTTAAGTTATGCAATCGATTCGATGTCATTGTTTCTTGTTTCATTAAAGCGAAGTAAGTTTCATACAAAACGTAGTTGTGGGCTTGCTTTTGGTTTTCAGTAAAACAATATTTTCAATAAAACGATGTTTCGCTAAAGCGAAGTGAGAAAGATTAAAATCAGTGCGGGGATTTGTATCGCTTTCAGTAATCCGATTTTTTCCAGTAAAGCGTGTTGCGGTAAAGCGGATTCGACTTTGTGGGAATATTTCGCTGCGTAGCACACGGCATGGCATAGTGAATAAGTATAACCTTCAGTTCTTTCCTGAAGGGTATAAAAAAATTGAGGCTTTTTGAACAATTATTAGTCTTCTTCTGCAGCCATAAGGAATGACATAATCTGAAACAATCAAGTTTAGATGATCAATGATTGTCAAGCCTTTCATATTTCATAAACATGTCACCTCTTTCTCTTCTCTTGGTAAGTTTAAGTGCCATAGAGCCTAAATTGGAAATAAGTCAACGCTTCATAAACGCTTGGTCAAGCCGAGATGAGGTTGCACACATTCATAATTCGTAGCGATATAGATCAGTTTTAGGTTCCCCAGTAATTTATATTTACATAAAAACTTGCCTTTACATAGAAGATTTGATTTACATTGAAAAAATATTTTTTATTTCTATTTGGAATTGTTTTTACTTTATAGGTATTTGATATTATTTTCCTCCTTATTCTGTAATTATTTGCCAACGTCGTCATGTCGAGAGAATACACATTAATACGACAGGCGACATCAACGTCATATCAACCTGACAGCAAAAAATTTTCGCTTGCCCACTCTTTGTCGGCAACCGCTGACAGCTATTAACATGTTCTATCAATATTAAATATAGGGGGAAAATTAAGCGATACTCAATGTACATAATTGTTATCGATAACTAGTGGACAAGTGACAATTTTTTTTGCTGTCGAGTTGATGTGATGTCGATGTCGTCAATTATTTCTTTTCTTAAAGAGGACCAGCACTCAGGGGATGACCGGTACAATTATAGGTGCAAAACTATCCATGACACTATCGATATTGTCGATATCTTTTTTTTATGTAACTATCGATAGTTTTATTTCGTAATCGATTAACATTTAAAAACAATCGATATTTTTTAATCACCATAAGTAGTAAAGTGTGCTGCAAAACATTTTTCCAATATCGGCCTACAAAATCGTTAAATTTACTTAAAAGTATTCAGAACACCTGCAGAAGCAATAGCGACATTCGATGTCGATGAAACTTTCAATGCAATTGATATAAAAAATTTCTGTCGATACCGAATGCCGTGGCTTGTGTTCTGTTTTGTTTTAAAAAAAAATATTTTATTTTCCAATTTAAGTGCAATAATATGCAAAAAACTTTAATACTATCACGTCAGTATCAAAGTTTAGAGTCCAGAATCAATATATCGATAAAATTTTTCAAATTAGCGAACTATTTCTGTTATAGGATTTCATATGAAACAAAATAGTGGAATTGTAATTGAGTTGGCTTAATCTTAAATAACCGCCACCCAAGTACGTCTGGATGATAAACGAGCCTCGAACCATTTTTCTGATTTCCAATACTATAATTTCTTGTTTTCAATACTATAATTTTTCTTTTTCTAAAATACGAAAATAATTGATTACTAAAGAAAAAAATTATTTTAATTTACAGTCGAATCCGCTTTTGCGCAACACGCTTTACTGAAAAATGTCGGATAACTGAAAGCGATACAAATCCCCGCACTGACTTTAAACGCAGCTAGTCTTATTCACTTCGCTTTAGCGAAACAACGCTTTACTGAAAATGTCGTATTACTGAAAACCAAAAGCAAGCCCACACTACGTTTTCTATGAAACTTACTTCGCTTTAGTGAAAAAATAAACAATGATAAATTTATTTATTAGAAATCGATTGCATAACTTAAGGCTAAAAAAATTGGGTATGCTTTCCGTTAAAAACTTAAATGGCAAAATGTATTTGTCCTTTTCGCTCTTACGTACTTTATTGTATTTTTCCATTATATTGTCAATGCAAGTGGCTAGACATTTTCGAGGAATTCGTGAAAAATTTTAACAACAAAATGAATAATTCTATGAATAATTTTTTTAAATAAAATTTTTACGATAAATTGACGTAAAAAATATACAGATTAGATATAAAAAATATTGTTTTATTGATTTTAAGCGGTACGCTGAACTGTAACAAATTTCAGTAATCCGAACTATGTTTTACAAAAAAAATCGGATAATTGAAAAAAAATTGGTTTTGGTTATTTCCAGTAAAGCGGAGTCGACTGTAGCCATTTTGTTATTAAAAAATAAAAATTAAATTTCCCATCTCTGAAACAGCTGTCCATCCATCGTCTTTTGGATTTTGTATAATTTTTAATACCAAATTAGTTCTTGCTGTATTATGAAATAGATTTGATTAATAAAAAAAATTTTTTAAGCCAAAAACAAGTTTAATTTTTCCAGCTCTGGAATGATATTTCGGATTTTTGCTGATTTCTAATACTCTTGAATTTCTTTCAAGAACATTAAATATGTTTAATTTATAAAGAAAAAAGTCTTGGTGATTACTTTTTTGCACTCAAAAAATTTCAATTGTCCAACTATGGAATCACCTTTTTGATTTTGTTTGATTTTTAATTTACCAACATAATTTTTGCTGTATAATAAAATAGTTTTAATTAGCAGAAAAAAAACAAAAAGTACTTTTAATTAATTATATTTTTAAGCCAAAAACAAGTTTAATTCTTCCAGCTCTGCAATGGTAATTTGGATTTTCCTGATTTTCATTAGCAATCTAAATTAATTTTAATTGTATTTAAGACTATTTTCAATACCTCAAACCAAAACCGAACTCTCTAGTTTTAATTTACTCCTACATATTCGCAAAATAATTCCGTGCGTATTCATAAAGATTAATTGTTTGTTTTTTAAGTGTATAATTTATATTAAAGTAGCCACCAGGAAGACTTCTGCAAAACGCAACAATTTCCTTTAGCCAGCATTAACTTTAAAATTCTTTTGTATTCGGTTTGTGCGTAAATGAAAAATAAATTTGCAAACAAAGAAGACAAAACAGGAGTCTACACCAAAAGAAATCATTAGATCGTTCATTTCCTTGAGAAAAATTTATTTTGCAAATGATTAAAAATTTACTTGTTTCAATTATATTAGTTTAATAAAAACTATTCTTCTCTTGGTTTCTAGGGGTTAAATTAAAAAAAAAAATATATTATATTTTTCTTAATAATTTTTTCCGTGTATAACATGTGCATATTTTATCATTGTTCTTTTCTCGCTACAAAAATTATGCATGCAAAAAATTATTGATGCATTTCATTACTGAGCGGTTTTTTTTAAATTTAATTTTATGTTTTGCTGCACAACTTTTTTATGGCCACTGACTTTAGCAGGGTGAGGGGAGTGTCTGTTCCTCTGTGCATTTCTCCGGTGGGCCAATGTACATTAAATTTATGAAAATTTATGTTTTTTAGTGTATTGCGGCGGTTTTTATTTGACGTCATAAATAATTTATTTCTTATTCATGGTATCATGCCGTGGTTTTTTTATTTTAATAACAATTAAAATTAAATAGTTTTTATATAATTAATTTATAATTAAATTTAACGTTAATAAGCAGCTTTGTGTGGTGTAAAATAATGTAATTATTCTGCTAATCAGACGTTGAATTGCCAACATATTAATTTCATTAAAGATAAAAATAAATTATTTTATATATAAAATTGTATAAAATTATTAAATAAATAAATACATGCTTTAAATTTAGTGAAGTAGAAAAAATATTGAAATCAAAAACTGCGCAGAAGTTGTAAGTTTCTGCATAAAACGCCTGTCGCTTGCATTGTGTTTGTTGATTTTCAGCTTTATTATTATTTTTCAAATGGTTAATTCGCAAGCCGTGTTATATTGCTACAACAAAATTTCTCTAAACGTATAAAAATTATTAAAAAACAATTTTTGTTTTCGGAGATTTTGTTTGAAATTATGTTTTCAAATACTACTGTAATTGATGTCACTAGATATCGTTCTGTCGCCCCAATTACATTTAAAACAAAAACAAATTCTACAATTTAATTTCCATTTTTAATATATTTTTTCTTGACAGAAGGATATCTAATGACATCGTGTAGCAGGCAGTTAAACTCCGTCTTTTCTTAGTGTTTCGTCCTGTCGCTTAAAGAGCTTGATATGTAATAATATGCCTATAGAAATTTGTACAATTGAAACTATTGCCTAATCGACTTTTATTTAAAAAATATATATTTATAAATAACACCATGCAACAAAGTTAAGTTTTTTTCTGTAACAACCGATAACCATAATTTTGTATTTATATATTTTAATCTGCAAAAATTTAGCAAAATAAGTGCGGATATTTTTTTTTAAATAAAAATTTTGGATAGTACAAAAGGCTGCTGCATGAGTTTTCATAGCAGTCATTTGAATTTCAAATGAATTTATGTGCCGTCAAAACAGTTTTTTTCCGAGAAATCATTTCTTCAATTACAAATTCTTTGAAAAAGAAACAGAAAGGAAAAGCGAACATATGAAGTCACTTTAAAATTGATCAATTTTTTTTTACACTTGTATGGCGTTCAGACAATAATTTTTAATTGAGTCAATATTCACTTAATTGCCATAATTATTTTTCTGTTCACATATACAAAATTTAGTCAATTCAATTTACGCATGACAACTAAACGCAAAAATTTTTCATTTTTATGACTCAAAGTCGTCATATTCTTGACTCAAAGTTTCACATCTGGGAACTCCTTCTTTTATTTTCTAGTTAATACGAAATTTAATGTCAATAATTTAATTCCAACACGGTTCGTCATATTTTGATTATGTTTTTTTTACTTCTTCCAAAATTTAGGTGCTAAGTCTCCACTAACTTTGTTCAGTGAGTTGTGTTATGCTCACTAAACACACATTTTAGCGGTGCTGTATTTGCAATGTTACTGGATTTTATGATAATTAAATGTTAATTGAGCAATCACTTAATTAAAATTGTGTATTGTTAATTGAGCTCAATTAATAATTCGCATTGATTGCGAAAAACTTCATAAGATGCATGTCTGAACACGGTATTAGGAATTCGTAGAAGGTAGAAAAAAATTAAGAAATACTTATCATTATATTATAAAACTTTTTTTAGAGTAGGAGAAATTGACGATGCCATAGTATTTTAAGTAACATATTCAAAAAATTTGAAATGGGTTTGAAAAGTATTTTATTAAAAATTTTTCATAAAAAATTTTCTTTAAACAAACTTCAAATACATTTTATTTTTTTATGAATATGGGTTTGTAAAGTTGCTCTAAATAGTATTTATAATGGAAAACATTTCCGACAGCTATTCAAAAACGGTGGTAATTTTTCACGATTGTATGTTCAAAGTTTCCAATTTTTACTCTTTAAAATCACATTCGTCGTTTTCAGTTCCAGAAGACAATAAAAACTGTTAAAAGGGTTTATGAATTTTTAGCAACTTTCTTTACGGCAACACTGTTGTTGACAGCTCAGCTGTTTACGTGTAACATATTACTGTTAAACATGTTCAGTTTGGTCTATAGCTTAACCATGAATCCACTTACTAACGAACAACGCTTGCAGATCATTGCCGTTTATGATCAAAATTTATGGCCGTTTAAGAAAGTGCCACATGCAGTTCTTCTATTTTATGGTGAATTTAGACTAACGCCAAATTTATATTATCGGACAGTATTAAAGCACCAACACAAATACGTGTGTTCAGTCACGATGCTCATTTCTGGTTGAATAGAATAAGCATAATGACCGTATTTGCTGTGAAGAACTGTCAATGCATTCCTAAAAATGCTCTGTTTGGTGTGAATTTTGGGCCGGTGGCATCATTTTTCAAAAACGACACGAAGACAGGGACGTTATTGTGAATGGAACATTATTGTGAATTGAACATTATAGTGAATGTCCAAAATAATAGACTTGGACTTGGCTGAAATATGCTTTCAACAAGACGGTGTCACATGCCGTACAGCACGTGAAACAATGGCCCCAATTGAGAGGCGAGTTCAATTAACAGTTTATTTCACGGGGACGGTCATTTGGCCGCCTAAGGCGCGAGATTTAAAGTTTTCAGACTATTCTTTGTGGGGCCATGTTAAGGCTCAAGCCACCAGGGACAAGCTCACAATGTTTCAGGCACTGGAAGCCAATATTGAAGAGTTTTTTTCGTAAGATAGCGGCCAATATTTTGAAGAGGGTATGCCAAAATTATACCCGGAGTTGGGACGTAGCACCCGTCCACATTTACATGAAATCATCTATAAAACTTTAATTATATAGATCGTTCTATCGACTGAAATAAAGATTTCATGCATTTCTCTAAATTTAATGTTTCTTCCATTTAACAAATCCGAAGGCTCTTAAAAAATCACCGCCTACATTTCTGCCATACATCCAATTCACACGCTGAATTTTATACCGTCCAATTTTCGACGTCATTTTTGGTTTCATAGCGAACGTTGTAGAGAAGAAGGAGGGGTAGAAAAAATAACTTGATTTCTGTTTTCGTGTTTTTTTCATATTTCTCTTTACATTAATACCTATTCTCTTTGTTACGTTTTGTTCTGTTTATATTTTACATGTGAAACAATAACAAAAAATAAAAATAGACATGAAAACCAAACTTCTCGTATGAACGCATAGAGTTTTAGGAACCGATTTCAAAAGGGAATTAATAAAATTAGACGTCATAAAATTCATCGTGTGAATGGGGTGATAGTAGGCTTACCAGATCCAGATTATTAAAAAGCTGGACATGTGAATTAAAAATGCTGGATATTAAAAAAAAACTGGACATTTTGAAATAACATTTTCACGAAAAGTTAATTGTTTATTGTGCAAAAAATTTTATTAATTATATCTACATACCTCTCATTTGCTGCAACAAGGTCACAACTCAAAAAATTAGTTTCTTATTTTAATGTAGAATTAATTATCGCTCCTATATTTATCTTAAGTAAAAAAATTATGTAAAAATCTTGCATATTCAAGTCTTGAGAGAAATATAATTTTTCGTTTTCCCATTGACTTCTTGCAAATTGAAAACTTTGATTATGACCTTTTCCAGCATATGAGCGATATGTATTTAAGAATTAAAATTAAATAACGAAAACAAAAAATTATACCAAAAAGACAAAAACAATACAAAAAAAGCTACTAGAAATTTTTTTACTTTGAAGTAAAAAAGTTATAGCAAATTTATAAAAATTATTTTAAAGCAGCAATAAATATTAAGAGCATTTTGTGGAAAATTGTTTTTAGCTGGACAAATTTCTTTTTAGCTTGAAACTGGACAGGCCATTAAAAAGCTGGACAATCCAGCCAAAACAAGCCCGACTGGCAACCCTAGGTGATAGACAAACTTAATGATTACGGAGTCATGTGTATATTTTGGCCGTTCAAAAGTAGTACACATCGATAATTTTCTTAACGTTTATTCATTAGAATCTAATAGGACTTTGAAAACTTTATGACGCAATTTTGCAGCACATCAAGTAAAGAAGGGCACATGCTAGAGCTGCAAGTTTAAAGAATTTTATATAAAACAAAACCATGTCATTTTGCCAATTGCAGTTTAATCACATAATTTCATTAGAGTTGAAGGAAGAAACCATGCCTTTTTCCCTCCGCCTGTAAATTACTGATTTCCCATTTTTATGAATGAATAGTTTCAAAATATTCATAAAAAATAATCTATTATTCATTATATCTGCTTAAAAAGATCCAAATTCATTTGAAAAAACCTCGTTCTTACACAACGAGCTGGTCGGCCAGCCTCTTTAAAAATCTGAAATTTTATTTAAAAAATATATAAACTACGAGTATTTGTTAGAACTTTAAACTGCTTGAGTTTTGGCTAATTAACGCTTTAAGATACTACAAAACTGGTTGTCGTTGTTACTTTTTTTTTTGTTGCATGCTATAATTAATTTTGTTGCTTACTGAACACACACACAAATATATATAATTTGCATAGAATTAATTATAAATATAAAAATTATTTACATAATTTTAAAGAAATATAAAAATTAAGTAATTTAAAGTTACACGGGTATATGGGTCACTCCCTTACTTGGAGTATAGAAATTTTGAAGCGAATATACTGAGATGACAGCTAATGCCGCATATATAATTAATTAGTATAGAGAATTATATAAAGCAAGATTTTAGTTGTCAAAGCAGTTAAAAGTAAAAGTGTATTATGTCCCAAAGCTGATTAATTGTAGAAATTAATAATCGGATATTTAATGTGATCAATATTAAACCGACTACAATTAATTCCATTTTGTACACAAAATGTTAAGGAAACTCTTAGATCCGTATTTTTCTGACAGTAGAGATTCGCCGGATACTCCAGGCACTTAAGGTTCAATTAGTCGTGACTTATCCATAACACCATACACATAACCTACAACCAAAATCGATTTGGTTTCTATGGTTATGGTTATGTGAAGCATAATCGAATACAGTGTTATCCATAAATTAGGTTCGAACCTGCATTATCTGTTATGGGTATTAGACTTGGGTCCAACTAGCTCATTCGCTCAGTTTGGCAGGAACCTCTGACCAAACCTATATAATTTAAATGGGTTTGATCAGAGGTTCTTGTCAAAACTGAGCGAAGTAGCTAGTTGGACCCAAGTCTAATGGGTATGGTGTTATGGATAAGTCAGGACTAATTTAACCTTTATACGGTGTTCGGACATGTATTTTTAATTGAGTCAATTATTCGATTAATTGACATCATTATCTTCCTGTTCGCCAATTAAGTTAACGAGTGACAACTAAAAATAATTTTTTTTTTATATTCACACGGAGCTCAAGTTCAAATCTGGGATCTTAATTCTTTGTTTTTTTTTTTAATTTTGTAATTAATACGGTATTCAGACATAAACATTAATTGAGCTTAATGCAATTAATGCCTTTATTGAGCTCAATTAGCCATATAAGCCCATAATTAAGTGATTGTTCAACTAACACTTAATTGCTATAATATCTAGTAAAATTACATATGCTAAAAAGTATGTTTAGTGAGCAAAACGCTGAACAAATTTAGTCGAGACTTAGCACCTAAATTAAAAACAAGTAAAAACGTTATATTCGACCGGGTCGAATCTTAAATACCCTCCAAATATTTAGTAAGTGAATTTGAAATGTTTAACTTGGTGGGACAAAGTTCCTTTATATAATATCGTACGTCAACGCCCACTAAAGGGGGCGGGGTTCAAAAAAATATACTATATCATGTTTTCCACAGACGAACGTATGGGCATTGCTAGACCGTCTTAGACTTCATCACAATTCTCTTTGGAGGGTATAAAAACTGTATTTTGGCGGGGTCGCTCTGGCAAGGGCTGTGGGGGAAACATTTCACCTTTGTCATAAAACACTAAAAATAAATGCTTGGGATAATTATATACAAAATTAAAATTTCTTTTTTTTTGATAGGGTCATTTAGAGGGCAAAGGAGGAGAGGGGGTAGGGCAGAAACAGGTAGACATAAAACTCTAAAAATAAATGCTTGGGATGATTATACACAAAATTTAAAAAAAATTTTTATTTATTTTTAATAGGGTCATTTAGCGGGCAAAGGGGAGGAGGGGTAGGGCAGCAACAGGCAGTCATAAAACTCTAAAGATAAATGCTTGGGATGATTATATATGTACAAAATTTAAAAAACAAATTTTTTGGCAGGGTCATTTAGGGGGCAAAGGAAGAGGGGAGGGGGGGGGGGGTGTAGGGCAGAAATCGGCAGTCATAAAACTCTAAAGATAAATGCTTGGGGTGATTATATACAAAATTTAAAAAAAAAATTTTTTTTTTGGTAGGGTCATTTAGGGGGCGAAGGGGAAGGAGGGGGTAGGGCAGAGTAGTACCAGGTTTCGTCTCAGCTTCGTCAATAAAGCTTAAAAGTGTTATTTTTAAGGAATGTAAAGTGTTATTTTTAAGGAATGTAGGCTTAAGTAAAACAATTTGTTAAATTTTTATGCTATTTTTGCCTATAATAACGCCCACTAAAGTGGGCGAGGTCAAAAAATATTTTTCTTTTATTTAATGGCTCCAAGTTTAAGGCGTTGGACCGTATTTGACATAAAAATATATCATTTGCTTAACAAAATAACCAAAAAACTTTAAAAATTATGTTGTTTTTTCTGGGTTGGTTTAGTTCTTCTTAGGGGAACTTTTTTCCCTCTTGCCCGATTTAGCCCATCTTCGAACTTAACCTGTTCTAAGTTTTAAAATATATTTATGCCAAATTTCAAAAGTCTAGCTCTTTTCGTTTGGACTGAATCGTGATTTCCACAGACGGACGGACGGACGGACATGCTCAGTTCGTCTTAGATTTCATCACTGATCAAGAATATATATACTTTATGGGGTCTGAGATGGATATTTCGATGCGTTACAAACGGAATGACAAAGTGAATATACCCTCCAAATTCTTTTTTGGAGGGTATAAAAAATACCAGAAGCGAAATATGTAGACCCATGTTGAAGTTAAGTTAATGACATTAAATTGATTATTAGTTAGAAAAAAATTACCCAGGCTTGAACTTGAAGTCCTCATGTACGTGAAAAATTTTCCTTTTTAGTTGTCATGCTATAACTGAATTGATTCAATTTTGTATATGTGAACAGGAAGATAATTATGTCAATAAAGTAAATATTGACTCAATTAAAAATGCATGTCTGATCATTACATTAGGCTGCGTATGTGAATGCAAGCATTAACAAATACAAAAGTAATATAATTTTTTAACGTCAATTCCAGCAGGTTGGACGTGGTGGTACGCATTTAAGTTGAGAAACATACAAAATATAGCTTTAAATATTGCAAAGCTAAAGCTATGGAATGGCCCATACACACATTTACTAAATCTTAAGATAGAAATAAACAAGTTTAAAACAGTGATATTTTAAATACATAAAACAATTTATTGATTAATAAACTAATAACATTAAAACTATATTACAGTACATTAAAAAACAACAAACAATATCTGTTCATATTGTTAAATTTTATAAAAAAAACTGTATGTAACTTCTATCTCGTATCTCAATCTAAATCTTTGAAAAGCTTAAGCAATGTGTTCGTTTTTTTTTAAGAAAAAGAAAATTAAGAAACATTTGTAATTTAATATTAAAATCAAAACTAAAATGATAATAAAAATTTATAAAAAAAAATTATATTAAACTGTTTGGGCAGCAACTTGCGCCATCGGCTGGCAAGTGCTAAACAAAAAATCAAATATAAATATTTTTTGGAGCATGATTTTTTAACGAAATGGAATTGAATTGAACGTGACAATTGGAAATGCTAAAGAATAAAATTTACAAAAATTTTTAACAAATATTATAATAAATTATAAAAAAAGAGATATATGTACTATAAATATAATAAATAATTTAGAAAACTATGAACAAAATTGCATTTTTAATTCACAAAAGTGCGGCATATTGCACTTTTTGGTGGGATTTATCCTATAGCGCACTTATTTTTTTGCAATTTTAGGTGGGCAAAATTGATAACACCTGTTTTATTTCTTGTATGGTATTCCGCTATTTTAGGTGACCAAATCTCAGTGTCAAAAAAAAAAGTTAAATAGAGGGTGTCACAGAAAAAATGCACTTTTACAATTTAAAATAAAAAAAAAACATTTTTTTGAAATCATTGTGATTTTTTTACTGGATTGTAAAGACGAAATGTTCCGATTAGGTATGAAATACCACAACTGTGAAATCACCCCCCACAGTTCTAATAATAAGCCCTTGCCTCTTTGCATGAACTTGTTCACTAAGATGCGGCTGTATCTCACCCAAGAGGCGTTGGTTGGCAAATATGAACTCAGGAATTGCATGCGGATTTTATGAACAATCAACAATTTTGTGTATTAACGAAGCCATTAAAATGCTCTACACAGGAAAAGAAATTTGTTTGCGAAAAAATTGGCCTTGACTTCACTTGGTTCCATTACCCATTGAACGAACTGCCGTCTCTTTCTATGGCCGCCTTCCCCGATTCCATGGTTTCTTGGGTAAAATGTTCTATTTTTGAAAGTCTGAATAAACATATGTCAGAGCTGCCTAATTACAGAGTTGCTAATTGAATCAATATTTATCTAATTATCTTCCTGTTCACATAAAGGGTGTTTTTATAAGAGCTTGCTGATTTGAAATTTAAATAAAACACATGCCAAATTATGAAATGGTCAAAAAAAAGTTTTTTATTTGGTAGATAATTTCTTGTCATTTCTCGAAATAATGTTGTCGTTGAAATATTCTTTCAATAAGTCCATTGTTCAGCCCGCAGTATGACAAGTGGCACCATCCTGTTGAAACCACATTTCGTTTACATCCATATCTTGAAGTTTTGGCACCAAAAATTCATTGATCATGATTCTGTATCGATTTCCATTCACGGTAACGCGTCGTCCTTCCTCATTTTTAAAGAAATAAGGACCGATGATTGCACCAGCCCATAGACCGCACCAAACAGTACATTTATCGGGATGCATTGGTAATTCTTGAACGGCGTGTAGATTATCTTTGCTCCAAATACGGCAATTTTGCTTGTTGACATATCCATTCAACCAAAAATGCGCCTCATCACTGAAGAGAATTTTGCGGTAAAAAAGCGGATAAACATTTTTAATTGAACACTGTTTTTGAAAATAAATTTCCACGATTTGGAAGCGTTGTTCTGGAGTTAACCTGTTCATGATGATTTGCCAAACAATACTGAGCAGAGACGTCACTTTAAACTGTCAAAACAGCTGTCAGAGTCACAGAGTGATTCGTATAAAAAAAAACTTCATAAAAAAACACCTTTTATATAAAATTTAGTCAATTCAGTTATGACAACTAAAAGTAAAACTTTTTCATATCCATGAAGACTTCAAGTTCAAATCTGGGATCTTTATAATTTTCTAATTAATAATAAATTTAGTGTCAATAATTTAACTTCAGCATGGCTCAACATATTTTGTTTATGGTTTTTTTTCACTTTTCCCACAATTTAGGTGCTAAGTCCCCACTAACTTCGTTAAGTGGATTGTGTTGTGCTCACTAAACACACTTTTTAGCAGGGCTGTATTTGCAATTTTACGCCATGTTATAACAATTAAGTGTTAAAAGAGCAATCACTTAATTAAAATTTGTAAAGTAGATTGAGCTCAATAATAGCATTAATTGTGATAAGATTAAGCTGTATGTCTGAACACCATATTATTGAGACACCCTATAAAACGCTATAAAAGCTTGATTTTGATTAGAAATTTATTTCATTATATAGCGTTTCGATTTTTCCTTTATATAAGAAATACTATATCTATGAAATATGTACTATGATTGCAACAGCCGATTCTTTTGAGTTACGAGTTTCCGAACACTTTTTCGTACTCTTCGTGTGAAATTTAAGAAAACTTTTTTTTTAATGTTCTAACATAAAGGGATTATTTGGAAGGACTTAGTTCCACAAAAGAAAGAGTCAAACACCGCCAACTATCATGATCTTGTTGACCAATTGACGTCACCAAAATGTGATATTTCGGATGGTGGAAACTTTTCATGAAATAAATCCAAAATCGGTCGTGTTGAGTACCTCATGGCAGCGTCTTATCGAAACTACTTATTGTCCAGTTCAAAATCTTTAAATACAATTCGTTTTGCTTTTATGACGCCTTTTTCGAACGACGTTTTTTTGAAAAACCACGACTTATTATTATGCTGCCCAAATAGCGAAAGTAGTAAATGTCCTCTAAATCGTGATTGGTGTTGACACAGAAGTTTTCATGTTTTAATTACACCCAGTGCTTTTCTTTTCTTATCTAATAACACAGTTCTACTAGTTCGATGATTATAAAAATTATTCTAAATATTCCACTTTTAATAAAAAGTCGAAGTAATAAAAATTATTAAGCAAAAAAAAAAATAATTTGTAAATTAGTGGATTTGAACTTGAGCCTTAATAATAATTATTAACTTAAAATTTAAATTAAGCCTAAGTAATAATAAAAAGAAAACATATTCCCATATTCCCATACCTGTCCTCAGTACAACTGTATAAGTTAAAAGTACAAAAATACAAGTAAAAACGTTATATTCGACCGGGTCGAATCTTAAATATCCTCCAAATATTTAGTAAGTGAATTTGAAATGTTTAACTTGGTGGGACAGAGTTCCTTTATATAATATCGTACGTCAACGCCGACTAAAGGGGGCGGGGTTCAAAAATATGCAATATCATGCACAGACGAACGTATGGGCATTGCTAGACCGTCTTAGACTTCATCACAATTCTCTTTGGAGGCTATAAAAACTGTATTTTGGCGGGATCGCTCTGGCAAGGGCTGTGGGGGAAACAATTCACCTTTGTCATTAAACTCTAAAAATAAATGCTTGGGATAATTATATACAAAATTAAAATTTCTTTTTTTTGATAGGGTCATGTAGCGGGCAAAGGGGGAGGAGGGGGTAGGGCAGCAACAGGCAGTCATAAAACTCTAAAGATAAATGCTTGGGATGATTATATACAAAATTTAAAAACATTTTTTTTTTTGGTAGGGTCATTTAGGGGGCGAAGGGGAAGGAGGGGGTAGGGCAGAGTAGTACCAGGCTTAGTCTCAGCTTCGTCATTAAAGCTTAAAAGTGTTATTTTTAAGGAATGTAGGCTTAAGTAAAACAATTTGTTAAATTTTTATGCTATTTTTGCCTATAATAACGCCCACTAAAGTGGGGGGGGTCAAAAAATATTTTTATTTTATTTAATGGCTCCAAGTTTAAGGCGTTGGACCATATTTGACATAAAAATATATCATTTGCTTAACAAAATAACCAAAAAACTTTAAAAATTATGTTGTTTTTTCTGGGTTGGTTTAGTTCTTCTTAGGGGAACTTTTTTCCCTCTTGCCCGATTTAGCCCATCTTCGAACTTAACCTGCTCTAAGTTTTATGCCAAATTTCAAGAGTCTAGCTCTTTTCGTTTGGACTGAATCGTGATTTCCACAGACGGACGGACGGACGGACGGACATGCTCAGTTCGTCTTAGATTTCATCACTGATCAAGAATATATATACTTTATGGGGTCTGAGATGGATATTTCGATGCGTTACAAACGGAATGACAAAGTGAATATACCCTCCAAATTCTTTTTTGGAGGGTATAAAAATACTCGTGTAGTTACAACACAATATTGTATGCAAATAATCGACAGCAAAAATACAATACCGTATAATTATACAATTAGACGACGCATACGACGTTAATGCGGGTTTGTGAATTGAATCAATAATTTTTATATTGAATTTCGTATTAAATTGCATCCATAAAAATTAAGGAAGAAATATGTAGCTGAAACATAAATTATAATTCATTGAAATAAATTTCATCCATGTAATGCAATATTTCATTGCTTTAATGGAATATTTTGTTGCCATTATTTAACACTCAAATTAATCGTGTATTCAAATTAATATATTTTATTTCATGGCATATTAAGAATGGCCTTCTTCTTAGACTTGAAATTATTTTTAGACACTATTTAAATCAAAATAAATAACACAATTTTATTACTTCACGAGTATGTATCTGAAATGATTGCAGTCAATGTGTTGAACATCACGTGCAATTCAATTAAAATTCTGCAATTATAGATAAATCACAGTTTTTAATTTCATAATTCATAAAATTACGTTGTAATTTTCATGTCAGTTAAATAAATTTATACTTGGTGGCCGTAATGACTTCTTGGTACTTGTGCATAGGACAGCCTTTGCTGTAGGAGTAGCGCAGCAGCTCAAGTTTGCAACATTTTCATTGCCAGTCCTTGGAGACCTTCAATGGCAGCAGCAGCATGCAAAAATAAATACACAAACGTATAGAATTATTTTTATCGTTTTATCTTCTTTTCCATATGTTAACATGGCCTACCCGGCTGCAGTACATTGAGATTTGTTGCGAATCCTTCTGCAAGGATGGGTGGTATTGGTATTGATGATAATTAGAATGCTGATGGTTTATATGAAACGTTAAGTTTCATGGAACTCTAGCAGCACACAACTGCCATGCGGAAGCATCCACTTACTTACTGCTTAGTTTATTTTTAACATGATGTTAAAGTGTGGTTATTACTGCGCAGGTCCTTTGAAATAAGAGTACTTATTATTGGAAGCAAACTCTTTAGGGAGTTCGAAAGAGAAACGTAGAAGAATATCAAATTGTGCGGGCCATGTGATACTTTTTGTGGGCTCAGCATAGCACTGTGGGTTAAATGTAATTAAAATTTTTTAAATATTCCGCTTAAAGCCAAGAAGTAATAAATTCAAAGCATTTTTTTTTGTTAATTAAGTCAATTAATATATTAATTATTTCAATTAATTTATGAAGACTTCTTTGCATGAACTGCTTTACGTGATAATTCTTAAGTGCCAAGGCTAACATATCAGTTTAATGGTCCATTGTACGATTTCGGCCAGGAAGCCCATGCGGTTTCCTTAGGCAAATAAATCGGTTTGTGGATTGTGTTGTATTAAAAAAATAGGTGAGTAGAAATGATTCTCGCTAAAAAAAATGTTAAACCTATTTAAAATTTCTTTTTAAGACTTTAAATATTTATTTTTCACTGCTTAATTTAATTCAATTTGAAAAGAATAAAACGAATAAAATTAAAAAAAAAATCAATTTATATAGTTTCTAATTGGATGTTCAGACATATACCTTAATTGAGTTTTTCGCAAACAATGACATTATTGAGCTCAATTAACCATATAAAATGTTAATTAGGTGATTTCTCAATTAACACTCAATTGTTATAAAATTGAGTTAAATCGCAAATGCAGCACTGCTAAAAACAGAACTCGCTGAACAATGTTAGTAGAAACTTAGCAATTAAATTGTAGGAAAAGTAAAAACAACATAAACAAAATATATCGAGTCATGTTGAAGTTAATTATTGACATCAAATTTATTATTAATTAGAAAATTAAAAATAAAAAAAAATCAATGAGTGTTCGAACTCACGGGCGATGTGTTAACACCTTTTTGTTACACGGTACCTGTTCGATTTCTATGAACACAGACACACAAACCCGGAGGTAGAGTTAATATAAAGTATTTAATGAAAAAGAATAGTTTATTGAATTTAATTTTACTTTGCATAATTTATTAATGTTATGTTTTCAACACAGTTAAAATTGGTCTGTGTTAGCTAAAATATGAAACATAAACTTTTGATTGTATCCTATCGATATAACGTGAGAAAACAGCGTCAATTGTAGTTCCTTGGATAGTAGTTGGGGACTCTAACGAAGTATTCATGGTAAGCTTGAATTTATCGTATAGGAATTCGATAAGAGGTAGTGCTTCTACGGTTAAAAAATTCGTATTAAAGTCACCACCCATTATTATTGGCATTGAAAAATAGTCCTCTTCTAGTTCGCGTGAACCATTTTCGGTGTAGGGCAGAAGTGAAAAATTAATAAATTTTATTATATTCTGGACAGACTGGTTGAGCAAGAAGCTGTGCCTGCTTCTCCGATATTCTGCCATATATTTTCTTTTTTCTTTTAATACCGACGCACTAAGTAGATGCTCTCAAAATGAAAAAAATACTTAATACTTTTTATTTATTTTATATTAAACCCACAAAAAACAAAGAGAATGCAAAGCAACATACATTGTTATGTTTGTACATAAGCTACATACGTTGCTGTCTTGCTATCTCATTTTTATATATGTACGTATAACCACGTCACTATTCTCTTTGCTATGCATAAGACAAAACCGAAGATCAACATAAAACACTTTTTTAATAGTACTCCAAATTAATACTCCGAATTAAAACACTTAAATCTCCGCTCGCCGATATCGGATCGCCTTAATTTTTGGCCTAAACTCTTCGTCGAAACCCGCACTAGCATTTTAATCCAAAAATTAATAAAATCGACTATGAATTGCCGGAGAAAATCGCGTGGGAAAATTATATGAAAATCGCCCAATAATCACTTTCAATACCGACTGCCAAGCAACGAACAAACAAACGATGATTTACTCTTACATCTTACACCTAACACTTGCGTATGTATTGAAACTGATAGTTTACTGCCCTAGAGGCGCGCGTATAGATGTTAACACATCAAAAAAATTTCTCAGATTTCAACTTGAGATCTTCATGAATATGAAATATTTTTACTTTAAGTTGTCACACATTAAGTTGACTTGACTAAATTTTGTATATGTGAATAGGAAGATAATTATGTCAATAAAATGAATATTGACTCAATTAAAAATGCATGTCTAAACACCATTTTAATCAACTTGATGTACTTGACATAAATGAAAAAAAATAAATAAAAATACAAGTCTTTAAAGTTAAAATTTTGTAATATGAGAAGACATGAGAGGATGAATTTTATGACGTCTAATTTTCTTAATTCTTTTTTGAAGTTGCTTTCAAAAATTATTGCGTTCATATGGAGAAAAAATAAAACATGAAAAAAGATATTAATCTTATTTCGCTACTCCCTTGCTTCAGTACACCATTCGCTTCCAAGCAAAAACTGGCATTGAAAATTAGACGCCATAAAAGTCATTGTGTGAATTGGTTGTATGAGAATAATGACGGTAGTACTGGATGTTCCAAATATCAACATGAGAGCGGCCAGAAAGTGAAGAAAAATATATTTTTTTTTATCTTGGACTCAGCACTCAGGGGATGACCCCTATATATGCAATGCATTGCGCCGGAACTGAAAACGAGGGGATATTAGGAAAGATGAGAAGATATACAGTTTTTTTGTAGCTATTTCAACCTTTTTACTT
This sequence comes from Linnaemya tessellans, assembly GCA_951800035.1. Classification (NCBI taxonomy): domain Eukaryota; kingdom Metazoa; phylum Arthropoda; class Insecta; order Diptera; family Tachinidae; genus Linnaemya; species Linnaemya tessellans. Next base: position 27,257,509 of record OX637534.1, read on the forward strand.
CGCCGGCTAATTTTTGCTACAGGGTCGACGAAGGTGGGTGCTGTTATTCTGTTTTTAGAACATGATAGTGTCAGTCGCTGCCAATTATGTTCAGTGACCAGTGACTATGTCTTCATCATTGGAAACAGGCTGGAAACAACTAACACAACCACGCACTAAAGCTGATCAGAGGAATTCAACACAATATTTCATGACTCAGCGCGGGCTCGAACTCACGACCCTCCGCTTCATAGTCTCGTGTTCTACTACTTCAGCGGTTGGCAGGGCATATATATATATATATATATATATATATTTTAATTTGTGGCAGTGAAATTTCAAATTTTTGTTTGTAGCTGTTTGAGGAAATAAGAAGCGAACTACTGAAAAAGTTTCAGATCATACAAAAAAGTTAATATCAGAACTGCTTGGAGGATTGGAAAAACCGCTGGCACTTATGTATTGTATTGAAGGGAACAAAATGGAAAATGCTGAACACATAAATAATTTTGAAGAAAAAATATATTTTCTGCTTATTGGAATAGACATCGTACGTGCCATTTTTTTTTTAATTTTATGCTACTTATTATTAGTCTAGGTCTTCGAAAAAATCTTTTTAAGAAATATTTAGCTTCATTTTATCGAAGAAAGATCTAAAGCGAGATATTGTAAATTTTTAAGAAAATAACTAATTATTTCAATGCAATATTTCCTTCTATTTTTCAATTTATTTGCCAGGTTGGAAGCCAACTTGCTCCAAACTACTCCTTTCACTAGATTAATAACAATAGTATAAACACTGAAAAACTTATATGTGTCAAGAGTGTCCAGACATGCACTTTTAATTGACTCAATATTCATTTTATTGCTTAATTATCTTCATGTTCACATGTACAAAACTTAGTCAAGTCAATTAACGTGTGATATTTAAAAGTAAAAATTGCTTATATTTACAAGTATCTCAAGTTCAAATATGAGAACATTTTTTCTGTTTTTTTTTAATTAATAATAAATTCAATGTCCACTAACACAACTTCAACATGGATCGATATATTTTATTTATATTTTTTTTTACTTTTTTCACATATTAGGTGCTAAGTCTTTACTAACTTTGTTCAGTTACTTCCGGTTTGCTCACTAAGCAGAGCTGGATTTGTAATATTTATTACTCCATATTATATCAATTAAGTGATAATTAAGCAAATAACCTAATTAAAATTTTAAGTTTCTGATTGAGCTCAATAATTAATTGCAAAAAACTCAATTAAGGTGCATGTCTGAACACCGTATTAAACTTGAAATATCAATTGAATTGAAATATTACTACTAACCCAGTGTGCAATACCAGCACCAGCATGCTTTTACAGTTAAGTTTGTGCTCTAAACCATGTCGTCTATGACGTCATAGTTTTACAAAGGCGGTGTCGGTTTTTCATTACACAATTAAAAGCATAACCCAAGAAAGAAGAAAAGACCAGAAATAATGACAATGAAAATAAGTAAAAGTGCTATATTCGGCAGTGCCGAATCTTAAATACCCTTCACAGATGTAATTATTCTTTCTATCTTTCTCGCTAAAACAGAAAATAGCTTTAATTAAAATCTAATTAAAAAAAAACAAAATGATGTTATCAGTTACTTTTATATTTAAGACAACGTTTAAATTTTTTGGTTAGGAAGCTAAATGTTTGGGTCTTCTTACTTCTAATACCTCTGAACGTCTTTCAAATATATTAAATTAAATATATTTAATTTACAAACAAAAAGAAAAAATCCGTTTCATGTACCCCAAAAGGTTCTAATTGTCCAACCGTGGAATAGTCTTTTAGAATTTTTTGGTTTTTAATACCAATTTATTTCTTCCTGATATATAAAGTAGGTATAATTCATCATAAAAATCAAAAATAGCAAATTATATGGTTACTTTTATGAATCAGAATATGTTGATATTCCAACCCTGATATTGGATTTTTAATTATTTTAGTTTTTAGTACCAATTTAACTCTTCCCGAAGTATAAAAGAGATTTCATTCGCACACAACCAAAATAAGGAACTTATGTAATTTAATTTAGATTTTCCAACCCTGGAATCGAATTTTTAATACCAAATTAATTCTTCCTGAAGTATAAAATAGGTTTAATTCACTAAAAAAACAAAATTTGGAATTTATGTGGGTACTTTTATGTACCAGAAATATTTCGATTTTCCAACTCTGGAAGCGAATTTTTTATTTTTATACCAATGCAATTCTTAGAGAATTTTTGAACTTATTGGTCACTTTCATGTACCATAAAATACTTTAATAATGAGGTTCATGCAACTCTTAATAATGACGTTTATTTAAGAAAAAAAATTTTTAACCATTTTAGTCACTTTCATGTACTACAAAATATTACAGTTATCCAACCCTGGAATCGAAATTTTTATTTGTTTTAATATTTGATACCAATTTTGTTTCTCCTGAATTAAAAAATAGTTTTAATTAGTAAAAAACCGACGTTAGTTGGCTTTTTGGTTACTTTTATGTACAAACAAATTTCAATTTCCCATCCCTGGGAGCGAAATTTTAATTTTGGTCTCCTTTTTTACCAATGCTAGTTTTCATTAATTATAAAGTAGTTTTATTTACAAAAATCTTAAAATTAGCAACCATTTTGGTCACTTTCATGTTTTACAATATATTGCATGTACCAAAAAAACTTTCAATTTCCCAGCCCTGGAATTGACATTTTGAAGAAACATTGCAATTTTCTACCATTTTGGTTACTTTTATGTATAAAAAAATTTAAATTTCCCACCCCTGAAAGCGAAATTTTAATTTTAAAATTTTTTTTATCAATGCAAAGCTTCATGAAGTATAAAGTGATTTTATTTAAGAAAAACTCGAAATTTATAACAATTTTGGTTATTACATTTACTACAAAATATTGCATGTACCAAAAAAAACTTTCATTTTCCCAACCCTGGAAGCGAAAATTTATTTTTTATCAGTGCAAGTCTTTTGGAGGTATAAAGTAGTTTTAATTAAGAAAAATTTAAATTTTTTAACCATTTCGGCCACTTTCATGTACTACAAAATATTGCACTTGTCCAACCCTGGATTCAAAATTTTGATTTTTTTTTTGGTCAATGTAAATTTTCATGACGTATAAAGAGGTTTTGTTAAAGAAAAACTTGAAATTTTTAGCAATTTCAGTTACTACATGTACTACAAAATACGAAATGGGCCGAAAAAAAAATTTATTTTCCATCCCTGGAAAAAATTTTTAATTTTTTTAGTTTTTAATAGACCATTGAGGCTTTCACGAAATAGGTTTAGTTTACAAATATTAAAAAAAATTAATTGATTTTTGGTATAAATTTTGCGTCGAGAAATAGGTGTAAGCTTCCCAGCTCTGGAACCGTACTTCGGATTTTTCTGAATTTCAATACCACTCTATTTAAGTTCATTTCCAATCCAACGGTCTCTAGCTCTTCTGGGGGCTTGGGAAACGGACGGACGGACATCGCTCAATCGTCATCGCTATTCATAAGGATCCAGAATATATATACTTTATTGGGTCCCATATTGATATCGAATAAATTACACACGGAATGACAAACCTATATACATATACCCTTTCACTTTTTTGTGAAGGGTATAAAAAGCAAATAGTTTAACAGCAACAGTTCATATGAAAAAGCTCATTAGTTTCACCGCTAAAATGGAGCATCTGGAGATTTAGCTTTTTATACAAATTCATTCTCAGGAGAGTAACCCAACACCGACACTCTCACATAACATGTTGTACAAGAAGGTCCTGCTGAGCAAATTTTCCAGCAGCCTTAACCACTAAGAGAGTCGTCAGTATAAAAGCCCTGGCATCCTGCAAACAGTGATTAGTATCACAAACGACTTTGCTGCCTTTAGCAGTAGAGAAAATATAAGAAAAACCAAACAATAAATCAAGAAAAAGTTTTAATTTTTTAACACTAACATTAAAAAAAAAGTTCCTTATCTATTATTTAGCAAAAAAAACAAAAACAAAAAATTATATAGAAAGAAAAGAGTTTAAAATAAATAAAATTTAATAAGAAATTTGGAGTCTATTTAAAACAAGTGTAACGACAACCGGCAACAAAAGAATTATTTGGCTCTTCTTTGCTGCGCTTGTTGATTAAATCGTTTTGTTTATAGTTTGAAAAATATTAACACATACATACGCGCAAGTTAACTCTTAGTTGTGTTTGTGTGCAAGATTTTTTTTTATCACTGATTGTCAGCCTTAAATTGTTCAACATGCAGCCAAGCAGGAATCTACTACATCCTTTGGCTGTTGTGAAATTTTGTGTGCTTTTCGCCATGCTGTTGAATGTTGTAAGTTGTTCTTTTATTATCTTCATTTACTTGCGAAAGCTCTTTTTTGTATTCTCTTTTTTTTAGCGTTTGTAATAAAGTTATTTATATCCCGTCTAATCCTTTTCAGTAACTTCTCAGTTCTTGGAAAATTTATTATTTTCTGCTGCCTGATAATAATGGTGTGATAAATGGCACTGTTGCTTGATAAGGCATGTGGTTGGTTGGGGGGAAATAGCGTGACGTTTTGCTTAAATAGTATTAGTTCCCTTTAAACGTTTGCTTTTTGTCGGCTTTATTACCAATCTTCAAGTATAATGAGGCGAAAATTAATGATAATTTCTAAATTTTTTACTCAACGTTCTGTTTTTCATTTTCTTAGTATGAATTTTATAGCTCATTTTATTTAGGTGAGCATTAGTGGCATAAATCTTAATCAAACAGTAGGAGTTTGTATTTGCTTTTAAGACTCAAAGCACGCTGAATTGTATTTAGTATGAGCACATAATTGAGGTTCGGTTTTAAGCGGAGAACATACTGTGACATTGAGCTGTCATCTAGAAATTTACACCTTGAAAGGCATTGCCACTCAATGAAATATAGGAATATGACAAGCATTGCCACGTACACACTATTGTGATTGCTGGCGGAGACACAAAATGCCATAATGTGTCCTAGCTAAGGTATTTATTTAATCCCACGATTAACTAAGCCAGGTTTTGGTAGAATCGGTTAATTTTGTTACTGATCGCTTAATCGATTAATTCGTTTTTTTATATATTAAGTAATTTCAATAAATAAAATTTTTTAAATTATTTATTATTAAGAGAATTCTTCTATATATATTAGATATGTTTTGAATACAAGAAAATGATGTATCAATTAAAAACTAAATTGTGATACAGTGTTCAGACATGCACTTTTAATTGAGTCAATCCTCACTTAATTGACATAACTTCTTTCTGTTCACATATTAGCCAATTCAATTCACAAATTTAGCCAATTCAATTAATGTATGACAACTAAAAGCTAAAAATTTTTCATATTCATGAGGACCTGAAGTTCAAATCTGGGATCTTTTTATTTCTTTATTTTTTTTTTTAATTTTCTAATTAATAACAAAATTTAATGTCAATAATTTAAGTGCAACATGGATTGATATATTGTGCTTATAGTCTGTTTTCACTTCTTCCACAATTTAGGTGCAACGTCTTAACTAACTTTGTTCAGGGAGTTGTGTTTTGCTCACTAAACACACTTTTTAGCTGAGCTGCATTCGTAATTTTACTCCATGTTATAATAATTTCATATTTATTATAACAATAATTAATTTGTTTTTTATATGGATAATTGAGCTCAATAATGCTATTTATTGCGATCAGCTCAATTCAGGTGTATGTCTGAGCAAAGTATAAAACTATTTTATTAGTTATTTCAATGGTTTAAAAAATAGTATAAAATAATCTATTAAAAAAACTATTTTGGCTTAAATGTTTGAATTTTAAGCTACTCTTTTCTTTAGTTTTTATAAAACTTTAATTAATTTTGTTATTGATTGATTAACCGATATATTAAGATTTTTATATATTAAGGAATTTCATTATATAAGTATTTATTATTTGGAGTTCATTAGAAAAAAAACAGCAACAATTCTTACACTCAAAAAAATAATTTATTAATTAATATGTAACACATTTTACATATTCTGTATTTAAAAAAAAATATTAATTTCCTGAAGAAATCACGAAATATTGAAATTAAAAATTAAATTAAAATAAAGAGACCTTAAGCTTAAAAATATCAGAATACAATAATTTTAGAAAAACAATATTTGGCTGAAATGTTTAGGATTTCAAAGATTCTTTTCTTTAGTTTTTATAAATCTTGACTTGGACAAAATTCGTTCACTGATATTGGAGAAATCGAAAGCAACCCACAATACCCAATAACCATTTTCTCAGTCCTTTTGCTGGATTTCCCTAAACATTCAATATCTTCGATTACGCCAATAGAGTCCTGTTTTATTTATTTATTTTTCTTAATTAATTAATTTTTAACACTTTTAATTATTTCTGTTAACTCTGTTAAAAGACGGCTGGTGTTACTATCCAGAGCTTCATCTGTTGCCAGGTCGTCATCTGACGACGCATCCTGGCAAACCTCAACATTTAAAGTTCTGCAAAGAAGTTTATTTCCAAATTCCTTAATTTCGGTTTTTGTACTGTATTTTGGGGATGTATTGCCAGAAGGAAATATGACTGCGTGAAGATATAAAATAAAACGTGCATACGTCTGTCGAATCTTTAGATTTTTAATTAAATTATTATTGGCTTTAATTAAATTATTAAACAAAAACATAATAATTCCCTCCCACTCAATTAGAGTAGGCGAGTCTTTACTAAACTCTTTTATAGCCACGTCCAAAGGCTTTAAAGTATATAAATAAAAATCAGCCCCCGAACATGACCCACACATTTATGAATACGCAGGAAATTGTCCACCTACATTGACCTACAATATTTTGCATCACGTAACAGGCGACACTCGTTCTCTTGTTGTACCTTAACGTGTGCTGCTTGTTTCTGGTGTCTATCATTTGACTTATTAATAAGAACACCTTCTTTATTTGTATGGAAAATATTTCCTAAACGCCATATCTTTTGTATATGAGACGAATTAAATAATTAAAAATAAAAAAAAAATTATTACTACAAAAAATTAAACATTTTGTCACTTCAGTTAATCGAGTGAAATTACCCGGTTCAATCGTTAACCGAAAATAGCCAGATTTATATTACCCGATCAGTTAATCGGGTTAGTAATTAATCCGTTAACCATTAATCCTAGTGCTAGCCTTAAGTGTTATAAAAATCATATCTTCAACTTTTTATAAATTCACTAATAAGATTTAAAAATGTCTATTATTTAATTGTCTATGAAGTAATGACATTACGGACTCCAATAAGAATATACAGAAACCCAAGTGTCCCTAGAGGAATTTACAAAACAAAATCAAGTGAGAACGAAGGGCGTAAAAGGTTCGATTTTCGAATTATTTTTTTCGTCTAAACATTAACAGCTACGAATTCTTATTCCGGCTCAACTTCAAATCCGCGAATTTATAAATAATTTTTTATTTAAGAATTTTTATTAAATTCGACATCGCCAAGTGGAGAAATTACGCGACCTTTGGCTGCCTGTGTGGGTCACTGATATCAACATTAGCCAGTTGTGGCTACAAAAAACTGGAGGTGAAGGCGTTCACTTGCTCATTTTCGAAAAATACGGACTGAAGACAAACCACATCATAAGATCACTTTCCTTGGATGTAATGGTTCTTCGAGGACTGTTTCGAGGATTTTATGAGTCCTATATGCGACAGTTTTGTTCGTTTTCATAATGGCTTAATTGCAAATGGGCCTCATCACTTAAGATGATTTTGTTGAAAAATTCATTGTTTCAGTTCAGTTTTCACAAATCATTTACGCAAACACTCGCCGGCCGGCATTAATTCTTGACCGGGTTGAATTTTATAAGCGTGAAGATGAAGATCTGTGCCACTGGTGATGCCCAATTGTAGCGAACGACGACGAGTTGACGTTCCAGACTCATTCTCAGCGCTTTGCTGTACGGCGGCTATATTTGCATCACTATGGCTACTACGAGCGTATTATTTTGGTCTATTGTCAGCAACAGTACCGTGAGCCTCTATTTTAGCGATTAAGTTACGCTTAGCGGTCTCAGAAGGATTGCGATGAAAAACTGCTCGAATTTTACGAAGTGATACACTAGCATTTTCACCATTTTGATAGTATATTTTCACAATTAAAATTCTTTGTTCGAGAGTGTAGCGTTTCATGGTTAAAAATTCCCAATTTTTTACTAAATAAATCCTTGATATTTTCTCATTTAAAACCCAATTCACTTCCTAACCTCAAATTTTCCCACCCTGAAAAAAAAACAAAGGACCCCACTACTATTTTAGAGGCCTTCACACCATCTAAACTTTTTTTGTTTGAATATCAACTATTTAATCAATATTTTTAAAGAAATAGAATATGAGAATCATTTATTCTTATATTCATTTTATAAAAACAACTTTAAGAATTTCAACACTCAAAAGAGCCAAATGACGTGAGCAACAGGAACCAACACTTCGCCGACGAAGTAAAATTAAAAGCCATCCTCTCCCTACTTTCTGGTTTCGACGCAATGCTTTGCAAATGTAAAGATCGTCTGAGTGCTCGCCTTACTAAAAAAAATTTAAATGAGTTTAGCGTCCCACACTCTCTGTCAGGAATGGGCACCACTCTTCCTTACAAATGAACACATGTATTTCCGAACTTCCCAGATTTCCTTAAAACTTTGCTCATTTAGATGTCTATCTAATAAAAATCGAAAGAATAATACGCTTTAATTGTAAAAATTCGATGTTAATTTTTCGAAGAAAGTAATTTTCTCCATCGGAATAGCTTCATGAATATCATTTAAAAAAAAAAATATTATAAAAATGAATATTGATAAACAATATTGGAATATCTTTAGTAACACAATCGCCCCTATTATGAATGACGACGTCGACGTCACATCAACTCGACAACAAAAAATTATCACTTGTCTACCAGTTGTCGATATCAATTAATTACTGTTGACAATCTCTTGGTATTCTCTAAGGCATACAGTATTGACAAAACCCTTCAATAGTAGTTAATTAATGTCGACAGAGAGTATAAAAGAGAAACTTTTTTGCTGTCGTCTTGATGCGACATCAATGTCGTCATTCATAATAGGGGTGAATGACAAATATTGACGCTGGTAATATTTGATGGCAACGATTTTTGCCGGTTTATTTTGTCCCCTTCCGTAAAGAGGACAAGAAATTTCGTATTCAATTGTCATATAAATTTATTTCTCAATAAATTCGACTATAATAAAGTGGTCAGATATACAACTTTTAATTGAATCAATTTTCAATTAATTGACATAATTATTATTCTGTTCACATATACAAAAATTTAATCCATTCAATTAACGTATGACAACTAAAAGTAAAACTTTTTCATATTCACGAGGACCTCAAGCTCAAATCTGTTTTTATTTTTTTATTTTTCTAATTAATAATAAATTGAATGTCAATAATTCAACATCAACATGGCTTCACAAATTAGGTGGCCACGATTTAGGTGCTAAATCTGGACTAACTTCGTTCAGTGAGTTGTATTCTGCTTACTAAACACACTTTTTAGCAGTGCTGCATTTGTAATTTTACTCCATTATACAGCAATCAAGATTTAATTGTGCAATCACTTAATTAGAATTTGTGTGGTTAATTGAGCTCAATAATGTCAGTTATTGTGATAAGATCCATTAAGCTGTATGTCTAAACATCATATTACTGAGACACCCTACAAAACACTTATAAAATTTGATTTGGATTAGAAATTTATTTCATTCTAATGCTTTGATTTTGCCATTATATAAGAAATATTATATCTATGAAATACTAGGAATTCAACAGCCGATTCTTTTGAGTTGCGAGTTTCCGAACACTTTTTCGTACTTTTTGTGGGATATCTCGGCGAATACTTAAGAACTATTTTTTAAATGCTCCAACGTTAGGAGATTAATCTGAGAGACGCGGTTTTGGACGTGGTAACACAAAAAAAGGAGTCTAATGCCGCAAAATGTGATATTTCAGATCGTGGAAACTATTCATGAAATTAAACCAAAATCGGTCGTGTTGAGTACCTCATGGCAGCGTCTTATGGAAACCGCTTATTGTCCAGCTCAAAATCTTCAATTACAATTTGTCTTGCTTTTTTGACGAGGTTTTCGAATGACGTTTTTTGAAAAACCTCGACTTATTATTACGCTGCCCAAATAGCGAAAGTAGTAAATGTCCTCAAAATCGTGTTTGTTGTTAATACAGAAGTTTCCATGTTTTACTTGATTACACGCGCTGCTTTTCTCTTCTTATCCAATAACACAGATCTGCTAGTTCGATGACTGTAAAAATTATTCTAAATATTCCACTCTTAATAAAAAGCTCAATTAAGCTGTAGGTATGAACACTAGTTTCTGAATACATCAGAGGTCATCTTGATGAGGAGAAATCAGGCAAGACTTTAAATGTTGTACAGGGTTAAGTTTTTTCTTATTTGGAGTTTAAGGTCTTGATTAAAGTTTTTCCAATTCATTTTATTTTCCCTCCTATCGCGTCTTTTTAATTTGACTTCAGTGTTTCATTTCTCCATCGTTTAACAAACTGTGCGGTAAATGGCAGGCACACCAATTTTAAAGAATTGACTTGTTCTTGTCATTCAAAAGGAATTTAGCATTTAGCATTAACAGTATAAAAGTGTACAAAAAGGTTGTAAAATTAAACTTTTACAAGATTCTTTCTTTATGCCCACTCACCATTGCCATGGCCAAAAGAGAAATATCAGACACTCTTCTCCTATGAAATATACACCCACACACAAGCGTAAAAATTTATATATTTCTGCCAAAAACAGTCGTTAAAACGTTATTACTTTAGGATAAAGATTGAATGATTTATATTGTTAATTCTGATAAGAATATAACAGAAATAGATTCGAGTTTACAACATAAATTCATGGTCGAAGGCATTTTAAGCCTTCAATACAAATGCCATTTCTTTGCACTGGATCTTAAATATTACAAAATTTAATGGCTGATATTGAGGGAAAAGCAATTAAAAAATTCTTATGATTTCTAAACACAAAGAATAAAAATTAATTAAATTTTCTTGTGAATTTTTTGTTGCATATTCTTTTAATCTTTACAACAAGTTATATCCAGCGCACTCACACACACACAAATGTAAGTGAAATATAAAGATAGACTTTCACAGTCTTGACAATTAAAATTCTTTAATAAGAAAACAATCACCCAAAGGACTTGTTAATAGAAACAGAAGTAGAAGACAAAATGTGAAGACATTTGTCCTGTAAAAGGATAAAACATTTTTATTATAAAAATACTGAATTAAATATTTTGTGAATGAAATTCGGCTAAAATAAGTCATTTCCTTTTTGTGTTAATGAAGAATAAAATAATTTTTTTGTTTCTAAAGCAATAAAATGGAAATTATTGTAAAAACAGTTCGTCTAAAAGAGGAAATGGCTACAAGATTATAACGTCAGTTCTGATATGAGTGTATGTGCTGCCTAATTGATTAATATTTGTATTTATAAATTGAATATTTTTAGTTTCCTATTTTTATTAAATCTTCCAAAGTCTCAGATGTAACATTTTGCAGATAAATAATGTATACGACTAATTAACTAACAAAAATTAAGAAAAGAAACTAGTTTCAAGACATTTACTTGCAGATGCGCTTTATTTTAAATCCATTTATTTAAAATAAAGCCATTTTTTAATATTATTTTAAAAGTTTAAAGTTGCTACTAATAAAGGATGGGCAAATTTGAGGTTAGGAAGTAAATTGCCTGTCAAAAAAGGAAATATCAAGAATTGAGCTGCCATCCTTTGAATGATTCACTTTTGAACAAGGAATTTTAATTAAGAAAATTTACTACAAAAATGGTGAAAATGTTACTGTATCCCTTTGATGTTCACAACAATCGGGCATCACCAGAGGCACTTTGCGCAACATTTTGCATACAAATCTTTGTCTTCACGGTTTTAAAAAGTTCAAGTCGTTCAAGAATTAGAGTCGGCCGACCATTATTTTGCATAGATGATTTGTGAGTTGGCCGTTTTGTGTGGGTGCTGTTGGCTGAAGTAGTAGAACATGAGACTATGAAGCGGAGGGTCGTGAGTTCGAGCCCGAGTCATGAAATATTCTGTTGAATTCTTCTGAACAGCAATAGTGCGTGGTTGTGTTAGTTGTTGCCAGCCTGTTTCAATGATGAAGGCAGAGTCACGGGTCACTGAACATAATTAGCAGCAACTGACACTATCATGTACTAAAAGCAGAGTAACAGCACCCACCTTCGTCGGCCCTGTAGCAAAAATTAGCCGGCGAAGTAAAAGGTTGAAATAACTACAAAAACAACTGTCTATCTTCTCATCTTTGCTAATCTGTCTCCTCAATACTATCCCCTCGTTTTCAGTTCCGGCGCAATGCATTGCATATATAGGGGTCATCCCCTGAGTGCTGGTCCAAGATAAAAAAAATACTCAGGGAATGACCTCTACATATGCAGTGCATTGCGCCGGAACTATAAAGGAGGGGATAGTATAAAGGGACAGATGAGGAGAAATGAGAAGATAGAGTTTGTTTTTCTGTAGCTATTTCAACATTTTTTACTTTATTTCGCCCGCTAACTTTTTGCTACAGGACCGACGAAGGAGGCTGGTGTTACTCTGCTTTTCATCATCGTGTCAGTCGCTGCCAATTATGTTCAGTGACCAGTGACTATGCCTTCATCATTGAAACAGGCCGGCTACAACTAACACAACCATAAACTAATGCTGATCAGAAGAATTCAATACAATATTTAATGACTCAGCGCGGGGTTGAACTCTGGACCCTCCGCTTCGTGGTCTCGTGTTCTACAACTTCTGCCAACAGCAGCCACAGACCGGCCACACAACCGGCTAAACAATTCAGTTATTGCATGGGATATTTTCTGGTCGTGTAATTTCTCGATTCAGCGATATCAACTGGTTGCCTTGTTCTGCTGATTTAAAGCTGCTGGATTATTTTCTCTAGAGTCATTTTAAAGACCACGTTTATGTGAACAAACTACAACCCACTGGCACTTTGAAAGTTGAAATTCGACGCTACATGCACGAGATAAACGTAGCTTTGTTGCAAAATGTGGTTAAACATTCTTTTAAAAAGAGCAGACGTCTGCCAACATGCGAGAGGTGGATATTTACTCGACATCATATTCCATTATTAATTCCCATAATTCTATTTTACAAAAAAAAAATAGTTTTTAAGTCAATTTACTTACTTCCTAACCCTAAATTTGTTCCCCCCTTAATTTGTTCCCTATCCATGCAATTGTTGTCGCTCCGAGTGAATGGTACCAATTACTTGGAATTGCCACACGTAGCCTAATGAAGATTAAATTCACAAAACCATAAATTTATTATTGTTGGCATAATTTGATATTAGCAGCGAATATGTGTGGCTGAACAGTTTTCATTGTAGCAAAAGCAAAAAAGAATAATAATTTAACCTACCGAATTCAGCAAAGTTCGACCGAAACAGAACAAGACCCGAACCACTCTCAAAATAATAAATAGAATGTAATCACGTTCATTTATTAAAAAATAAAAAATAATTTGCAGTTTCGCAGATTTGAACGTATAGCCTGTTGGGAAAATTAACATCCTGTAATTCAATTTACATAAATAAAGGTTCACTATTAAAATAGAAATTCATACATAATTTAAGAACCGAACCTTTTGTCAGTGGACTTTTCTTGAATCTGCAAGACTGCAAATCATTTGTTTTATTATTTTATTAATTCTATTTATTATTTATATTAAGATTGAAATATTAAGAATATTTTTTCAATAATCATCAAACCAGCAGAACGGATCAATACCGATTTCGAGGCCGCTACGCCATCTCATCAGCGTTCTTTGTTCAATTTTTCCACTGTTTCAAGTGGTGCTAGTTAGTAGGAATATCAACTATTTAGCTAATGTTTTTAACGAAAATTGAATATGAGAAGTTCCCACATTCATATTTTTAAGATATTACCTTTTTGGTTAGTACGAATTTTCCCAACCCTGACGATTAAAAATGATTTGCAGTCTTGCAGATTCGAACTTATAAATAAATAAATAAAAAAAAAAAAATCAATGAGTGTTCGAGCTCACGGGCGATGTGTTAACACCTTTTTGTTTATTTATTTTTAAACCTACAAAAAACAAAGAGAATGCAAAGCAACAGACAAATGTACGTACATACATTGTTATGTTTGTACATAAGCTACATACGTTGCTGTCTTGCTATCTCATTTTTATGTACGTATAACCACGTCACTATTCTCTTTGCTATGCATAAGACAAAAACGAAGATCAACATAAAACACTTTTTTAATATTACTCCAAATTAATACTCCGAATTAAAACACTTAAATCTCCGCTCGCCGATATCGGATCGCCTTAATTTTTGGCCTAAACTCTTCGTCGAAACCCGCACTAGCGTTTTAATTCAAAAATTAATAAAATCGGCTATGAATTTCCGGAGAAAATTGCGTGGGAAAATTATATGAAAATCGCCCAATAATCACTTTCAATACCGACTGCCAAGCAACGAACAAACAAACGATGATTTACTCTTACATCTTACACCTAACACTTGCGTATGTATTGAAACTGATAGTTTACTGCCCTAGAGGCGCCCTTTGCAGTCATCCAATGCCAGTCTCTGGTATGAACACTTTTTATTAATCTCACTCTTCGCGTAATTTATTTACTTTTTCTTATAAACGGATTCATCAATTGACTTGTGCGGCCTAATATTAGTAGGCTGTCCTTTGTGATTACATTATATTTACACTGTGGCACACTTTTAAATATCTTATCGTCCAGCAATATCGATGAAACTAAATGATTTAAAAGATGTTGTTATTTAGATAAGCAATTTATAAATAGTTTTTCCGAACTCTTTGCATAAAGATTCTAAAATAATGTTTAAAAATTGCATGTTAAACAATAACAAAGACTTCTACAATCTAAAAACACATAGAAAAATATTATAAGATAATCTTATATATTCGTATTAAGAAAATCTCTAGCCTCACAAATTCATATATTCATTTCTGTATATATTTCTAAAAATTCTCTTTTTTCCCCTTATGTCTCCCTTTTTTAATTGTTATATGTGTATTGAAAAATTTTTCCATTATTCATTTCCTTTCCTTTTAAATGCTAACAAACACTATTGTATACTTCACGTAAATTTTGCTCTAACGCACACATCCATTTGTGTAATTTTTCAAGGATTTGCATAAAGGATAAAGTGCTTATGAAAAGAAAAACCACATCATCATTGTCATTGTTTTAAAGCTGTTGCGCTTTATTATTTTCCATATGCAAATAAATAAGATTATTAAGACTACAGCAAAATAAAAACAATTTATTAAAAATGGATGAAGTGCAATACAAAAATATTACTTTATCAAGGATTTTAAAAACAAAAGTAATTTACAATAATAAAACTTAGGCAAAATGGAAATACGAGTATGTTCATTATCAATCATATGAAAATTGAAACTGTGAAGCAAAAATAAAAGTTATAGAATATATAAGAACTTAAACATTTAAATATGTTTGTATTAGTTGTGTAATTTACTCAATAATATTCTGATCACTATAAAATTTCTTATACATTTTCTGTAATTAAATATAAGAGTTGCATTTATTAACATTTTCTTTACGATCAAATTGATTATATAACTTATTTTGATTATTCATGTTTTAAAATTTAAGAGGAAAATTTACTATAAATATTAAACCCAAGAAATTTTAGAATCACTATAATTTAAAGTATTTGCGAAAAATGGACTTCAGTTTTGCGCTAAAATAAACTTTGGATTTTTATAATGGCTCTAGAATTTTCCTATATAAAGAAATGAAATTATTGAATTCTCATATAATTTGTTAAAAATCCTTAACCATATATCAGATCTATAGAGAATTATCTGAAAAGTGATTAAAAAATGTATTCCCATTCGTGATTTAATCGTGTGCGTATCGTGTAGTATAAAATACTGCAATTCTGGCCATCTTCGAAATTTCGAACATAATTTCGAATATTCGAAAATGAAAAAAAATATATATTTTGAAAGCTTAATTTTAACGCTTTGTGTGGAATACACAAAAATATATATATTTTTGGAAAAAAAGCTTAAAATATTTTCGAAAATTCATACAGTCGACTCTTGAAACTGAAGGGACCAGAGAAAAAGTTCAAATAATCGAGTTTTCATTTTTAACGAGACTTCAAAATATCGAAAGAGACAGAAAAAAATTCAAATTAACAAGAGTTTTCATAAAAAAATCAAAACCATTTGCACGCACTAAATTCCGCAAAAGCAAAGCAAAGAAATTTAATTTTTTATGTTAGCAACTGTCGATGTAGTGGTGTATACTAAAATCGTGGCACAGAAACTAATGCAAACGATTTAAATTTCTTTCAAAAACAGAAAGAAAATCACATTAGGAGCTCAAATTAAAGAGTGTAGAATAACCGAACTTCAAATTATAGAACGTTGGCAAGCAATATGTCATTTTTGTAGCACATCGCAAAAAAACTAAAATAAATGGTTGTTTTATTTATTTTATATTTTGCATCAACCACAGCAAATAAAATAATTCAAATTATAGAGCATAGAGCCAAAAAAATTCAAATTATAGAGTCGGCGATCAAAATGCCATTCAAATAATTTTAAATTATTGAGGGGACCAAATTACACAGATATTTTTCTATTTATTGAGTGTTTTTCAAGGGACTTGGAAAACAGATCAAATTACCGCGAGATTCATATTAACGAGTTTCAAATTATCAAGAGTCGACTGTATATAATTTTTAATTTAAATATCATAAGCTTTCGCCTGCACTTTTCTCTCCAACAAGATGTTCTAGATATACATATTTACATGTGTATGTATATTATCCAAAAATCATATTAAATTACTTCACATTCTGTTTTTATGTCCATTTCAAATTGAGAAAGTTAAAAGGATATGTATGCGTCAAATTTAAATCCTTAAATTCCATTGCGTACAGCAGAAATTTTCAACTTGAAAAATTTCCATAAATAAACATTCATGTCACTGTAGGTGTCAACACAGAACAATGTAGCAAATTCTTTGTTTAAAACGCACACATAAAGTGCAACCAAATGGAAAATGTTGAATCGAACAAAAATGTTACACAATTTTGTATTTTTAGATTTTTTTTTTGCTTACAAAATTGATGCTGATGTAAAGGGGAAAAATTATATCGAATTGATGACTGTCTGCAAAAATAAAGTTATTGAAAAATATATTGCAGTCGACATGAGCATTAAACATTTATTATATAAATGCTGCACAAAAACGAAAATACATCAGAAAAATTTTAAAAGTGGCAATTATTAAACTGTGAAATATACATGTGTATGTGTGTAAGTAGATGGTTCTGTATGTAAGTGGCACATATTATACATACATATATACAGTAAATAAAAGGAATATTTTATTGATGCAGCTGTACGATTCATTTAGGGTAGATATGAGATAAATTGTTTTCTGAAAAAGTTGTATTAATTATTTTTATTAATTGAGATGGATATAAAATATGTATGAATGTATGGATATATTATTTTAAATATCATTTTGAATATCCGCTCTTAGAGAGTAGTGGAAACCCTTTATATCTTTTTAATGAAATTAAAATCCAGTGCATTTCAATATCTTCTGTACTGAATAATAAATGCTATAGTATCGATATTTTTTGTGGTTCACAATGATAATGAAAGTTACAATATTTAAAATACGCTTTGCTGGAGACGTACATAATATATATATATTTTACTAAAATCTTTGAATAAAAGTGTTTAAAAGGTTTTTCAATTTTCAATATTTAAAATATAACTAACTTCTCGTATACAAAAAAATTAATTACTGACTGGGCACACAATTCCTAAAGAACCGTTAACTATCTAGCTCATGTGTAAAGCATAGTCTGAAAAGTGCTTAAAAGTTTTATTTCAAATTGTAATTTAGTCGGGTAGCTATCGGGATGTACAAAAGGCAGCATTTTTAGGCATCTTCGAAATTTCGAACATAACTTCGAAATTTCGAAGATCAAAAATTTTAGTTAAATCTTAAGCTATAAATTTATTCCTAAGTTTAGTATACTCAAACAAATAAATTTTTTTCAATATTCAGCCCTCTCACATCTATTTTATAAGGAAATAAAACCTATTGTTTAAAAAAATAAACATCACACCAATCCAACAATTATTTATGTAAAATTTTTCGTGGTGCCATAGTATTGCCAATATTTGATAGTTAACCGTTAATACTATTGATGCATAATAATTCTATTTTTTAGTAAATCCATATTTCTAAATTCAAGCTTGTTTCAATTCAAATGATTAATTATGTCACAAGCATAACTCTTCTCTGCGTGTACAAATATTATTGAGCACCAATATTTGCTAATCTATCATATTATTACGGTTTTCCTAACCTTTTCTTACTTCTATATCTTGCTGAAAATTACTTATTTTGCCACAACCATTTTAAGTTCTTTTGGCAATCTTTTGAGTTCTCATAAATTAATATCAATCATACGACGCGTGGTACAATTTCATTATATTCAATAGTTGATTTTTCTAACGGCATGTGTCAGTGATTTTCTCATTTGTTGCTGCTTGTTCACAAGATAAATAATTTACAGTGAATATTAAAATGAAATTCAATTAGACTTTTGAACAAATACATACAATATATTTCATAATGCCATTCAATTATAAAATATTTTCCTTGTTGAAAATCCTTTTCCTTGATTGTTAAATTAAAATTCTGCTAGGATATAACTAAATTTCCTTAACAATTCTGCTAGGATATAACTAAATTTCCTTAACAATTCATGTGAAAAATATGAATCTTAAAAAAATATATTAATAAAAAACCATGAAATATAATAAATAGTCAGTATAAAATTTTCCTTTATATAGTTATTTACACAAAAAAGCCTATGAGAATGTCTTTAACAATTTTTGTTATTTATAAAACTCTTATTATTTATAATGTGTTCTAGCAAAATTTAATAAGTGTATTTGTGATCAATTTACAAGGTCAGCTGTTAAAAAAAATTGTTTGTTCATGCCATTCTGAACATACAAATTCTGTTGCATTGTTTTGTTACTTATAGTACTTTCAATTGTCATAAATTAATCAGGTATGGGAGTTTTATTGAATGTTTTTTTTTTTAAATTTCATGTGAGAAATTATATTGAAAAGAAAATAATTATTGTGTCTTTTAATGGAAAATCCCACACGAAATTTTCTTTCCATTTTATAACAAGAGGCAGCTAATTTCGTGTCAAATAGTTATAAACAAGATATAACCGTTATTTTCTGAGGAATAAATAGAAACCAAATTTAATTTTCTTAAGAATAAATAAAAATCAGGAAATAAATTTTATTTTGTAGAGAATAAATAAAAGTCGAGAAATAACCTTTATTTTCCGAGGTGTAAATAAAAACCAAAACCCAAATTAAATTTTCTGAAGAATAAATAAAAATCAGGAAATAAGTTTTATTTTTTGGCAAATAAATAAAAATTAAGAAATAACCTTTATTTTCTGAGGAATACATAAAAATGAAATAATAACTTTAATTTTGTGAGGAGTAACTAAAAATCAAAGAGTAACTTTTTTTCTGAGGTATTTATTCCCTAACGTTTGGTTTTTGAACAAAACTTAAACAAATAAAAATTAATGCATCTAAATGCAGTTCATGCAACAAGGATCTCTCTGGCCTATTGCCTAGTGCACGCGAAACTCCTCTCATAGTATTTTTTTAGTTTAAATTTTGGCGAATAGTCGTAAATTGCGCTCCCTGATTTGAAGTCAATTAAAAATAAAATACGTATCAAACACATTTGAATTTTATGAAGATGAGGTTACAAGTTTTGACCTTTACTGTAAGTATTTCTCTGCTATTTATGAAAAATCTAAAAATAACTAACATGATTGGAAATCTATAAAATGTCATTTTGGTGTTTGTGGTCTTGTATTTTTCTTTGCTTTTCTCTTCAAGACGTCTGCCATTAGTGTTCAATTTATTTTTGCAGTAACTATGAAGTGAGTCTCTGCAAATCAATCAACATCATACTCGCTTAATGAATGGAACAATTTTACAATAGTTTTTGCAAAAATCAATGCATTGACGGGAATATTAATTTCCCATATCAAGTTGATTTCTGTTAGACAGTAAAGTAGCAGGTGACTATTGAAGTTATTTCAAAGACTATTTCTTTGTCTATCACAACTCTTAACACACATGCAAACTAACTGCGTGTCGTAGATATTTTACCAGTAAAAACACAAAAAGCTAAATTTTGTTAAAAGCAATATTATTTTAAAGAAACTTGCATAAATTCATATATAATAACTTGTTAAATTACTATGGTTAACAATTGGTGTTAGAGCTGTTTATATAAAATAGATTCATTACTGAAGGATATAATTGAAAACACTCCTGATGGACGACTAATTATTATTATCTAAGAGACTAATGATTTATTTTTACTTTGAAATACAACATTAAAATCATTTATTTAAATTTAAATAAGTTATTAAAAGTCTGTTAAAAAAATTAATTACTGGCTGTCATATAAAGGGTGTTTTTTATGAAGTTTTTTTTTTATACGAATCACTCTGTTGTCTGACAGCTGTTTCGACAGTATAAAGTGACGTCTCTACTCAGTATTGTTTGGTAAATCCTCATAAACAGGTTAACTCCACAACAACGCTTCCAAATCGTGGAAATTTATTTTCAAAAACAGTGTTCAATTAAAAATGTTTATCCGCTTTTTTACCGCAAAATTCTCTTCAGTGATGAAGCGCATTTTGGTTGAATGGATATGTCAACAAGCAAAATTGCCGTATTTGGAGCAAAGATAATCCACACGCCGTTCAAGAATTAATAATGCATCCCGATAAATGTACTGTTTGGTGCTGGTGGAATCATCGGTCCTTATTTCTTTAAAAATGAGGAAGGACGACGCGTTACCGTGAATGGAAATCGATACAGAATCATGATCAATGCATTTTTGGTGCCAAAACTTCAAGATATGGATGAAAACGAAATGTGGTTTCAACAGGATGGTGCCACTTGTCATACTGCGGGCGAAACAATGGACTTATTGAAAGAACATTTCAACGACAACATTATTTCGAGAAATGGACCGGTGAATTGGCCTCCACGTTCGTGTGATTAGACGCCACTCGATTATTTTTTGTGGGGATACCTGAAATCATTGGTTTACGTGGATAAACCAGCAACGATTGACGCTTTGGAAACCAGTATTTAACGTGTCATTGCTGAAATACGCCCTCAAATGCTTGAAAAGGTGGTCGAAAATTGGACCTCCAGAATGACCTTTATGCAAAATAGTCGTGGTGGCCATATGCCCGAAATTATATTTAAATGTTAAATGACAAGAAATTATCTACCAAATGAAAATTTTTTTTTGGCCATTTCATAATTTGGCATGTCTTTTATTTAAATTGCAAATCAGCAAGCTCTTATAAAAACACCCTTTATTATCATTTATGGACTAAAACTTCAAGTGTGAAAAAGAGTTTTTTGAAAATAGCAGATTTCATGTAATTGAATTAATATTTTTATCATTTTATTTTTGCTTGACGCGTCAGCCAGGATTTTAATCCCACTTATGCAACACTTTTTGTTGACCTTTAAGAAGATATAAATCAAAGAGATTATAATAAAATCAAGTATGTGTTTAAAAATAATTTCGACATTAAATCGTTTTGAAAAAAGTAAAACTTGTTATGAATTCATTTATATTTAATCTTAAATTTTCATCTCAATTCTGTGAAAAACGGGTTGATTTGTTATGTAATATATCCTATTTAAAAGCAGTTTTTTAAATGACAGCAAATTTGCTTAAATTTTAACCAAAATTTTAGGTTTAACCAGTAGGAACTTGAAATAAGAACGACTATCATTTAATTAAAATTGATATTTTTAGAAGTATAAAATTAAAGTGTGTGGAAAAATATTATTGTTTTTTAAACTAATTTAATTTCTCTAAAAAATTTACTGAAATTATTAAGAAATTTCTTTTTTCAAACTTTATGTTAACCTTTATTATCGCAAAATTTATCCTTAACCTTTTCTTAATGAACGCATAATACTTTTTCGTCCACTTGAGCTGAATAAAAAAAAAAATTCAGAAAATAAAGTCTTTTCGCTTGTGATTCAAAGTATTTCTCTATGAAACCGTTTACACTTCAATGGCAAATGGCAAAATGGTGTGTAAACTTGTGTTTTATTATCTAACGACTTTTTGCCGTTTGCTTTATACATTTTGTGGCGGTTTTATCTTTGTTAAATTATTTGTTCTAACAGTGATAAATAAATATTTAAAAAAAAACTGAAAACGATTATAAATGATTTTCAGTTTTTGTTTGTCATCCCTTTTAACGGTAGGCGTATGAGGAATATTTGAAGGCAAATTGCAAATAATCACACCAACTTGAATAGAAAAAATTCATTTAGTGCAATAAAGTATAAAATAACAAAAAGAGGATATTACAAAGGCATGGGACACATAAAATTCTTTGTGAATCTGCTTTTTTTGCAATTAAAGTGAACGCTGAAAATTCTTTGTATAAAATTTGTACACAAGAAGATGGCAGCAGTTACATAAATTTCTGTGGTTTAGGAGAGCCATTTAGCAAAATAAAATAGCAGAATGATATTGATATAAACATCTGAGAGAATACGGACGTATAAAAGTAAAGTGTTTTGAAAGCGATATTAAATAAACAAGTTCATATGATTTTCAAGGGAAACATCCGGAAACACCGAGACACTTTTCTAAAGTCCTTAAAGCAAAATGCGGAATGGAACTTTCACAGTTTGGCATGTATATTGTCTTGTGCTTCGAATAAAGTCCCTATTGCCGACTATATCTATTCATATATGTAAGAGGTGGGTGCAGAAAATGAGATGAAGTTTGATTTTCCACAAAAAATATTTAGTTATTTATCAATCTCTATTTTGTTCCATTCAAAAGTAGTCGTCTTTAGATATAATACACCAATATTCTTCTCATCGCCGAAGATATCCTTTAAGTAGGATTAATAAAATATATTATGAGATCATCATTTTTATATTCAATATTTCTATTTTTCTTTACAAAACACTTCCTCTATTATCTATCTCTTAATCTCAAATTTGTCCGTAATAATGGACACAAATTGTTATTCAATCACATGGTGAATGTGACTACATTCAACAACGCTATTTTAATAATCCTTAACGTAAACCACATTCTATAAATAAAAGATGTGTTGATATGATAACCTGATGGCTTTGTCCTTGGAGCAAACAAGGACCTTCGGCAGCCAAAGGAATTGTTTTTTATACCCTCCAAAAAGAATATGGAGGGTATACTCATCTAAGACGATATGAGCATATCCGTCCGTCTGTGGAAACGAAAATAACCAGACTCTTGAATGATAACAGAGGTAAAGTTCGTAATTAGGATGAAGCGGGCAAGAGGGAAAATGTTCCCCTAAGAAGAATTAAACCAACCTCTAAAAAACAACATAATTTTTAAAGTTTTTTTTTGTAATCTTGTTAGGCAAATGATGAAGCTTGAAGCCGTAAAATCAAAAAAAAATTATTTTTGGACCCCGCCCCCTTTAGTGGATGTTGAAATATGCAATTATAGAGGAAAAATTTACCAATTTATTTTATTTTAAGCCCCCTCCTCCCACTTTGCCCACTAAATGACTCTATAAAATATTTTTTTTTAATAAATTTTACATTTAATTATTTCGAACATTAATTTTTGGAGTTTTATGGCAAAGGTGAAATGTCTCCCCCACAATACAGTTTTTATATCCTCCAAAAAGAATTGGACCCCATAAGGTATATATATATATATATTCTTGAGCAATGATCAACTCTAAGACGATTTGGCAATGCCCATACGTTCGTCTGTGGAAAACATGATATAGTCTATTTTTGGTCTTTGGTGTACGATATTATATGCAAAAATTGTGTAAATATTAAACAATTTTCATTCCTTAAGGCTATAAGAAGCTGAGATGTTCTCTAAAACCTCTCCCCAACGGCCCTTCCCGGTATGACTCCGTCGAAATAGACATTTAAAATTGGGTATAGAGAAGGAACTCTGTTCCACCAAGTTAAACATTTTAAATTTACTTACTAAACATTTGGAGGGTATTTAAGATTCGACCCGGTCGAATATAATGTTTTTACTTGTTTTCTCTTCGATTTTTAATTTTACAAAAATTTACTAAAAAGTTCAGATTGATTATTGAGCAATTTTTAGCCAGTTCCTATGCGCTTGGGCTAATGCAGATCAATATATTTTTCTATTTTCTAATAGTAAACCGTCACTTATTTTATGGCATGAAACGCATTTTTTACCAATAATACAACTTTTTCCAGCTGTTTTAAATTTATTGTCATAAATATGAGCTGCGGTTACAGCATTTCGCAGCCGATGAATTAATATTTTTTTTGTTGCATTTCCACGGAAAATTTGTTTTGATTAAACAAAAGTGATAGGAAATCGGTGCCCTAGCGAATAATCAAAACTACTTACTGTTAAATTAATGTTGATTTTCTTTCTAAAATATAATGGTAAATTGTTTGCCTTTTTCAATGGAAAATGGTAACATAATGGCATTTGAAAATAGTGAATTTATTGGAAATTGATCTACCATCCCTTATCAGAATGTGCTTTACTTTAATATTGTGCCTAATTGTGTTTTTTTTTGAATAAAAAGTGACTAAATGTTACATATTTTCCAGAAAAGAAATCGCCATAAGGAATGTTTTCGTTTAGCATCGTGAGCTCATCCGAATTCGTCCGTATGTAACAACCGTGGGCGTATACTTATTATATTCTCTTTCAAGAGACACCATTAATATTAATCGTACGTCACGTTTAACTTTGCAAATTACAACGTCATGAAAAAGTTCTGCGAATTATTAACACAGGAAATTTTGATTTATACAAAACAAAAGTGGAACAAAAATATGTATACGAGGGCAGTTTTATGTATTTTAAGCGATTTATTTTGCAATACAGTATTTTTAAGCACTTACCTAGTTTTTATTAGTTTAAAAATATTAAAAAAAATAAATAAATAAAATTAAGAAGCTTTCTAACCGTAGTAGGTGATGTGTTAAAGTCCAAGTGGTATATATCAAGTTTTTTTAATACTTTTTCTTAAGTTTTCCAATAGAGCGATCCGATTGCTCAATGTGACACTGAGGCATTAGAGCAGCCCGCAATGTATTGGGATTATTTGTTGCCCCTCTTTTCAACCTAACCTAATCTAATCGGACACACCGACGTGCGATTTAAAACATTAACAACATTGAATTGTCCCAAAAGATATTACCGCTCCCTTCCAAACCCAAATTGAGTACTTATTTATCTGTATAATTATATATGTATTTACCTTCTATTAAAGTCTATAATTGTTTGAACATTTGTTTTGAATTCAGAAAGACGTAATTAATATTCCAAGGCACAAAGGAAAGTCAACATCAGTTCAGTTATTAAACTTACACAACAGGGCAGCACAGCTGTTTTCGAAAACCGCTACACTTTCGTCGTTATATATATTTCTATGTATTTTCTGTTTGCCACCACTTTATTATTCCCGTTTTAAATCTTAAAGGGCTCACTACTTATACTTACCTAATTGTTTCAAAATTTCTGTCCCAGGAAATTTACTAAATTTTTTACTTAACTAATTTTGATAAGAAATCTTTCAAAGGGAATTCACAAAATTTTCTACTTACCTCACATCTACTTCATCTAATGGAAAGAAATCATTTTCTCATTAGGAATAAACAAAAGATGAACATCTCAATTTTACCATTAATTAGTTTAAAAGAATTGTGGTTTAATTCCAAAATATCTTCCTTTTAATCCTATAAATGTCAGAAAATTTGAAACACCTGATGAAATACAATTTCTTCCTGTAAGTTTTGCCCACAAAATCTTACCTCAGCCTTAAAAAAAACCTTAAGCAACAAAAGAAAAATTGTTTCTTGGTAAAATATATGTTTCTTCTTAAAAAATTATGCACACAAAATGTTTAAATGAATGAAGCTGTAGAGGTCCAGGAATATACAACAACTAAGTCTGCTGCTTTAAAACAAAATTACCAAACTTCACTCGTATTTTGAATAACAAAAATAATTCGTGGCCCATAACCTGAAATATATTTGGGCATAAATAGCAAAAAATTATTACAAAAGAAGATTCAATAAGATGGTCGTGTAAGAAAATTTATAAAAATAACTAAACGAAAAAGTTATTTTAATAAATTAAATTACTTAATAAACAAGCAGGCGTTCGACAGAGAGTTATAATGCAATTGAAGATGAAACAGCAGAGAAATATTTTTCTATTCATACAGAATATATTAAGTTTTCTCTTTTGTACGACCCCTTTATTAAATATATAATAAAGGATAATAATTACAAAAATTAAACTCACCTCTTAATCTTTGTTTTTTGGTATATTCTTAATAAAAAGTAATAGTTTGTTTAAAAATAAAGCTTAAAAAATAGGAATATTTTACGATGATGGTGAGAGAAGAAAGAAAAAGGACTTCAGTCGAACGTATTTGCAAAAATAATATGATCTCTTTGCGATATGAACAGAATCGGATTCTGTGACATGGCTGTATATCGCTAGTTTTTCTAAGGGACTTTATAAAAACTCTAAGTAACCAGATTAAATGTTTTTAATTATTTGAGAAAAATAATCATTACTGAGAAAAATAACTTAATTAATATTACTGAGTTCATTTTTCTACAAGCACCAAATTTTCTATTTATATTTTCAACATAATCATTTTGACAAACAAACAACTTTAAGTATTTCGTCGTTATATGTTTGTATACACATCTACACTTACATAAATACATAATTAATTAGTTAGATTTTATTCCCACATCAATAAAACTTTAGCTCCGGGCCGACCCTCAATTAATTAGCAGAGAACTGCTGGGGAAAGATTTTGGAAATACACCAAAAACGAAATCGATCTAGAAGCAACGCCAAACAATATCTTTTTTATGAATTATTTATGCTAAATACATATTCAAGTGTGTGTGTGTGTGTGTCTGGCCTGTTTTCCTTTGTGCCCCTTAAAGTATGTGACCCATAAAATAAAATTTATCTTAACAAAACACAACTTGTTACGTGAGGGCATAACAAGGATTTGGAAACAATTTGTAAAAAGTATTTTCTTTTGCTTTTGTATGGTTGGGCATTATTACGGCGTAGAGCGGGTGGTAATTTTCCGTTATTATGTTCATAAACTTGATAGAAAAAACTACGTGATGCACTGTGGGGTAGTTGACAACAAATGAAATTTTAACAAATTTTATGGATTTTGTAATATATAATTTTGTGTCACAGAAATCAAGCGAAAATATATCAAGCGAGAAATTATAGGCACATACGAGTATATAATGTTTCTAAAATGGTAGTTCTAGAGTTTTTGATATAATTTTGTTTCTTTCTCTAGGTTTTAAATTAATTTTTAATTGTTAACAAGAGTAATTAATGTATAATGAAATGGTTATATTAGTAATATAATTTTAAAAATATAAATATATAAGTTTGAAAAAATCTAGGGATAGAAAAAGAATAAATTAAATTTAATTAGTATTAATCGGCTATTGTTTGTAACATGTTTAAATTCAGATGGGCATTATAATACATATTCCAAGGTACAAGCGTAAGTTAACACTAATTTCATTATTCAGTTTCTTTAGTAGAGCAGAACAGCTGTTTTCAAAAGCCACTACACTTCACTACATCATCAGTGCCCATGTGTATTTGGATGCTTATCACCACTTATTGGGTAGCAAATAAACAAAATAAATTTTAATAAATAAAATAACAATTTTCGGCTCGAACAAAAACAAATTTCAGTATTTTTATTGTTGTTGCAATACAACTTCCCAGCCAAACATGTATTTATTTTACTTACAAAAGCAGGCAGTTAGTTTAATGTGCTAACAATTTTGATTTATACAAATTTTATTAGGAAATAATATACCAAAATTGTATCAGTTAATAAATTAAAACAAATTGATGTTGAATCCATTAAGGTTGTGTTGTTGTAAATAAAATAAAGATATTCGTTTGGGAGTTTATATTGAAACAAAAGCAAATTTTTGTTTATATATAAATACCCTGACGAAAACTTCTGTTTTATTCACAAAAACAGGCAGCAAAACTGTTAGGATGTGATTATAGCTCCAGGTTATAAATTTTGAAGAAATGTATTGTCTGCCAACACTTTAGACTAGATTTCTTTAAAATTATTATTTTTTATGAAATTTTTATTTGACACATTGTTGCCACAATACTATTATATACAAATTAAATTTATTTTGCGTTTCTTTGCACAAATAGCTTTTGAAAGACACAAGTTGTATCAATATTGATGGGCCATAAAATTCCTAAAAGTGTACTACAAATATGTACAATATAAATATGTCGCAACTGTTTTTGTGGTACACTTTTAAATATGTTATGATCCGCCAATATTGATGGAAGTGGTATTATTCCAAGGATATCTGTAAATAGATATGCACAATAAAAGTGTAGTTTTTAGAATTTTTGGCATAAAAGTGATACAAAGTGTTCTAAATTTGCTTGAACAGCAGCAACAACTCAAGTTGATTTTTGTTTTGCCGTTGCAAGCACACATGGGCATAATGATATAAATGTTTAAAGGTTTCGTTAGATGAAATGTTGATTTGATCATCTCCTAAAATGTATTTTATAACACACCAAAAATCATTCATTATGTTTTTTTTAATTTCTGTAGTTTTTTTTGAGAAAGAAGTGAAAATTTTTATAAATTTCAAGTGGTCGAATTTTGCTCACAGGACGATAATAATACGCCCAAAA
Organism: Linnaemya tessellans; assembly: GCA_951800035.1. NCBI lineage: Eukaryota > Metazoa > Arthropoda > Insecta > Diptera > Tachinidae > Linnaemya > Linnaemya tessellans. The sequence continues at coordinate 27,286,513 of OX637534.1, forward strand.
AATTTCCAAAGGTAAATTTTATTTCGTAATGCTTCCAGTTACTTCTAAACGGATTCCATTAATTGCTTATTGTTCTAGTAACATAATGTATGATATAATTTTTTCATGAGCACTGATGATGAAAGGGTTGCGTCTTTCGAAAACAGCTGTTCTGCTCTGCTGTGTAAGTTGAATAAAGCTGATGTTGACTTTCCATTGTGCCTTGGAATATTTATCATATCTTTCTGAGATTTAAAAAAACAAATTTCGAATAATTAGCCTATGAATTTTAATTCAATTTAATATAATTTTTTTTTTAATTTTGAAGGATTTAAATTATTTTTAATTTTGTAAGTTGAATAAAACTGAAGATGACTTTCCTTTGTGCCTAGGAATATTTATCATGTCTTTCTGAGATTTAAAAACAAACTTCGAATAATTAGCCTATGAATTTTAATTCAATTTAAATATAGCAATATAAAATGTTCGTGAAAATATTTACTACATACAAATTTAAGCTGTGGCTTGAGCTACCAATAATAAAATTGGAAAACGTTCACATGTACTTAACTAGAAAATTCAAACCAAAAAGGTCAACGCCCACTAAAGGGGGCGGGGCCCAAAAATAGACTATAACATGTTTTGCACAGACGAACGTATGGGCATTGCTAGACCGTCTTAGACTTCACCACTGATCAAGAATATATATACTTTATGGGGTCCAATTCTCTTTGGAGGGTGTTAAAACTGTATTTTGGCGGGTCGCTCTGGCAAGGGGTGTGGGGGAGACATTTCACCTTTGTCATAAAACTCAAAAATAAATGCTTGGGATAATTATATACAAAATACAATTTTATATTTTATTTTATAGGGTCATTTACGGGGAAAAGGGGGAAGAGGGGGCAGTGCAGCAAAAGGCACTCATAAAACTCAAAAATTTTTGCTTGGGATTACATACAGAATTAAAAAAATTTTTTATTTTTTTTGGTAGGGTCATTTAGGTGGTGAAGGGGGAGGAGGGGGTAGGGCAGAGGAGTACCAGGTATCGTCTCAGCTTCGTCATTAAAGCTTAAAAATTTTATTTTTAAGAACTGTAGGCTTAAGTAAAACAATTTGTTAAATTTTTATGCTATTTTTGCATATAATAACGCCTACTAAAGTGGGCGGGGTGCAAAAATTATTTATTTTTATTTTATGGCTCCAGTTTAAGGCGTTGGACCGTATTTGACATACAAATATATCATTTGCTTAACAAAATAACCAAAAAACTTTAAATATTATGTTGTTTTTTCTGGGTTGGTTTAGTTCTTCTTAGGGGAACTTTTTTCCCCCTTGTCCGACTTAGCCCATCTCCGAACTTAACCTGTTCTATCCTTCAAGATATATTTATACCAAATTTCAAGGGTCTAGCTCTTTTCGTTTGAACTGAATCGTGATATCCACAGACGGACGGACGGACGGACATGCTCAGTTCGTCTTAGATTTCATCACTGATCCAGAATATATATACTTTATGGGATCTCAGATGAATATTTCGCTGCGTTACAAACGGAATGACAATGTGAATATACCCTCCATATTCTTTTTTGGAGGGTATAAAAATAATAATAATAATAATAATAATAATAATAATGCCTATTTTTAGGCTGTTATTTTGTGAAATCAATAGTAAATTACTTTAGTTCCTTTACGCAGAGGTCAATGGCCAGCCTTCGCAATATACATTTTATATACCAAAATAATAAGCCATGGCAGCAAAGAATCTACAACAACAAGAACCTAGCAACAAAATACTTCTTAATATATTAACCTTATAAAACATTCTTTGAAGAATTATGTAACAAAATTCCTGATAAGAACTCAATAAGAAAATTGTTGACTTAACAATATGACATAACTTTTGAAACCCAGTACCAGAAGTAAATGTGTTAGGTAATTAAACAATCTTTCACACATAATAACAATTCTATTTGAGATCTAATTCTTGATTTCTAGGAAAGAGATATGCAGACATGTTTCCAGCACAATTTACCTCTTGGTTGCTTACGTTTGCTTCATATCACCAATATTTTTAAAGAATTTTAAATAATGTATTTTAGTTTGCTTAGTTGCTGAAAATTCTCACAAAATAACGAAATTTAATTAAAATAAAAAAATAAACAATTCCAAAAATGTTGCCCAGTTGTAGGAGTTTTAAAGCATGTTGCATAGTTTTTGCAGTTTCAATAAAACAAAATTCAATTTCACATTAAATTCAGTTAGTGAAGTGTAACTAATGCCGTAGTTGTGTTCGCTGGCATTATGTGGATGGTATCGACAACTGCAGTTGATTGTAATTCTATTGAAAAGCAACTTAAGTATAAACAATGCCTGGCATTTTGCGTTCGACTTTGTGTATTGTAAAGGGCATTATTGATTCGCTTATACTGTAGTATATGAAAAATGGCAGTTAACTGCTGCAGTTGAAGGCTAAAACGACATAAAGGTTGCGATATTAAATGGTTCAGCTTAGTATGAACAAATAGTAATGGAAAAACATTATAGCCAGATATGGCAGTGGCTAATTGGGTATATGTTGGCACATTGAGTACAATAAATGACTTAATCATTCGAATATAACATGCGATAAATGATCTCTATTTATTATCTAAATATGAGATTAATAAACATCATATTTATTTAAAAACAAACAAGAAAGCAAACGACTATCTCCAAAAGTGTCTTGCTATATTCAAGGTCTAAGAGCCTAGTAACAGGCTGCCAGAAGCAGTTGATGGATGCCCACAAGAAGTAGGCTAGTGTCCTATTTTTGATATTGTGTTGACGTGACCTTGACAAATAGTTACCGAATAAAGCGGATTATTTAGTTATTTGTCAACCAAAGCTTTCATTTGAGTCTCTGTTCGTTTAACGATTTTAAATGCCACCTTAAAATTTTAAAATAGCTGCAAATCAAGCTATAATTTTGATACAATCAGAAGAATTTATAATAAAAAGAATAGAAAATATATTACGGAATTAATGCCATGAAATGTCTGATATATTAATGCATACTTTTTCTTTCAAAAAACACAGTCTTTGCAGAATTGCCAATATATGAAAATAAATTGTTTTATTAACTCTGTATGTAGAAATGAATCGTATTGTATTAATGCCACAAAAAAATAAAAAAAATGTTTACGCACGTGTCAGCACTGTTCTGAAGTATAATCGATTACGATTGTTCTGTAAATATCACAATATTATATTTTGCAATTTGTTTACTTGTACACACCAGCAACTAATGGGATGTGCGTAAAACTCTTACAACTGAGATAATATATTAGGATACAAGTACAATTTTCATATCAGGCAAAAAATCGTCAAAATAATTATTACCAGAAATCGTCAAAAAAAAAATCGTCAAATTGAAAGACAATTTTTTTTTCAAACTATATATTTATGTTATTGCTCTTTAACTGCTTAAACAACATGGTTTTAAATTGTAGTGTGAATTTTTCAAGCAGAAAATCGATAAAATAATTATTATCAGAAATCGTCAAAAAATCGTCATATTGAAAAACATATTTTTTCCAACTATATATTCATCTTATTGCTTTTAAGCTACTGAAACAAGACATTTTTAGATTGCAGTATGCATTTTTCAAGCATAAAATCGTTAAAATCTTTAAAATATTTATCAGAAATCGTGAAAAAGTCTTTTTATATCAGCTATTAATATTTTTCAGCTAATAAAACAACCCATTTGTATAACAGTAAAATAAATTTTTTTCAATCAAAAAATCGTCAAAATAATTATTAGCAATCGTCATATTAAAAAAAACTATTCAAGATAAATATTTATATTATTGTTTTTTAAATGTTAAGACAACGCAATTTTAAATTACAATATTAATTCTTATTCAGGGGATTGTCAAAATCGTCAAAGTAATTTTCATTAATCGTCAAAAACAGCCGCCATTTAGAAAAAATATGTTTTTTCAAACTAGATATTTATATTATTGCTTTTAATTGATAAAGCAAAAAAAAAAAAAATAATGAACTGCAATATTAATTTTGAAAATTGGCCAAATCGACAAAATATTTATCAGAAATCGTAACAAAATTTGTAAGCCGGTTATTTATATTTTTAGCTGATAAAACAACACTTTTATAAATTGTAAAATACATTTTTTTAAAGCAGAAAATCGTCAAATAAAAAAGGGAATATTCATATTATTGATTTTTAATATTTATGTTATTGCTTGAAAAAAACTTCAATTTATATTACAATATAAATTTTTATCCAGCAGAGGGTTCTCAGAATCGTCAAAATAGTTTTCATTAATCGTACAAAATAACCATTTAGAAAAAAATAAGTTTTCTCTAAACTAAATATATATATATATATATATATATATATATATATATATATATATATATATATATATATATATATATATATGTATGTACATATATATATATATACTCGTATATATTATTGTTTTTAACTGATAAATTAACAAGTTTATAAATTACAATATGAATGTTTTTTCAAGCAGAAAATCCTCAAAATCGTCAAAATATTTATCAGAAATCGTCAAAAAAAAATTTCACGTAGAAAAAATTTAAAATCGGTTAATTCATATCTTTTAACTGATAAAACAACAAAATATGAATTTTTTTCAAGCAGAAAATCGTCAAAATAATTATCAGAAATCGTCACATAAAAAAATTTTTTTGCCAACTCGATATTTAAATTGCTATTATTTAACTGATAGAACTACACATTTTTCAATTCTAACATAATTTTTTTTTAATTGTAATAATTTTTTTTAATATTTTTTAATAATCATGTAATAAAAAAAATTTGTCCAACTACATATTTCTATGATTGTTTTTTAGAATATAAAACAATAATTTACTTAAAAGCAGAAAATCGTTAAAAACGTTAAAAAGGAAGAACTTTGTCAAACTATATACTTACATTACAATTATTTAACTGGTGAAGCAATAACTTTTTAAAATTTTTTGTATAAATTTTTTTTCAAACAGAAAATGTTCAAAATCGTCAAAATAATTACCAGAAATCGTCAAAAATTCCTTGTGTAAAACAAACAGCTAGATTTAGGCGACATATCTCTATTATAGTTTTCTAAACTGCGTAAAATAAATTTTTAAATTACAGTTCGAATATTTTTGTAAGTTAAGGTTAGAGTCTTGCTTTTAAAATCCTTTTAGAATGCAATGCAGTGCTTCTCTAAGACAATTGGTTTATAATAATATGTGAAACACGGCGTATTATTATCGCTAATAATACTCGTTAGAAGCAACTCTTAAAGTCGAAGATTTTTACTTAGTAATTAAATCTAAAAACACATTTTTAATAATAATACACCTTCATGAAATATAAAATGTTATATAGTTATTAATGCTAACTTTTGTTTATTGGACATCCTTGACTGTATGCTTCACATTTTATTACACATACTATGGTCGCAAAATGAAAATGAAGAATGGCAAACTAATTAGCAAAAAATGTGTACGTGCAACAAACAAAATTGAATTTCTCAGACAGCCGGAAAAATGAAATTGTTTTCTACTAAATACTCCTATTCATATAAATATTGCAGAAGTAACGTTATTAGTAATTGCACAATTATTAATGAGTAAACATTTAGGCGTTACTGTCGCATAGACAAGCAACTCAGCCATTTCTTTCAAAACATATTAACAAAATAATTTTTCAAATTGCCTTTTGAAGTACACAATCGTGATTAACTGCCTGTTTTTGTAAAATGCATAAAAATTTCCGTTTGAGTATTTATATTGAAACAAAAAAAAATTTTAGGTTTTTTATTGTTGCTTCAATATAAATACCCAAAAGAAAATTTTTATTCATTTTACAAAAACAGGCCGTAAGAGTTTTCAAATAAATAATAAATATTTAAAAAATTACGTAATTTCCTAGTGCTGTTGTTTAAGCAATTTTAGCTATTAATTTTTCTAAGCATTACAATTGTTCAGAAGACATTTTTTAATTTATTAAAATAACCTTTTGTTATTTAGATAAAGTCATTTATCACTTTAAAGGATCAAAAATAAAACAAATTATTTTCTTATATAATTTTCGTTAGCAAAAAATTTCCAGAGACCATTTCAAGGCTGTCAACGGAATTATTTTAAAGACATGAAATTTCAATTGCCTTATGAAAGGCGGCACAAAAATAACGCTCCACACTCTAAATAATATTTTTAAATATAATCGTTCTACCCAACACATTCATGATAATAAAGAAATTCTAAAATTGTTTACAATAAATTAAGCCCAAAGCAGATGAAAATTTAATGTGGAGGTGGAAATTTGATACACAATTCCCTTCTGCTGGCAAAATATTATATTTTATTTATAATTTTTCTTTTTATATGTAACAACACGGAATGGAGCACAATGAAATTAAGAAAACAAAATGAATTGATAATAATGACTTTATTGTGATATTTATTGTTATTAAGCTTTTTTTTTAAACTTAACGATAAAATTTTTTATTTGTCTGGAATTAAATTGTAAAACGAGTTTCCCAAGAAAATGTTTATCTCATACTTACAATTTCTTGCTTGCCTATTGGAATTGCGTTGTATCGCCGAAAGGTAGGCAGAAAATTTTGAATTTTATTATATCATGCAGCATTTTTTTCCTGTGCCTAAGTGTAGGCAATATTTAACAGCTTTGTACACTATATTCATATACATATATTGTAATAGCCGAAATATATTAGTTCGCATTAAAAGCTTGTCAGCCTTAATTTTGTTATTCTATCGTTTAACGGTGTACCCACATTGAATTTAATTTGATTTAATATGTCAGCCTTTGCTCTTGTGTATACATGATGAACTTTTATTTTCTGATGTCCAGTTTTGTCCTACTGTAATACGCAACTTTATGTAATTTGACCACTTTGCAGCAGCAACAGTTAAATTGAAAGCAACAAATACAATCAGATATTTCAAAGTGTTATTGTTGTTATTAATGCCAAAACTATAAATGCTGTTTTTACTAGGGCTGTAATAAAATTAAGCCTCTTTGTTGGCCACAAACTCAACATGGCCGCAGAGGTTTTTCTTTTCATACACATAACAACAACATTTGTTAATATTCAATCCCTTAAAATACATTAACATATAAAATTTTATTTGTTCTCTGTTGAATGTTATTTTATGGGGCAGAAAATAATTTACATTCAGTTAAAACAAAACCAGCAGTAGCGCATAAAAACGGCGCCTTGCCACTTTGTATTAAAGCTTTCGTTGTCACAAACGTACAAATACACACCCACACGCAAATACAAATACAACTACATTTTGCGATAAATACTCAATCTAATAGTTCACAGCAGAATTGAAAAATTGTACCAATAAAATTAAAAACATTGAACTTTTCAAATTATATGTATCAGGGACAGCAAATAACGATTGCTTTTCACTTTTAAAATAAAAGAAAAAAAATCAAACTAGAAGAGAAGTGTGCCTTTACAAGCAAGACACCAAAAGAATGACGCTTATTTTTCGAGGTATAAATAAAATTCAGAGAATAACTCTTATCTTTTAAAGAATACATAAAAATAAAACAAATACTTTTAAATAAAAATCAAGAAGTAACTTTTATTTTCTGAGGAAGAAATAAAAATCAAAAAATAACTTTTATTTTCTGGGGAATAAATAAAAATCAAGATATAACTTTTATTTTCTGGGAAATAAATAAAAATCAAGAAATAACTTTTATTTTCTGATGAACAAATACAAATCAAGAAATAACTTTTATTTTCTGGGGAATAAATAAAAATCAAGAAATAACTTTTATTTTCTGGGAAATAAATAAAAATCAAGAAATAACTTTTATTTTCTGATGAACAAATATAAATCAAGAAATAACTTTTATTTTCTGGGGAATAAATAAAAATCAAGAAATAACTTTTATTTTCTGGGGAATAAATAAAAATCAAGAAATAACTTTTATTTTCTGATGAACAAATAAAAATCAAGAAATAACTTTTATTTTCTGGGGAATAAATAAAAATCAAGAAATAACTTTTATTTTCTGGGGAATAAATAAAAATCAAGAAATAACTTTTATTTTCTGGGGAATAAATAAAAATCAAAAAGTTTTTCGATCAACAAATAAAAACCAACTTCTATTTTCTGAGGAACAAATGAAAAACAAGAAATAACTTTTATTTTCGGAAGAAAAAGTATAAATCAAGAAGTAACTTTTATTTTCTAAAAAATTAATAAAAAACAAGAAATAACTTTTATTTTCTGGGGAATAAATAAAAATCAAGGAATAACTTTTATTTTCTGATGAACAAATAAATATCAAGATATAACTTTTATATTCTGACGAACAAATAAAAATCAAGAAACTACTTTTATTTTCTGAGGAACAAATAAAAATCAAGATATAACTTTTATTTTCTGGGGAATAAATAAAAATCAAGAAATAACTTTTATTTTCGGAAGAAAAAGTAAAAATCAGGAAATAACTTTTATTTTGTAAGCAACAAATAAATATCAAGAAGTAGCTTTTATTTTCTGGGGAATAAATAAAAAACAAGAAATAACTTATTTTTAATTTAAAAAATAATATATATACATATATATAAAATTTTAAAATAACGTAACGAGGAATATCTGAAGTGTCGTAGAGCAGCAGCGTTATTAAAATTTAAATCAATTCGGGCACCATTCTTATATGAAACGGCAACAGCAACACCTCTGCTATGAGTAAAAATATTGCACAAAATGCTGTTGAGTGACACAAAGATGAAAGTTAAAAATAAAAGCTGATTACAAATATATCTATATAATTTTTTCAGCAGAAATCGATAATAACGGCTGAACAAAGAAAAAAGAAGGAAAACTGAAAGAAGGCAACTAACAACAGAATTTGTAATGAAGCTGCTGTTCGCTTAAATTAAATATTTCTCTTTGCCAAACACGTACGATTTTTTTTATTTTTTTGTGAGAAATGCAAGTGTTAGAGGTCAATTGTGAAATATTAATTTTATTTACTGCAAAATTAATTTATTCAATAGAGTTGGGCCATTTATTTGTGATCAGTCAACACAATTAAAAGTTTCATATAAAGATTTGGGTTAACAATTAAACATTTTTTATACAAAAAGTTTCCAATGGTTCATAATTAAAAAGTGTTGAAAACAACTGTATAAAAATAATATGTATTTAATTTTAGTAAATAAAAATATTTTAGTGGCAATATAAATTCTAAATAAATCCACTCTGCAGTTATTTGCTTAACAAGATTTTGCATGCTTTGTATTATTTCAATAAACACATTAACAACGAAAGCATACTTGAAGGCTTCAGAAGCTGCAAAAAGCATTTAAAAGACACAACACACGATAAAAGCAGCACTTGTATTATAATGAATGAGTATGTGTTTTGAAAAAAGTATAGCATAATTATGGGGTGAATTAAATATGAAGCATATTTTAAAATGTTAAGCTTATAAATTGTTGATTGTCAGCATGTTTTAGCATATGTAAACATATTAGAGAGCTGTAACTTGTAGAAAATAGAAATATTTTCATATTTCATGTCCCACATCCAAAATAGATGAAGGAACGTGCATAAAATCCAATACAGTAACTCAGATGCTTTGAAATAATGCTGAAAACGAACGACGAATTTCACACAACATGAGAAATTCTTTGAACAAAATTCATTGTATAAATTCGTCATGTTATATACAATCAGTAATAATGCAATAACGGCAGGTAAAATTGATAAAGTCTATTTAAAAACATTTTAAATTTTAGAAAAAATAAAGAATTCAAATTAAGTATTTTTATAACTTTTTAAACTGAAAAAAAAAATTAAAAGCGATATATTCGCCTGTGCCGCATCTTATATACATGCATTCATTGCAACCCTGGAACCATCTTTTTGATTTGTCTCATTTCGCATAAGTTGTCAGCTCTGGAACTGGTTTTGTTTTTGGTTTTCTGATTTATAATACCAACGAATTTCTTGCCAATATAAAAAAAATATGTTTAATTTATAAAGAAAACTAAAACATATTTTGAAGTTGTTTAGTTTTATGTACCACAAATAGATTCAATTGTCGAACCCTGAAAAACTCGGTTTGATTTTTTTAGTTTAATGCCAACTTAATTTTTCCTGTTGTATGAAATGAGTTCAATTAACAAAACAAAAAGATGTGCGTTGCCGTGGGACACCGGATAGGAACGAAGTTCCTTATTATAAAAATATTAATTTTATTTTCTATTCGAGGTTTAAAGAAAATAATTATTCGGGTACAAATATTTTATTATGATTTTTTTTTTGCCGACCAACGAAAATACAGAATCAATACGTCTTAAACATTGATTTAGAAACAAAAAGTCTTACGTTACGGACGTTTTTTCCCGGAGCGTACCCTTACGCATCATCCCATAAGGAACTTCGTTTCAAAAAATCCAAGATTAGTTTTAGTCAGTCAATTTTGCATTCCAAAGATATATTTCAATTTTCCAGCTCTGGAACCGTGTTTTGGATATTGCTGATTTTCAATACCAATATATTTCCGAATATTTTCAATACAAGACTGAAGTCTACAGATATTCTCGGAACGTCGGAAAACCGATTTCATGTACAGACAGAAAGAAGGACAGACTGACATCGCTTTTTCGACTTCCCTAATTATAAGGAATCAAAATATATATATTTTTTTGGGATCGTATTATGGCATGGCAACTCTTTTCTGAGTATAAATCTTACAAAATATAAATAATTTTACATATTTATTTTTCCAAAAGAAAGCCCGCCAAAACAATTGACTGTTTACAAAATTTGCTGTCCAAATTAAATGACATTTACAGCCAAAGTCTTAGGGACTTTTCTATTAAGCTTCTATGATCAAAGCCTAAAATTATGCATGCTGCATAAAATATTAAATGTGTCTAAAAATAATGCCCCTTAAAGACCTTAAGCACTTTATTGTTTTTTTTTCTGCAAAATTGAGTTCAAAATTTTTTTTATTATTTTTTAACTGGCAAAACAGAAAGGGTACAGCAAGTCTATTAATATTTTTTGTTTATGTTTATCAAACCACACACTCATACTTTGCCTTAAAATATACAACATTCTACTTTTGACTATGTTGAGCTATTGTGATGGAAAAACACGAGTATATGTGAGGGAGGGTATTTTGGTAAAGCATATTTTATGGCAAAATAACTACAACTTATTTATTTACAATACACGAAATTATTTGCAAACGTATAAAGAGAACTTCTTTAAATTTGTTTTTTTTTATAATAATAAAGAAAAAGAGAAATACTTAGAAAGTATTTTCTGCTTTAACATAAAATAATTTAATGGCCTAATATTTTGGTTTCAGTTCGTGTTCATACTATCGAAAAAGGTCTAATGGCCATATAAAAATGTTGTTGTTGTTGTTTTAGACCTATAAAATAAACTGTACAATAGCTACTAAATATTTCTTTCTTTTTAAATTTGATGAAGGAAAGGATAAGAAAATCAATAAAGAATATCTGGAACGATTTTCCGTCATCACAATTTAAATTTAAAAGCTGAAGGGTTTGACTTCCTCCTTACATTCCCTCTCTCTATCGCTCGCAATGCGTCTATGCCACCCATTTTTCTTCAAGTTTTTTTAAATCGCAATTTTAAAAACTACCAAAAATGTATTAAATCATATTCTTTAAGATATTAACATATTTTATATAGTAAAAATGTTACGGGGTCGCATATTAATATTGTGAAAATTACATACGAAATGATAATCTAATATATAACGTTTTTGGGTGAAGGGTAGATATACAAATAACATGGACTAAAAAATGTTTTTAAATTATGTTTTACGGTACACCACATGTACACATTTTTAATTTACTTGGACCAACACTCAGGACATGAACACTACTCATGCAATATATTGTACAAGAACTATGAAAAGAACACAAAATAGGAAATTTGTTCCGGCCATTTTACTACTTACTTCGCTGGCTAATTTAATGCAATAATGGTACTGCCAAAGTACATGATTTTTTATGAATAATATTTTCCGAAAAGCGTTTCGCGTGGGTTAGAATTCCTCTTTGGGCCCACATGTGTTCGCAGCATAAGCCTTATTCATATTATCTAAATGTGAATGTTTTCTTAAAAACAAAATTATTCATATAAAAAATGAAAGAAGATTTTCTGTTTTAATTTTTCCATAAACATTTAAGGCGGAAAGGCGTATTGTGTGAATTCTTGGCAAATTAAAATACAGCTCTTGTCAGTGAAACTTGCCCTAAAACTTGTTAATCCTTTTTTTTCTTTTTACTGCGAGAGCTCACATTTTGAAATAATGTAATCAATAAGTGCGAATACAAACAATAAGATGTTACAACAACAAAATTCCTTAAGGGATAACACATTTCATCATATGTGATATATACTCGTATTTAATATACGTTATGGTTTTGTTATGATCTCAATATTTGCGCAAATATGTAATAAGAAATGAAAAGAATTTATTTCAAATAGCTAAAAGCATTTAATATATTGTTCTAATTTTTTGTCTTTTTTTTTAAATTCAAGTAGTAATATTGAGCTTGAAAAATTAGTAAATAAAAGATCTTAAAGTTATTATTTTATAAAAAAGGCCTCAGGCTCAATATTATTCTTTAAATTAAAAACACATAAAATTTATTTGAAAATATACAAACTTAAAGAAAATGACAACTAAAAAAATCAGTTCTAGTTAATGACATAAAATATGTAAATAAAATATGACGTAATAAATAAGAATTGTAACAAAAATCTTATTAGTTCTATATCCGTATATATATGTAAGCCCCAAAAAGTATGCTTTAAAAATATTAATATTTAAGCAGTTTAGTTACACAACGTTGCTGTTTGTTCTTATTTCTAAGCCAGCCAAATTAACTAATCTCAATATAAGGAAAAAATTTCTTTGTGATTTTCAAACTGAATATTTAATAAAAATTTTTGTAATCTGTAAACTCCAAAAAGTATGCTTTCAAAATAACCCTATTGAAGAACCTTATCGATTTCTAATAAATAAATTTGTCATTGTTTATTTTTTCACTAAAGCGAAGTAAGTTTCATACAAAACGTAGTTGTGGGGGTTGCTTTTGGTTTTCAGTAACACGATATTTTGAGCAAAGCGATGGTTCGCTAAAGCGAAGTGAATAAGACTAGCTGCGTTTAATATCAGTGCGGGGATTTGTATCGCTTTCAGTAATCCGAATTTTTTCAGTAAAGCGTTTTGTGCTAAAGCGGATTCGACTGTAATTCTTTACTTCGTTTACTTTGTTTTGAACAAAGTTTATTTTATAATTTATTCCCTCCAAAAAGTATGCTTTAAAAATAGCCAAATTTAAGCAGCTCAGGTTATACTACGTTTTTTTGTTACTACCAAGCCGGCCAAATTAACTAACATCAATATTAAGAAAACAACAAAAATTTAGAAATTTTTCTTTTGTAATTTGTAAACTCCAAAAAGTGTGCTTCGAAAAATAACCCAATTTAAGCACCTTACCCAATATTCAGAAAAAAAATTTTTAATTTTTAGTTTCAATATTTTGAAATAATTTTTTTTGGTAATTTGTAAACAACCAAAAGTATGCTTTAAAATATAACCACATCTAAGCAGCTTAGCTTATACTAGGTTTTTTTTTGCTACCTCCAAGGCAGTCAAATTTACTAATATCAACATTGACAACATTTTTTTGCAATTTTTTAAATAAATATTTAAAAAAAGTTTTTGTAACTTGTGAGGCTGCTATTGGCTGAAGTAGTAGAACAAGACACTATGAAGCGGAGGGTCCTGAGTTCAACCCCGCGCTGAGTCATGATATATTGTGTTGAATTCTTCTGATCAGGGTTAGTTCTGATCAGGGTTAGTGATTGTGTTAGTTGTTGCCAGCCTGTTTTCAATGATGAAGGTCACTGTACTGGTCACTGAACATAATTGGCAGCGACTGTAACTCTGCCTATAGCTCAGGCAGAACATAACATAACATGAACATAATTGGCAGCGAGTAACAGCGGCCTCCTTCGTCGGTCCTGTAACAAAAAGTTAGCCTGCGAAGTAAAATAAAAAATGTTGAAATAGCTACAAAAAAAATTTCTATCTTCTCATTTCTTTTCATCTGTCCCTTCAATACTATTCCCTCCTTTCTAGTTCCGCCGCATTGCAGTGCATATGTAGAAGACATCCCCTGAGTGTGGGTCCAAGATAAAAAAAAAACAAAAATGTATACTCCAAAAAATAACCACATTTAAGCACCTTAGATGATACTACTCTTTTTCTTCTTATTACAAACCCAAGAAAATTAATTAATTTTTATGTTTAGAAATAATTTTTTTAACTTGTATGCTCCAAAAAGTATGCTTTAAAAATAACCATATTTAAGCAGGTGTGGTTATGCTACGATTTTTCTTTCTATTTATCCAGCCGGGCAAATTAAGTAATTTAAATATTTAGAACTATACAAAAAAAAACTTATTTTATTCAATTTTTTTTAGGTATTTCCTAACAATTATTTTTTTGACAGCCGATATCTGTCACATTAAAATTACTTTTCAAATAAAATAAAACTTTGTTTGTTTGAGTAGTAGATAAGATGGTTAAGCTTTATTTATTGTATATAAAAAAAACGTATTTAAACAGGTGTATTTGACATTCCTGACAAATACAACTTTTTTCTTTGCAATACAGTTTTCAGACATTTTTATACTCGTATTTTTCCCTTAACAAGTTAAAATGTTTTTTAACTTTTTAATAAGACAAGAAAGTTAAACAGACAGACAGACAGAGAATAAGACTCACAAAGAGACAGATAATATTTAAAACATATTTTTCCATCTTTTATCCTTTTTATAATGGAGGATATATAAATAAATACACTTGCACAGGGTCTTTATGCTGTTTAAACAGAAACGAACCCCGCTATTGTGAAAATTATTAGCTGTCAGATTTCTTATAATGAACTGTTTTCTGTTTGTTGCATACTTGGGTTATAGATTTGCTGTTATGAGAACCGGCGGTCTGAAAAGTCTGTTAAGTGCTAAATTGGTGTTTTCTGAAGTCTAAAAGGACATTTTCTTAATGCTCGTACTTTCTTAATGAGGAAAACAGCTGGTAATTCTCTCTAGGTTAATGTATTTCCTCTGCTAAGATTTCATTTAGAAGCAGCAGTAAATTTTTGCGGGTATCTGCGATATTTTATCTTATCCTGGATGGTAGTAGTACTGACAACATTAGCCTAATAGAAACAAGATCTGAGCTAAATTATGCTAGTTTTCAATCGAAGCAGTAAAAGAAACCATTCAAAGTCTGATGGTAAGGCGTGCAGCTGCCTATTTTTGAAGATTTGAAATTATGTAAGTTTTGTGTTGGTACAAGATATGTTAAAAATACTTATAAAAATTCAATTAAAACTAATAGGTTTAAATTCGCAAAGTTCAAGGAGCAATTAAAATCAACATCAATTTAAATTTATTTTTATTTAAAATGAGTTCCATGAAAAGAACGTTTAAACAGTGATACGTAAAACAACAAGAACGCCAGATTGTGGCTTAATTTTTCATTTTAATTATTCATATTTCCATGAACTGCGAGATGTATATTTCACAACAGATGTTTTTTACATAACAAAGGCCATCGTGCGTGTATTTATTCTGTTAAAGTGTTTCAGAGATTCTTTTATTTATTTATATATTTTCTTTAGTAAAACGCTAGCAACTTTTATTGTTTCATATGATGCTTTTGTAAATATTTTGTAGCAAAGTACATATGGGTATTTCCATGGTTGCGGTTGAAGAAAATCAAACTAAGGCCCAAATGTTTTTTTCTTCATTTAGGTTTTTGGGAAGCATTTTTAGAGCTCCTTATTTAGTGGAAAGCATGGGTGCTGTAAGAGCCGGGGTTCTGACATATTGGTCAACAAAAACTGTTACGTGATGTGACAAAAATTAGAAGTGCATTTTTTCTATATTTACCAAAGTGCAAAAACCAGCGAAATAAGCTACAAACTTTTATGTAACTTATTTGAATATTATTAAGGGATAGTTTAGCTTTATTTTCATAACTGTTTTTTTTAAGATTTTATGTTTAGTTTTATTAATACAAGCCATAATATGAAGCGTGACGTGACATTGCGTTACGTGACATATTTTCCTTATGATAAAGTCGAATAATTTTTAATGTAGTTTGGTTTTAAAGTTTTAATTCAACGACAATAAATGAAAATTCCACTTCAGGTCAATGTTTGAAAAGGCACATAAGAATAAAAACAAGTAAAAACGTTATATTCGACCGGGTGGAATCTTAAATACCATCCAAATAGTTAGTAACTAAATTAGGTGGGACAGAGTTGCTTTATATAATATCGTACGGCACCGCCCACTAAAGGGGGCGGGGTTCAAAAACAGACTATATCATGTTTTCCACAGACCAACGTATGGGCATTGCTGGACCGTCTTAGACTTCATTACTGATCAAGAATATATTTACTTTATGGGGTCCAATTCTCTTTGGAGGATATTAAAACTGTATTTTGGCGGCGTCGCTCTGGCAAAGGCTTTGGGGCACGCATTTCATCTTTGTCATGAAACTCTAAAAATAAATGTTTGGGATAATCTACATAAAAACATTTATTGCTGATTATAAAAGTATTTGAAGCAAAAATTAGAAAAAGTTTAATTTCCACTAGTTGCGTAACGTGACAAACTATTAATTTTTTAAGTTTTATATATAAAACATGCTTTAATTTTATATTTTTATGAATTCCGTTCTACAGCGCAGAAGATATGACAAAAATTATGCTTTTAAGGTGCGCATGTGACATTAGAATATCAAGGAAAACAAATTGAAAAATGACAGTTATATTCCTTTCCTTTTGCTCTTTTCGCATTTTTTTTAAGTTTATTGCTGTTGTAATCAAACTATTTTGTAATTTGTGCAATCGTAAGAGAAATTCGTTTTAAAAAATTAACCATTAAAGAGAAAATGCGATTAAAAGTAATCGAAAGCAAGTAAGATATTATATTGAATGTTACTAACATTTTTCTCATTACAGGTGTTAAGTTAAGGGATAAATTCTTTAAAATAACAAAATTTGAATATTTTTCTCTCATAATATTGGATAAAAATAATTGTTTAATAACTTATAAATTTTTGGCCGGCGGTAGACCTTTCTGTGGAAATACCCATATTGAGAAAATAAAATTAAAATATGGTAAAATGCGGGAAATTCTGGTGGAGAAAGATTTTGCACAAGCACATGAAAAACAACCTTTTGAACTATTCATTATTAAAAGACTACCCATAAATCGGAAAGCTTTAAAATTTCCAAAAGTGTATAAAATAACTTCAATTCTACACTAGAGTTTCGACATTAGTTCATTAATTAACACAAAAGCTTCACATACCCTTAGGCTGTACTTTAACATTTATTTTTACAAATACTTTTAAAGAAGTCATCATAGATTTATATCCTGAAAGTATGCACAAGTTTTTTATATTTTTTGCAATACATTAATATATCCACAGCATTTTTACTATTTGCAAGACATTTATTTTCTATATAAATTTTTCGTTATATGAATTTGTTGCTGCTTCGCCTAACAGCTGTGATTTCATTATTTTTCAAATAATAATAAAAATTATTGTATTCTGATATTTTTAAGCTTAAGGTCTCTTTATTTTAGTTTAATTTTTAATTTCAATATTTCGTCACTCCTTTGTGTGACTTCTTCAGGAAATTAGTTATTTTATTTGATATGAAAAAATATTTTGTTTATGAAACAAAATTATTTGTCAACAAAATAATAACTTTAAAGAAAAAAATCAATGAGTGTTCGAACTCACGGGCGATGTGTTAACAACTTTTTGTTACACGGTACCTGTTCGATTTCTATGAACACAGACCCACAAACCCGGAGGTAGAGTTAATATAAAGTATTTAATGAAAAAGAATAGTTTATTGAATTTAATTTTACTTTGTATAATTTATTAATGTTATGTTTTCAACACAGTTAAAATTGGTCTGTGATATCTAAAATATGAAACATAAACTTTTGATTGTATCCTATCGATATAACGTGAGAAAACAGGGTCAATTGTAGTTCCTTGGATAGTAGTTGGGGACTCTAATGAAGTATTCATGGTAAGCTTGAATTTATCGTAGAGGAATTCGATAAGAGGTCGTGCTTCTACGGTTGAAAAATTCGTATTAAAGTCACCACCCATTATTATTGGCATTGAAAAATAGTCCTCTTCTAGTTCGCGTGAACCATTTTCGGTGTAGGGCTGAAGTGAAAAATGAATAAATTTTATTATATTCTGGACAGACTGGTTGAGCAAGAAGCTGTGCCTGCTCTCTCTTTTTCCTCCGATATTCTGCCATATATTTTCTTTTTTCTTTTAATACCGACGCACTAAGTAGATGCTCTCATAATGGAAAAAATACTTAATACTTTTTATTTATTTTATATTAAACCCACAAAAAACAAAGAGAATGCAAAGCAACAGGCAAATGTACATATCTCATCTCATTTTTATATATCTGCTATCTCATTTTTATATATGTACGTATAACCACGTCACTATTCTCTTTGCTATGCATAAGACAAAACCGAAGATCAACATAAAACACTTTTTTAATATTACTCCAAATTAATACTCCGAATTAAAACACTTAAATCTCCGCTCGCCGATATCGGATCGCCTTCATTTTTGGCCTAAACTCTTCGTCGAAACCCGCACTAGCGTTTTAATCCAAAAATTAATAAAATCGGCTATGAATTTCCGGAGAAAATCGCGTGGGGAAATTATATGAAAATCGCCCAATAATCACTTTCAATACCGACCGCCAAGCAACGAACAAACAAACGTTGATTTACTCTTACATCTTACACCTAACACTTGCGTATGTATTGAAACTGATAGTTTACTGCCCTATAGGCGCGCGTATAGATGTTAACACATCAAAAGGAAAGGACATGAGCTACAGCAGATTTAAAAAGAATAATCAAGTCAGAGGACTTATTAATAGATTCAAGACTATGAGGAATAAAATTATTAGAACCAAATCAACTATAGCATTTATTTTGTTGACAAATAATTTTGTTTCATAAACCCCTACGAGTTGTTGAATGACCATAAAAAATGTTTATAAGCAGGAAAACTTTTACAAATTTTAGTTCTTTACCACACAAAAATTTATTGTACCAAAATTTTTCATAAGCCCAAACTAATGCTCTGCACTACAAATGGTGGTTAAGCTTAAATTAATGTCAGTTTTTTGAGTTAAAAATAAATGCAACATGTGTTTATATAAAAATAAATACGTTATAACCAATTTTATAATGGCACTAGCGCCTATAAGTAGACTGCAATTTCCATTTTACATTTTCCTTAAGGAAATACTTAAAAAATGACATGAAACTGCTTTAGAGAAATATATCCAAGAAATAGGAAAAATGTTAACCCTTCAAGTATACCTTAAGGCGTATTTTCTATTTCTTTTGCTTTTGGTTTGCTTTTCTCTTATTTGAAAAAGCTTCTTTGTTAAATATAAATACGTTTTTTTTTCATATAAATGGAATGTATATTTTTATACACATTTACAAACATATTTACGAGTACTTAAATATATTTTCACTCGAAGCATTTTGTAAAGTCAAATACATTTCCTTTACACAGAAATAGTTTTTCTACATTTAGTTGTTTTTTTCAACTTAATAGTAAGACATATTTTATGGCTGCATTAAATATAAAAGAGTCTTATTTGATATAAAAAATGTATATATTTATGCAAACATAAAGCTATTAAGAAAACTTCATGATTGTGCATAAAATAAAGCTGATTATATACAATTTCAGTTGAGGAAAAAAAATTTTCTGATGGAGATATAGCGAGCACACTAACACTGAAATATTCCTGTTTGTCAATACTTTATTCATTAGAAAAAAATTTGTTTAACTCAGCCTAAGTTATTCAGATGCATTCATATTTATTTATATATTGTGCGCCGACAAGTATGCTTTATTAAATAAACGCAATATTTTGGTACAGCACAAAAGCTGCTAGAAAAAAAATGTATGAAAAAATTTTAATAAAAATAGTCCTTCAAATGAAAATTATGTTGCTACAACAACGTGTTTTATACAGTTAAATCAGACTCTAAAAGTATGCAATGTTTTTTTTTTTTTTTTTTTTTTTTGACAAGTACTAGCAAATATGATTAACAATTTAACAGATTGAAAGCAATTAATGAAAAATAACATGATTAGTTTAACCTGGAACATCCGGTTGCCAAAATGCCACCTCTAAACATTTACATTTAAAATAAATCTGACACAAAAGAAAAATTAAATATTTAGATAAATCTTTCTACTTATTTGTGAATTCTAAGAGAAAAACCTGTGGATATCCATCAGCAATGAAATTTAATAATCCAGAATCCAGTAACATTGAAGTCGTGTGTGATATGTTTGCCGATTTCTTCGCCAGTACTTATTCGGATGCAGTCTACGATCACAGAGTTTGTTACCCGTATGCTGTTGCTTCAAGTCAAGGAATCTCCTTCCCTGTACCATACTTGCAGTGATATTTTGTTCTGCCAGAAAAATCTTAAAATGTCCCTCAGTTATGGTCCTGATAGAGTTCCTAGTTGCGTGTTAAATCGATGTGCTGAAACAATCGTAGAACCATTAACTTTAATGCTTAATGCATCAATTAAATTTTGTTATTTTCCCACATTTTGGAAAGATTCATATATAATACATTTATATAAATCAGGCAACAAATCTGGTATAACGAATTATAGAGGTATTGCAAAATTAAGTGCCATTCCGCAATTGTTTTTGTTGCTCAACTACAACTAATTGCCTTCAATTTACTTCTGCAGTTAATCAAGCATTTACACAAAAGAAGCAAACTGATGTTATTTACACTGACTTCAGTAAATCATTTGATAAAGTTAACCACCAACTTCTCGCAACTCGTAACAGTTTAAGCTGGTTAAGAACTTATTTAATAGGCAGAAAGCAAACTATTCGTTTAAACAATAGCACATCGAAATGCATATATGTCTCATCTGGTGTTCCGCAAGGCAGTCATCTTAGTCCAATTTTGTTTTCTTTGTTCATTAATGATCTTCCTGGCGTTATTAAGTCCTCCAATATACTGATGTGTGCTGATGATATAAACATTTTTCAATCCTTCAATAGCCTTGTCTCCAAACGGATTTTAACAATTTTTTCCTATGGTGCAATTATAATTTAATGGAGTTGAATCTAAAGATATGTAAATGTATGCGTGTTTCAAGAACCAAAGCTATTTCTGTTGACTACTCATCGGGTGGTCATCAGTTGGAGTTGGTGGACTCGTTTCTTGATCTTGGATTTTTGCTTGATCCAAAATTAAATGTTGCTTCTCATATTACACTAACTGTAAACAAAGCTAGAGGTACTCTTGCCTTCATAAAACGTTGGGCAAAGGAGTTTTCTGACCCTTACATTACGAAGCAGCAGGATACGTATATCCTTAGTGAGGCCTATTTTGGAATATGGTTCAATAATATGGGATCCTCATTATAATATCTACAGTAATAGTCTTGAGTCTGTACAAAAACAAGTGGCCTTCAATGAAGCTCTTCCATAAATCTTCCATCCTGCACTAGTAGACTAGCATTAATAAAATTACCAACTCTTAAAAGCCGTCGTACGATGTTAAATGTGATTTTTATGATAAACCTTATTAATGGTAACATTTGTTCCGAATATCTGATAAATTCTGTCCAATTTAACATTCCTACTCGTACTACTCGTCGTTATAATCCTCTTGTTATTAATTTTTGTAGATCTAACTATGCTTTTGCTGATCCATTTTTGAGGTTATGTCGTGAATATAAATAAAAATTCTTCTGGTTTCTTGACCTCTTAATTACTATTGTATTCTGATATTTTTAATCTTAAGGTCTCTTTATTTTAGTTTAATTTTTAATTTCAATATTTCGTCACTCCTTTGTGTGACTTCTTCAGGAAATTAATTAATTAATTAATTAATGAATATAAATATTTGTCTGAATTCGTTAATTTTTCTTTAAGTTCAAATGCTGTGAAACATAAAATGTTGATAATTGTTTATCTTAATTCATAAATGTTTTACTTTATTTTTACACCCTCCAAAAAAGAATTTTAAGGGTATATTCACTTTGTCATTCCGTTTGTAACGCATCGAAATATCCATCTCAGACCCCATAAAGTATATATACTTCTTGATCAGTCATGAAATCTAAGACGAACTGAGCATGTCCGTCCGTCCGTCCGTCTGTGGATATCACGATTCAGTTCAAACGAAAAGAGCTAGACTCTTGAAATTTGGTATAAATATATCTTGAAGGATACCACAGGTTAAGTTCGAAGATGGGCTAAATCGGGCAAGAGGGAAAAAAGTTCCCCTAAGAAGAACTAAACCAACCCAGAAAAAACAAAATTATTTTTAAAGTTTTTTGGTTATTTTGTTAAGCAAATGATATATTTTTATGTCAAATACGGTCCAACGTCTTAAATTTGGAGCCATAAAATAAAAAAAATAATTTTTGGACCCCGCCGTCTTTAGTGGGCGTTATTATATGCAAAAATAATGTAAAAATTTTAAAAATTGTTTTACTTAAGCCTACATTCCTTAAAAATAACATTTTTAAGCCTTAATGACGAAGCTGAGATGAAACCTGGTACTACTCTGCCCTACCACCTCCTGCCCCTTCACCCCCTAAATAACCCTACAAAAAAAAATTTTTAATTTTGTGTATAATCATCCCAAGCATTTATTTTCAGAGTTTTATTACTGCATATTTCTGCCCTCCTCCCCTTTGCCCCCTAAATGACCCTATAAAAAAATATTTTTAATATTGTACATAATCATCCCAAGCATTTATTTTTAGAGTTTTATGACTGCCTGTTTCTGTCCTACCCCCTTCCTCCCCCCCTTTGCCCCGTAAATGATCCTATAAAAAAATATATAAAATTTTATTTTGTATATAATTATCCCAAGCATTTATTTGTAGAGTTTTATGACAAAGGTGAAATGTTTCCCCCACAGCCCATGCCAGAGCGACCCCGCCAAAATACAGTTTTTATACCCTCCAAAGAGAATTTGACCCTATAAAGTAAATATGTATATTCTTGATCAGTGATGAAGTCTAAGACGGTCTAGCAATGCCGATACGTTCGTCTGTAAAAACATGATATTGTCTATTTCTGAACCCCGCCCCCTTTAGTGAGCGTTGCCATGCGATATTATATAAAGGAAATCTGTCCCACCAAGTTAAACATTTTAAATTCACTTACTAAATATTTGGAGGGTATTTAAGATTCGACCCGGTCGAATATAACGTTTTTACTTGTTTTTTTTTTTTTTTTTTTTGTTCTAATATTATACTAACAGTCTGTAAGGATTATATCCATTGACTATATAAACACTTCTTGTATACTATTTCATAATAAAAATTTTAGAAATAACAATTGTTAGAAAATTAAAAAAAAATTATACATGAGTAGGTACTAATGATGATGGTGTAGCGTCTTTCGAAAACAGCTGTTCTGCTCTGCTATGTAACTTGGGTAAGTAAATTAATATTGAATTTCCCTGGTACCTTGGAATATATATTATGTCTCTCTGAATTGTAAGACATATTCAGAATTTCTTGTAATCCATCAAGCAAATATATACCATTACAATATGTGTGGCATGTTTATAATCAGTATAGAGTCAATCAGTTTTCGGGAAGTAGTATATTTGGAAATGGTACTGTTTGTAAACTAAACTTTTGAAATGTAATATTTGAAAATGTACTTTTTGGATATGAAAACTTGTGGAAAAGGCAGTTTTTGAAAGATGTAGTTATTGCCAATAGTACTTTAGGAAAGGAGTAATCTGTCAAAAAAAAAATACCTTTAAGAAAAGTACATTTATAGAAGAGTACTGTTTTGAGAAAAGTACTTTTGCCGGAAGAATATTTTTTTGAAAAAAGTACTTTTGCGGAAGAGTAGTTTTTTGAAGAAAGTGTTTTTCCAAATAAATATGTACATATTTATTAAAGTACTTTTCAAAATAACATTTTTTTGGTACCTTCACTTTTTGAGAAGTGTGATTTGAGAAATTATACTTCTTAAAAATAAAATTTTAGAAAAAGATATTTTCATAAATCTGACTTGTGAAAATGTACTTTTGAGGTACAAAAATTCAGTTTTTAAAATATATACTTTTTGAGAATACTACTTTATGATAAGAGGGATCTTTCTAAAAAATTACTTTAAAAGAAGGTATTTGTTTAAAAAGATGTTCCTTGCCAATAAACAATTTAAGAAAAATACATAGTTATAAAATACTTTTCAGAGAATGAACTTTTTTGAAAAGGTACTTTTTTGAAAAAAAACTTTTTTGAAAAGATTATTTTTTTCAAAAGTACTTTTTTTAAACGGTTATTTTTTTCAAAGGTACTTTTTTCGAAAATGTACTTTTTTTCAAAGGTACTTTTTTTAAAAGGTACTCTTTTGAAAAGGTTGTTTTTATCAAAGGTACATTTTTTAAAGGTATCTTTTGAAAAGGTATTTTTTGAAAAGGTACTTTATGTACTTTTTTGAAAAGGTACTATTTTAAAAAAATACGTTTTTGAAAAGGCTATTTTTTTCAAAGTTACTTTTTTGAGAAGATATTTTTTTAAAGGTTAATTTTTTTCAAAAGTACTTTTTTGAAAAAGTTATTTATTTCAAGGGTACTTTTTTTGAAAATGTACTTTTTTTCAAAGGTACTTTTTTGAAAAGGTTATTTTTATCAAAGCTACATTTTTTTAAAAGGTATTTTTTGAAAAGGTACTTTTTTGAAAAGGTATTTTTTGAACAAGTACTTTTTTGAAAAGGTACTTTTTTGAAAAGGTACTTTTTTGAAAAGGTACTTTTTTGAAAAGATACTTTATTGAAAAATACTTGGAATATACTTGATTTCAGATAGCAATTTAAATAAAATCATTAATTTTTTGCATACACTTTTGCAAGCATATAATTAATACTGCTATATAATTAATACAGCATTAATTAATACTGCTTGATAATAAAATACTTAAGAGTGTATTACAAAAAAACGAGAGGCGTATTTAAATATATATGATAAGATTTAAAGACTACTTTTTCCATAACAACCACAGTCCGAGAAACGATTTACTTGTCTGCCGTAAACACCCAGAGTGTTCGGCGGGAATCGAACCCGCGACCATTAGGCCGACAGGCTACCTATCAGCCTCACTTCAATAAAATACACTTCTTGTTTTCGTGTTGTTGCAGATACTTAGGAAATACATGTACTATTCCACTGCTATCTTCAATGACACATCTATAATACGTTTGAATTTATGCTTTGAAAAGCACAAAATAAAAATTAACGAAGAAATACTTTTTTAAGAAAAATGAAAGTTCTCGCTATTTTTGAATAGATCTCTAAATAGAATGTAAAATCACCACAAGCCATGCTAGGGAGAGCAGCAGTTAGCAACACTAAGATTAACGAAAAGGTTGGCAATTATATATAAACAGAAAATGCTAGTGATTTCAATGTCTAACCGAAGGGGAAGATGTTATTTTATACCAAACAGTTGTCTTATATTTAAGTAAAAGGTGAAAAGAAATTTAATGAAATTAAGAACATTTAAGCTTAAAACTATCTTAAAACAATTTATTTAAAAATATCTAATATCTGATTGAAAACAGGTTTAAAACAAAAATTCTCTCGTCCATAAATTCTTGAATATATAATTTAATATTATTTTTTACTTGAGAAAATATATGCAAACAATTAAGCAAAATGCCAGCTTTAGCCAAATAAAAAATTATTTTTATATTCATTAAAAATTATAAATCTACTTAAATTCATTTTAATGTACACACACACAGAAGTATGCAAATTGTTTAATACCCTAAAATTATGCAATATTTAATATTCAGCTCCTATCACAGAACATGTTGAATAAATTCATTAACCCGACTAAATTATGTTTTGTTGGGAATGTAGAGGAAATATTTACAAAATTCGTTTACTGTACTTTTCATTGTGGTTTGCAAAGTCAGAATATTTCCTTCAGTTATTTCCTCTTTTGCTCTTTACACTACCACTTAAAATGTATGCTAATGATTTTTGTTGCCAGCAGGATATTTAGAGCTTTAAATAGCTTTTTTTTTGCCTCATTTTCAAAGAGGTTTTACTTTGCTGTTTCGTTAGGAATTTTTCCCCAGACGCTTTGTTGTGTTTAATGTGAACACATTTCTTTAAAAATTTAGTATAAATTTTTACTCTACTTATTAGTTATTTTCTTTTCCCTCTTTTTGCAGTTGCAGCATCCACGTGCCGTTAAAGCCACCGATGATGTGGCCAATGTATCACCTTGTGAATTGGAATCTATTATAAACCAGCTGGCATATCCAAGTCCGCAATATCAAATGCACGTAAGTAAATGTTGTTGTTGTTGTTGTAATTTTTAGTCCTTTTAGAATAGCATAATTTTCAGGAATTTGTAATTTTTTTTTAAATAAAATTTATAGTGTTATTATCTGTAAGGTATTTTATGCGTGCGGATTAATTTTGATTTCAATAGAATTATTACCTCAAGGGTTTTAAGGTTACAAAGGCTACAGTGCAAATAATATTTCGTACAGTCGAATCCGCTTTAGCACAACACGCTTTACTGAAAAAAAATCCGATTACTGAAAGCGATACAAATCCCCGCACTGATTTTAAACGCAGCTAGTCTTATGCAATTCGCTTTAGCGAAACATCGCTTTACTGAAAATATCGTATTACTGAAAACCAAAAGCAAGCCTACACTACGTTTTGTATTAAACTTACTTCGCTTTAGTGAAAAAATAAACAATGACAAATTTATTTATTAGAAATCTATTGCATAACTTATGGCTGAAACAATTCTGCATGTTTGGTACGTTAAAAAATTGAATGGTAAAATGTAGTTGTCCTTTTCGCTCTTACTGACTTTATTGTCTTTTTCTACTATATTGTCATTGCAAGTGGCTAGACATTTTCGAGGAATTCGTGAAAAATTTCAACAACAAAATGAATAAATTCTAAAAATAATTTTTTTTAGATAAAATTTTTACGTTAAATTGACGTAAAGATATATACAGATTTGATATAAAAAATATTGTTTTACTGATTTTAAGCAGTTCGCTTAACTGCAACAAATTTCAGTAATCCGAACTACGTTTTAAAGAAAATATCGGATAATTGAAAAAATTGGGTTTTGGTTATTTCCAATAAAGCGGAGTCGACTGTACATAGAATATGTAATGATTAAAAAAAAATCCGCATAAGTTTTCAGTTTTTATCGGGTTGAATAAAATCTAAATATGTAATTGGAAATACGATATTGACTTTGTTGCGTTCGAAACTTTAAGACCTTAAAAAACTAAAGGATATCATTATAATATGGCGTTAGTTAAATGTACGATTGTATGACACAGATAAACAGTTTTTCTTTATTAAAACTTTACTTTAACACAAAGTGAGTGATAAGCTAAATGTTGCATGACCCTACTTATGATCTTAACGGTAGGATTGTAACATTGAATTAGCCATAACACACTTATGAGAGACATGTAATAAATTTTTATATTATAGTTTTTGGAAGAGAAGCAAATATTTTTCTTTTTTAAAATTGTGTATATAAAGTGCACTGTTGAAGCGCCTAAAAGCAGTGCTTGTTGTCTGGTCTGCTACCGTCACACTACAAAGGATATTAAATTGTATTTACTGGTTATTACAACTAATAACCAAAAGCGTTACAGATAACTTTAAATAGCTTATTCCTCTAACCTTTTACTATTAGGCACTTCAAAGACAAATTGCTAATAATAGCCCTAAGCCTATTATACAATATCAACAAAAAATATCACTTAAAAGGACCATTATGCCCCTAAAGTTCGTAATAGGAAAAAATTAATTGGCCTTGAGGCAATATGCCAAGTATCAAGGTAAAATCTAATTTACAGGAGTCAACATAAATAAGTGTTGACCAACATAAAAACCCAAGGGTACTGATGATGAACGTGTAGCTTCCTCCGAAAACAGATTTTCTGCTCTGTAAGTTATATATTTAAAACTGATGTTGACTTTCCCTTGTGCCTTGGAAAATGTATTTTGTCTTTCTGAATTTGAAACAGATTTTCGGACGATTGGCGCAAGTTTATTTAATGTATTATGCCACGGATTTAGTGGATTCATTGTATGTGTACATATTTAAATCTCGTTAATATCAACTTTACCCAGAAATACGAGAATTATAAGAAATTACAAAGCAAATATTTCACCACAATTCACCAATTCACCATAATTGATTACTACACACTTTCTAGCCCGTTTCACCATCATTCTTTTGTTTTTATTTATATTAATGCATTTCGCTTACTTTCTTGCCTAGTTTTAGGGGCAGTAAGAAAGCACGTGTACTTACCAGTGTGGTAAAATCAGAGCTTTTTGCACAATTTTTACTATTTTTTCAATTTATCGAAGGGGGAAAATGATTAAGTAATTTCGTTACTTTTCAGAATTAATTTTTGGTGGTTTTTGTCGAGACGATGGCATGTCGTTTTCCTAAGGCAAGTTTCAATTTCGTTCGAAAATTTCAGCCATCTCATAATCAACATGCCGCAAAGTAGAATTATGTAAAAACTATCAATATCCAATTCTGTAATCACCAGCCAACGATGGAAACCGTAATAGATCTATACAAGCACTGATGATGGGAACGTAGCCACTTCCGAGAACTTCCCTTTTCTGTTCTGCTGGGGATATTAAAGAATTAAATCGTTTTTACTTTTCGCTTATGTTTTAGTATATGGATTCTGTTTAAATTCTTCTGATCAGGTCATGAATCTGATAACAGCCTTGGAATTAAAATAAAATATTTTAACGTCTGTATATGTCACAAAATTTATATATTTTGCCTAATATAAAATTCAAATATATATTTATGATACATATATACGAGGTCTGTTTCAGAAATAAGGTTTAAATTGAATTATCAATTTCCATTTTTTTCACCTCAACAGTAGTCCCACAGTAGATATAAATCAGTCGTGCAATTTGTTTCCAAGTCTCGAAACAGCTTTGATATGCAGTTTTTGGCATGTCCTTCAGCTTGTCGGTTTTTATACTCCCTACTGCCAGAAAACACCATCCTTTCTTGGGCCTCTTTACTCTGGGAAACAGCAAAAAGTTGCAGGAGCCAAATAAATACAGTGGCTGATGCACGATTTCGATGCTGTTTTTAGTCAAGAAAAACGTCATTTTGTTTTTTTTCAGAATTCAGCAATTTCTTAATGGCATCCTCTGCCATACCCAGCATGTCCGAAATTTGTGGCATTAGTCAACCGATATTCCCACATCCTCAGAAACTTTTCTAATAGTGACTCGACGAGGCTCCAAATAGATTTTTCTCATCTATTGTTGATGTGCTGGGGCCTTCGGGACTATTGTTGGCATTCACATATTCTTGATCATCTTGGAAAAGCTTGTATTTTTTGTAAAATTTTTTTACGCAGAGAACGTTTACCGTATGCCAGTGTCAACAATTCAAATGCTGTTAAGCACTTAATGTCAAGTAAAACAAATTTTAAAAATTCTTCTTTAAGATCAATGAAGGTCGTGCCTCATTACCACTTCAATGCTTTAACAAATATATATACACACACACTAAACTAAAGAAGGCGATAGATGTGTTTTGAAAACGATCGCTGGATAGTGTACGATGCTCAAGTGTTGGCCACCTTAGAAATGATTTTAAAAATTTCCGGATATTGTTCCATTTTCAAATCCTAGGACTTCTTAACAAACTTACAAAACCTTTTTCCAAATCGTCTTCAAATATTCACAATCCACATTTACATATATTCTTTTTCCCATCTTAGGCCGCTTCTCTGCGCAATCAGTTACGCAACATTTTACGCGAACGCCAGCTCGACGAAGGTGAGGAACAAAACCTTAACAATGACATGGACTATTTGGAAGAAGACAAACGCTCAGTGGCCGCTCTAGCAGCTCAAGGCCTTTTACACAACAGTGCAGCAGCTGCTAAACGTAGTCTAGCCACACTAGCTAAAAACGGCCAATTGCCCGCACCCGATCCATCCTTGGCACGAGATGGCGACCAACAGGCAGACAAACGTTATGTAGGCGCAATAGCCAGATCTGGCGGGTTAACCAACTACGGCAAGCGTAATATTGGTACTTTGGCTAGAGATTTTCAGTTGCCAAGCGGCAAGCGTAACTTGGCCACTTTGGCTCGTCTGGGCATGCTGGGCAACCAAAATTACGATCAAAATCCAGACCAATATCAATATCAACCCAAACGAAATTTGGCTTCGGTGGCCCGTTACAATTCACGTCTCTACAACAATGCCGAGAAACGTAATATTGGCGCCTTGAAAGGTTCTCCAGTGCATGGCGGCGTGCAGCAGAAACGGGCAGAGGATGAAGTTTATTTGCCAGCTGAATATCATAATTATATCGATCCTTTGGCTTATTACTGGAACTATGGCACTTATGCCGATTTGGACTGGGACGACTTTGGACGGGCCCAAAAGAGATTTTTAGGTGAGTTTTCATAAAAGTTTTGCATATTGCTAATTATTCGGGAATGTATATAAACTAACACAAACATAAAATAAATAATTCTTGTATATAAACTATATGAAAATAATTTATAAATTATATATAAAATATTACAAAAGCCCAAAAGTATGCTAAATATTAAACATATTATTTATATATACCATAAACGTATACGAAACCACTAAACATCCAAATTCAAAATTAAAAATATATAAAAAACTCAAAGATACTTCCAAGGATCCCGAATTATTTGGCCTAGAACATGTACATTTATTGCAAAATCCAGATGGGGACGAAATAGCACTACCTCTCACCCAACTGCCTGACGAAGATGCTGCAACTGCTGCCGCCGCCGCTGCTGCTGCTGCTGCTGCAGATAGTTTAGATGTTTCGGATGAGGAACAAGTCTTGGATGATCACTATGCGGCACCTACAAAACGTCATATAGGTGCTGTTTATCGCTCGGGATTTTTGCCTTCGTATCGGGCATTGCGCAGTACCACTGGTTCCGGTGTAGGTGGAGGCCGTTTTAGTCGTTCTGGACGTGCCAGGCAATTTGTATGAGTAAATGGCGGTGATTTGTGTGCTATCTTTTTCGTTTCTTGAGTTCCTTCTACTACTTCCACTTCTAACGTTATTTTAGTTTCATAGTTTCATTGTCATTCTGTTAATTGATTGCGTTTCAAAATTAACTTTCCCTTTCGCCTTGATAACGTTTGTAGATCAATTGTGGATTGAATTGTAATTGCAGCATGTATAATTTTCCACACACACACACAAACACAAACACACACACAATACACACACTCACTCTTGGGAAACACTATAGAAATAAATGTAAAGTGTGCATTTAGGCATCAAAATCTATATCAAATAGAATTGTATGTTGCCTTAAATCAACTGCTCATGTTTTTTTTTTCTTTACGCTTTTGTGTCAATGTGATTATATTTAATTAAATTTCTTTGTTCTTATAATTTTATTTTGGCAATGAATTCAATAGGTATTGTAATACATAAAAACCAACAATTTCTTTAATATTGGCAATGAATACCAGCATCCACATATGAAACGAGTGACATCTATTTCAGTTTTGGCAGAACATTTGGGATGGGGCGGATAAAATCAAACACTACCAGCAATAGGATTTTTTGTAAATATTTCCATTAATAGCATTCTTATTTGAAGGAATTTTTGAGCAGAGACGTAACAATTGAGGATTTCCAAAGAACCTTCTCTTCATTCTCCTTATCTACTTCTACATTTGTCTGCCTCAGTGCGATATCGGATCATAGAAACTTGTGTGAAGATGATTACATTTCATAAACCGCCTTTTGGTGTAGGTACACAGCGGAGACCTACTGGATCATAGGAATGTCCAAGGACCTCTTACCCGGTCACATACATAAATAATTCTCCCCATGTCATATCATACCAACTTCAACTCACCACTGCAGGACCGAGTAGGGGCTTATAAAGGGTGTTTTTATAAGAGCTTGCTGATTTGAAATTTAAATAAAAC
The DNA here is from genome assembly GCA_951800035.1 of Linnaemya tessellans. Taxonomy (NCBI): domain Eukaryota; kingdom Metazoa; phylum Arthropoda; class Insecta; order Diptera; family Tachinidae; genus Linnaemya; species Linnaemya tessellans. The sequence continues at coordinate 27,318,731 of OX637534.1, forward strand.
ACATGCCAAATTATGAAATGGCCAAAAAAAAATTGTTTATTTGGTAGATAATTTCTTGTCATTAAACATTTAAATATAATTTCGGGCATATGGCCACCACGACCATTTTGCAGAAAGGTCATTCTGGAGGTCCAATTTTCGACCTCCTTTTCAAGCATTTGAAAGCGTATTTCAGCAATGACACGTTGAATACTGGTTTCCAAAGCACCAATCGTTGCAGGTTTATCCACATAAACCAATGATTTCAGGTATCCCCACAAAAAATAATCGAGTGGCGTCAAATCACACGAGCGCGGAGGCCAATTCACCGGTCCATTTCTCGAAATAATGTTGTCGTTGAAATGTTCTTTCAATAAGTCCATTGTTTCGCCCGCAGTATGGCAAGTGACACCATCCTGTTGAAACCACATTTCGTTTACATCCATATCATGAAGTTTTGGCACCAAAAATTCATTGATCATGATACTGTATCGATTTCCATTCACAGTAACGCGTAGTCCTTCCTCATTTTTAAAGAAATAAGGACCGATAATTCCACCAGCCCATAGACCGCACCAAACAGTACATTTTTCGGGATGCATTGGTAATTCTTGAACGGCGTGTGGATTATCTTTGCTTCAAATACGGCAATTTTGCTTGTTGACATATCCATTCAACCAAAATGCGCTTCATCACTGAAGAGAATTTTGTCGTAAAAAAGCGGATAAACATTTTGAATTAAACACTGTTTTTGAAAATAAATTTCCACGATTTGGAGGCGTTGTTCTGGAGTTAACCTGTTCATGATGATTTGCCAAACAATACTGAGTAGAGACGTCACTTTAAGCTGTCAAAACAGCTGCCAGACAACAGAGTGATTCGTATAAAAAATAAAAATAAAAATATCTTCATAAAAAAACACCCTTTATGATCCACCACCAACTGGAATTAATTCACTTCGTGCAATACATCTTTTTCCATTCCATTTTTAGTTTTAATTACTTGCCTCATGTATAGTTTCCTTCCCAGTCATCAAATAACAAGGATCCCGTTTCCAACACGAGGAGATATAGAAATAACTGCTCACAGCATGCCCATTTGCAAATTAAAGCATAACTATAGTTTATTAAGGATCTTCCAAGAATGACTTTCGAACTATGCCATGTTGTTCTATCTACATCTGTCAAGTTAGTTGTCATTTATGAAATCAGAAAAACCAAATAAAAAAATATAACAAAATGTGTGTTCTGTTCAGAATGGGTGTTTCATCGAAAGAATGTAATAAATTAAAGAAACATTTTAGATTTTTCTTTAATCGATTACAAACACTCGCGTCGATTCGAGAACGGTAATAAGGCAGCATGTTTAGCGATGAAACTCATTTCTGGACGAGTACGTGAACAAACACAATTTTCGAGTTTGGGACGCTACCAAACCATATGAGATCCACGAGATTTTATACCCTCCAAAAAGAATTAGAGGGTTAATTCACTTTGCATTCCGTGTCTAACGCAACGAAATATGCCTCTGACACCCCATAAAGTATATATATTCTTGATCAGTGATGAAATCTAAAACCATCTAGCCATGTCCGACCGTCCGTCTCTCCGTCCGTCTGTGGAAATCACGTTTCAGTCCAAACGAAAAGAGCTAGACCCTTGAAATTTGGTTAAGATAAATTTTGGTACATGCTAAGTTTGTAAGTGGGCTAAATCGGACCAGGGTTAAAAAAGTTCCCCTAAGAAGAACTTAACCAACCTCTAAGAAAACAACAACATTTTTAAAGCCTTTCTTTTGTAATTTTGTTAAGCAAATTATATATTTTTATGTCAAAGAAGATCCAAAGCCTTGAACTTTCAGTCAGAAAATTAAAAAAATGGTCCAATTTTGGACCATGCCCCTTTAGTGGGCAATTTAGTTTTTAAGCTTCTCTCTGGTCTTCCCCAGTCCTACCCCTCATCCAACGCCGTTCTCAAAGAAATGTGGACCGATCCACATCAAAAATCCTCATCGACCAAGTGGAGGGTCTGCAATTCGACCCCCCGCGCTCACTCATGAATATTATGCCGAATTCTTCTGATCAGCATTTTTTGCTACAGGGCCGACGAAGGAGGGTGCTGTTCTTCTGCACCTTTTTTACATCATAGTGTCAATGGCTGCCAGTTACGTTCAGTGACCAGTGCTATGCCTTCGTCACTGAAACAGGTTGAAGCTGAAAGTCCATACCATCCGTTCTATGCATAAGGGCTTCATACTTTCTGTGCATTCTATGCGTTTCTAAACTCAAGTTACATGCAAAGCGTTTTATACGCCCATCTTTTTTTCTATGTTTAATACAAAAACCCATGGTGAAATAAATATAGAGAAAAAGAAAATAAGTAATCCACGACACAAACCCGTTTCTCAACTCAAGTGCGACGCATGGAACAATAGAAAGTAGACTTCTGTCCAACTAGCTGATTGGCTCAGTTTTGACAAGAACCTCTGATCAAACCTATGTTATTTAAATGGGTTCTTGTCAAAACTGAGCGAATGAGCTAGTTAGACACAAGTCTAATAGATAGTCCATCCACTTTATCCGTTTTATGAGTCTCTGCATTCTAAGCGGTTTGTTATGAAATTTGCCACAACAATTGTTTTGAATCTCTTTTTTGAGCAACGCATAAAATGCAACAACTCATAGAACGGATGGCATCGACTTTCAGCTTCAGCCTGCTCCAGTGACGAAGGCATAGCATTGGTCACTAAACATAACTGGCAGCCATTGACACTATGATGTAAAAAAAGGTGCAGAAGAACAGCACCCTCCTTCGTCCGTCCTGTAGCAAAAAATTAGTCGGCAAAGTAAAATAAATGAAATAGCTACAAAAAAATCCTCCATCTTCTGGCACTGCATATTAGACTTCGGTCCAACTAGCTCATTCGATCAGTTTTGACAAGAACCTCTGATCAAACCTATGTAATTTAAATGGGTTTGATCAGAGGTTCTTGTCAAAACTGAGCGAATGAGCTAATTGGACACAAGTCTACTGCATATGTAGCGTTGAACCTGAGTGCTGGTCTGAGCTAAAAAAATAATTGAAAAAAAAATTATAGGCACAATTCTGTTTGATCATAAAAATTTAATACAATTAAACGTGGATTTAAATTTTTATTTTTCGAACTCCTATTAATTTATTATTATTCAGACTCAAGTTCAAATCTGCATATTACATATTTTTTCAAGAGTTGTTAATAAATTCAAGTTGTCATCTAACTCGCAGAAGGGATTAGTATTAATTTCAAGGCCGCTCATCAGCGTTCTTATTATAATTTTATTTCGCTTAATAGTGAGCCGTTGGCGAAAGTTTTGGACGCACATTTAAAAAATAAACAAAGTGTTGCATGCCAGATGTTTACTCAAAGCTTTGACTAAAATGATTTGTGACTCTGAGCGACCAGAACAAAATGTACTGCCCAACTCCATTTTTCACCAGCCTTGCACAAAGAATATTTTCAATACATATGTTATACACGTAGACTGCTTTACGCTGAAATTTCTTTGATTTTACTTAAGATTCTTGGAACTTTCTTAACAAAACAACTCTTTCTAATCTTTTTCAAATAAAATTCGGATACACGTTTCTGTTACCATTAAAATGTTTCGTGTATGAGAAAAGGGAAAATATATAATTGTTGTAGTCATCCACTATGCTAAACAGGATACGAGCCTTAAATGCTTCAAATAACACAAAAATAAGCAAAAAAAAAAACAAATTTATTAATATTCCAAGAAAAAAGCTTTACTGTCAATGCCACTGCTGTAAATGTTATAAATGTCTAGTGCATGTGTGTGTGTGTGTAACTCTTCCTTCGCTTTTGACTCGTACATATTTACATATACACGTGCCTTCCCACTTTCGCTTCCTCGCTGCTGTACTCCTACAGAGAATAAATGTGTTTAAATGTGTGAATATTCTTGGGAGTTATACAGCATTTCTTCTTCCTTGCACTTCCTGTTTCTTTTTCTTTAATATTATTTTATGTTTTCTTCCTATTGTATGTGTGGGTAAAACTTGTATCCATATGTGCCTGAGTGAGTGTGTGTGAGCATCATGTCCCTTCTTAAAAAGTTAACAATTGTTATATCCTTGTAATAAATTATCTTTCCATGTTGTTTAAGTTTTACTTTTCAATTTCACTTCATGTTTTCTTTCCACTTGTCTTATTTTATATAAATGTATTCTGATTTGTGTTTTGTTGTGAAACTTACTGACCGTGTCTTAAAAGTTTGAAGTTTTGTGTTGCTTCTCACCTTTTTGGTATTTAGTCAAGCTGTTTTCAATTTAAGTTTATTTGTTTTAATTTCCGGTTAAGATTTATCTATTTACATCTTCCTTTTTTTTTTTTTTGCTCCCTAGCAAAGTTGCAAGAGCACATACTTATAATTAAGATTGTCTTGCCGTTTATATGTAACCAATTTGTCGGTTTGGTAACGAATTATTTCAAAATTTAAAATGTATAAAATATAATCGAACTGGGATAAGTGCACTCTTTTTAATTGAAAAAGCCGATTAATACAAATTGAATATTTTTATTTATTATTTATTTTGGAGCACTTTTTTCGCATAAAACTTGCGTTTAACCGAAAATTCGTTTAATTGAAATATATTTTCCTTGCAATGGCGCTAGTGTATATGAAGGAATAAAAAATTATTAATTCACCGCCAATAAAATAGGTTTGCTTCCAACTACTGCTCATTTTTATTATAATAATAAGTTTAAAGCTACTGGAAAAAATGTTATTATTGGTTAACAACGTTTGGTTAACTGTTTTTGAAAAAAAAAATAATAAACATTTTTTAAATTAAAAAATATATTAAAACAAACAAAATATTCGTAAATTTAACCAAAGGTTAACGAAATATGAAACAAAGAAAAGTGGATACAATTTTAAGTTGTAGGTCTTTTTCACCAACATCAATAAGCCTTTTGACTTCGCACTTAGCTAATTTTTTTTTTTTTTTTATCTTGGACCAGCACTCAAGGGATGACCCCTATATATGCAATGCATTGCGCCGGAACTGAAAACGAGGGGATAGTATTGAGGGGACAGATTAGGAAAGATGAGAAGATATACAGTTTTTTGGAGCTATTTCAACTTTTTACTTCGCCGGCTAATTTTTGCTACAAGACCGACGTAGGCAATCGTTGGCAATTTGTTTATACGGGCAATGTTCAATCTCGTCCATTAGAACTATCAAGGGGCGTACCTCAGGGTTCAATTCTTGGCCCACTCCTTTTCTCATTATATGCAAACGACCTGCCAAGTCAACTTCACCACTGCAATATCCATATGCATGCGGATGACGTGCATTTATATCTCAGCACCCCCGGTCATTGTGTTGCCCAAAATATCAGGAGACTCAATGATGATTTATGTAATATCCACCGATGGGCGGGCCTCAGCGAATGGCCTTGTGCTAAACCCGCTAAAATCTAAATGCTTAATAATTCATAAAAAGTCTTATAGTCCTGACTTAAATGTGGACATTTTTATTAATGGTGAAAGGATTGAAGTCGCAAGTGCCGCTAAGAATCTAGATATAACTTTCAATAAGCACCTTACTTGGTCGAACCATGTCAACTTGCTTGTGGGTAGAATATATTACAAGTTGAGGTCCTTATGTTCTACACAACGTTATACACCTCTGCATATAAGGGAACTTCTTGCCAAATCCTACATTATGCCATGTATACTTTATGGCTGTGAGCTTTTTTCTGGCTGTGATTCTGCTGGTAGACAAAAATTAAATGTGCTATACAACAATATTATAAGATATGTATATGGACTACAACGGTACGATCACGTTTCTTGCTTCTCCACGAGGTTTTATGGCGTATAATTCGATAATTTGCTTAAGATTCGTTTTCTTTTACTCTTACATAAAGTTATTTATACTCAAACACCGTGGTATCTGTTTGAAAAATCAGTTTTGCCAGATCACCTAGGGATAAAAAAATCATCATTCCGTGCCATCGTTACCTTATGTCTGAATGGCAATTCTTTCTATACGCATCACGTCTTTGGTGTCTTCTCCCTCATACCCAGCAAGTCAATAGCAACACAACAAGTTTTAAACAATTTTTTTTTTTTTTTTTTAGGAGTAGGACCAGCACTCAGGGGATGATCCCTACATATGCCATGCATTGCGCCGGAACTGAAAACGAGGGGATAGTATTGAGGGGACACATTAGGAAAGATAAGACGATAGACAGTTTTTTTTTTTTTTTGGTAGCTATTTCAACCTTTTTTACTACGCCGGCTAATTTTTGCTACAGGGCCGACGAAGGCGGGTGCTGTTACTCTGCTTTTAGTACATGATAGTGTCAGTCGCTGCCAATTATGTTCAGTGACCAGTGACTATGCCTTCATCATTGAAAGAGGCTGGCAACAACTAACACAACCACGCACTAATGCAGATCAAAAGAATTCAACACAATATTTCATGACTCGGCGCGGGTGCGAACTCAGGACCCTCCGCTTCATAGTCTCGTGTTCTACTACTTCAGCCAACAGCACCCACTTATTTATCGTGATTCGACCTGAGAGCTAATAGTTTTAACTTTATTTTGTCCTAATAATTCTTAAGTACACACATTGTTATTATTATTATTATTTTTCTCCTATTTGATTTGATTGTTAAAATTCCATCTTGCCTTTATCTCCAAAGTTTACATTCATTATAATATATCATACCTCCTTTATTTCATTATTATAATTGTTAGTTTTATAATTATTATTTTTATTAATTTTTTTAATCTTTACTTAATTTTAAATCTTTTGCCTGAGCTATGCTTTCTTGTACTTTAATTAAAAGAGTGATCTTGTTGTATAGGAAATGGATAATTATATTAATAAATAACTAAAAGTGAAGTCGAAAAATGGAGATCAGTGCCCAGACTCAATAGCTTCGATGAGAACTTGTCGCTTCGAAAGAATGGTTGTGAGCCACAAAAAATACTTTGCAAAGTAAATTTGTGAAAAAATCGGTGCACAGATACCGACAGGTGACTGAAACCATATGTCGGCCCGTATTTCATCCGTTACTGTGACCGATTTATACCTCCACATAAGAAGTAGCAACGTAGTTAACCACGCAAAATTCCTCACAGTTATCTGAGGTGTTGAAATTAACTAGTGAGATGCAAAACTCTCTAAAGAAAGTAAACGATCAGTGGTCTGGCTGCGCTTAAAAAATAATTGCCAACGAGGCTTGTTGTCGACTGACTTAGAGATGCTTTGCGAATATATATGCTTATTTTTTGTACTTTTATTAGATTTATAAGATGATTCGTATAACAAGCAATATATTATTCTATGAGTCACCCTACAAGCATAATTATAAAATTTTTATCCATATGAAAACTTCTGGTAAATAGAGCAAGATCAAAATGTGTAATATAGTGGTGAAAATCTCACAATAAATTTTATTAAGTTTACTACGAAGAAACCATTCGATCGATCTAAATTAAAAATTAAACATATTTTGAAAATAATTCTAGATATATATTTTAAAATATTTAACTAAAACAGTTTGGAAACTAAATCTGAAATCAACATCACCTCATAAGTGATTTATTTCCAATGTTAAATCTTGGTTCTATGGAACACTTTTCTACTCAATAATATCTCCTCCTTTTTACTTCCGGCGGAATTCATTGCATATGTAAGAGGGATCATCTCCTGAATGCAAATCCGAATAAAAAAAAGTACAGAATTCGTTTTTCCAAAGTTCACTTTCTTGAAAATCTCACATAAGCGCTGCAAAATTACTGTAAAATTTCACTTTCGCTTAAGCGAATATGACTAGACATATTTTTTTCTCCTTTTCTCAGAAATATTATAAAAATTTCTGCACGTTTTGGTTGCAGTAAGACCTAAGAAAAGCAGGCAAATACAAAGCTTCCGTGTGGACCCAATTAAAGTCATGATTGTACGAATCGCTATTATTGATTTGTTACATTCTCAATTTCTATAATTTTTATTGGCTGGAAAAATTAAGCAATATATTTTTGTACAATAATTTTATAATTATATTCGATTAATTTTTGTACGATTACATTTTGTTCGATTCATATTTTTTTCCTTAATTTGTATTCGATTATTTTTTTCGAAAAATTTTTATTCGATTAATTTTTATTTCATTAAACTTTATTCGATTAATTTGTTACATTCTCAATTTCTATAATTTTTATTTGACTTGAAAAATTAAGCAATATATATTCATACAATAATTTTATAATTATATTCGATTAATTTTTGTACGATTAAATTTTATTCGATTCATATCTTTTTACTTAATTTGTATTCGATTAATTTTTTTCGAAAAATTTTTATTCGATTAATTTTTATTTCATTAAACTTTATTCGATTAATTTGTTACATTCTCAATTTCTATAATTTTTATTGGTTAAAAATATTAAACAATATATTTTTATCCAAAAATTTTACAATTATATTCGATTAATATATTTTTACTTAATTTGTATTCGCCAAATTTTTATTCGATTAATTTTTATTCGATCAATCTTTATTCGATTAAATCTTGTTTGATTAATTTTTATTCGATTAATATTTTTTTACTTAATTTTTATTCGCCAAATTTGTATTCGATTAATTTTTATTCGTTCAATCTTTATTTGATTAATTTTTGTACGATTAAATTTTGTTCGATTAATATTTTTTTACTTAATTTGTATTCGACAAATTTTTATTCGATTAATTTTTGTTCGATCAATCTTTTTTCGATTAAATTTTATTCGATTAACTTTTATTCGGATAAACTTATTACATATTAATAGGATTAATAATTTTTAGTTAAATAAAATTTATTCAAATTTTAATTAAATATGTTTTTTCAAATAATTTTTTAACTTTTCTTAAGTTTTGTTCGAAAAACTCACAAACATTAATCGATTAATTCACATTTCCGAATAATTACACATAATATTTATGATGTGAAACTGTAGTTGTTTGCGTGCAGACGACTCTTACATCAATTTTCAACATTCTTATCAACAGATTTTGATTCTCAGTACGTTTCAGAATTATGTTTTATGTAATCAACCATCGATAACCACTCGCTTGTTTTACATGGTATTTACTCATACATCCATTGTAATATTTGACATCCTTTTTAAAACTGTGAACAGTAAGCTTGCAATTTCTTCCACATCATACATATTGTGTAACGTCTGTGCATAAAAAACCTTTTATAGAATTACACACACGCAGGTTCAAACATACACATACAAATATGTACAGCACATAACCAGTAGCATTTATCACTTGTGTTTGCATAAATTGTAACGATAGAGTTTTTACAAAATGTCAATTCTAATTTAATTTTGTCTTGGAAAACTTTACTACTTATTTGTTTTAAAGTTTTAACGACGTCTTGTGTTAATGGTTACAAGATGATTCTCATGCAACTTTTCCAACACAAACAAGTCATGACATGAATATAATTTCCTGGTCGTTTTTAGAGCGGAAACTTTGCAAGAATTGCTATTTTATTGCCAACTTTATGGCAAGGATGCAAAAGCGTACAACATATTTGTTAATTCTATTTGTTGTTTAAAATTTACTCAAACATCACGTAATAAATCAAATTTTGTGTGGAAATTATCACAAAAACAAAAAATTCAGACGGGTTTAATGGAAATTTAATTTATTACATCCGCCTGCTATAAAAACAAAATGAAAAATTGTTCACAATTACTTATTTTTTAAATTGCATGTGATGTTTTCTTGCTATAAATATCGGTTTGAAAACTATTGCCTATCTTATGGAGAAGTCGATCAATGCTAGCATATTGGTTTAGTCCATGCCACAACCATAACGAACTCACCATAGTAAAAATGTCTACATATGAAAGGAGTATCAACGACAGGGTCTACTAGACATTTTTCCAATGATATCCCCAAAATAATAATGGTTTCACACGAAAAGTTAAAACCATAGCGTATGAATTTGCCTTCTCGTTGCTAGTTTAATAATTTGATCACAATAAATTAAATCTCCCATAGAAGATAAATGGGTTTGATCATAGGTTCTTGTCAGAACCGAGTTCGAGACAAGTCTAAAAGATATTATTTTTGTTATACTTTTCTCTGCCTTTTCTAAAGGACTAAATAAACTACACAAACGGTTTGATAAGCAAGCGGGAATTGTACATTTGTTCTAAGCTTTTGCGTTATGTATGGGTACGTACGGTGACCATATTTTTCAACGAAAAATAAGAGGGCATTTAGAAGTGCAATGCAAAATTGTATTTACTATTAAATTTATTGGATATATTAAGTCCATAACAGACTTACTTACACATATTAAAGTAAAAACAAAAAAAATTAAACAAAATAATATATGTCCAGAACATAAAATATGGCGATATATATTCCCATCGGTTTGATACAGTTCTCATATGCAATTTCCTAATGATATTTGCATACATAACAACTGTTCTCATATTCAACTAAGCCACCTAATAAGAGATGACAAAAAATACACATGAGTACTGATGATGAAAGTGTAGGGAATTTCGAAAACTCTGCTGTGTCAATTGGATAATTAAAACTGATGCTGACTTCCTATTTATCATGTCTAGCTGAATTTAACCAAATTTTCCTAAATAAAAAAAGAAGCAATGTGAGTCCGAGCACAGTGGAGATGTGTACACATCGAGTAGTGAAACAGATTTTTTTAAGTTGGAAGTACTAGCTACTACTATTATATGTTAGCGAAAATTAGTAGCTACTATTGCACACTAGATGGTGTTTATATGCAGCTGTTAAGTTTCTCTGCACTCTTCTTCCCAAAGACGAGGAAGACTTTTAGTTTGACAAGTTTAGTTTTTTGTTTTCCTTATTTTGCTTTGTTTTAGTAAATTTCTTATTAAAAGTGCAAAAAAGCGTTTTACAAGTGTTTAAAATTATATGTTTTTGTATTAATTTTATTTAGTTGTTTTTATTTGCCTACGATAATATAATGTACGACAATTAGTGAAAATTGGTAGCTACTATTGCACACTAGATGATGGTGAGTGTATTTCTATGCAGCTGTTAAGTTTCTCTGTACTTCTTGTTTTCCGTATGATTACACTAATGCACTCATACATAGCTCACACCGATTTGATCTTACTCTAAATTTGTGATTGTATTGTGAAAAATATTTTTACCCCCCAGCGTATAGATCTTTACACATCAACAATATAATTTCTAAACAGTCCATTTGATGATTACAGTTTTTATTGTATTGGTGATTAAAACTCTTATTGTATTCATGATAAATTTAAGTTTTGAGGAAATAAAACTTTAAAATGTCGGAGTTTGAAGAAAAAACACGTAATAATAATATATAAAAAAAGATTACAATAGAGGACAATTGGCTTAAAAAAATTACACTTTACTTTGTTTAATCTAAGAGGACATCATGTAAAAATAGGGACTGTGTTCTTAAAAACAAACGAGGAATGGTCACCGTATGTATGGGGGTATTGGCTGGTTTGTACAAATGCTTGAAGTATATATGTAAAAAAAAAGCACTAAAAACTTTCCATATTAAAAACACACAGAACAACTAAAAGATATTAACGATCAAAGTAACGTTATCATTTACTAAAATTATATAATGACTACTACACAGCATGTGTTTCATGCCAGATAAAGATCATCTTTTCCAAAAGTTTCAATTATTTTATTTTCCTATACTCAAATGTGCCAAAACCATAAAACAAAATAAGAAACACACTCACACACATACATCTACATGTAACAATAGCAGCAAGATATCTAAATAGAATGTAAATATATTAATAAGAATCAATATATTCTGCCACTACATACAGGCATCATCTGCTACTTGCTACATTTTACATGAACTGCTCTAACTGCATCTGCATGATATGTGATGAAATATGTAATGAAATATATTCTAACTAAATGGCAGTGTCTATGTACATGTGTATGTATACGAGTGTATTGTATAACAAATAATTAAATATCATAGTGTGTAAAAATTTATTTAAAATGAAATGCTGCTTAGAACTATTATGAATTTTAATTATTATTTTGTTTCTCCTAAATGTTATTTAACTAAAAAATAAAATCGGTAATAATTACAAATATTTGCTTTAATGCCACTTTAGGCCGAGTATTACCCCCAACCAGAGCGACTGCGTCAACCCATCGCAGCCGTTTGTAAACGCTGTTTCCTACCCTATCGACCCGTGGTACATTGGGGTGCTGCTGGTATACGTGGTCGCTGGCCAAAATATGTGCAAACAGAAGAGCACTCACGCAGCATAAATACCAACTATTTGCCCTCATATTCGGCGGCTACACCAAATATTCTTAGACATCCTGCTGCTTTAAATGGCCCTTTGCATACTTGGGGCACACCACCACGTATAACAGCCATGCATCGCAGAAGTTTTCGACGAAATGATGCTAACTATCGTTACTAATTATAAAAAAAAAATATAATAATTGCTAATTAAAACAGCTACCAAAAATATTATAGCATGATATAAAAATTTAAAATAATTGCAGTTTTCCAGTTATATACCAATTAGACAATTTCCGCGATAATTTCTCGTTGATGTAATATTTTATTCTCATCAATGTGGCAACAAGCGGGAATATTTAGCACAGTATTGAACCTTTAAGGTTATGTTTTATTCTACAACTTCTTTCTGTTTCATGGCTAGGGTTATTCAGTGCTGCCATTTCTTTTTAAACTATATCATAAATCTAGAGTATATATATTATGGTTTCTTTTAAAAATGTTTTATAATAGCATGAGATGTAAAAGGAAATATTTTATTATTTCAAGCCGTGTCACAATTTTTGATTTTATATCAAGATTTAGTACCTGTTTTTGTAAAGCATGTAAATATTTTCATTTAGGAATTTTTACTGCAATGACTATGAAGCAACTATAATATTATTTTGTTTTCGAAATAAACAAGGAAACGAAAATTTTTATTTTATTTGCGAAAACAAGGCGTTTTATTGGATATTACATTAACTGGTGCTAAGAAATAACTCCAAAACGACACGTATTAGCTTGTGCTGACTAAAAATAGTCTTCCGAAACCAGCAATATATAATTCTTTATCTAACTCTATCATTATAGATGTATTCATAAACAATTGGTTTCATCTTAATTGCACCAGTTGATAGGCCATTCTCTTGCGATAGTAATTCTCCCTACTCAATACAAAATGTTTCGTTGTGAGAATAATATATGCGGATGAACGTGATGGTTCTTGTCTGCCTCTATCGACTTTCGTATACTGCTAAGCAAATTCTTCAACCCAATGGAATGTTTACACCAAATATTTTACTATTTCATTCCGAGATATTTGTCACATTTCTTTTAGAAATATGTGCACACTCATTCACAAATTGTAAAAATATTACCCCAGGGTGCAGTTTTTTTAAAATTTACCTATATATAAAAGATTACTTTCAGATATTTTAAATTAATTTCGACAGTCTATTTAATTTAGACAATAAATTCAGATATTCTAGTTCATTAACCCATAACGAATGGCGCTTTCCGTCTCCGGAAGCGGCGATCTATCCTAGCCCTATTCTATTAATATGGTGCTATGCTTCAATATGGTATTTATATACCAAAAATCAAAACAAAAGCTCTCATTCGGTTAAAAATATAAAAATTCTTTAGAGCTGGACACGCAATTACCTTGAATTATTGTATCATGAATTACCCTATATAATAAAAATGAAATTAAGTAGAAAATTGAAATGTGTTAAAATAATATTTGCAAATATTTAAACACTTAAAAAAAATCAACTATTTATATCAATATTATCATATCTTTGAAAACATATTTAAAAACAATTAAATTATAACATATCTCGACAATAATATCATTTAGTAGAAAATGTTTTGAATTATAACTATGAATGAAGAGACAAAAAATTAAAATATCAAAAATAATTTGTATGATAAAAATTTTGAATAAAACATTAAAAAAATATGGCTGCTATTTATAACAATATATACGAAGGCTGGAAGAAGTGAGATTTTTTAAGTTTGAATCTAAGACAATAATTGAAAAACAATTTTAAACATAAATTCCTAAATTTGATATATAAATAAATAAATATAAAAAGTAATTTAAGCAAGACAATAAATTTTTTCTTATAAATATTTATAAATTTATATTGGTTGCATGTATTTAAAATATAAATATACATTAAAAAAAATACTTAGAAAAAACTGCTTGAAATAAAGGACAATAATTTTTAAGAAGAAATATTTGAAAATCTCTGAACCAGAGTATTTGTTTTAAGTAACAAAGAAAAGACAATAACTTACAGAAAAAATTAATGTAAAAAACATATTTGGACCCAAACAGATATGAAAATGAAAATCTTGTAATAAAAAATTGACAATAATAATTACTCAAGAGAGAATAATATATATAATTTTGTTTTTCTTATAAAGAAACATATATATTCAAAATTCTTTTGATTAAAATTTTATTAAAAAAATTCCCACTTATAAAAACATTTAAATAAAAAAAAATTATTATATATATACATGTTAAATATAACTCCCCATAAAATTATTAATCTCATATATAAAAAAAAAAACAAAAATTATATGTTATAAAACCAAAAAAAAAAAAACATATTTACAGTAATTGTAAGTCTGATGTTGTCAATACCAAATAATTAATATGCAAATATCAATTATTTAAATATATTATGAAACACAGAAAAGTGTAAATTATATCAAACAAACAGAAAAATAAACTAAATGTCGATGTTTCACTTCCTTTACTATCGAAAAATAAAAAAAATTGTTTTATTTCGACGCAACAAAATTCGTAAGTGTTTAGCATTAACGTCGATCTGGCAAGGCTGTCAGCTGTTATATGAGAGTATGAAGTGTTTTTGATTTAGAGATAAGTTTGCTTCTTATGATACCCTTCCAACATTTGGAAGTTTCTTTCATCGTCCATCGTCAAAGGCGTTACGTCGTACTCACTTCCAGACGTTAACTGGAAGATAGTTTGAATTCCACAATAACAATTTACATTGCAGTCGTCTTTTAATCATCCAGACGACGTTTGGAAGATAGTTTGTTGTTTACAACACCAGCCGAAAAAGACATGTGCCGTTATGGATGTAATAAACAAAAACAACACTATGCACTCTGGGACCGCAAAATATAATTACAAAAATATGAAAAGAATGCAAAAAGAAGTTTTCGACATCATCGAGATTAGTTTTCTTGTCTTTTGCTGTGGTCGGTCAGTGGTAAAGTGTGACTGTGTTTTGTTATTGTTATTGTTGTAGTTTTTACATAATTGTTAATTATTTTTTAATTTGATAATTATCCCATAGTCAATATGAGTAAATTATATGTTATTATTATGAATAAAACAACTTTTATTATGTTCAGGATAAAAATTCGACTTCCGGAAGTGACTTCTTGAAGTAACGCAGAAGGGACTTCTTGAAGTTACTTCCACGGAGTACAACTTCTCAATACGGAAGACGCTTCTACGATGAGAAAATGGTATCGTAGACGATGAGTTTCAGCTTCTTAGCGTCAATTTTGAGTCACTTCCGCGATATAAATGTATGGACGGTTTATGAAAATATGAAGCATTCAAAACAGATGAATAGGTTATTTCGTTGAAGAATTGATCTGACAATAAAGATAAGCAAAAGTCCCTTAACGAATTAAAGATTCCCATATTGTTTCATGTTTTAAAAATTAATCTGTATTTGAGACAAAATGCTGATCAATCAACAAAGGAAGCTTTTTCCCACCCCTGCAATTTTGTATTTAAGTTCAACTGTGTTTTAGTTATATGTAAAAGCAGCTAGCACCCCCTTCCCACTAATTGTGGTTTGTTCAAACATAATATTTGATTTAATTAATTTTTAGCCAGTCATTTTTATATCACTTTAACAGATCGAAATTATGTGCATTTTTAAAACTTCATTATGCTACCGCATTAGAAATGATATAGTTAGATAGATTTATGTATCAATAAATATTAATTAATACGATGAAATTATAAGATATTTGGAAAAGCAAATAAATATGGATTATATACATTTCATTTATGGATATTAAATTAATTATAATTTATAAATACTATTTCATTCAAAAGCGATGCGCAAATATTTCTCAGGAGTTGTGTTTAATAGTTTTATTCCATTTATTTATCATTAAACTTTTAAATGACCTACCTTATGTACATAATTTGAGATTAAGATGAACTTGCTGCAGCAACTCTACAAATCTGTAAGAATTTATTGTGTTCTATGGAAACCATGTTTTTGCAGCTTTTCATTCTTTATATTTATTATTATATAAACGTTAATATCTTTAAATCGTTTTAATTAATATGGATAATTATGCACTTTGCTGTATACAGTAAAAATATTATATGTCAAACTTGATTCAATTTAACATATTTCAAAAGTTAATAACATTTTTATCATTAGCACTTTCCATCATAAATATTTTTCATGATTAAACCCACAATTATGCAATTTTAAACTTTTATATACAATAATAATAACCAATTGTAGCTATTAATTTATACTACTTGATGCAGCACATATTCATATATATTTATTTCATATCATACAAACACACTATAATATATTTTTTTTATTGGCAGAACTTAACATTTTATATTTTACTATTTGCCAAGCATTTTATACAATTTACACAATAATTTTGAAATAAAAATAATTTCTTTATACCAATAAAAATATTACAACACTTTTCTTAATCCACCACCTTCGCCTGCTTTAAATTGTGCTCATGAGTACTTAACTTTACCAACACTGCAGTTACGCAATAGTAAACAAACACAACACAAAACAACTACAATAACAACACTTGCACGCAGCCACCCCATCATTTCTCAATCATGCATTTGCTTTTATTTGCAAATTAAATGTTTTGTCACACATCTGTTTCTCCATTGTTTTTAATACTTTTGGACAATATTTTTGCACATTTCTCTACTTTAAATGTTTCTTAACAATTTAGTACACTTTTTTCCACATAAATTTCACTTTATATATTATTAATTTTAAGTTGAATACGAACGTCTTTCTGTACAACGTGCGTTGTCCACGGGAGAAATAATTAAACTAAAAAATGTAAACAGAGCAATTAAAAAGGGTTACCAGAAGGTCGGAGAGCTTAAAAAGGAATCAATTTAATACTTTCTGATTAATTGCATATACCAATTTGTGTTATGGAGGAATAATTTATGAAATATATTTTATTTGTATAAACTGCCTATGTGATATATATTCTATAAAAACGTTTTCAAATTTTTCATATTTTGTAAATTTTATATGTGAGGAACTTATTAATTTTATTACTAAGATAAGAATTCCTTATTTGAATCCAAGTTGAAATCAGAAATAATATTTTTTATGAATTTTTAATAAGAGTGGTATATTATAATATATGCGTGCTAGCCAAATATGATTTAACTTAAAAATTATACAATTTTTCGTTAAAAACATTGCCTTAATAGTTGATATTCCTAACTCCCATACCTATATACGGGCGGCAAGCGTTTTTTAGCTGTCAAAAGTTCTCATGTCCATACATTTTGTATGGAGCATACCGAAATAACGCGGCGGCAACGCTTTGCTATTGGAAAATCCGATTTTGACAGAGCGTTTTCTAATGAAGTTGGTTGCAAAAGAAGAGAATTGTAACCAGAGAAAAAGAGCAAAGATTTACAAAAGTGAAATATATAATAGCCCAATTCACAATCCTGTGCAAATGGTCTTGCATTAGAGCATTTGTAAATTGAGAGAGTATTTGAGAGCATTTTCAATGTATTTTGTTGGTGTAGAGTACAATTATTTTGCTCATGCTACGATGCTAGACTACTTGCTCGAGATTGTGAACTGGGCTAATAAAAGAAAAAATTTGTGCACTTCGTATTACAAAATGGTGGTAAGAAAATATTTCCAATATGATTATATACATACATATGTATGCACGTTTGTAATTTGTACAAAATTTCAATAACAAAATCACAAATGTCGTCCGTCCAGCTGTTAAAATAATCAGGGTTGTTTAATTTGTTTGTTTGATAACCCTGTTTTTATTGCTTTTTTACATAACGCTGCCGCTTTTGTTTAGGTATGGCATTTCAGCGTTAACGCTCAGCGGAAAAAAACGTTCCGCTTTCCGCCCGTATTTAGGAATGGGTGTAAGGACTAGTACCACCGCACAGTGGTTCAGTAGTAGGACATAGTGGTCAAATGACTATGTTCGATTTTTTCACCGTTAGTTCGCTCTAATACTCACTGTTAGTGGAACTACTAAAACATGCAAAAAGATTTGCAATCAGTTGTTTTTTACATTTACTTTTGTGCTTCGGAAGTGAACAAATCAAGACAACTTTCCTTATCTTTTTCAGCAGTGCTAATAAAGTTAATTCCTAGTGTCGCATTTCTGACTTATTGTTTTACAATGGATATTTAAGTTGAAGGTGTTTACCGTTATTATTATGGATTTAATAATTTTTTAAGCAAAACGTATTTTGCGGAAAGCGGTTTCACTACATCTCAATCGTTACGTGTATATATTTTTTACGACTTTTTTTTTTACTTAAGGTATTAACTATGTTGCCGTCTTATGACACCTTCAAGTTACATATCAAAATGTTGCTCTATATCTGTACTTTTAATTTAAAAAGAATTTATCTGCGTTTGTTTGCGAATGAGCATGGTACAGACGGTCTTCATCTCTACGACTAGATTCGTAGCACATACATATTTTTCACATATTTTTTATTTTTTTCAGATATATCATCTGAAATAACTGGCTTAAATCAAGCAGTTATTGATCGGTGTCATCATCTTTTGCAATGTCTTTCATCGGGAAACAAAATTAATAGTGTAGAATTTAGAGATCACTCGTTAGGAACTGCGCGAATGCTTATTAGTACGTATCCATGGTATAATTTGCCTGCTTCAGTTCATAAAGTGTTAATTCATGGATCGGAAGTAGTTGATCACTGTCTAGTTTCCATAGGCGAGCTCTCCGAAGAAGCCGCTGAATCTTGTTATAAATTATTTAAGCAATCCAGGCGAGACAACACGCGAAAAATGTCTCGTGTTGTCACTAACACTGATCTTTTGCATAGACATCTTCTAAATTCCGACCCGTTGATTTCTTCTTTACGTAACTCGCAGTCTACATTTACCATCTATTTGTTCTGCCAATGAACAAATCCATGCCCGCACATTGTTTCAGCTAGTATAGACCACTGTTGTTCATGTTTTGGTTTTGGTTGACCAGCGTTGTCCGAACATTTGTTCGTACAACCATGGTCAGCCATCAAATGTCATTTTTACTTTGACAATTACTTTAACCATAAAAATTTATGTGAGAAAAACCGCGAAAATATTTTCCAAGAAACAAAAATCTATTAAAATACCAAAGAATAGAAGTTTTTCATAATTTTAACAATATTTTCCAAAAAAATCTTTATATTCTGGGAATCTGGGATGTAAGTAAACCAATAAACCACGAAGTGAACTTGCTGAAAAACTTGAAATTGTGGTAAAACAGAACACGAACATAAACTGATACTCCCCACATAGAAAAACATGAACAAATTGTGTGCTGCCATTCTGCCGCCGCAATGTTCATGTGCAAACAAATCGACGGCTAATATAGACGGCGAGTAAGAGAAGAAGTCTATGCTGTCAGCTGAGATTTACGTATGTTACGTTTTTGAAAATAATGTACAAATGTTGTATTAAATTGCCGTTATAAAATTTATTATTATTATTTTTTTAATTATTAACTAACATTTTTGGTAAATAAATTATTATAATATTATATTTAAAGACTTTTTTTATCTTGTTTTACCCTAATTGGCCCATAAATACCATAAAGATAAATATTCATATTCATTTTGATGACAATAGTTGTGTAAACTACATATGACCGCCTTCCTTAGAAACTAGAACCACTGTGCACCGTGGAAAAAGTTGAACAGAGATCGCTGATGAGATGACGTAGCGAAATCAACACAGAGCCGTTCTGATGTTTATAAATTATTCTAATATTCCAGTCTTAATAAAACTAAGTTGAATTTAATAAAAATTCATATACAAATAGTTTGCAGATATAAAATATATTTTATGAATTATGCCCTAAATACACATCTTCAGGTATCGACCTCTAATAGATTTTATCGGCTGAAGTTTTTCTGAATAATTTGGCATAGAAAATATTGTATAGGCTCTCATGAGTCGGGTTAAAGAGGTTGAATATTATTTGCATATGAAAAGTTCTCTTAAGCAGCAATCGTATATGGCGGTACTTTATTTACCCACTACGTAGCACAGGTAGTACCTGATTTGTAGTGTATGGTGAAATGACATGCGACAAAACAGAAATGAATGGCCATCTTAAATAGTTCCAGTTGCTGAAAACCCCAAATAACTAGTGTGACAACTAAAATACACTGCCAGCGATAGTCAAAGTTAATCTTCAGTTCTTTTACTTACGTGCCATATATTTCGCTATCTTGTAAGCGTCTTTGAAAGTCTGCCAGTACTGGCAACAGTTTCCACGTCTAGTATCAGACAGATAGATTCTAAACACAACTGCCCTCCTGCAAACGGTCACTTACCTTTAAAAGTCCGCGTTTTAAGAAATTGATGGAAACTTTTCGATAAAATATAATTTATACTTTATTTAATAAACTTTTCATTTACTCCGTTAAATAATTTAAAACCATTAACTCTGCCTACATACTTTAATACATGAATGATTTATATACAAAATTTTAAAGTAATAAAAAAACTTTTCCAATGAAGAAAAATTAAATCAGCAAAAAAAATCAATAAAACAAAATTTTCTTTTATTATCCTGCGAACCACTTAAAATATTTGATATGGAAAGGAAATAAATCACTGCGATTTATAATACTCTGGGAAAAAATAAATATGTACATGAGTTGAGAGGAAATTTATTTTGGTTTTATTTTTATTTTCCTAAAATTATTTAAAATGCCTCCTTATGGTCAACAAAAAGAAAATTGTTCAGTGTCTTGAGTTCTCCTAAATTAACTCCAGTATTTGGTATCAGTATGTGTGGATAAGGGATGTTGGTAGGCCGTAGCAGCCACTGCTGCCGCTGAATTCATGGTGTTATTGTGCGTTAGTGAGACATTGGCCGCCGCCGCATAATCGTTAAGCGAATGTTGGGTTGCCGCCGCCGCATGGGCATGATGATGGGCCGCTGCTGCATTGTAATTGGCAGCAGCTGCTGCCGATTGATAAGCGGCAGCCTGCGACCAGTTGGAAGGATTTTCTAATTTGGCATAATTATCGGTGAGATGTAGAGAGGGCGAGATTTTTGAAACACTTTCGGCGGTGAGTTTGGAAAAGTCATCAATTGAAAGTTTGGAATAGTCTACAGAGATAAAAAGTTAGATGTGGTCTACACAACTGCTGGCCTAAGATCTTTCTGCAAAAAACTTACCTTGATGATAGTAGTTCTGGCCACTGAAATGGGTATTATGAAAACTGCCTGCAAAGCCCTGATGAGCCGACTGGGCGGCCATCAAATCATAGCCGCCCATTTGCGTATGAGGATGATGGTGATGATGGGCTGGATGGTGAGCCGCCGCTGCAGCAGCGGCTGCCGCTACATGTACACTATGCTGATCGTTCATACCCGTACTTGAGGCTGTCGTCCCCGCTGCCGGACTATAACCCATTGAACCCATTGCCAATGTGCCAAAACCTAAAGGTGTTGACCCACTTGCCGCCGTAGAAGCAGTAACTGAATTAGATATTCCTGGACCAGCCAATGCGCCATTCATACTCCCACCGCCACCAGAATGTTTGCGTAAACGTGCTCTTCTATTGCTAAACCAGACCTGTATGCGAGCCTCCGTCAGTTGGGTGGACTGAGCCAATTCTTCACGTGTGTACACATCGGGATATTGTGTACGTGCAAAAGCTCTTTCCAACGCCTCCAATTGATCAGCTGAAAACGTAGTACGCGATCTTCTTTGTTTTCGTTTCAAAGGTATTCCCGGCTCTGATTCAGTGTCACTTAAATCTGAATCTCTACCTGAAAGTAGCAACAAACAAATAAACAGAATTAAAAACATTTACGACACATTAACCTTCTCTCATATCTCAGCTTAATCCTTAATAATTAATGTGACATTTACACTTGTTCTTGTTATAATTACTCTTTCCTTTAGTGTGCGTGTGGTACAGGATCTTGTTTGCGGTAATATAAAACTGTCATCAATTATGGCTAAAAAGCCGGAAGGATTTTCGCTCTTTTTAACTCACGACCTTTTGTCTTTTTGTACATGAATGAATACATACATGCACATTTGTATTACCAAACTAACCGCACAAGATATAATAAAAATGAAAAAAAAACGAATACAGCTACCGCACACATACTCACACTCCCATAGTTAAAAAGGTATTCATAACCTCAAACGTTAAATACAAAAAGGGAAATAAATCGAATCAATCATATCAGCTATTCGATAAGAAAAGAAAGGAATGAAAATTAAATTGTTCTCTTATACTTCCGTTCGTGAAATTAAATCAAGGGTTTTATCAAAAAATGTTATATGGAAAAATTTCAATTCAGCAAAAAAAAAATAAATATTGTCAACTAAGAGCATTTCCCATTTTACAAAATTATGCTCCAAATTTGTAAAACTTATTTATGGGTTGCTGACTCACTCTTTAGCGATTTAAAATAAAAGAAACATGTAAAAAAACATTCAATGTTACAAAGACTGTTTCGCAACTCCGTGAATAGTTGAATAAACAAATTTTGTTCGGCAAATAGCGTTTTATTTTTCAACATACGAGGGCGGATTGATATTGAAGCTACCCAAGTAGGAAAAAAACATTTCTTTTCAAAACCCATTTATTTCTCAACATAGTCTCTTTTTAGCTCAATACACTCAGTTAGACGATATTCCAACTTTTTTTATTCCATCTGAATAATACGATTTTGGCAACCCCTCAAAATACGAGATGAGTCTTTTTCCTGCGAGGCTTTTTTTCAAGTTTGGAAACAGGAAAAAGTCACTAGGAGCTAAATCTGGACTATAAGGTGGATGGTCAACCAATTCGAAGTGTAGTTCACGTAATTTTACCATCGTATCTAATGCTGTGTGAACCGGTGCGTTGTCTTGAAGAAAGAGCACTTTTTTCTTCTTTAAATGGGGTCGTTTTTTCTTGACTGCATAAATCAATTGATCCAATAATGCACGATAATACTTTTCTGTGATTGGGGATACTTTTTCAAGATAATCGATGAGCAATATTCCGTGTGCATCCCAAAATACAGTGGCCATAACCTTGCCAGCCGATTTCACTGTCTTCGCCTTCTTCGGAGCACTTCCACCAGCTTCCACCCATTATTTCGATTGATTTTTGTTTTCAGGTGTGTTGTGGTGGACCCACGTTTCATCAACAGTTATTAATCGCCGCCAAAAATCAACAGGATTACGCTTTATCATTTCCAAACACCGCTGTGAAGTGGTCTGTCGTACTCGTTTTTGTTCGACACTGAGCAAACGCGGCACCCATCTTGCCGATAGCTTTTTCATATGCAAATGCTCATGCAAAATGTTCATATGATATGTTTACCATTTCAACAATCTCACGTAACTTGACTCGGCGATCATTCATAACGATATCGAGGATTTTCCTCATATTTTCTTCAGTAACCACCTCTAATCTGACGGAGCAGATTCACCGTAATGTTTATCGAGCTATTCTCTTGTCTCTTTCGCCGTTTTCCCCTTCAAACAATTGTGTTTAATCACTGCACGAAATTCAATTTTATCCATTTTTCTAGAAACACGAAAGTTGCTTACTTCAAACGACTACAACAAATAAACTAGTTGATGAATTGACCTGACGTTTGACAGATTGCAATTTCTAAAAAAAAAAAATTGTGTTGCCATCTAGCGCTAGGTAGCTTCAATATCAATCCGCCCTCGTATTTAGTATAGAATTTATCCAATATTTTAATTCCTTCTTCCATATAATAGATTTTCTCGAGGCCCTTAAAATAGACGTTTTGTTTCAGTTATGACCTTTTTTGGAGTACGAGTGCATAGCGAAATTTATGGATTTTTGGCATACTGACCACAGAGGAGCGCACTTGTGCATTATTTTTATAGCGAACGGCTTTTTAATGTTTAACTATTAATGTAAGCTGTAAAGTAATCGTTCAGTGGAGCTGCCTATAGCCTTAGCAATGGTTTAAAAAGCTAGTCATTTCATTTCTCATAATAATTTTGTGCTGGGCTGTGTTTTAAGCGTTAAACATTTTTCACAGTATCAAAAGTTGTTTACTTTTTCGGCCGCCATTATGTATTTTGTTTACGTGTTATCGATGTGTGCTCACAATGCTGATTTTTGTTGTTGTAATAAACATTGATGAACAAGTACGTGTTGGCTTTGACAAGATGAACATTTTTTGCACAAACAAAATGCCAGTTGTTTTTATATTGTTGAACTAGTGACATGACCCCATAGTTGGGCCATGGCCTTAAGCATAAAAATTCAAATCACAAAATCTCTATTCTTAAGACTGAGACACATAGAATCCGGCGTACGTCATGTGTTGCCTTTTTCAACTGAAAACTCACTTGAAGTACATGATTTCTTATGAGCGTGGTCAAATTCGGTACTTGGGCGTCACCGCAAAGTAGGAAAGTTGGCCAACTTTTGACGTACGTTGAATACTTTGACAGACATCAGTATGTCTTTTAAATTGTTTGAATTAATTTTTTTGTATTATGTGTTAAGAAGAAATAAAATATTATATAACAAATAAAAACGTTATATTCCACCGGATTGAATCTTAGATACCCTCCAAATATTTAGTAAGTAAATTTAAAATGTTTAACTTGATGGGACAGACTTCCCATCCATATACCCTCCATATCCATATACCCTCCAAAAAAGGATATGGAGGGTATACTCTCTTTGTCATTCCTTTTGTAACGCAGCGAAATATCCCTCTGAGACCCCATAATGTATGTACATTCTTGATCAGTGATGAAATCTAAGACGATCTGAGCATGTCCATCCGCCCGTCTGTGTAAATCACGATTCAGTCCAAACGAACAGAGCTAGAGTCTTGAAATTTGGTATAAATATATCATAAAGGATAACACAGGCTAAGCTCGGAAATGGGCTAATTCGGACAAGGGGGAAAAAAGTTCCTCTAAGAAGAACTAAACCAACCCAGAAAAAACAACATAAATTTTTAAGTTTTTTTTGTAACTTTGTTAAGCAAATGATATATTTTTATACCAAAAAACGGTCCAACGCGTTAAACTTGGAGCCATAAAAAAATATTTTTTTTTGACGCCCCCTTTAGTGGGCGTTGTTATATCCAAAAATAGTGTAAAAATTTAAAAAATTGTTTTACTTGAGCCTACATTCCTTAAAAATAAAATTTTTAAGTTTTAATGACGAAGCTGAGATGTAACCTGGTAGTAATCTGCCCTACCCCTCCTCCACCTTTGCCCCTAAATGACACTATCAAAAATTTTTTCTTTGAATTTTGTATTTAATTATCCCAAACAATTATTTTTAGAGTTTTATGGCAAAGATGAAATGTCTCCCCCACTGCGCTTGCCAGAGGGACCCCGACAAAATACAGTTTTAATGCCCTCCAAAAAGAATTGGACCCCATAAATAATGTCTATATTCTTGATCAGTGCTGAAGTCTAAGACGATCTAGCAATGCCCATACGTCCACCTGTGGAAAACATGATAATCATGTACACTCCCCGCCACATAAATAGGACCCCCCCTTTGTATGTTGTTCAAGTGTAATTCTCTCCGATGTTTGCAAGCAATTATCGGTGGTTTGTTTTGTGTTTTAAAGGTGTCTATGTTTACTCGCTCTGAGATAAAATTTGTATTCTGGAAAAGTCCCGTTATAATTTTTTTCACATTTTGTTTTGTAATTGACCAAAATTGTCTTTATTTTTTGCGTCACTTAAATAGGACCCCCCTCATTAACTTTAGTTTTCTTATACAAGTGAACAAGTGCGGTCGAAAAACAATTGTTTTATTGCAAATTGAACTATTTTTATCAATTTTTTTTTTGAAATGGGTCGAGGAAAAAGTTTAACGGAAGCTGAAAAAATAAAAATTAAAATATACAAGGAGGCTGGACTATCGATCCATAAAATCGCTGAACGAATCGAAAGAAGTCGAAATGTGGTATCTAAATTTTTACGGGATGTGTCAAACTATGGAAAAAATATGAAAGGCAGAATTAAAAGTGTACTTTCGGCAGCTGATAAACGTGCTATTCTCAGGGCAGCATCAAATTCTCATGACTCCTCTGCACAAATTAAAGCTAAAACTGGTGTTTCAGCAAGTGTAAGAACGGTGCAGCGTGTAATTTCGAAAGCAAAGCATCTAAAGCGATTAAAATTAAAAAAAAACCACCACTTAACGATGCTCGAAAGATTATACGCTTGGGTTTTTGTCGAACTCATATGATGTGGGACAGCGAGTGGCACCGAGTCGCTTTTTCAGATGAAAAGAAATTTAATTTTGAAGGCCCTGATGGGTTCAACTATTATTTTCACGATCTTCGAAAAGAAGAGCATCAATTGGATCGTTTGCATAGCAGAGTGGGAGGAGTTATGGTGTGGGGAGCCATATCCTATTACGGTACCTGTGAGCTAAAATTTTTGTCCACCACTATGAATGCTAATTGCTATATTGGAGTGCTAGAAGAAGCGTTTCCGCACTTTCACAATATTTTTGGAGGTTTACAGTGGACTTTCCAGCATGATAATGTACCAATTCATACTGCCCGTGCGGTAAAGTCATGGCTACGCAACCAAAATGTTAATGTGCTCGATTGGCCTCCTTACTCGCCAGACCTTAACATCATTGAAAATGTTTGGGGATGGCTAGCTCGTAAAGTGTATGCTTCTGGAAAGCAGTATTCTACCAAAGAGGAACTTATTGAAGGCATAAAAAAGGCTTGGTCGATAATTACGCTCGATTACATAAAATCATTGTAAAATCTAAACAATTTTATTACAAACTATAGATGAACTGGTTTTTTATAGTAGGGTCCTATTCATGTGGCGCAAGTTTTGAGGGCCATTTTTTGACCTGGTTTTCATAATGTTTTATAAAAATAAATCCATTGTATATATTGAGCTAATTTTTGCAGTATATAATAACAACTAAATTATCTTTAAACCAAAATAAAAATTAGATTTATAAAATTTTTTTTAATGGACCTATAACCTTTTGGAAAAATTGTGTGAGGGGGTCCTATTTATGTGGCGGGGATTTTCGAATCACATGCGACTTGAAAAACGCCAATTTCTTTTGAACAATTTTGAGCGATTGCGACCTCTAGCACACCAATTTTGTGACTTCAAATCGAAAACGCTTTATTTCATGCGATAAGCGATTTCCATCACATGGCCGATAGTCTATTTTTGGACCCCGCCCCCTTTAGTGGGCGTTCACGTACGATATTATATGCAAAAATCGTGTATATATTAAAAAAAAATTTATTTCTTAAGCCTATAAGAAGCTGAGATGTTCTCTGATCATGCAATGATGAAACTTCTCTCCCACGGGCCTTCCAGGCTCTGTCAAAATAGAGATTTAAAATTGAGTACAAAGATGTCTTAAAGATGTCTTTGTCCCACCAAATTAAACATTTTAAATTTACTTTCCTAATACTTGGAGGGTATTTAAGATTCGACATGGTCGAATATAACGTTTTTACCTGTTTATATTTGTTATATGTATTCAAAGTACGTCAAAAGTTGGCCAACTTTCGTACTT
This sequence comes from Linnaemya tessellans, assembly GCA_951800035.1. Taxonomy (NCBI): domain Eukaryota; kingdom Metazoa; phylum Arthropoda; class Insecta; order Diptera; family Tachinidae; genus Linnaemya; species Linnaemya tessellans. The sequence continues at coordinate 27,346,644 of OX637534.1, forward strand.
TGCTTTAACGCAGAAGTACTGAATGTAACAACTTACATAAGAAAGACTGTATTTCAACTTAGTTGTCAGTTAAAAAAGGCGACGCATAAGTAATGAAGGATTCTATGTTTCTCGCCCATTACAGACACCAAACGCATTGCGGGCTATACCACACATTAAATTTATTTGCTGGCAACTCTTAGTGCAGAGAAATAGTCTAAGAGAAGATTGTTTACACTGCATATGCTTGATATGGTAGTTTTTCTCTTTGCATACATGTCATTATAGCCGTGACAAATCTGTCAAAAGATTGCCGCCAAAATGTAAATTAAGTGTCATAAAATATAATATGCTCTAACAAATTCTAAACAACCCACAAAACTGCAGTAAAAACTGTCTACATGTGAAATGGAAAAATAAAGAAAAAAAAAAATTGAACACACAACCATTTAGTATGACATATTAAGAGTTAAACCTATTTTAAGTGCAATATTTTTCATATTTAAATGAAATGAAATTTCGAAAGAAAATCCCATCGTTAAAAAAGAAAGAAACAAGCAATAACCTAATTTGACATGTAATGCAATGACACAGGAGATGGCGTTGACGATGACGGTAGTCCAATTGTCACACGGTGCGATGTGCTATGGTTGGTGTAGTAGCAACAGTTGACAGCTAGAATATTATTACAAAGATCATGTTAGAATGTCAATAATAGTATTACGCGTACTTAATGGAATTTATACATCCATAAAAGAGAGCCACACAACATCTTTTGTAATTATTACCCGTAATTGTATAACAATTTAAATGTTTTTTTTTTTGTGAAAGACAGGAATATAAAATTTGACATGTTTGTAACAATCTGCTAAGAAAATTAAGCAAACGGGTGGTATAGTGATGTTTGGTGAGGGAGACATTAAGGCGTTACCAGAAATTTGGTTACGCTTCACCATATGAAATGTGGTATACAAATTAACGAGGAATGATGGGAATGTTAAGTTTAAGGATGTAGAAGCGGAAACTTCTCATTTATGTAAGTGATAAATAAATTAAAATGTCATATTATTTCCAGAATTTTTTCATATATCCGTTTGTGGTTAAATTAATATATTTTAATTTCTGTGCTAAGGTTAGAATTATTTAAATGATATGATACTTTATAGTTTGCTATATCATTCAGTTTAATTAAGGCTGTAATTCACCATACTGCACAATCGTGCGTTGTGTCAAAAACGACATGTGTGCTAAAAAAAAATTTGGTAGTGTGGACTAATAATGTATCTGTGAGACAGATTTTGTTGACAAATTTTTTTTGCAAAATTTTATGGAAATTTTCATAAAATAATAATTATGAAATTTTTATTTGACATATTGTCACAATTATATTTAAAATGAGATTTATTTGTCGGTGGTCAAGCGATGTCCATATGCATTCCATTGGTGCTTTACAAAAACTGTGATTAAAGTCTACCGATGATTTGGTAAAGCACCAATGAAATGCATATGGAGATCGCTTGACCACCAACAAATAAATTTCATATAAAATAATAATTTTTATGCGATCAGACCGGTGTTTCTTGTCAGCCAGACGTTTTAAAATTTTAATTTTTTTTATATAATAGCGTATCGCCATTTTAAAGCGATTTTCAAAAATTTTTTCGACTTCTGCAAGACTTTCCTGTGAATGAATTGTGCGATTGTGTAAAATAGTGAAACATGACCTTTAGTAATTATGAAAATGCTAACACTGTAAATAAAACGGTCAGCTGTTTGGTATTGTTATCCAGCTTTTCTGACATTTGCAAGGCGAAAATTTGTTTTCCATAAATATATATAAAAAATTTGAGGCCAAATAGAAAGTCTTCTGCTTTAAGCGCTCAACACTTAGGCGACAGCTGGCAACACTCCTACACGACTACAAATGCAGCGGGCTACAAGTGCCGCCATGTAGCCAGCTATTTAATTATTTTGATCGCGGGAGCTGCATCGCAAACAGCTTTTTATTTATTTAACTTAAATTTATTTTATTAAAATTTTTACATGTTATTTATTTCTTCTGAACACACATTACAAAGAAATCAATCAAAACAATTTGAAAAACTGGCTGATGTTTGTCAAAGTATTCAACGTACGTCGAAAGTTAAAAGTTGGTCAACTTTCATACTTTGCGTTGATGCAAAAGTACTGAATGTGGCAACTCACATAAGAAAGCTTGTACGAGGGCGGATTGATATTGAACCTACCTAGCGCTAGATGGCAGCACAAAAATTTTTTTTTAGAAATTGCGATCTGTCAAACGTCAGCTCAATTCATCAATTAGTTTATTTGTTGTAGTCGTTTGAAGTAAGCAACTTTCGTGTTTCTAGAAAAATGGATAAAACTGAATTTCGTGCAGTGATTAAACGCTATTATTTGAAAGGGAAAACGGCGAAAGAGACAAGAGAATAGCTCGATAAACATTACGGTGAATCTGCTCCGTCAGATTATAGGTGGTTACTGAAGAAAATATGAGGAAAATCCTCGATATCGTTATGAATGATCGCCGAGTCAAGTTACGTGAGATTGTTGAAATGGTAAACATATCATATGAACATTTTGCATGAGCATTTGCATATGAAAAAGAGATCGGCAAGATGGGTGCCGCGTTTGCTCAGTGTCGAAGAAAAACGAGTTCGACAGACCACTTCACAGCGGTGTTTGGACATGATAAAGCGTAATCCTGTTGATTTTTGGCGTCGATTAATAACTGTTGATGAAACGCGAGTTCACCACAACACACCTGAAAACAAAAATTAATCGAAATAATGGATGGAAGCTGGTGGAAGTGCTCCGAAGAAGGCGAAGACAGTGAAATCGGCTGGCAAGGTTATGGCCACTGTATTTTGGGACGCACACTGAATATTGCTCATCGATTATCTTGAAAAAGGATCCCCAATCACAGGAAAGTATTATCGTGCATTATTGGATCAATTGATTGATGCAATCAAGAAAAAACGACCACATTTAAAGAAGAAAAAAGTGCTGTTTCTTCAAGACAACGCACCGGTTCACACAGCATTAGATACGATGCTAAAATTACGTGAAATACACTTCGAATTGGTTCATCATCCACTTTATAGTCCAGATTTAGCTCCTAGTGACTTTTTCCTGTTTCCAAACTTGAAAAAATGCCTCGCAGGAAAAAGATTCATTTCGTATTTTGAGGGGTTGCCAAAATCGTTTTATTCAGATGGAATAACAAAGTTGGAATATCGTCTTACTAAGTGTATTGAGCTAAAAGGAGACTGTCTTGAGAAATAAATGGTTTTTGAAAGAAAATCTTTTTTCCTTCTTAGGTATCTTCAATATCAATCCGACCACGTATATGAACTTTTTGATATAATTTCCTTTGTATAAACGCCTTAACTCGTATAACAATTCTTATAAAAATTAATATGTTTTGATAACATCCAAAGATATTTCCATATAATAAATTTTAAAGTTCACTGTATTTCTAAAAATGACTTAACTAATATTTATGACTTAAGTATATGTGAAAATGAATTTATATGATATAATTATTATGAAATCTTTTTATTTGACACATTGTTGTCACAATACTACTATATATAAATGAAATTTATTTGTTGGTGGTTAAGCAATGTCTATATGCATTTCATTGGTGCTTTACCAAATCGTCAGTAGACTTTAACCACAGTTTTGAAAAGTTAAAAACCTCTTATCTTATGCATATACTTCCGAAAACCATCTTTCAAAACTGTGGTTAAAGTCTACTGACGATTTGGTAAAGCACCAATGAAATGCATATAGACATTGCTTAACCACCAACAAATAAATTTCATTTATATGATATAATTATTTATTCAATCTTCATTAAATATGAAATAAAAATGTTATATTAATAAAAGTTAAACGTTAAAAATTGATTCTCAAATATTTTTCAAAATGTAGATTTTTGGAAACTAAAATGTATATTTCTCTTGTTTAAATCGCAATATTTCCTCGGCTATATGGCAGGTTGTGTTAGTTTTCTGTTTGTAGTCATGTTCGTAAACTGAAGCCGTAATACGAGGTATTTGTGCTCCGGCTGTTGCAAAATCACTCATTATCTAAAAATCGCACTATTTTGTGAAGAAGATAATTATTTTTATATTGCATATATTGTTAACCTCAATATTTTTCGAAACATCTAAGTCAGTGTCAGCTGTTTGCGATGCAGCTGATGATTTGGTAAAGCAAAAATGAAATGCATACAAACCATCAATAAATAAATTTCATTTAAAATAGAATTGTGACAATATGTCAAATAAAAATTTCATAACACATATATTCCATTTCTGTAGTCGTGTAGTTGGTGGCGTGCTGTTGTGAACGTATTTATTGCCCTAGAAGTAAAATTGCCGAACTGGCAACTCCGTAAAGAACTTTTATACTGCAAATAGAGCTTCCCACATGTTTCTGGAATGACATGCAGGGATATGTAATCAGCTCACTATAACGTAACGATAGGTGCACACATATAATTCTTTTATATAACATAACTTAAGCTTTATTAAATAGCTTAATAAAAAAGAATTTAATAAAAATTTTTGGATTTTTAATTAAAATTCCTAAATTCTATTGTATATGTTCTGTTCTTTAATTAAAATTAATAATCAAACAAATATGTATGTCTTTAGAATGTTAACACATTAATAAAATATATAAGTATAGCAACTAATCATAAGTCTCACCCTCTTAACACAAAAAAAAAAAAGAAAAAACACACCAACAAAATTAACCAAAATTTTAAAATGTAATAATAAAATAAACATAAACTAAGATAAATATCATACACACATGATTGCCGTGATCAACAGCAGCGGTAAGAGCAACATCTAAAGAAAATTTACAGGCAGCCGAATGAAATGAGAAAATGCCGACCATACAAAGACATGAAAAACCACCGCACAGGACTCCCCATGGTGCATTAAAGATGCCGCAGTGTTGCGGCCTATTTGTTCATACCGTCAATGCTTTTGTTAAGTTGACACTTTTTTCGGGCATGAACACGATATATGAAAAGAGGCTAAATGAAATTTATCATAAATAAAGCGATGGAGAAAACTCATGAATAATACGAGTATAAAATCAAGTGAACGTTAAGGAAAATAAGCGAATTTAACGAGGGCGTTGTTATTAAACTCGTACAAACGAGTTTAAACTTTTATATGTGGTTATGGGGAGCGAAGTCTGTTGGACTAACACTAAGAATCCAGACCGCACACCAGGATTTTATAAAGTCCTTAAAATGTACAACATTTTCAGAAATTGATATAATCCTTCTTCTAAGTTTTAGCATACGGAACTTCTCAAGCCATTTGTTTGGTGACTTGTGTTTATTGTGGTCTTTGTTAAGGGCTGTTGGGCGTTTAAAACCACACGAAAAGAACCGCAGAGAGTTAAAGTAAAGTGTAAAATATTTAACACATCAACTACAAACATTTGCCGTCTTTTTGTTCCTACAAAAAATTTATTTTTTTTTTTGCAAACTCAGCAAAGTATAAAAAATAGGGCGTCTTTGTGTCTCAAACGCCCTTTCTTCATTCTTTAAAATGTTATTGTTCAAATTGGCAATCACATAAACAACTGCCTTTCTTTTACAACCTGTTCTACGACACCATATATTTTCGTATCCTTAAGAACCTCATGAAATTATTACGACATTCTTTATTTTTCAGCTAAGAAAAGAAAGAGAAAGCCGCTGTTATTTGGCTATTTGTTACGATTTTTTAACAAAAGGTTCCGTTCTGTCTATTGTTTTTTAATGCATTTAAAATAAAAAATATTTTGGTTAACCTAATCTTATTAATATCCTGTATATTTCATTTACCTCTGGTATTATTAATTGGCCCAAGTGAATTGCATTTTTCTTTTTTTGACTTTTGACGTCGGTGTGTACTAAAGACCCTTTGAGATCTTTTTGTTATTCTTTGCACAAGTGAAGTGGGCTTGTCCTACATCATTTAAAAAAGTCAGATTGCGGTATAAAATTAAACAAATTATCGCAATATTTAACAGCACTTAGACAACAGGTCTATTGAGGAGAAGATTTGAAAGAAATATTCTTAGATCCTTAACTAATCGAGAATGTTTTATTGTTTGAAATAGGTTTAAAGAAATTTGATTTTCACAAAAAGTGAGTAGTAATAGTACTTTGCTTTTAAGAAATTGTCTTTTTTTTAGTAACTTTAAACTTTACAGTGATATTTTTATTTTGCCCATCAGCCACTCAGAGATGTTATGCATAACAATGTACTAGCATGATTTCAGTATAAATAGCGAAATTTGATTGGGTCTTAGCTAGTTTTGACATGTGAAATCTCCGCCGATACTCCATTTTACAGTGTTTTCACACTGTCATGGTTTTAATAACTTATGGTTTTAAAGTTAAAACTAACTGTTAAAATCTGGTTTTACCCTACAAAATAATTTTGTTGAGACCAACTTAAAACCACAGGCAAACTTGTTTTTGCCTTTTTTTCGATGTTCTAAGTTGAGTGCTGCCAAGTTCTATATTGGAAACAGCTGGTATTGCTCTTTCTATATTGGAAAAAAACGGTCTTTAAAATGCCGCAAACCGCAAGTTTCTATGTCTTTTAGACTATGTCCACACGGTGTAACATTTGCTGCAGAAACATTGTGTTTGATGATGAGAGAGGAAAGACGAGTGGAAAAGGGTACGGTGTTTCATGTACATGAAACATTTGTGGAGCACGCCATTCTCCGTCAAAAAATTAAAAGAAGAAGAAAGAGAAAACGAATATAATATATGTATGCTGCAAAACAAAAGTTTCAATCGTGTGGACACGAATGCAGCTTCAAAAGGGAATTAATAAATGTTTCTGCAGCAAATGTTTCATCGTGTGGCCATGGTCTTAGTTTTTTTACACATCACCTGTAAAGATGAACATAATTAATTGCGCATAACCATGCGCAAAACACGGAAAAACGAAGAGCTTTTTTTAAACGCGTTTTTCTCAATAACTTCTTTTCGGCGCAGAGGTCCCTTTTCGTAGAGCACGTCACATATACTGACGTCTGAAATATTTTGTTGTTTTTGTACCATCCATTTTTTTGTATGAAAATCCATATTTATATACAAAATGATTATGGGAGTGTCTTCTATCCCATACATCATTTTGTATATACTGGCAATGCATGTCAACTCCTTATTTGGAAACTGGGGGCAAACTCCCACCATGATCACACACACTCTCATGGCCTGTAAATATTTTCACAAAATGCTCAAAAAATTTATTAAATATGGATTTTCATAAAAACAACTTCACTATTTGCCAGTTTGTTGCGTTATAACATATTTTCCTTCACAGCTATATACCTTGTTTCGTAACTGCTTACGTCAAAACATGTTTATCTTCACTCACATAATAAATTTTACATATAATTATCCCAAGTATTTATTTTTGGAGTCTTATGGCAAACGTGAAATGTTTCCCCAAAGCCCTTGCCAGAGAGACCCCAAAATAAAAAAATACAGATTTAATGCTCTCCAAAAAGAATTACACCACATAGATTATACATATTCTTGCTCAGTGATAAAGTCTAAGACGGTCTAGCAATGCCCATACGTTCGTCTGTGGAAAACATGATGTAGTCTAGTTTTGGACCCCGCCCTTCAGTGGGCGTTGACATACGATATTATATAAAGGAACTCTGTCGCAACCAGTTAAACATTTTAATTGTACTTATTAAATATTAGGAGGGTATTTAGATTCGCCCCGTCGAATATAACGTTTTTACTTGTTTTATACTCGAAATTCTAATATTCCACTCTTAACAAGAGTAACTTGAATTTACTAAAAATTTATTAAACATATAATTTGCAGGTTTGAACTTGATTCCAAATAAGGAATTCTTATCTTAAGAATAAAATTAATAAGTTCGTCAAATAAAATTTACATTCAAAATACTTTATTCCTGCTTATAACGTTTCTATACAAAATTTATCACATGAGCAGTTTATAAAAATTAAATATATTTTATAAATTATTCCTCTATAACACAAATTATATATAATTAATCAGAAAGTACTAAATAGATTCCCTTTTAAGTTCTCCGACCTTCTGGTAACCCTTTTTAATTGCTCTGTTTACATTTTTTAGTTTAATTATTTCTCCCGTGGACAACGCACGTTGTACAGAAAGACGTTCGTATTCAACTTAAAATTAATAATATATAAAGTGAAATTTATGTGCAAAAAATTGTACTAAATTGTTAAGAAACATTTAAAGTTGAGAAATGTGCAAAAATATTGTCCAAAAGTATAAAAACAATGGAGAAACAGATGTGTTACAAAACATTTCATTTGCAAATAAAAGCAAATTCATGATTGAGAAATGATGGGGTGGCTGCGTTTAGGTGTTGTTGTTATTGTAATTGTTTTGTGTTGTGTTTGTTTACTATTGCGTAACTGCAGTGTTGGTAAAGTTAAATACACATGAGCACAATTTAAAGCAGGCGAAGGTGGTGGATTAAGAAAAGTGTTGTAATATTGTTATTGGTATAAATAAATTGTTTTAATCTCAAAATTATTGTGTAAATTGTATAAAATGCTTGGCAAATAGTAAAATATAAAATTTTAAGTTCTGCCAATAAAAAAATATATTAAAGTGTGTTTGTATGATATGAAATAAATTAATATGAATATGTGTGGCATCAAGTAGTATAAATTAATAGCTACAATTAGTTATTATTATTGTATATAAAAGTTCAAAATTGCATAATGGTGGGTTTAATCATGAAAAATATTAATGATGGAAAGTGCTAATGATAAAAATGTTATTAACTTTTGAAATATGTTAAATTGAATCAAGTTTGAAATGTAATATTTTTACTGTATACAGCAAAGTGCATAATTATCCATATTAATTAAAACGATTTAAAGATATTAACATTTATATAATAATAAGCATAAATAATGAAGAGCTGCAAATATATGCTTTCCATAGAACACAATAAATTCTAACAGATTTGTAGAGTTGCTACTGCAAGTTAAGTTTTAATATCACATCAAGTACTTAAGGTAAGTCATTTAACAGCTTAGTGATAAATTTGTATTTGTATGTTGAAATACTTTACTAAGTAAATTTGCAAAGTATTTGGTGCACAGATTCCGACGGGGTGACTCTGACCATATGCCGGCGATGTTATTAACACTTATTTTCTTCCGTTACTGTGACTGACTGTACACGACCTATGCCTTCACGTGGGAAGTAGCAACGTATTTAACCACGGAATATTCCTCAGAAGAACTGTAAAACTATAAAGTTATCTGAGGTGTTGAAATTAACTAGTGCGAGTGAGACGCACAACTCTCGAAAGAGAGTAAACAATCAGTGGTCTGGCTGCACTTAAAAAATAATTGCCAACGAGGCTTGATGTTAACTGACTCAGAGCTGCTTTGCGACTGTTAGTGATAAATAAATGGCTTTTGAATAAAATAGTACACTCGGGTCTCGTTTTATGCGGATTCGAATTTATGCATTTTTAAATGAAGGATTTTTTTAGAATTTGAACAGGTTTTGAAGTTTTAGATGTTTTTAGGCTTTTTTACCGTGTTGCTGCAGTGTTTTTTCTGGGAAAATGATTTTCAAAAATCACACCAGAATAAGCATAGTAGACCATGAAACTCATATAAACAAAACCCAACAAACAAATAATATTCGATATGAATATATTTTATGATTTTTGAAAATCATTTTAATATGTGAGTTCTCAAATGGTTTTCAAAAGTCTTTACATAAGAAAGGAGTTTTGAAACTCTTTAAAGCTGTGGTTGAAGTCTACGGACGATTTGGTAAAGCACAAATGAAATGCATATAGATATTGCTTGACCACCAACAAATAAATTTCATTTTGTAAAATAAATATATTTTTGTTGATTCTTTTTATGCGGTTTTGTTTTGGTTTTTTAACTAAAATTTGATTGAATATATGTGATTTTTCAGAATTTTGGAACGAATGATTAGTTTTTTTATGAAGCTAGAGTATAGTTTTATGCGAATTTGATTTATGCGATTTTTTTTGGAACACATCTATCGCATAAAACGAGACCTGAGTGTATATATAAAGTATGACTGATTTAATATACAAAACTGATTTTATTATAAACGAAATGTGTTTAATCTACATTTATTTCATTTTCCAAATATTTTACTATTTCACAGTATTAATTAATTTATAAAACTTGATACATAAATCTACCTAAAGATAGCATATCAAATGCGGTACACATAATTTCGATGCGTTAAACTGATACAAAAGTGAGTGGCTAAAAATTAATTAAATAACAAATTATGTGTGAGCAAACCATAAATAATGGCGGAGTGATAGCTTGTCTTGTATTGCAGGGGTACGAAGAAGCTCTATTTTTAAATATTATTCACTCTTAAGCCTTTTGTTTTAAATATAGATTAATTTAGATAAAGTTAAACAATATGGGAATCTTTTATTCGTTAAAGAACTCTTGCTGTTCTCGTATGCCCGAAGAAATCCCTTAATGTGTTTTAAATATTTCATATATTCTAAGGCATGAAAACTTAAATGTCTAATTCTCCATTCATACAAATTAACTTCTATATCTTGTCAAAAATGCTTTGAATCCTTACTAATATAATAAATATGAAACTAACTCTCTCTGTCTGTCTTTTCATGCTTAAACCGCTGAACCGATTTAGGTGAAATTGGCATAGAGATATTTTGGAATCCGGCGAATAATAGGTGGTCAAGAGTAGTCGAAAATTTGTATGGAGATAGGAAATTTTGGCAGTGATAACTATGAAGATTTTAAACGTTGATGCAGTTGCTGAACAATATATTTGTTTTTGGCAATAAATTTATGAGGGGTCAACAGGGGGTAAAAAATTTGTATGGATATATGAAATTCTGAAACTGATAACCAAGAACATTTAAGAACTAGTATATCATAAATTTGTTTAAAAAAATTATTGAAGTTTAACACGATTTAGAACTCCGCTCATGGCAAAAAAAGAAAGATTACGTTGAACTAAATATTCATAAAAAATTGCATGTATTTGAAATCTTTTTAAAAAATATTTTTTATTAAAAAAAATTCTTAGAAAAGATAAATTTTAAGTGCTATATATTATGTTTATACAATTTTAGTCTAATTTTCCTCTGATTAGGTTTTAGTTGCAATTTATAAGAAAAAAAGCACCAAATTATGGATATCTGGCAGCTCTGCTCATATAGAAATAATCAGCCTGATTACGGTTGTCGTTTTCGCCTTCAAATTCGACAATTTGTAGTAGCTTAAAGATAAAAATCTGAATTTTTCCTTAACATCGGGTAGGCCATTTTAAAGTTTCAATTTTAAAATGCGGCGGCTGGCGTTACAGTACCCCACTTGAACCGACCAATGTTCGAATGTATCTCGGCAATGGCATCACGAATGTTGGCCTTCAAATGCTCGATGTCTCTGGTTTGTCAGCATAACACTTGTCTTGAACGTTGCTCTACAGAAAATAGTGTCAAATCAACCGCCCATCAAACGTTTGACGCAATAACTCGATGGTGGCGTGAGATATGTGGCAAGCTGCACTATCATGTTGAAACCAAACATCGTTCACATCAATAACATGAAGAGCCAGCACAAAAAAGTCAGTTATTATGTTGCGACAGGTGTCTCCATTGACTGTAAGGTTGCGTCGTCCTCATTTTCAAAGAAATATGAGCCAATGATGCCTCTGTTCCACAAGCCGCACCACACAGTCACTCGAGATTGGTTCATTGGCATCTGTAAGACCACGTGTGGGTTTTCTGAGCCCCCAAGATGAAAATGAGCTTCATCCGGAAATAATTATTTTTTTGGCAAAAAACTTTATTGAAGTTTGTGACAAAATAGAATGACTTAAGTATTGCCACATTCGAAATAACCGGCGGTTCAAATATAAACCTTTAGATGGCACACCCATTATATTGTTAAACGACCTGGGCTGCCAGGTTTCATGCTTTTTTACTTTGTCCATATAAAGGGTGTTTTTTATGAAGTTTTTTTTATACGAATCACTCTGTTGTCTGACAGCTGTTTTGATAGTTCAAAGTGACGTCTCTACTCAGTATTGTTTGGCAAATCATCATGAGCGGGTTAACTCCAGAACAACGCTTCCAAATCGTAGAAATTTATTTTCAAAAACAGTGTTCAATTAAAAATGTCTATCCGCTTTTTACCGCAAAATTCTCTTCAGTGATGAGGCGCATTTTTGGTTGAATGGATATGTCAACAAGCAAAATTGCCGTATTTGGAGCAAAGATAATCCACACGCCGTTCAAGAATTACCAATGCATCCCGATAAATGTACTGTTTGGTGCGGTCTATGGGCTGGTGGAATCATCGGTCCTTATTTCTTTAAAAATGAGGAAGGACGACGCGTTACCGTGAATGGAAATCGATACAGAATCATGATCAATGAATTTTTGGTGCCAAAACTTCAAGATATGGATGTAAACGAAATGTGGTTTCAACAGGATGGTGCCACTTGCCATACTGCGGGCGAAATAATGGACTTATTGAAAGAACATTTCAACGACAACATTATTTCGAGAAATGGACCGGTGAATTGGACTAGCGTTCGTGTGATTTGACGCCACTCGATTATTTTTTGTTGGGGTACCTGAAATCATTGATTTACGTGGATAAACCAGCAACGATTGACACTTTGGAAACCAGTTTTCAACGTGTCATTGCTGAAATACGCCCTCAAATGCTTGAAAAGGTGGTCGAAAATTGGACCTCCAGAATGACCTTTGTGCAAAATAGTCGTGGTGGCCATATGCCCGAAATTATATTTAAATGTTAAATGACAAGAAATTATCTACCAAAAAAAAAAATTTTTTTGGCCATTTCATAATTTGGCATGTGTTTTATTTAAATTTCAAATCAGCAAGCTCTTATAAAAACACCCTTTAGATTGCAAAAAATTTATGTCCTTTGTTATCACATTTACAAGTGAAAATCTTGCTTTCCGTTTTCTTTTCTTTCGGTTTTATTACATCCGGCTGGATGTAATAAAACCTACTGAAATCTTTTTCCTCCTTTTTTAAAACTTTATTTATTCGCGTTAAAATTATTATGACTGTAACACGAAATACCTAATTTTTTATAGGCATTTTTAATTGTCATTTAATTTTAATGTTGCTGTAAAGCTGTTAATATTTACTGTTTTTTACTATTTGCTTAAGATTAGAAAGTAACAAATTTTGCTGCGCTTATAGCACGTTTTAAATAAGCTGAACGTTATATACTTTATGAAATCAACAGCTGGTCCATCATACTCATGTGCAAAAGAAAAAATCAATACACCTAAATTACATTCTTTATTAGCAAGTAAAATTCAAATTCATTAAGCAACGTGTGGGCATTATGATATTTTTATTTACTGCTGCAAACCCCTACAAGTAATTAAGGTGTGGGAAAAGGGATTTTTCATGATGTATAGCAACGATGCAGGTTATGTTTGGTAACAGCGGCAGAATTAATAAAAACAATGAATATATGAAAATATTTTTAGCTTAAAGTTGAACTGCCTTGTATGTAATATTAAAAAGAAATTTATAAATATAACAATTGGGGGAATTAGTGGGCATTTGATTGTGAAACTTATATGGAGTGCAGGACCTCTTCCCTATTTGATATTATAATTTATGTAAGAGGTTTCAATTGATATGGAACTCAGTGTTTCGGAATGACATGTTGATGGAAGGGATTTTGAGTTAAACCCACATAAATGTGACTCCTAAGTGCCAGTTAGTTGCTTTGGGATTGCATTTTTACAAACATATAATACTTTTATGCTTTTTTCTAAAAATTTACTATTAAACTCAGTTTTAAATCAAACATTTATTTTCTTATGGGATGTTAGATAAATTCCTAATAAATTTGCCATTTTCAAAGCTCTTTGAAAAGTACAAAAAATATTTGACTTTTTTTTAGAAAATAAAACAACATTAGTTTTAAACCTTATTTAATTTTTGGCATTCCTCTGAAATTGCAAGTGAGTATCAGAGTTCGAAATAGTGTACATATTTTATCCTCTGTACACACAAGTTTACATCAACGACATTGAAAAACATGACATTGAAAAATGTATGCATGCCTCACTTTATACACAAATACATCTTGAGTGTACAGGACTGTGCATCTTACCTCAAGTGTATACAGTGAAGACATTGAAAACATTGAATGCTCTTTATGTACGTATACACATTTGCGGAGATGCTAACATTGTATTTGTTTTGTAACTTCATAAAATTAATGTGTGTGTGCGCAGTAAAAGCAAGCACTGAAACTATTATACATACCCAGCAGTTTCAAATTAAACAAGTAAAAACGTTATATTCGACCGGGTCGAATCTTAAATACCCTCCAAATATTTAGTAAGTGAATTTGCAATGTTTAACTTGGTGGCACAGAGTTCCTTTATATAATATCGTACGTCAACGCCTACAGAAGGGGGCGGATTTAAAAATAGACAATATCATGTTTTCCACAGACGAACGTATGGGCATTGCTAGACCGTCTTAGACTTCATCACAATTCTCCTTGGAGGGTATAAAAACTGTATTTTGACGGGGTCGCTCTGGCAAGGGCTGTGGGGGAAACATTTCACCCTTGTCATAAAACTCTAAAAATAAATGCTTGGGATAATTATATACAAAATTAAAATTTCTTTTTTTGATAGGGTCATTTAGAGGGCAAAGAGGGAGAAGGGGTAGGGCAGAAACAGGTAGACATAAAACTCTAAAAATAAATGCTTGGGATGATTATACACAAAATAAAAATAAATAATTTTTAATATTTTTTTTAATGAGGTCGTTTAGCGGGCAAAGGGGGAGGAGGGTGTAGGGCAGCAACAGGCAGCAATATAAATGCTTGGGATGATTATATACAAAATTTAAAAAAAAAAAATTTCTTTTGGTAGGGGCAGTTAGGGGGCAAAGGAAGAGGGCGGGGGTAGGGCAGATATCAACAGTCATAAAACTCTAAAGATAAATGCTTGGGATGGTTATATACAAAATTAAAAAAAAATTTATTTTGATAGGGTCATTTAGGGGGCGAAGGGGAGGGAGGGGGTAGGGCAGAGTAGCACCAGGTTTCGTCTCAGCTTCGTCATTAAAGCTTAAAAGTGTTATTTTTATGGAATGTAGGCTTAAGTAAAACAATTTGTTAAATTTGTATGCTATTTTTGCCTATAATAACGCCCACTGAAGTGGGCGGGGTCAAAAAATATTTTTATTTTATTTAATGGCTCCAAGTTTAAGGCGTTAGACCGTATTTGACATAAAAATATATCATTTGCTTAACAAAATAACCAAAAAACTTTAAAAATGATGTTGTTTTTTCTGGGTTGGTTTAGTTCTTCTTAGGGGAACTTTTTTCCCTCTTGCCCGATTTAGCCCATCTTCGAACTTAACCTGCTCTAAGCTTTAAAATATATTTATGCCAAATTTCAAGAGTCTAGCTTTTTTCGTTTGGACTGAATCGTGATTTCCACAGACGGACGGACGGATGGACGGACATGCTCAGTTCGTCTTAGATTTCATCACTGATCAAGAATATATATACTTTATGGGGTCTGAGATGGATATTTCGATGCGTTACAAACGGAATGACAAAGTGAATATACCCTCCAAATTCTTTTTTGGAGGGTATAAAAAACATATACACGAGATGTACTAGTACACTCATGCTTATACACAAGTAGAAGGTGTACACGATGAAAGAAAGACAATGTCTATACTCGTAGTGTATTCAAGGTGTACATTGTATTAGAGGTGTACATTCAATTTTATTGCACATTTCTGAGATCTCTGGTGTGTAGCTACTACAATTCTAACAATTTTAAAAAGCTGTAAATCTGAACATTTCAATTCTTTTACGAGTACTTACACACTTCACTAAAAATAGTGGCAAAGTTTGTAATACATGTTAATATGCGACCCCTTAAATTATTTATATTCTGGGTCCGTATGAATAGGAAAGTCGAATAAGCGATATCCGTTTGTCCGTCTCTCTCTCTCTCTACGTGAAATTGGTTTTCAAAAGCCTCTAGATAATTTTAAGATTTTGATCTTTAATTAATGTGCTGGAAGCAGTCCTAAATAGGTTGCTATTGAAAAGCCGCAAAATTCAAAGTACGTCTTCAGAGCTGGAAAATTTAAAGTTATTTTTATCAGCTAAAAGTAATTTGTGTTGTTTTTAAATTTGTTAATTAAATCTATTTTATGTTTCAGGAAAAATTTAATTGGTATTAAAAATCCAAGAAAATCAAAAAAGACGATTTCAGGGTTGGACAATTGACAATTTTGTTCCTATATTAAAGTAACCAACCGAAATAA
Source organism: Linnaemya tessellans (assembly GCA_951800035.1). Lineage (NCBI taxonomy): Eukaryota > Metazoa > Arthropoda > Insecta > Diptera > Tachinidae > Linnaemya > Linnaemya tessellans. The sequence continues at coordinate 27,363,045 of OX637534.1, forward strand.
ATTTATTCTTTTTCTTTCGAAATGAATCATATTTAACGTTTTTGAAAGAAATTCATTGTTATTAGAAATCAGGAAAGTTAAAACGGCAGTTTCAGAGGTGGAAATGTAAACTCAAACGATTACAGCTACAGAGCTGATAGTTGGTGTGTAGGTCCCCCTTTCGATGTACAGATCCACTAAGAAGGGATTTTAGGAAATACGATTGTACAATTGGTAGTTCTATATCTCGGAAACTACTATAGATTGACTCAAAATTCCAAAAGCATACAAATAATGGCCAAAAATAATTTGACACGTTTTGGGTACTTTTTTGATATTTGTACATTTAGTGGAAAAGGGTGTTAAAAATTAAATTTTGTACTTTTTTTGCACTCCAAACATCTTCTAAACAGTAGTACTTAGCTCCAAAAAAAGATATGGAGGGTATATTATCTTTGTCATTCCGTTTGCAACGCAGAGAAATATCCATCTGAGACCCCATAAAGTATATATATTCTTGATCAGTGATGAAATCTAAGACGATCTGAGCATGTCCTTGCGTCCGCCTCTCTGTGAAAATCACGATTCAGTCCAACCGAAAAGACCCAGACTCTTGAAATTTGGTATAAATATATCTTAAAGGATAGCACAGGTTAAGTTCGGATGGGCTAAATCGGGCAAGAGGGAAAAAAGTTCCCCTAAGAAGAACTAGACCAACCCCTAAAAAACAACATAACTTTTAAAGTTTTTTTGTAATTTTGTTAAGCAAATGATATATTTTAAAAATATAAACTGCAGTTTAGCGGATTTGAACTTAAGCCCGTTGCAAAATTAACATCCTGTACGCAAGCAAAAAGTTCGACTAATAGAATATAAATTCATACATGATATATTTTTATGTCAAAGAAGGTCCAACGCGTTAAACTTGGAGCCATAAAATAAAATAAAATTTATTTTTGGAGCCCGCCCCCTATTTATATGCCAATATAGTGTACAAATTTAACCAACTGTTTTACTTAAGCCTATGTTCCTTAGAAATAAAATTGTTACCCCCTTATTCATAAAAATTATGAGAGTCTAATAACAGCGTAATAAAACAAAATTTCATATAAAATTTGCTCTATGACACTCTTATAAGCCTCTCATAATTTTTATGAATAAGGGTGTTAATCTTTAATGACGAAGCTGATACGTAACCTGATACTCCTCTGCCCTACCCCCTCCAAAAAATTAAATAAATTTGACATTTAATTATTCCGAGCATTTATTTGATGGCAAAGGTGAAATGTTTCCCCCACGGCCATTACCAGAGAGACCCTGACATAATACAGTTTTAATACCCTTCAAAAAGAATTGGAATTGGATAAAGTATATATATATTCTTGATCAGTGATGTAGTCTGAGACGATCTAGTAATACCCATACGTTCGTCTGTGGAAAACATGATATATTCTATTGTTGGACCACCCCCTTTAGTGGGCGCTGACGTGCGATACTATATGCAAAAATTGTGTAAATATTGACAAATTTTTATTCCTTGAGCCTAGAAGAGGCTGAGATGTTCTCTGATCTTGCAGAGGTGAAACGTCTCCCCCACGGCCCTTACCGGAATGACTCTCTCAAAATAGATATTTAAAATTGGGTACCGAGATGTCTTAAAGGAACTCTGTCCCACCAAGATAAACATTTTAAATTTACTTACTAAATATTTGGAGGGTATTTAAGATTCCACCCGGTCGAATATAACGTTTTCACTTGTTTTAAATAATAATGTACATATGTAAAGGGTGTTTTTATAAGAGCTTGTTGATTTGAAATTTAAATAAAACACATGCCAAATTATAAAATGGCCAAAAAAAATTTTTTTTTGGTAGATAATTTCTTGTCATTTAACATATAAATATAATTTCGGGCATATGGCCACCACGACCATTTTGCACAAAGGTCATTCAAGCATTTGAGGGCGTATTTCAGCAATGACACGTTGAATACTGGTTTCCAAAGCGTCAATCGTTGCTGGTTTATCCACGTAAACCAATGATTTCAGGTATCCCCACAAAAAATAATCGAGCGGCGTCAAATCACACGAACGCGGAGGCCAATTCACCGGTCCATTTCTCGAAATAATGTTGTCGTTGAAATGTTCTTTCAATAAGTCCATTGTTTCGCCCGCAGTATGACAAGTGGCACCATCCTGTTGAAACCACATTTCGTTTTCATTCATATCTTGAAGTTTTGGCACCAAAAATTCATTGATCATGATTCTGTATCGATTTCCATTCACGGTAACGCGTCGTCCTTCCTCATTTTCAAAGAAATAAGGACCGATGATTCCACCAGCCCATAGACCGCACCAAACAGTACATTTATCGGGATGCATTGGTAATTCTTGAACGGCGTGTGGATTATCTTTGCTCCAAATACGGCAATTTTGCTTGTTGACATATCCATTCAACCAAAAATGCGCCTCATCACTGAAGAGAATTTTGCCGTAAAAAAGCGGATAAACATTTTTAATTAAACACTGTTTTTGAAAATTTCCACGATTTGGAAGCGTTGTTCTGGGGTTAACCTGTTCATGATGATTTGCCAAACAATACTGAGTGGAGACGTCACTTTAAACTGTCAAAACAGCTGTCAGACAACAAAGTGATTCGTATTAAAAAAACTTCATAAAAAAACACCCTTTACATCTAAAAATAGTTTCTCTACAGCTCGTGGCACTAAGAAAATATTTTTAGAAATTCTATTGGGAAGGGAGTAAAAAAGGGCAAAAAAAGTGCAAAAATTAATTTTGGTATTTTATTGCTCTTGATGTATCTGCCAAACTATGGTACCAGAATGCCTGAAATAATGCTCAAAAACATTTCGACACGTATTTGGTACTTTTAGGGGATATAAAGGCGTAAAAATTAGGAGAACGCCTCTTGGCGTTTCCGTTCTTCCGAAAAATAAATTGAGTTTTCTAATGGTACTTTTTAAAAATTTTTGGAAACTTAAAGTTTGTTGAAAATATAATTTCTGACAATATACTTTAAAACAGGAAAAGTTTTGGTGGAGGCGCTTTTTAATAGATTTACATTGATAAAGTAATTTATGAAAAGGTGCTCTTTGAAGAAAACCAATATTAAGAAAATGTATTTACATAAAAAGTACTTCTGAAAAAAGTACATTTTTAAAAGGCCTATTATATTTCGACTGCCTTAAGGCCTTACAAACACCATCTCCATCTATAATCAAAATAAAATTTATTAACTAAAACTTGATTTAATGAAACTATTCCTCGTACGGCTGCCTGAAATATTTTGTATGTCCATGTTGTTATTATTAATTTCTCTTTCAATTTGTGCTTAATCAAATATATAATCAAATGCACAATGTAATTCTATAAATAGGGAATTTTCAATTAAAAGCTATTTATAAAAGTAAAAAAATTGTAAATGTTCCACTACAAATAATTGTTCAAGTCCCAAAACATGTCTGATAAATTTCAATGTTATAATTAAAACGAAAAAAAAAGATTACATTGATTGATGACAATACCTTTAGCTTCCACATAAAATAACAACAAAAAAAATCTAAAAATTAATTACATAAGCTATTTATTTGGACAAGTACAAAAGTAAGAAGACCAAAGTCACAAAGAAAACATTAAATTCACTAACAAATTGTACGACTACCAAATAATTGATCTTGGCTCCTGACAAAAGACATGTTAAGCTGTCTATCATTTATTTGAAAAAATTGTATTTTTCTTCTTATAGTTGGTAATTCAAGTGAACTTTAACGTGTTACAGAAAACATGACAGTTTTCATACTCTTTTTCAATAGACGAGTGAGTATTTTGAACGAGACCCCGTCAGCAAAAGTGAAACAAACTGTCTTGCAATAACATTCCACACAAGCCGAAAAATGGTCAACCTAAATTTCTTGTAAATTCCAAAGCTTTAAAGTCTTGTACAGAAGTGACAGTAAATACTTGAATTCCATAAAAAATGTCTAACCATTTTTACTTGCCTGTAAAACACACATGATTACTTTTTGTCTTAAATATTGAAAAATGTATGATTATTATTTTCCCCCGTGTGTTTTTTAACAACATTTTATTTGCGTTTTGGATGAATAATGTTTAAATTATGCTAATTTCCTTAAAATGTTTATTATCTGCCTAATGACTACCGTTTTCAAACTATTGTTTCGTTTAGGCATTGGCTTATTATCATTTTTGTTTTTTTTTTGTTTTAATCAAAGCTTTTGGTCATTTGAAGAAATAAATTTCGTTTGTAATTTAATATGGCGTTAATAAATCGTTATCTTTAAACGCCCATTTTCAACACCTCTTTAGTTGCCAACGAAACGGGAGTTGGTGAACGGGTTACCATAAAGCAGCTTATTTTGGTTTTCGTTTTTTTAAAAGAATATTAATTGTGTTGTTAGGAAAATAAACCATACCAGCGTGATCTTATTCAAAAGTTGTTTAACGTAGTTTGTTTCATCCACAGTTATGAATAAACCTGAAATAGTTCTGCTTATGGGAATAAAAAGCTGAAATCCTTCTGATTGCAACATTTCAATAGTAGACTATCATGTACTAGGAGGAGGATAACCGCACTCTCCTTCGTCGGCCGGCGAAGTAAAAGGTTGAAATAGCTACACAAAATTCTCTATCTTCTCATCTTTCTTCATCTGTCCCCTCAATACCTTCCACTCCTTTCTAGTTCCGGCGCAATGCACGGCATATGTAGGGGTCATACACCCAGTGCTGCTTCGAATTAAAAAAAATATGTATTTGCCGCAATTCAAAATTTTCCTGAGACAGATTCTTAAGTTGCCAAATACATAAAATTAAATTATGTATGAATTTCTATTTTAATAGTGAACCTTTATTTATGTAAATTGTATTACAGGATATTAATTTTCTCAACAGGCTATAAGTTCAAATCTGCGAAACTGCAAATTATTTTTTATTTTTATTTTAATAAATGAACGTGATTAATAATATTTTTCATAGTCATTAAACCAGCAGAACGGATCAGTACTGATTTCGAGGCCGCTACGCCATCTTATCAGCGTTCTTTGTTCAATTTTTCCACTGTTTCAAGTGGTGCTAGTTACTAGGAATATCAACTATTTAACCAATGTTTTTAACGAAAATTGAATATGAGAAGTTCTGTTCTCACATCCATTTTTACAAGTTATTACTTTTTGGTTAGTACGAAATTCCCCAACCCTGACATAAAATTAAATTGACTTGTTTATGTCCTGCAATGGGAATAAAAGTGGCAACACTATTCGACTAGAACTTTAAAAGTAACACGAAATTTGTTTTTAAGTATTCCGACGATGTTGTTTGCTGAAGTAGTTCGAAGCCGAAAATACCGGATTCAATCCAGCACTCAGCCATGTTTATGGGATTGAATGTTTCTGATCTGTTTTACCCCACAGATCTGTTAATTATTGTCGTTCAATTTCGCAGACGAAGGCATTAAACGGGCCGATGCCCCCTCTTTCGACAGCACCGCAGCACAAATTCGCCGGTAAACTAAAACAAAAAGGCTGCAACACATTCTCTCCCTTCTCATACCTATCCATCAGTATTCTCAACACCAAATCCCTATGGCTTTGGCACAATTCAGGATGTCCCCTAAAGGTTAGGAAGTAAATTGACTTTAAGAACTCACTTTCTATTGACAAATTCAGTTTTATTGATAGCAGTGTAAACTAGAAATATGGGAGTTAATAATGGAATATGATATCGAGCAAATGCCCAACTATTGCAACTCGGCAGGCGTCCGCTCTTTTTACAAAATTTTGAACCAAATTTTGCAAAAAAAAAGGGTCGCTTATCTCGTCAATACGGCGCCGATTTTCATCTTTTATAAAACCGGTCGTTTAAATTGCTCCAGAGAAAATAATCCAGCGCCGTTAAAACACATGAACGAGGCGGCCAATTGACATCGCCAAATCGAGCAATTACACGACCGGGAAATTTCTCCTGCAATAGCTGAATTGTTTAGCCGGCTGTATGGCTTGTAGCGCCCTCTTGCTGAAATCAAAGGTGACTGAAGTCAACATCAGCCAATTGTGGCCACAAAAAATCATGTTTCACAAACGTTCGACCTAAGCAATTGTCGCCCCGCTATCCATGATTAAAATTTCCCAGCCTTTTAATAAAGAAATGCCAAATGATGGCAGCTCAGTTCTTGACATTTTTTTATTTGGTAGCTAATTTCCTTCCTAACCTCAAATCTGCCCACCCTGTAGATACATTTATTGCAACCCTGTTCCATACTAATGCTTGTGGGTTACAGGCAGCCACGTATACCAATTTATTTCTTTGTAAAAGATAAAGTATCTCTGATTATCAAAGAAAACGGTTAGTTTATTTTAAATACTTTAACATTTCGAATAAAAAGTTTTCTTTTTCGCTATTCTGATTTCTAAGACCAGCGAATTGCTTTTAAAAATATCAAATATGTCTAATATATAAAAAAAATTGTTTTATGTACCAACAAATTTTCAATTGTCCAACCCTGGAATCGTATTTTTGATTTCATTTGATTTTTAAAACCAGTTTAATTCTCTCTGATGTATAAAATAAGTTTAATTAATACAAAAAAGTAATAGTTTTAGGCAGTTACTTTTATATAACAGAAATAATTTTCCATCCCTGGAAACGTATTTTTGATTTTGCTGATTTTCAATAAAAATCTATTTAGGATTATTATCAATACATCAATCCAAGACCGAAGTGTGTAGATTTTCTGGGGACTTCGGAAATTCGATTTCACTTGCAAGCAATAGGACTTCGCTTATTGGACTTCCCTATTTATAAGGACCCGGAATTTACACATTTTATGAAGTCGCATATTAATATTGACATAAGGAATGACAGGCCTAAAGGAACTCCTACTTCATTTTTAGTGAAGTGTATAAAAAACTCAAAAATCTGCAGCGAATAAAGCAGCAACATCCATTTCGGAATGATAACAGTTGCCATCCTAGCAGATCAGATATGCTACTACCTGCAGATCTCAAGTGCGTTATACACTTGATATGGTAAAGTTTTCATAATCCATCATGGGCAAGCTAATTTGCATACCATTTAATGTTAACAACTTAAAGCCACTTTGAAAGTTAAAATTATTATATATTCAGTACAAAATTTTTTAAACTGTTTGCACTTCTGCAACGACTTGTGGCCGTTAGGCATGTACGAGAAATATTCATTATTTGTATCTGTTTATTTGTTTAAGCTCAAGTGTAGACTCTTGCACACAAATATATTGTTCTTTCCACTGTATTAAAAAACATTTGTTTTCCTTTTTTCTTTTTTTTTTCTTTTGCACTACAGGCAAAGTCAATAATCATTGTCAGTGTTTGCCTTCATTTTCAATATGCGGACAAGGTCATATTTAAGTCATGAAATGTCAAAATATTGTCACATAAAGTAATAAAACAAATAAATAATGTACGAGTACACACATGTTTTCCTATGCAAACAACGTCTCGTATTCATTTATTACTGCGAAAGACCTACACAGAAAAAGAGATAAAGCAGAGATGACGAAAAAAGGAAAACCGTTGAAATTAAAGAAAATAAGTAGACACTTTCCCAACATTCTCTGCCCTATTCAATTAAGAAAAAGAATGTTAAGGATTTTACTTGTTTTTCAATAGACTGTTTTAATTGATTTTCCTTTCAAGTTTTTTTTTTTCATTGTGTTTTTGGCTAAATATACATGTGAATATAAAGGGTGTTTTTATAAGAGCTTGCTGATTTGAAATTTAAATAAAACACATGCCAAATTATGAAATGGCCAAAAAATTTTTTTATTTGGTAGATAATTTCTTGTCATTTAACATTTAAATATAATTTCGGGCATATGGCCACCACGACTATTTTGCACAAAGGTCATTCTGGAGGTCCACTTTTCGACCACCTTTTCAAGCATTTGAGGGCGTATTTCAGCAATGACACGTTGAAAACTGGTTTCCAAAGCGTCAATCGTTGCTGGTTTATCCACGTAAATCAATGATTTTAGGTATCCCCACAAAAAATAATCGAGTGGCGTTAAATCACACGAACGCGGAGGCCAATTCACCGGTCCATTTCTCGAAATAATGTTGTCGTTGAAATATTCTTTCAATAAGTCCATTGTTCCGCACGCAGTATGACAAGTGGCACCATCCTGTTGAAACCACATTTCGTTTTCATTCATATCTTGAAGTTTTGGCACCAAAAATTCATTGATCATGATTCTGTATCGATTTCCATTCACGGTAACGCGTCGTCCTTCCTCATTTTTAAAGAAATAAGGACCGATGATTCCACCAGCCCATAGACCGCACCAAACAGTACATTTATCGGGATGCATTGGTAATTCTTGAACGGCGTGTGGATTATCTTTGCTCCAAATAGGGCAATTTTGCTTGTTGACATATCCATTCAACCAAAAATGCGCCTCATCACTGAAGAGAATTTTGCGGTAAAAATGCGGATAAACATTTTGAATTAAACACTGTTTTTGAAAATAAATTTTCACAATTTTGAGGCGTTGTTCTGGAGTTAACCTGTTCATGATGAGTTGCCAAACAATACTGAGTAGAGACGTCACTTTAAACTGTCAAAACAGCTGTCAGACAACAGAGAGATTCATATATAAAAAAAAACTTCATAAAAAAACACCCTTTACATATTTTAACTTGTTTTAATTTATTTGTTTCGAAGAGAACGCAAAGACTTGTTGGTTGTTCTAAAGGAATCGCCTAGAGTTCTTAGACAGTTTGCTAAGGTAGAAGTATCACCTGCTTCCACCTGACAAGGTGTCTAAAGAGCAACACCTTACTTAACGACCGGCAGAACCGACGGTTCTGTTAACAGAAAAATGGTATAATTCCATCCATCATTTCGGCATTTGATAGGTGTGGCGTGGTGCACTTTTATCAAAACTTACTGCTTTTGGTAACAGTGATGACTCCTCTGGCTTATAGCGAGCTTCCTGGCAGACTACGTTATACGAGATGTAAGAGACGGAGTCTCATCAAGCGAATCCAAGGCATATTCAGGGTTACTGCAAGGCTCTGTGCTGTCTCCTACTTTCTTCCTCATCTTCTAGGTCAAACTTTAAACCCTAGTTACTCTTTCCCGGATGATACCATTTCGGCGAGAGTAAGGATTTTGAATTTAATAGGTTTGGTGCACTTCTGACGAGATGTTATAGATGGACTCTCATTACCAGGGGTATCGCAAGGCTCTGTTCTATCTTCTAATCTCTTCCTCATCTTTATAAATGTATTTTTATATCAAACTTCAAAATCTGTATACTCTTTCCCGGATGATAGTAGCATTGATCATTCGTTTACCTTCACCAGCCGGCCAAGCCTGGGGAGATTGATGCCAAAAGACAAGGAATGAATGCATCGCTCACAAGTGATCTCGTGTCAACCTCCGAATAAGGTTTCGCGAAGAGGGTTAACTTTAACCCTAATAAAATGAACTGTTACGTTCTTACGCATAAACGGTTGGTACAAGGTCCTGTCCTATCTTTGTTTATGGGTTCCATAGCTGTTGGGGAATCAGAAGTTCTTTATGTTCTTGGCACGAAAATACAGTGCGTTTTTCAATGGACTGACCACATTTTTCATGTCTCAAAATAAGCATTCAAGGGCCTCGGTCTTTGACACGGTGTAAGACATACTTCACGCTATCTGACCTGCTCACCATATACACCTCTTACATCCGACCGAAAATGGAATACAACTCTCATTTTGAAGTTGCTGGATCGTGTACAACAGAGAGCGAAGAAGCTCATCGGTGATAGTAGGGCAGCCAACTTTATTGACTCTCTCGAGCATCGACACAACTTGAAGTTTGTTTCACTGGTTTACCGATACTATAACGAAATGTTCTCTGGCGACATAAAGGAGCTTGTACCCGAAACCCGTTTATTTTTGCGAGCTACTCTCTCCTCACACAAGGCGCACCTTTTGTTGATTGAGTTGCCAATGAATTGCACCACGCATTACAGAGTAAATGCGTTTCTTGGCCGTACAGTTCGTATGTGGGACAAACTTGCTGCAGAGGTCTTTCCTCCCACTATTAACTTGGGCAGTTCAAATCTAACGTCCACATATACTACTATACTCCTTCCCATAACCAACTTTCCTAGTCCTGTCACAATGCATCCCATATGTAGGGGTCATCCCTTGAGCGCTGGTCTAAAATAAAACAAAAATAATGAAGTGCTTTGCAAAGTGTTCTCCAGGTGACCGATATTTAAATATAAAATGGAAAAGCTGTGTAAAGCATTCCCATGATCCTCAACAAACACTACTGAAGCATATCTTTAATAGAGTAGGACTGATGTGCTATTGTCCATCGGTGTGATTACATCTAACTGTAACAAACAGTTCTTTACGTATCATATGAATAGATTCAGTGATAGGAATGTGAGTGGATAAATATGGGTCATCTTGCAGAATTTACAATAATCTTCATATTGTTATAGTCGTTATCAGTGGCAAGCAAGTTTCATGTGTAGGAAACTTAAAATCAGTGCTGTTAAATTTTGATTAAAATTAATAATCAATTAATTAATTTGTTTTTTTTTAATTTAATCGACTAATTAAAATTGACTTAATTTTTATAGATTAATAATCGATTAGGATTAAATTTAGCTCAGGATTAAAGAGGATTTATTTGGATTAATTTATTTTTAAAAGTAATCCTACGATTAATACATTTAATCTAAAATATTAATCGATTAATATTTTAGATTAATTTGGATTAAACAGGATTAATTTTTTTTGGCAACTCTATATAAAAAGTTTCATGTGGCTATATGTGTTTAAAAACAATTATTTTACAGTGACATGGTGTAGGGTATCTGAGCTTCGGCATTGCCGAAGATAATGTTCTTACTATTTTTTTTTAAATTAGTAAGAAAAAAAAATAGGTATCACCCTAATGCTCACATATTTTATTGTTGTTACATACTGTTATATTTGAATCAACGTGCTGTTAATGCGGAGTTTAGACTATAGGATTTTCCATCGGATTTTACATCTGACAAATCAAACAAAGTTAATTTATTATTTTTGTGTGAAATAATTTAATTTAATTGTTCCTGATTATAGATTAATCCTGTTTAATCCTAATTAATCTAAAATATTAATTGATTAATATTTTACATTAAATGTATTAATCGTAGGATTATTTTTAAAAAATAAATAAATTTAAATAAATCCTCATTAATCCTGACCTAAATTTAATCCTAATCGATTATTAATCCTTAATTTCAATAAATAATCTTAGTTAATCAATTAAAACAAAAACAAACAAAATTTAATTCGATTACTAATCATTAAGATTATTAATCATTAATTAACAGCTCTGCTTAAAATATAAAGGATGTGCTTCGATGCTTTCTATCTAAGTTAGAACTTAGATAGAAAGAAACTTAGCTACAGCGAATATGTGAAACCATTTGTGCCGAGCTATATATGTATTTTGTACGTCATGATATTAGATCCTCTCAAAAGTAGACGGTGCTCAGACATACACCTTAACTGAGCTTATCGCAATTAATGCCATTATTGAGCTCAATTAACCATATAAAATTTTAATTAAGTAATTTCTCTAACGAACCAGTGCTTCATTTGCAAGGATGTGGTCCTCTGGTCATTAGTGTTTTCTTGCTACTTTTGCGAGCACTAAAAAGTAATCTAATCTAATCTAACCAAACCTAATTGCTCAATTAAAAATGATCAGAGAACATCTCAGCTTCATCTTAAAAAATTAATTGTTAAGAAATTTAGGCTTAAGTAATACAATGCGTTAAAAAGTTACACTATTTTCCATAATAATAAAGAGGGCGGGATAAAAAGATGGATTCCTCTGATTTACTGGCTCCAATTTCAATGATCTGGACCTTCTATGGCATAAAAGTATATTATTTGCTTAACGACATTACAAAGAAAACTTCAAAAATGTTGTTGTTTTTCCGAGGTTGGTTTAGCTCTTCTTAGGAGAACTTTTTTCCCTCTGGCATGATTCAGCCCATTTACAAGCTTGATTTCTGTCATCCCTCAAAATTTATCCCAATAAAATTGCAAGGGTCTGGCAGTTTTCGTTTGGACTGTATTGTGGTTTCCACAGACGGAGGGACATAGCTAGATCGTTCGATCAATACTCTATGGGGTCTTAGAGCGATATTTCGCTGCGTTACATATGGAATGATAATCTGAGTATGCCCTCCAAAAAAGAGGGAACTTGAGGTACATGTGAATAGGTAGATAATGATGTCAATTGAGTAAACATTCACTGAATTAAAAATGCGTGTGTGAACACCGTATAAGGCCTGCCACAATTATATCACGCCAAAAACTTTATGGTAATTATAAAAGTACGATCGCATGTGCCAAGTATTTGAGGAAAAAAGTAATAATTTCTGGCTTAGTTTTTTTTTTAATTTTAGGAAAGTGTGTTTAAAATGACTAGGTGTCTACTTGGTAAACATTTTAATACACAATAGCAATTTTGTATTAACCAGTCATTTGACACACGAAATATTAAAGAAACATTCGTCAAAAAATAGTGGTATCACTTATTACAGCAAATATTTGCTAGATGGGAACGTAGATTAAATCCTATAGTCGGTTATACGTTTCGTATGATTACCATGTCGTCGGATTGCTTAAAGAAACAATGGTTGAGGAGACTAACATTTTTATACCCTCCAAAATAGGACATGGAGGGTATATTCACTTTGTCATTCCGTTTGTAACGCAGCGATATATCCATCTGAGACCCCATAAAGTATATATATTCTTGATCAGTAATGAAATATAAGACGATGTGAGCATATCCGTCCGTTCGTCTGTGGAAATCACGCTTTAGTCCAAACGAAAAGAGTCAGACCCTTGAAATTTGGTATAAATATATCTTGAAGAATAGCACAGGTTAAGTTCAGAAATAGGCTAAATCAGGCAAGATGGAAATTAGTTTTTAAAGTTTTTTTTTTTAATTGTGTTAACCAAATGATATATTTTTATATTAAATTGAATTAAGATTCATAGGCTAATTCTTCGAAATTTGTTTTTAAATCTCAGAAAGACATGATAAATATTCCAAGGCACAAAGGAAAGTCAACATCAGTTTTATTCAACTTTCACAGCAGAGCAGAAAAGCTGTTTTCGAAAGCCGCAACACCTTCATCATCAGTGCTCATGTGTATTGTGTTTATCACCACTTATTAGGTGGCTTAGTTGAATGTGATAGCAGTTCCTATTTACACAAATTTTTAAGCTTTAATGATGATGCTGAAACTTAACCTGGTACTACTCTGCCCTACCCCTCCTCCCCCTATATGACCCTATAAAAAGAAGAAAAACATTTTAAATTTTGTATTTAATTATCCCAAACATTTATTTTTAGAGTGTTATGGCAAAGATGAAATGTCTCCCCCACAGCCCTTGCCAGAGCGACACCGACAAAATACAGTTGAAATACCCTCCAAAATGAATTGGACCCCATAAAGTATATATATTCTTGATCAGTGATGAAGTCTAAGACGGTCTAGCAATGCCCATACGTTCGTCTGTGGAAAACATGATATAGTCTATTTTTGGACCCCGCCTCCTTAAGTGGGCGTTGACATACGATATTATATAAACGAAGTCCGTCCCACCAAGTTACTTATTATATATTTGGAGGGTATTTAAGATTCGACCCAGTCAAAAATACCGTTTTTTTTTATTTTTTTATCTTGGGCCAGCACTCAGGGGATGACCCCTATATATGCAATGCATTGCGCCGGAACTGAAAACGAGGGGATAGTATTGAGGGGACAGATTAGGAAAGATGAGAAGATAGACAGTTTTTGTATCTATTTCAACCTTTTTTTTTTTTACTTCGCCGGCTAATTTTTGCTACTTGTTTTGTTTAAGTCTGTAATGAATGTATCACGAAAAAAAATTTCCTTCGTCGATTGTTTTCCCGGTTTCAGTGCCGCAAGTAGTCCGCATAAAGAAATTGTTTTTAAAAAAATTTAAAATTAATTTGTATATTCGATCTTGGACTCAACCTCATTTTTCATTGGACCCAGCAACTGCTGTATCTGGTGAGGAATCTGGGGGGTTACTCCGTAATGCGATGCGAAAGGAATTGGTTTCGCATTTCAATGTAAATATCATACAAATGCAATCAGTTTTACATTCGCATCGCATTACAGAGTAACCCCCCTGTACCTATCCTTGATTCCAATGCGGCCGAAAGGAAATTTTATTTTAATTACGATGCAAAACGATTTTGTTTAAAAGATTTTGAGTTGACCAACTGCCAACTAGCCCAGCAAGGGATGAAAACAGCTGATCGTGCATTTAGTAAATAATGCAACATATCGCACCCTAAATACAAAAGGGGCACAACTCAAAATACTAAAATTTTCAGGAGAGACAAAAAACTGTTCATTGTGCAGAAGCAGCACACTGAACAAAAACAGACATAACTGTATGTTTCCAGTTAAAGAAGATAGTGATGTGAAAGAAATTTTTGAAAGAAAGTTAGAGATGTGTATTCTGAATTAATTTACGGAAAAAAGTCAGTTTTGGAAAATTTTGAGTTGTGCCCCTTTTGTATTTAGGGTGCGATATGAGAATCGGGTTTTGTTAAAATCTGTTTGCTTTAGTAATTGTTTGTGTCTTATTTACTAGCCAACTGCTTCAGTTACCGTTTTGCATAAGCGAATAAAAAACATTCTTAATTAAACGAATTTAGATCGAGAAACGTTATCGCTAAGTATTTTCTTTTCTTTATTTTACAAAAAAAAAAACACAATTTTCTACTCAATTTTCTTAACAATAAAATACGATATTAATCATTAACAGTTTAACAACATTGTGGCTATCGAACGGATTTATTTTATCATTTTTTTTTTTTTTTTGTTATTTTGTTTTGTACTTCAAACATATTTTATTATAGATCGTTTATCGCATGACTTTGCATATTTATAGAATTAGCCTTTCTTTTCAACGGACGATCTTCTACACAACACTGACAGCAAATGAAAAATCTAGCTTATTAGTTGCTTACTAAAACTAAAGTCTTATTTTAACAAATGCTTTCAGAAACACAAGTTGAAAAACATGCAAAGAGATAAGGAAGAAAATATAGAAAACGAAATGGAAAATAATAATCATTATCATTTTCTAAGGTGTCATCATTAACACTTTGCTTGTCTATCGTTGATATTTTGTATGCGTTGTTATAGATTTTTATGGATTTTGATGAGAACCTAAAACTGAAATCCGATTGCCCCTTTGCACAACAACGACAACAAACGTGGTATCTCTTGTTTTTTTTCTTTATTTTTTTTTTTTGCTGAGCGGCTTTTTCTTGTTGTTTTCTCTGCCAAGTTCGGTTTCGTTAAGACGATCAAAGTTGAATTTGCCGCCGCTGCTGATGTGTTTTCAGTTAGATGCTGTTGATTTGTGCAACAAATGATTTGATGATGATTTTTAAATAATAATAATAAAAAGAAAGAAATGTTCCATAATTTGATCGAAAACAGTGATTGCTACGTTTTTCCATAATAGACTTTCAGTCCAAGTCTTTCTCAAACTTCAAATATTCTCAAACCTCACGTCTGCAAGAAAGGTTCGTTCTCCGAAACAAGTGTTGCGTTTTTTTTTGTGGTTATTAATTTTAGGAGGTGTATTTATTAATTAAAGCTATTTGTATTTGTTTGCTTTGTTTGATAGTTGATTGACTTACCGCCTAATATTCCATGGATGCTATAGTCTTTGCGACCATCATCACTGCTGCGATCGTTACCCCTTAACAAGCGACTTATCGATGATGTAGAGGGTGGATCTGTGAAACCTTCCTGTGAATATTTAAGAAAACAAAGACGGCTTAACACTTATTAGCATAATAATATTTATTAATAGAATTAAGTTTGTGTTCCACTTAAATTAGTTTAAATTTACATAAATACTATAATTATGAATTTGATGGCTTATTGGGGCAATTAGAAGAGATGATGTCTTCTTTTTATATTGTTTTTTTTTTCCTTAAACTTTAAAACGAAACCGTGATTTAAACATAAAAATTAAAAGAACCGCAACCTGTTCCTAACTCCCAGTTGCAACGTGAAACAATCTGTTTCATGGGCTCATGAATTTTTAATTCACCAATTAAATGCCAATAAGAATACGAAATATATTCTCTTATCAATTATTCAAAATTAAGTCGATAACCATGGAATTTATCCCGTCGGATCATATTATTTATTTTTTGTAATTGTGTGATCAAGATCTAAAGCTTTTGAGTGGACTTGGTGAACGTTTTTCGAAGGAAAAAATTTAACATAAATAAAATATGTGTCCAGTACTAAACAAAATGTTTTTTTTTTAGGAGTAAGACCAGCACTCAGGGGATGACCCCTACATATGCAATGCATTGCGCCGGAACTGAAAACGAGGGGATAGTATTAAGGGGACAGATGAGGAAAGATGAGAAGATAGACAGTTTTTTTGTAGCTATTTCAACCTTTTACTTCGCCGGCTAATTTTTGCTACAGGGCCGACGAAGGTGGGTGCTGTTACTCTGCTTTTAGTACATGATAGTGTCAGTCGCTGCCAATTATGTTCAGTGATCAGTGACTATGCCCTCATCATTGAAACAGGCTGGCAACAACTAACACAACCACGCACTAATGCTGATCAGAAGAATTCAACACAATATTTCATGACTCAGCGCGGGCTCGAACTCACGACCCTCCGCTTCATAGTCTCGTGTTCTACTACTTCAGCCAACAGCACCCATTTGGCGTGTTAGGATTTAATAGGGCAGAAAGAGTGAACGAGGCGGGGCATTCATTGATTGGAACGGCAGAGTTAAGGACCGATCCTTGTCTTATTTTTATACCCTCTAAAAAAGAATTGGAGGCTACATTCAGTTTCTCATTCCGTATAACGCAGCGAAATATCGCTCTCACACGCCATAAAGTATTTATAATCTTGACCAGTGATGATATCTAAGACGATCTAGCCATGTCCGTCCGTCCATTTGTGGAAATCACGATTCAGTCCAAAGGCAAAAAGGCAGACTATTGAAATTTGCTATAAATAAAATTTGAAGGATAGCACAGGTCAAGTTCATAAACGAGCTGAATGCGGTCATAGGGAAAAAAGTTCCCCTAAGAAAAATTAAACCAACCTCTAAAAAACAACATAAATTTTAATTTTTTTGTAATTTCGTTAAGCAAATGATATATTTTTATGTCAAAGAAGGTCCGAAGCATGGAACTTGCAGCCAGAAAATAAAAAAAAATCTTTTTTGGGACCCCACCTCTTTTAGTGGGCGTTGAAGTAACATATTACATGAAAAAATAGAGTAAATATTTAAAAATTAAATTTTAAATCTTTTATGACGAAACTAAGATTTTCTCTGACATTTCTCCGCTCAGCCCTCCCCCCCAACCCCCCAACCCTTTGTCTCCTAAATGACCCTATCTGCACAAATTTTTGTTTACACTTAATGACCCCAAAAATTGACTCCATTTTGTTTTATGGCAAAGGTGAGTTGTCTCCCCCACGGCCCCTCCCGGAGTGACCTCAACAAAATAGAGTTTCTATTTACTAAATATTTGGAGGGTATTTAAGATTCGTCCTGGTCGAATATAACGTTCTTACTTGCGGTTTTAAGAAGAACCAGGACTCAAGGGATGACCCCTATATAAGCAGTGCATTGCGCCATAACTAGAAAGCGGTGGATAGTATTGAGAAGACAGCTGAAGAAAAGTGTTGTAGCTAATTTTTAATCTTTACTTTGCCGCTGATCAGAAAAATTCGCCAACATATTCTAGACTTAGCGCTGAGTCGAACTCGGGACTTTCCGCTTCATAGTCTCTTCTTAAATACTTCAGTGCCTTTTATACCATAAACAAAAATGAGAAAAAAAATTTATAGGTTTTTATCAGCGAGTAGGGGTCAAATTGCCACACTCGATTTCGGTCGAATTTTTCAAGATTTTCAATATAATTGAAATATGAATTACGATATACATTCTTAGAAGTGATTCGGGTCTCAGCAGACGTGCTTTCCGTACTATAAACGGTGGGCTATTTCTTGCATGCGCAGCATGTTAATCTTCTGTGTAGTACGAAATGGTCATGTCTGTTGTTGGTCGACACAAGGTCTTGTCGTGTAAGAGAATTGCGATGCTAGCCTGCATGCCAGTCTGTAGGGCAGTCTCAACGGATGTTCTTACTGGATGTCGTCCCGCTTGACTTGGAAGGGATTCTCAGAACTTTCAAAGTCATGAAGGGACTACCACTTTTCGATTATGACTGGATTTCTACTGTGGATGGGGACGATGGGTGAGTTAAGGTGCTCTTAGGGGAGCGCCTTGTTTCCATCTGGCAGGTTAAGTAAACAAATAGCGACAATGGGCGGCTATTGTCTGCTACAGTACAGCAGACAATGTTGTGTTAGTCGTTCTGCAATTGTGGGTGCTGTTGGCCCAAAGAATTAACTCGTTAACTGCATGCTGATTGTCAAGAGCTCGATTTCATACTCATAAAACTCATGGGATTGCATTTTTCGGCTCTGCTTTTCCCTCACTGTTCATGCAATGCACTGTGTCGGAGCTATCAGAAGGAGAAAATGTGTTACAAAAATTTGAAGTAGCCATTTTTATTATTATTTCTACTTTGCCGTCGAGTTTTTCCTAACTATCGCAAAATGGCACTGCTGGTTGAGAGCATCACAGAGCTCAGTGGCATCGGATGCATGTCGGAGCGTCCACGTTTTCCGCACAATGGCTACAGCAAAGGATGCTTCAACCAAGAAAATTAAGAGCGACTTTCACATATTCTCTGTGACTGTTCTGTGCTGCAGCTTCTTTTTTATTTAAATGAGAATTGCTAACTCCATCTTAAGAAAATAACAACAATCCAGACTTTAGCTGTTTATTCCCCCCTGTGGTGTATGTCTGAGCTACATTTCATATATGTAAAGCCATTCCAACAACCCATGATGAAAGTTCTGGAAAACCTTTAAAAGATAACATGTGAGATTTTTCCCTATCAGCTGGACAAATAGATTGGCAAATCTAATCACAACAATCTCTACCTAAACACTCAAGAATGCTACTACCAAATCCATATCTGTTCAAGGCTATTATTACATGCCCCATGCTGGGCAGACTTCTTACAATCACTCCTTTTTTAATTCAATTTCTATTGAATAAACAAAACCGTTAAGAAAAATATTATTAAAATTTTGTGATTAATTGGTTTTGTTCCTTCGTAAACCTCCTTTATTTCCAAGTATTCAAAACGTATTTAAACTTCTAACACACAACAATGAAACAGAATACATTACAAAATGGAATAAAAACACAAAATCTATTAACCCGTTAACGAACCCCAGCATACTGCGCAGGTGTCAATCCAACTGTCAACTAATTAATTAAATTTCAATTGAATTTATTAAACATAACGCGCACTCTTACCTTAAGTTTTTCTCCACGAAGTCTGTTTTCATTTTTTTTAACAAAAAACGATTAATAAAAAATAAATAAAATAAAAGAAACAAACCCAAAGGCTTGTCAAAAACAAGATAAGCTGTCACCTAGATAGAGTATCTGGCATAGACCACCACATTTCTTACATGCGCTGTACACAACACAACAACTACAACAGCTCCAATAATAAACAAACTACTACTGTATGTTCCAAATAAAAAAAACAAAAACACTTACACACACACACACACACACACATTTTTATTCAGTTGTAAAAGCCAACTGCTAAAAATGAAAATATTGAATTTTCATTATTTGGTGCTGGCAAGTGTTGGATGGTTGGCTGACTTAAGAACCGAAACAACATTAAATGTTATTTTTACTTATAACTATTTTTTTTTTCTTCTCTGACTTGTTCTGATTGCGATTATGAGCCAAGCTCAGTTCTCTATTTGTACTTGCATTCTGACATTTTTAATAAAACCATTTCCATTCAAGTTGTTACCTCAACCTCGTCTGAGAAACACTCAAGAATTTTTTGTTTCTTCACTAACTTGGACAAAATGTCAGTTAATTCTGGCTTTAACAATTATGAATAGAATTCGTCTACACATACAGTCGTGATATGTAAAATATTTTAGAAATACCCAGCAAACATTTTTGTGCGAAAGTGTTAAAACTTAGTTGATTGTACTAAAATTACTGATTTTGGCCGGAAAATGCAATTATTTTGCTGGACGAAATTCGAAATGCTTTACTAATAGAAACAAGTTAGAACGTTATATTCGGCCGGGTCGAATCTTAAATACCCACCAAATATTTAGTACAAAAAAACTATTTTGTAGGGGCCACTTTGGGAGGGTCCGTAAGGAAGACATCTCATCTTTCCCATAAAATACTAAAACGTAAATTTTTGGTGTTATTAAGTGCAAAAAAATAAAATTTTTATAGAGTCATTTAGGGGGTAAAGGTGGGAGGAGGAAGATCAGAGAACAGCTCAACGTCGTCATAAAAGCTTTAAAATTAAATTTTTAAGGAATGTAGGCTTAAATTATACAATTTGTTAAATATTTACACTATTTTTCCATGTAATTTCAACGCCCACTAAAGAGGGTGGGGCCAAAAATGTTTTTTTCTGAGCTCAACGCTTTGGATCTTTTTTAACATAAAAATATATTTGCTTAACAAAATTACAAAAAAAAATTCCAAAAAAATTACATATTATTTTTTAGAAGTTGGCTTATTTCTTCTTAGGGGAAATTTGTTACCTTTGCTCGATTCGGCCCATTTGACCTATGCTATCCTTCAAAATATATTTATATCACATATCAAGCGTCTGACTTTTTTCGTTTGGACAGAATCGTGATTTCAACAAACGGACGGCCGGACATGGCTAGATTTCATTACTGGTCAATAATATTGATATACAAGGTGGTCCAAAAGAAGTCACCCTATTGGAAGATGCTCTTATTTTTGCAAAACGGCGCCGTTTGGCCACCAACCTTGAAGAGTATGGCACCACACGAGACGCTGCCAGTTGTGGCCGGCCCCGAAGCGCCTGTTCTGCCTAGAATATCGCCGCAGAAATATCGACCAGGCGCAGTGCCTCGCAATTATTCATCGGCCTGTCGTTCCTAAGGCAAATTTTGGTCAAAGACCTGAGCATGTTCAAGTACAAAGTCCAGTCTGTGCATCAGCTGCTGCTTGTCGAGCGCCAAACGCTTGTAACACACGCCCAAGCGATCCTCAATACCGAGGGCGAAGTGGACGATTTTTCGACCAAAATAATAATGAGGGATGAGGCTCATTTCCACCGGAGCGGTTACGTGAACAAGCAAAACTATCGCTTTTGGGCACCGAAAATCCACGAGTAATGCTCGAGGAGCCATTACACCCGCCCAAAGTGACTGTATGGTGCGCTGTTCACGCTGGAGGAATCATCGGGTCATTTTTTTTCGAGGACGCAGCTGGTCAAACGACAACAGTGGAACGAATTAGAACTAGAGAACATGTGGTTCGAACAGGACGGAGCAACGGCATACACTGCGTGAGCCACAACCGATATTTTGAAGGCGGCGTTCCCGAGTCGTCTCATCTCTCGTTTTGGCGATTTACGCTGGGCCGCAAGATCGCCCGATTTAACCGATCCAGACTTTTTTTGTGGGTTTTTTGAAGTCCCATGTTTACGTGAACAAGCCCGAGACCCTGGAAGTCCTTAAGGACAACATTCGACACGAGTGCGAGAATCTGTCGCCCGAAGTGATGGAAAAATGTCATAAAACTAGCCCGTATAGCAATCAATTGTGAAGGCGCCCAATAGGCCGATATCATCTTCTCGATCTTGCACTTTATCGGGCCTTAGAGGGATATTTCGCTGCGTTACACACGGACAAAGTGAATATACCCTCGAATTCTCTTTTGGAGGGAATACAAAAAGCTTTTGGCATGTCTTCCCAATATCATGTTAGTGGTGGTTAATAATTTAAATACTATTTTCGAAAGTATGCAAGTGAACTTGGGACAACACTGACAAATTTATCTTGTCAGCTAAGTTCACTGGGTTATATTTATATGTATGTATTCTATTTTATATATGTTTGAAAGTATGTTACAACCAAAAGGCGTTATAGTATTAACAAGATAAACAAATACCACAAACTGAGGATATAATTTATAAAATATACACTTTGAAGTGTTGTTACGAGTGATCGTCTGAGTTAAAAAAAATAAAACAGAAAAAACCGTACGATAATCACAAACGCTGTAGTATTTTTTTATATAGTTGAAGATTTGTGCTCATGTTGCCTCTTGGTAAACTGGAAGGCGCATGCGCACACGCCACTCACACCGTCAAATCAGTCATTTGTTTTGGTTTTTTTTTTGCCTTGTGTAAGTTACTTACATACACACATCTTGCCAACACACTGTTTTGTAATTTATTAAATTAAGTTAAAAGAACTGTCGTAGATATTTTTGTATTAAATCGGAAGCCCCTTGGCAGATCTGCAAAGAATGCTCTATTCTTAAAGCTAAGCAACGCTGCATAAATAATATATTACCGCTTTCATGTGACATATTTTATTTTTTACAGTCTCCGTAGTAAATGAAATCATTGAATACTGCAATCAGTGCTGCCAACTTTTTAAAACAAAAAAAAATTAATATTTAGTGACATTTAGCAGAGCTGCATTTTTTGGTACTTCTGAGTGAGCGCTCTTTTTCGCTCAGCTCACTTTATTGAACTAGTTCACGCAGTTAGTTCAGTAGCTTAAATTCATTGCAGATTCATTATTCTATCACAGGGTTGCAAAAATTGCTACAATCGATTTTTTTGTTGGTATAATAGGTATTACTTCTTCCCCCTTATTCATAAAAATGATGAATAACAGCGTAATACAACACTCCTTTAAGTCTCTCATAATTTTTATGAATAAGGGGGTTATTCTGTAACGATTTGTCAGCCTCGCGTCCAGATAATATCCAAACTAGAACACTTCTGTACTTCTTTTCTCTAGCAATTGACAATTTCTAGTTGGCCTTTTGCTATATCCAAGGCCCCACAGAATAATCACAGAAGTTAATTGTTGTCCACAAGGAATAGATAAGTGTCCTATTTTTGATATTGTCTTGACGTTACACAATAAAGCAGATGAATTCGCCATGCTGAATTGATTTCAGAGCAAATACATAAGGGAACATGTTTTGACGCAGCGAATAATTTAATTTATTTTGCCATTAAAACAAAGGACAATTGGGTTCTTTAATTTGATTAACAAAAAATTTTGCTAAAGTTCAATTCGACTTGATGGTTATCAGAAAGCACTCAGTAAAACGCGGATTGTTGTAACAGGGATGCTCAGTAAAGTGAACATTTCACTCATAGCAGCTCAGTTGAGTAAATTGTTCAATTACACTAGTTCGTTCATGAACTGCACAAATTTATGGACATGTATGTATATTATTACTTACGAGATCTGTTCCAAAAATATGGTGAATTTTGAGTTCTCTCAAAACCTAGTTTATTTATCAATTTTAATTTAAGGCCTTCAAAGTGTTTGCCGGCCCCAAGATATAAGATAATTGTGCCTGAATTTGTGAAATCCTTGAAGCATAAAATATTGCAACTGCTAAATTTTATCATCTTCCGTCTTAACAATGAATAAATTCTTCTACATCACTGGCAATCGATTTTTCCACACTCAACTTTTCGCAGTGGATCTTATGGTTATGTCGTATTATACAAAATTGTCTTTTAATCTCATCCATCCAGTTTTTCATCAGTCTGTTTAATGTAGCATCTGTCA
This sequence comes from Linnaemya tessellans, assembly GCA_951800035.1. Lineage (NCBI taxonomy): Eukaryota > Metazoa > Arthropoda > Insecta > Diptera > Tachinidae > Linnaemya > Linnaemya tessellans. The sequence continues at coordinate 27,386,859 of OX637534.1, forward strand.
TATTTTTATGTTATTTTCTTGCATCACGCTCATCGTGCTGCGTTGCTGAGTAATGAAATGAAATGGGGAAGAGCAAAAACAAAAAATGTCTCTTAAGCAAATTTGATAGGTGTTGTGCTTGCTTAGACATGCAGACACCTGTTTGATGGATCAAAATAGTTTTTTTAAGATGCGACATGCGATGCATAAAGCAGAGTTGCATTAGGAGAATAATTGTTTTACTTTTTATTTTTAATACAACAACTTTTGTGGTTTTTGAGAAGCAAGAATTGCAATTTTTTTTTTAAATAAAACAATTCACAAGATATTTTTTTGGCATAATATTATTGATTAAAAAGTCCAACACTCTGGAAAATATGGTAAATGAAATATCTATCTCCTACTCCTTCCTCATATTTATAAATGACCTTCTATGTCAAACTTCAAACCGTATCTACTCTTTCGCGGGTGATAGCAGATCTCGTCTCAATCTCCGAATGGGGCCTCGCGAACAGAGTTAACTTTAACCCTCATTAGACGCAGTGCTGCGTGCTTACGCATAGGCGGCTGGTTGAAGGTTCTGCGCCATCCGTATTTATGGATTGTATAGGTATTGGGGAATCAGAAGCTCTTGATGTTCTTTTTTTTTATCTTGGACCAGCACTCAGGGGATGAGCCCTATATATGCAATGCATTGCGCCGGAACTGAAAACGAGGGGATACTATTGAGGGGACAGATTGGGAAAGATGAGAAGATAGGCAGTTGTTTTTGTAGCTATTTGAACCTTTTACTTCGCCGGCTAATTTTTGCTACAGGACCGACGAAGGAGGGTGCTACTGTTACTCTGCTTTTTAGTACATGATCGTGTCAGTCGCTGCCAATTGTGTTCACTGACCAGTGACTATGCCTTCATCATTGAAACACTTGAGTGCTTCTTTTGAAATGTAAAAGATGTGATCAGTCCATCGAACGTCGCACGGTATTTTCATGCTGTTGGCTGAAGTAGTAGAACACGAGACTATGAAGCGGAGGGTCGTGAGTTCGAGCCCGCGCTGAGTCATGAAATATTGTGTTGAATTCTTCTGATCGGCATTAGTGCGTGGTTGTGTTAGTTGTTGCCAGCCTGTTTCAATGATGAAGGCCATCATGTACTAAAAAAAAAGCAGAGTAACAGCACCCACCTTCGTCGGTCCTGTAGCAAAAATTAGCCGGCGAAGTAAAAAGTTGAAAAAGCTACAAAAAAACTGTCTACCTTCTCATCTTTCCCAATCTGTCCCCTCAATAGTATCCCCTCGTTTTCAGTTCCGGCGCAATGCATTGCATATATAGGGCTCATCCCCTGAGTGCTGGTCCAACATAAAAAAAAAAATTGGGAACTTCACTTTAAGATAAAACTCTCCTATTCGCTTAGTTCAAGATAATTGGTTAAATGGGCGAACAATTCGATCGTCTTCACACTCATTTTACTCTTCACCGTTCCAACTGATCAACAAAACCAAGAAATGTGTGTAGCGAATAGAATTTCTTTGCTGTAGCGTAAAGTATTGAAGTAGACGTCGAAATGTCGTCGTTTTGAATTTGTTGACCTTTGACTATTTCAAAAATTTTACATTAGTGATGTTGGCTTACGTGTCAATAAAAGATTGCCTGAGCAAAAATTTAACACAAACGACCATCGCCTGCGTCGTATTCTTACTAATTGGGCTGCTTTGAAACTGGCCGAAAATTTGCAAAGAATTTTGTTCAGTGATGATGAATCTCCTTTTTGGTTAAATGGCCAAGTCAGGGAGGAAAATTACCGTCTTCGAAGCAAAAGCAACCCACAAGCAGTTAACGAATCATCGTCATCATCATTAATTAAAATTGAGTGTTTAGTGAATTTACATGCTGTTGGCATCATTGGTCCTCGATCGCTGTCTGGATTTTTTTCTCCCAAAAACTAATCAGCTAAACTTGAGGGACATTTGGTTTTTACAAAACGGCCCAACTTTTCATACAGCTCGCTTAACAACCGATTAATTGCAAAATAAACAACTTTATTCCCAGGAGGTGTCAGTGATCCTCGTTCGTGCGATTTAACACCTGCCTCTGTATTACTTTTTAGGGGGCAGGGTTAAGTCATTTTGACAGAAACTCTTGAATTGACGCCATACTTCCAGATTTATAGGAAAAATTAGCTAAAAATACGACTGATCAAATCGTCAAATGCTGGAAATTGTGTAAAAAAACAAATGTCAACAAACGGCAACTCTGAGATTAAAACTGTGTTGCCATGGGTTTGATAAAATTCTCGTATGCAACTTCTAAATCGTGATTGGGTGTAATTCAAAAACTTAGGATGGTGCGTGATTTTTAATACAGAAAATAGTTTTTTTCTTTTGAACTTTTAATACTAAAGAAAATTTGTATGTACAAACACACTTACATATCTATGTGTTATAGAAGTACATATGTGACAGCGAATAGAGAAAAATGGGAAAAAAAATAAATTTTCACTTCTTTCTTTTTTGATGTGGACAACATCTGAGCATCGAATGAAACCGATCCCATGCCCCAAAAGTGTTCCCTCCCAGAGATATGTGCGCTTTATAAAATGATGGTACCCCAAAGATACACGTATTTAAATCTTTAGAATGGCTCTCCTGAACAAACCCGGTTTTTACTCTTAGGTCCCTTTCTATTTTGCGCGTCACATATGGATATACTTTTACACACGACAGCAATTTTACTAAAAGCGCGAGCGATTTTGGAAAATTTTACTATCGTGCGTGAAAGTACGTGGTTAAAAATAATGCTTTCGAGAGCGTACGTAATCGTGAGCGCCTTAAATATTGCCGGGCCTGAAAAAATATGAGTTTCGTGATCGTGCGTGATCGTGAGCTTAATTTTACTTAAAAAAATGTTAATGTTAAGCCACCGAATAAAAATATAAATGAATACCGATGATGAAAGTGTAGCGGTTTACGAAAACAGCTGTTCTGCTCCGTTGTGTATGTTGGATAATTAAAACAGATTGACTTTCCTTCGTGCCTGTGAATATTTACTATGTCTTTCTGAGTTTATAAACCGAATTTTCGAACAATTCAAATTTAAAATGTCATGAAACAAGATTTATATTAAAAAAAATTTCATTCCAACAATAGTTTTGTCTTGTATTATGATTTTAAGTTCTAAAAAGCAGCCGATACCTATAGAAATCCTATATAAACCACCCTCGTACATGCAATGTTCTGACGGAAATTTTCATCCTTATGTTTGTAAGAATAATTGATCAGGAGAACACTAAAACCCGCAGGAAAATGATGCTGATATTTTAATCCTGTTAGTATTTTTAAAGTAAGAAATTCATTAGCAAAAAGTGAACATCTGCTCGTTTTTTGCTTCCAAGTTATTGCCTTTACAAAATTATTATCTCTATTATCAGTGTGCATGTGATTACATACAACCAACTTATCGCTGGAGTGATAAAATAAAAAAAATCTAACTTTAAAATGGCCCCAAAGCAACAACGTTGCCCAATCGCCTTGATACATTTTATATGAATCAAAAAACTATTTAGGCAATCAGGGCGTTCGCAAGGCGTTTTATATCACGATCTTAAAATTGCACAGCAGAGATAAAAATTTGCTAAACTAAAGGAATCTAAATCATACAAGTCAATTGATTGGAAAGTATTTGAAATAAATTTTTCAAAAAAATCATATAAGCCAATTTACGAGTATTTTTCGACAAAATGATTAATAAATTGGAACAAACATTTCATGGGATAACAACAACTCAATTAAAATCTTTGTAAAATCAAAATGGGCAATTGATATTGTCTTATTGTTATTTATGACAAGATGAGGTAAACGTATATTTTCTTTAATCCGACATATAATCCGGGCTTAAATATCTATTTTTACTTAAGCTGCGTTTATGTTTGTGTGTGTGTCTGTGTGTATGCAATAATTTGTAAAAACATATTACCGCATATAAGGTACTGAACAATCTTTGGCCTAAAACCAAATCAAAACATTAAACACCCCTGACTTAACTGATCATAGATCAAACAACCAGCCAAGCAACCAACCAACTAGACAATGATGACGACATGAGGGTATCGCTTAGTAACGGCGCGACTGCTGTTGAATGGACGGATAACAATGTTGGTTAAGAACCAAATACGTGTATGTATATTGAAAGAAACTCATATTCTAATTTAGCGTGAAGCGCACCTGGAGGCTGTTAAAGCCTACTCAATGTAACAATAACAACAGAACTGCACAGTACAAACACACAACAACAATATTAAAAATAAAATATGAACATAAAGTAGGGGGTTACATACTCCTATAATAGCGTTGAAGCTTATTTGTAACAGTCCTAAGAAACAAAATGAAAAATATGAAATTTGGTCATTTTTACTATCAACCCTAATGATGGTTTGTCCATAAAAACGGAACCGAGGTAGAAAAAAAAGAACACAAATATGTGCATGCAAATGCATGTATGTACGTGCAGCCACATGCGAACGCATTCATTGATCGCCTTAGCGATAATGAAGAGATGGCCATGTTGATAAAACTGATACACGTACAAATGAGTGATGAAACATAATGATCGATCATCAAACGATCGATGTACTGAATGTTTGGCAATACTTATGTACGAATATGAAAATGTACAAATGACTGGCGATAGGGTTTCTCCTGCATCGTTTTGTTTTTGTGCTTTTCTAGTACGAGTCTCTTACACTGCAGAAGTTTAGATGGATAAATGATTCTTCAAGTACAAGTTTTCGTAAATCTTTAATAGCACATGCATCCGTATCCGTCTTGTCTGTATGAATGAATGTCTCATATCGCATCACTATCGGCATATTAAACTGTAACCAATTGCGGCTTTCAACTTAAACTAATGTTTGAAACAATGAAAACTAAATCTGCCAAATAAAAATGTATATAAATTTATAAAAATAACGACAATGCAACAACACTTACGATCTCATGTACGGGACGACGGTATGAAAAAAAGAGCCAAAGGGTCGGTAAAAAAAGTTAGCAAACTTTAAAAAAGAAAAAAATTATAATAAAGAGAAAAAAACATTTATTAAATTAAGGTAAAAGTAATTTTCTGAAAAGTGGTTTAAATAGATTTCACTTAATCCAGTCGAGGCAATCATGTTCAAGCATGTATTTGCATGCTTTAAAGAAATAGTTCGATGTCATCGAGCAACTTCTAATTTCAAAGATGTTAACGTCCCTTCAAAAGCACATTTTGTTTTTCTACATGAGACGAGGCTGTTGGTGATGTCAGATCATGGTTAAGACAAGAACCTATAATCAAACCCATTTAAATTGAATTGGTTCGCTCAAAAAATGAGCGAATGAACGAGTTCGACACAAGCCTAGTGCAGACTTGCGTTTTTAATTGAGTCAATATTCACTATATTGACATAATTACCTTCCTATTCACATGTATAAAATTTAGTCAATTTAATTAACGTAGGACAACTAAAAGTAAACATTTTTCATATTCATGGGGACCTCAAGTTCAAATCTGGGATGTTTTTTATTTTAATATCAATAACTTAACATCAAAATGGATCGGCTTATTTTGTTTATGTTGTTTTTTTCACTTTTTCCTCATTTTAGGTGGTAAGTCTCGACTAAATCTGTTCAGTGAATGGACTGACTCTGTCCAAAAACGACTAATCGACACAGTGCTGCATTCGTAATTTTATTCAATATAATAAGAATTTTATATTTTTTTTTAAATAATTAATTAAAATTTTATATGGTTAATTGAGCTCAATAAATGCATTAAGTTATCGCAATTTAGGTAAATGTCTGCACACGGTATTATTAGTCTCGTGCCATTTGAAACAAATATTAACCTCAATTGTCTATTTCCGCAATCATATGGAACACGCAGAAGAATATAAAATTTCTCCTGGATAAAATAACTTTTAATTTTTTAAAGTGGAATAAGAAGTATATTTGTACAGTTGAATCCGCTTTAGTGCAACACGCTTTTCTGAAAAAAATCGGATTACTGAAAGTGATTCACTTCGTTTTAGCGAAACATCGCTTTACTGAAAATATTGTATTACTGAAAACCAAAAGCAAGCCCACACTACGTTTTGTATGAAACTTACTTCGCTTTAGTGAAAAAACAAACAATGACATCGAATCGATTGCATAACTTAAGGCTGAAAAAATTTTCCATGTTTTGTCCGTTAAAAAATTAAATGGCAAAATTTATTTGTCCTTTTCGCTCTTACGTACTTCATTTTATTTTTCTATTATACGCTTAACTGCAACAAATTTCAGTAATCTGAACTACGTTTAAGAAAAAAAAAATCGGATAGCTGAAAAAAATTGGGTTTTGGTTATTTCCAGTAAAGCGGAGTCGACTGTACCAGTCTCCCATTTGCGCCAAGAGTAAAAAGTGATGCAGACTTTTAGGAGTGGCAAGTAAATAATGGATTATAAGCTTTGAGTATCACAAGAGAGAGCAAAGTAGCGCCTTAAACTAGGCAAACCTAATAGCTGCAAAGTCGGAATACAAAATAAACGGAACCAGAAGATAAAGACACTAACGATCATGGTGAAAGTGGGATTTGAAAACTATTCTGATTCCAATAAACGGCATATAATTTTTATACAATCAAAACAATCATATTATGGTTGTGGTAAACTTTATAAAAAATCTTAGTTTTGTAATATTTTAAACCAACGCTTTTTACACAATTTCATTTGGCTAAAACCACATAAAGCCAAAATTTTGAACAAATTAGTGTTTTCATATTCGTAAAAGAATTTTGTAAATTAATAGAAATTTTATTTAAAGAATCAGTCATATACTTGACACAATAAATGCGAATATCTGTTTTCCGATCGTAATGACAGTAGAATTTTAAAACTATTTTGATCGCATATAACTTTTATTCACTCAAGACAACCATTCTATGATTGTGGTAAACGTTTTATGTTTACAGCAAACAAAAAATCTTGGCTTTGTTATGCTTTGAACTAGATATCGAGAAAGAAAGCTTTTTATACAATTTCATTGGACTAAGGCCACATAAAATTAAAATTTGTAATAAAATTTTTGCGTTTAGATTTGAAATTAGAAAATCTATTTCAGGAATCTGCGAGTATATTTGCTACAAAGTTGCAAATATATGTTTTTCCAGCGGCTACACTTTATAGCAGAAAAAATACGAGGTCTGTTCAAGAAACAAGAGAATTTTTCATATTTCTCACAAAATATTTATTTATTAATTAATTACATCTCCCATTGAGTTCTCTCAGCTATTCGGTTTATATGTCCTCAATCGTCGATAAAACCCCCTCCTTTTATGAGTCTTTTTTTTAGTAGGACCCTGTTTTTGTTTGTGAACAGGGAATGAGCCCCACACATGCTGTGCATTGCGCCAGCACCAGAAAAGAAGGGACAGTAGTAAGAAGACGGATCAAGAAAGATGCGAAGATTGAAAATTTTTTTGTAATAAATTTTTTGCTTCCGGGTTTACGGGGGAGGGCACTCTCAATCTTGGGAACAGGAAAATGTAGTAAATGTGGGTTAAATCTGGTGTATACGATGGTTGACTCGTGTTTACGGTGTTGCTTTCGGTCAAAAATTTCGGTGTTTTTGATCGAAATTCTGCAATTTCGGAACAAAGTTCACTATATGGCATGACCTTATCGATATTCCAGGAATAAATTAGAAAAAATTATATGTAGTAAGAATTTTAACGAACATTTTATATTGCTATATTAAATTGAATTAAGATTCTATAGGCTAATTGTTCGAAATTTTTAATTTAAATCTCAGAAAGAGATGATAAATATTCCAAGGCACAAAGGCAAGTCAACATCAGTTTTTGTTATTCAACTTACACAGCAGAGCAGAACAGCTGTTTTCGAAAGACGCAACCCTTTCATCATCAGTGCTCATGTGTATTGTGTTTGTCACCACTTATTAGGTGGCTTAGTTGAATGTGATACCAGTTCCTATTTACACAAATTTTATTGTGAAAAAGAATACGAGAACTGTATCAAGCTGATGTTAACATGTTATTGTTATAATACCCGTGTTACCGTTTGATTATTTTTCTTCATGTCCCATTTTTCTGAATTTTTTGTTCCATCATACCTAAGTCATATGAAAGGGTTGCGTCTTTCGAAAACAGCTGTTCTGCTCTGCTGTGTAAGTTGAATAACAAAAACTGATGTTGACTTGCCTTTGTGCCTTGAAAAAATTATATTCAGGGCAATAGTGGGTGCTGTTGGCTGAAGTAGTAGAACACGAGACTATGAAGCGGAGGGTCGTAAGTTCGAGCCCGCACTGAGTCATGAAATAGTGTATTGAATTCTTCTGATCAGCATTAGTGCGTGGTTGTGTTCCAATGATGAAGGCATGGCACTGGTCACTGAACATAATTGGCAGCGACTGACACGATCATGTACTAAGAAGCAGAGTAACAGCACCCTTCTTCGTCGGTTCTGTAGCAAAAATTAGCCGGCGAAATAATAAGCCTGACGTAGCCACAAAAAAAATCTCTATCTCTATCTGGTGTTAAACACAATACACATGAGCACTGATGATGAAGGTGTTGCGACTTTCGAAAACAGCTGTTCTGCTGTGTAAGTTGAATAAAACCGACGTTGACTTTCCTTTGTGCCTTGGAATATTTATCATGTTTTTCTGAGATTTAAAAACAAATTTCGAACAATTAACCTATGAATTTTAGTTCAATTTAATATAGAAAATATATTGTTTGCAATCTCATATGTATTTCAGAAAATTGTTTGAGACTTTTGAGGCAATTTCTGCAAGGCCAATAAACAAAATTTCAGCTATTAATCTCAAATTTCTAGTTTAATCCTTAATTTAATTCACTGATATTAGAAGTTGTATTGTTCTTGAACGCAACGCAAATAATGGCTGTGACCAGTAAAAATGTATGCAATAATTGGTAAATACGAAACTACCTTTACCCTGCACCAACATTAAGCGCGTCATCTGGTCTGGCCTTAAAGACTAAACATAAACTTCAACAAACTCATAATCACTGATGTAGGTTTTGTCTCAACAATAAACCAAAAAGTAAAATATTACAAATTCACAAAATCAATGCAAATGTTACGCTAATTTGGATGAAGAAACGTAAAGGAAAAAAAAACACAAAAACAAGGCGGCAACTTTCTGTTGAATGTGACACATAAAAGGATAATGGTAACATGAATGAATTTAATAAAAAAAACATGAATGAACGAAGAAAGAAAAACTCAATAGTTTTGCTTATAGCCTAAAGGTTTCAAGGTGTCAACAACAATGAACATTTAGCATGCCATGCAACATGCAATCAAATCCAGGCAACACAAGTCAAGTCAACAACAAAACACACAAACACATGATCGCAATAAAAATAAAACCAAACAAAAAAAAGAAGGAAAAGTTGATAGTAAATTGTGCGTGCCAAGGTGGAAGTTAGAATTAGACTGTGAAATGCAATTTGTTTGCACCTTGCCGGCACATTCAAATCAATTTTCCAACGGTTTGGGTGGCAATTTCTAAATATCGAAAGGAAGAGCTAAAGGAAATTTGTCATCAAAAACACCTTAAAATCTACAAATATTATGTTATTCAATAAAACTTGTCCTTAAAACAAATAAAAATACTTCATCGGCATTGACTTTAAATTATAAACAAACTCCATGGGGTTTGTCTTTCTCCCTCTCTCTCTCTTCCTCTAGCACTGCCTTTTTAACAATGCAAACGGAAGTTATAGTTTTTCTTAAGGACACGTGACTTTTTGGAATTCCCCTAGACTAAAATATTTAAGTGCAGTTACAGCCAAGGCTAATGTGCGGTTGTTTGTCACCGTTTTTGCACTTCCAAGGCGGCAAATCTTCTTTATTTATAGTCATGGCATATCATTCATTCTTTTTATTCTTTTTTGTTTCTTTTGCAACTTACCTTTATTAGTTTCTCTCTTATTTCCCAACTGAATAGGCCCGGATTGGCTTTGCACATTTCTTTTATGCGTGACTCGATCTCTGGTGAAGTTACTTTCGGCTTAGAGCCGCCTATAACACCCGGTCGTATTGAGCCCGTTTCTTGATAACGATTTAATATTTTCGAAACACAACCGTGCGATACTCTCAATTGGCGGGAAATAACACACGGCCTTACTCCACTGGCGGCCATTTCAACGATTTTTAAACGTATATGATTCGGCAGCGGACGTCCATTTATAAAAACGCCACCCAGCTGATTGACACGACCCTGTCCTGGAAACGAAAAGTTGTTTGTTACAATAATTTATTGGATGAAAAATCAATTACTTCTAAGAAAACTTAAATTATTTATTACCACAATTAAAGATTAATGCACTTCAGAAAAATTTTGTTCGCTATTAACAATGAACCCACAGAATCTCTAGGTTCATAGTCCAAGTGGCACTTTCGGCTATGCCGAATCTTGTACACCCTTCACCGACATGCATTTAGTCCAACCGTGCCACCTTAATTTTGATCTTTCTGATTTTCTTTAATAATTTCTTTCTTTGTGAAATATAAAATCAGTTTCATTTAGAAAAAAAAAACGCATTTTCCAGCTCTGGAGGTTATTTTCTGCTTTTCTGACTTGTAATACTTCGTTCACGATATCGTGAACATATTTTGACCCGGTTGGTAGCTCCCGTCGTGGTTTTGGATTGTCAAGAATAGATTAATATTTATAATCGATTAGACAAGCCATTTAAAAGTTTTGTTCTGAAGAAAAAAATGTCAGGTCCAAAAAATCTACTGGTCCAAATCGGTTCCAATTTACAGGGAATCCAGGTTTGAAAGAAACCTTTGAAACACCACTGGCTTGGTTCGAACACTAATTGATCAGATATATAATTTCAGAGTTCTCTTTAAAAAAATCAGTTTTTTCGAATCTTATGAACGCATCAACCGATTTGGAACCGGTTGATACCGCTCGACGTGGTTTATGTTTGTGAACAGCTGATTAATTTCTAGAATCGATCGGAAAAGGTGATCAAAAATTATTCTAAAAAAAACACTTTCGAAAACTAAATTTTTGTTCGGTTTTTTAGATATTCCCGAAAATATACCAGTTCGGACCTGTTCCCATTCACAGGAAATCTAAATTCGAAAGCAATCTTTGAAACGTGACTAGTTTGGCCGAATTTCTGCCGTTCAAAAGTTATAGGCGCCGAAATTAGGCACAAACGCGGAAAGATACATAAACATAAAGACGTAATGACGGCTTCTTAGGAGTAGTCGGGAAAGTTTCCAGGGAACTCAAAACGACGAGATTTGGCGAAAACCCCAATTTTTTCAAAATGGGATAGAACCAGTAACTTCTCTTTTTTTTAATTTAAAAAGTAGGAAGTTAAAAAAACTGAACAAAATTATTTGATATACCAAGAAATTAGTTTAAATATTCCAGGGAGCAAATTACCGCACTCGATATCGAACGAAATTTGTATTTAAATTGTATGGAAATTTCGCTCGATATCGAATGCGGAATTTGGCCCCAGCTCTGGAACAGTATTTTGGATTTTGACGAATTTTAATAGCAATCTATTTAGAACTATTTCCAATACATTAATACAAGAACGAAGCCTCCAGCTTTTTTGCGGGCTTCGTAAATCCCATTTCGTGCACATATAAACGAGCACCGCTTATTCGACTTCCCTGTTCAAAATGACCTCAAATTAATATTGTGGAAATTACGGATTCACAGACCCATTTATACAATTTCATCAATTTTTTTAAAGCATCCCAAGACTCAGTAGTGGATCTTCGAACGGCAACGTATCTGCTGGAATTTATGGCAACTACAAACATCACGGCTGGAATAATCAATGCACTGAAGATAATGGATTCAAGCTCGTTCTCAGCCAAGTCATGCTGGCAGTGTTCTTGATGGCGAATGCATAGCACTTTTTTCAAAAATCTTTACCTTTGATCGACATTAATGGTTTAAATTACGTGAAATTTAAAAAAAAAACGTCAAAACATTCCGTAAAAGAAAGTTAAGAAGGCAAAAATAACTAATACAGTCGAATAAAATGGATATACATATATCGATTTCTCAAAAACTGGAGCCAATCTGACACTTCCAAATGTACTTTCGCACTCAGGGGACTCTCCCCTAATAGTTCGAAAAGGATACAACGAAATTCATCTTTTCGACTATCACAGTGTAATTAACGGAATCATGCACTTGAAAAAAGTACTTCCATAATGCGCTGCAAAAAAAGGAGCGTCCATTTAGCGCATTGGCCCAAATTATAGCATTCGACATCTAGCAAAATTTCAATACGATTCGAATGCCGTAACTTGCCCTGTGATCTTATATGAATGTTTTTTTGCATTATAGTCTGGCAGATAATTTTATGTCATTTATTTTCTTTATCGGGTTTCCGACATATATGAATATACGTGGACCTTTCGATCAGTCCAAACTTTGACTACTTTTTTCCAATAATTTTAGCTTTATGCCGTCAATGGTGACCTAAATATTGTCTTCCAATACTTCAAAAGCCTTAAATCATACTAACGAGTGGGAGCCAGTGCTTTTGGAAATGAAGTTGCCATCAAATTTTTTGATGTGTTAACATCTATACGCGCGCCTGTAGGGCAGTAAACTATCAGTTTCAATACATACGCAAGTGTAAGTGTAAGAGTTTGTTTGTTCGTTGCTTGGCGGTCGGTATTGAAAGTGATTATTGGGCGATTTTCATATAATTTTCCCACGCGATTTTCTCCGGAAATTCATAGCCGATTTTATTAATTTTTGTATTAAAACGCTAGTGCGGGTTTCGACGAAGAGTTTAGGCCAAAAATTAAGGCGATCCGATATTGGCGAGCGGAGATTTAAGTGTTTTAATTCGGAGTATTAATTTGAAGTAATATTAAAAAAGTGTTTTATGTTGATCTTCGGTTTTGTCTTATGCATAGCAAAGAGAATAGTGACGTGGTTATACGTACATATATAAAATTGAGATAGCAAGACAGCAACGGATGTAGCTTATGTACAAACATAACAATGTATGTATGTACATTTGTCTGTTGCTTTGCATTCTCTTTGTTTTTTGTGGGTTTAAAATAAAATAAATAAACAAAAAGGTGTTAACACATCGCCCGTGAGTTCGAACACTCATTAATTTTTTTTTTAAATAAATAGATTGTTAAGTAAGATGTATGGCAAGTTGGACCCAAATGCCTTCGATGTCTAGCTGTTTAATATTTGAAACCAAAAATTTTAGACAGCACGAGTCGATAGCACTCACTTTCAGCGTAACGACAGCTCCTCGCTGATTTCGATAGCTATAGGTAAGGTTGCCGTCCGTCCTCTTTTCCCCGGACGCCGTCCTCTTTTTTAGATCGTCGGGGTCCGTCCTCCTACTTTTTTAACAAGTGTCTGGGTTTGTCCTACTTTTTGCTGCTTTTACATTTTCAAAATATCAAAACTGCTACATTTTCGCTCATAAGTAGCCAAGCTAAATTTTTAAAAACAAAGCGCACAAAGTAATTTACAAATAACACAGATTTCGTACGAATCAATTTTCGTTCGAAATTGTGAAACAGCCAGTAAAAATCACTATTTTGAACAAAAAAAAAAGGGCTATATGTGATGGCATCACTGTATGAATTGTCAACCACTTTATTAATATTTGAAAAAATGTGATAGACATGTATTGAAATGAATATAAATTTTTTAAATAAAAATAAGTAATTTTGTATATTTTATTCAGTTTTTTAATTTTTATATTTGAATTTTAGGCAAAAAAAAAGAGTCCTCTTTTTTGAGTCAAATGTCCTTTTCTAAAATTGGAAATGTCAACCCTCGCTATAGGGAGCATTGATGCCTTCAGCACTTAAACAGACACACAAGTTTGTCTTGTTGATGGTTACGAATTGAGAAGAGTAATAAAACTAGTACAAAGACGATCGATAACTGCACGAATTGCTTTAACCACTAGACCAATTGCGTTGGCCGTAAGTGAACTATGAACACATTTATTTTTGTCAAAGTAAATTTCCACAATGTGATGCATTGATCTGGCATTAAATGATTCATGATCACTTGCCAAATCTTACTGAACAGAAATGTCAATACAGTTTGACACTTCTAGCTTTCGAAATATATTTATCGATATTGTCCTGTGGCTAAGCAAACATCCGATAGTTAACAAGATTAATTATAGAGCGCAATATTTTTATGGTGCTCCCAATCGTATTCTATTAGTTGTTGGCTGTTATATCGTGGAAACCACAATTGCAACCTCAGCGCTTGAGTGGCTTTGATCACTGAACTGCTGGCTGAAAAATACTTAGCTCCTTATTTATAAAAAGTATTTTTGACTTATAAATGGTTTATAAAACACATTTTCATACAAAATGTGTTTTATAAAGCATAAATATGTTTTATTTGCAATTATTTTTGTTGCATATCAAGACATAATAAATCCAACGAAGACTGAAAATTTAAAATTATTTTTTAACTATTCAGTACTATTGATATGAATAGAGGAACAAGGATCTGAATTGGTCGGACAAGGGAAGTATATAAAAGTTTTGTGATGTAAGGATCCAGAAATGCCTTGCACCAGTTGCTTAATAGAGTTTATTTAGCATTCCAGAGATGTTATCACGAAAGTGAAGCCCATGATGCCAATATTCAAAATTGTTTCAGCTTTATTTAAAATATCAGTATCACTATAATGGCAAGTCTCCATGGGATTGTGTCTGAAAAATGACATGTGCCCGCACTTCTTTACATTTAAATCCAATAAATTAAATCTGCAATATTGACTATTAACATCGCTAAAACAGTTAAAAATGTTGGCATCATCGGCTTACATCAGTACTTTAGAATGCAAAATAACAGTAGAAATATTATAATAAATAATTATTAAGGAATAAAGTGAAAAAAATTGGATCCAAGTGACGGTTATGGAATTATGATTGATTTTTGAAATAACATATCCAAATTTTACTTATTGAGTTCTTTGTGATTTTAAAGCCGAGTAACTAAAGCCGATAAGTAATAGTTTGTGCAATAAAATATTGTGGTTAACTTTGTTGAACGCCTTGTAAAAGTCGGTGTATGTCGTATCGTTAGCGATTTTATTTGACAATAGCTTTCATTAGCAATAGTGGTGAGTTCCAAAACAATAGTTGTAATTGAACGGAAATTGCGAAAACCACGTTGACGAGGTGATATGGAATGAAATTAATTTGATGACATAAAAGGTGGGCAAATTTGGGGTTAGAAAGTAAATTGGATGTCAAATGATGAAATGCGAAGAATTGGCCTTTATTTAGTAAAAAATTGAAAATTTTAATCATGGAACGCTACACTCTTGAGCAAGAAATTTTAGGTGCGAAAAATTTTTTACTTGTTTTTTCTTTAAGAGTAGGACCAGCACTCAGGGGATGACCCCTACATATGCAGTGCGTTGCGCTGGAACTAGGAAAATTGATGTGTCTGTTTATATTCGATTTGAACCTCCTCAAATTGTAAGTGGCGGGGAAGACATCTGCAGGTAGTTCGTTCCACATACGGACTGTTCGGCCAAAAAACGAATGTTCTCTGTAATGCGTAGTGCGATACGTTGGAATATCGACCACAAACGCATGTGCTCTTGATGAAAAACGCGTTGAGCGTAAGAAAGAATGGGTTTCAGGAACAAGTTCCCTAATCTCACCAGAGCACATGCCATTGTAGTGGCATACGCACCCCACATTGCGGCGATGCTCAAGTCAATAAAGTTGGCTACCCTACTGTCTCCGATGAGTTTCATCGCCCTATCCGGTACGCGGTCAAGTAACTCCAAAATAGACTTTGAAGCACCGGCCCAGACATGAGAGTTGTATTCCATCTTCGGTCGGATGTTTATTACTCCTTAAAATTCGAGCAGCTTTTTCATGTAATCAGGCTCCTTCTGAGTTTTTTTTTTTTTTTTTTTTTTTTTTGAGTAGGACCAGCACTCAGGGGATGACCCCTACATATGCAATGCATTGCGCCGGAACTGAAAACGAGGGGATAGTATTAAGGGGACAGATGAGAAGATACAGTTTTTTTTTGTAGCTATTTCAACCTTTTACTTCGCCGGCTAATTTTTGCTACAGGGCCGACGAAGGTGGGTGCTGTTACTCTGCTTTTTTTTAGTACATGATGGTGTCAGTCGCTGCCAATTATGTTCAGTGACCACTGCTATGCCTTCACCATTGAAACAGGCCGGCTACAACTAACACAACCATAAACTAATGCTGATCAGAAGAATTCCACACAATATTTCATGACTCGGCGCGGGATCGAACTCACGACCCTCCACTTCATAGTCTCGTGTTCTACTACTTCAGCCAACAGCACTCACAAATCGCTAAATTCGAGTCTTACGGTACTGTTGCTGACAATAAACCAAAAACAATACGCTCCTAGTGGCCGCAGTGATGCAGACATGGCCGCCGTACAGCATAGTGTTGAGAATGAGCCTGGAACATCAACTCGTCGACGTTCGCAACAATTGGCTATCATCCGAGGAACTTTGCGCAACATTTTGCTTAAAGATCTTCATCTTCACTCTTATAAAATTGAATTCGTAAATGAACTGCACCTGACCGGCCATTGTTTGCGTGGAACGTTTGTCAATTGGCTGTTTTGAAAAAACCGAATGAAACCGACGCATTTTTCATCAAAATCATCTTTACAGATGAGGCCCATTTTCAATTCATGTAAATATACAAACAAAACTGGTGCATATGGGACTGACAAAATCCACAAATAGTCCCCGAAAAACCATTACATTCAAAGAACATGACCGTAAGGTGCGATTTGAGGTCAGGTTGCATCATCGGCCCGTATTTTTTCGAAAATTATCAAGAAGACACCGTCATCGTGAACTCCAATTTTTCCTTTTTGCCACAATTGGTTGTTGGTTTCAATAAGATAAACAATTAAGTTACGGCATGAGCAAATTCCTAGTCGGGTAACTACTCGATTTGGCGATGTTAATTGGCTGCTTCGTTCTTGTGATTTAACGGCGCTGGATTATTTTCTCTGAGGCAATTTGAAAGACTGGGTTTACGTGAACAGACCACAAACAACTGACACTCTGAAAGATGAAATTCGTAGCTGCATTGACGAGATGAGCGAAATGCAAAATGTGGTTAAAAATTTTGTGATAAGAGCGGACGTCTGACGACATGCTAGAGGAGGACATTTGTCCAACATCATATTCCCTTACTAATTCCCATACTTTACTTTGATACCGGTTTATCTCAAAAAGTGTGCTTTTAAGCCATTCTACTTTTTAACCTCAAATTTACCCACTCTTTAGTTAATCTGTAAGAATTTTTTTAAAGAAGTTTTGCATTAATTTTAGCGTTTTTAAATAGAGGAAATGTCGTTTGTGAGGATAATGTAAGAGAAGAACTCCTGTTCCACATAAGCGGAATATAAACTGAATTCAAGGCTTTTCTTTCCGATATCATACGAATAACTTAATAACTTCGCCGTCTCACGATGTCACAAGATAAGGCTCTGTCTCACAATTATACCTATTCGACGGAAGGATATCTAGAGATGTAGTGGCATCGATGTCTAGAGATACATACATATCGTGATATCGTGGGACAGCAGGTTTTTGATGTGTTAACATCTATACGCGCGCCTCTAGGGCAGTAAACTATCAGTTTCAATACATACGCAAGTGTTAGGTGTAAGATGTAAGAGTAAATCATCGTTTGTTTGTTCGTTGCTTGGCAGTCGGTATTGAAAGTGATTATTGGGCGATTTTCATATAATTTTCCCACGCGATTTTCTCCGGAAATTCATAGCCGATTTTATTAATTTTTGGATTAAAACGCTAGTGCGGGTTTCGACGAAGAGTTTAGGCTAAAAATTAAGGCGATGCGATATCGGCGAACGGAGATTTAAGTGTTGTAATTCGGAGTATTAATTTGGAGTAATATTAAACAAGTGTTTTATGTTGATCTTCGGTTTTGTCTTATGCATAGCAAACAGAATAGTGACGTGGTTATACGTACATACTTATATAAACATGAGATAGCAAGACAGCAACGTATGTAGCTTATGTACAAACATAACAATGTATGCATGTACATTTGTCTGTTGCTTTGCATTCTCTTTGTTTTTTGTGGGTTTAATATAAAATAAATAAAAGGTATTAAGTATTTTTTTTCATTTTTAATGTACATCTACTTAGTGCGTCGGTATTAAAAGAAAAAAGAAAATATATGGAAGAATATCGGAGGAAAAAGAGAGAGCAGGCACAGCTTCTTGCTCAACCAGTCTGTCCAGAATATAATAAAATTTATTCATTTTTCACTTCTGCCCTACACCGAAAATGGCTCACGCGAACTAGAAGAGGACTATTTTTCAATGCCAATAATAATGGGTGGTGACTTTAACACGAATTTTTCAACCGTAGAAGCACTACCTCTTATCGAATACCTTTACGATAAATTCAAGCTTACCATGAATACTTCGTTAGAGTCCCCAACTACTATCCAAGGAACTACAATTGACGCTGTTTTCTCACGTTATATCGATAGGATACAATCAAAAGTTTATGTGTCATATTTTAGCTATCACAGACCAACTTTAACTGTGTTGAAAACATAACATTAATAAATTATACAAAGTAAAATTAAATTCAATAAACTATTCTTTTTCATTAAATACTTTATATTAACTCTACCTCCGGGTTTGTGGGTCTGTGTTCATAGAAATCGAACAGGAGCCGTGTAACAAAAAGGTGTTAACACATCGCCCGTGAGTTCGAACACTCATTGATTTTTTTTTATTTTGCTTAATGTAGAATGCACTCACCTTGAAAAGGATAACCGGCGAAAATCGGTCGCATGTTTAAAGAGTTGGCACTGGACATATCCATGATGCTAGGAACTATTTGTGCAAGTTTGCTCTTAAAAAGTAAAGTTGAGATATCCTTAAACTTAAACTATTGTGTAAATCAAAAGCCTTTTCAAAGGATTCAATTAATATGATTGCACTTTTTCATAAATGAAATAAAAATTGCTTTTTAAAATCAAAAATCATTGAAATATTTTTCTTTTTTACACTCAACACTCAGCATTGCGTGGAGGCTTTAGTACCGGCGGTTGTCGCTTAATTTTTTTTTTGTTTTTTTTTTTTTTTTTATTGAAAAACTTTTTTCTGCTGTTCGTTTTCTCCAGTTAACAAGTAACAGATTTTATTTATTGCTTTAACGAAACGTTCATGTTTTCTTAATGTTGCTATAGATTAAACGCGATATCTTCTATTCAATGAAGCAGCACGACACTTGGCCAACAACTACAGAGCGCGCGCGAGCATAAATTAATAGAGCCGCAACAAGATCACAAGAACCACTAAAACTGGTTCGTCAAGTATTGTTTTGCCAGAACGCAAAGTGGCCAAAAGTAAATTGTATTGAATGCACGCGACAACCCGCTGTGATATAGAGCATCACAACAACTCGCGGCCTCTTACTCTCTGTTGTATCAGCTATTGAACAAAAGGGGCGTCATTTTAATACTCAGCATGAATTAAAGATATAAAACCAGTTGGGGCTTTTTATTCACGACTTTTATTAAATAACAAATATTCCTGTACTTCGGTGGTGGCTAAGCAATGGCAACGATCAAAGCTTGTGCTCACAGAAATTGGTAATGCAGTGAAAGAAGAGTTGCACCATACAAAAAAGTATAGTATTGGCCATCTCTCTTCAAGTTGCACTGCTGACAGTACGTGCTTGTTATTAATCAACCGCGTGTGTTGGTGCTGTTCTCTTGATAAACAGTTTTCAGTGTCTACAATTTCATTGTATAGATCTTTTGTAGTTTTCTGATTGGCTGCTGGGGAAAAAGGGTGTTTTATATTTTATTTCCTTGTTTTATATCCCGTTTAAATTATATTCTGAATTTAGCCACCACCATACAATTTTAAAACTACCACCACCATTAACTATTAATGATCTACAAAAGTCGCCAGAAAAAATCGAAAGAAAGAAAAAACAAACACAAAAATACTAACGAACGAAGCCAGCTGTCAGGATGTGGAAGAAGCTGTTGTCAGTTTCCTTTGCCATTCAAATCAATGGCTGCCATATTTTTGTGTTCATTCACTATTGTGCAGTTGA
This sequence comes from Linnaemya tessellans, assembly GCA_951800035.1. NCBI lineage: Eukaryota > Metazoa > Arthropoda > Insecta > Diptera > Tachinidae > Linnaemya > Linnaemya tessellans. The sequence continues at coordinate 27,407,018 of OX637534.1, forward strand.
CATTTTCTTGTGTGTTTGGGTTTGCAAATGCATGACATTTAAGTATATCGTTGGCAACCAATTAAACCGTGAAGGCTGGCTGCCGTTTATATTCTGTTTGCAATACGTATTCGCTGTTAGCTTATTTTTTGTCCTCATGTCCTGCTCTAACCGGGTGTTTTGTGTGGAAATAATGAATGATTTTTTTTTTGGCTTAACTTCTTGTTACTAGTGCGTGGACTATTGCACCCACGGTAGTAGATTTATTTTTATTCATTAATGAATAATATGTTGGCATAATGCTGCTTCAAAACATAAACGTTTGCTGGCAAATGCAGAGTATGAAAGCAACAATTCATTTTTGGATACAAATCATGTGCAGAGGACCAACAAATTCCGTTTTTTGTTTTAAAAGAAAAATTCGGTCTACTCTAATCCAACTCTGCTTTAAAGTAGAAAATACACCATCATCTATTGAACAGCAAAGGAACAGCCCTATAGCACAAAATTAGCCGGCGAAGTAAAAGGTCCTTCTTCAGGTGTCCTCTCAATACTATCTCTTCCTTTATAGTTAAGGCGCAATGCATTGCATATGTAGAAGTCGTCCTTTCGTTCTACTAAGAAAAAAAAAACGTACGAAAAGCTGTCCTAAACATCCTAAATTCTTTCGCCTACTGGATCACAATATAGTCGTTCACACTGAGATCACGGTTTTTGCAGAAGGGATAAAGTGGCTAAAGGAAAATGATAACAGACTTCCAATTTGCATATTCGCGGACTGCAAGAAAGTCACCAAAGCCCTACGAAATCATATCATAATCAATACCGTAGCGTCGTACAAGGCAACGATGAGACAAACTCATGCAGGCAATGTGGAGGTATCGAGGTAATATGGCTTCCAGGGTATCAGGCAATACCTGGAACCAGAGAGACAGATTAGCTGACAAGGATGGAGTTATTAACGACAGACATTAGACTAGAAAACGTCAGACCATTTCAAAGACGATCTAAACCAATGATCTATAGAGCAACACCTCCCCGATTGGCAGAACTCACATGGCGGTAGAATGGCCAAAATTCTCTGGAGTAAACCAAATAAGGACAAGACAAGAGAAATTCTAAGTCGAGTGGGCCAACACTTTGAAAGTTGGTTAACATAATATAAGGACATTCACAGTTAAGGAAAGACCTGCGCGCAGGGGTATTTGTGATGTTTTAATATGAAGACCAACATCTTCAATAACGAAGGGCAGTATGGTTTTCGCAGAGCTCGCTCTACGAGAGACCTGCTGGTTCTGTTAACAGAAAAATGGTATAATTCCATTCACCATTTCGGCGGGAGTAAGGCGGTGGCTCCAGATATTTCCAAAGCATTTGATAGAGTGTGACATGGTGGACTTCTGTCAAAACTGACCGCTTATGGTGTCGGTGATGATTTTTCTCGGCTTATAGCGAGCTAACTGGGAGACTGCACTATAACAGTTATTATAGATGGGGTCTCATCAAACGAGTCCCAGGTAAATTCAGGGGTACCACAATTCTCTCTTCTGTGTCCTACTCTCTTCCTAATAATTGTAAATGACCTTCTAGGTCAAACTTCAAACCCTATCTAATCTTGCCCGGATGACAGCATCATTAATCATTCGCTCTCGTTCCCCAGCCGAGATTGATGTTAAAAGAGAAAAAATGAATGCTCACAAGTGATTTCGTGTCAATCTCCGAAGGGCGCCTCGCGTACAGGGTTAACTTTAATCCTTATAAGATGCAGTGCTTACGCATTGGCGGCTGGCGCAAGGTGCTGCCCTATTCTTCTTTATGAGTGGTATTAGCTGTTTGAGGAGTCAGAAACTCTTGATGTTCTTGGCCTGGAAATACAGTGCGATGTTCTCTGGACTGATCACATTTTTGTCCATGTCTCAAAAGAAGCATTCAAGTGCTTCGGTTTTTTAAGACGGTGTACATACTTCACTCCATCTGATCTCCTCACCCTATACCGCCAATATTCGACCGAAATTGGAATACAACTCTCATTTATGGCCCGGAGCTTCAAGGTTTATTTGGATGTCGCTCGACCGCGTCCAAGACAGAGCGAAGAAGTTCATCGGTGACAGTAGGGTAGCCAACTCTATTGAATCACTGGAGCATCGACCCAAAGTGGGGTGTGTTTCACTGTTTTTCCGGAGTGTGTTTCACTGTTTTGCGAGCTACTCGCTCCTCACGCATACTTTTGTGGTTGCGTTACCAGTGAACCGCACCACGCATTACATAGAAAATTCGTTCTTTGGCCGAAAGGTTCGTATATGGAACAAACTTCCTGCTGATGTCTTTGATGCTACTTTTGAATAGGGGCAGTTAAAATCTAACGTCCACAAACACAATTACCTCTATCCTTCTTCCCATAAGCAACTTTCCTACTTCTGCCACAAGACCAAAAATAAAAAATATTCAAAATAATATGCGGAACCTGCCAGGAAGATGACGAAATACTTGGGCACCTGTATCCCTGTCCTGGTTTCAGCCAAATCAGGAAACGAATATTTAATTCTGAAATTATGCCAGATATAGAATATCTTAGTAATTCTCAATAGAAAGATTTAAGGAAATATTTTGAGGAAACAAGATTCTTAGCCTAACCAGGCTCATAGGTTTTTGGTTTTATATTGGGAGTCATCCAAATTCTTCAAATAGAGCACAGCGTGCAACCAAGGCATAAGTGTAGTCCGTAACTGGTTGAAACAATCTCGTGTCCCTGTGTACAATCTAATCTAAACTAGGCAGCCATAGAACCGATATTGGACGAGAATCTTGTTTCGGTTAGAAGTCTTCCTTCGACCCAAATCTCTTACCACGCAGGCATTTTTTCAGATTTGGAAACAGAAAATAGCTGCAAGTAGCCAAATATGAAGAATATGTGGGATGGTGTATCCTTATTTATGAGTTTTGCCCTACTGAATACACACGTGAGCACTCCTGTAATTTATTTTTGCCAAAAGCTGTAATTTTTGCATTGTGAGGGATCCATGCATCTATGGTTATATAAAGTCAACTGGAAATCTTCCGATTCGAACATTCCTTTGAAATGGTTACACGGTCGAGCGTGAGCAGTCGCGGTATCCTTCTTGCTGATAGATTTTTCATGTTCAAGTATTTATATAAATTGTGGTGTACAGCGTCCAATATTATTCAGTGAATTTCATCGCTTTTGGTCTACCCAAGGCAGAATTACCAGGTACTCTCACTAGTACAACAATTAACAACACCAAAAAGCACACGTATTTTGTTGGTAGAACATTTAGAGCTAATGTCAAAATCCAGGAAGAAGAAGCATCATTAACAAGGAAGATTTAAGAAATAAAAAAACATTTTATGTGGCTTGTATATAAACTTTTGACAGTAGTTCAACACGCACCAAGGAAAATTCAATACACAGCTGCGCTACTGAGAGTACCTGGTAAATCTGCCTTGGGTCTACCCGAATGTATGGCGTCACTTGAGTTGGTATGACCACAATGGGACTTAGTAAACCACCTGTTAACCATTGAAATTGATGGTGCAGGGTTCCCAGACTTCTTTTTTAGTCTTTCCCTGTTTTCGCTGATGATATTTTTACGCCAAAGAAAAATCATTTTTGCTAAAATACAGTTGGTTGCTTGGGTTGAATGACTGTCAAACATAAACTAAGTAACGCTGATTGCTCGAAATGGGACTGTAGCCTATTAAAGATAGTGGCTGACGTTAACAGTGTTTGCATTTAAGGTTCCTGCGAGGGAAATTCGAAAAGTCAAGGGAAATTGATAAAGCCCTCGTAGCAAAGACTATTAGGATTGTGGAAAGAACACTCCCAAATGAGGTAAAATAATAATTTTGATGGCAAGCGGAATCCTATGTGAAACTACAGAGTTGTATTGCTGGAATTTTCAAGTACCTTAAAATTCAACATTTAAAATTTTTGTTGAAGCAGGGTTTCCCATTACCCCTATCACTTAATTGCTGATGGATATCCAAATGTTCTGCACTTTCCAAGATTCGTTTAGTGTCTTTAGAGCAGATGTATTTGTTATTAAAAGTACGAAAATTACTTTAACGGGTAAGCGGTTTGAGATTCCCTGGCATTATACAGCCACCTCATTAACTACGAGAAAAAAAATTAATAAAGCAGTGAAATACTTCGCATGAATACTTCGCATAGACTGTAATGTTATATTCAATTCAAGGACTAATAAGTTCCCGCCACCAACTTGACCTGGTAAATATACATGGGAAACGGTTGACAATTTTAGCACAAAGGCGAAGGTGAGGAGAAGACTTTCAAGTATTTAGTCTGCTTTTATTCTGTAGTGGGATAACGTCCCATGAAATAACTATATGGAGGGAAGGTAAGCATTTGTCCTTAATATTCCAAGGAAGGAAAGGTTGATAATAGACAAGGTTGTCATGAAATTCCTACTATTGCATCAGAATCCTGGAGGCAAATTACGGCAGTCGATATCGATCGAAACTCTCATTTAAAATGTATTGAAATTTCGATCGATATGGAATACGGTAATTTGGCCAATGACGTGCTCCTAGTCAATCCTCATCCGTGGACCAATGCTTCGTTATATTATTCACTGAAAGCCAATTTAGTCTGGCGAATAGTGCCCCGTTTGAAATAGATTTTACCGTGCACGTCATCAGCAAGATGAAAATTATTTTCAAAAGCTCTACAAGGAGTTTCCTCTTCTTTCGCTTTCCGCCATAGGAACTTGACAGAATTTCCCAACGCATTTTCTATATTCTTTGATAAAAGTTAAGTACTTCGCTAGAAGATGGGCTGCAGTACCGCATTAAACTATATTCTTTGGAAACGATATTTTTTTTATCTCGGACCATCACTCAGGGAATAAGAAATGAGGGGGCAGTATTGAGGGGACCGATGAAGAAAGATGAAAAGATAGAGAATTTTTTGTAGCTATTTGAAACTTTTACTTCGCGGGCTTAGTTTTTACTATAGGACCGACGAAGGAGGATTATGTCCTTCTGCTCTTGAATACATGACAGTGTCAGCCGCTGAAAGTGTGTTCAGTGACCAGTGCTATCCCTTCATCACTGAAGCAGGATGACAACAAATAACACTACCATGCAACAGTACAGAATGCACCATAAAGAATGATTTTTCCATTAACTCAACTTTGGCTTCTTTGTTACAGTTAAGCACTTCAGCAACCGATTCAATTGCTAATGTGCACCACACCAGAGGGCTCTAGGAGGCCATAATGTTATCTTACCTGCTGAAGCAGGTTCTTAAGGAGAAACCAGACACCAGAATGCCACTTCATCTGAAATATATCTTTTTAAACCCACGTAGCTCCTACAAATTATTTAAACCCAATTATATAAAACATTCTTATCACAAAGCATATAATTTCTACTAAAGAAGCTTCTGCAAAATGTTTTAAAAACTTCCTTTCAACGATCACATTCCTTTCCAGAACTGTTCTAGTGGTATGCATATACTTTTAAATCTTTGGGTAGGTCGCTCAAATATAAAACTAAAAATATTTTACCAGTAGAATACTTTTATTAATAGATGAAAAACAAAACAAAAAAACAGGGTGGAAAATCGAAAATTTTTTAAAATATGGGTGGTTGTTTATGGAATTTGTTGTTTGAATAAAAATCAAATTTATTGCAATGTTAAACGTTCGGCACAATATTTGAATCCATTGCTTGAAAATAAGTTAGTCAATTAGCGAACTGGTTGTTTTATTAAATAGAAAATATTCGGACGATAATAGAGAAAGCAAAGCTTTCCATTTGATAAAGTCAAGTTTCAGAACACGAGCAGTAACAATTATTTATCATCTATTTAAATTTAAATACCGGATTTGAACAAAAATTTATTCAGATGAGAGAATACAGAACGATTAACATCCAGCTGAGAAGATATTTGAAACTATTCCAAGGAAATTGGGTTTCTAAAGCATAGGACCGCACAATGGCTTGGCAATTTTGAACACACAACCCTGTTGCTACTGCCACAAATTTCGCACCTGTCAGCAATCTCTTTTCATGAGGAAAGGAATGGTCCCAATGGCATCTTTTGAATACGATAATTAACTAGATCTTCGATGAATAATTTGACATTGTAGTGACATCCCTTTGAGTATACAATGACATGAAATATGTGAGGCTACGGATCATGAAAGCATCTTAACTGAGCGCGTACAATCACATTTTGCATGAATAGTTGAACAAGAAAAAGCCATCTACTAGATCAGTGCCGCGATTGCTCACACTCGATCATGTGACCACTTCAAAGATGTGTTTGACGATGTTCGACCGCATTACCGACGAGTTTTTACTCCTTCATGTAGACGGAACATGGAGCCATTGCAATGCACCAGAGATCAAAGAACTATTAAAACAGGGGGTTTCACCGCGTCCACGTGCACTAAAGAAGACCAAGGTGGATTTGTCAGCCAACAAGATCATGGACACAGTTCTTTAGTTCTTTTATTTGGAATGCACGGGATGGCATGCAAATATTTTATATAGAAAAGGTTAAAACTTTCACCAGCCAATACCATTCACAGCTTTTTAAAAGATTCTATACTGATTTAAAGCCAAAAAGACCACATTTGGCAAAACAATAAATTGCAGTATGACAAAATTCCATAAATTCTATCCCATATTGCTTTTTCCAAACGTGAAAAAAATATGTGGGTCGTATGAGATTTAGACCGAAGGGAGAGGTCATAACCGTCTATTTTAAGAGCCTTGAGAAAACCTATTATTTAGAAGGAATAAACAAATTGAAAAAACTCTAGATTAAATATATTAATCTTTTTATACCCTCCAAAAAAGAATTGGTGGGTATTTCAGTTTGTCATTCCGTGTGTAACGCAGCGAAATATCCCTCTAAGATCCCATAGACGATCTAGCCATGTCCCTCCGTCCGTCTGTGGAAATCACGATTCAGCTCAAACGAAAAGAGCCACACCCTTCAAATTCGGTATAGATAAATTTTGAAGGATAGCACATGTCAAGTTCGTAAGTGGGCTGAATCGGGCAAACTAATTTGTAAAGTTCTTCGTAATTTTGTCATGCAAACGATATATTTTTATGTCAAAGAAGATCCAACCAGAAAAATCCATTTATTAATCCCGCCTTCTTAGGTGGGCGTTGACGTAAGATATAATACGTAAAAATATTTGAAAATTTTTATTACTTAAGCCTACAGTCCTTAAAAATTAAATTTGTTTGCTTTTTTGACGAAGTTGGAATGCTTTCTGATCTTCTCCTGCACCTAAATATAAAAAAAATAAAAATTCTTTAAGTTTTTACGACAATGGTGAGATGTCTTCCCCACGCCCCTTAACGAAGTGACCCTGTCAAAATATAGTTTTAAAATTGGGCACAGAAATGTCTTAAAGGAATTCTGACCCAGCAGGTTAAATATTTTCAGTTTATGTACTGAATATTGAAAGGTTATTTAAGATTCCACCCGGTCGAAGAAAACGTTCTTAATCGTTTTTTATATTTTATTAAAAGATAAAACTCATATTTGCCGATAAAAAAAAATTATTCAATTATTTACGGAACTATCAAACAGACCCCCTACAATACACCTAATGTTATAGCAAATCTTGCAAAATATGCCTCCTTGGCAGGCTTAGAAAATAGTGGCTTAACAGTGTGGAGACTGTGGGTTCGAGTTCCATTTTAGACTCTGATCTGTTTCATTACAACGAGTGAAGGTGTTTCTTATAATTCCCTAAGTTACAAAAATTTTTACTGCCTGTAGAATCTTTTAAAAGGAAACCGTAAAGATGTGAATGACTACGACAGTCCTGAACGCCCCAGCACGTCAACATCCGCTAGAAATATTAAGAAAGTTCATATAATTGTAATGGAAAAATCATTGAATCAATGTTAGAGAAGTTGCTTAGAGTATCGCTGTATCGGTGGGATCAGGCGCCAAAGAAGTTCGGAGCAAAAATTTTGAAAATCCGCATTTTTTTTTGCCAAAAAGCCTGAACCATCATAGACTTCGAATTTTTACTGATCCCAAGGTTGTAGAGACCCCTAAAAGGATTCCGCTTTGCGATACGATTAAGGGCATACCAAAAAAAGTAGAGCTGTACAAGTATTTAAACACTGGCCCAAGTGCATTAGAGCTGAGGATCACTAGTTTGAAAAGGATAACATAAAATAGAAAATGTCTCGAAACTATTTTTTAATAATTTCATTAGCCAGGCATTTTGTGAATGTTTTTCCAACGATCCTCTTTATTTTTTAAGTACAAGGTAACGTTAAAAAAATTTGTGCAACATTATTTTGGGGCTTTAGTGACTTTGCAGTCTGTGATATTAGATTTATTTACAACTTATTTAATTTTTTCTAAATGTTCGCAATAACATAGACATGCGTTCAAACATGTTTCTCAGCGAATGCTGCATCTAGCGTGCGCTTTTTTAGCAACTTTCTTTTGGCAACACTGGTTTTTACAGCTCAGCTGTTTTTGTGCAACATAATAATGTTAGACATGTTCAGTTTACTTACAAACGAACAACACTTGCAGTTCATTGAATTGTATGATTGTGGCCCTGCTACAACGACAGGAGGACAGCACAGCTGATCAACAGGAATCGTAGGGACATCTCAAGACTCGTCGCAGTAGTGACGAGGCACTGGGCAGCAGGCAGACATGCTGGTAGGATAGGTCTCTCGTATAATGCATTCTGTCGCAGCTGCCGGGATCAGGGCAAGGAAGAGACAGTTTATCACTTCCTTTGTGAATGCCCGGCATTGCACCATGCGAGACACAGAATCTTAGGCAACAGTGTAATATCCGAGATTTCGGAGCTAAGGTATAGGTCTAGGTGACCTTATTAGATTCCTCGATGCGAAAGGTTGGACCAAGCATCCATCACCGTATCCGGGATCTGGATTTGGTTCTACATAGGTTGACACTGACGAGTGGAGTGGTCTTTCAAAATGGGATCTCAGAGATCCTACTTGAATGCTTGTGGGTTACAGACAGCCACGTATACCAACCAACCAACCAACCATGATCAAAATTCATACTCCGTTAAGAAAGCGAATCGTGTTCAGGGACGAAGTTCCTGGATGAGTGAACAAGCAATGTTGCCGCATTTGGTTTGAACAGCAGCCAGCAGCATTGCAGAAACTGCCAATGGGTTTCTTAAACTTCCTTATCTGGTGTGGACTATAGACCGCTGGCGCCAAACAGTGGAAGCCGCAACAATAATTACAAACATTTTTTGCCAAAAATAGATGATTTGGACTTGGCTGGCATGTGCCACACCGCACGCAAGACAATGACCCACTTGAGAGGTGAACCTTTTATTTCATATTTGGAGCCGGTCAGTTGGACGCCTAGATTGTGCGATTTAAAGCCTTTAGACTATTTTTTGTGGGGCTATGTTGAAGCTAATGTCTAACTAAGACCATACCGGAAGGAATATTGAAAAATTTACTCGGTACCGGCTGATATGTTGGAGAGAGTATGCCAAAATTGAACCCAGCGTAAGAACCATTTCATCTTTATACATTGAAGCGTTTAGATCGTTCTATCTACTCACATAAAGATTTCATACATTTTTCTAAATATTATGTATTTTTTTTATTATAAAATCCGACAGCTCTTAAAAAATCACATATTAGAAAAATAAACTCATGCTAGGAACACAACTGGGACGAACGACGAATTTCGCTTAGTACGACGAATTCGTTGGTAAAAAATCGCTCTATAAATTCGTCGTATGAAACACAATAACGACGAATAAATTAAAATAATAAGCAAACAAAATTTTAATATTTGTTTTTCAAATCATTGTAATCCTCTGATACCAGCCAGATTGTTTAGACACTCAATAATTATCCCGGTGTTGTCCATTTTTTTTTCAGAACAAATTCCTTTCTGTAATTATTTTCTGAAAAATTTTTTGTCTGTAAGTAAATTATTATTTTCATTTAACAGCTGATGGGGTGACCACATGAAAAAGTGTGAAATAGAAAGAAAAACTATATTATAAAAAGTGTTCAAAATTAATAAAAAGTCGTTCGAATGATACATTTTTGTGAATTAGTGAATGCATTTTTAGTATGTACTGAAAATTTTAGTGCTACATGCAACAATACAGTAGGGAACTATGTTTTTCCAGTTTGTGCATATGAAACCTGGTCACTTTATATTGATTTGTTCGCCGTTCGTTGACGAAACAATTAGAAATAAATGTATTGCAACTTTCGCTGAGTATGACGAATTTCGACCAACGCCGCGATTGTGTGCATTTTCATATACAACAATGTGTTTTATTTTTGGCGACGAATATTCGCGGCCAAAAATTCGTCGTTCGTCGCAGTTGTGTTCCTAGCATCAAAACATAAATTTATTAGTCAGGCATTTTCGATAATATCCTTTACTTATTAATATAATTATCACACTATTTTGCTTGAACTAATCAATCTCTGTATCCCTTGACTCAACAAACCGTTAACAAGTGGTTAATTCCCGTTAAAATAAACCCAACTCAACTCAACACAACCTGCCTGTACAAACAATAAACAATCAACAATGAGTGAATGCTAAATGTATAAGGAAAAACTAGTAGCTGGAATTAAGTGTTTTAAGAAAATTGGTTCCAAATAAAATGTGAAAAAAAGAAAAAAAATATCAAGAGACATATTTTTTTTTTTTTTGGGAACAGTGTCCAGCCAAGTGAATGTCCAAAAAGTTGAATAATTTTATATTTAACCACATGACTGATGGGTCTCCAAAGATTTACACTGAAAGTGAAGCAAATTAACACAAAGAAGATTTACTCCTTTAGGCTGGCACATACAAACATACATACTTTTGCTTTAAGGACATTTCCAAGGGTATAAATATCTTTATGCTCCGAAAAAAAAAGAAAGTGACAATTGACCGTAGGGGTGCTAAACTCATAAAAATAAATAAGATAAATAAAAACATTACGATTTTACGATTCTAAGCAGACAGCATGTCCATTGTCGCTTGCACTGTGCACCAGAACATTCGCCACTCTGCTCCTAACCATTCAGTAGTCATAAACATACAGCAGCTCTCACTGCAACTTGACAACTCTTGGAACTCAATACTTTTACAGTTTTAACACATCCCTCAGCTATAAATTTGTATTCAATAATGGTTTTAGATATCGCTTCTTGGAAATTGTCGTCAAAGTGTTAACAAAAAAATATACACAAAAATTGTAAGATTATATGAGTTTTATGACTGCAGTTAAGACATTTTACAAAATAATAAAAAGAAGCAAATTTTATTACACCAGATCAGCGTAACATTTCATCAATTTTATGACTCTTTCCTTTTTGTATTTCACTCAAATAACAAACATGAAAGAAATAACGCAAGAACGCAAGTCTTTTTAGCTGCGATTACAAGGTAGAAGTAGTGCCATGATCTCAATAGTTTAAAGCCTGCAGTAAATCATCAAAAACCTTCTGACGTCTTTGTGACAAAAATCAAACACAACAAGTGCTATAAATATGTTAAAAGTTAAGAAAATATACACACATTTTTTTTGCCGGCACAATTTAGCACTTCATTCATAATTTTCTGGAAATTCCTACTTAAATACTCTTATTATTGCTAATTATCAAGGGGATTATCTGCTGTTTATTAACACTTTTTACTGAACAATTTATACGAGTTTATTCCTCGACTTTATTTTATGGCCAAAAACACTTTTGCCAGCTTCATGCTAAATGCGACCTGCTGTTGTTGTCTTAATAATAGTTTTGATCTCCTGTTGTCCTGCAAGTTCACATGCTATTTGCCAGTTCTCACACGAGTGTCTCCGGCCGCACAATCTTGTGCTAATAAAGTGATAATCATAAATATTAATTTGTTTTTTTCTTTTTTTTTCGAAAGTGTTTTAACACGTTTATGAGCCAAAAAAGAAATAAATAAAAATGTATTCGGTAAGTGTTCATAATAAATTTGAAAATTTATGGCAATAAGTTGTTGCTTTATTTTATTGAGTTTTGAAATTGTGTTGTGCACTTGAATTGGACAGCATCTGGTGGAATTGCAATTGTATGTGTGCACGATAAACAAGGAAATAAAATACTATGAAAGCATTAGAAAATTATTAGTGTAAGTTATTTATTATAATTCGAAAACACTTGAAAACCTATAAAAGAAAATAGTAGCAAACAAAAAAAAAATAATAATAATAATAAAATAATAATAAATGCCACCTCCCAGTATATGATATGATACATATGTAATGGTGCATTGGGCCGGAACTAGAGAACTAAAAGATGAGAAGATGAGAATTTGTTGCAGCTAATTTTTGATAGTGTCAATCGCTGTCGCTAATGTTCGATGACCAGTGCTATACCTCTATCACCAGAAAAATTCGATGTAATGAGCTTCCTTAGTGTCAATTACTCTAATTTGATCATATTCCGTCTCTATGAATAGAAAAAAAATGGAAAACGATTGACCTTGAAGGACATCCCTGCAACTTCCCGCTAATTTTAATCGCTAAAAATGGTATTAGTTTAATTTTGAAACTTCTATAACTTTCGAATGGATCAGTCAGTTCTCACGTGGCAAACGGTGGTTGATGTAGTTCTTCGCTACATATAAAACAATCGAGAACACTAATGGATTACATATGCAATTTCGGAGTGTTTTAAAAAATCCTTTTTTTTCGAAATTTTCGTTCGAGATATCTCGTTGCTAACCGATTTTGACCCGATTGGTAGCGCTCGACGTGGTTTTTGATTGCTAAGATCTGATTAGCTCTTGAAATAGATCAGAAAAACCGTTTAAGGTATTCTAAAAAAAATTACTTTGAATTTTTTTCAGTTTGTGTGATATTTCTCGAAATTGACCGGTGCGAATCGCTTCCAATTCACAGGAAATCGCAGTTTAAAAGAAACCTTTGAAACGCGACTAGCTGCGTTCGAACACTAAAAAAAATTACTTTTTTTTGATGTTTTTCGAGCACGAAATCTCAGGAACGCATCAGCAGATTTTTGAGGGCTCCACGTAGTTTTCGATTGTCAAGAGCTGATTAATTTTTGCACTCAATCGGAGTAGCCGGCTACAGCCGTTTAAAGGCTATTCAAAAAAAAACAATTTTGAAAAAAAATTTCCAAAGTTTTTGATATACCGGTACGAACCGGTGCCAATTCACATCTAAGTTTGAAGGAATCCTTTGAAAATCGACCAGTTTGATCGAATTCGGTTCAGTCGTTCACAAGTTTTAAACTGGTCACATTCTTACACACACACACACTCACACACAAACACACATACATACATACAAATATACAAACATACATACATACATAGTGAGTGCTTCTTAGGAGTAGTTAGAAAAGCTTCTTAGGAGTTCAAAACGTCGAGATCTGGCGAAAGCTCGATTTGTTTAAAACGGGGTAAAATCAGTAACTTGAACTTTTTTGAAAATTTTCAATTTTCTTAGCGGGAAGTTAAAAAACAATTTATCCCTAGAACTTTGCGCTAGGCTCAGCATTTATTTGCAGGTTACTTTATGAAAAAAATAAAACAAGGGAGAACGATCAATTGAGAACGGGTCGAATTTTAAATACCCTCCAAAAAATTCTCTTTTTATTCTTTTCAGTTCCGGCGCAATGCATTGCATATGTAGGGGTCATCTCCTATCTCCAATATCTCTATCTCTATCTAAAAAAAAAAGAAAACATTTGGCTTAATTAAACAAAGACAAAAAATTATTTTAATACAGTAGTTTCCAATGAGTTGGGAACAGCATGACTGAGAACACTTTCCATCAGCATGAAAGCAATTTACGTATTAATATAATTATTATTATTATTATTTATTTCTTTAATCTACTTTAATTTACGTATTAATAATTTTATATCAATGTGCAAAAAAGGGATTGAAATAAGTTAAAAATGTTCAGGATGCTGGGGTCAGACATTTCTGTGCCCAATTTTAAAACTCTATTTTGACAGAGTCACTCCGAGAAGGGACATGGGGGAGAAATCTCACCAAGGGACTCATAGAAATTCAACATCAGTTTTTAATTATTCAACTTACAGAGTAGAACAGCTGTTTTCGGAAACCGCTACACTTTCATCATCAGTGCTAGTATATATTTTGTTTGTCACCACTTATTTGGCTTAATTAAGTATGATAACAGTTTTTTTTGTATACAAATTTTATTAGGAAATTGCATACGAGAATTGTATCAAACCGATGACAGCACATATTTACTTAATACGCGTGTGGCCTTTTAAAAAAATAATTTTTTCATCCAATTTGTTGACTAGATGTTGCTTTGCCTTTTAGATTTTTAAAAGTTGTACGGAAAATGAAAATCAATTTTTGAAACATATGAAAATCTATTTTTATACCCTCCAAAAAAGAATTTGGAGGGTATATTCACTTTGTCATTCCGTTTGTAACGCATCGAAATATCCATCTCAGACCCCATAAAGTATATATATTCTTGATCAGTGATCAAATCTAAGACGAACTGAGCATGTCCGTCCGTCCGTCTGTGGAAATCACGATTCAGTCAAAACGAAAAGAGCTAGACTCTTGAAATTTGGCATAAATATATTTTGAAACTTAGAGCAGGTTAAGTTCGAAGATGGGCTAAATCGGGCAAGAGGGGAAAAAGTTCCCCTAAGAAGAACTAAACCAACCCAGAAAAAACAACATAATTTTTAAAGTTTTTTGGTTATTTTGTTAAGCAAATGATATATTTTTATGTCAAATACGATCCAACGCCTTAAACTTGGAGCCATTAAATAAAATAAAAATATTTTTTGACCCCGCCCACTTTAGTGGGCGTTATTATAGGCAAAAATAGCATAACAATTTAACAAATTGTTTTACTTAAGCCTACATTCCTTAAAAATAACATTTTTAAGCTTTAATGACGAAGCTGAGACGAAACCTGGTACTACTCTGCCCTACCCCCTCCTTCCCCTTCGCCCGCTAAATGACCCTACAAAAAAAAATTTTAAATTTTGTATATAATCATCCTAACCATTTATCTTTAGAGTTTTATGACTGCTTGTGCTGCCCTACCCCCTCCTCCCCTTTGCCCGCTAAATGACCCTATTAAAAATAAATAAAATTTTTTTTTAATTTTGTGTATAATGATCCCAAGCATTTATTGTTAAAGTTTTATATCTACCTGTTTCTGCCCTACCCCCTCTCCTCCTTTGCCCGCTAAATGACCCTATCAAAAAAAAGAAATTTTAATTTTGTATATAATTGTCCCAAGCATTTATTTTTAGAGTTTTATGACAAAGGTGAAATGTTTCCCCCACAGCCCTTGCCAGAGCGACCCCGCCAAAATACAGTTTTTATACCCTCCAAAGAGAATTAGACCCCATAAAGTAAATATATTCTTGATCAGTGATGAAGTCTAAGACGGTCTAGCAATGCCCATACGTTCGTCTGTGGAAAACATGATATTGTATATTTTTTGAACCCCGCCCCCTTTAGTGGGCGTTGACGTACGATATTATATAAAGGAACTCTGTCCCACCAAGTTAAACATTTCAAATTCACTTACTAAATATTTGGAGGGTATTTAAGATTCGACCCGGTCGAATATAACGTTTTTACTTGTTTTTTTTAATATTCTATTGAATTTTATTTTGGTGACGAGACAAGATTTATATGATGTCCCAGTCACCACGTTGATGAAATTTGGCCCACTGGGAATGTTTTTTGTTCCAAAGAAAATTCTCATAAATGGACTAAAAGGACTGTGTTTTTCAACTATTGGGGGTTAAAAAAACCGAACTGCTAAGAGAGCTCAGAAACATACCAAAAAGCGCACATCAGAATAGGAAAAATAATCGCGCAAGTGCAGATTTTAGGAGCACTATCTTGAAGTGGATAAAATAGAAACTGATAAATAATTATATGTTTTTTAGGAAAAATTTAAAATTCATTTTGTATTTGGAAGACACCTCGTATATGAAACTTACTAGCAGTAGCAGCAGAATTTACCAGGAAATCATTTGTAGGCTCAATAAATTATTACATTACATTACATTGTTGGCTAGTGTAATAAGTAGGAATTTTGTAACCAGTTTTTGCTTAGCAAATATTTCCCTTAATTCAGACTACAATTTCAATATATTTTCTAGATCATATCTCATGCGTGTGAGTGTTCCATCTGTAATATGAATAAGGAATCAACAAATTCAAAAACTCTCTTAATGTTATCGATACATTTTCATTTTTATTTGATTTCATTTCTTCATTGATATCAAAACCAAATTCCTTTTCTCCAAAACGATTGGAATTATTGAAGGGCAATAATAGCACAAACTTACACCTGGCCTTTTAGTAACATATTTTAAAAATTTTAATGGCAAAATAAAAATCCATTTGTTCAAATTTATAGAGTTTTTGTAAATTTCCACAGGAAAAAAGCCAACATGATGTTCATAATACAGCGAATTAAGCGTGAAGTTTACGCATATTAACAGGAAATTTTTCAAAAGGAAAAAGGATATGAGAGAACAAGAGCATAAGGGAGTATTGGAAAATTAGAAACAAAAAGAGCAGCAATCTGTTTATTACACTTTTTTTTTTTTTTTTTTTTTGTTCACAAAACTCACTCACCACTTTCAATAGGAAATTCGTTTTGAAAATATTTTCCAAATACACAACAGTTGTTGAATGATTTTTCTTTTCGTTGAAAAGCAAATTTTCTTTTTTAAATATTTCTTTAACACTTATTTTGTGAAATTGTGCTCATAAATTTATAATTGATTTGTATATTATTATTATTTAGTTTCTTTTTTCTCTAATACGAGTATTTCTTGAAAATATTAAGAAAGCATTATGCAACGCTAAATACAAACTCCACTTACGTTATCAAGTCGCTGGACACGCCTTCATTAAGTGCGTAACGCTGTTTATGTGTGTGTGTGTGTGTGTGTGGTGAAAAAATCTGCTGGTTTATTTCCTGGTGTGGAACATTATGTTGTTTCTGCGGCCACAATTAATATGCTTATTAACAAATAAACAGGATGTCCTTTTCAATTTCCTCCATTGAGTGCCATAACTAAATTGGGTTTCATTTAATTTTTTGAATTGTTTTTTTTTGCTTTTACGTATAATTTTCATAATCGTTATCATATTTGGTTACCGACTGACGCTTTCGGCCAGTTTGTTACGGTCAAATGACAGTTTTCAATTAGTTTCTATTTCATTACTTTTCATTTCCTTATCGCGCCCAGTAAAAACAGTGTGACGTTACATTTTAATGCATCAGCAGAAGCCTATCAGATATTTTTATTTAAGGAGAATATGAAAAATAGTTAAATGAAACTTTTAAATTCTAATATATGAAAGTAAAGCAAACAACTTGTTACCGACATGTTAAAGAGTTGCGTGAGTTTTTTTTTGAAAAGTTATGTCAGCCGAGTACTTCTGTTTAACAGTGTGAAGCTCCAAACACATAGATGACAGCAGACAGCAAGCAGCAATATGTCAAAAATAAAATCCAAGTGTTTAAATGAAAGCGATTATTTTGAGGGCAGCACAACAGCATTTGCTGCTGCTGCCAAGTTAGGCTATTTTCTATTTTGACGGGCAGCAATAAACAAATATAGTGTTGCCATTATATTTATAAATTGGAAAAATAAGAACAACAACATTTTTTTTAATATTAAACATAAAAGAACATTTCAAATATACAATATATAAATAAATGTATGTGTTTTTATAGTTTTTCGTGATATTATTACATTTTTTATCAATAACTTTAATTTTGTTCATTATAAAATATATATGCGGCATCCCTGTTGTTATGTTGTTGCTGCCTTCAAAATAATTATGAAGCTGAGTTCATAGCAGCATTTGAAGTTGGCAGCATTTGAAGCCGTGAAGTTGTGAAGTCTGCTGTCGTCTATGTGTTTAGAACTTGAGTCGGCTTGTCAGTTAAATTTTTGTGACAGACCAAATGCCAGTTTGCATATCCAAAAAGAAGTCACATAGATTCGAACTGAATGCCATCAATTTTAATTATCCAGCTTACACAGCAAAGCAGTACAGCAGATCTCGAAAGCCCCTACACTTTCATCATCAGTACTCTTGTGTATTTTCATGCTCGGACATTTGAAGGATTTTATATTCCCCACATATTTAAATGAAATACACAATGTTGATGATATTCTACACACAATATTTATTTTATTTAAATTTACAAATTGAAAGCAGCTAAGAAAACACGCAACATATTAGGAGACTATTTTATATTTTGTTGTCTACGATATGCATATTTAAAAGCAAAAGTACTATATAAAGCTAAGATGGACACCGAAAGCTCTGCACTATGGGAAGGAAATATTGGTGAAGTAAATTCAATTGTCTTACCTTCTAAATTTGATCTTGAAATTTCTGTGCCCCAAAAATCAGTTGCATTTATTTGTATCCTCAGCATACTCGTATATATATTTTATTTAAATCTGGCCCAGATACATTTCCATGTAAATAAACCGACTGAGTTTACACTTTCAAACTCATATCATGTCGTACAAACTTTAGCGTTGAGTTGATGGAAAACTTTTATTATCATGAACTTTGCTGTGACTGTGGTGATTATCATCATGAAGATGATGATGATGATGATGACGCTACTCATACATTTTAAGTTGAAGCATTTGTATTTGGTTTGTTACCTTGATGTATTTGATTAGCGGTGCTGGCCGTTGGCATGGAGATCTTTGAGCTGTGGGGCCACATCATGCCAAACAATCGCCAATAAGCCTTAGCCAAAGTGCAGCGAGGAATCTTCGTCTGCTATAGGAAATTCTTTTGGTTACAATACACAACGACTAATAATATTGAGATGCGGCTTAAATGTTTGATCTTTATTTAGATATTGCAAAGCGCACATTTTCTCTTGTCGTAAGTATTATTGTTTTCTCATGAGCATTTGTTAATTTTATTTATATGCATACACACACATACATATTTTTTTATTTAGTTTTTCCCTTTTCTTCACATCACTTGGTTGAATTCCTTAAGGTTTGTTAAGTGTTTAAGTCAGGGTTGGTTGTTTTTATTATGTGTTTTTTTTTTGCTTCAATGTCATTGTAACTTTAAAGTTCAGTTTTATTTCATCTTCTCAAAGTTGTTGTAGTCTTTTAATTGCCCGCAACTTAACAGAATATATTGCTGTTGTTGCTTTTAAGGCCTTAAAACACTTTTACGAGCTAAAAACTTAGACAGATTTAAGAAATTCTTAAGAAATTAAAGGCCTGTAGAAATTTCGCAATCACCAAAAAGTAAAAGCTTCAAGCAAACATTATTTTCATTAGGCCGAAAATTTATTATCTCTTGTACCTATTTCCTAAAAAATTAAAAAAAGATGAAGATATCTTCTGTCGCTCTATTAAAAACACCCTTTATATGTTATTCTAAAAAAATTTTATATAGTTTTTGATCAAAAAAACTTATCCCGAAATAAATTTCCCAATAAAAAAAATGTTTTTTAGATTATTCCGAAAGTTTTAAAACATTCATTAAAAAATTGTCTTCTTATTTGAACATTTCTTTGAGTATTTTGAAATTTCTCTTAATATATTAAAAAACTACTCCGAAAGTTTTAAGATATTCCAAAAAGTTGTTTCCAAATGCCTACAGTGGTAGCATATACAAATTGTTTCTTCGACAATTTTTAAATTACTCCGAAAGCCTTTAAAAATTACTCCGAAAATTTTCAGGCCTTCCTAAAACATTGTTCATATATTATTCTAAAACAATTTGAGATAGCTTTCGATAAAAAAATTATTCCGAAATAAATTTTCCTATAATATATATTTTTATATTACTCCGAAAGTTTTAAAGCATTCATTAAAAAAATTTTTTTTTTTCATTTAAACTTTTTTTGCACATATTTAAGTTTCTCCGAAAATTTAAACAAAATTACTCCGAAAGTTTTAAAACATTCTAAAAAGTTTTTTCGCAAGTGCTTACAATGGTAACATAAAAAAATTTTTTGGACCATTTTTAAATTACTCTGAAAATGTTTAAAAATTGCTCCGAAATTTGTTAGACCTTCCTAAAACTTTTGCTGGAAATGCTTAAAAAAGTAACATTTAAAAAAACTTCTTTGGACATTTTTAAATTTCTCCGTCATTTTTTTGGAAGTTATTATAAATGTTTTCCGAAAAATTTAAAATATTTCTCCGTGACTCTTAAAAAGTTTCTACAAATTTCTCCGAAAATTTTTGTTTATGCTAGTTTGATGATTTTAAAAATACTCTAAATAGTCCACTTTAAATAAAATAATTTGAATTCAATAGAAAATTGTTAAAAAAATTACTTGGCAGATTTGAATATGGGTCTGCATAAAAAATTCTTATCTTCATAATAAAATTAATAAGTTTGAAAAACTAAAATTCATGTTAATGTTTTAAAAAATATTTTATAAAAGTCTTATGCAATGAAATATATTTCGGAAGCTTTCCATTTGGGTCTTTTCCTCAACAACATCACTCAAAAATACATTTCGTATGGTATATTTTCTTGGCATGCAAAAACACACCAAATCCAAATCATTTTGTTTATATTTTTCTTAAATTTTTTGCAAAACAAAAACGATATTATTTTTATGAAAACAACAACCTTCATACTCCATTAGTTGAGGAGTAGAAACAAAACGAAAAACATAAAATAAGATCGAGCAGAAGAACAGCCAAATAAAATATGGTCAATGACAACGATTATATGTGGCAAAGCATGCCACATTTAAAAGTCTGTCGCAAACATGCCGGCTGTCTCAACTGCTGCTCTTGAGCCGACAAGTATCTGTACCAGAAAAAAATAATCATAAATAAATTTAAAATGTGAAAGATTTTTATGAACTTGGAAAAGTAATAAAATAACATTTGGAAACGTTTTTACTTCGCGGCTAAGGCCTCAATGATTCAGGAGGGAATCACCCCGTTTGCAAGTGTGTCAGACTGCATGTCTCTACTGTCTTTGGACAATTTGGTTAAACATATAATCCCGCTCGTCTTGAAACTGTCTTTGTTGTTGAGGTGTTGGCGTTACATTATGGTGTTGAGTAATTTGGTTTTTCTTGTTTTCGTTTTTTCCCTTCTTCTTCTTATTCGATTGAATGCTGTCATTTCGCTTTTTAAATTGCCAGCGTTGCCTTTTATTGTTTCAAATATGCAACTCTTCTTATTTATTTTTGTTTTAGGTGGCGGCATTTCTCTGTTTTGCATGATTTAGTATGTTTCCGCACAATAACAATAATCATAAAATCCTAAATGTATTTTTAAATAGTGCGATTAAATTTTCACTGGAATATTGGTTACTGTGAGAATTTTGAAAAAAACTGAATTTCTTTGGCCAAAGGATATGGTAACAGGGGACTTTTCAGGTTGACTCCCATTGAGTTAATTTAAAGTTTAAAGTTATTACAGTGATTTATTTTGCCATAGATTTAAATATCAAATGATGTGTTCAATTTATTATTTTACTAAATCAAATATTTTTGAAATTGTGAAATTATTCCATTAAAGAAAACAATTTAGCTTTAAAACAATTTCAGCTTTAAGCCATTTCATTAATACACACAAGAATTTAACAAATTTAATCCTTTTATAGAACATTCACATTTCAAACGTATCAATCTCTAAATGTTTCCAACGACACAATGTAAATGGGATTTTTACTCCACATGATGGCGCGTGTATAAATGTTGATATTTAGAATGAAAAATAAGCCACATGTTGGAAAAGGCTTGGCAAACAGACACACAACTCATGCATATAGATACTCTATATACCAAAAGGCATATACATGCGTACATAAATCCATGACAATGAACGACATAAAGTGTCAACCATTAAAAGGAAGAGGGAAGAGATGCAGAAAGAAAAGGATGTGCGAAGTATAACTTTCACCACATGTGTAGTCATATGTAGTCTATGATGGCTCTTTTTTTGGGTTGGAAAATTAAGCAACAAAAACTACAGGATAAAATATTATCAACTCTCTACACTTCAGCTTTTTACTACTTTCTCGCATTTATTTACTTGTCACACATGAGAGTTAACCCATTTTAAAAATCTTGTTTAAAAGTTTGTAATTTCAAGGATGGTCAGCTCGGAGAATAACTGTGGGCGAGTTGGCTAGAAGCCAGTCAAAGCCCTCATGTTGTTAGTCATCGGCTTTCAAAATTCTTAAGCGATACAAGGGGCCGCTACACTTTTGTCATCAGTACTCATGTGCATTTTTGCTTGCCACCACTTATGACGTCACTAAGTTGCATATGATAATAGTTTTTATTTATAAACATTTTATTAGGAAATTGTGAGAACTATATCAAAATGATGGTAACACACTTAAATCGCCTTTTAGAAAAACAGTGAAATAGCGAAAACAGCTATTGGTGTTGATATTGAATTTCCTTCGTTCCTTGAAGTATTTATCATGTCTTTCTCAACTTAAAAAGTTCGGTACAAAATACTTACAAAAATACTTTTCAATTTATTTATAATCGTGCTGTTTCTTTTTTTTTCAAATTGAAAAAAGAAACAAGTAAGAACGTTATATTTGACCGGGTTCCATCTTAAATACCATCCAAATATTTGGCAAATAAACTAAATACCTTTAACTTGCTGGGTCAGAGTTATTTATTTTTTGTCTTCGACCAGCCCTCAGGGGATGACTCCTACATATGCGGTGCATTGTGCCGGAACTAGGAAAGTAGGTTATGGGAAGGAGGGCAGGGAAGGTAGTGTTTGTGGACGTTCGATTTCAACCTCCTTAAATTAAAACTGGCAGGAAAAGACTCTGCGGGAAGTTTGTTCCACATACGAACCGTACGGCCAAAGAAAAAATTTCCTCTGCAATGCGTGGTGCGGTTCACTGGCAACTAAACCGCAATAGGATCCGCCCTGTGCTAATAGCGGGTAGGACACTTTCCGTTGTAGTATCGGTGAAAGAGTGAAACACACCCCACCATGCGTGGATGCTCCAGTGAGTCAATGGAGTTGTCTGTCCTACTGTCTCCGATGAGCTTCTTCGCTATCTCTTGTACGCGGTCGAGCGACATCCAAATAGACCTTGAAGCACCGGCCAATAAATGAGAGTTGTATTCCATTTTCGGTCGAATATTGGCGGTATAGGGTGAGGAGATCAGATGGAGTGAAGTGTGTACACCGTCTTAAAAATCGGAAGCACTTGAATGCTTCTTTTGAGTCATGAAAAATGTGGTCATTCAATCGAACATCGCTCTGTATTCTCATGTCAAGAACTCCAAGAGCTTCTGCTTCCCAACAGCTGTTCTACCCATAAACACCGATGGGGCAGAACCTTCTACCAGCCGCCTATGCTTAAGCACGCAGTACTGTCTCTCATTAGGGTAAAAGTTAACCCTGTCCGCGAAGCTCCATTCCGAGATTGACGCGATATCACTTGTGAGCGACCCATTTATTATATGTTTTCTGATGTCAATCTCGTCCAGGCTTGGCCAGCTGTAGACCGAGAGCGAATGATTAATGCTGCTATCATCCGCGAAAGAGTACATAGGGTTTGAACTTTGCCATAGAAGGTCGTTTATAATGATGATTTAAGACATTTTTTGTGCCCAGCTCTATAGAGTCATCCCGGAAAGGGCCGTAGGGGAGATATCTCACATTTGCGGTAAAAACTTAAAAAGTTAATTTTCGGGCTAATTCTATGTAAAAAAAAAAATTTTTTTTGGATGGAGTCATTTAGGGGGCAAAGGTTGGAGAACGGGTATGACAAGGAAGATCAGAGAACATCTTATCTTCGTCATAAAAGCTGTTGGCTGAAGCAGTAGAACACGAGACTATGAAGCGCAGGGTCGTGAGTTCGAGCCCGCGCTGAGTCATGAAATATTGTGTTGAATTCTTCTGATCAGCATTAGTGCGTGGTTGTGTTAGTTGTTGCCAGCCTGTTTCAATGATGAAGGCATAGTCACTGATCACTGACACGATCATGTACTATAAAGCAAAGTAACAGCAACCTCCTTCGTCTATCCTGTAGCAAAAATTAGCCGGCGAAGTAAAAAGGTTGAAATAGCTACAAAAAAATTCTCTATCTCCTCATCTGTCGCAATGCGCTGCATATGTAGGGGTCATCCCCTGAGTGCTGGTCGAAGATATAAAAAAAATCAGAAAGACATAATTAATATTGTGAATTACAAAGAAAATTCAATTTAGATATAATATTCAACTTATACAGCCGAGCAGAATAGTGAGGTTTTCGAAAACTTCTAGTCTTTGATCATCAGTACTCATGTGTATTTTGGTTTAATACCACAATTAGTTGCATGACTGGATTTTTTGTATGGCGGACTCTATGTGTCTCGGTCTTTGCAGTCCATAACGGACCCAGTCAAATTGCATATGCGATCAAATTGTCTATGCCATGCAACAAACTCTGAGAATTCTAGAGACTTCGTTGTTCCTGTTCAAATTTTATGAGCTTGATTATTTTGCCAACAATCCTAAAAATTTATATCTCTGCCTCCTAAAGGGTTAAGTTGCGAGCATGTGTAAAATTGCCAACATACCAGCAGCACCAATAAAAATACTATCTTCTGTCGAAAGCCACAGAACACAATACGAATGAATACAACAACATTTTTAATGTTCCATGTTTTATCCCAAGACATGAAAGAGGTATTTTTTGTAAACAATTACTTAATAATTGCAAAAAGTTTTTATTCAGATTGTATTCATAAGCTGCATACTTTTTGTGTTGCTGATATGAAATCTGTATTAAAAATATTCCCATCATTTAAACAATAAAAATAGACTGCCCGTGTTGTATTCAATACCAGTAGTTTAAGTCCGCCAGAGAGAGAAAGAGAGAGAACAAATGAAAGACTTAAAATTTTATGGTTGCAAAAAAAATACGGTAGTAATATATTTGGCATTTAAACGAAATTTATTATAATCAATATTTGAATACAAAAATAAAAATGATAGATTGATATTTGCTACTTGTCATTCATTGTGTGAGATTTTTTTATTGGCTTTTTTTTGTTTTTTGATTCCATAATTTACCCCAGCAGTTGGCGAAACAAAAGGCCACATACATGCCGCAGCACAAAGCGACTGGCAAAGAAATCACTTGCTGCATATGAAGTCATAATTAAATGAATACGTTTTAAAGCAACGCACATACACATACAGGCTTGTGTAGACGCATAGAAAATGGCAACAGTGGTAGTAAAAATAATAGCTACACACGTCAAAATGTTTGAATGATTACTTTTCAAGTTGGGCCAAAATTTCCTGCTTCAACTGCAACTGAAGGTTTTTTTTTGTTGTTAAATCTATGAGAAAAGAGGGATCACCCAGCGTGTGTTTAAATTCATTTGACTCCATTATTTACTTTAACCTAAACTTTGTTTATCAAGTTTATTAAACCATACGAAGTACAACTCTTAATAAAGTTATGAATGACAATTGACTCTTAACAGCCATTTGACTCTCTGTTCATAGTTGCTGGTCATCTCATTTAGACAAGAGCCAAAGAAAAGTTAAACGTAGAAACTCGTACAAGAGCCATTTACATAACAATCACAGTGTTACGTAGTTGTTGTTTTGATCCTCTTGACTATTTCCATGGATGGAGCTCTCATTTTTATTGTTTTCTATTATTGGAAGAAAATTTCATTTGATGTCGGCCGCCTTGTGGCACCAAAAAAATAAAACTGTTGGGTCATGTTAATAATTTTTATTGGTTTTAAATAGATTTAAAATAAATAAATAAGTTTGGACAAAAGATTAAAGCAGGCCATTCATCCAAGCCGATTTGTAAGCGCGATCGTTGAAGAAGATCAGTGACAAAGGCAACTGCTTAGAGGAATTTTTTTTTTGTTTTTACTAACTTTATGACAAGATACTGACTGCACTTACAATTATTAGCAAATTTGGATATTTTTCTTCAATTTTAATAAATTTATTAAAACTTGAGTTGTATAACTCTCTGGTTTATAGTGCTGTTTAATATTGTTTTTTATTTCTTCTGTTGTCAGCTCATCACCGAGCTCCTCATCCTGGCAAAGCTCAGCATCAAACATTCTGCAAAATAGTTCATTTCCGAATTCTTTATGGCGATTTCTTTTAGGGAAAATATGTAAAATATGTAACATTTTGTCACTTTTTATTCTAGAAAAACACAATTGGGCACAATTTTAAAGTAAAGGTCATTTTCATAAATTCACAATTTTAAAATGACACAATGTTTAAATTTTCCATTGAAAAGTGCAAAAAATTTAGCATTATTTTTTAGAAAAGAAAACAGCAATAGTTACAGAAGTATAAAAAATATTTCATCCACAAAAAACTAATATTAGGAACTTATATGGCTAATTTTATGTACTAACAAATTTCGATTTTCCAACCCTGGACCCGAATTTTTAGTTTTAAAAATTTTTAATACCAATTTAATTCTTAGCGAAGTGTAAAATAAGTAGGTTTAAGTCACTGAAAAACACCAAAATTGGGAACTTATATGGTTACTTTTATGTACCAAAAAAATTTCGATTTTCCAACCCTGGAACCGAATTTTTGATTTAAAAATTTTTAATACCAATTTAATTCTTAGCGAAGTATAAAATATGTTTAATTCACTGAAAAAAAAACAAAATTTGGAATATATGTGGGTACTTTTATGTACCAAAAATATTTCGATTTTCCAACTCTGGAAGCGAATTTTTATGTTTTTTACCAATGTAATTCTTGGTGAGGTGTAACATAGTTTTACTTGACAAAAAAATTAAAATTTTTAAACTTTTTAGCCACTTTCATGTACCCTAAAATATTTCATTTGTCCAACACTGGAGTCGAAATTTCGATTTTTTAAGATTTTAATACCAATTTTGTTCTTCCTGAATTATAAAACAGTTTTAATTAGTAGAAAAAAAAACAACGTCCATTTCCATTTTGGTTACTTTTATGCAGAAAAAATATTTCAATTTCCCAACCTTGGAAACGAAATTAAAAATTTTTTTTACCAATACAACTCTTAATGAAGCATGAAATAGTTTTATTTAAGAAAAACATAATATTTGTAACCATTTTGGTCATTTTTATGTACCACAAAATATTGCAGTTATCCAACTCTGGAATCTAAATTTTGATTTTTTTTTAATTTTTGATACCAATTTTGTTATTCCTGAACTAAAAAATAGTTTTAATTAGTAAAAAACCGACGTTAGTTGCCTTTTTGGTTCCTTTTATGTATAAAAAAATTCCAATTTCCCACTCCTGGAAACGAAATTTTAATTTAAAAATTTTTTTGTGACCAATGCAAATCTTCATCACGTAAAAAGAGGTTTTGTTAAAGAAAAACTTAAAACTCTTAACAATTTTAGTTACTACATGTACTACAAAATACAGAATGGGCCGAAAAAAAAAATTTTAATTTCCCATCCCTGGAAAAAGTTTTTTATTTTTTTAGTTTTTAATAGACTATTCAGGCTTCCCAAAGCACGAAATAGGTTTAATTTACAAACATTAACAAAAATAATTGATTATTGGTATAATTTTGCGTCGAGAAATGGGTGTAAGCTTCCCAGCTCTGTAAACGTACTTCGGATCTTTCTGAATTTCAATATACCCTTTCACTTTTTTGTGAAGAGTATAAAAATATAAAACGAAATTTAAAATTATAAAAAACTAAAAATTTTGTTGCATCGATTAATCGGTTAATCGACTGAAAATCACCTGTTTAATCGTTAAACTTAAAATTTTTTTAATCGCTTAATTGAATGAAAACAGCCTTTTTAACTCTTAATCAAGGATAGCCAATTTTCAATTAACCGATTACTTAATCGGCTAACAATTAATCGGTTAACCGTTCAATACCATAGTATGGCATCAGTTGCTTATACTAACTTTTAGAAAAATTTATTTAAAGTTTTATGACAAAAAAAAAATCGTTCGAAATTAGAAAAGAGTATATTTTTGTCCAATTTTTTGTAAAAAATATATAAAAGGTTTTTGATTGTGAATCGCTATGGTGATTGTAAAATAAAATTTGAATTCCCTACTTTAGGACTAAAGATTCTATTACTTTCTTTATCTCTGACCAGCACTCAAGGGATGACCCCTATATATAACAGTGCATTGCGCCGGAACTAGAAAAGAGGGGATTGTATTGAGGGAACAGATTAGGAAAGATGAAAAGATAGACAGCTTTTTTTGTAGCTATTTGAACCTTTTTTACTTCCTCGGCTAATTTTTGCTACAGGGCCGACGAAGGCGGGTGCTGTTACTCTGCTTTTTTAGTACATGATAGTGTCAGTCGCTGCCAATTATGTTCAGTGATCAGTGACTATGCCTTCATCACAGAAAACAGGCTGGCAATAACTAACACAACCACGCACTAATGCTGATCAGAAGAATTCAACACAATATTTCATGACTCAGCGCGGAGTTAAACTCAAGACCCTCCGCTTCATAGTCTCTTGTGGGGGGCGGGGATAAGTTAGGCATTTGGAAGACTCCTTGCCCTCGACATAATAAAAATTAATATATTTTGAAAATAAAAAAAAAAATATTTTTGGCAGGGACGTTCATGCGGATGGGATTGGAGGCATACCTTTCCTCCCTCTGCACAAAAAAGCTCAAATATTTCTCTATGAAGTATTAAAAGTAAATGTTTTTTGTAAATAATAGTTTATATCACCGCCCGTAAAAAGGGGCGGGACGAAGAAAAAACAACGTTTCTAAGTCTAAGTTTAGGTTTATGAACTATCATTGCTGTTGAAAGTCAGATTTGCCGCATAAACTTTGGCAAAAACTTAAAAAAAAAGAATATGGAAAACAGTCGACCCCCAAAATGCCATCCTTGCAACTTCCCGCTAATTTTAACCACATCTTAACTAGGAGTTACGATGCAACGTTTTTAGAAAAAATTGCCTTTCCTTCACGATATCTCACGACTGCATCAACCGATTCTGACCCGGCGAGTGGCGGCCAACGTGGTTTTTGAATGTCGAACTATAAATTTGTTTAAAAATTATTCCGAAAAATCCACATTTAAAAAAACAAATCTCAATTTTCTAAGCGAGTAGCAGTGTTGCCAGAAGTAGGGAAAAATTCCTACGTGTAGGTATTTTTGATACTAAAATAGAAGCGGACAGATTTTTTATATTCTCCAAAATGTAGGGATATTTTCATCATGTCGCATTATTTATGAAATAAATGCAAACATAAGATTTTTGTAGTAATATTTTCTTTTTCAAAAATGTTAAAAAATTTTCTTTTCGTTAAAATCGCTTAAAAATGTATTTCCAGAGTTCAATAATAACAGATGTTCGCCCCGAAAAGCGGCACAAATTGAGCCACACAAGTTTAAGTTCAATTCATATACTGAGATCATTTTGCAAAACAGTGAGAAAGACCGCATTAATTTTGAATGTAGTGATAGTCATTTTAGAAAACTAAATTCAAAATATGTAGTAAGAATTTTAACGAACATTTTAATTTAAATCTCAGAAAGACATGATAAATATTCCAAGGCACAAAGGAAAGTCAACATCAGTTTTTGTTATTCAACTTACACAGCAGAGCAGAACAGCTGTTTTCGAAAGACGCAACCCTTTTATCATTAGGTATGATGGAATAAAAAATTCAGAAAAATGGGACATGAAGAAAAATAATCAAACCGTAACACGGGTATTATAACAATAACTTGTTAAAACCAGGTTGATACAGTTCTCGTATCCTTTTCCACAATAAAATTTTTGTAAATAGGAACTGTTATCACATTCAACTAAGCCACCTAATAAGTGGTGACAAACACAATACACATGACCACTGAAGATGAAGGTGTTGCGGCTTTCGAAAACAGCTGTTCTGCTCTGCTGTGTAAGTTGAATAACTGATGTTGACTTTCCTTTGTGCCTTGGAATATTTATCATGTCTTTCTGAGATTTAGATTAAAATTTCGAACAATTAGCCTATAGAATCTTAATTAAATTCAAAATAGTTTTATTAATTTTAAAATATCCTATTGCTTGTGTACCTGTATTTAATTTATATAAGGGTTTAGGTTAAAAGAACTATAATTTTCAAATGACATTCTTTTTATACTTTAATTAAATGAAAGTTCTCATATTTAAATTAATTGAATGGAATTACATAAGCATATTAATTTTAAATTAACCTGTTTTTGTAGCTGAATTGAATTTATCCTTTAAAATTTTATTTAAAATTCATATTAATTGTTAAATGAATTTAATTAAAAGTACGTTATTATTCTTTCTCTAGTTATTTTTTAATTTTTTACCAAAACTTTAATAAACATATTTATATATTTTTTTATATCTAAAAGTATTTTGCTATTTTAATGACAAAAAAGCGTAGGGATTTTTCTGGGGGAAATTTTTTCAACGTCTAGGGAACATCGGACTTTTTTGTTATCATGAAAAAAAATTAATGTCCGGCTAAATTAGCAAAAAATTCCCACGAGCACCGTCGTCGGTACGTCTTTAAGGAATTTGACTAAATAAATTACCTGACTTTATAATTTGTATAAATAAAAGTTTAATAGCACACACACACATCCTCATATACAAACGCAAAGCGTGAACACATAATAAAACCGCAACCAAAAACCACTCGATAACAAATTGAATTTTAAATGGTAACACACACACACATTCAACCAATAATTTCGCCATAATTTTACAAATAAAATAAGAAATATTATATTTCAAAGTATCTCTAATTAATTTGTATGGCATATTAACGCATTAATTTAAAACAATTTGCCAACACCCACTCAAACATGAGCACAACAAGAAGTGGAGGGATCATGCATTAAAATATTTTTGGAAAAGGTTTTAAATATTTCTCTGGTAGTTGTTTGTTTGTTTGTTGTTGTTGATTTTAAATAACAAATAAACACATATTTTGCTGTTGGCAGAAAGAAGCTCTTGTTTACGAGTTCATTGGCTAGTGGAACGGAGGCAGCAGGCATCAGATGTTTAGGCTGAAATATTTCAATTTTTTTTTTAAATGTTTGTAATCGGCTAAATTAATTGGCAACGCTACGGCAGTAGTCGCATGTATGCAAGTTACTCACTTTGTGTGTGTGTGTGTTTTTTTTTTATTTTAATTTTATGTTTTGTATGTTACAAATATGCGTTGATAATCGATCATGGTCTTTGAGTTTTGATGACTTCATTGACGATCTGTCCATTTGAAGAAGACAAAACAATTCGCCCACTAGGTGGCATAGAGTGGACAACAAAGAAAGATGAATATGAATAGGCAGTGGGATATTAAAGGAAATAGCAGACCACCGGAGATTCTTTAAACAACGAGAGTGATCAGAGTGAAACAATTCTGCCTTGTCTAAATATGAGCGTAACCGTTCAATTAGCCACACTATGATCAGGCGACAGAAATGACAAAAACGTAAATTAAAAATGCAAAGAATTAAATAGAGTAGCAATAGCAGGAGTAGGTTGTAACCAAAAACAAAAAGTGGCAGGACTAGTTACAAACCGTTTGTAGAACCTCACACAGCGTTTAGCTGCCAATTTGAAATATCCAACACTTACTCTCTCTCTCCCTCCCTCACTCTCCGTCATTATATGAAACAGTTACTAGAACACATTTTAGTATCCTGCCAATAGTTTGTGGTTCTAGTGTTAATTGTTTTTGACTTTATTTGACTTATTACACTTTAACAGGCTCTATGGCTTAAAACAGGAACGCCCGCAGAGAATCTGCACAAAAAGAGAGATATTTGAATTTTATCAAATTCCTTAATCTAAGCGCAAAGAATATGAAATTTTACGGTCACATTATTAAAGGACCAAATGATCAAGAATTACCCATTTGGTCGCTGTGGTTTAGATCTCGTACTTAAACTTCCTCCAAATGCTTTGAATGGAAAACAAGGTGTTCATCAGTTGCCAGGATCGGCCATGAAGACCGCAATTATCACTGCGGTTGTTGACATCCACATCAAAATTTCTAAATATTTTTTCTCCTTGCTGTCCTTATACGAGTATTTGTGGTAATTTTCTATTTTATGTCTATATTTAACCGTTTAGTAGGTTGTAAAATTTTACTTGTACATTTTGTTTAGCCCAAAAGTCAATATGATAATATCGCTGTGCTTTGTCTCCATAAAAGTATGCAAAAACCATGGCAAAATCCTACGATAGAGACCATTTTAAATGTCTTTATAAAAACGCATGAACGCTGTTGCTGATGCCGCAAAAACCACGACAGATGTTTTTGTATATGTTCTTTTTTTGGCATTGAAACATTTTTGTTAACACATCATTGGCCAAAAAATATCAACAGGTTATTGAATGCATAATTTGATTTTTGTCAGTGTGTTTGTTGTCCTGCGAAAATATAATAAAAATATTTAGCAGCTTTTATGTTTTTAATCGCTAGATAAAAAAATTGGCTGTCGAAAAATATATTTTATTTATACCCATTATGTATGCGAGGTCTGCTCGAATAATTTAGTAACTTTTCTCCGAAAGTATTTCTTATTGATCAATTTCTATTTTGTTGCCTTCAAAGCAGTGCCCCTTGAACCAGGATTCTTTCCAATTTTTGTTATATCCTTGAGCTCTCTCAGCGATTTCATCTGTATAATTGTGACAAAACGCCTAATGATTTATGGGAGTCTTCCGTATTGGCTACAAAAATATTGTTTTTGGTAACAAACATTTATTTTAGTGTAATTTTTTTAAGTTCTTGCTAAGAAAATTGAAAATTCTAAAAAAATCGAGAAGTTCCTGGTTTTACCTCGTTTTGAGAAAATCTAGTTTTCAACAGATATCGACATCTCGAGTTCTTGGAAGCTTTTCTGGCTACTCCTAAGAGGGCGTTACTCCTTCTGTGTGTATGCGTATATGTATATGTGAGTGTGTGTGTGTGTATGTTAGTGTGGAAGTATGCGATCCGTATATAACTTTGAGTAGTTGAATCGAATCGAACCAAACTAGTCACGTTTTTAAATGGCTCTTTTAAAAACTACGTCGATCGCCACTAACCGGGTCTAAATCGCTTGATGGGTTCGTGGGATATCGTGAACGAAGAAATTCTAAACAAGTGATAACGTTGTATTCGATCGGATCGAATCTTAAATATCCTCCAAATGTAAAAATTAAAAATGTTTAACCTGCTAAGTCAGAGTTCCTTTAAGACATTTCTGTGCCTAATTTCAAAACTCTATTTTTACAGGGTCACTCCGGGAAGGGTTGTGGAGGAGACATCTCAACTTTGTCGTAAAAACTTAAAAAGTTAATTTTTGGGGTAATTAAGTGCAGAAAAAACTATTTTTTTTAAATAGGGTAATTTAGTAGGAAGAGGTGAGTGGAGGAGTAGGGCAGGGGAAGGTCAGATAAGGTCTCAACTTCGTCATAAAAGCTTAAGAATATTATTTTTAAGGAAAGTACACTTAATTAAAAAAATTTGTTAAATTAAAAAATAGAATAATGTCTTAGGTCAACGTCCCCTAAAGGGGACAGAGTCCAAAAATCGATTTTTCGGATTTTATAGCTCCCAGTTTAACACTTTGGACCTTCTTTGATATAAAAATATAACATTCACTTAACAAAATTACAACAAAAAAAATTTTTTTAATTATGTATGAATTTTTATTAGTCGTACTTTTCTTATGTAAATTGTTAATTTTTTCAACGGGCTTAAGTTCGAATCTGCAAGACTGCAAATCATTTTTATTATTTTATTAATAAATGAATTTGTTCAAATTCTATTTGTTATTTTATATTAAGATTGGAATATTAAGAATATTTTCAATAATCATCAAACCAGCAGAACGGATCAGTACTGATTTCGAAAAAAAATTTCGAAAAAAAAAATTTTAAATTATATTGTTTTTTAGAGGTTGGTTTAGCTCTTCTTAGGGGAACTTTTTTCTCTCTGGCCCGATTCAGTCCATTTACGAATTTGACCTGTGCTATCGCTCAAAATTTTTTTAAACCGAATGTCAAGGGCCTGGCTCTTTCCGTTTGGACTGAATCGTGATTTATGCGGACGTACGGACGGACTGACATGGCTTCATCGTTTTAGATTTCATATACTTTATGGAGTCTGAGAGGGACATTTCGCTGCGTTGCACACGGAATGACAAAGTGAATGTACCCTCTAATTCTTTTTTGGAGGGTATAAAAAGTGATTTTTTTAAAAAGCTGCACTTCCTACCGCTAAAATTAGCGGAAAGTTGCAGGGATGGTTTTTAGGGTCGACCGTTTTCCATATTTTTGTAAGTAGGACCAGCACGCTTTGCATGACTCCTTTATATGCAGCGCATTACGCTGGAAGTGAAAAGTAGGGAATAGTATTGAGAATACGAAGAAAGATGAGCAGTTAGAGAATTTTAGTAGCTTTTGTTTAAACTTAATTTCGACGGCTAATCATCAACTTTTTCTATAAATCCCTATATAGCGAATAGGCAGTAAAAAAATTAAATGTTTTGTCATTTCTTGCACATTTCAGTTTCAGATATAATTTTCCTCGAATCATTTTAAAATTAAACATACATTAACTAGACTTACAAAAATTATAAAAAAAAAATTGCTAACAAAAAATTTAAATAATAGAAAAAATAATCTAATCAATTTTGTCTCTAATGAATAACACAAATACAAATCGAAAATGTTTGATGCAATTCATACAGAATTTAATGGTTGTTGGCTTAACGCCTATAGAATAAATGGAAATTAAAAATTTGTAAAACACACAGATGTTTTGTTTTATCGGCATCTTAACGCTCGGGTTACCAGTTTTAAAGGCGCTAAGCCATGACATTCCATCAGATATAAAATGAAAAATTCCACACTTTCAATCTGCTTTAATCGCGTTATCTCGATTATGCTGGACTAAATAAATGGCAGGTGTTAAATTCAAGGAATTTGTTTTTGGAAAAGAAAAAAAAATTGATTAATAAAATTTAATGGAACATCTTTAAAAACTAATTGAATTATTTCGGTGTATTTTGTAACACAAATGAAAGAGTGAAATAAATGCATTATGTGAAGTCTCAAAACTAAAGGCTTAATTTATAAAAAAAAAATCCGATTTATAACAAGATAATAAGAGAAATTTTTTAATAAAAATTTTTGTCATAAATTAGGCTGTAAAAGTGGCAATTCGAATTCTATGTATTAGAAAGAACTCGTTATTAGTTAAATATTTAATTAAATAAAATATTATAGAATTTATGTATTGATATAAGCAATTATGAAAACAGTTCAAAACTAATTAATTAATTACATTTTCATAATTATAATATATTAAATTAACTTGAATTTAAGCATTTAATTTTATTTAATATCGTTTTTTATTTTACATTTAATAAACCAGCCAGCCTTTTGCATATTTTTTATACCTAAAACAACAATGTAGACGACATTAACAAAACAAAATGACAATTTCATAATAATAATTACTTTTTGTAAATGTCACGCGCCAACGGAAGGTAGAGCTTCCGACTTTCCGTGCAACATGCTGCACCACAAACGGCAAAAATAAAAAAAAATAGTGATAATAATAAAACAAAAGCACAAGGATATAAAAGTCAGTTTAAACAGCAAAACTTAATTGCGGCATTTTAAGTGCAAAATTCTAATTATCAAAGTGTTTTCAAACAATATAACTTTAACAATTTTCATTTTAAACTCGATTAAGAAATTTTGTTTTGAATTCAGAAAAGGCATGCATGGTGAATTGGAATATTGGAAAGTCAACATTAGTTCTTAATTATTCAACTTTCGGCAACATTCGGTGAGAAGGAGGGATACTCTTTCTATCAGCCGTACCAGAGAGACGTAGACAGCAACAAATCAACCGCTGAAACTAAAATTTTGTCTAGCATTGGCTAAACCAGGGCTGTGGAGTCGGAGTCGGAGTCGAAGAATCGGAGTTGCACTGTTTTTGCCGGAGTCGGAGTTGGAGTCGCTAAAAAAAGTCGCGACTCCGACTCCGACAAAGAATTTTTTAAATATTTTTCATAATAAAAATTCTGCGAATTTTTTTTTTTTTAAATATTTTCTATTTTCAAATATTTGCCTTTTTACTGAAATTGACTTAATCTTTTTAATGAATTATTATTTAGTTTATTTAATTTGAATTATTAATTTTGTTGATTTTTTGTTGTGTGTTGGAATAATAAAAACGTAAAAATGTGAGACTTTTCGTTTAAAAAAAACGACTATTTTGCTCCTTTTTCAAAAACTTCAACATTAACCCTATTTGTCACTCATAAACTTGTGCTTTTATTTTCTCATGATTGAGAAGAAGCCGAAGCAAACAAAAGCATTAACGTTCTCTCCCAAGTAAAAGCAATTTTGAAAAGTCACGGTTCACACAGTGAAATTTCATTACAAAAATTTCAGTGTGCAGACACGGATGAAAGTGTAGAAGAGAATAAAAAAAAAATTCATAAGAAATATTTCACTATGTAAACCCAGACTAAAATCTAAAAAATTTAGCAACTTTACAATTTCAAATTATGGCAACACTGAATGCAATTACTGTTTGCATATATTCTCTATCGTGTAAATACTCTCTTTCGTTAGAATTATGTATTGATAAAGCATTGCATTCAGTCGGAGTCGGAGTCGGAGTTGGAGTCGGAGTCGTACTTTAAAAATTTCGGCGGCTGGAGTCGGAGTCGGAGTCGCAACTATTTTTTCACGACTCCACAGCCCTGGGCTAAACAAAGAATTTAATATTTTTTAGATTTAAGATTTGAATACCTATTGTTAGTTCAATTTAAAATTGAAGATTCAATAAATAACAATTGTAAAAAAAAAAAATTATTCAACTTATACAGCAGAGCAGAACGACTGTTTTCGAAAGCCGCTACACTTTCATCATCACTCATATGTATTTTTGTTTGTCACGACTTATTAAAAGGCTTTAGGAGCAAAGCTCAAAAAGTTATGATATATTAACAAAATTATAGTATACGAGGTCGGTTCAAAAATTAAGCTGAATGTTTAAGTTTCACGGGCTACGTGGATTCAATTTGCATTATTTTTTTATTTAATTATATCGAAAATATGTTCACAGTTTTAGCTGAGCATTGCTAAGTTAGTTAGTTTTCATTTTTAAGGAATAAATAAAAATAAAGAACTTGCTTTTATTTTGGGATGAGAAAATAGAAATCAAGAAATAACTTTTATTTTCTGAGAAATAAATAAAATCCAAAAAAAATAACTTATATCCTGAAGAATAAATAAAAATCAAGAAATAACTATTACTATTTGATAAGCAAATTAAAATAAGGAAATAACTTTTATATTGTGAATAATAATTAAAAACCAAGAAATAAGTTTTATTTTCTGATGAACAAATAAAAATCAAGGCACAACTCTTATTTTCTAAGCGAAAAATAAAACTAAGGAAACAATGATTTAAATTGTACCCTCCAAAAAAGAATTGGAGTGCATATTCACTTTGTCATTCCGTTTGTAACGCAGCGAAATATCCCTCAAACACCCCATAAAGTATATTTTTGATCAGTGATGAAATCTAATACAATATAGCCATGTCCATCCGTCCGTCTGTGGAAATCACGATTCAGTCCAAACGAAAAAAGCCAAACCCTGGACACCGGTCCAGTTAGTAAATAGACTGAATAGGGGCAGAGGAAAAAAAGTTCCCCTAAGAAGAACTAAACCAACATCTAACAAACAACATAATTTTTGAAGTTTTTCTTGTAGTTTTGTTAAGCAAATGATATATTTCTATGTCAAAGAAGGTCCAAAGCGTTAAACTTGAAGCTATAAAATATAAAAATTAAATTTTTGGAGCCCGTGGGCGTTATTATAAGCAAAAATAGTGTAAAAATTTAATAAATTGTTTTACTTAAGCCTAGATTCCTTGAAAATAACGTTTTTAGGCTTTAATGACTAAGCAGAGACGTAACATGGTCCCCTCTGCCCTACCCCCTCCTCCCTCTTTGTGGCCAAATGACCCTATCAAAAAAATTTTTTTCAAATATTGTATTTAATTATCTCAAACATTTATGACGAAGGTGAAATGTCTCCCCCACGGCTTTTGACAGAGCGACTCCGCCAAAATACAGTTTTAATATCTTCCAAAAGGAATTGCTCCCATAAATATATATTCTTGATCAGTAATAAAGGCCAAGACGACCTAGCAATCCTCGTACGTCCGTCTGTGGAAAAACACTATATAGGTTATTTTTGAACCCCGCCCCCTTTAGTGGGCCTTGAAGTTACATATTATGTGAAAAAATAGTGTAAATAATTAACAAATTGTATTCCTCTAGTCTACATTCCTTAAAAATTTAATTTATAAGCTCTTACGACGTAAGTAATATGTTCTCTGATCTTCTCCTGACCTACTACCTCTCCACCCTCCTTTGTACCCTAAATGACTTTATCAAAAGAAAAATTATTTCTACACTTAACTATCACGAAAATTTAGTTTTTAACTATTCAGTATTTAGTATTCAGTATTCGGGACGGCCCTGCCCGGAGTGACCCTGTATAGAGTTTTAAAATTGGCCACAGAAATGTCTTAAAGGAACTGTGACCCGGTTTGTTAAACGTTTTCAATTTATCTCAGTCCCTTTTTTGCATGTTGATATAGAATATTAAGACATAAGTTTTTATGCTGACAGAAAGGCGTCTCAGACATGCTGATCCCACCGCATTGGAAACGACCGTATTAAAATAAATTTCTTTCTTGTTTACTTAAGCCAAATACGATAAAAATGTAAATTTTAATAAGAATACAAATAGATTTTTAATTTACTAAATATTTGGAGGGTATTTAAGATCCGACCCGGTCGTATATAACGTTTTTACTTGTTTTTAAATTGAAACTAACTAAATAATTTGTTTGTTTGTTAATAAACTCTATTTTATACTGCATGAGTTTTTAAAATCAAACAAAATCAAAAAGGCTATTCTAGGTTTGGACAATTGGACCATATTTTGGTACGTAGAAGTAACCAACTTAAATAATCTTTCAGTTTTTCTGTATATATTAACCTCCTTATTCATAAAAATTATGAGACTCTAATAACAGTGTAATAAAACAAAATTTCATATGAAATTTGCTCTATTACACTCTTATAAGCCTCCCAAAATTTTTATGAATAAGGGGGTAAATATTTTTGAAAAATATAAATTAAGTTATTATTGAAAATCGGAAATATCAAAAATGTGGTTTCACGGTTGGAATAAATACTCACTTCATCAATTCTTTTTTGCAAATTTTAATATTAAAAAGATATATATCCCAAAATTGCCTAATTATACCCTTCAGAAAAAAGTGAAAGGGTATATATAGGTTTGTCATTCCGTGTGTAATTTCTTCGATATTCACATGGGACCCCATAAAGTATATATATTCTGGATCCTTATGAATAGCGATGACGATTGAGCGATGTCCGTCTGTACGTGAAATCGGGTTTCCCAAGCCCCCAGAAGAGCTAGAACCTTCGTTCTTGGATAGTTGGATTGGAAATGAACTTAACTTATTGAAATTCAGAAAGATCCGAAGTAAGGTTCCAGAGCTGGGAATCTTACACCGATTTCTCGACGCAATATTTAAACCAAAAATCAATTACTAATTTTTATATTTCTAAATTAAACCTAGCTATTTCGTGCTTTGGGCAGCGTCAATGGTCCATTAAAAAACTAAAAAAATAAAAAGAAATTTTCCAGGGTGGGAAATTAATTTTTTTTTTTCGGCCCATTCCGTATTTTGTAGTGCATGTAATAACTACAATTTTTAAAAATTTTAAGTTTTTCTTTAGCAAAGCCTCTTTATACGTCGTGAAGATTTTCAATGGCCAAAAAAAAAATTTTAAATTCAAATTTTGCTTCCAGGGGTGGGAAACTGAATCTTTTTTATACGTAAAAGTAATCAAAAACGGCAACTGATGTTGCTTTTTTTGCAAACTAAAACTGTGTTATAATTTAGGAAGAACAAAATTGGTAACAAATATAAAAAAAAATCAAAATTTCGAATCCAGGGATGGACAAGTGCAATATTTTATGATACATGAAAGTGACCAAAATGGTTAAAAATTTTAAATATTTCTTAGAAAACAAATACTTTATACCTCATGAGAAGTTGCACTGATAAAAAAACAAAAAATTAAAATTTCGCTTCCAGGGTTAGGAAAATTAAAGTTTTTTTTTGGTACATGCATTATTTTGTAGTACATGTAAAAACCAAAATGGTTACAAAATTTGAATTTTTTTTTAACAAAACTACTTAATACCTCATAAAGATTTGCATTGATAAAAAAAATAAAAAAAAATTAAAATTTCGCTTCCAGGCTTGGGAAATTGAAATTTTTTGTATACATGAAAGTAACCAAAAAGGAAATTGACGTTGTTTTTTTACTAATTAAAACTATTTTTTAGTTCAGGAAAAACAAAATTGGTATCAAAAATTTAAAAAAAATCTAAATTTAGATTCCAGAGTTGGATAACTGCAATATTTTGTGGTACATAAAAATGACCTAAATGGTTACAAATAAAAAGTTTTTCTTAAATAAAACTATTTCATGCCTCATTAAGAGTTGCATTGGTAAAACAAATTTAAATTTCGTTTCCAGGGTTGGGAAATTGAAATATTTATTCTGCATAAAAGTAACCAAAAAGGCAATTGACGTTGTTTCTCTTTGCTAATTAAAGCTGTTTTATAATTCAGGAAGAACAAAATTGGTATTAAAATCTTAAAAAATCAAAATTTCGACTCCAGGGTTGGACAAATGAAATATTTTATGGTACATGCAAGTGAACAAAAAGTTTAAAAATTTTAATTTTTTGTCAAGTAAAACTATGTTACAACTCACTAAGAATTGCATTGGTAAAAAAATAATAATTCGCTTCCAGAGTTGGAAAATCGAAATATTTTTCGTACATAATAATACATACATAAATTCCAAATTTTGTGCTTTTAGTGAATTAAACCTATTAGATATTTCAGAAAAAATTATAAATTCGGTTCCAGGGTAGGAAAATCGAAATTTTTTGGTACATAAAAGTACATATATAAATTCCAAATTTTGTGTTTTTAGTGAATTAAACCTAATTTATATATCAGAAGAAATTAGATCAGTATTAAAAAATTAAAAATTCGGTTCCAGGGTTGGAAAATCGACATTTTCTGATTCATAAAAGCGGTCATTTTATTTGTTATTTTTGATTTTTATAATGAATTATACCTACTTTATATATCAGAAAGAAGTAAACTGGTATTAAAAACCAACAAAATCTAAAAGACGATTCTACGGTTGGACAATTAGATCTTTTTGGGGTACATGAAACGCATTTTTTGTTTTGTTTGTAAATTAAATATATATAATATTTTTGAAAGACGTTCAGAGGTATTAGATATAAAAAAAGCCAAACATTTAGCTTCCTAGCCGAAAAATTTAAACGTTTTCTTAAATATAAAAGCAACCGATAACATCATTTTGATTTTTTAATTAAACCTACTTTCTGTTTTGGCAAGAAAGAAAGAAAGAAAGAAGAATTACATCTGTGAAGGGTATTTAAGATTCGGCACAGCCGAATATAGCACTTTTACTTGTTTTTAATTACAGTTTAAGCAAATTTGCTTTTGATAATTGATAATTTTATTAACTAATAATTACTCTGTTAATGGATTTTTGTTATCTCTTTTTTTCAGATTTTTGCTTCAATTTTGAATTGCTGGTAAGTTTATGGTTTCAATTTACTGAAAACATATTTTTCCTGCTGCATAGGGTTTTTAATTTTATTTGTCTGCTTCAAAAATATCTCCCCAAAAACTATTAATATTTTTTTTGAACTTTTTATTTCGAAATATTAAAGCACCGATAAAATGTGTGCCCAAGTTGATACAAGAATTGCTGCATAAAAAGTGTGTTGGTATGTGTGTGCGTGTTTGTGTGCATAACTAAAATGCATCACAAAATTGCATTTGTTTTGGTAAATAAATCACATCAAAAGCACAAAACCACCATTTACCGCTTGCCATTGAGCGGAGTGGAGTGGAGTGGAGTGCAGCAGCCAATCATTTACCATAGACTTAAACTCTATTCTTCTTACCCAGCATTTGTTCCCATTTCAGTCAGTACAATCTCTTAATGGGGCTGGGAATAGCTGCAATCATACATTTTGTTGTGTATTGGCTGCGATTTATTATGAGCATTTCTTTTTTCTATTGTGGATTTAACTTGATGGTATTGATATGTTTTATTCAAAAAAAAAAAATTATTATTATTAATACTTTTTTTTTGACTACTTTACCACTACTACTACTGTTGCTGGCTGTTAAGCCATAAGTCAATGTCAAATTATGGAATTATTAATACGGGAATTTCTCAAATACTCGTAAATATTCAAAAGGTACGTGTATCATCATGAGAAAATGAATAAATCAAATGTAAATTGTATGATAAGAGCCATAAGTTTGTTTTACATACTCATTAAT
This sequence comes from Linnaemya tessellans, assembly GCA_951800035.1. Classification (NCBI taxonomy): domain Eukaryota; kingdom Metazoa; phylum Arthropoda; class Insecta; order Diptera; family Tachinidae; genus Linnaemya; species Linnaemya tessellans. The sequence goes on from OX637534.1 coordinate 27,449,495, forward strand.
AGAAATGTAAAAGAGAAAAGAAATATTTCCCTAGCGAATCGAATGAGTTGTGGCAAGTATGTAAATGCTGTTGCCAAGATCTGATTATTTCGCAACGCTATAGTTTGGTTCGTTTACTTTGGAGCGAATAAATCTTTTGGTTTCGATTTTATCAGCACGCTGTTATGAAGCTTTTTAATATCAATACGTACGTTTGACTCAATATATAAATATAAAAAAAGATATAAAAAAAGGTTCTAAATGAATAACAATGTTTACTGAAAAAATAAATAAAAGGCAAAATGCTAATGGAATGGTCAGGAGCAGTGAGATATATTTCATTTCTATGAAAGTTCTTCCAAAAAAACTTAATTTATGTTTATGGTCCTTCGAATCGCCGCGGTAAATTGATAAAAGTTTTCAGAGAATTCTTTTAATATTATTTACTATGGTAAAAGGCTCTATGACAATTATGGTGAAACAAAATGTCGGCCGAATGATCGCCACTGCTGCTGCTACTGCTTAACTCAGTGTAATTGTGCCAATGGCGGTTTTTTCAAATAATTTTAGTACAGTTGGAGTTGGAGAGTGACTGTCCCTTTTGCGCTCCGTCAATGACTGAGAAATATTTTTTTAGGAGTAGGACTAGCACTCAGGGGATGATCCTTATATATGCAATGCATTGCGCCGGAACTGAAAACGAGGGGATAGTATTGAGGGGACAGATTAGGAAAGATGAGAAGGTAGAGAGTTTTTTCGTAGCTATTTCAACCTTTTACTTGGCCGGCTAATTTTTGCTACAGGGTCGACGAAGGTGGGCGCTGTTACTCTGCTTTTAGAACATGATAGTGTCAGTCGCTGCCAATTATGTTCAGTGAGCAGTGACTATGCATTCATCATTGAAACAGGCTAGCAACAACTAACACAACCACGCACTAATGCTGATCAGAAGAATTCAACACAATATTTCATGACTCAGCGCGGGCTCGAACTCAGGACCCTCCGCTTCATAGTATCGTGTTCTACTATTTCAGCCAACAGCACCCGCATTTCAATGTCATTCTTAAGATCTTGAATTGTTCCCGGTTTATTGGCGTTAAGTTTTTCTTTTAAACTTCCCCAAAGAAAGAAATCCAACGGCGTTAAGTCACATGACTGTGACGCCCAATTAATATCGCTGTGACGTGAAATAATACGGCCATTGAATTTCCAGCGCAAAAGAGCTATTAGTTGATTGGCTGTGTGGCAAATGGCTTCTTTCTGCTGGAATCATATATTGTCCAGCTGCCTATCCTCAATTTCTGGCCACAAAAAGCCCATCATCATCCCGTGATAGCAAACACCATTGGCGGTAATCGCATGGCCGGTCTCATTTTCGAAGATGTATCGCCCACTGACGACGCCAGCCTACAAACATTCTGGGCTACCTCGCACAAGAGTTCTCAAATTTATTCTCCCGATTGTGGACACATTTGATCGATTATGCTGACCCAAATATAATCTCGTAATGCACAAAACACGCCTTGATTTCGTAAAAGGTTTCTTAAGATCTTAATCTTGTGCTGCTCAATTGTGCACCTCTCCGTCCGACAATTTCCTCCTGAAACCAGGAAATTGTCAGATTCAGTTTAACAAAGAAACTTTACGGCAATGTGTGACTTACAATTGACATCGTGCGTTTTGGTTGAACCACCCTTTATTACATAGACGTACTATTATGAAAAGTGGAAAAAAAATGTAAAATGATGTACGAGATCTGTTCAAAAAATAAGTGGAATTTTTATTTATACAAACATATATTTTCATTAACTTTTATTTTATGACTTTAAAAATAGTCCCCTTTTTATATCCTTCGGCCGTCATATATTAAGAGTAATATACGAGGTATGTTCGAAAAATATGTTGAATTTTGATGTATAAAAAGTATTTTTTCATTAATTTTTGTTTTATGACCTTTAAAGTAGTCTCCCTCTGATATCCTTCCATCATCATAAAAATAATATACGAGGTCTTTTCGAAAAAGTAAGTTAAATTTTGAATTATAACAAAAATTAGCAATTTTTATTTTATGCTTTTTAAAGTGGTCTCCCTCTTATATCCCTCGATCCTCGTATATTAAAAATAGTATACGAGGTCTGTTCAGAAAAGAAGTTAAATTTTGATTTATAAAAAAATTATTTAATCATCAATATTTACCTTATGCTTTCGGATATTCGTCGATCCTCATACATTAGGAATAATATACGAGGTCTGTTCCGAAAATAGGTCGAATTTCAATCTATAAAAATATATATTTATCAATTTTTATTTTAAGCCTTTTGAAAGTGGTCTCGTTCTTATATCCCTCGGTCGTCGTATATTAAGAATAGTATACGAGATCTATTCAATAAATAAATTGAATTTTGATTTATAATAAAATTATTTATTCATTAATTTTTATTTTATGCCTTTTAAAGTAGTTTCCCTCTTATATTCCCCGGTGGTCGTATAATAAGAGTAATATACGAGGTCTGTTCAAAAAATAAGTTGAATTTTGATCGTATACTAAGGATAATATACGAGATCTGTTAAAAAAATTTAGTTGAGTTTTTACTTTTATATTATTCATCAATTTGTACATTGTGCCCTTTAAAATAGTACCCCTCTGTTATACCATGGCTCTGTAGTGAAAATTCGCCGAGAATGTAAAGATTAAAGTGGCTACAAAAAACTCTATCTTCCCATTTTTCTTCATTTGACTTCTCAATACGATCGCCTCTTTTCTAGTTCCGTCTCAATTCTCTACATATGTATGGATGAGGCTCCCACTTTGTAAGAAAATCATAATAGTAATAAAATTGTTTGAGTAACACGGACCGTTAGACTTTGCAAACATCTCTGGATTATTAGCTATGATTTCAGAATGTGTTCTTTCATAACATTTAGAAGAAAGCGGTACTACCTTTCAGTGGGTTAAAGTCCTACAAAATTCTACACTAAAAGTTAAGTCGCTGTAATTTTCAGTTGTGAGAGGAGGGTGCAGCAGTTATTTATATCGATTCCAACATAGTTCTGGACATTGACAGTGTTTGGCAGAAACAGGGGGAATTTCAGCGTCGATCTTTCTTTTCTGTGATAATTTATTTGAGTTGGCAAAGAAAATTTAAATTTTAACTTACCTTCTCAATATTCTCCTATCAAATGGAACTAATGGTGTAGCCGATTTTCATTTGTTTTATAAATTCAATGACGTTTAATTTTTAATTGAAAAACTTAATCAACATCAGCCAGTTACAAGCTTTGATCTTTTCCAAATGCTCAAAGACATCTTGTAACATTTTTCTTTAACAAATTAAGATTAAACTGTTGAAATTAATTTAAAAAAGGCTTAAATGCTGTCATCTTATGTAAGAAACAGCAGCATAGAAAAAAACATTCTAAGCCGCTGTAAACGACTACCGTATTTTATCTTAGCCAACTAACAACAACGGCAAATATATTTCTCCTCATAGCAGTCAAAGCGTCAACTACAAAAATAACTTTCAAAAAAAAACACTATAGAAGCTCATATCTCGAAAAACTCACACACAAAAGTTTGATTTATTTTTACTCATTTACTATAAAAAAAAACGGAGCAGAGAATTGAAAGGAAATATAACCGATCATTTAACAGCTGCGAGAAAATAAATTACCTAGACGCTTATGCTCGTTTGTCCAACAAAAGTGATGTAACATTTAAAACCCAATTAATTACAAGTGCCTTTAAACGAAACTCACTTTAACTTTTCGATCTTTCATTTAAGTGTAATTTGAAAAACGCCTACTTTTACACAATTTCTTGTAAATGCGTCAGTTGGTCTGACGCAATGTTCTATGCTGAAGTTGCTTTTTTCCATTTTCAGCTCGTAAATGTCCTGCTGTACTCTCCTTTCCTAACACTCTCAGTCTGCGCCTTCCACTGACTGATCTTACCTGAACTAATTAAACAACGGCATTATTTGTGTGATCTTTTGCTATTGCAGCGAGTGATTACAGCACATATTTAGTCTCCTTCTAACTTGTACAAACAGAGAAAGCAAATGGCACGCGTATCACTGGTACGACCAGCAAACCGCACCATTAAAAAACGAAAAAGGATCATCATGATCATAATGCTGAAGAAATCGACTAAACATGTGTGTGTGTGGGTGTGTGTGTGTGAATAGTTCGATAAACAGAGAAAGATGGTGATCTTCTTTGGTGGTTAAGCGGCGTTTAAACTGAAACATTTGCGCAGGCGTAACATTTATTTTTCATTCCTTTTGTCGCTATTGTTCGCTAATGCTGTTAATGTTGGTGTTCTTATTAACGCTTATTGTACGCACATAAATATATTTGAGTATTTAGAGTTTATTATTGTAGTGGCCTGCCCGCCTGCCTGTTTGCCGGTTCGTTCATCCTTCTGTTATTCATATACGAGTACACATATTTGCCTTCACACATGTGATCATGTATCACTCGTACAACAAACTGCGGTAGACATTTTGGTGGCAATTGTTGTCGGTAAATGCTTGAATGCATCGTTGCTTTTCAAAGGCATTCAACGCCTCATCATCAGAAAGGTGGCAAGCAGTCATTGTTTGTTGCTTGATTATCACTGATTTAATTGTGGTTGTGTGGCAATAATGATGCAACATTGAAAATCACACAAGTATGAAATCATATAAAAAGAAAAACGCCGATATTTATACGTTTTCACTTTTCACTGAAAACGGGTGTTAATTCTTTTTTTTTTATGAAAGTACATAAAAATTAAATGCTTTAGAAAAATGAAATTCCTAAGAAATGCACAAGTGATCAGGAGAATCGTATAACAATTCCTTGGGTGACTAATTCCAATTGAAGTGATAATTTACAATTAAATTTTTTTTTTTTTAATTAAGTAATTTCAATAAATAAAAATGTATAAATTGTTATTAATTGGAGTTTACTATTAAAAAAAAACAAAAACTTTTAAACTCAAACTGGCAAACGAACCAGAATTCATTAATATGTAACACATATTACATAGTCTGTACAAATTCAGCTGTTGGCTGAAGTAGTAGCACACGAGACTATGAAGCGTAGGGTCGTGAGTTCGAGCCCGGGCTGAGTCATGAAATATTGTGTTGAATTCTTCTGATCAGCACTAGTGCGTGGTTGTGTTAGTTGTTGCCAGCCTGTTTCAATGATGAAGACATAGTCACTGGTCACTGAACATAATTGGCAGCGACTGAAACTATCATGTACTAAAAGCAGAGTAACAGCTTCGTCGGCCCTGTAGTAAAAATTAGCCGGCGAAGTAAAAGGTTGAAATAGCTACAAAAAAAAACAACTGTCTATCTTCTCATCTTTCCTAATCAGTCCCCTCAATACTATCCCCTCGTTTTCAGTTCCGGCGCAATGCATTGCATATATAGGGCTCATCCCCTGAGTGCTGGTCCAAGATAAAAAAAAAACTGTGACATCATTTTATTTGCTGCTTCAATAGTTTAAGGAATTCCTATAAAATAATATTTTAGAAAAATAATGTTTGGCTTAAATGTTTAGGATTCTAGGGACTCTTTTCTTTAGTTTTTATAAAAATTGATTTAAAAAAATTCTTTCACTTATCGAAGATGTCGGAGAAATCGATAGCAACTAATAATATCCATTTCTCTGTCCTTTCTCTGGATTTCTCTTAACACAGGGGGAATACTGTCTCCCTTGCTGTGGGTGGTGACCATAAATACCCTACTGAAGACATTATCCCAGAAAGGATTTGCTCCCGTCTGCTATGCAGACGATGTAGCGAAAGGGCAATAGAGATCCTGAATTTAGCTTATAACTGGGCTACACAAAGGGGTCTCAATGTCAACCCAGAGAAGACAGAAATTTTTATGTTTACAAAGAAACGGAAGATTGCACATTTGGAATCCCCGGTTTTTCGAAATAGGACGATACAGATTAATAAAAAGGTCAAATATCTAGGAGTGATACTCGACTGGAGGTTATCCTGGAAGGACCATATAGAAAGTAGGGTGATCAAGACCCAAAGAGTCTGGACCTATTGCAGAAGGGCAATCGGGTCCAAATGGGGAATGAGCCCAAAGATGGCACACTGGCTCTATACGAGTGTGGTAAGACCAATTGTGACGTACTCCTCGTTAGTATGGTGGACGTCCTTGGAGAGGAAGGTTAATGTCAAACATCTTCAAAGGATACAAAGACAGTGCTGTATCGGCATCTGTGGCGCGATGAGAACCACATCAACTAAGGCGATGGAAAATATTCTATCAATACCGCCTATTGATATACAGGTTAAAAACGAAGCAGCTCTGGCTGCTACGAGATTGATGGTAATGGGTGAGTGGCTGACTAGGGAACACACAACCAAGCACCAGAGTATAGTACACGTCTTACCCGGGAACAACGCTCGCACGGTCACGTGCGATAGAATCCCTATTAGATATGTACAATCACACTGCACCACCATAATATCGGAAGGTATGGAGTGGGAGGGTGTAGATACAATGAACCCCATAACTAACCTATACACTGACGGGTCGAGGATTGGTGACCGTTCGGTTGGAGGTTTCTGTGACATGGGTCGTAACTTTGTTGAAGGAAATCGATAACAGACTACCGATTCGTATATTCACGGATAGTAGGAAGGCCATCGAGGCCCTAAGGAATCATGTGGCTCAATCTCAGTGTGTACTACAATGCAAGGATGAGATTAACTCATACACGCAATGTGGGGGCATAGAGATAATATGGATTCCAGGACATCAGGGAATACATGGAAATGTTGAGGCAGATAGGCTAGCAAAGATGGGAGCATTAATGGCGAACATCACACTGGATAGTCCGAAGCCATTTCAGGTTTTTAAGAACGAACTAAAGCGATGGGGCTATAGAATTGCATACAAGAGATTGGCAGCACTCTACCATAGGTAGGGTGACTAGAATTCTATGGGGGGACCCAGATGGTAGTAGGACAAAGGAGGTCCTAACATTGAGTAGGCCAGCACTACGGAGATTGGCTTATTTACTAACAGGACATACAGAGTTAAGGAATCACCTGGCTCGAATGGGTATCGTTGGCGATATAACATGCAGGGCCTGCCAGGAAGAGGACGAGACACTGGAGCACTACTTGTGCAACTGTCCAGCTTTTAGCCAAGTCAGAAGACAAACATTTAATCAGGAGATTATAAAGGAGATGGAATTCCTTAGGGGCTCTAATTGGAAAGACTTAAGGAAGTACATTGAAGAAACTAGGTTCTTGACGTAATCAAACTCAGAGGTTTCCATGGTATCGGTAGAGGCTCCCTACAGTGGAATGGGAACTCCTTATTATAGAGCGCACAACAGACCTATGAGGCCTAATTGTAATCCAGGACGGATTGGGATGCTTCCGTAAAAATTGCTTGGCATGAGCCGAAGGATATGCCAACATCATCAGCAAACTCTCTGATAGTCACCGTCATTGACATCTCAGCTTTCCATAAACCGGCTATACTACAATTGAACTTGTGTTCTGCTCTTAGTAGACTCGCCAAACGCCACAGGCAACATTTCAAATGTCCCTGCGCTTTTAATTTAATGTTTTACACAAAACTACACACACCAAAACACGACTAACCTTTTTATCTGTCAAAAACGAACTGACAATCCAAAATGGCTGATATTACCAACATATATAACAGCCATGTGTACCAACATAACAGAAAAAAATGCGAAATTTGAAAATAATGGTTATTTTTTGATCAGACCTCGTATAATAAAAAAAGTTATTTAAACAATAGAACAAACATTTACATACACCCAAACAATTTTTTAATCAAGGCGAAACAATATTAAAATCGAAAAGTTTGCTTATGGTGATTTCTTTTCTGAAAAAATGTAACATTTTATCACTGTGGATGGGATGAGATGAGCTGGTGGATTAATTTCTAATAAATTCACTATTTCCAAATGTCTTGATATTGCAATTTTTTTATTAAAAAGCGCAAAATATGCAGCATTCTTTTTTAGAAAAGAAATCAACATTACTTTGTTTGTTTGAAAAATGTTCATTTTTAGTTTTTAAATTGAAATTATTTTAGAACTAAAAGAATAATTATTGTAAATAAAAAAAAATATGAAATACGGTTGACCCTAAAATCCAGCCATCCCTGCAGCTTCCCCCAAATTTTCACTGCTAAAAATGTTATTATTTTAATTTTCAAACTGCTGTAACTTTCAAACTGATCAATTGTTCATTGTTCAGAGCAGATTAGATATAAGAATCGATAGTAAAAGCTGTTTAAAAATTATTCTAAGAAAACTTCCCGCTTTTTGAATATATTCAACTTATTTAGGGGAAGTTAAAAAATACTCTTGAAAAAAAGGCGTATATACTATTTTCAAAAATGGTTCGATTAAAAATATATAAAATACAAAAAACGTTCATATTTGAAAATGCATCACTTTTAAAGTTGACAGCACTATATAGATAAATTATTCCATCAAATTAAAAAGCCCAATAAAGCCTAATAAAACAATAAAAATCCGCCGGCTTGGGTATTTTAAAAACCCCGAATTATTTCCAACCCTGACTAAAAGAGACATACATCCAAGTGATCTCCCACAAATAGCACTTTAAAGATAGTGCAGGTATATCTTCCCATCTCTAGACAATTTTAATTTTTATTGATTATAATGGATTCAACTCATCTAAAAATATTTGTTCTCCTGCCACAAGAATTGCAAATTATAAAAATAATAATAGTAGTCCTATTCATAGTCTTGTGCAAATGGTCTTGCATCATTGCCATCGCAAAATAATTCTACTATACAGAAACAAAATATATTGAAAATGTTCTCAATACTCTCTCCATGTTAACAATGCAATACCATTTGCACAAAACTGTGAATACGGCTATTGAAAACACTCTCCCCAATTGCAAGTGCACTAATGCAAGACTATTTGCCCAAGACTGTGAATACTTACAATATATATATGTATGTATGAAAGTAAAAATGATGCATTCGTTCCTCAAAATAATTCTACCAAAAGCTTCTACTTTAAGCAACTAAGCTGTCAAATTAAGTCCCTGCAAAGTGGCACCACTAAAACCTATTAAAGGAATTACTTAAATTCTCTGCAACGTATGCAGATGACCAACTGATGACCAAAGAAAACCCAACCATATGCTAGAAAGAAAATACTCGTGCTAGAATTAAGCAAAGAAGCAGAATTCTTACAAAAACTCACATTGGAAATTAAATCAAAATAGCTGTCGGCTTAGGTCAAAACTTCAAAAGGAAATGTTAAATAACTGTGGAAAATCAATGAAAAACCAACCATTTTTCCATTTTGCAAACAAGATTTTATATCATATTTTTGTTTTTTTTTTTTTTTATTTTTGTACAGCTTAAGAAAAACTCATTGTATGAGAAGAAAGTTAAAATGTATTCCCATCAATGATTGTGGAACAGCAAACAAGTCGGAGGTAGTGGCTTAAGAAAAGAAAAACAACAACATTTCATATTGTTGTAATGAAAGAGTGAGAGAGTGATATGGGAAAATAATGTAAACAAGCAGCCATTGTTTAGGGCTGTTTTTAGCTCTCTGCTTAGCTTGTGAACGGTGCTGCCAAATCAGTGGTGTTATGCGGCAAAGGAGAAAGCGAGACAGCTGTAGTACAGCAAGATCGTTTGGAACATGTTGTTGGTTTTTTTTGTTCATAAATATAGTAGGTGTTTTTTTTCTTTTGGCTGCCTGTGACTGTGTTTGATTGTTTGTTGTACGTTTGAGGCTGTGCCACAGTGATACTGAGAACAGAGAGAAAATCTCAAGATAGCATTTTACTCTTAACACTAACCATTTCTAAATCAGTACTAACTGGGCTACCAATCGAGCCACATCACTAATAGGGGAAAATAGCGTAAAATATTTTTCTTAATCGATTAAACGGTAACATATTTGAAATAAAAAAATTTACGTTGAGTGGATTTTCAATAAAGTGCGGTGAATCTTATAAAAACAGTAACTACAAAATAGCAGCTTTAAAAACTTATTGGATTATATATTTTAAAACACAATAATAACAAATTCTCAAATACTTTTATGAACTATGGCAGTATCAACGTTAAATATGACTCCCTATTTTGCTGGATATCCCTTTCAAGGTAATTATTAATAAGTAAAATTTTTTTAGCAAAGAATAAAATTTTTTTTTTTCTTTTTGTTGGGGCATCAAAAAAGACAGTTTTGTGCCTGATCATGTTATTGATCGTGTTAAAACATGCCTTGTATATGTATGTACGTATGTTTGGTCATACCAACATTCAAACTTTTCTTATCAAATTTATTAAGCTGATCATGTAGATGTACATCTTAAGGCTCTCCTCTTTTATGTTTTCATCATCATATACTTATATATAAATTTTTTCTTGATCATATAAAAGAGCAATGATCTTACACACATGCATCATACATATTTTTAAACGTCATAATGATAATCTTCTCTGTTTTCGTGTTCTTTGTTTACGTCCAGAACATAATAATGATGATTGTCGTTTAAACTTTACACATGTTTCGTTTTCAAGTTAAGAAAAAAACCTTTTAATGCCAGACGTTTTGGCGCGTTCGGCTAGAAGCTTTGATCTAAAGAGTCTGTGTGCTGCAGAGATCACCTTAAACGAAACTTTCTTCTTTATATTAAAAAAAAAGAAAAAGAAAAATATAAAGAAGATGATTCTGCTGTATGATTAACTTGCACAGCTGGAGCATATCTTTTTCTTGTTGTTGCGACTTAAGCATCGTCTTATGATTTCAGAGTATTTCAAGTCAATTCTTTAATTTAAATTTACAAACAACAAAAGCAGATATTATTTTTAGCATATTTTTTTTTTGCTGGTACAAATCTCTTCCACAAGATTGATTTGCAAATTGCATAAATTCTTAGGCAAACTGCATTTTTTAAGGCCACATTATTTTATGTAAATTTTCGAAACCTTAAGTCTCCCTAAGGATAATCTTTAATGCCAGCCAGCCATTGTTTCTAGTCAACAATGCTAATTGATGTTAAATAGAGTATGCGAGTGAGTGCCTGTGTGTGGGATTTCGGGCAATTATTAAAAACACAATGCCGTACAGAAAATAGAGCAATTTAATAACAAGATGTTTGAGCCCTACTTAAAAAGAAAAACAATCTCTTCTTTGTTTGTCAATTTACTTAAATTAATTTCTTTTATTTTGAAATCTTAGGACAAGGACGTGTCAATCAATTGGGCGGTGTATTCATTAACGGCCGTCCCTTGCCAAATCATATACGCCGTCAAATTGTAGAAATGGCTGCCGCCGGTGTACGCCCCTGTGTCATTTCCCGCCAATTGCGTGTGTCCCATGGTTGTGTTTCCAAGATATTGAATCGTTATCAGGAAACTGGCTCCATACGGCCGGGAGTAATTGGCGGCAGTAAACCTCGTGTAGCCACGCCCGATATTGAGAGCAAAATTGAGGAAATGAAGCAGGAAAATCCGGGCATTTTCAGCTGGGAAATACGCACCAAGCTGATTGAGTCTGGCTTTTGCGATAAGAATAGTGCGCCCTCGGTAAGCAGCATTAGCCGTCTATTACGCGGTGGGCGTTCTGAAAGCTCCCTAAATGGCCACTCTATCGATGGCATTTTGGGTCCTTTATCCGGCAACTCGGGCGATGATAGTGAAGATGATAGCGAACCTGGTGTTGAGCTAAAACGCAAACAGCGACGTTCCCGCACCACCTTCAACAATGAACAGATTGATGCCTTAGAAAGAATTTTTGCACGCACTCAATATCCTGATGTTTACACGCGCGAAGAATTGGCCCAAACTACTGGCCTGACAGAGGCCAGAGTTCAAGTGTGGTTTTCCAACAGGCGCGCCCGTCTACGCAAGCAATTGAATACCCAACAAGTGTCCTCATTCAGCACCTCCTCGTCATATAATGCCAGTACAGCAGCCCAATATTCCACGCATCACAATATGGGCTTGTATGCCCAAACTGGTGCTGGTTCATGGCCAGCCTTAAGTGGCGTACAGCATGCCAACAGCTATGAACACAATCATACTTATGCCCATTCTACGGGATCTTTAGCATCCATGTCACCCAACAGCACCAGCAGTTCCAGTTCCGCAACGCATTCTCCCTTGCAGCAAAGTACCACCAATACCACCAATAGCTCCACATCCGCCAATACCAGCAACAATCAAAATTATCTTAATAGCACCTCTTACGGCAATTCAGCACAAAATGCCAATAGCTTTACCAGCTCCACCTATCCCATGGCTACAACAGCAGCTACCTCTGCCTTTTCCACCACACCAGTCGAACAGTTACGCTCTCAATTCACCTCAGCTTCCCACCACCATCATCATCACCATCATGCGGCTTCTTCTTGGGACAGCTACAACTTTGCCAACTCCCTCTTTCCCAGCAGCAACAATCATATGAATTCCTATCATCAACCCATAGTCGATCCCAAAGCCTCGGCTTCTTCTTATCCCTACTTTGGCTTCTAATCGCTTTTCTTTTCAAAATCAACCAGCCAGCCAACCAACCAAAAAATCTGCATAACTTCCTCGTTTATCTTTTCGTTAATGATCAATTTGTATTCTGAAAATCAAAGGCAAAGGTTTCTTTTCTGTTTCCCATTTTATGGGCGATAATTTACTTTCTGATTTAATTTCTTTTACCTTCTTTGTGTGTCTTTAATATGCAGCGTTAATTAGACAAAATTACTTTTTCTTAATATATTTTTTTTCTATTTTATTAATCAAGTTTCGTTTAGAACAATAGCAGACATTGTAATTTGTATAAATTTTCTTTGTTTTATTCATCGAATCTGACGAGCTCTTAGCACAAACGAGAACAGCCAAAACGTCTAGAAAATTTTGTATGGAAATCACTTAATAAAACCGATGTTCTTTTTTAGAGAGCTCGTGCATCTCGGTGGTGTCCAACAGCATTTAAAGTTTTATATTATTTTACTTAAGCGCGTGTAGTTTTATGAACACCCAATGAATTTTGAGACTGTTGTAGTTATTTAAGTTTTACTTTAGTTTACAAGTTGTAGTCATAAATAGTTTAATATTTAAGAGGTTGATGCCTTCTGTTTTGTTTCAAAAATATACATGAAAATTATTTTAAAATTAATAAAAACCTGGTTTTTCTTAATCTGGAGGAAAAGTTTGTTTGCTACCAAACTTTATGAGCTGCCAGCCGGCAGTGTAAAATGCATATTGTATAAATGCTAATTGTCAAGATATTAAAAGGCTATAAAAATAATTCTTTAAACAAGAAATAATAATAATACAAACATAAGAAACAAAAAGGTTTTCAAAAACTTTGTGCCGCCTGAGCAGAACATAGATCTTTCCATAATGTTTGTGTGTGCATTTTTTTTTTTAACTGAATACGTGACATTGAAATCAGTTGTTGTTTGTGTGTGGGCTAATTATCCCAAAGCTTTCTCTCATAAAAATATCACAAATGAGACTGGTCGTGTGTGTTTATGACAACATTTTTAGGTAACTTAACCGTAAAGGAAATCTGGCGACGAGAGGGGCCCCAAGTCACAAGTTGTGTCTACTATTTTGGTGACAGTCTAGTGACATTCTCAATAAAGCGTCTACACTTCTATGAGAAAACATTTTGTGGCCGCTATAGATAAATTAAATGCATTGTTGTTTCAAAATTACAAAAAACTAATTTTACGAATTAGTACCTTTTAGTACTTTTTTTTTAAATAAAATTCCAAAATTTAACAAACTGCATTTTCTTTGTCGGCATCTATATATTTCTGAAAAACATCAAACTGTAGACTAGAATTATTGAAATGTACTAGTGAATCACTAGTACCACCGTCCACATATGGTCCCAAAAGAAGTACCCAGTCAATAAGTAAGTAGTGGATTTTCAATGTCACGCACATGTTAAATGTCTATAATAAAATGGACTGTCCGGAATATTATAAGTAACTAGTACTGGTGATTGTGTCTATAGTAAGTCAGTACAGTTTCACTATTGACATTTCCTGCAGGGTTGTTAAGAGGGTCTGTGGCCAGATAAAAGTTTCTTTTTCTTGCGAATTTTCTTCGAAATTCTAATATCACTTTAATATAAATTTTGGGAGAGAATATTAAAGAAGACCTCCATTATCTGTTGATTTTTGACGTGACATGAGAAATTGTTGCCTCATCAGCCATTAGGATGGTGTACAACTTTATCAACACGCAAATAATATTTCAGAGAAGAATTTCTTTCCCTTTAATTTTTAACACGATGAATAGGAATGAAATAAGACAATCTTTTGCAGTGACAAGCCTGTTTGAAAATTACTTCCTCATCTTAAATTCACAATTTCATTGACTCTTTTCTAAGTTTATTTTTCAAGGGAAGTTCTGAAATTATTTTATCGACTACCCCAAGAGATGCTTTGCAGAATAACTCGTGTGGTGTCTTACAATGCGTCAAATTGTGACTTAAAACAAGTAAAAAGACCGGGTCGAATCTTAAATACCCTCCAAATATTTAGTAAGAAAATTTAAAATGTTTAACTTGGTAAGACATAGCTTCTTTAAGACATCTCTGTACCCAATTTTAAATCTCTATTTTGAGAGTCATTCCGGGAATAGCCGTGGGCGAGACGTTTCACCTCTGCAAGATCAGGAAACATCTCAGCTTCTTATAGGGTTAAGGAATAAAAATTGTTCAATATTTAGACTATTTTTGCGTATAATATCGTACGTCAACGCCCACTAAAGGGGGCTAGATCGTCTTAGATTTCATCACAGATCAAGAATATATATACTTTATGGGGTCCAATTCTTTTTGGAGGGCATTAAAACTGCATTTTGTCGGGGCCGCTCTGGCAAGGGCTGTGGGGGAGACATTTCACCTTTGTCATAAAACTCTAAAAATAAATGTGTGGGATAATTAAAAAACATAATTTTTTTTTTTTTGATAGGGTCATTTAGGGGGCAAAGGGGGAGGATGGGGTAGGGCAAAGTAGTAACAGGATACGTCTCAGCTTCGTCATTAAAGCTGAAAAATTTTATTTTTAAGGAATTGTAGGCTTAAGTAAAACAATTTGATTTTGATTGATAATTACAATTTTTGTCTCTGGTTGACAGTGCAGTCGTGCTACGCCAACATATTTTTATAACGAAGTGCCTGCAGCCGCCAAATAGAAAAGAAAACAAAATATGACAACTGCCGAAGGAGATTAGAAAAAATTTGCACAAGTATTTGGCAATATAAGTAGCGTGGAATATGATTAACATAACAGAATTTTTTATATTAAATTGAATTAAGATTCATAGGCTAATTGTTCGAAATTTGTTTTAAATCTCAGAAAGACATGATAAATATTCCAAGGCACAAAGGAAAGTCAACATCAGTTTTATTCAACTTACACAGCAGAGCAGAACAGCTGTTTTCGAAAGACGCAACCCTTTCATCATCAGTGCTCATGTGTATTGTGTTTGTCACCTCTTATTAGGTGGCTTAGTTGAATGTGATAACAGTTCCTATTTACACAAATTTTATTGTGAAAAAGAATACGAAAACTGTATCAACCTGATGTTAACATGTTATTGTTATAATACCCGTGTTACCGTTTGATTATTTTTCTTCATGTCCCATTTTTCTGATGATGAAAGGGTTGCGTCTTTCGAAAACAGCTGTTCTGCTCTGCTGTGTAATTTAAATAAAACTGATGTTGACTTTCCTGTCATGTCCTTCTGAGATTTAAAACAAATTTCGAACAATTAGCCTATGAATCTTAATTCAATTTAATATAGCAATATAAATGTTCGTTAAAATTCTTACTACAGAATTTTTTAAATTTTTTTAAGTAGAACCAGCGCTCGGGTAACTTAAATGGAGGGGATACTATTGAGAAGACAGATGAGTGATAGTGTCAATCGCTGCCAGTAACTGTCCAGATACCAGTGCTATGCCTTCGTCACTGAAGCAGGCTGACAGCAACTAACACAACCATGCACTAATGCTGATCAGAAGAACTCGACACCATATTCATGGCTAAATGCGGAGTCAAACTCAGGACCATCCGCTTCATAGTCTCGTGTTAGCTACTTTAGCCAACAGCACCCTCAGTACATCAAATTGTACTTGTGGTATATTTCTAATAAAAAATATATTTCAAAAGCTTTATGATCTCAAATTTGAATTCAGCAATTTTTTTCTGTTGCTTGCAAAAAATGTAAAAGTCTATTTTATCGATTGTATTCCAAGATGTGTAATGAGAACAGTTTATAAATATTTTTCTTTTCTTTAATTTTAATTTAGTTTTAATTAAAATCAAACACTTGAGAGGCGTACAATCTTTACCAGTTGCCATTGTAATGGCTATACCTCAACCAATCGGCTAAACCACTAATATTTATTAAACCTGACAGGTTCACGCTTAAACACCTGTAAGATTAATTAATTAAAAATAAGAAAATAGCAAAAACAAAATCTATTCTATCTCTCCATGAAAGCAACAAATATTGCCAACGACTTGTGTGTTCCTAGAACCATCAACTCTGCTTTTCTTTTATACGAAACAAGTCTTTTAAAAGCAATGACTTTGTTTTTTTCTGTTGTTTTTTTTTTGTATTAATAAGCCATCAATATCGCCATTAAAAACAATTAAAGACAATTGTCTGTTATTGAGGACACGTTTTCTCCTACTACCACAAATATACATTAATATGATCAAAAGCGAACGAAAACAGTGGATAAAGAGGAGGCAAAACATAAAAGTGATAGAGGTGCTCGTATTGTGTGAAAGAAATTTAAAACAATATCACACTCAATAATACGAATATAATTTTCTCTAATATGGGCCATATACGATACATGTTCCTCATGCACACAAGAGACAGAGAGACACATTGAAACAATAACGATAATGAAATTAAAAAAAAATAAAATAAAGATAAAAAAATCCATACAGACAATAAGAGAAGAATACATCTAGAAAAGAACAAAGTTGATGATGAGCCAAAAGAGGACCACCAGCATACCACATGAAAAGAATGTACCGATATGGGGACATGGTTGGCATGTGAGGACTTGAAATGTCATGGTAAAATGACACTTCATTGACAAATATGAAAGAATGTATTTCAAAAAAGTGCAAAGCAAAGAAAGGAAAAAGATAGAGAAGAAGGCAAGTGCAAAAGTGCCACTAAATTTCATCGTTTGGAATAAAAACTCAGAGTGTACGCGTACCTTTTCTTTAAATTATGTGTGCCCAGCGGGTGTTAGACCTGCCACCTACAAGTTTCATACATTCACACACTACTTTTTTACTCTCTTTCTCAGTGTCCTTTTTACATATAAAACGAGTCCTTTGTTTAGGGTAAATAAGAAAAAAAAATTTTAAAAATAAATAACATAAAATAAAACGATCAATTAATGCAGAGATTTTATATCCTGATTTCTATTTTTATGTTGCTCTTTAGTTAGACAAGAGTGTTAATGTCCCTAATTTATTTTTAGGTTACGGTTAGACGGCGAAAATATTATTGTATACGATAATAAACTCTATTTCTGGGAAATTTTGGGTGTAGGCTACGAAACCGAAAGTCTTGGACTCGATTCCACACTCAGTCATGAATATTATATTTTCTGATATGCTGGTATAAAATTTTCCTGATCTGCATTAGCATAGTAGTGTCTTCACACTGAAAGTTAAAACCATAAACAGCTGATTCTGCGTTCGCACTGCAATTGTTTAAATCGCTCATAGAAATGTGTAAATTTGTTGCTGTATTTGTTCTCTATTTGTACAATACTTAATTGACAACCTGTACAACAGAAGTTTTTGTTTGAAGGAAAAAAGAAAAAGTTATACAATGCGTTCTGAAATAGAAATTATTTTATATTTTGTTAGTGAATATTTTAACATAATGGAACTACTTGTAGGAAATCAAGTTGTTATATGTATATAACAAACGTAAGCGGAATCTGAAAAAAATGCGCTTGTGTAATAACAAGCAATACCAGCTGTTTCTAATATAAAGCTTGGCAGCACTCAACTTAGCACAAGCAAAAACAAGGTTGCATTTCATAAAACCTGCTCAAAACCAATTCGAAAGTGGTTTTAAGTTCGTTTTAACAAAATCATTTTGTATGGTAAGACCAGGTTTTAGCAGGTGGTTTTAACGTTAAAACCAGCATTTATTAAAACCATATCAGTGTGAAATCACTATATGGTCATGTTAAATGTTGTAGCAAAATTCGACGCCGAAATAAATTAATATAATAAAATATAAAACAGTGTCTACTAGAAATGGCTCCTATTGTCATTTTTATACATTTCTCACACTACTATCCTCTCCTTTCCATAGATCCGACATAAACCATTGCATGAATAGGAGTCATCTTCTGAAGGCCGGTCCACATTTAAAAGCAAAGTGCCCAATACTGCTACTAGCAAGAGTTTATTTGTGGATAACATTTTTCATTGTTAGAGCTTCCGTTGACCGGTAAGTCTTACAGAGAGTACGCCGAGCGACTATACAGTTGCAACAAATAATCTTATATATAAATATGCCAATATATATATTTGTGGTACACTTTTACTTACCTCATCGTCCAACAATATTGATGCATCTTTTATGCTCTAGAAGGTATTTTGATTTACATATGCACCGTATAAATATTTGTTCTAATTTCCTAGTATAAAATAAGAAAATACGTATTAAATTTGATAGTAAAAAATAAAAAACAACAACTTTTTATTATATATGATTTTTTTTTTTGTAAAGATGCTTTCATTAAGAGATTTCATTCATAAGATGTCATCGAAAATTTTTATTCACTGAAAAGACCTATTGCTGCCATTATGTTGAAAAAGTAACATCGATCAACTGTCCGCCATGACTTCTCTACATGAAGCGCCTTCGAAATGCTCGATTCTTTATGAGTAGCGCATGAATCAGACCGCAGACATAGCAAAAGCAGTCAAGTTTTTCCAAACAGTCAGGCATTTTAATTTTTACAAATTCTCTTGTGGGACAATGAAAACACAAAAAAGCTAAAATTTCCTTATTTCAATTTTTAATGGAAAACGATGATAAAAATAAAATAACAAAGAAGGCTAGCACACATTTTAAGTCATAGGGACGTATATACTACAAAAGTATTCAGTATATTAATGTCAAAGCTTCCCGTCCGGGATGGGGTAATCTACATTATTGAACAATAACTAAATTAACCCTAAATGGAAAATCTTGAATTTGATTGTTTTTTTGGTGTTTGCGTTAAGTTTTGGGTGTTGGTGTGTTCTGACATATATTCTAAAATTTTATGGCCAACATTTTTGTAGAACATTTCATCTCCGCCCTTCCCCTTTTTCAGGGTGCCTTTTACGATTTGCTAGAATAAAGCCACAAAACGCAATTATGCGGGGTGTTAGAGGGTTAATATGTTTTACGAAAATATTTCCCGTAATAAAGGGTGTTTATGAAGTTTTTTTTTATACGAATCACTCTGTTGTCTGACAGCTGTTTTGACAGTTTAAAGTGACGTCTCTACTCAGTATTGTTTGGCAAATCATCATGAACAGGTTAACTCCAGAACAACGCTTCCAAATCGTGGAAATTTATTTTCAAAAAAAGTTTCAATTGAAAATGTTTATCCGCTTTTTTACCGCAAAATTCTCTTCAGTGATGAGGCGCATTTTTGGTTGAATGGATACAAGCAAAATTGCCGTATTTGGAGCAAAGATAATCCACACGCCGTTCAAGAATTACCAATGCATCCCGATAAATGTACTGTTTGGTGCGGTCTATGGGCTGGTGGAATCATCGGTCCTTATTTCTTTAAAAATGAGGAAGGACGACGCGTTACCGTGAATGGAAATCGATACAGAATCATGATCAATGAATTTTTGGTGCCAAAACTTCAAGATATGGATGTAAACGAAATGTGGTTTCAACAGGATGGTGCCACTTGTCATACTGCGGGCGAAACAATGGACTTATGAAAGAACATTTCAAGGACAACATTATTTCGAGAAACGGACCGTTAAATTGGCCTCAGCGTTCGTGTGATTTGACGCCACTCGATTATTTTTTGTGGGGATACCTGAAATCATTGGTTTACGTGGATAAACCAGCAACGATTGACGCTTTGGAAACCAGTATTCAACGTGTCATTGCTGAAATACGCCCTCAAATGCTTGAAAAGGTGGTCGAAAATTGGACCTCCAGAATGACCTTTGTGCAAAATAGTCGTGGTGGTTATATGCCCGAAATTATATCTAAATGTTAAATGACAAGAAATTATCTACCAAATAAAAATTTTTTTTTGGCCAGTTCATAATTTGGCATGTGTTTTATTTAAATTTCAAATCAGCAAGCTCTTATAAAAACACCCTTTATTTTCTAGAAAGTTGCTGAACATATTATACACCTCAGATGTAAGGAAAACATACCGATATGCTGCAAGAACTGGCCAGAGATGGACAATTTTAACCGCCTCTAAAATAAAATTCCGATGTGCTCTGTCAAAACGCCGACACACGTATATTTTTTATTTTGGTCTCCTCTACAAGAATCAATGTCGGAACTCCGTAATTTTTTTTCTTGTTGAACAGTATTAATTGTTAAATGTTAGAAACACAATTATAAATTAAATCATAGCTTAATTAAACGCCGACTACACTAACAAAGATCTTCAATAATTTTAGTGAAACAGACAGACCGTAGTTTGAGGTGGTAAGAACACTAGCCTCTAGTCTACCGGGGGACTCTCCTGTGAAACAGTGTTTTATCAAGCACCGTCTGATGGTTGCAGTTTGTCTTCGAGGCTTCCAACAGGGAATTTCGAACTTTGACAATTGAAAATGGACATCATCTGGAAGCGAAATCTGTCAAATTAGTTCTCATTTTGTACGTGTTTGCCAAATAAGCATTCAGCAACACGTACAACCGATAAAAACTGTACGGGCAACGTACTGTGCGATTTTCCAACGAAAAATCATCTTCAGCGAAGAGGCCCATTTCCGGTTGAATGGTTATGTGAATAAACAAAATTGTCGAATTTGGGGCATGATTCCACTACACATGAGATCAAAGAGCGTCCAATACATTGCGAAAAAGTGGCTGTTTGGTGTGGCGTTATTGCTTCATATTTCTTCGACAACGACATTGGCCAGGCTAAATTAATATACCCTAAAGTAGGGTTGCCATTTCCAATTTTACAAAAAAAGGGCAACGACCTTAAAAAAGGAGGATATTTGACTCAAAAAAGAGGACTTTTTTTGCCTAAAATTCAAATATAAAAATCAAAAAACTCAATAAAATATACAAAATTACTTATTTTTATTTAAAAAATTTATATTCATTTCAATACATTTCTATCACATTTTTTCAAATATTCATAAAGTGCTTGACAATTCATACAGTGATGCCAACGCAGTCCCTAACGCATCACATATAGCCCTTTTTTGTTCAAAATAGTGATTTTTACTGGCTGTTGAAAATTGATTCTTGCGAAATCTGTGTTATTTGTGTATTATTTTGGGCGTTTTGTTTTTAAAAATTTAGCTTGGCTACTTATGAGCGAAAATGTAGCAGTTTTGATATTTTGAAAATGTAAAAGCAGCAATAAGTAGGACAACCCCAGGCACTTGTTAAAAAAGTAGGAGGACGGACCCCGACGACCTAAAAAAGAGGATGGATGGCAACCCTAGCCTAAAGGAATACAAGGTTTAATTTTTCAATAATAAAGTGGAGAATATATATAGAAACTTTATTTTAAACTGGGGTTCAAATGTCAACAAAAATCCACTTTTTGAGCTCACATATGGACTTTTTTGAAAAGGAAAACTAAAGTTTATATCCCAATATGATGGAAAAACAGGCCAGAGATGGAAAATTTCAACAGCCTTTAAAATAAAATTCCGGTGTGATCTTTCAAAACGGCAACCCACGTATATATTTTTCTAGTTTCCTCTACCAGGATCAATTGTCAGAACACCGTAATTTCGCAAAAAGTTTGAAATTGTTGTACAGTGTAATTATTTAACTAATTATAATTAGTACATTAAATAAATAGTCTACCATTTGAGATAATGTTGCTCTCCAAATTTTTGCCCAGTCTGACCTAACCTTT
The DNA here is from genome assembly GCA_951800035.1 of Linnaemya tessellans. Lineage (NCBI taxonomy): Eukaryota > Metazoa > Arthropoda > Insecta > Diptera > Tachinidae > Linnaemya > Linnaemya tessellans. The sequence continues at coordinate 27,471,618 of OX637534.1, forward strand.
ACACTCATTTTCGTTTGCCTTTCCTTTTACTCTACTTACTTTTGCTTTATCTCAGCATAATAATTGATCATTCCTACGACTGTGTGTCTATTGTTGCATAGTCGTCTTTAAGAGACGCACTGATTTGGTGATTTCCCATTTCGTAAATGTTTGCCGCTGTACTAAGCAAAAATTCACCCAAGTGTTTCTCTACTCGTATCATTCATTGTCTGTATCATGAATGTCATTTAATTGTTGGTAATTTTTACATACAGTAGCAAAATTTGTGGACATTTAGATTGCCATGATTGTCTATTGAAATGACACTTTTGGACCGGCCCACCTAAGTGGTGTCTGTTTTCTTCTTATTTTTTTCTAAACGCTGTAGTGGCCAATAGGCAATATGTTGTGTGGGCCCACTTTAATTGTCTACAAATGCTGCAGCGAGCGGACAAGAGATATGAGATACTTTATCTTCATCATAATATCTACATTAACAAAGTTGTTGAAAAGTTATTGCCGCCACTTGGAAAAGCAAGTGATTTATGACTTTTAACAAAGTTGTCCGTTAACAATGAGCATTTTAGTTTCAAGAGGAAATGCAAAAATTACAACAATTGAAAGTGATTAGATTGTTGAGAGCCGCACACGTCGCTATTTAAGACTACATATAGACCAGGGTATATATGTACCAGTGATCAGAGTGTGAGTAAATTAAGGCAAATAATTTGCTTTAAGAAGGTTTAAAGGCGTTCTTAAATTTAAATTGGAATATCCAAGAGTAGTTAAACAGTTGCTATCGCTAATTTTCCTTGCTGTCTCAGTTTGGCGAAATCGAAGCAGGGTTTGTAGAGGACAGTTAAACGCATGCAAAATTTGCGGTGGTGTTTTTATTTATTTCTACCTGCATTTCGTTGACACCCAATTACAATCCTAGTGCTATTTGAAGAGTCAGAAGCTCGTACTATCATCCTGAACGCCGAGGCTTAAGATGTAACCGCTTCCGGTTCAACGCTGTCTACCGAGAAAGCTGTTGTAGAAAAACCGGTTAAACAATTTAAAAGTGATACAACACAAAATTGGTCTTTAGGTTAGAAGGGCTGCCCGCCATAAGCGAGAAAAACACTCGGAAGCCATAAAGGCCCATTGTGATGCCCAGAGGACTACACCCTACACAATCCTTTCAAAACGACGTAGTGGTTCCTGAGAACCACCCAGAACTTCTCACGAAGCCCGCCAGAGCAGCCAGGTGAGCATCCCTGAGGCAGTCCAGATCCCGCAGAAAACGTGAGCCCAGTTGTCTAAGCCTACGCTCCTTCAGGGCCGGACATTCGCAAAGAAAATGCTGTACAGACTCCTCTTCTTCCTCATCTAAACAGCTCCTGCAGCGACCATCATGGGGAAAGCCCAAACGCCCCGACATGTGCCCAATTGCACAGTGCCCCGTCAAGACCCCACCAGGAGTGCCAACGACTTCTTCCCAAAAGTCAGAAGCTGTCTAGTGCTACCCCTGTCAAGCGAGGGTCATAGAGTTCTGGAGACCCTACAGGTGGTAATACTTAACCACCTGCCTGTCACCTCCCTCTCTGCCCACTCCTGAATCATATTCAGCAGCTCAACTGAGGGAATGTCAATATCCCTACGTGAGGCTGCCTCATCCAAGGCCGAACCCGCTCTAGCGCATTCGTCCGCCATCTCATTCCCCTGAATGCCTTAATTGGTCTTTACTTGTCTGCTTGTGAGGATGCTAGAAAGTTTTTTTTACAAAATAACATTTTCGATAACAAAAATTGTTAATAGATACGAATTTTTTTTAAATTAGTTTTAATATATTTTCAAATTTTTTTAAGGAAAACGTTCAAATTAAACTCATTAATAAGTTGATATATTCACCATAATATTAAATAATATCATGAGTAACAAGTATGTATTAGGAAAGTTATTTTTATAAATAAAATTCATCGATAACAGTTTGATAGAGAAATTTCATTGATCATAAATATTTATATGTATGTATATATATATATATATATATATATATATATATATATATATATATATATATATATATATATATAATTTTTTTTATACACAAAATTTGTCGATAACAGAATTTGTTGGAGATAACAGAAATTTATGAAAATAAGAATATGTTTAGACAAGTTGTCAATAAAAGAAATAATTAATTTTTAGAAATAATTTTAGTTAAAAAATACTCTGTTGAAAAACTATTGATATCGAAAATTTCCTAAAATATGTTTATCCGATTTAGAAAATGTCTTTTAAATATTTATCGCTATTGATGATAGTTTGTAAAATAAATGTTATCGATAACAATAATACCATATTGATAAACAATTTTCCAATTATCGATAAGTTTTTAAAAACTAGTGTTTGTTAAAAAGTATAAAATTTTAGGTAATAAAAGTTTCAATAAAAAATAGTGACTTAAAATTGATCGATTTTATTAATCGATAAGTTTTATAAAAATTGTTTCTAATAAAATAAAATTTTATAAAAAAGAAACAAAATATTATAAAAAGAAATGATAGTAGATGTTATCACCAAAAAAAATTAAAAGCTGTCGATTTTATGGAAAAATTATAATTGAAATATTATCGATTACCAAAATTTTGTAATAATAAATTATTTACAAAAAACCTAAGAAAGATCAAGAAAAGATCAGAGAATATATTACCTTCGTCGTAAAAGCTTATAAATTAAATTTTTAAGGAATGCAGGTTTAAGGAATACAATTTGTTAAATATTTACACTATTTTTTCATATGATATGTAACTTCAACGCCCACTAAAGGGGGCGGGTTCAGAAAATACACTATATCGTGTTTTCCACAAACGGACTAATGGGCATTTCTAGATCGTCTTAGACTTTATCACTGTTGAAAAATATATATAGATTATAGGGTTGAACTCTTTTTGGAGGGTATTAAAACTGTATTTTGTCGGGGTCGCTCTGGCAAGGGGCTTGGGGGAGACATATCACCTTTCCCATAAAACACTAAAAATAATTTTTTTTTAAAGGTTTAATTAAGTGACAAGGGGGGAGGAGCGGGTAAGGGAACAGGAGGATCAGATTACGTCTCAGCTTCGTCATAAAATCTTAAAAATTTAATTTTTATGGAATGTAGGCTTAATTGGCTAAATTTGTATATAATTTTATCGCTCCAAGTTCAACGCTTTAGACCTTCTTTGACATAAAAATATATCATTTGCTTAACCAAATTACAAAAAAAAAGTTTAAAAATTATGTTGTTTTTTCAGGTTGTTTTAGTTCCTCTCAGGGGAACTTTTTCCCTTTCTCCCGATTCAGCCCATTTACGAACTTGACTTGTGCTATCCTTGAAAATTTATCTGTACCAACTTTAAAGGGTCTGGCTCTTTTCGTTTGGGCTGAATCAAGATTTCTACAGATGGACGGACGGATAGAGCCAGATCATCTAGATTTCATCACTGATCACAAGAATATACATACTTTATTGTGCCTCAGACTTCAACTCTTTTTTGGAGGGTATAAAAAAACCAAAATTTTTCAAACTTTTAAAAAATATTAATTTGTCGGTAATAAAATGTTACTACACATTTTAAATTAAAAATGTGTCGATTACCGAAATTTTCTATCAATTTTTTTTCTAACAAAGGAAAAATCTGCGCGTGATTTTATTATAGAAAAAACTTCGTTAAGAACTATTAAAAATATAAAACTGTCGATAGTAAAAGTTTTAAGCAAAAATTTTAATTGAAAATATATCGGTTACCAGCATTTTTTTAATAAATTTTTTACAAAAAAAAAAAATTGAAAAATTGAACAAAGAACGCTGATGAGATGGCGTAGCGGCCTCGAAATCAGTACTGATCCGTTCTGCTGGTTTGATGATTATTGAAAAATATTCTTAATATTCCAATCTTAATATAAACAAGTAAAAACGTTATATTCGACCGGGTCGAATCTTAAATACCCTCCAAATATTTAGTAAGTGAATTTGAAATGTTTAACTTGGTGGGACAGAGTTCCTTTATATAATATCGTACGTCAACGCCCACTAAAAGGGGCGGGGTTCAAAAATATACAATATCATGTTTTCCACAGACGAACGTATGGGCATTGCTAGACTGTCTTAGACTTCATCACAATTCTCTTTGGAGGCTATAAAAACTGTATTTTGGCGGGGTCGCTCTGGCAAGGGCTGTGGGGGAAACATTTCACCTTTGTCATAAAACTCTAAAAATAAATGCTTGGGATAATTATATACAAAATTAAAATTTCTTTTTTTTGATAGGGTCACTTAGCGGGCAAAGGGGGAGGAGGGGGTAGGGCAGCAACAGGCAGTCATAAAACTATAAATATAAATGCTTGGGATGATTATATAGAAAATTTAAAAAAAAAATTTTTTTTTTGGTAGGGTCATTTAGGGGGCAAAGGAAGAAGCGGGGGGGGCTAGGGCAGAAATCGGCAGTCATAAAACTCTAACGATAAATGCTTGGGATGATTATATACAAAATTTAAAAAAAAAATTTTTTTTGTAGGGTCATTTTGGGGGCAAAGGAAGAGGGGGGGGGGGTAGGGCAGAAATCGGCAGTCATAAAACTCTAAAGATAAGTACTTGGGATGATTATATACAAAATTTAAAAAAAAATTTTTTTTTTGGTAGGGTCATTTAGGGGGCGAAGGGGAAGGAGGGGGTAGGGCAGAGTAGTATCAGGTTTCGTCTCAGCTTCGTCATTAAAGCTTAAAAGTGTTATTTTTAAGGAATGTAGGCTTAAGTAAAACAATTTGTTAAATTTTTATGCTATTTTTGCCTATAATAACGCCCACTGAAGTGGGCGGGGTCAAAAAATATTTTTATTTTATTTAATGGCTCCAAGTTTAAGGCGTTGGACCGTATTTGACATAAAAATATATCATTTGCTTAACAAAATAACCAAAAAACTTTAAAAATTATGTTGTTTTTTCTGGGTTGGTTTAGTTCTTCTTAGGGGAACTTTTTTCCCTCTTGCCCGATTTAGCCCATCTTCCAACTTAACCTGCTCTAAGTTTTAAAATATATTTATGCCAAATTTCAAGAGTCTTGCTCTTTTCGTTTGGACTGAATCGTGATTTCCACAGACGGACGGACGGACGGACATGCTCAGTTCGTCTTAGATTTCATCACTGATCAAGAATATATATACATACTTTATGGGGTCTGAGATGGATATTTCGATGCGTTACAAACGGAATGCCAAAGTGAATATACCCTCCAAATTCTTTTTTGGAGGGTATAAAAATAATAAATAGAATTTGAACAAATTCATTTATTAATAAAATAATTAAAAATGGTTTGCAGTCTTGCAGGTTCGAACTTAAAACCGTTGATAAAATTAACAAAAAATAGAAAAATTATATTTGCTTTATTAAAAGATAACAAATCCTTAATAAATATTAAAAATAATTTGATACAGTTATCGATAGCAATAATGTATTGTTTAAATACTTTTCAGCTCGCTGCCTCTTTAAGGAGTACTATTAATCATTAGCCAGCTTTGAGTGTAGGAATTAAATATCCATTAAATATTCTAATCTGTTTAATAACAAGCGAATCTTTTCATTGCCATTAATTCTATCACAGCATCTTGCAATTAAATCATATCCCATCAACACAGTGCAGCACTACACTCGTACCATCCTTTTGTTCTATAATACGATTTATTATTCCATAATAAAATCATTGTGACTTAACTTAAATCATTCTTTATGTTAACCATCGTCATTGATTAGATAAAATTTATGTTTGTGTCTTCATGTTCATTCAGCTTATTTAATTCTCTATGCCATTTGGTTACGTTTATTTATCAAATTTCCATTTCACCATTCAAACCCCCATCAACCGCATTCACCAATGACTTACTTGTATCTGGGAATGTACTGAAATGTGCGTGTATGTGATATCGGTTTAATGTATGAAAAATTCTTGTACAAACATTTAACATCAAATGCAATTCAAAAGTACGACATTAACACACTTTCTTTTTTTTTGTAGCAATTTGTTTTTATTTACCTTATATTTTTTGGTCGAAGCGTTGATAAAACAAGAACGAAACAGCATCAAAAATCTGATAAAGAACGCTTTAAATTCCATTACGTAACGCAAATTTACAAATATTAAATTTCGACTTGTTGTTATTATGTGGCTGCTACAAAGTATTCGTGTCGCATGTCCGTCTTCCACTGTGTGAAAATGGGTGTGTGTGTGTGTGTGTTTGTGTTATGTCATCATTACCAGTATATGGAGTGTGTACAAACGCATAATATTTATTGTTTGTTTCATTTTTAAACGCCATTAAATATTTTTATTAAAACGTTTACTTAAATTTAATTGATTATTTCCACAGTTTTTACCTTTCCCACTTGTTACCTTAATTGGATACTGCAGCATTTAATTATTCGAGAGCATTTACCGATGAATTTACGAGAAACTGTGGTGTGTGGCTTTAGATACTTCAGCAATTTTTATAGATTTATTTAATAATTTTGTAAAAAATATTAAAATGCAAATAATTTTGCTCTTATGCATTTTTAAATGTTTCCCATAAAAAATTTACCAATACATTTTTTATAAATATATTCTGCAGAGAATTTATGATAAAATATTTATTTAAAAAATTTAATCGTTATCAACCGTATATTCAAAATTCTTATGAATTTCGCAAAACTATTTGCGAAAAACTAATCCTGATTAAAATGAATATGTACAAAATTCTCTATAGGAATCTTATCAATTTGAAAAAATTTTATAAAAAGTGTCTAAATTTTGGATTATATGTATATAACATTAAAAAATATTGACGGTATCTAAAAAATATATTGGTATATGTGAATATAAAAAATTAGCGAAAATCATTTAGAAATGTTTGATATATAACAATTTCTATATCAAAATTATCATCGATATCGAAAATTCTCTGAATAAAATATCACGCTATCGAAAACTTTTTACATAAAATTAATCGATATCGAAAAATTTCTTAAGAAAATTTATTAATATCCAACAATTTCTACTGTTGAATATCGAATATTTTGAACGACGAAAACTTTCTATGTATGATTTGTAGGTATTGAACATTTTCTCTTTAATATATATCGATATCGAAAAAATTTTATATAATGTTTATCTGTATCGAAAAGTGTTAATATAAAATTTATCGGGATCAGGAAAACTATATATAAAAAATGAAAAAATGTTCATAAAAAAGTGGCGTAAATTGAAAACTTCGTATAAAATGTTTATCGGTATTGAACAATTTCTATAGAAAACTGATAGATATCGAAAAATTTCTATAAGAAATTGGTGAATATCGAAAAATTTCTATCAGAAATTTATCAATATCTATAAACTTCGTTCGATCGATCACTATCGTAAAATTTTGATCAGCAATTGATCGACATCGAAAAATTTCTATAAAAAATTTATCAATAAATATTTCTAAAGAAACTGTTTTCTATACAAAACTTTCGATATCTACTAATATCAGGAGTTTTCTAAAGAAAGTTGATCGGTATCCAAAAATTGCTATAGAAACCTGATCAATATCGCAAGATTTCTATAAAAAATTGATTGATACTGAAAATTTTCTAAAGTAAATTAATCGATATCACAAAGTTTTTATAGCAAATCCAAAAATTTTAATATAAAACAGATTTGCTTCGAATTATTTTAGTTTAAAATTTATCGATATCGAAAAATTTCTCTATATAATTTATTGTTAAAAAATTTTCTTTATGAAATTCATTGAAGTTTATCGAAAGTTTCATTTATAAAATTGATTGAAGTTTATCAAAAATTTATATATATTATTTATCGGTAAAGAAAAATTAAAATACAATAAAATTAAATATATATTAGAAAATTTTCAATGTGAAATTGTTGGAAATTATGGGTTTAAATAAATTTTGATAAAACATATCAAAATGTCAATGTAAACTTTATTTTCAATTTTGTTTAAAAATTATAAGTGTCGAAAAATTTGTGTATGAAATATATCGATATTGAAAAATTAAAAAAAAAAAATTATCGATATTGTGAAATTTCAATATAAAAATGATGAATATCGATATAAAATTTATCGATATCTCAAAATTTCAATTCGAAATTGATTAACATCGAAAAATACCTATATCAAATTAATTTGTTAAATTTGATCGATATCGATAAATTTTTATATAAAATTTATCGTCACAAAATCTTATATATAAAATTTATATATCTACACATTTATACATAAATTTATCGCTAACTAAAAATTTCTGCATAAAATTATTTGGTATCGAAATATGTCAATATGTATCGCTATTGAAAAATTGTTATCAAAAATTTATCGAATGTAAAACTTTTATATAAAACTTTAATAATCATAAATTTCTATATAAAATTTATCAATTTTGAAAAGTTTACGAGTATGTGCAACATATGTATCGCTATCGAAATATTTTCATATAAAATTTATCGACTGTATCGATAAAAAATAATTGTTTTAATAAAACTTTTTCCATACCGAAATTATTTGATTGAAATTTTTTTATTAACGAACTGTTTTGCAAAAATGAATTATTGATAACAATGATATAAAAAAAGTTTGTGGAATATAATTATTTTGGTCTAAAAAGATGTCTAATGGAAATTTATCGCTATGAAAAATTTTCTTTATCTATTGATGGCAAAAGATTTTTATTAAAAAATGAAGTCAGTAACATAGAAATCTTATCAGTAGCAAATATTTATTTATATTGTTTTAAAAAACATAATAATTTTTTTAGGAAATTCTTCGTTTGGATTTATTAAATAAAATTCGCTTATACGTTTTAAATAATTTGTTTCTATGGAACAAACTTCATGCAAAAATTGTTCGATAAAAAAAAAAATAATTCAATGAAGATTGCTCTTTGATAGAAACATTTAAAGTACTCGTACAATAATGTTTATCGAGATCAATATATGTGACAGCTCATAGAGAAAGGGACCTAAGGGTAAAAAAAATAAATTTTCTTTTTTGATGTGGACAACATCTGAGCATCGAATGAGACCGATCCCATGTCCCAAAATTGTTGCCTCCCAGATATATGCGCGTTTTATGAAATTGAAGTACACCAAAGATCCACGTATTTAAATCTTTAAAATGGCTCTCCTGAACAAAACCGGTTTTTACCCTTAGGTACCTTTCTATATTGCGCGTCACATATTCAAACAAAATGTCTGTTTACGGACATGAAAATTTCCCTGCTGAAAATTTATTATTAGAAAACATTATTTATTCATATATTATTTTAACAATCAGTTTTTATAGCAAGTTTCTTTTTATAGACAATTTACAATAGATAAGATAAATTTTTAGAGAGAAATTCGATCATGTTTCCAAGTCTAGACAATTTGTCTCTAATATGATCATCAATAATTATTGTTTGTTGTAGTTACAAAACATGCCAACTTAAAATGTTTGTAGCCCACAACTGGTACACTTCCATCGTACACAAATTCCTTAATGTTTTGCACTTTAAAAATATTTTATATTACAAATGAAAAAGGCAAAGAGCACAATCTGTACTTAAATATCATTATAGCTCTGGTCATTGTCCAAGAAAATTACGAAACTAAAAAAATAAATAAATTATTTGCTGTATAAATAATAAGAAAACAAAAAAATTGCAAACAAGTAGAAATTTCACAATCACTTTTGAACGCAGCAAAACTTTAAAATTACAATATCAGCAACATAAATTTGAACAATTGTTGCTATTGCCGGCACAGTGAGAGAGTGTCGGCAAAACCTCAAAGACTTTAAGAAAAATAAAAAAATGGTGCAAATGCTGGCAAATGAAACAAATAACAATCAACATTTAAACTTTTTATTTTGTATTTATTTCTAAATGAAGGTGAAAAAACAAAACAAAAAAAAAAAACAAGACCGATCATCCCGATGGGCCACCATCATCAGCAGCACCAACAGAATGCTAAAATGGAGGAAAAAACAAAGAGCAAAAGCAAAACTCCAAACCGCTATTTGAATTTGTCAAGCTCGCGACGTGCTCAAGTGCACTACCAAACGAGTTGTTGGCTAAAAAAGTGTTTATAAAAGAGCCCAACTCGAAGTAAAACTTCTTTTAGCCAATGAGTCATCGGCAAATATTAAATCTCACACCAGTTACGACTGATATTAGTTTTAGGCTTCTTCAATCGAAGGGAAATTTGTAAGGGCAGCAACTGTTTCATATTCTTAACTTTATCATGTGCTGCCTCAGCCATATTCTGTAGCTGGGTTAAACGTGCCCCATTGGAGTTTCCTAGCTCCAGCATCAAACTAGTGTTGTATTGGAAAAAAATCTTTAAGTAACCGTAAAATGATCAAAGCCAATTCGCGCGCTATCCTAAAAGAATACAAAACAAATTGCAATACTCGCACTTTAAACGATTTGACGACGATGGTAACGATAATGATGTTGCTGTTGCCGCTGATGATGATTATGCCGCCAATGCCGTCAGTTTGGCTGGCCGGTATCACAAATGCCTTGCTGTCTAGCAAAACTTTCAAAGTACAACAACAGCAACAACACCATGTTCTTGGTTATATTCCTAAACCCCTTTGCTTTAACAACATGTAACTTAAACAAATCCAACAATCAATTTCCATGATCAATACTTCATTTGATTATAGCCTCTACTCGTTTAGATTACATGCCCATTCTCTGTACTACATCTTTATTAACTTTATTATCTTGTTTCCGAACCCCCCTCTGTTGTCTTTTGTGCGCAAAGGAACATCTTAACAATGGCACTGACTCTTCAGAGACTTTGTAGCTAAAGCTTGAATGATCCAGCGATTGATCGTTTAATCGATCATTCGGTTTATTATTCATTCGGCAGTGCTTTCAAATGATTTATTCTATTGAGAGAAGAAATTCAAGTTGGAATAATGTGTTTTTGCTAGAACCACCACTCAAGGGATGTATGACCCCTATTCATGCAGTCAGTGCATTGTGCCGTGGCTATGAAATTTATGGGACAGGAACGCCAGGTGGTCGAAGATCGAACACTTTCATTTCAAACAGATTTATATATTCAATTCCTTGTTGAATTTAAGTCTTGTAGAATTTATGAAAAAGATTTTCATATTTTCTCGTTCCATTATACAAAATTTTTTTAGCCCTTCTTCTCTTTGAAAAAAAAAACTGGTGCCGAGTGTCCCCAAGTCACCATTTTTGTCCACTATTTTAGTGACTGTTTGGCGACATTGTCAATAAAGCGTCTACGTTTCTATTTATGACTGGAGTAACTAGCCTGCGGGAAATGTCATTGACACAGTCACTAGTACTAGTGACTTTTCATAATCCAGCCAATGATTTTTACTACAGACATTTAACATGTGCGTGTTATTGGACATTCACTACTGACATCGGTACTAGTGATTTACTAGTACATTTTATTAATTCTAGTCTACACTTTTTTAACTATTGGAGTTTTACTAAAGAAAAATAAACGACTTAAATGCACTAATATATAAAACTCGTTTTTTTTAATATTAAAAACTTAAAATTTAACAAGTAAGAACGTTATATCGACCGAGTCGAATTTTAAATAACCTTCAAATATTTACCTCCATATTCATGAAAAAATAAAACGTATTTGAAATCTGTTTTAAGAAAATTTTGTATGAAAAAATTTTATTAAAAGGCATTTCAAACTCATTTTAAATTTTATAAATACCGGGGTTAATAAATAAATTCAAAATGTTGAAAATGTAAATATAAAATGTTTAACCTGCTGAATCAAAGTTCCTTTAAAACAAAGTTTCTTTAAAACCTTCGTCGTTAAAGCTTGAAAATTTAATATTTAAACAATTGAGATTTAACGAATACTATTTTTCCATGTAACATCTTACGCCAATGCTCACTACAGGGGGCGGACGATTTTTCTGATTTTCTGGCTCCAGTTTCAACTCTTCTTAGCTTCTTTCGCTTAAAAATATATATTTTCCTTAACAAAATTACATAAAAAACCTTTAAAAATTATGTTGTTTTTCTGAGGTTGGTTTAGTTCTTCTTAGGGGATTGTTTGTCCTTCTGACCCGATTCGGCCCATTTACGAACTTGACATGTGCTATCCTTCAAACTTTATCTATAGCTATTAAATTTCAATTTTCTAGCTGTTTTCGTTTGGACCGTCCACAGACGGTCGGGCGGATGGGCGAACCGACGGACATGGGTAGATCGTCTTAGATTCCATCACTGATCATGAACACATATACTTTATGTGGTCCGAGAGGGATATTTCGCTGCATTACATACGGAATGTCAAAGAGTGAATATATCCTACAATTCTTTTTTGGAGAGCATAAAAATGTAGACGCTTTATTGACAATGTCGCTAAATAGTCACCAAAATAGTAGACGAAAGTGGTGACCTGCTGGCAGTCGTTCCCATATTTTTTAGGGTTATCACCTTATTTTTGTTTTAATATTGAAATAAATGGCTCTTACGAATTAGTGTCTGTTGGTCATTTAATATTTTTTTAAATAAAACTCCAAAAGTTAAAAATTTGCTATTTACTTACATTATCGACTTCTATTTCAGTAAAGTATGAAAAGTGTGGACTAGAATTACTAAAATGTACTACTGAATCACTAGTACCACTGTCAGTAGTGGACTTGAAATGTCTATAGTAGATGGCATTGTCTGGGGTATTGCAAGTCCCTGGTACTGGTGACTCTGTCAATAGTATGTCAGTACAATTTCACTACTGACATTTCCTGCAGGGATGCTACAGAGTGGTATAAGCATTTATACATTTGTGTTCGAGTATATGTATATTTTCAAGTACAAATAAAAAATCAAGTAAAAAAAATGTGGTAATTGGTTTTCAGTCCAATGCAATATATTTTTGTTATTTTAGTATTAAAAATTTAAGCATGTATATAAATATAAATATATATATATATATATATATATATATATATATATATATATACTTATATACATAGAAGTATACTGCAAATCTATAGCAAAAGAGCTTTCAAGCCGTATATGTCTCATTAATATCGGTGGATGATAAGATACTTAAAAGCGTTCCACAAAAATATTTCTGACATGTTTGTATGTACGATTTTTTTGCAGTTAAAGTGTTTTCTACTCAGGCTAACAGTTGTCACATTATTGAATTTGTTAATCATGTTATTGCTCTGTAGAGGAAAGAACTAATGTTTTGATCGGTTCCGAAATAGTGGCCAATGTAAAATGTTTTATTAAATTGAATTAAGATTTTACATGCTAATTGTTAGAAATTTGTTGTTTTAAATTCAGAAAGACATGATAAATATTCCAAGGCAGAAAGGAAAGCCAACATCTAGTTATTCTAGTTACACAGCAGAGCAGAACAGCTGTTTTGGAAAGCCGCAACACTTTCATCATTAGAGCTCATGTGTAATGTGTTTGTCACCACTTATTACGTGGCTTAGTTGAATATTATAACAGTTCTAATTTAAATAAATTTTATTAGGAAATTGTATACGAGAACTGTTTCAACCTGAACTGTTTTTCTAGTTCTTTCCGAAAACATTGCAAATAAAGAGAAGATTGGAGTATGAATTCCTCACCAAAGAATGGATTGTGGCATTCAAATCTTTCTGTCCCATTGTATCTACATATATGAAAAATCATTATACATGATATCTATTTATTTTACTATAAACTTGTGTAAAATACATCTGAACTTTCCTAAATTCTTTATGTACACTTTGAGTTACTTTAAGCGGCCTACAATGAAAGCATTCTTTTCCTTTACTCTTTCACATGCTTGTAAGTGTGTCTACTTTTTTGTAGGCTGAAATATAATACGAATAATCATTATGTTCTTTCAGCTTTATTCCCCTCTTATTAAGCTTATTATTATGGGTATTTTGTGGTTCGTATGCCCTGGAGGACGTCAATATGGCTGGCTGGAACAATATTCTGCTTAATATTTTCTTCACTTCTTGTTTTAAATTTTAGTTGATTTCTTTTTGTACAATCTGTGGAATTCTAAACGTAATTGATATTATGCAATTAATATTGTAATTAGAAACCCAAACCAACAAATATTATACAAGAAGATTCCATTACGTCGAAGAAAATTCAATTGCCTTTCTTTTTTAATGACAAAAATAGCGCATACAAGTAAATAAACTTGGTTGCTGCAATTTATTTTAAAGGAATGTGTTTAACTGTCACGTGTTAATATTTTGGAGCAAAATAAAAGTAGTCTTCAGAAGACAAATGCCAAGTTCAAAGTATCAAAAACTCGCAGTAACGATCTCAGCTCGTTTATTAAGGAGTCCAATTTGTTTGGAGAGCAGAACCAATTTTTGTTTGTCACTGGGTGCCTCACCGCTATGATTAATAATTGACAACCTGTACATAAAAAAACAAGTAAGAACGTTATATTCGACCGGGTCGAATCTTATATGGCCTCCAAATATTTAGTAAATAAAAACTATATTTTTGTTCGTATTAAAATTTAAATTTTTATTGTATTTGGCTTAAGAAAATAAGAAAAAAATTTATTTTAATACGGTCGTTTCCAATGTGTTGCGAAGGCAGGAGGGGTAGGGCCGAGGAAGATTAAAGAGGATCTCTTCTTCATCGTAAAAGTTTGAACATTTTATTTTTAAGGAATGTCGGCTTAAGGAATTCAATTTCTTAAATAATTTAGACAAGAGAGCGGGGTGCTGTTGGCTGAAGTTGTAGAACACGAGACCACGAAGCGGAGGGTTCAGAGTTCAACCCCGCGCTGAGTCATTAAATATTGTGTTGAATTCTTCTGATCAGCATTGGCGCGTGGTTGTGTTAGTTGTTGCCAGCCTGTTTCAATGACGAAGGCACAGTCACTGGTCACTGAACATAATTGGCAGCGACTGACACTATCATGTACTAAAAGCAGAGTAACAGCACCCACCTTCGTCGGCCCTGTAGCAAAAATTAGCCGGCGAAGTAAAAGTTTGAAATAGCTACAACAACAACTGTCTATCTTCTTATCTTTCGTAAGCTCGTTTTCAGTTCCGGTGCAATGCATTGCATATATAGGGGTCATCCCCTGAGTGCTGGTCCAAGAAAAAAAAGGATTTTTCTGATTTTCTGGCTCCAACTTCAACACTTTAGACCTTCTTTGAGATAAAAATACATACATAATTTTTTTAAGAAAAATAACAAAAAAAAAACTATAAAAATTATGTTTTAGAGGTTGATTTAGTTTTTCTTAGGGGAACTTTTTTCCTACTGGCGCCATTCAGCCCATTACGAGCTTGACGTGTGCTATCCTTCAAAATTTATCTATACCAAATTCCAAGGGCCGGAGTCTTTTCGTTTGGACTGAATGGCGATTTTCACAGACGAACGGACGGGCATGGCTAGATCGTCTTAGATTTCATCACTGATCAAGAATATGTATATTTTATGGGGTTTTAGAGGGATATTTCGCTGCGTTCCACGTGGAATGATTCTTTTTTTGGGGGATATAAAAATATCATTTGAAAGATTGAAATACGGCTGTTTTCTACTATCAATTTTCTAATGTCCACCAAAATGCGTAATGACGATGCGCTCGTTCAACAATCGAATAATCTCTCAAGTGCTAGCTGGGTACCCAGGCGGGAACAACAACGGGTTATTAAATTCAGTTAAGATTGATAGGCTAATTGCACGATTTTTTTTAATTCATCAGTTTTAATTACTAAACTTATACAGCAGAGCATCACTGCTGTTTTCGAAAACCGCTACACTTTCATCATCAATACTGATGTATATTCTAACGTACACATTATGTACTAAATGTCATTTTTGCAATAGAAAGACAGCTGTCGATATTGTGGATCAGGCAGTTATTTTTAAATTCACCTGCCCAACTTCTGTGAATTTTTGGGTATTTAGCTTTTGCAAAAATTATTGCGAAAAATGTTTTTTACTATAAAAAGTGAGCTTATTGCAACTCAAGTTTGTTTGTTTATAATATAAAACATGTTTTTGCTTAAGGAAACTCTAAACCGGAAATAGTTTTTTTTAAACAACTCACTTTCCATTCCACAGTGAATAACAACAATTTCAAAAACATGGCCGCGCTAACAACCCCATTTATTCAGTTCATAAATGTACGAATACAACTGCAATGTGAAAATAAAAGTTGTTGGCTTTAAAACGCAATGCAAAATTTTTCCAAAATCCGAAAATCAATGAAATAAATGCCAAAAGGTCTGACACACCAAGCGTTTATAAAAACCAAAAGTAAACATCCACCGAGCAAATCAAAATAAGCGTAACATTTGAAACCTAAAAACGAACCACCATTTAAATCATTCATCTTACAAATAAATACGAGCAAGTAACCAACGCAGTTGATCCATTCAGTCAGTCACTCACTCATTTATTCAGTTATCCAACGAGCAAGCTGCAATATTCCAAAGCTTGTGCTGCTTGATGTCAGGCAGCTGCAGCATTAAAACGCTGCAACGGGGAAAAAGTGTCAAAAATATTGTTTTATATTAGACTAGAACAATAAAAATTGTGAAAAAAATTAAAAATAATCATTTATTTTTTTATTTGCTACAAACACACGGCCAAACAATAATATTATTGCTGAAACTGTTAAACACACACATACACACACACAGAGATCCTTGTGCGTGTTTGTTGGCATGTTGGTGAGAGTTTGAAAGACCCTTTTTTGTCAGCAACAATTTTTGCACGCTTCACGCTAATTTATGCGCTTATCAAAATCGAAAAAAAAACATATAGGAACAACTGACTATACAGGGATTGTAGTCTTGTGCGTTTGTTTAAGAAACATCAGAGATTTATTTCAGTTGTATGCGTGCATGTGCCGCAGCTTACTGCACACTGCTCTGCACAAAACACGGCCAACTGCAAAATATTCTTTCTATAAATCTCAAATCTTCTTCTATGGGTGCTGGGAAAATGTTTCTGTTGGACAAATAAGGTTATGTTTTTCGAGTTAAAGATATTTCTTAGGGATACAGATTTGATCTATGAGAGAATGGCAATGCCACACAAATCGATCGCACTTGTTTGTCAACTCAATTTTCATATATTGCAAGAAAACGATATACAGCGATGATTATATCTACTAGACTTGTGTCGAACTTGTTCATCCGCTCATTTTTACCAAGAACCTACAATCAAACCCATTTAAATTACATTAGTTTGATTATAGTTTCTGTTCAAAATTTATGTATAAAAAAATTTCGATATTCCAACCCTGAATTTGGATTTTTAATTTCTTTGGTTTTTAATACCAATTTAATTGTTCCCGAAGTATAAGAAAGATTTCATTCACAAAAAACACAAAATTAGGAACTTATATGGCTACTTTTAAGCATAAAAAATTCGATTTTCCAACCCTGGAGCCGAATTTTTAATTTTTTAATACCAATTCAATTCTTCCTGAAGTATAAAATAGTTTTAATTCACTAAAAAATACAAAGTTTGGAATTTATGTGGGTACATTTGTGTACCAAAGATATTTCGATATTCCAACTCTGGAAGCGAATTTTTATTTTTTAGCGAATGCAGTTCTTAGTGACATATAACATAATTTTACTTGACAAAAAAATAAAATTTTTAAAGTTTTCATGTCCCTTTCATGTATCACAAAATATTTAATTTGTCCAACCCTGGAATCGAAATTTTGATTTTTATGATTGTGCAAGCGCTAAATTAGCATCACAAAGTCAAGGGACAAATAAAAGAGGAACATTTCATGCAGTCAGTCGATAACGAACAAGCAGAGAGGTCACCGGTAAAGAACGAACAATCTACTTTCAATTTAATACTCATTTTACTTAAAACTGTCATTTGAATTAATAAACTATTGAATTGCTTTATATTAAAATAATTGTATTGTGAAATAATGTTGGAAGAGCGTAAGTTAAAGTATTAAAGATCATTTTAATCTTTTAATTGTAATACCAATCTTGTTCTTCCGGAACTATAAAATAGTTTTAATTAGCAAAAACTACGTCAATTGTCTTTTTGGTTATTATTTTGTATAAACAAAAATTCAATTTCCTAACCCTGCAAGTGAAATTTAATTTTTTGTTTTGTTTTTTTAACAATGCAACTCATTATGAGGCATGAAATAGTTTTATTTAAGAAAAACTTAAATTTTGTAACCATTTTGGTCACTTTCATGTACAAAATATTGCACTTGTCCAACCCTAGATGCGAAATTTTGATTTTTTTTTAAATATTGATACTTAATTTTTTTTGCTGTATTAAAAAACGGTTTTAATCAGTAAAAAACAACGTTACTTGCCTTTTTGGTTACTTTTATGTATAAAAAAAAAATTTAATTTCCCAACCCTGGAAGCGAAATTTTAATTTTTGTTTAATTTTTTATCAATCCAACTCTTCATGACGTATAAAGTATTTTTATTTAAGAAAAACTTAAAATTTTTAACCATTTTGGTCACTTTCATGTACAACAAAATATTGCACTTGTCCAACCCTGGATGCGAAATTTTTACTTATTTCAATTTTTTATACCAATTTTGTTCTTCTCAAATTATAAAATAGTTTTAGTTAGCAAAAAAAAAACAAGTTGGTTGCGTTTTTGGTTACTTAAAAAAAAAGAGTCAATTTCACCACCCTGGAAGCGAAATTTTAATTTTATTTTTTTATTTTTTTGGACCAATGCAACTCTTCATGAAGTATAAAGTGGTTTTATTTAAGAAAAACTTAAAATGTTTAACCATTTTTGTCAGTTTAGCGTACTACAAAATATTGCATGTACCAAAAAAAAAGAAACTTTAAATTTCCCAGACCTGGCAAACATTTTTATTATTTTAGTTTTTAATACACATTTGAGCTTCCCAAAATATGAAATAGGTTTAATTAACAAACAAACAACCAAATAAATGGTTTTACTAATTGCGTCTAGAAATAGGTGTAAGCTTCCCAGCTCTGGAACCGTATTTCGGATCTCAATACCACTCTATTTAAGTTCATTTTCATCAGTCCAAGACGAAGTCTCTAGCTCTTCTGGGGGCTTGGGAAAACCTACAGACAGACGAACAGACGGACATCGCTCAATCGTCATCGCTATTCCTAAGGATCCAGAATATATGTATATACTGTATGGGGTCCCATATTAATATCGAAGAATTTACACACGGAATGACAAACCCTTTAACTTATTTGTGAAGGGTATAAAAATATGCAGTAGCTTGTTACAACTATTTAGGCTAAAAATACTTTTTAGGATTTCTTGCTATGGAGTTTTAGCTGAAGCGACTGCTGGTCAATAAAGTTTGTGTTTGAATTATTCACAAAGACTAAACAAGGGAATTTAGTCTGCTATCATATTATGGGAAACTACTTTTTCCTTACGCCAACATTTCTAAGTTGATTACATTTTTAAAAACAACACTTTGTTTGCTGATGAGAGAAAACTTGCAGTTAATAGAAAAATAAAATACGATAAATTTTATTCGAGGGATCTGTTCTAAAATTGACTACATGAGTGTACCCTTGTATTCGTACTGTATTCTTTTCAAATGTTTTACATACGAACAAATGTAAGTAAGTCTGTCGACCTCACTGAGAGTCTGTAAATAAGTAACAAAAAAAAAAATGGGTTGTAATGGGACAACACCGAAATGGTTGTCGTGGAAATATTTGACTTTTCATATTCACAGCAATTGTGTGAACATTGTTGTGCACAAATCACAAAAGGAACATGAGTTATGGAAAATGGAAAGCAAAAACGAATCCAAGTAGGGGAAATATTTTCAATGTACTGGCAGATTTAAGCGACTATTTGTAACGTTTTATTCATACTT
Source organism: Linnaemya tessellans (assembly GCA_951800035.1). Classification (NCBI taxonomy): domain Eukaryota; kingdom Metazoa; phylum Arthropoda; class Insecta; order Diptera; family Tachinidae; genus Linnaemya; species Linnaemya tessellans. Next base: position 27,491,465 of record OX637534.1, read on the forward strand.
TTGCCGTCAAACGGGTCTTTTTTTCCAAAGCTGCTATTGATCTTACTAATGATGGCAATAAATAGTAGCCTAATGAAACGAAAAGAAGGTGGTAGCGAAACTATGTACTCGTGATTTGGTGGTGGGAAAACAACACCATTTTCAAACGATTTTTTTTTTCTATTTTTACAATAACATCCAATGAACAGCATAAAAATGACAACCATTTCCAATTTTCTTTTCCTTTTGCTTTCATACAGAAATTATTGATGGCTTATTGGAATTAATGATATTTTATGCAGTTGATAAAAGCTAAAGATAAACAAACGTTTACACGTTTTAATGAGAAGACGAAGAAAAAAAACAAATTAAGAAGTAGAAAGTTGTCTAGTTTAATTAGTTCTAGGCCTTAACTTTGTGAATCACTGTGCCTTAATAAAATTTATAATCAAACAAAAGCAAATTTCTATAAAATTTAAAAAGTTGTTTTTATTGCGCACAGAATTTGTTCACCGAATAAAAGTATAGAGATTCATGCGTTGCTTAACCTTTTAAAATGTTTAAAATTTTTATGAAAAATAAAAGCAAATATTTGAAATTTTCTTTTTGTGGACATTTAAATTTCCTTAACTCATAGTGATTTACAAAATTAGGGACTTAGTGAAAATGCTTTTTACAGCAGAGATTTGCTTAAAATCTAATTAAAAGAACTTGAAAATATATTGAAAACGTATTCATAAATGATTATTAAAATTAAAGTTGGCTTTAAAGCTCTTTCTTGAAACCTTTATAATCATTATAGTTTTTATGAGCTACAGAAGGTCTTCCAACAGGAACTTCCGAACTTTGACCGTTGATAACGTTCATATGATTGAAGCTACATCTGTCAAAGTAGTTCCCATTTAAGTCTATAATATCTCGCACATACTTTGCTTTATTCTAAATTTAACGATGGGAAGCGTTTAGTGAAAGCTCCTATATATAGAGTGACACAAGTTTAAATTACAATATAACAAGGAAATATATTTTTAATATCAACGAAACAACGGAAAGAAAATTTTATGAAATTAGTGTTTAAATATGACTTCTGCCATGTGGCCGCAACGTCAGGAGGCGCAATCTGGAACACAAATTTTCAACAACTAAAAAACCCCAGTTGGATTATCCTCAATGCTTTCCTATACAGCGGCTACAGCTTCTTCAGTGCGCACTGTTCGGCATCTCACGGGATGCTCATTTTCAGTAACAGTAAATGTGGTCCGAAAACGATCTATTGTTCTTCTATTCTATCCCTCCGGGGGTGCAGTTGGGGAGCTTCGTTATGATGTCAGACCTCGTTTCTGCATAGATCCAGGGAAAGGGTTATGCAGTTTCACCGACGTTGCTTTTGTTGCTAACCCATAAAACTAATAAGTTGCCTGCCCAACTCCCTGAAGTAGCAGTGCAACAGGAGGGCATATAAGAAATTTAAAAGTAGTAGGTTCAGCTTTGCTGGAAAGTACATCGTCCTAGTACGATCACTGAAGTAGGCGCTATCCTCCACTCCGAAACATTTCCGAAGACATGCATGGAAATTTGGCAGATTCTCGTTCCTACGTAGTCTGTTGTAAGGAAGAAGGTTTAAGGACGCCTAGATGCCGTAAGAGGGCCGAAGTCAATAGAGAGCTAAAACCCTATACTGGTTTTGCCCTCGGGGCCTACACAGTTTTCTCAAACATAACTTTTGCTGGTAACCCATAAAACTTATAAGTACCTGCCTAGTTGCCGAATAGGACACGGGACAGGTCCCAGTAGGAAACTTAGCTGCAGTACTGTAAGCAGATCTAAAGTAGTAGGGGGTGGTCCACCTGCCTGTCACCTACGCTACTTTGAAATAAGAAAGTAGGCACAGGGACGCCTAGATTTTAGTTAAAAGTCAATAGAAAGTTAAAACTTATAATGGTTGGCTTTCGAGGAGTTGCTCTGCTTTGCAGGCATTACTTTCGCAGGTAGCTCCTTACAACTTACATGCTACTGCCCAATCTCTAAATAGCAGTAGAACGGATGTGTATATAAGAATCTAAAAGAAGTAGGTTCGCCTACGAGTCTGAGTAACAAACAATAGGTGTAAGGACACCTGAGTTTGGGTAAAACAGAAACTGAAGTCAATAGAAAGTTTATAGAACCTACACTGGTTTGGCTTTCGAGGCGTAACCAGTACTCTAAACTGGTACCACGTGAACCAGTGCTGGCCCAGCAGTTTGCTGCGACTGGATATTGCTGAGGTCTCCTTCGGGAGTTCACGTGGTGCTTGATACCAATTGGTGGAAGATTTGTCAGATAAGGACTGATGACCAATCTTTACGGTTGGGCTTCGGGCCGGCTGATAGTAGCAAAATCTATGTGTTGTTGTGAATCAACAAATGGGGTTCTTTTGGTATACGTTTGTGTCTCTTAGAACTAAGATATTCTAGATAGGATCGACACTCTAGCAAGGTGTTAGAGCAAGGAACATGGCCCTACCATGGGGGTGGGGGTGAACAATAAACAGATAAATAAATATCTGTGTTTGAAATGTGCACTTCCGCGTTTGAGTTGCGTACCGATGCGTTAAGATTTACCAGAAAAGAAGTGGTCACGTCATGCGATGCTTTACTTTCGGCTGGAGAAGTTATTAGAAAATACACCTGACAAGTGTAATTTCGATGAGGCATATGTCGGCAGGTCTATGCTTTTCCCAACGATGATCGTTGCAGCTGCATGTGTTTCGACGAGTAAGAGGGGAGTCAGTTCAACAACTTTTCTGTAACGATGAAGAAGCTCAGGCCTAGACATCTGGACTTTCTCAGGGATGCACCAGCACTGGCGATCTTACTGGACTTTTGTAGTTCTCAGGAACCGTTGCTTTGGCACATCACAATAGACGTTATGGCCTCCGACTGATCTCGTTAGTTTGCGGGAAGTCCTTTTAAATTCCCGAAATGCATCAGTTATAAAAGAATTATAACAAGTAAAAACGTTATATTCGACCGAGTCGAATCTTAAATACCCTCCAAATATTTAGTAAGTGAATTTAAAATGTTTAACTTGATGGGACAGAGTTCCTTTATATAATATCGTACGTCAACGCCCACTAAAGGTGGCGGGGTCGAAAAATAGACTATATCATGTTTACCACAGACGAACGTATGGCTATTGCTAGATCGTTTCAGACTTCATCACTGATCAAAAATATATATACTTTATAGGGTCCAATTCTTTTTGGGGGGTATAAAAACTGTATTTTGGCGGGGTCGCTCTGGTAAGGGCTGTGGGGGAAACATTTCACCTTTGTCATAAAACTCTGAAAATAAATGCTTCGGATAATTATATACAAAATAAAATTATATGTATTTTTTTATAGGGTCATTTACGGGGTAAAGGGGGAGGAGAGGGTAGGGCAGAAATCGGCAGTCATAAAACTCTAAAAATAAATGCTTGAGATAATTGTATACAAAATTATTATTTTTTTTTTTTGTAACGGTCATTTAGGGGGTGAAGGTGGAGGAGCGGGTAGGACAGAGTAGTACCAGGTTTCGTCTCAGCTTCGTCATTAAAGCTTAAAAATGTTATTTTTAAAGAATTTAGGCTTAAGTAAAACAATTTGTTAAATTTTTATGCTATTTTTGCCTATAATAACGCCTACTATAGTGGGCGGGGTCCAAAAAGAATTTTTTTATGACTCCAAGTTTAAGCCGTTGGACCTTCTTTGACATAAAAATATATCATTTGCTTAACAAAATAACTAAAAAACTTTAAAATTATGTTGTTTTTTCTGGGTTGGTTTAGTTCTTCTTAGGGGAACTTTTTTCCCTCTCGCCCGATTTAGCCCATCTCCGAACTTAACCTGCCCTAAGCTTCAAAATATATTTATACCGAATTTCAAGAGTCTAACTCTTTTCGTTTGGACTGATTCGTGATTTCCACAGACTGACGGACGGACATGCTCAGTTCATCTTAGATTTCATCACTGATCAAGAATATATATACTTTATGGGTTCTGAGATGAATATGTCGATGCGTTATAAACGGAATGACAAAGTGAATATACCCTCCAAATTCTTTTTTGGAGGGTATAAAAATACATTAACGAACTTACGAATTAACTACACTTTAACAGGGTTGCTCAACATAATAAATCCGCTTTTGAAAAATCCTTTCGGTTCGAAATTCCAGACCTACAAAGCAAACGTCCTCTGACCCAACCGAAGTAATATCCACTACACCAGCACGTGTTCTATATGGGATTTCTATTGTGGCTCTTCCCGGACCTCCTTTTTAATTTAAATGATCAGGCCACCAATTTCATTTGCGGAAATGCTGCCACCCTCTTAATGGAAGAAAATGGTTATAGAAGATCGTAAGTGTATTGTGAACCGTAACTGGTATTGCCAAAGTTGGGAATTGTATTGTTTTTTGTAGCTAGACCGACAGTAAGGACATGAACCATACTGATGCAGAGCATGTTGACAAAACTATGAAAAAAAGGGGATAGTGTCGTGGAAACAGCTGGAGAAGAGAAAGAATTTGCAGTAACCACTTTTTTATTATTGTTACATCGCAGCTTGATATTTGCTCTAATGCGCCAATTTAATAAATGACAAGTCCCATCGCTGGCTTCAGTAGCCACTGCTCTGCCTTCTTCATTTAGATAGGCTGATAAAAAACACTATGGTGACAATGCAGATCAGCAGAATTCGATCATGACTAAAGCTGCATGCTCATCTATGAAATATTTGACGACATAAGCGTAACCACTATTTTTTGACAAAAGTTTCCTTAATATTTCGTGTGTATGTCCGACAACTGAAAGGATAAAAGACAATATAGATTGTATATCGAACTTTTTATCAAATTCTCTTTTTAAAAACATTTTCCTAAAATTATAGAAAACGTAACAATAAATTTTTTGTTACGCTTATTTCGTCAAATATTTCATAGATGTGCTTAAGTCCGGCATCAAAATTATAACTTTCGGTATGGTGGTCTAGGTATGAGCTATTCAGACGTTACCGAAGTTTAGAATTTCTTTATTCTAATTTTTTCAACTATATATTTTAGAATTTAAAAAATATGCTGCCAATTAGAGTTCTCCAATAAAACGTGCAAGTGTGCGACACTAACCTGTTGGATTGCTTACAACACGAATATTTTATTCTATAAATTTTTTTCATGAATGAATGCACTTTGCCATATAGAAAATTTGTAGAATGAATGAATTTTTGCTATTTCAACTAAAACTAAATGTCCATTCTTCTGTGACACATAAGCGTATCATAAAGTCATGTTTTATTTAAATACCAGCAAAAATGGTCTCAATAAATAAATCCATCACAATATTTTTCACAACTTTTTAAGCCAATTTTTTTCCTCTCTCTTGGTTTAGTTGGTCGAAAAATTTTGTTGAAATCAAAATCGGCTTATAAACACCTTGAACAAAAACCAATGACACGGTGTTGGCAAACCAAAAAGGAACTAAATAAAACGTAACAAGTAAAGAGCCAAAGAAAAGAAGATCAAACCAAAAGAAATCTAAAGAAAAGGAAAAAAAAGAACTTTAAAGATTGTAAAATAACTGATCCGATAAAAACGCCTCTAGCTGCAGATCAAGATCATATAGATTAATAAAGTCATATACCAGGCGTACGTACGTACTCCAGCTTAGGAATTGTAATAGAAAATTGAAATAATTTTCTTTGGCAAGAGCAAAAAAGAAAAGAAGGCGTTAAAGAATTATGAATTTACAATTTATTTGCTTTAAGATCTTCTGCCACAAGAGAAACTGCACACGCAGCCATTGTACATCGATTGATTCATCTATCTCTGTTGCAACAAGTGGATTAACTAAGTGCTTGATCTTGCTTTTCTTTTATTATTATTATAAATTTGTTTGTTTGTTGCTGTGTTGTTGTTTTTTTTTTTTTTGCTTCAAGCAGGAAACACTTGCTACATATTTTTGCCTAAGGCTGCATTGTTTCAACTGCTCATGCAGGTCAATTTTTCTTTTTTTGCAACTTGTTTTAAGCAACTAAAACTTTATGAACTGCATCACCGCTGTCGTCTCATACTCATGCCAGAAAGAAGGCGACAAAAAAAATAAAAAAAATTTAAAAAAGATCACACAATCACCACACTTAGTAGCAACGAATACACTGAGAGAAATATATGTGTAATTCGTAAGTCGATTTTCAAAAAAAATTTAAAATATTATATATTATTTACAAGCATTTCTACACTTTTCCACAACTTTTATCTACATGAATTAATTTTTCGTTTTTGTACCACCCCTTTTTTTATGTTAAGAATATAATTATTTTTCTTAAAATTACTGTGCCTTGATTTTTAATATCAATTTCGTATCTTTTATGTTTTGACGATGTTTGTTTTGGGAAATTTTTCGAATACAAAGATTTTAAATTCTTTTCAATTTTTCCATTTTACTGGTTTTCTTGGATACTTGATTTTTCAACTTGGCGTTTTTCTGTTATGACGTTTATTTTAATAGGGCCGGTTTCAAATTGGTCGATTCTTTTCATCTCTTTTACTATTGAATTTTTGTACTCATAACCTTCATTTTTAATATTAATTTTATAACTTTTATGTTTTGACGATTTTTGTTTTTGTCGATTTTTCAGTTATCGGAATTTAAATTTTTTTTTTAATTTTTCCAATTTAAAGATTTTTCTCATTGGCGGTTTTTAGTTATCATAATTATTCTAATATGGCGAGTTTTTAATATGTTTATTATTTAAATTTTTTTAAATTTTTGTATGTATGCCTTTATTTTTAATATCAATTTCACACTTTTCTGCTTGGACGATTTTTTTTATCGGCCGTTTTTCGCTTGGGAAGAATTAAAATTTTTCCATTTTGACGGTTTACTTAGGTATACAATTTTCCAATTTGACGTTTTCCACATATGACGATCTTTTAATTTGACGAGTTTTTACTTTTAAATTACACTTTTAGTTTCGACAGTTTGCGTTTTTTGATATTTCCAATTATATGACTTTTTAACTTGGCGATTTTCATATATGACTATTATAACGTTTGGCCAGTTTTTAATTTTTTCAGTTCTTTTACTAATAAATTTTTATACAGTTATCCTTTATGTTTAATACATATTTTACGTTTTGGAGATATTTTATTGGCAATTTTTCAGTTGTGGAGATTTAAATATTTGTTTTAATTTTTTTAATTTTGACGCTTTTCGAATTTGGCGATTTTCAGATGTGACGTTTATTTTAATTTTAACGATTTGACGAGTTTTTAGTTTGACGATTTTTTCACTTCTTTTACCGATAAATGTTTATAAGCGTAGACTTTATGTTTAATATTAATTTTATACATTTATGTTATGACGACTTTTTTCTTTGTAAGTTTTCGGTTGTGGAGATTTAAAGTTATTTGAAATTTTCCCATTTTGGCGATGTTACAATTTAGCGATTTTCAGATGTGACGATTATCTTCATTTTTTCCATGTATGCGATTTTTCAATTTGTTGATTTTCAGATATGGCGGTTAACTTAATTTGAAAATTTTTTAGTTTGCCGATTTTTATTTTGCTCCATAAAATATTTGTATATTTTTATAACTATTTAAGTGTTTTTTTATTCTGTCCTGCTACAGAAAAATATAATATTTCTAAATATTTCTATGTGATATGTATTGCGTTTTTTTTTTGCAAACTTAAACAAACTTTGACCGATTTTCAATTTTATTAGAAATTATTGTTTTTTTACTTTGACCTTCTAAAATATTGTATTTTTATGCAAATTTGTTAACATGATATTTCTCTTAGTGTACCCTGTATTTAGTAGCCTGCAACAGAGCACTTAAAAATGCTCTTTTATCGCAAACAGTAGAAAATAAACTCATCAAATATCATGCAACTTGACACTGATCTTTTTTGCATGATTTTTAAAGGTGACGTTAAATTATTTTTAATTGTGGTAGTGGTTCTGGTATTAACACATACATACACACTTGTACATGCAAAGAAGAAACCTCAATGACAAGCACTCCGGTGTGTGTGTGTGACGTTTTTGATTTTGATCCGATTTAATTTGGATTACAACGAAAATCCAGTGGTAAGACCTGTAAACGCCTACAATGGCTGTAAAAGTAAAGAAATTTATTATTTATTATTTTTTGCCAAAAGTCATGTTGTGCCAAGGATTAAAATGAAAGCAAGCACATAATCGTGCAACAAAATGCATCCTTTTTTCCGCAAAAACCATGATCGCTGACACAATTTTAGTTTGCTACCATCGGCTGCCACCATTCATCGTTCAAACGTGTTCGGTATCTGAACTTTGCAGAATAAGAAGATGAAAAAGTCACAAGATTTGCATTTGCCTATTGAAATAATATTCTTGGCAGATTAAATCGCGCTTAGCTTTGTTAAGTTTACTAACATTTATTAGAGTCATTGGATTATCGGCTTAATGCTTCTTAACATCTCCGCTTCACTTTCATTCACTTGGCGTATTTACGAAATATTCACGCAACTTTGCTTAGGAATTCAGCAAAGAGTGAAACACTTTTTGGTTTGCTGAAAATTATACGCAAAAATAAAGAAACCTTCATGATTGTTGGTGAAAAAAATAAATAAAATAAAAAAAAGTGTGCCGCAGGAAGTCCAAACCGTAGGGGGCTGCAACGAATAGTGAGTACAAGTATTTAAATATTTTAAAATCTAGAAGCATCTAATGCTTCTTGTTCATGCTGTTACTGATTACCTCGTGTCATCCAATTTTCGTTTTCAATAGTTAAATTTAATACACATAAAGCTTTTATTTCATTATAATGCTTAGATTTTGCGATGATGTATAAAAATTAATAAATAGAATGTAATCACGTTCATTTATTAAAATAAAAATAAAAAATAAAATAAAAAATAAAAAATAATTTGCAGTTTCGCAGATTTGAACCTATAGCCTGACTCTAAATTGTTGGCAGCAGTCGATCCTTTCGGGGTAGTCCCCGACCACTTTTTAGCACATTTTGGGCGGTATATCGGTGGTAATTCTTTGAATGTTTATTTTCAAATCCGTTACAGGATTATCCCCGTAAATACGGGTTACGTCGTAGGAACATAAGAAAAATCTAACGGCGTCCAATCGAATGTTGTTTGTGGCAAAAGCGAGAAATTAAACTTTCTGAAAACTTCCCATGCAATAAAATCTTGTTGAAGTCCACATCATAATCTTTAATACCACGAACAACAAGTTCTATTAGAACGGGTGGAATCTTAAATACCCTCCAAATATTTAGTGAATAAAAACTTTAATTATATTTTTATTAAAATTAAATTTTTATGGTATTTGGCTTAAGTAAACAGGGAAAATATTTATTTTCTGGGGCAATTAAGTGCCAATAAAAAATATTTTTTAAAACGTCATTTAGGAGGCAAACGGTCACGTGCGATAGAATCCCTATTTGATATGTACAATCACACTGCACCACCATAATATCGGAAGGTATGGAGTGGGAGGATGCAGATACAATGAACCCCATAACTAACCTATACACGGACGGGTCGAGGATTGGTGACCGATCGGGTGGAGGTTTCTGTGACATGGGTCGTAACTTTGTTGATGGAAATCGATAACAGACTACCGATTCGTATTTTCACGGATAGTAGGAAGGCCATCGAGGCCCTAAGGAATCATGTGGTTCAATCTCGGTGTGTACTACAGTGCAAGGATGAGATTAACTCATACACGCAATGTGGGGGCATAGAGATAATATGGAATCCAGGACATCAGGGGATACCTGGAAATGTTGTGGCAGATCGGCTAGCAAAGATGGGAGCATTAAGGGCGAACATCACACTAGATAGTCCGAAGCCATTTCAGGTTTTTAAGAACGAACTAAAGCGATGGGCTATAGAATTGCATACAAGAGATTGGCAGGACTCTACCATAGGTAGGGTGACTAGAGTTCTATGGGGGGACCCAGATGGTAGTAGGACAAAGGAGGTCCTAACATTGAGTAGGCCAACACTACGGAGGTTGGTTTATTTAATAACAGGACATACAGAGTTAAGGACTCACCTGGCACGAATGGGTATTGTTGGCGATATAACATGCAGGGCCTGCCAGGAAGAGGACGAGACACTGGAGCACTACCTGTGCTACTGTCCAGCTTTTAGCCAAGTCAGAAGACAAACATTTAATCAGGAGATTATACAGGAGATGGAATTCCTTAGGGGCTCTAATTGGAAAGACTTAAGGAAGTACATTGAAGAAACTAGGTTCTTGACGTAATCAAACTAAGAGGTTTCCATGGTATCGGTGGAGGCTCCCTGCAGTGGAGTGGGAACTCCTTATTATAGAGCGCACAACAGGCCTATGAGGCCTAAGTGTAGTCCATGACGGATTGGGATGCTTGTGCCCCTCTTCTTCAACCTAACCTAACCTAGGAGGCAAAGGTAGGCGGATGGGTAGGGAAAGTGCAGGGAACATCTTACCCACATCGTAGAAGCTTATAAATTTAATTTTTAAGGAATGTAGGCTTAAGATATACATTTTGTTAAATATTTATACTATTTTTCCATGAGGGTGCAAAAATATATTGTATCGTGTTTTCCAGACCGAAGGATGGGCATTGCAAGTGCCGTGAGGGAGACATCTTACCTTTGGCATAAAACACTAAACACGAAATTTTTGTGGTTATTAAGTGTAAGAAACAATTTTGTGATAGGGTCATTTAGGGGTCCTGGAGGGGGGAGTAAGTCAGAAGACGATCAGATAAAGCTTAAAAATTTTATTTTTAGGGAATGTAGGCCTAAGTAATACAATTTGTTAAATATTTCCACTATTTTTGCATATAATATCTTACGTCAACGCCCACTAAAGGGGAGGGTCCAAAAATTAATTCTTATGATTTTGTAACTCCAACTCAATGCTTTGCCTTCTTGGACATAAAAATATATTATTCGCTTAATAAAATTACGAAAAAACTTTAAAAATTACTTTGTTTCTTCTCAGGGGAACATTTTTTGCTCTGGCCTGAACTTGACCTGTGCCATCCCTCAAAATGTATTCGTTCCAAATTTCAAGGTTCTTTTCGTTTGGAGTGAATCGTGATTTCCACAGACGGACGGACGGACGGACATGGGTAGATCGTCTTAGATTTCATTACTAATCAAGAATATATCGTCACCTTAATAAAACAACAGTGTATACGCATATACACCATTATATTTTTTGTTGCATAATAAGAATCTACATAACCGATTCTATATGTGGTCAAAATTAGGTGAAGTTCTACTTCTACAAAGTGGGTCAAAAGATCGATTGAAATAATAGCTTATAATTTCTTGTTTGAAAATTTTCGTAAATAGTTGTGGAAATGAAGGTTACGGTGTTTTAGTTAGTTGTTTCTCGAAATATAATTTCAAAGAAAAATAGTGGATAAAAAGCATACTTTATTCTTATTAATCACTATTTATATTTCTTCAGGACAAAACAAAATCGAAAAATGATATACACCATTATACGCGATTTTGAGATTGGCCAAAGGCAGCAACTATACACCGTGGAAAGAATGTTCTGGTACGACAATAATGATCTCAAGGAATGGTTCAGCGGATTAGGGCACACTTTAAAAAAAAATAACGAAAAAACCCAGTGAATTGGTGGAAGAATCTATATGTGGTCAACATATAGAATCTTCTTTATGTGCTTGGCAAATTAAAGTGGAGTAACCTAATCCCGATTCGCTGCTCTACAAAGAAAATTGGTATTCCGAATGGCAAACAATTGATATAATGGAACGAAACTTAAAGTCGCTCAAAAACTTGTCTACCCCAGGTCCTGATGGTATACCTAGCTGTATCCTTAAAAACTGCGCTACAATACTGTCTGCACCTCTTACTACTTTATTTAACAAATCTATTAAATCATGTTATGTGCCATCAGTGTGGAAGATATCGTATATAATTCTTTTATTCAAAAATGGTATCGCAAAAATTAATGCAATTCCGAAACTTCTAGAAAATATTCTTACTGATTACTTATATCATCAGATATCGTGCATTTTAACACCCTGTCAACATGGATTTCGTAGATCCCGATCAACAACAACAAATGTCTTGGAACTCACACCTATTATCAATGAAGGCTTTACAAATAAAATGCAAACTGACGTGATATACACTGATTTTAGTAAAGCGTTTGATAAAGTTAACCACAATCTTTTATTGCACAAATTATCGCTTATGGGCTTCAAGTGCTCTGCTTTAAAATGGCTAAAATCTTATCTTTCACAAAGAACTCAACAAGTCCAGTTTGGAAATTCTTTATCAAAACTCATTCAAGTCCATTCTGGCGTTCCTCAAGGAAGTCATTTGGGTCCAATTCTGTTTACTTTATTCATCAATGATCTTCCAACCGTTGTTTTGGATTCTAATGTACTAATGTATGCCGATGATGTAAAAATTTTCAAATCTTTTAACGATATTAATGGACATAATTTACTGAGAGCTGATTTTCAGAACTTTTCGCAATGGTGTAAATTTAATTTATTGGAGTTAAATATAAAGAAATGTAAGCACATGTCATTTTTCCGACACGTTCCGATTGAGACCTCTCATCATATAGACAACGATATCTTAGATGAAGTTCAGACCATATTGAATCTTGGCATACTGTTGGATCATAGGCTTAACTTTCGTGATCACATCTCCATAATGGTAAATAAAGCCTATGGGGTACTTGGATTTATGAAACGCTGGTCTAAGGAATTTCTTGATCCTTACATAACAAAACTTTTATATACTTCTCTTGTTCGACCAATTCTGGAGTATGGATCAATTGTTTGGGACCCTTGCTATTCCATCCATATTAATAGTATCGAATCGGTACAAAAACAATTTTTAATTTTCTGTCTCCGTGGTCTTGGTTGGAATTCCTATGTCCTGCCACCATATCATAGCAGACTTGCTTTAATAAAATTGCCTACTCTAAAAAGTCGCCGATCGATGCTGAGCGCTTTATTCGTTCTGGACCTGATTCATGGCGATGTTGATTCGGAGTTCCTGCTTAAACAAATAAACTTCAACGTTTCTGCAAGACCTACCCGCAATTTTGAACTCTTGTCATTAAAATATTACCTTCCTGTATATGCTAATAATGATTCTTTTCGTCGTGCATGTGTCAACTTTAATAAATGTTATCACATTATTAACTTATCTGAGAGTAATAACGTACTGAAAAGAAGTCTTACTTTACATCTAAATTGTTAAACCAATTATTTTTATATTTGTAATAATGTTCAGTTATTCATATTTTAGTCAGTAAGGATGTAAATATCTATTGACCTACTAAATAAATAAGTAAATAAATAAAAAAGAGGAAGAAATCAATCACTTATAACTGTGATACCCGAAATTTGTGTCCTAAATTTAAGCTACAGCTTTCCATATCGTCCTTAAAGTACAATGATCTTTGTGCCAAAAATGTATTTCCCAAAGAATTTCATTCTTTTGATCTCTACCTTCAACCTGATGGAAATAAAAATTGCTTGGTTGAGCCTGCTGTGGAGGGGGATATTTTCTCAAGTATTTTTTATTAATTAAAATTGTAAAAATTGAATTGCAAAACAATTAACAACGTGTCTCTGAAATACCAAAAAAAATTACAGTGACTTATGAATAAAATGGATTGTTAAGCACGAATACTATGTTTTACTGCATGAACGTTCATCAGACAAAAATATTCATACATATAAAATAATGTATAACATACAAAATAAAACAGTGTATAATGATTTTCATTTGATTATAAAACAAATAAAATGTCCTAAGTGACGTCATGGTTCTTGAGTCCCAATTATTTGCAATTAAAGCACTTGTAAATTAATGAAATATCATCTGCTAGTAGCCTGATAATTCAACTAATTATTTAAATGACTTCAACTTAAAAACTTCGGTCATTTTCTGAAATATTACTATTTTTCCAGATGTCTAATAACAGAAAAACTTTAAACTCGATTATCTCGAAACAGTAAAAAAAAATATACACTGTTGTTCTATTAAGGGGACGATATATACCTTATGGTATAAAAACGCGATAGGGTTGACCCTAATGGCCTGCAACTACACGCTAATATAACGTGGTTTGTTATGATAGTCTATGGTTTCAAGCCCTGCAAACTAAAAAAAAAAATTGCAGAATCTGCAGTTGCTGCTTCATAGTGTTGTGTTAACAACTTCAGCCAATTTCATCTTTCAGAGCGTCACTTTGTTGTGGTTTGTCCAGATAAACCCGGTATTTTAAATGTCTCCAGAGAAATTAGTCCAGCGGCGTTAAACAACAAAAACGAGGCGGTCAGATGACTTTGCCAAATCGAGAACTTACGCTTCCGGGAAATTGCAATAAGTAAATAGTTTGGTCGGTTGTGTGGTTTGTGGCGCCGTCTTGCTGAAGCCAAAGACCATTGATGTCATCGTTAGCCAATTGTGGGCACAAACAAATCGGTTATCATGGTGTGCTAGCGCGTAGATGTCACGGTGACGGCGTTTCCTTGTTAAGTTTCGACAAAATACGGGTCGATGATGGCGCCTGACCACAAACCAAACCATACAGTCACTTTCTGTGGATGTAAGGGTTTTTCGAAGACTGTTTCGAGGAATATGTGAACCCCATATGCGATAGATTTCTTTTTTTATATGACCGCCTAATTGAAAATGGGTCTCATCACTAAAAATATTTTTGTTAAAAAAATGCCTTGTTTTCGTTCCGTTTTTCAAACAGCCAATTCACAAACCATTTACGCAATTCATGGCCGGCCGGTTTCAATTCTTGAATGACTTGAATTTTACAAGAGTGAAGATGAAGATCTTTATACAAAATGTTGCGCAGAGTGCCTCTGGGGATGCCCAGTTGTTGCGAACGTCGACGAGTTGATGTTCCAGGCTCATTCACAACACTATGCTGTACGGCGGTTACATTTGCATCACCGCGGCCACTATAAACGTATTGTTTTGGTCTATTGCCAGTAACGGTACCGTAAGCCTCAAATTTAATGATTAAATTACGCATAACGGTTTCAAATGGAGCCTGATTACAAGGAAAATCTGCTCGAATATTACGAAGTGATGCAGTACGGTTTTCACTATTTTGTCAGTAAATTTTCACCATTAAAATTTTTTGCTGAAGAGTGTACCGTTCCAGTGCTAAAACTTCCCAACTTTTTAATAAATAAAAGTAAAAGGATAAAATCTGATGTTGACTTTCCTTTGTGCCTTGGAATATTTATCATGACTTTCTGAGATTTAAAAACTAATTTCGAGCAATTAGTCTATAGAATCTTAATTCAATTTAAAAGGATAACAGTTCAACTCTTGAGATTTCATCATTTGACAGCCAATTTACTTCTTAACCTCAAATTTGCCCAACCAGTACTTATACTGGTTTATGCAGCACAGCGGAATAAACTATTTTTACTTATTTAAATTACAAATAAATATTAAAAAATTTATTTTGTGCAAAACAATTATTTCAGTTGAAAATCAATACCTTTAAAACTATTTGTGGAATGCACGTGGCTCACTTTTAAGTCGATCTTTGATATATGATCGCTGAAATGTTGCCCGCCAGCACATGTTCCTGCCGTCCTGCCTACTCGTACCATAAAACCAATACAGAGAATCATTAAAAGAGAAAGAAAAAGATTTAAACTTCACACTTTTAATTTTGTTAATGAGATGATGTTTTTTAGTTTTATTGTTCCACAAATTAGTTACGTTCGGATTAACAATAATTAAAAAAAAAACGAGGAATCTTAGAAATTTTTATTTATTAAGGCTGTTGTTAATAAGGATGGTGTTAATGGCGATCATTATGTATTGCAGTTTTGTATTTTATTTACTTTTTGGCACATGATCATCTCCTTGTATTGTCGTGAGTTACACGAATATCATTACATGTTATTCTTGATCGTATTCATGGGCTGGCATAAGTGCTAGTATTTTACTAGAAATTATCCTCGGTAGGGGCCAGCTGCCGTTGTTGGTTTTGCTCTTTTGAGCAACTCTCGCTCTCTGTGTTGTTTTCTTTATTACAATTATTATTTTTTTCCTTACGATTGCTTATAAATAAATTTGTTGCGGTATCAGTTGGTCGGCACGTTAATTTTTCTATTTGGAAATTGATCTATAGTTTTTATTCCGTCCTCTGCATCGCCTGGCTGCTGTTCTTCTCTTGTTGTTTCGTTACGCAGTTTAAATATAATCAGTGTTATTTTCAAGCTGTAACTAAATAAAACTTTGACATGTTATTGTATTCCTTCGTCTATGATTCAAGATATTTTATTGCCATAGATCTCTCCTTGTTATATTGCTCAAGACACCAACACCTTAAAACCGCCAAGAACAAGAAATGTGTCAATAATGTGTCACGCTTTTAAAACGCAAGTGTCCAAAAACTATTTGTGTTAGACGGAGAAGGAGAGTAAAAAAGAGGAATAACTTTGCCGGCTAAATGTGTGACATGTGCCCATGACAGTTGAACATTTCGTTTTCAAATTCACTGGGCGTATCAACAGCGATCAATTGTGATCCTTATCAGATGTGGGATTTAAATGGATTAAAAGATGTTTAAATGTGTTTCAGGAATTTTTATGTATTGATTATATAATTTTGAAAAAAAAAATTTGTTTTTCTTTAATGAACAGAATTATTTTTATTTGCTTTTTGATAAGGAGAAAATATTAAAATACATATTAAAATTTCATCGTAAAGGCGTGATTTTTATTACGAACGTGATCATTTAACCTTCTCTAGAATTTATTTATTACGCGCTTAGGCCAGTTTAAACTTACCTTACTCTTAAAGCTTTTTGCTTGCTTTAGTCCCAGTCCACATATATCAGGTTTATTATATCAGTTTTTCTTCAAATCTACATTTACGTTCATACAAGAAAATTGTGTTTCATCCATGATTTATTTTCTTTGCCTTCAGCTGTAGATATTTTTTTGACAGCCAGCTTCTATTACAATATTTTGCTAAAAGTTGATAATACGGCCAGTTTTGTGCCTTCTCCCCATTCTCCTACAAAATACGGTGTCCAGACACACGCCTTAATTGAGTTTATCACAATTAATGCCTTTATTGAGCTCAATTAATCATACAAAATTGTAATTCAGTGATTGCTCAATTAGCACTTAATTGCTATAAAATTGAGTAATATTACAGGTGAAACACTGCTAAAAAGTATGTTTAGTGAGCAAAACAAAACTCACTGAATAAAGTTAGTCGAGACTTAGCACCTAAAATGTGGTAAAAGCAAAAAAACCATAAACAAAATATATCGAGCCATTTTGAAGTTAAGTTATTGATATTAAAACTATTATTAATTAGAAAAATAAATAAAAAAAAAGAACCCAGATTTGAACTGGAGGTCCTCATGAATATGAAAAATGTTCACTTTTAATTGTCATATGTTAATTGCATTAACTAAATTTTGTATATGTGAACAGGACTATAATTATGTCAATTAAGTGAATATTGACTCAATTAAAAATGCATGTCTGAACACTGTATAAGAAGGCCTTTCGCAATTATTTCACACCAAAGACTTTATGGTGATTGTAAAGCTACGTTCGCATCTACCAAATACGTGCAAACAATAACTTCTGCTTTAATTTTTTATAATTTTTGGAAAATATTTTTAAAATAAGTATATGTATGTCTATATAATAAAAAAAAAATTCAATATACAAGCAGAATTGTATTTTAACGTTTCATCTGATGGCCACACATACAAATTATTAAATAATATTGTAATATTACTAAAATAATCTTTGTAACATTAATTATAATAATAACAATATTAATTATAATAATAACAATATTAATTATAATAATAATAATTTTAATTATAACAATATTAATTAAGAGAATAGTAATAATGATAACAATCACCCCTATCGTGAATAGCAAGTGGAATTTTTGTACTCGTGACATTTTTATTCCATTCGAAGGGAAAAGTGGTATCGTGAATCTCCCGTGTGATTTTATTCCCGCTATCAGTTCTTAGTGAATGTAAAAAAGAGAAGAAGCTAAAAACAGCATGAAAAATCAAAGAAATTTCGTGTTGAAAAATTTACATATATGTAATAATTATTAATTTAATATAATAATTTAATGCAATAATTATAATTTAAAAAACATTTAAAAAACGTTTAGTAGTTAAATAATTTGGATACATTTTGAATACCGGGCAAAACAAATTCAAAATATTTTTAATGTTTAGAATTGGTTCTACAAAGACGCAGGCAATTGATTTGTTACAAAAATATCGGATCTTGCTTCTAAAATAAAATTTGTAAACTCTAATATTCGAATTATAATATAAAATACTTACATTTTCTACTCTATTCCCCACCAAAAACTAACTGAATAAATTAAATAGAAAAGTGAAAAAATTTGCGGGAGAAAAATCATTCGTGATAAGGGAAATTTAATTTTAGCATGAAATCATTCTCGGGGAATTTTTTATGATTGCAATTTTAGGGAAAAGGGAAAAAGTTCGTGAGAATAATTACTCATGATTGGGGCGAATAATAGATAAGAATAATAATAATCAATATCAAGAAAATATCTTGGACTGTGCGAGGAATAGGTTTGACTAAAAGATAATTTAATTTTATTACTTAAATCGATTTTTCTATGTTGCGTCTTTCTTTTATATTAAAGGTTCAAGAAATACTGCAGTCATAAGTTCTTTATGTCGATGTCCTCTAACCCAGAAATCCCCGGAAAGTTAAAAGAATGGCGGCAAGATCAACTGTTTTTTAATCTAAAATAATGAAATTTTACTAAGTTAAGGCTAAGACTGTTTCTCAGAATTAGTTTGTATTTCACATGTACGAAATTCTTAATTTTCATCTTTACTCTCTTGTCTTTTTCATAGTTGCAATTCTGGCAACTAGTCAACTGTCATGCCGGCAAAACTGTCGGCAGGACATTTATCTTGGAAGAAACAGAACATTAAGACTGGCGATTCGTCAAGGTAATTCTATGTTTATTCCTCATTATTTTAACACTTTTTGAAATAAAATCTTTGAAATAAAAGCATGCCATAAATAAAACATGTTCCTGCATGTTTGTGCGTGTAAATGTCATTAAAATTTACTCTAGATTTCTCATCTAAACTCTATCCCCATATTTAACTCATTTCGCAAAGACATACAGACGAGTGGATACTGCGTTATATTGGAAATTTGGTTACAGTGCATAAATTAACACATGCATTTCATAGATTTATTTCAGCTCGTATCTCAAATACAGTTTCACTAGAAAATCATTTGCTATTTAGTTTCCTCTTAAAATCCTTTATTCTTGCGATGACAAGCCAAATGATGTGTTTTTCTTTGATTTGAAATAGTTAACAAAATACACATATTTTTAAATAAATTCCTTGAAAGAAAAGTTTCAGTGGCATTAAGCAATTTTTCGTTATCAAAGTTGACAGGCAGGAAAAAAAAGAATAGAAGTGCATAAATGTTTTGGTTCCTGTTCCTTTTAAAATTTAAAACTGTTGAAAATTGTGCTCTTCAGTTGTGGAATAAACTTTTCAAAGTTATTAATATGCCCTAAACAACGGTACAGTGTAACGCCCGTAACTAAATTCGATTTCAACTGTAACCGCCTTCAATTTCAATCTGCAAACAACGAAATCCTTTTTTTTCTTGTTTCTTTTTTTTGTTGTCTTCTTTATGATCGAAGTATTATTTTTGGGCTTTGAACAGTATCTACTCTTGTTTTATATTCCCTCATTTTATTTCAATCATATTCATCAAATTTCCCATCTCTTGTTCATTCCCTAAAAAAATTAATTTGATATGAAAAGGGAAGTTCTGCCATGTGTCATGAATGTTTTTTTTTTTTTAATTTACAAAAGTATTATTACTTATGCAATATCTCTGTCTCTCTCTCTCTCTCTCTCTCTCTTGCTGTCTCTCTCCTTGTTCTTAGGCTACAACAGCAGTAGGGTGCAGCGTGGTCAACTCAGTGCTTTTAGCACTGTTTTTAGTGCTTTTTAAAATTTATTACGCGAAAAATTTTGGCTTCAGTGCTTTTTGGTTTTTAGTGCTTTTTCTTCATTCGGTGGCGCCAGACAATAAAAAATTTTGCTATTAAACTTTTATCTTTACCATATTACAATGCTGAAGTAGAACGAGTTTTTAGCTCAATGAATCTTTTAAAAAGAAAAATTAGAACCGAATGTCGCTGCATTCGGTTAATGCGCTTTTACAAATCAAAAACGGACTTGAAAGGGAAAATTCTTGTTGCGAAACGTACGAAGTTCCAGATGAGGCCAATATTCATATTAATACAAAAATGGTTTATAAAACGTTGGAATATGAAATAAAAACGGTATTATGTTCAGATGACCGTCATGATGAATTCACGAACTTTGATTTTGACCTTTAAGAAATACAAATTGAAATTCATTCGTTATTATATGAATATATTTTGTTATTTTAAACCTTAAAAGAAATAAAATATGGCAGAGAAAGTGCATCACCTTAAAAGTTTACAGGAGAATAAAAAGCAATAAAAGTTATTGCATTTTCTATGGCGATAATTACAATATGTTGAGTTATTTTTTAGTGTAATATATGAATTATTAAAAATAGTAATAAATAATCTAAAATTCTTCTGGTTTTCTTTGATCTCTTTGTAATTATTATTGTACTCTCTTAGTTTTAAGCTTAAGGTCTCTTTATTTTTATTGGAAATTAATTATTTAAAAATAATTAATTTCCTGAAGAAGTCACACAAAGGAGCAACGAAACATTGAAATATAAAATATTTTAAATCAAAATAAAGAGACCTTAAGCTTAAAAATAATAATAGAATACCAAAGTAATAAATGATCTCTTATTTTATAAATTATTTGTTAATAAATGTGTAAAATAGAAAAAAAAAAATTAAATAAAATCATATTTTAAATAAAAGGCAATTAAAATAAAAAAAATATTTATATATAGTGCTTTTTTTCAAAAATCACGCGTATTTTTCCCGACTTTAGTGCTTTTCAAAATTTCAAAGTTGACAACGCGGTAGCGGGTGCATTGTCCATTCCAGGGCATTAGTTTGAAATTCGTTACCCAAAGTCGCGGGATATTTTGCACTTCGAATGATTAATTAAAAATTTATATTATTTTTAATAATTTTGTGTTTCTAAATAATAATTTATATACATTTTTGTTTTTCTTTTTAATTTTATTTTGTTGGGAGTTAGCTTATACACAAAACTCGATCATTTGGGATGTTATTATTGCTTCTCCAGGAAATTGCCTTCTATCACAATTGTGCTGAAAATTTCCGAAAACTATTTATGTTGTGGATATCTGCGTAAAAATACCTTTTAAACCATATATAATTGATTAATTTTAATTGAACGTAAGATACTCAAAAGTGTACGCCAACAATGTGTATGCCGTATTTGTCTAAATATTTATCGATATAAATATATTTTCTGCTAAATCCAAAGTAATTATTGCAACTGTAGTAAATCGCCATATCGGTGGCAGTGCGAACTGTAAGTTTTGCATCTTTCATTAAGTATAGAAGCTTCCACGACGTTCTCAAGACCTAGAGAATCACTAAAAATAACTCCTCAAAAGAGGATTGTAATCAGCGAAAATAGACAAAATTTATTTTTATTTATTGCAATCACTCCCTTTTTAGCAAAATCTTAACTTCGAATGCCGGTTCTTGCCCAAGCTTTATTAATCTATAATTCATAAGGGGTATTTCTGTTTTAAATCCGATAAAAAATTCCTTCAATTCGAAGGATTTTCATGTGGCATTAGATATGAAAACGATTTCGTGCATATGACTATCTCGCTTGTTATTAAAGAACTGCATTCTGAATGTTCAATTTGGGGCCCTTTCTGTCGAGTATTTCAGCCCATATGTAATAATGAATAACACGAACAATATTGAGCGTGTTATACGGTATTCAGACATACACCTTAATTGAGCTTATCACAATTAATGCCGTTATTGAGCTCAATTAACCATATAATATTTTAAGTAAGTGATTGCTCAATTAATACTTAATTCCTATAAAAGCGAGAAAATTACAAATGCCGCACTTCTAAAAAAATATGTTTAGAGAGCAAAACACAACTCACCGAACAAAGTTAGTAGAGACTTAACAGCTAAAATGTGGAAAGGTAAAAAAAAAACACTAAACGAAATATATCGAGCCATGTTGAAGATAAGTTATTGGTCTTAGGGCCATTATTACAACTTGCCAATAGCTAAAGTGAAGGTGTTATCGGACAGATAATTCGTTTTTCATTATCATGAGTACACTTTAAGCTAAAAGTGGCTAATAAGCTAAAGTGAACCCGATTTGAACTTTAATTTTTAACGTAAGATTTATGAATTTGAAGCTGCCATATTTTCTCTTCACCATTCAAATACATAAACAAACAAGACATTCGTTGCCACTATGTACTTAATGATGCCACTATGTAATGTCAACTTGTCAAAAGTAGTCGGTTTTTTCTGTGGTACTGCCATACATTTGAAAAGATTAATTTTATTTTATAAGGAATTTGTGATAATGAAAAATTTTAAAGTTCACTTTATTCCCAACTTTAGCTATGGTTACCTTTTACTATCAGCTGCATTAAAGGCAAGTTGTAATAATGGCCCTTAAATTTATTATTAATTAGAAAATTAAAAAAAGATCACAGATTTAAACTCGAGGTCCTCATGAATGCGAAAAATTTTTACTTTTAATTGTCGTACGTTAATTGAATTGAATTATGGCAATTAAGTGAAGTGCATGTCTGAACACGCCAATTACTGCTGGCTTATTCGGACCGCAGAAAATATTTGAAAGACGTAAAATCGCACGGGCTTGAAGGTCATTTGACAAGTTCATTTCTAGCCAAATGGACCATTTTTCTAGTTTGTAATGGAAGCACCGGCAAGCACCAGTTTCGTTCCATATGTGACCAATTTCTTTTATTAACAAAAAAACCGTCAAGCTAAAAATGTGGCTCATCACTGAATGCTAAAACATCGGATCAATTTCCAACTGCCTTAAAGCCCAATCAGTGAAGGAAAAACCCACATGATTGTCTCGTGACTTTTTTTCTTCTTGGACCAGCACTCAGGGAATGACCACTACATATATGATGCATTGTGCCAGAATTCCTTTAGCAGCCAGAGCTTAAACTATTGTAACGGACGGATAAATCCCCAATTCAAGCGACCCGTGCTAAAACGATAAATTTCGATTATTATCAAATTTTTCGTTAACAGCAGCGATATTGTCTTCAGGGCGGCACATTATGTCGTGGTGTTGGTGTAATTGCATTATACAGAGAGCAGGTGTTATGAAATTTGTCTATGGTTCGATGGATGCCTTGACCAGATATGCGTTTAGCGCCAAAAAAAGTCACAATGCACAGTGGGGAGTTTTGGAATAAAATAGTAATAAATCGGAATTTTTTTAAACTGGTAGTTCTATTAAAAGGTAACGTTTGGAAAATGGAGAACTGCATTCAATTTTAAGTTTTGTTTTAATGAACAATATGTATTGTTTATTACTTATTTTAATAGGGGTAAAACCTGCGGGATTTTTGTGGTCAATATGATATGTATGCAATTTTGTTTTCAGAATCTATCACTATACGATGCCACCAGGAAGTCGTGCGGCAAACCGACTGATTTTTAAAATAAATTTAGTATATAAATTTATAACATTCCTCAGGCGTCCATATAATAATGATGCATTACCAGACCAAAAATCATGAAATTAACTCATACATAAACTCTATTGGGCTTAAAAAGAAATCTTCCTTTATGCGATCATATGACATTTACATGATCCATCCTTCCCCTCTATTTTTTTTTATATCCCCACGAATTTGTTAGCCCAAATCTCCAAACATCATCATCTTTATCATCATTTTTATAAAGGCCCACAAAAGACTTGCAAAAAAAATGATATCAATTTAACATATTCCTGGGTTGTTCCAAATCACCAAAAAGCACCGCTTAGCTTTAAGCTTACATCCTTCCTTTATAAGCTTACGGTGAACACAAATAAAAATTGCTTCCAGAAATCAACAAAACGCCCGTAAGACAGACAAAAACACAAATCTTTCTTTAAACTGCACACCTCAATAAAGTGAAGAGTTAAAGAATGAGAAAAGTAGAATAAGCAATTTTTGGACAAATTCCATTAAGGATTACACAGCTTAATAATTATGTGTGTGTGTGTGTTTGTGAGAGAGTGTATGTTAAAAATAAAAAAGTTTAACTTTAAAACTTCTTACGGCGACAACAATGAAAAAGTGCTGTAATTCATATGAGTTTCAAATTTTAAAATATTTTTAAAATGTTTTTCTATTGCATACAATCAATCTATTTTATACAACAATTATGAATAATATGAACTTTACTAATTAAAGCAACTAGGGTCGGCGATGGTAAAAATGTAAAAACATATAATATTTATAAATACATATAAATTTTAAAAATTTCCTTTTCAAAATATACTTTGCATTGCTTTATAATTGAATTATCTGATTAAAAAGAATTTATTAGCAAGAATGAATTTTAAAAGCTCATATATTTCCGTGAAGGTTGCCGATAAATAATACTTTATTAATGGGAACTTTTTCAAAACATTCTTATATAAAGATTACTTGACCAGAAGGTACTTTTGAGCTCTATTCTTTTTAATAATAATTTTTTTAGAGAATGTGTAATAAAAAGTACCTATTTTAAAAGGTATTAATATACTCTTTAATTTATGTTTGAAGATGGTATATTTTTAAAAGGTTAATAGTTTCATGTCCTTTTTCTAAATGCATATTTTTTCAAAACTACTTGTATTGCAAGACAATTTTTTTGTAAACAACAATTAATTTTTTTTTTTGGTGAGGTGAAGTTATATATTTTAAAAAGGTAATCTTTTATGAAGTACTTTTTGTAATAGTACTTTTTAAAAAAGTACGTCTAGAAAAATTACTTTTACAAAAAGTACTTTTTGAAAGAGTAGTGCTTTAAATTCTTTTTTTTTGAAACAGTACTTTTACAAAAAGTACTTTTTGAAATTACTCTTTTACAAAAGTACTTTTCAAAAAGTATTTTTTGAAAAGCACTTTTCGAAAAGCACTTTTTGAAAAGCACTTTTTGAAAAGCACTTTTTGAAAGTACTTTTTTAAATACGTATATTTCGAAGCAGTACTTTTTTTACAAATTACTTCTTAGAACATTAATTTTGCAAAAAGTTCATTAAAAAAGTGCTTTTTAAAAAACATACTTTTCGAAATAGAACTTTCTAAAGCTTACTTCTTGAAATGGTACTTGCATAAAAAGATCTTTTTGAAACGACACTTTCCAAAGAGAATTTTTTTAAACAGTGCTTTTAAAAAAGTACATTTTGAAATAGTACTTTTTAAAAAGTAAACTTTAAAAAGTACTTTTTTAAAAGGTACTTTTCGACACATTGCCTTATTAAAAAGAACTTCTTGAAGCTACATTTTTACAAAAAGTGCTTTCTGAAAAGTACTTTTTCAAAATCACTTTCTGAAAAGTACTTTTTCAAAAAAAGTTTTTTTAATAGTTACTTTGTGAAAAGGTGCTTTTTTAAAATATATTTCTTGAAGCATCTATGTTATAAAAAGTTCTGTTTGAAATATACTTCTTCAAGAGGTACTTTTTGAAACAGTACCTTTTAAAAAGTACTTCTTGAAACATTACATCTATGAAAAGTACTTTTATAAAAAATACTCTTCTTAAATCATTACATTTATAAAAAGTACTTTTTGAAAAGAACTTTTTTAATAGGTACTTTTCGAAACGGAACTTTTTTAAAAATTACTTTTGTAAATATTACTTCATAAAAACAACTTTTTTAAAAGATACTTTTGAAATAGTACTTTTTGGAAGCGTACTTCTTGATATAGTACTTCTATAACAAGTACTTTTTGAAAGAGTACTTTTCTAAAAAGGATTTTTCGAATTCTTCGACTTCTTGAAAAGTACATTTTTAAAATGCACTTTTCGGAGCAGTACTTTCTTAAAAGTACTTCTTGAAAAATTACTTTTCTAAAAGAACTTTTGGAAAAGTACTTTTTGAACTATACTTTTTTAAAAAGACACTAATTTCTTTTTCAATTAATATTTGATGATTTAATGTAAGGGCCAATGAAACGGTAAATATTAAAAATAAGTTGCTGCTTCTTTTTTAATTGTGTTGCAAAAGTTTGTGGTAATTGTAAACATATTTTTTATATAAATAATTTTTTGGTTGGTCATGAAAAAATTATAAAATCTTATATGGACTGTTTTAAATTTTATGTGATGAAATACTCTTGTAGAAATACTTTCTTAAAAATAGTTCATTACTATATATTTAAAACTGCAGTACTGAATATAAAAAAATTATTAAAGAAAATTTTTATAAAATTTTTAATTTTTCCAATAACAAAAACTTAAAAACCATCAGTAAAAAATGTACAGAGTCCACCGTAAGTTTATGATTTAAAACAAAACTTGATGCAAAAAATTCATACTGAACATTTTATTTTCTTCACTTGCTGACATTAAGCCGCACACAAATCCTTTGGTTTACAAGACAGTTCGACACCAAGTCATACGAAAAGCAACCCTCTCCTAAAATCCCAAAACCAAATGTTCAGAAAAAAACCCAAAGAAAAAAATATACAACAAAAACAAAATAGAGCACAAGCGACCTTAAAAAAAGAAAAAATAAAACAAATTTTTTTGGTTGATGTATGCCGCTTTTATTTTTGTTATTTTACTCAATGGCTAAACTTTAAGTCAAAAATGATTGCAATAACAATATTGAAGTTGCTGGAAACAGATACGAGTACTATAGCAACAGCAATACGGCCAACTGCTGGCCAATGTTGTTGCTGCTGCTTCTGCTGTTGGCAAAGTAATTGCAAGCACCACAGGAGGCTTTAACCTCAATGAAGTTGAATTTAAAACATAAAATAAAAAAAAACACAACAAAAAAAAGGTAAGAATGTGAGGAATAAAAATTAAAATCAAAATACACCATCTCAAAGCACACTTCAAAATCTCGTGTGCATGTTCCGCTCCCGTCACCCCGTTCATCTATTCCAGCCCTCTGTATGTCCAACGCCTTGGATTGGGCTCTTTGTGTTGTGCGGATTTTGTTGTTTTCCCAATGTGTTGAGTATTATTGACTGCTCAGTGATGTTTACAAACTTAAAGGCTGTAATCACATTAGCATCAGATCCTTTAGTTATCACCTGTGATGCCGACCGGAGTAGTTTGTACGCAACAACAACAGTGCGCAGAAGTTGAAAAAGGGTGCATGTTTTAAGGCAAATAATTTTGCATGCAAATATTTTAATAAAAAGTGTATATTTACATTTGAATTTGCTTTGCTTATACATCGCTTAATATCAAATTTGGGAAAAGATTCATGTTGTTATTTAAGGATTTCACAGAATTTATCACATGCCAATTGTATATGTTATTAACACATAGTTTTGTGTTACCCTTTACTCTGCTTGAAGTTCTATCAAAATACAAGAAGTAGAGGTAATAAATATTTTTTAGTTATAAATTTGAATTCTTGATATAAAATAAACACCAGCATTTACCCAATAAGTGATATGAGTGATCAGCAACAGGGTGCCAGAAGTTTGAAAGAGTAAAGCTTTCAACATTTAATTGGATTACATGGCTGCAGCACAAGCATATTGTTGTTAAAACTTGTGGGCAAATAGTCTCCAACAGCTCTTTTGACAGAACAATTTTTTTTTATCTGAAAATACATTCTACTTTTATTTTCTAGTGAAATTCAGGTACTTTTTCTTTATAAAAACTATATTTATTATTTTATTATTAGAACTTTAGGATTAATTTAATTACGAGGGCTGCTTCATAAGAGCATGAGCTTTTGAATAAAGAAAACAATTTTTTTTCTTTCGGAAAATACGTGTTTTCTTTTTCAACATAATTTCCTTTTAGCTCCATACATTTAGTGCTGCGTGTTACCGATTTTTTTATACCCTCCAAAAAAGATAATGGAGGGTATATTCACTTTGTCATTCCGTTTGTAACGCAGCGAAATATCCATCTGAGACCCCATAAAGTATATATATATTCTTGATCACTGATGAAATCTAAGACGATCTGAGCATGTCCGTCCGTCCCTCCGTCCGTCTGTGGAAATCACGATTCAGTCCAAACGAAAAGAGCTAAACACTTGAAATTTGGTATAAATATATCTTGAATGATAGCACTGGCTAAGTTCGGAGAAGAGTGAAATCGAGCAAGAGGGAAAAAAGTTCCGCTAAGAATAACTAAACCAACCTCTAAAAACAACATAATTTTTAAAGTTTTTTTTTGTAATTTTTTTAAGCAAATGATATATTTTTATGCCAAAGAAGGTCCAACGCGTTAAACTTGGAGCCCGCCCCCTTTAGTGGGCGTTAGTATATGCAAAAATAGTGTAAAAATTTGACAAATTGTTTTACTTAAGCCTACATTCCTTAAAAATAACATTTGTAAGCTTTAATGACGAAGCTGAGACCTAACCTGGTACTACTCTGCCCTACCCCTTCCTCCCTCTTTGCCCCCAAAATGACCCTATCCAAAAAAAAAAAATTAATTTGTTTTACATTTAATTATTCCGAACATATATTTTTGAAGTTTTATGTCAAAGGAGAACTGTCTCCCCCACAGCCCTTGCCAGAGCGACCCCGCCGAAATACAGTTTTAATACCCTCCAAAGAGAATTGGACCCCATAAAGTA
This sequence comes from Linnaemya tessellans, assembly GCA_951800035.1. Lineage (NCBI taxonomy): Eukaryota > Metazoa > Arthropoda > Insecta > Diptera > Tachinidae > Linnaemya > Linnaemya tessellans. Next base: position 27,520,270 of record OX637534.1, read on the forward strand.
TATATATTCTTGATCAGTGATGAAGTCTAAGACGGTCTAGCAATGCCCATACGTTCGTCTGTGGAAAACATGATATTGTCTATTTTTGAACCCCGCCCCCTTTAGTGGGCGTTAACGTACGATATATAAAAGAACTCTGTCCCATCAAGTTAAACATTTTAAATTCACTTACTAAATATTTGGAGGATATTTATGATTCGACCTGGTGAATATAACGTTTTCACTTGTTATTCCGTAAATGATTAAAAATAATGCTCTCGTGCGTAATCGTGAAGGTCTTAAATATTGCCGCGTGTAAGTGTGCGTGAAAAAAATGTAGTTTAGTTTTGCTCACGGGCACATCTCCGCTTCATTTGACCCCAATCTCTTACCCCACCAGCCATTTATTCAGGGTTAAAAAAAGAATATAGTTTAAGGCGGCTAAATCTGCAGAATATTTCTTTTATTTGTTTTTTTATCTTGAACCAGCACTCAGGGGATGACCCCTATATATGCAATGCATTGCGGCGGAACTGAAAACGAGGGGATAGTATTGAGGGAACAGATTAGGAAAGATGAGAAGATAGACAGTTATTTTTGTAGCTATTTCAACCTTTTACTTCGCCGCCTAATTTATGCTACAGAACCGACGAAGGATTATGTTCAGTGACTATGCCTTCATCATTGAAACAGGCTGGCAACAACTAACACAACCACGCACTAATGCTGATCAGAAGAATTCAACACAATATTTCATGACTCGGCGCGGGCTCGAACTCTGGACCCTCCGCTTCATAGCCTCGTGTTCTACTACTTCAGCCAACAGCATCCACGAATATGCTGGACAAAAAAACTTGAATAAAAAAGAAGAAATCCTTAAAATAAAAAAGTTATTTGAAAATTCGTGGATTTGAACTTGGGCCTGAATAATAAGTCTACTACACTGGCCAGATGTCTGACGGTGTGTCCAAACGACTATAACGATTAAATTCCTTTAAACTTGTGTAAATCAGAGTTGCTGGCATTACCGGCTGCTGCTGCTGCTGATTGTATTTGTATCATCAATTGCTGTAGCACTGTGTCGATGTTCAGAGAGTCAAGCAGCATTAAAGAAACGCAGAATAGTAGTAGCCTAATGGCATGTAGGTAAAAAATCCCACGATCAAAGGAGCACGTACGACATAAACTTCGAACACTCTGTACGTTTTTCGACCGTTGCGCAGCAGTATTCATTTTTGGTTTTCTTTTCGCCTCTTGATTGGTAGGAGTTCGTTCGTTGGTTCGTTCATTCGTTCGTACGCGAATGCTGTTGTCGCTATTGTACAGATGTTGATCTGGAATATTTAATGTTTTATTTGCCGGGGAAATGAACAAGAACTCAAAATTAAAAAAAAAAAAGAAAGAAAAATATATTTTAAAATAAAAACACAAACACTGTAGCATTATTGAATTGTATGACGACGGTGTTGAGATTGCAGCAGTAAGAATTGATGATGCAAAAAAGGAAATAAAGTAAAAAAGTTTCACTGAAACGTGTTGATGTCTATTAAGGCGTATAAATATTGTTTGGTATGTACAAATTATAGGAATTTCGATTTGGGAAGCAAAAACTTATGTGCGCGAGCCACTTGTATAATATTAATCATTTGTTTTGGAATGATTAAATAAAACTAAGCAAAAACAAAACAACTGGACTTAATACAGAATTTATTGGGGAGTTAGGAAATGTACTCGTAATGTCAGAATTGTGGGGAAATAAAAATTGAAAAAACTAAAAGAGATGAGCGGCAATATGAAAAGGTACTCGTGTTGCAAAAAAAGGCTATTGAATAAACATAATTAGCCCCACTTTGGCCTAAAATATTAGAGGCAAGAGACGAGTACTAAATAAGTTAAATTGCAGCTGATAGTCATAGTAATGATATGGCTAATAAGATTTAAAAGTTGGCAAGTTCTACGCTATACGAGGGTGGTAATAAATTTCATAGGACAAGTACTCAACATGAAAAGTCTAGGAACCAATTTGGCTAATGAATTGTAGATGTTATCCACTGAACTGTTTGATAGGTTCGGTTAGAAGGGCTGCCCGCCCTAAACGAGAAAAACAATCGGAGGCCATAAAGGCCCATTGTGATGCCCAGAGGACTACATCCTACACAATCCTTTCAAAACGAAGTAGTGGTTCCTGAGAACCACCCAGAACTTCTCACGAAGTCCGCCAGGGCAGCCAGCGGTGCAACCCTGAGGTAGTCCAGATCTCGCAGGAAACGAGAGCCTAGATGTCTAAGCCTACGCTCCTGCAGGGCCGGACAGTCACAAAAGAAATGCTGTACTGACTCCTCTTCCTCTTCATCGAAACAGCTCCTGCAGCGACCCTCATGGGCCCAAGCGCTTCGACATGTACCCAATTGCACAGTGCCCCGTCAATACCCCCACCAGGAGAGCCAACGACTTTTTCCAAAAAGTCAGAAGCTGTGTAGTCCTAACTCTGTCAAGCGAGAGCCATATAGTTTTGGAGACCCTACAGGTGATAATTGTTGACCACCTGCCTGTCACCTCCCTTTCTGTCCACTCCTGAATTTTGTTCAGCAGCTCAACTGAGGGAATGTCAATATCCCTACGTGAGGCTGTCTCATCCAAGGCCGAACCCGCTCTTGCGCATTTGTCCGTCATCTCATTTCCCTGAATGCTTTCATGCCCTGCAACCCAAACTATCCTGACGTCATGTCCTTCAAGTCGAGTTGAATGCATGCCAGCACACATTTCGATCTCACTATCCCCGAGTCCAGGGCCCTAATTGCTGCCACACAAATGTCAATAATTCTTGCCTCCAACCTGAGCCCATCAATCCTCAATGCTGCATCGGTAATGGCATAAATCTCTGCCTGGAAAACTGTCGAGATGTCGGGTAGCCTGAGCGATACCGAAAGGTCGATAGCTCCGTGTCATTTTGAATTTCCCTCCCACTACTCTAAATGGAATACTGCAGGCGTCAATAGACTACAGCCGAATTTTGAGCAATCCACGCCATGTGGTTTTTGTTTGCGGGCTCTTAAAAGCAGACAACGTCGTGAGTTTTAGCAAAAATGGATAAAAGGTAATTTCGTTAGTTGATTAAGATTCATTTGCCACGTAAGAAAACCAATACTAAACCCAAGCAATGACTTGGTAAATGCTTTGGAAGCTCTGCACCATTCATTTTAATTGTTGTACAAGAAAAAGAAATGAATTAATTTTATTTTAATTGCCTTAATTCATATTTAAAAAAAAAAAGTTAAAATTTTCCAGCTACTTTTGGCTTCGAAAACCCTTCGTTATTCATAAGGGTCGCTTATTAATATTGTGGAAATTACACACAAAAAACGGCATTTTTTAAAACACACCAGCTAAACTTCCGCTCTTTGACACAGAATCTTATGATTAAACCCATTTAAATAACATGGATGTGATAAAAGGTTTTTGTCTAAGCCTAGCGAATGAACCAGATGGACACAAATTTAAAATGTCCCTTTTTTTGTAAACCTACAAGTTTCTTTTAAACGTACTGGTTTTAAAAAAAGGAATTTGCTAAAACATTCCTGCAAAAAATATATTGTAACAATTTTTGTAATTAAAAACATTTTGCTAAAGCTATTTTTCAGGAGTTTTTGCTTTAATTATACTTTTTAACGAAAAGGATTTTTTTCTTATAGGTTATTTATGCATATACTTTTAAAGATTCTATATGTACTTTTTTTTAAATAGGTTTGTATTGGAAAAATAAGTTCTTTTGGTAAAATTATAATTATACACGTGAGCCCACAGATTGGGTTTCAGCATTTTTTCAAATTACCAAGTTTTATTTGAAACTCTCTAAAACTTGAAATCAATTTGAACACTCAGTACACTTGAATATGTTGTAAATATCTACAATTTTTGTTATGTTTTTTTTTTTTAATAAAGCTATAAAAAAAGCGAAATAAAATCGAAATTATGAAATACACTTTAAACATCACGTACTTGGGAGGTTATTTGTGGAGTTCTTTTTTGAAATTCCCTTATTTAATACAGACTATTAAAGCTTTTGCGGTCTCGTTTGAGCGACAGATGTGTATTGCAGCAACATGAAAGTGTTCAAACCTCACACACACAAATTATAAGTCCGCAAATATCATTTCGTCGTGTATGTGTTTGTGTGTTATGTTGTGTTTTATTGTGTTGTTGGTTGCAAGCTTTAAAGCAACTTGTTTGTATCACTTGATTTAAAGTTATTTTTTGAATTGATTTTCTGGTATTCAGTGGGTAAAGAGAAGTTTTGTTGCTATTAGCAGTAAAAATGTGTATTAGGATGGCCCTTTAGGGCACTTTTTTCCCTTCGATCTTGAGTTGATATATCAGGTTTATTTGTGAGTTTAAGCGTCCAATATTGGTGGTTTATAAGCAAAATATAATGTCGCATCCATTTCTAGTAGAGTTGTGTCGAAATCGTTCATCCGCCCGTTTTTGACAAGAACCTGTACTCAAACCAATCTCATTTAAATGGGATGATCGAGTTCGACACAAATCTAATTTCTAGCTTCTAACTAGACATGTGTCCAACACACTCACTCGCTCAGTTTTGACAAGAACCTCTGATCAAACCCATTTAAATTACATAGGTTTGATCAGAGGTTCTTGTCAAAACTGAGCGAATGAGCGAGTTGGACACAAGTCTACTTCTAACTGCTGTATTCACAAAAATTAGTGCGTACTTCAAGTGTGCTTTGAAGTAAAAATTTCATAGAGAATTTATTTTAATGTGTTGATCAAGTCTACTTTATTTTTTTGTGAATACTACTGTGAGTAATAGTAAATTCATACACCTTCTCTACAAAACCCATGTTTATTTGGGAACAATCTTGGACATTTACCAACAATTGCTGCCATTTTGTGTTTCTAACTCTGGTAATACTACATGGTTTAAGCCACCCAAAAATTCTCAATTCATTTACTGCTCAATTAATTTAATTTCTATATTAGCTAATTAGGGAATAAAATTAAGCTTAAATTAAAAGTCAAAAATCCGTCCTTAGAAGTAGTTAAATAAAATTTTGATTTGACTATTCTTTTTCGTTGTTCCTTTTTGTATTTTTTACTCATGTTTTTTTTCTTTTGCGGAATTTTTCGTAACTTATTTTCCAATTTCATTTCTATTGCTATCATATCAAACTAAAATCTTTAATCTGAATAAAAAAAATTAAATAAAAAAAAAATTATTATATTTCTATATTCAGCATTCCCCTTTAACTAATACATATAAAGAATTTCCTTAAATTCAAAACTTACAGAGAATTCGTGTACCTAGTTGTATGCTCTTATGAAAAGGGGCGTCTGCTTACTTATAAATTACCAACAGTGCAGTCTCCGTATTCAAGATACAGATGCATAAATGCCACCCAATAGTTTTACCAACTTGTTTCGTGGCACTGAAATCTATTGAGTGTTTTTACCAGCCACCCCTTTTCTTGAAATATAAAATTGCTGATTTATTAAGCGATCAATTAGCTGGCCACTTAAATAAATCGCAGGTGAACAATTATAGAAACAATTAACTACTGTTTTGTAATAAACCACTAAGAAATACTCTCACACTCAGACCACTTAAATAAGCAATCATATTAAAGAGATTTAGAATACTGCCCAAGGGGGCCACCTTTAAAAACCACTGGGTATTTGAGATTAAGTTACATATTTTTTATTTTTGCTGCTTAAGCAATTTATTGCTTTTATTGTTTTATTAATAGATTGTTTTCCTTTTTTTATTTTAATTTTTTTTTAAATAGAGATGACTATCTTTTGATTGTTCGTTGAACCAGCAGTTTAACTTTTAACTGTTTCTATTAAATATTTTTGTGGCAACAGATGTTGTTTTTAAGCTTTTTATTTTAATATTTTTGTTTGTGTTTTAAGGTTTCCAACTGATCTGTGCAATGGCCACTACACAAGTTCATTGCTTTAGGGACAATGTGCTATGATTTTTGTTAAGACTTTATTTCGGAGACTGTTGTAGACCTCAATATTCAACATATACATTTTTAATATATTGGCAATATATTAAAAATATGTTCATAAATGTTTAAATATTTGTAAAGTTTTAAATAAATAAAGTTATTACTTTTTCAAGGAAATATGCTGGAAATGATAGTACATACTCGGGTTAGTGTTATTCATCTGTTTGCTTGTTGCAATTTATATTAGGGAGCTGTTATATGACCAAAGATACGTTCACACTTGTCAAATACTTGCCTAAAAAGTGCAACCACTCACTGCTAATGAAAGACATTCTTTGTTCACTATAATAAAGCAGAATAGTTATAAATAAAACTGGGAAATAATTATAAGAAGCGAAATATAATATTGGATTTGATTCAGAATTATCTGTGGTAACTAAACAGTTGCTAAAAATTCTGTTTTAAACGCAACATCAAAATTATTAAATAAGGCTGCGTACGTGTGTGTATTCTTATTGCATTGATTTAAGTGAAATACACTTTGCTTGTTGATATATTCAAATACATATTTATAATATATAAAAAACATACCTATCTTATTAAAAAAAACCTATTGTGTGTTTTAATAAAATCGCTCGAACTCTTTAAAACAGGGCAACTCAATCCTTACACTCAGGAAACGAGTACCAAACGGATTTTTTACACATATTCACATACGCAACCCGAACAGTAATGAAATTCACATCAATTAGAGAAGAGAAAATAAAAATTTTATTCATAGAAAACAACAAATGCATGAATAAATTTTCAACCCGCGTTGCCATTGTTCGATTTTTTGTATTCTTGGATGGATGAATTTATATATATTATGCTTCTTAGTAATTTTGTATGATATAAAAATGGTTTTATATTTTATATCACCATTGGAGGCCAAAAAATTATACTACATACAAGGGCTCACAGCGATAAGGCCGGTACTTTGTTTGAATTTTCGAAAAATGTTTAGCAACATTCATTATTTCATTTGAAAAAATTGACAAATAAAAATTATAAATTTTTTGTTATCCTTAAGACTAGTACTCTGTTTAAATTTTCGAAAAATTTTTAGCAAAATTGTTTTCAGAAAAACTTCACGTGTTTTTCATAGTAAAACAGAGTAGATACTAGTTTACCAAATTTCTCCACGCATAATTCGACTAAATATCTTTTATATGGGCTTTGACAGCATTTCGGTCGAAATTTTGAATAGAATATAGACTATAGAAACAAAAATCAATTTTACACATTGTATAAAAGTGAAAACTAAATTTGCCTTCTTATATTATTATCAATTTGATTTTGTGTACAACGGCAACACCTTTAAATGTTCTTTCTTGTTCACATAGTTGCCAGACAAAATAGATGAAAAATCGTCAAATTTTGGAGAATAAACATCAACATCTTCATATTGCTTTTTTAAATCGTTAATGTGAAATTATTACGGTAGTTTTATGAAAAATGCCACAAAATTTCTACAGAATTAAAAAATGTTTTAAATTGTTCATATAAAACGGTGTTATTTTGACAAAAATATTTAAAAACAATGAGTAAGTTCAATTTGAAGTATACGTAAAATAAGAAATATTTTTATTCCTATAATTTTTTTTATTTTCTTTTTTCCGAGGCTCTGTACCTCAGAAGTTACTTTGCCGATTATTATTATTTAGATTTTCTAATTAGCTTCTTTAATGCAGCTATCACCTATTCCTAATATTTTACGAATTATATTGCTAGAAGTACGAGTTTCAACGTCTAGTAGAGTTCTTATATAGAATTTTTTCAAAATTACAAACATTTTAATGAATGAATTCACTTGAAAGCAAATTTTTTTATATGTAAGTCTTTTTTATAAAATATGTCTTTTCTCTTAATTAAAAGTAAGAACCAAAATGTTTTGATTCCACATACATATTTACGTTTTTTTACTCCTCTGTTATAATTTCCTGGACTTGGTCTTTTAAATATTTCGTTTAAATTTAATATTTAAATCAAGTTATTTTTAAACAGAAATAACGGAACACAATATTTTTATGTCAGATAAAATGACAATATATAAGTCAAAATATTCCAACATTATGTACATTAATAAATTCGGAAAAAAATGAAAAATATGTTGGACCTTATAAATATTGCGTGGAGTGTATAATTTATTCACTATAATGAATTTCGTCCGTATTAATTATATCTAAGAAATACATATTAATGAAAACTTGATTTATATTTCATGTCATTTTATTTTTTTCATAAAAAGTCGTCAAAATTACGTCAAGTCTGGCAACATTATTTGTACGCAGTTGTTTAAAAAAACAGTCACTAACACATGAAAAATGCACAAATACATTATACTTAAATATTTGCTCCCATTGAGGACCCTTGCTTTAAAATGATGCTAATGAAGCTCATTTCGCATAGTCACGTGCGTGTATTTTCTTAAAGCTATTTTGCTTAAATTCATACTCAATAATAATATCTAGTCTTGGACAAATTTAATCCAATATTCGCTTTAAATGAAATATTTCGAAGACCAACAACAAGTTAATGGGAAAAACTGCGACCATCTTTGAATTCAGCAGTACTAATTAATATGTAGTTCAGTCTGAAACCTATAAGGAATTTCTAAAATTGTTAGCACATGTGGGTTACTCAGTTGGTTTTTACACCAGCACTGCCTTAGTTAAGGCATCCGTATTAATTCCATTCACAGTGGGGTGCAGACACAACAAAGACACCAACCTCCAAGTGAAAGTAACTCAGTATTGTGAATGATGGCAATTTTATGTAGATATAATATTGTATTTCGTATTTGTTTTTTAAAAACATACATAATACACAATTTTAACGCATTTAAATTAATAAAGAAAATATTATTTTCAATTATAAGTCTATGTTGACAGGACTGTTTCACCAATTCTTTACTGCAGGTGTTTCTCAATAAATAGGTCAGCATTTTAATCGTCTGCATCTACAATTTCTATTGTTATATTTGGCAAATCGTCTGTCTTCGTTTTCGACTGTACCTCAATATCCTTTGCTGTCCAAGTTTTTAAGGACAAGTCGCCGACCCGCTGTGAGGTATTGGATTTCCTGCGTTTATTTAGAATATCGAATTTTAAGGCCACTGCTGGTTGTAGTTGATTAATGACATTGGAAGTGCTATTACGACGACTGGTTGAACATGAAGTTGAACAACTTTGACCACCACAAGCTCCTTCCATATTTTGATTGGTATTGGGTGATTGTGCTTCTGGACTGTCAACCTCCTTGCGCACACAATAGCGACCTTCTGTGGAACGGGATCTGCGCATTTTCATAGATTCTTGGCGTACACTTAGAAGGTTCTGTTGATCATAAAATAATAGAATAAAAAATTGTCAAGTTCATATAAATATTTATTTAAATATCTTCAGCTGACCTCATGCATTTCTATTTTCTGGCTATCCTTTCTAGACCTTCTAAAACCATGCTGTTCCTCCAACTTATTAGCGACCGTGCACATCCAGTCTTTTGCTTGCGACAATCCCATAGATGACTGTGACCTTTCCGGTATGCCATTAGTGAATACTGAGCTTCTGCGTCGAGTTTCGGTGCCACCTTCCAAAACAAACACTCGTGGAAAGTCTATAACGAAATCACGGCTTCTTATTAGATCTGCTAAAGCTCCGGTAGGTCGAGAACTGCTGTTCACAGTGGCAGGATTTGTACTGGAATCGGTGGTGCTCTCAGCTGGAAATTCCAAAATACTCTCCTCACTGCCAATAAACTAAGATTAATGATTAATGCAAAAAACCATTAACCGACTGTTTAAATGTGCTGCGGTTAAAGTATTCTAGTCAAAATTCTCTGTAATGGTTTTACATGAAGCTTAAAATATAAAAAGCTGGCATTTTTTAAGTTAGCATCCAAATAAATAATAGCTGACCTTTAATAAATTAAAAAAATAAATAAAATAAATTAAAAATTGGATGTATATGGATGGATATCCATAACCAATAAATTATTCTTATTGGTTACTACGCAGGAAGTTTAACAATCGTTAAACTTCCTGAAGGAATTAAAATGTCCCGGAAATGTATTTGTCATAGTATTCCATTATTATTCTATACATAAATATGATCCCTACAATAAATTACCCTGAAGGAAGCGTGGGACTAAGTGTATCCATGTCAACATATTTGTCAACAATTATGGTGTCTTTTTGGTGACACTGTCAACAAATTGTTTTTTTTTATTTATTTTTTTTTCATAGGTAGAGAAAATTGTTGATAGTTAAAACAAATCATCAAGCTTATGGGCTAAAAATCGGTGGGTAGCGGACGGCAACTGTTGTTATTGACCTCGGTGATATCGTCAATAGTAAGGCACTACAATCTTACTATTGACATTTTCGCCATATGGTCCCATAATAGCTACCTAGTCAGTATTGATGCAGTCTACTGGTAGATTTCGTAGGACAAGCCTGTATTAAATGTCAAAAGTAGATAGCATTAGTTGGGGTATAATTTGTCAGTAGTACTAGTGACATCGTCAATAGATAATCAGTATAATTTTACTGTTGACATTTCCTGCAGGGGAATGACTGAAACTAATACACACGCAACATTTTCACTAACACACTTGAACATAAGACTGACATTTGTAGAATTTTTGACAATAGTTTTTGTTTTTAATCTCAGTTTTTGTTTAAATTTGTTATTGTCCAAAATCAAAAAAGAAATCACACATAAATAAATAAGATACTTATAAAAACAATTTGTTTTTTTTCTTGGACCAGCACTCAGGGGATGACCCCTACATATGCGATGCATTGTGCCAGAACTAGGAAAGTTGGTTACGGGAAGGAGGATAGAGGGAGTAGTGTTTGTGGACGTTCGATTTGAACCTCCCCAAGTTAAAACTGACAGGATTATTAAAATTAAAACTGTTAAGCTCAATAATATTTACTCTTCTAATAGATTATCGTTTCATTATTAATATTGAAATATAAAATTTTAAATTAGATTTCATTCTTATATTCACTGAAGAATATAAACAAAATAATTGATTTGGCAGGTTTGAGTGGTGATTTGATTCTTCAGTACTGAGCAATCAACTGATAACTCATATGTGCCTTTATAGCAGTGATGTCAAATGTGATTGTGTTGGTGAGATCACTCTTATCTCTTACATTCCCAGCGGGAGAAATGTGCGGTTGCGAGGCCTAACTAGTGGCCTTTTCTAAGAGTATCCTTTTATTTACCAATAATATCTTCTAATTTTATAAGTTGTAAAAAAGGGTTTCGAAAATTGCCAAGTGCTCAGATATTTAATTTTAAAATATTTCTCCATTTTTAAGCTGAACATTTGGTTAGTTTATATACAAGAGAATCAATTTTTACAAAAAGTCTTACTTATGAATTAATTTAAAAGCTACTTTAAGAAATTTTTCGAAAAGAAGTACCTACATACAGTGTTTCCAACTTATTTCAAACCTCTTATATATATTGTATATATGTATATATGTATTTATGTAAATATATTATTTCTGTTTATAGGCTGAATGAGAGTGTTTTTCAGTAAACAATTATATTTTACGCTCTCAAAATAAAAGAGCGTAAGCGTACATGTGAGTTTTGCTTCCACAATTGTGTATGAGGCTGACATCACTGCTTTATAGCGATACAAAATAGCACTAGAGTGAGGAGTTGAGCTATATTTTGTAATGTCGACAGAATTAATATGTATGACAGAGATGCAAGATCACATGTATACAATTGTTTACATCAGTTTTTTCATATTGCTGTTAAGAAAATGATAGCAAGTTTTGTATAGGCAATGAGGTATTAAGCCAGTGATGTCAGCCTCATACACAATTGTGGAAGCAAAACTCACATGTACGCTTACGCTCTTTTATTTTGAGAGCGTAAAATATAATTGTTTACTGAAAAACACTCTCATTCAGCGGGAAGTATCGCAAGTCCTGTTTTGAGGCCTCTAAACAGAATTAATATATTTATATAAATATATATATATACAATATATATAAGAGGTTTGAAATAAGTTGGATCCACTGTATGTAGGTACATCTTTTCGAAAATTTCTTAAAGTAGCTTTTAAATCAATTCATAAGTAAGACTTTTTGTAAAAATTGTTTCTCTTGTATATAAACTAACCAAATGTTCAGCTTAAAAATGGAGAAATATTTTAAAATTAAATATCTGAGCACTTGGCAATTTTCGAAACCCTTTTTTACAACTTATAAAATTAGAAGCTATTATTGATAAATAAAAGGATACTCTTAGAAAAGGCCACTAGTTAGGCCTCGCAACCGCACATTTCTCCCGCTGGGAATGTAAGAGATAAGAGTGATCTCACCAACACAATCACATTTGACATCACTGTACTAAGCCCTCAGCACTATCAAACAAATGACAAGTCAAATGTTCGGTTGTGTTCTTGTAGGGATGTCAAAGAGGATTTCAGGGTTTCTTTTATGTAAAATACCTACAATTATCTTTTTGTAATACTGCTATTCCCCTTATTTTATAACTATTTGTCGACGTCAACAACAACATAATATCAAAAATAGGACAATTATTTACACTTTTTCTTTACAAATTTTATGTTTTTAACACACACTTGCTATTTGGTAGACTTGTGTTCAACTAGCTCATTCGCTCAGTTTTGACAAGAACCTCTGATCAAACCCATTTAAATTATATAGGTTTGATTAAAGGTTCTTGTCAAAACTGAGCGAATGAGCCCAAGCCTACTATTTGGTATCCCTTATAGAGCAATCTGAAGGCATCAGAAGAACTCAATTGTTCACTACAAGGAGTATTTAAGCATTTTTGATATTACCCTAATGTTGACGTCTACAAATAGTTACAGAATAAGAGGTAATATGCAAGAAAAAGAGGTTTTATACACTTAGCTTGCAGTATTGTGTTGTTTCAGACTTGCAGCCAATTCTTTGATCAATGAGCGGATGATTGAGTTGGAGCTCTCTGAAATTTTCGCACGAACATCATAGATTATTTCACATATTTCAGATATGTAGACAACTAACATAAAACAAAAAATTAATTATATAAAAAACATTTAAATATAAAAAAAAATTAATTAAAATTTAAAAAATTTTAATATATATAAAAAACATTTCGGGGCACGAAATGAAATACTCAGATTTTTCCATTCTATTTTTATTTAATATACAACAATGAATGGGCTGAATTTACTACCTATTTTTACAAGACATATGGAGTTTCAGACAGCAGTTTAGAAAAAGGATTTTTTTTCATAACATATTTCTTGACATAAGTCTAGTGCTCTGTTTAAAATTTCATGTGAAATTCGCACAGAACCCATACAAAAAATATTCAATCGAAATATTTGTGGAAAAATGTTGGTAAACTAGTACTCTGTTTTAATTATGAAAAACATGTGAAATAATATGAATGTTATTTATTTCGTATGATAATTTTTTGACACTAAAATTTTTCTCATTGAAAATGGAAAACATAATTTCAATTAAAAAGGAACAAAACTGAAACTGCAATAGCTGATGTTGCGCAACACACGGATGGAAAACATGATACATTTGTACTTTTTTGGTACAATTACGACTTTGTTGGTACCGTGGTACTACCACGACTAATTTGGTACAATTTAAATATCTCAATCAAAAGCTTACACCTAGTTCATAAAAACGTTTTATGCTTGAAAATTTTTGTTAATTTCTCAGTGAATCAGTTAATAAACATAAAATATTTCTGTGAATTATACGGTTACATAACCAAAGATTTTGTGTCAACTTTTTATTACATACAGTATTCCAGTAGAAATTATCGGATAGTTTCTTACTCCTCTTCTTGTTCTATATATTTATTTTGTCGTTTCTTTTTGAAAATGATTGTTCTTTCGAGAGAAAACGATTATTTTGAAAATGATTGTTCTTTCGAGAGAAAACGGTTCTTTAGACCCGAATCTTTCAAAATATTGTCTTATTCTCATATTTCTGCTAAATTATGGCTCATTTAAGTAACGGACTTACAATTATTTGCTATAACTTTTCACAATAGAAACATTTTTCATCGTTAGGCTGCCTTATATTTGATTCAAAAACAATCACGTTGAAAAAGGGTATAATAATTGATTTCCAAATACCGAAAAAGTTTTCAATCAATGTCTCGTTGCCTAAATTTTAAACTACCAGCAAATTTATTATCTTAAATTGTATGACTTTTTGAATAAAATTTAATCAACTGATTCCTAGATTTTTATGTATAGATATAATATTTTTTTGATGTATACTTGCGTAGAGAAGTTTTTGAATTTCTATTTATAGAAATATAAAAAATATAAAAAATGATACTGTCATGGTATGAAAAGTACATTTTATTTATTTAATTGGTACAAAATCAAAATAGCCCTTTTCCATCCCTGGCTCAACATTTTCCACAAATACAAACAGAGTACCAGTCCTTAAGCCGAAAAAATACAATGCCATTTTGTATTGCCAGCTGGTAAAATTTAGTTATTGCAGTACAGCCATTGTGAGGTATTTTGTTTAGTATTTTTCATGTTAAAATTCCTCTTAGCGGTTACAAGAACCATTGTGTGGGCACTTATACATGTGAGTAAAACAAGTTATTAATTTAAAATTTAGTATAAAAAGAGGTTTTCACTATGGGAATCCACTTTTTTTTCTTTTTTACAATTATATATTTTTATATAATGTTTTTGTGGTAAAATAACTTTTTTGCTTGAAATTAATAAAATACTATCGATAACATTTTGATTGGCTGCTTTTGCTAGTAGAGACACTTGAAATTCCCCTGTAAAAACCCCATACTGTGGTGAAAAATGTTACGCTTACGTTATTAGTCATCAGAGACTGGCATTTGCTTTCCAAAAACGTAAATCAACTTTTTCGGATTTATTGAACATTTGTTCTTACTTAAAAATTGGCCATTAATTTTTTTTTACATACAAATTTATTGCTTTTGGCATATGAGTAAGAAAATGAACTATAGAAATTAGTAAGCTAGAGATAGCTGGTAAAAAGGATGTTATGCCGAAGAAATCTAAAAAATGTACCGACTATTTAAAAAACAAACAGAAAATAAAAAGTAATTGCAAAGAAAGCTAAATTGACATGAAATGGAAAACAAATTTTATATCAGAAAAATCCTCAATTTATAAAGAGTACAGAAAATATAAGGCGGTAAACACGGAAAAATCCATGGTTATAATACTTGACAAGCTTGCAAGTGGCTGTACTTAAAATAAAGCTGCAAAGTAAGAAAGTGTTCTTGTATAATTCTCCTTTATTCTGTAACTATTTGTCAATGCCAGGTCAAGACCATATCATACATTTCTGCAATTAATAACTTCTAATTGCCTGTTGCTATATAAAAGGCCTTAAAGAGTTCTAACAGGCTGTCAGCAGTAGTTAATTGTTGTCCACAAGGAGTGTGTGTCATATTTTGGTTATGCCTTGAGGTGACTTTGATAAGTAGTAACAGAATAAAGGCGAATATATAAATTTTTGTTTGGGTATTTACATTGAAAAGCTCAAATTTCTTTTTGTTTTGTATAGCAAATCCCAAACGAAAATTTTTATTTTCTAAAAAAAAACAAGCATAAATAACAAAAAATATATTACCCAAATTTTTTACTTACAGCGATCTAGCTTATTTAATAAAAGCTATATTTGCTAAAAGCTCTAGAAAGCGCTAGCTAAGACATACAACCAATTGAAAGGGAATTTGTTTTGCTTGTTTTAACATGTATTTTTCGACATTAAACTTTTTGTTTTGGTTTTGCTTTTGTGTTTTTCTTATCTAGTATCGTAGTGTTCGATAATACTTTGTTTTTACGTTTTAGAAAAAGTTTTTTTTTTTAATAATTATGTTTTATATTTATAAATATTATTAATATTTACATTAAACCATAAAATTTTAATAAATTTTTGAAATATATGTCGTATTAAATTTTTTCTGTTATCAGCGTTAAATTTCATAGATATTTTGCAAAGTTTAAATGACTAGTAGTCCCCTTATTAACGCTGTAAAAATTTTTTATTATTCTTTAGTAGACTTTTATAATTTTGTATTTAATTAAGTTGTACAAAAATTATATTTTAATAATTTTTTTTTTCCTAAATTGTATGTTTAAACCTAAAACTTATTTGTAGTTTTATAACTCTATTTTCCTCTAGTCTAAAGTCTTCGAACTCTTAAGTATTGATTTTTGGGATAATTTTAAAGCGTTTAAACTAGAACTATAAAAACTAAAAATTATTAAAATTATAATTCAGGAAAATTAATGATAAACAAATAAAAAACTATGGACAAATATTTACAAAAAAAAGAAAAAAAAACTGTTTGTTTATAACTACAAAAGATAAAATTTTGCTTAGCAACAAGCAGCAATGCTATTCTGCAACATTTTGCAGCTCTGGCCTGAAGCTTACAGCTTAAAGCAAATGAAAAACTGTCAATAAGATACTAGACTAATTCTTTTTATTATGTGTGTGGCTTTGCTTTAGTTGTCTAGCTAACAAATGTGGCAGTCACTATTACACCAAACCTGCTTGGCTGAGTCATTAATTATCATTAAGTCCATTATTATTAACAAAAATTTCTCATTTTCAGGAGCTTTCGACTAATTCTAAGTCAAAATGTTAGAAGAGTGTCCTTAGACATCCAGCTTTGAGTCTAAAACCTTGACAAAGTCTTCATTAGGAAAATAAAAATATTTGCTAACTGCATTGGCAGCTGTTATTTATTTGGCTTGATTACACTGTAAACTTCTTTTAGACGTCAGTCACCAGATGGCTGCCAGTATTGACTTGGGTTTGTTGCTGTGGATTAAAATCCATATTCCACGTTTGGTTACTACAACTATTAACTAAGTTATTGCTATTGCTGCTATTGCTATTTAAATTATGATTACAACTGCCATCAACAGCATCAACTGCTGCCATTGATAATGATCCTGCTATTGATGGTGGGGGCTTGTGATAATTTTGTAAATGTGTATCGATATCTTCCCTGCTACTGTGTGGCTCTATGGTTGTTATCGTTTGTGTTTCTACACTAGCTTGGGTGGCACTAAATCTACTTGGAGTATTATTGCTATTTACTATAGCCAAAGCTGTGGCTGTAGCTGCAGCTGTAGCTGTAGCTGGTGATGTAGACGATGTGGATGATGAGGATGACGATAATGTAGATGATAGTTGTGGCTGTACACTACTATTGGCATTATTTGCTCTAGTCACTACTCCTACAGCTACTACAGGCACATCAGCATCATCTAAAGGCGCTGTATTGTTAGCGGGCATATGCTGGGGTGATGGTGTTGTATGTATTAAATCACCCACCACATAACCGTAGAATTTTAACACATCCAATTTGCACATGGGGCATGTACGATGCTCAATTAGCCATGGATCTATGCAATTTTTATGGAATTCATGCCTGCAAAAGAATTTTGAACTTAAATTATTGTTGCAATTGTGAATAGAAGAATTTTACCTGCACGGCAGTACTCTTATTAGATCCGATGCCTTATACGCTTCTATGCAAATGGCACAACAATCTGATTCGGCGTCCTTTTCATCAGTGCTTTTGCCAGTTTTTGTAGGTATTTTCATAATAGCTTTTTTCGTAACCGAGCAAAGATGGCGCTGGAAAATAAATCAAAATCCTAAACTGATTAAAATGTTGATAAAAATATGTAAATTGCTATGTTTAAAATTAATTTTGCACTATTCGTAATATAACACAAAACATTCCTTTCATCTTAAAGAAAGACTTTAACATTGGGGAAACATTTCAAGAAATATATGAAAAATTTCCATAAATACATATTTGTCGGAGACAAAACAAAATAGCTAACACTGAGCAAAACAAACTATTTGTTGGTAATAGCAAATATTTGTGCTTTTTGTTTAAGGAAAATAATCGTTAGATATTTAAGTCTAATAAATATTTATATAAAAAACCGAAGCAAAGCACTTAAATATTAGATTTTATAAAAATGAAAAAAAAACATATGCATGTAAAAGTAAGTATTGATGCTCACAATTAGATATATTTTATTGGTAAAAATTACTTAAAAAGCGGAATGGCTCAGCGCTCAAGTGAAGACTCAGCGCTCAAAGTGGTTATAAAGGTCAAAACGTACAAAATAATATATGAACAGTTTTTCGCTACAATTGCAAAGATTTGCAAGGTGTTGAAAAATATGCAGGGTATTGCAAAAATTTGCAAGGCATTGCAAAAATTTGCAAGGTGTTACAAAAGTTTGCACGGTATTGCAAAAATGTGCAAGGTGTTACAAAAGTTTGCAAGGTATTGCAAAAATTTGCAAGGTTTTGAAGAAATTTGCAATGTATTGAACAGTTTTTCGCTACAATTGCAAAGATTTGCAAGGTGTTGCAAAAATTTGCAAGGTATTGCAAAAAATTGCAAGGTGTTACAAAAGTTTGCAAAGTATTGCAAAAATTTGCAAGGTATTTCAAAAATTTGCAAGGTATTGCAAAAATTTGCAAGGTATTGAAGAAATTTTCAATGTATTGTAAAGTTGATCAAAAACAAATTTTTGGGTAGTAAATTTTAGAAAAAAGAAGAATTTTGCATTTTATTCATATTTAATTTACATCTTGGCAGTCTATTGCAAAAAAAAAACATTGCTTCGATACATGCAATATATGTATATTTCGGTCTTGTTTATGGTTTCAGTTCATAGTGTAAGTATTCTTAAAAGTATTGCGATTTGTTAAAAATGCCCGAATTTGTGAAAAATCAAGCACAAAAGCTATAAAATAATAAATGAACCATTTTTCCCTAGACTAACAAAAATTTGCAATATATTGCAAACACTTGCAATGTGTCATGTATGTATGTCAAAAGATACTTTTGTTAAAGCTAATTTTTTAAATAAAACTTTTGTTTTAAAAAATACTTATGTATATGAAATGTAATTTTTAAAAAGATATTTTCAAAAGGAACTTCTTTGAAAGCTAGTTAGATAGCTTAAAAAAAAGTTACCTTATTTTTAAAAACTTTGTAAAAAATTGTACTTATTTAATAGGTACTTCTTCAATAAATTTTTTTTAAGAAACTCTTCATTTGTAAGATATTTATTCAAAAAGATTCTTATATAAAATAGATACTCATTAAATAGGTAATTTTTAAGAGGAATATTGTTTTTAGTATATTTTTTTGAAAAGTACTTTTGAAATACTAGTTAAGAAAATATTTTTTCAAAAGATATCCTTTTCAAAAGGAACTCTTTTAGCTTTTAGTTCTTTAAGGGGTAATTCTTGAAAAATACTTTTGGCAAAGATCACTATTTTGAAAGGTAGTTTTTGGAAAGGTACTTTTTTGTTTTGTTTGGTAGTTTTTTGAAAAATACATTTTTCGATAGGTAGTTTTTTGGAAAATATTTTTGTATATAAATTTTTTTAGAAAATAATTTTTTCGAAAGATAGGGGCAAATTACCGCATTCGACACTGATCGAAATTTCAATACAACTTAAATACAAATTTCGATCAATGTCGAATGCCGCAATTTGGCCCTAGTTTTTTTAGAAGGTACTTTTTTTAAATGTACTTTTTTTGGGACGTACGTATTGATTCTTATTTTAAAATATAAAAAGTGTGGTATTCTTAAAGGGTATTAATTTTAAAATAAACCTTTTATAAGATAATCGTTTTGAAAATTAAAGGGTATTTTTTCAAAATGTACTTTATATTTTTTTAATGTACTGTTTTCAAAACGTAACTCACAATGTAGATTTTCTGAAAGATGCATATTAAATGACGATTTCCCTAACACGTACATATTTTTAAAGAAATCTGTTGTACGGGTATTTTTTTGAAAGTGTGATTAAAATATGTATCTTTCAAGAGAAAAGAAAAATATTTATAGTCAAGTTAATTTTAATCGTGCTGATCTCGTTCTCCCAATATATTAATAATTCCTTTAGACAGGATTTCTTTAAATGTAAAATTAAACGAGAATTTTTATAAATATGTATATAAAAAATCCCTTATACTACTCACCGATTGTTGATCCTTTGACTGCATGTATCTAAACTTTTGTATGTAATAAAATATCAGCCAAACCAAAGAAATAACCATTAGAATTATAAAAGAGATGGCCACAAATAATACAGATGTTCTGCAAAATAAAAGGAAAAGAAGAACATTTTTTTTGTAATTTTAATTTATATTTAATTTACCTATAAACTAATTTGACAATACAAATATAAATTAAATATACCCGTATAATAACAATATTTTAAAGAAGGAAAATATTTACAAAAGAAAAACGCTACTTAAGTCAAAAACATTTAAAATAAGTGTAAGAGAAGGAAGATAGCACAAAGAAAGTGTGGCTGCTGCATTTGGTAAATATCCTTCGTAAAAGGATACACATCAAGCCAGTTAAAAATAGCTCAACATAAGCAAAGGGGGGATGTAGCTCAGTGGTAGAGCGTTCGCTTCGCATGTGAAAAGTCCCGGGTTCAAACCCCGGCATCTCCAGGTTATCAAGCAAATATTTTTTTTAAATTATCAATATATTTGCTAATTTTTATGCTGTTTTTTATTTATTTATTTTTTGCCTATAAAAGCCAAAGCTTATCTTTGGACAATTAAAATGTACATATTTTTTGACAGTTTTGACAAAATGCTACACAACCCAGATTAGCTTAACAAAATTATTCAGCCATAACGACTTGTTTGTACTGTTGCCTGCTATATTTATTTAAATGTGATAAATTGTATTTGTAAATTATGGTGGACACAAAGTAAATACTATTAAAAAAAAAATTAAATTAAAAAAAAATTGTTTATCTCTGTACGTCTACTGTTTGTCTAGCGCGGGGTAAATGGTTTTACATTGAAAAGCAGCAGAGATTAAAATGGATGAACTACGTGAAATTATTTTAAAGTTCAATCACAGCCATCTGAATTATTTATTTACTTAATTTTTATTTATTTATTTTTATTTTTTTGGCACTGAATACATGCTAATGAACTGAACAATAAGAAAAAGGCATTCACTTTTCAAGCACATTTTCCTTAAAGATTACAAAAGAATTACGTTACATTATTGTTTGTTTTCATGTGTTTTATATAAAAAAAAAAATATGTATTTTGCAAACGTGCACGGTTGAGAGTTTTGACTGTAACCGATCATTCGATTAGTTTGGCATCTGTTTGTCTTCGAAATTAATCATGAATAATGTGAGCAAAATTAGTGCTAATAATGAGCAAAAACAATTTATCAAGGTTGGCAATTTTCATCAAAATGGTTGAAATTGCTACTAAAGTGATCATTTTTATTTTTGTGTTTTTAGTTTTTAAATAAAAGTAAAATTCTGCCCCAAAAATAGTTCTGATAACTGAATTTGGGATTTAGTTCATTATACACAAAGACCTAAATATTAGAAAATAAATTCTTTTAGGTTCCCATCTCCGAAGTCTTGTAGGGTATATGTTTTCTAATAATTTTTTGGATTTTATTTTTGCAATACATATGTAAATTATTTTTTAATTATGATCCATTAAGAGAATAGGTAAAAAAATTTACCAAAAACAAAAAAATATTTTCAAACAAACTTTTGTTTGATATTTAATGTCTGGGGCCAAATTACCGCATTCGATATCGTACGAAATTTCCATACAATTTAAATACAAATTTCGATCGACATCGAATGCCGTAATTTGGGCCCTGTATTTTCAGTGCACGTTTTTTACTGTCGCGTTTCATTTCTTGTTTGAGTTGTTATTTAAGGCGTTCAATTTAACGAATTTTTATATATATAAATTTTCTTATAAATTACCTGAATAAAGAAAAACTAAATAAAAGTCGTTGTATTGTAATTATATTTTACAGAAAACAACAGTTGTTCATGTAAAAGTTATAAAAATAACACTGAAGGCCATGAAGTGTGTCGAATTGATGAAATGATTATAAAATGTATATAGAAGATTTTTTAAAGATTAAATAAACTACATGTTATAGAAATTATAGGCTCATATATTATAAAAAAGGGGGAATTTTTTCAAGTCTCAAGAACAGAACATACAAAAGGGTTATCTGGCAAATTACCTTTTTAATCTAATCGTGTCGAAAGTATAATCAAAATTTCGGTTATTTAGCAAATTTATCTTGTTTGTGGGAGTCATAAAAGTTAGAAGTATTTTGCCTGCCGAAAAAAATAATAGATCAAAGAGTGTGTGTACAATTTTATGCACTCAAAAGCCCTTGAAGTGTTGGCAGTATAATACGGTAATTGTACTGTGGCTCAGAAAATTTTTACATGTTTTACAAGGCTTTAAAAAAAAATAAAAAAAAAAATCGAGATGTGAATGAACATTTTCGTGCTGGCATTCTCTATATATCAAAAAACGATGAAAATTTGAATAAAATTCTTGTGTAGAATCGTGGAGTCATTTAAAAAAAAGAACTCATTTCGTTAATATTTTTATCATAACCGTTATATATTTATTTTTTCAGTGTTGGGCAGACTGGAAATCTAGTGTCTAGTTTCCACTGTTTCATACACTTTGTAATAACTCGCCACGCTCGTAACGAAAGGTAAGTTTTCTGAGTTGTAGAAACACTTCGAAGCAAAATTTCGTTATGACCCATTCGTTATGAAAAAAATTAAAATCATTCGTTATCATAACGAAAAGTTATAGAAACGGGCTACTGTTCTATTGCGGATAAATCTGTAGAAAATAGAATTCCACGTTAAGTGACAGCCAACAGTGCGTATTTATTAGTTTTTTGTGGTGGCGAATATTACAAATTTTTTATTGAAATTTTGTTTTTGTTTTAATTCAAGATTTTTTAAGTTTGTACACACAAAATATTAATTTTTGAACTATTAATTGCTTTATTTCATAATTTTTCACAAAATTATTTATTTTCACAGTTTCAATTTATTTGTTTTGATTACCTTTTGCTTTTAAAAACAGTTGATTCCATTAACAGAACAAGTAATTACAAAATATTTTTTACAGAACTTCACAGCACAGAACAGCAACAGAAAGTAAAAACTAACGAAGCCTTAAGGATGACTTTTTGTAACGATTGAACTGATAAAAAGCGATCGAAGGGATTAAAAGTCCATATCAGCATATTTTTTGAGGATGAAAAAAAAACAAAACCCTGGCAAAATAGAAATTCACGAATAAATGCGGATTCGCCCATGTTTTCCGAACAAAATTTTTGTCCGAACAAAATTTTCTTTACTGAGAGTTTTCTGCAGCACGATTCACTAGTTGAGAAAAATTTGTTCGGCAAAACAAAGCTGCCATAGATATAAAAAAACTTGTTTTACAAAATTGTAGTACTGCAGCGATTTTTTATGTTTTGCTTTGTTTTCTCGATATTTTGGCTATTTGGGTCAGAGCTCCGAAATCTTCGCTCGAATTCGAGTAGAGAGTGAAACTCGCTCGTATTCGAGCGCGAGTACTCCTGCGAGTGAAAAAAAAATATCGAGTGTACTCTATTTTTCTATGCCACTCGAATAAGAGCGCATATGCTTTGCTCGATTTCGAGTGCGAGTGAAATACGCTTCGAAATCGAGCAGATTATACTCTTGCCGAGTACTCTTTCAGTCTTTCTCGTACGAACCTTCAAAGGAGGTGTTGTTATTGTCGTTGTTGTATGTATCTGAAAAAATACCTTGCTGATGTTGCTATTGTCGTTGTTGTGTTTATGAAAAAAAGTGTATGGAGAAAAATGTTATTTTCTCTCACTCATCAAACTTACAATGAAGATGTATGTGTTTGCCGATACCTGATTATAATATAGAAAATATAATTAAACTTTTAAAAATATAATAAAACTTTTTTATAAAACCAACTAATTGCTCCGCACACGCGCACTGTATGGAAAGACTGAAAGAGTACACAAAAACCACACGCACACACAAGTCAGCAAAGACAAACAGTTTCTATTTTTCCACTCGATTTTACTCTTAAGAGTAAACTCTCACTCTATTTCGAAGATTTTTACTCCCACTCTTATTTTTTAAAAAGGAGTACTCGCGAGTACTCCCACCTAAAACAAACGAGTGGAGAGTAAACTTTTTGTAACACTCGTAATCTTCGAGTACTCTTCTTCGCGAGTATTTTTCACTCGCGAGTAAAATCGAGTGAATCTGAGCTCTGATTTGGGTATTATTTTAAATTATTTTTTAAGAATTTGTTATAATAATAATGGGCAAAAAAAGAAAATTGCTTTTCCTTATAGCCATTGAATTGCATAAAGCAATGTTATTACATATATAAAAAACAAATAGATAATATTATTTCTCATAATTTATATTTTTAATCTCACACACAATTTAATATATCAAACACAAAATTACACTTCAACTTTGTGTGAAAAAATTAAACCAAATCAAGCTGAGAGTTGCTAAAAAAAACCATTTTCTCCCTCTCTCTCAAGAAGAGAGACGTCAAAGTACATATAAAAAAATTTTGTCCGGATAAAAATTTTGTTCGGAAACAATGGGTGAATCGAGCTTAAATAAATGTTTTTTGTTTTTGTTTGGGAACAATTAAAATTCAACTTATTTTTTGAACAGACCTCGAACTTTGTTGAACTGTCATTAATACATTGATCTTGTAAGCGTCCATCTGAACAAACTATCAGTTGAACTGTGGACGTATTCTTTACAGTATGTAAGTCTGAAATTTCTGTTCATCCTTTAAATGGATCATTTTGCAATAACATCTCAACCATTTAAAATCCAGCTGGTGTAAACATTTTTGATCAGTTCGCGAATGATTTGCTAATAAATAAAATTTCAGAAATCCGCAACAGATTCTATTACATCCACAAAAATTCACGAAAATGCGGTTTTCACATATCAATCTTATTGATATTAAAATTTGGCGATTTCGAAAAATTGGCGTTTGGAAGGCGTGCGCTACCTCTCGACTACTATTTTTTATGGCTGGTCGCTTAAATTTCCAACATCAATTGACGCCTTGGAAGGCAACATTAATCGTGTTATTAGCAAAATACGGCCAGCAAAAAGTGTTTTTTTTATCTCGGACCAGCACTCAGAGGATGACCCCTACATATGCAGTGCATTGCGCCGGAACTAGAAAGGAGGGGATAGTATTGAGGGGGCAGATGAAGAAAGTTGAGAAGTTAGAGAAGTTTTTGTAGCTATTTCAACCTTTTTACTTCGCCGGCTAATTTTTGCTACTGGAATGACGAAGAAGGATGCTGCTGTTACTCTGGTTTTTAGTACATGATAGCGTCAGTCGCTGCCAATTATGTTGAGTGACCAGTGCTATGCCCTCGTCACTTAAACAGGTTGGCAACAACTAACACAAACATCCAGTAATGCTGATCAGAAGAATTCAACACAATATTGAATGACTCAGGGCGGGGTTGAACTCAGGACCCTTCGCTACATAGTCTCGTGTTCTACAACTTCAGCCAACAGCAGCCTCAAATATGGCCGCGGTGGTCATATGCCCGAAATCATTTTCAAATGAGATATTAACATTGTATTGATTTTTCAGATAAAAATAATGTTGGATTGATAAAAATAATTTTGGATTGATAAAAAAAATGTTGGATATTACCTAAAAAGTGACAACTTAATTCGTTTTGGCGTGTCTATGCATGTTCACCGCAATAACTCGGTATATGCTAATGGTAATACGGATCTTGCTTTAGAGCGGAATGAACGAACACATGTTTGAATTCCAGCCAAGATATGAAATAAATAAGATTGTGGAAAAAATATATTCAAATACATTTTCTAAAAATCATATTTCACAAAAGTGATTTGAACTCAATATATGTAAGTGTTTTGTGTAACTAGTTGTTTCAACTTATGTGATTTCAATTCTTTTGCCCTTAATGCGACCAAAGACGTGAGATTTACAGAATAGCAATACTGCACGAGTGTGATTTTGAAACCACATGTGACTTGAAAACATGTAATTTGAAACCACGTGCTTTACAGGATGTGACTGATATTTGATTTTGTTGTTTCTTTTTTAAATTTAAGTAGAAAAATAAATAATCGGCTAATTGCTGGGCAACTTGAGTGTGACCATTTAAAAGTACAACGCGAAATGGTTATTTTTGTTTTCAAATCTCAGAAAGATTTCATCAGTTGTTGTTATTCAACTTACACAGCAGAGCAGAACAACTGTTTTCGAAAGCCGCAACACTTTCATTATCAGTGCTCATGTGTATTGTGTTTGTCACTATTTATTAGGTGGCTTAGTTGATTGTGATAACAGTTCCTATTTACACAAATTTTATTGTGAATATCGAATGTGCCTTGGAATATTTATCATGTTTTTCTGAGATTTAAAAACAAATTTCGAACAATTAGCCTATGAATCTTAATTCAATTTAATATAGCAATATAAATGTTCGTGAAAATACTTACTACATATAATTTTTAAATACTTTTCACAAATTTAAAACTAGACGAACCTTTTTTTTTTTTACAAAACTGGCAAGTAATTACGTATTAAATAAATATGTGCTGAATTATTTCAATTGAAAACTACCGCCTTACCTATTTAAGCTGTTTATCGGCCGCATGCCGCTACGTCCCTCTATTATATGAGCGGTTACATCGAACCCTTGATCGAGACGCATTGCCATTTCTAGCCCAATATCTTGATACGTTATCACAGCAGTTATATTGCCTGCAAAATGATAATGAAAACAGTCATAAAATTCATAAATAAAGAAATACAAATAGAATGAAAATGTAGATGCGCAGTTCGTTATTCAAACAATAAATGAAATAATTGCTGGTCCTGCTTTACTTACGTGTTTTACCCTTAATCTGCATTTTTTCCAAATTCATGACTGGCTTATCATTGAAAATTATAACACCCGAGGCGCCGTTAAGATAAACATTCTTTACCTTTTCCTCAAATGTACACCTGCCTCGTCGCACCAAAGCAATCCAGGAAACACTCAGTAGAGGCAAAGATTGGCCATTTGTTCCTAAGAGATTAATGGAGCAGGCTGAATCATCTTTGTGGTCTTCCGTAGTGCTAATGTGTACAAGTTTGCCTTGAACGGTAAGAATTTTGCCCTCACCATAGCGGGCTTTTTCTTCCTGATAATTGACCACTCGCAGCTGTTGATTTTCCATGTAAGTGTAATTAAGAAATGCATAAGTGTAGACATCCATGGCTATACGCTCTTCCGAGGCGAGAGCTTGTGTTCTATTGGCCGAGTGAAAATAGCGCTCAAGATCTTGATTCGCTATGGACATGGCGGCCACTAAGGAGGTAGTTGTGGCATGAGATGTGAAACGTAGGCCACTCAGCAGCATCAGACAGGCCAGAAATAACCATATTTGTCGAGAATCCATGTTCTGGAAATGATTTTTATTTCTTTTGCAAACTGAGATTTTTATCAGTTATTTTGAATGCTTTTACTGGGTTTATCAATTCATTGGCACACGCCTTTGGCAACAACTGATTTTGCCAATTTGTTTGTTTGATGTATTTATTTTAGTCTCTTTCTCTTTTTATAGTTTTATTAAATTTGAATTTTATATTATTTGTTGAACGCCTTTCCAGATGATTTTATTTATTGAAAATTCGCCCAATCGATTTTTGTTACTGTTTGTTGGCTTTACTTTTCGCCAGCAAAGTCGCTCGTGGTCTGAAATTATTTAAAAAATAAAAATAAAATTTTTGTTTGTTAGCGAATTTGTGAAGTAATCATAATTTTTTTATGACAATTAGGGGGGATTTTTTTATTTTTATTTTTGCAAAATAATTTAAACAAATAATCGTTAAGAAAATTTTGGTGATAAGCAAAGTAACTATTGAAAGCAATCACACCTGTATTCAAATATTCTATATATATAATGAATGGAAAATACTCGAAAATGTTATACTTTGGATTATTCTTTTTAGATAAAGAAATTGCTTACAATAAAATCATAAATAATAATATCGTTAAGTCAATGACTTTTTCAATACCGTATGCCCCATAGTGCACAGTCATATATTGTAAACAACTATGTACATACTTGTTGAATACTATATATTTTGTATAGACTGATTTCAATATTTTAATGTTACACTTTCGTTCAAAATAGCTGGCAGCACTGTTTAAAATCAGGCATAAAAATTACTATTATTGTTCCAGACATTCATTGCTAAAAAATACTTATTTGATTCTGATTTAAAATAAATTTTTCATGTGGAAAATATATCGAAACTGACCGGCAAAAGCGAATAATTCAATGCATGGGTGCAGGCATCACGTTAAGCTCCATACATAAATTCAATTGTCAGTTTAATAAAGCGGAAAATGGTTTTTTTTTATAAATTTCTATGTTAGATTGTATTTACAATATCTTTACACAAACAGCGGACATGACAAAACAAAAATGCCTGTTTCCGAGATGCCACCTGGTAAAACAAATCATCCCTGTTTAGTATCCGCTGGTGAAATTTTATAAACATTCAGCATATTTTACTAATTACCATAGTTTTTGTATTAAAAATTTTTTTTTTGTTACATATAACAATTTCACTTTCTAAACTGAATTGAATATAATATTAAAAGTGCTTTGACTTATTGATTTTCTTTATTAGCAACTTAAACGAGATTTTGACCTCTCCTATATAAAATAATTAAATTTAAAATAAACATAAATAAAGAAATTCTTTTTGTTACCAAATGGCTATTTTTATGTAAAAATAAATAAACATTTTGCAAGTATTGACTTTCTTTTGTTTAGTTTAACTTGTGGCTATATTTATTTTTTGTTACAAAATTTCCCACCTGCCTGAAAGTCAACAGGCGACACACGCCAAAAAATTTTGTGATGCTTTTGTTTGTTTACTAAATTCTGCATTTGTGTTGAAACGCTTCTTCTGTATTTGCACGCTACATGTTGTGGATATAAAATTAAAATTTGTATTGGAAAATTTTTCGATTTATTGGTGATCTATTTTCTAAAATTAATTTGTTTTTGTTGGAGAACCAGACAAAACTGTTGCAGCAATCGAAGAAGTTTACTAGTTTAACCACACAAACGCTTTAAAGCATGGAATGTCTGCAAACTGAAATATACGAAATTATTAATTCTAAATAGTGAATTATTATATTTAAAGGGAACCGTTGCAGTAGTACCATAGAGTAAATGGTTAAATAATGGCTAACTTATTAAAAAAAAGTTATTCCACTAATCGAATCGAAATTATTCGAGTAATGGAATAAAGTCATTCGTATAATCGAAGAAAACTTTTCGAGCAATGGAATAAAATTATTCAAACAATGAATTTAAATCATTCGAATAATCGACTAAAATTATTCGAGTAATCAAATAATATTATTCGACTAATCCAATAAAGTTATGTGAGTAATCGAATAATATTATTCGACTAATCGATTGAAATTATTCGAGTAATCGAATAAAATTATTCGAGTAATCGAATAAAATTAGACGAGTAATCGAATAAAATTATTCGAGTAATCGAATAAAATTATTCGAGTAATCGAATGAAATTATTCGACTAATCGAATAAAATTATTTGAGTAATCGAATAAAATTATTCGAGTAATCGAATAAAATTATTCGAGTAATTGAATGAAATTATTCGAGTAATCGAATAAAATTATTTGAGTAATCGAATAAAATTATTCGAGTAATCGAATAAAACTATTCGAGTAATCGAATGAAATTATTCGAGTAATCGAATAAAATTATTTGAGTAATCGAATAAAATTATTCGAGTAATCGAATAAAATTATTCATACTGCCTGGCCCACGATGTCACTCGATATCGTTTTCTCATATAAATATGTATATTTAAAACAAAAATAAAATTTTGAAATTTGTTTTTGTTTTAAATATATTTATATGAGAAAACGATATCGAGTGACATCGTGGGCCAGGCAGAAAATAATTAGACTATGTAATTAAATCAACTTATTCGATCATATGAATAAAAATCTTGGACCAGACGATTATAGTTATTTCACTAATGGAATAAAACAACTAGAGTAATCGAAAAGATTATAATCTTTGCAGTATACGGTAATATATAATTCTATCAACTTAATAGTCGAATAACGTAATTTGAAAAATCTAATAAAATTATTTGTTTTTAATTTCTGCAAATAATAAAATAAAATGTTTTGAATAATGAAACACAACTATTTATTGAAATAATTGAATAAATATATTCGCATAAAGGAATAAATTTATTCCACTAATTCCATAAGTATTTCTTCGAAAAATTTATATAGCAGAATTAATTGTTTTTCGAATAGCAACAAAAATTATGCTAGTATGGCAATCATATTGCCATATAGAATAAGCGGATAGCATGTTGAATATCGACGTACAATTGATAGCAAAATTATTTGTGACAACGAATCCGTGTACCACTAACAGCATAATATTATTCCAATGTTCGAATAATTTAATATAGGTCAAATTAAATTATTCGACTAATTGAATAGCGCAAAGTTTTATACAATAAATATTTTAGTAAACATATGATTTGCATTTCATTGGGTTTTACGTCAAATCATTAGTAGATAAAGAATAATATTATTCAAACAATTTGAAGTTATTAAAATTCTTGGAATATGTATATCGAACAGACTTGAAAAAACTAATGCCTTGCAAACAATAAAATCATAAATATGTGTCATACGTGTGAAGATTTCTCATAGTCGACCATGATTATTCGAAAGACCGAATTATATATTTTAATTAATCGAGAAAAAATTTTCGATTAATCGAATAAAATTTTTCGGTTAATCGAATAAAATTTTTTGATTAATAGAATAAAATTTTTTTTAATTAATCGAATAAAATATAAGAAATTAAGTAGAACGAACGAGGCTGTTTTTTCCTAAAAACATTTCAAGGCTTTCCAATTCACTGAAATTCCACGAAAACTTTATTCTAGTTTTGGGTGAATAAAATTCGGCATACGACTTAGTTTTCTTTCACAATTATTTACACAACTAAATCTATTATTAACACAAACATTTATTTCTGTATGTGTTACAATCAAATACCTACTGTGTTTAAATTTTTTGTGCATTCATTTTAATCGAGTATTTTTTGTGGGCAACCGTCCAAAATATTTCACAAAATTTCTGAATATAATACGTATGCACGAGTACATACTCGTATGTATGTATGTATGTATGTGCGAGTTCATATGTTTTTAACAAAAATATCAAACATTTCTCTCAAATTATGTTGTTACATTTTGCGAACAAATATTTATAAATAATTTTTTTTTCTTCCGTCAGTCATTGATCTTTTGTTGTATAAATAATTTTGCACAAACATATATATTTGAATTCGAATATGATGGGTTTGAAAAGAAATTTTTTTAATCCACCGGCAAACAAAAGCAAATGTAAATTTGTGAGGAATTTGAAAGACAATTTTTGTTCTAGGCGGGTGAGTTTATTTACATATTTATTGTAATTTCTTGTGAAAATTTTCTCAAGCTTTATATATCATACTTGGGAGAATATATTAATTTAGATATTATGGTGACGTAATATTAAGATTTGTTTTTGTCGAAGTCTCATATTGATACATTTTTGCGGCCGTTAACCAGCTGCCAATATATCGTACTCGCCTGCATGCGTGTTCATGTATCTTACAAATGCACAATTCAAACCTTCTGTCTGCAAGTACATACAAGTTTACAGTACCGTATCTACTCAACCATCAATGTTGTGTGCTGTATAATATTTTCAGTTTGTTTTTGTTGCTTTAATATTTATTGTTATTATTTTTTTTGGCCAAGACCACTCACTGTTTAAACCGAATGAAAAAACTCAATTGAAATAAAAAAAAAAAACTAATTCCACATACAATTTTAATCTTTGTCTGTGTACATTAAGTGAATTTAAATGATTCCTTTTTAAGTCGTGTGCTTATTGAGAAAATTATATGCGTCTGCTGACTGCATTGTTTATAAATCCACTATATTTATGATTGTTACAACAACATTTTTGTAGATGCCATTGTTGGGTTTTAAAATGCTTTGAAGGTTTTCAACTCTGAGTGCCATAAGTCAGCTAATGTACCGGTTGCAAAACAAGATCAACCTCTATTTAAAGTAGGGATGTGTAAATGTCGTGATTTTTTCGTGTCACGCGTGATTCACGCTTGAATCACGTGGATTGTGATTATAAATTATTAAAATCATGCGTGTTTGCATGAGCTTGATTCAAAAATTTAGAACCGTGCGTCATTGCTGTGAACGCGTGCGACTTTGACAAAAATCTTGCGACCGCACGTAAAAGTACGTGATTAAAAATAATGTTTTCGTGAGCGTGCGTGATCGTGACCACCTTAAATATTAACGTGCGTGATCATGCGTGAAAAATTTTTACTCACGCGCACATCTCTAATTTAAAACCTTATACAAATGGGAATTTTTCAAAAAGGCTCTTCCCCATAAATAAATGTAGCCTTGCAAAGATGCGTTTCACAAACTTCAGTTTTCTGATATGTAACTGTTTTCACACATTTTGTAAAATCTGTTTTAATTTTTACTAAAATTGTGCTTTAGTAAAAATACGGGTATTAATATAAATTTATGTGTATTAGCGATTTGCCGAATGTTAATTTCTTATATTCGTTAATACGAATATCTGAAACGTGTTCAATGCGATATGAATTTTTATACCCTCTAAAAAAGAATATGAAGGGTATATTCACTTTGTCATTCCGTTTGTAACGCAACGAAATATCCATCTGATAACCCATAGAGTATATATATTCTTGATCAGTGATGACATCTAAGACGATCTGATTCAGTCCAAACGAAAAGAGCCAGACTCTTGAAATTTGGTATAAATATATCTTGAAGGTTAAGTTCAGAAAAGGGCTAAGTCGGGCAAGAGGAGAAAAAGTTGCCCTAAGAAGAACTAAACCAACTTCTAAAAAACAACATAATGTTTAAAGTTTTTTTGTAATTTTGTTAAGCAAATGATATATTTTTATGTCAAATAAGGTCCAACGCGTTAAACTTGGAGCCATAATATAAAAAAAATAATAGTTTTTGCACCCCGCCCCCTTTAGTGGGCTTTATTATATGCAAAAATAGTGTAAACATTTAACAAATTGTTTTACTTAAGCCTACATTCCTTGAAAATAACACTTTTAAGCTTTAATGACAAAGCTAAGACGTAACCTACCCTTTCTCTTCTGCTCTACCCCCTCCTCCCCCTTTGCCGCCTAAATGACCCTATAAAAAAATTGTTTTTTTAATTTTATATATAATTATCCCAAATGTTTATTTTTAGAGTTTAATGGCAAAGGTGAAATGTCTCCCCCACGGTCCTTGCCAGAGAGACCCCGACAAAATACAGTTTTATACCCTCCAAAAAGAGTTGAACCCCATAAAATATATATATTCTTGATCAGTGATGAATTCTGTGACGATCTAGCAATGACCATACGTTCGTCTGTGGAAAACATGATATAGTCTATTTTTGGACCCCGCCCCCTTTAGTGGGCGTTGACGTACGATATTATATGTAAAAATTGTGTAAATACTGAAAATTTTTTTCCTCAAGTCTATAAGAAGCTGAAATGTTCTCTGATTTCGCAGAGGTGAAACGTCTCTCACACGACTCTTCCCGGAATAACTCTCTCAAAATAGAGATTTAAAATTGGGTACCGAGATGTTTTGAACGACCTCTGTCCGACCAAGTTAAACATTTTAAATTTACTTACTAAATATTTGGAGGGTATTTAAGATTCGACCCGGTCGAATATAACATTTTTTCTTTTTTTTTTATCAAAAATACCTTCATAATTCTGTTCGCCTACATTTAAATTAATGAAGAGCACCCAAAATTTTATTGGTCATTAATTAATACTGCTTCGTGGCAAATTTCTTGTTGCTGAAAACTGACACCTTGTGGTAAAAAATTTAGATAGATTGTGCCAGTCTTGGGTCGAAATCTTTCAATCGCCCATTTTATAATGGGACATTTTATGAAAATTGTAATGGCTAAGCTACTAGCCTGGGCTAACAATGAAAATAAAACGGTCACATGTATTTTAGCTTAAGTATAATGGAATAAAAAAATTCAGAAAATGGTACTTGAAGTAAAAAATCGGACTACAACACGGGGACTAAAAGTGTATTATCATCGGCTTGATACAATTCTCGTATGCAATTTTCTAATAAAATCTGTACAAATAAAAACTGGTATCATATTCAACTAAGCCACCTAATAAGTGGTGAAAAACAAAAATGCACATGAATACTGATGGTGAAAGTGTAGCGGCTTGCGAAAACAACTGTTCTGCTCAAGTTTGTTAATTGGATAATTAAAACTGATGTTGACTTTCGTTTGTGCGTTGAAATATTGATGAAGTATTTCTGAATTTAAAACGAATTTCGGAACAATTGAATGTAATGGTCTGCCATTACGCTAATAAAACAAAATCACTTCTATCGTGAGAAATACGTGTTGTTATTTTTTGAAATGAAAAAGTGCATTCTTAATGATGCACCCTTTTTTCATGCTATGATGCATTTTGTTATTTACTGTATTAGACTAAAATTCTACATGCCGAACAACACACCTCTTTGTGTAAATTTATTGTTGCCAGCTCTGGACACAAACTTTATGTCTGTACAATATTTTTTTCAATTTCACAGAAAACATGCGGATTTTTTTTTCATTTAGTGGCTTTAAAATTATTCGAAATTATACAAAAGGAGAAAACATCAAACAATTTTTCTAGAATATAAATTGTGTATAAAATGTTGTTATTTATACATTAAAGTTTCTGGTCAGGTTCCACACTGGCAAAAGGAAGAAAAGCAATAAATTAAAAAAAAACACATAAAATCATAGACATGTCTAATAGCATGATAGATAACATGTACTAAAGCGAGTATTTATCAGTTGACAAAGTTATTAAAATAATAATTTAATTAAGATAAAATCATTTTGTGTGGTTTCCTTAGATAACTTTTTATCTCAAGTTGTCAACTTAACTCAACGCATTAGAACTAAGAATTTTGCTACCGCCTGCTAATTAAAAAAAACGTGATTCACCATAAACGTGCTTAACATTTTAAATACCACCATTAAGTTTTTTTTTTTTCTATAAATAAATATTTTAATTTATGAATACTTTGAATATTCGTATAAACTCGTATGTAGTTTCAGAATCGAAATAAATAGTGTGGCTTTATTTATTAAAGAAAACAAAATAGTAAATCAAAACACTCGCAATAGAATTTTTAAATAAATTTATAAGTGAATATTTTTAGAGAAAGCAGTTGGGTATAAAAAAATATTTTATATGCGAGTACATATGCGATATAGAGAGGCATCTCTTATATGTATTCTTGATAACATTTTGTACTATTGCAAACTGATTTTAGGTATTTATTGCGTCGTTTGCTATGAAGCCACCTGCCCATAGTTGAGATAACTATTGCACGTTGCGTTTTATCGTACCAGACTGTGTTCATTAATTGTAAAAATAATTTAAAAGATAATTTATAACTTTCTTCGTTTGCTATATTTTTATGGCTGCCTTAAGGTCTTACAAACTAAACTTCCGCTAAATTTGTTATTTATTTTATTTATAAATCTTATCAATAAAATTATAGCTTTTTTACCATTTCTATTCCAGTATTGCATTACCTAATGTTTATTTTAATATTCTTATTTAGAACTATTATTTTAGTACAGAAATGCTTTAAACACATTCACGACAGCCGACTACATGGCTACATGTGCCGTTAGCAACATATGTCGCCGTATAGTCAGCCACTTAATTATTTTGAACGCGGCAGCTACAATGTCAATATGTCATTTTAGTGGTGCCACTTTCATATAAAAAATAAAAGCGCTTATTCTATGAAAATGAGTTTATAAGTTAATTCATTTGTGACCCAGCTCACGTCTCTTATCGATAACGGGTTTCAAGTATATACAAAATTAGAGTTAAAATGTCGTTGCATCGATATTTTTTCAAAATAATTGAATTTTTACTTGAAAAGTCAGATACAAAATTTGAAAAACTTATTAATACTTGCAATAGGTGATTAAATTTGAAAAATATGTCTAACAATAGAAATATATTTTGGAGTATGTACTTTGAAATGATACCCATATCCTTTATATGCGTCCTATATATTAGGAGTTATAGCAAAAACTAAGAAAACAAATAAAATAAAAGAAGAGATATTGCAAAAAAATAAATAAATAAAAATTACAAAATAGTTTTTATGCTTGAAAGGGCTATTACATATTTTTATTTATAACAATTTTCATATTCTTGACCAGTTTGAAAATATTTTTAAACGCTTAGTTGTTTAAGATTTTTCACTGTGTTGGCAGCACTAACTTATTTATTGTCGCCTATGAAAATAGAAATTAGTTTATTTTGACTACAACCACAAAAGTAGCACGGACAAAAACCTGCCGTGTAGCCGTGAAAATAATTATTACCATATAAACGCGTGTATTCTATTTCTGACAGGTTGTAGTCGGTAGCCTGCTGTCGCGAATGTAGTTAATGCATAAGTACGTAAAGGCTGTTCCAACAGGGACTTCGGAACTTTGAAAGTCGATAAGGACCAGCTGGTTGAAAATAAAAATGTGTGTTATATTCGGGCAACGTACCGTGCGATTTGCCATCGATGAGTCCCATTTTTGGATGAATGGGTATGTGAACAAACAAAATTGTCAAATTTAGGACGATACCAGCCCACTTGAGCTCCCAAAAAAATTATTTTATGGATTTTAAGCTGGCGGCGTCATCGGTCGATATTTCTTTGAAAACGAATGAATACTCTATATGAAGGTATTGTGATCTGACCTCCGAGATCTAGGAGGGAGGAAATAAGCCAGAAATCACAGCGTTCTTCAAAGCCAGCATAACCCATGCCATCGGCTAAATTCAGCTTGATTTGTGAGTCAAAGTCATGGAAAATTAGACATTGAAGCCATGACGGTCACTTGAACGATGTTATATTCCACACATAATGGCATCAATACGACTTTAAAACGAATAAACAATTTCGATAATATTTCACACACACTTTGTTTTATTTAAATTTAAAAATAGAAACCACTTAAATGGAATACCCTACAGTACTCGCCCATGCAAAAAAAAATTTTGTTCAAATAATTTATATTAAAAAATAAACAAACTTAAATCAATATTTATAAGATATCGGCGGTGACTAAATTAATAGGGATTAGAAAACATATAATCTCAGTAAGAATGCGATTTTTAAATTTAATGCTAATTTTTTATCAAGTGGCAACACTGAAATTTAGCAGCTGTCACATTATGTTTATTCCGATTATTACGAAAAATTTGCATTCGGGAAAGTGCAGCTAATGCATCAACCATTCCAAGAGTTGGGTCGGTTAAGGAGGACTAGGGCTGTTGTGCGTCAATGTACCGGTCGGTCTCTTGCAAACATCGCTGCTGTAAACGATGGTACCGCCGGAAACATCTACTCGGCATCGTTCTCAACAACTTAAATTTCATGAAACACTGCAGCTAACTTTGGCAAAAGATCCTTATGCGTATGAAATTCAGCTTACTCAGGACCTCAAGCCAGGATAATGGAGCAAAGTGAATTGAATGACAACTTTTCGCAAAAAGTCATCTTTTCCGATATTTCCATCTGGATGGCTTTGTGACTACACAAAATTGTTGAATTTAGAACTCAGAAAATCGTCATAAAAACCACAACAAGAAACTAATTGCCAGGCGGTGTAATTGAAGCTTACTTTTTTGAAGATGAGGTCGAAAAGGCAGTGACTGCATTCGTTACAGAAACATAATTATGGGGTTCTTGTGACCTCGACTGAACGCCATGCATGTGGACGACATATTGTGCCAGTAAGACGGCACCATCTGCCACATCGCACATAAAGCAATCGATTAATTGCTGCAACGATTTCAATAAGAAATTCTGATGTCAAACTGGCCACCCAGTGCATGAGATTTAATATGTACTGGAATTTTTTTGGTTTGGAAGTCTATCATACCAAATTCGAGATCCAACATGTCATCGGTGAGATACAGCCACATATCCGTCAAAAAGTCACGGGAAATTTCAGGAAAAATTTAATCACAGCCGTTTTGGGATATTTTATTCCATAGATTAAATAAGACATCTTTATACGGTGTTCCCACTTACATACATACACCTTAATTGAGCTTATCACAATTACTTTTATTATTGAACTCAATTAACGGTATAACATTTTAATTAAGTGATTGCTTAATTAACACTTAATTGCTATAAAATCGACTCAAATGCAGCAGTGCTAAAAAGTATGTTTAGTGAGCAAAACGCAACTCACCGAACAAAGTTAGTCGAGACTTAGCTCACGAAAAAACCACGAAGAAAATATGTTGAGCCATATTGACGTTAAATTATTGACATTAATTTTATATTAAAAGTAATTTATACAAAACGTTATATTCGACCGGGTCGAATCTCTAAATACTTAGTAAGTAAGTTTAAACGGCCGTGGGGGAGACGTTTTACCTCTGTAAGATAAGAGAACATCTCAGCTTCTTATAGGCTTAAGGAATACAAATTGTTCAATATTTACACTATTTTTGCATATAGTATCGCACGTCAACGCCCACTAAAGGGGGCGGGGTCAAAAAAATAGACTGCATCATGTATTCCACAGACGAACGTATGGGCATTGCTAGATCGTCACAGAATTCATCACTGACCAAGAATATATATATTTTATGGGGCTCAACTCTTTTTGGAGGGTATTTTGTCGGGGTCTCTCTGGCAAGGGCCGTGAGGGAGACATTTCACCTTTGCCAAAAAACTCCAAAAATAAATGTTCGGAATAATTAAATGTAAAATGTATTTAAAAAAAAATTTTTATAGGGTCATTTAGGGGGCAAAGGGGGAGGAGAGTGTAGGGCAGAGGAGTCAGAGGTTATGTCTCAGCTTCGTCATTAATGCTTACAAATTTTATTTTTAAAAAATGTTATTTTTAACAATTTGTTAAATTTTTACACAATTTTTGTTTTTTTAACTTAATTTTTATTATTGAATCTGACTATACGTCATTCACAATAAGTATTAAAATCTTAACCTAACAAAATATTTAAGTTGATACTGCCACTGCAGCACTCAACTTTCTGTTCGAAAAAAAAGGAGAATTATGTTGCCAAATCAAAAGTTTGCACCCATTTCAGACGCCTATGACCCTCAAATAAAAGCAAGTCCCTCGCAAATGAATTGGGATTATCAGTAACTTTCTAATGTAAATTGTTAATTTTATCAACGGGCTTAAGTTCGAATCTGCAAGACTGCAAACCATTTTTTAAAATGTAATAACTTAAAAAATATGAATGTGATAACTTCTCATATTCAATTTTCGTTAAAATATTGGTTAAATAGTTGATATTCCTACTAACTAGCACCACTTGCAAAAGTGGAAAAAATTGAACAAAGAACGCTGATGAGATGGCGTAGCGGCCTCGAAATCAGTACTGATCCGTTCTGCTGGTTTGATGATTATTAAAAAATATTCTTAATATTCCAATCTTAATATAAATTAATAAAAATAGAATTTGAACAAATTCATTTATTAATAAAATAATAAAAAATGGTTTGCAGTCTTGCAGATTCAAACTTAAGCCCGTTGATAAAATTAACGATTATCAGTAACTTTTGCAATGTAGCTCGTACACGATTTTTTAATCTCTTCTCGGATTTTAGGAATATTGAGATCCAAGTGAATGTTATTATTTCGTATGTACCAAGGAGCGCACGTAATCACTCTCAGAATCTTTGACTGTCTTCTTTGTAGCTTTTCAACATTTGATGCGGAGGCGGAGCCCCACAACTGTATACCATAATACCATATTGGTTTTAAGGCTGCCTTGTATAAGAGTACCTTGAGGTCCAAGTTCAGTGAAGATTGTGGCCCAATTAACCAGAAAAGTTGGGCGGTTTTAATATTCAGCTGTGTAATTTTGGTTGCAATATGATGAACCCACGTCAGACGCCGATCTAGATGTATTCCCAAGTACCTA
Source organism: Linnaemya tessellans (assembly GCA_951800035.1). Lineage (NCBI taxonomy): Eukaryota > Metazoa > Arthropoda > Insecta > Diptera > Tachinidae > Linnaemya > Linnaemya tessellans. Next base: position 27,560,338 of record OX637534.1, read on the forward strand.
ACTTGGCTCTGCTCTGGAATTGTTGTCCCGTTTATTGAAATCGGTGAGCAAGTTGTGTGCCTTAATGTAAAGGTTATGTGAACACTTTTCGAGGCATATAAAAAAGCCCACTAAAGGGGGCGGGATGCAAAAATTAAATTTTTCCATTTTGTGGCTCCAAGTTTTTTTTTTTTTTATCTTGGACCACCACTCAGAAGATGACCCTTATATATGCAATGCTTTGCGCCGGAACTGAAAACGAGGGGACAGTATTGAGGGGACAGATTAGGAAAGATGAGAAGATAGACAGTTGTTTTTGTAGCTATTTCAACCTTTTACTTCGCCGGCTAATTTTTGCTACAGGGCCGACGAAGGTGGGTGCTGTTACTCTGCTTTTTAGTACATGATAGTGTCAGTCGCTGCCAATTATGTTCAGTGATCAGTGACTTTGCCTTCATTATTGAAACAGGCTGGCAACAACTAACACAACCACGCACTAATGCTGTTCAGAAGAATTCAACACAATATTTCATGACTCAGCGCGGGCTCGAACTCACGACCCTACGCTTCATATCCCCGTGTTCTACTACTTCAGCCAACAGCACCCACAACGCGTTGGACCATCTTTCACATAAAAATATATCATTTGCTTACCAAAATTATGTTGTTTTTTAGAGGTTGCTTTAGCTCTTCTTAAGGGAACTTTTTTCCCTCCCGATTCAGCCCAAGATATATTTATACCAAATTTCAAGAGTCTGGCTCTTTTCGTTTGGACTGAATCGTAATTTCCACAGACGGACTTGCTCAGATCGTCTTAGATTTCATCACTGATCAAGAATATATATATATGTACTTTATGGGGTCTCGCTGCGTTACAAATGGAATGACAAAGTGAATATACCCTCCAATTCTTTTTTGGAGGGTATAAACAATTCCAGATTTGAACTTGACGTCCTCATGAATATAAAAATTTTTACTTTTACTTGTCATACGTTAATTGAATTGGCTAAATTTTGCATATGCGGACAGGAAGATAATTATGTCAATAATGGGAATATTGACTCAATTTAATATGCATGTGTGAACACCATATTACACTTAAAAAAAATCACATTTATCTCTAAAAGGTGCATTCTTTTCGAGACACTCTTTATAATGAATATTTTGCTAGTTTTTGCATTTCAATTAAATTAAACGTAAAATAAGTCGTACAAATGATAAACAGAAGTGTGGGTTAAAGGTTTAATGACTAATCGGCTGCAGAAATATGTATATACACCTTGATCGCACTGAAACAGAAATGTCGTCTTCGAGAAATTAGTTTGTACACAAATAAAAAGTAAACTTTCTTCAAAAAATATTTCTAACATTTTTAAAACAATAGCTACAGTTTTCTCACAAGAACATTGTGCATACGCGTATACAGGCTTCTTGAACGTATCAATTATTAAAATTGATTTATGAAATTATACTTAGAAGTTAATTTGATTGCGGCCACAAAATGCGTCACAGGAAAATGAATACAATTTTCATTTAATAGTAAATAATTTGTTTTTCAATATATTGTACATACATAATTTATTTACCTGTACACTGGCGCTTGTTAAAGGAAAAAGCTTTTTTTGTCTGCCAGTCATATTATTAATGATTCATAATGAACGTGTAACTGTTGAATAAATTGAGTAAAATCGAAACGGAAATATATAAAACTTGAATACGAAACAAATTTTAAAAAATTTCTAGGTAAAATAAAAAAATCAATTGGCATAAATAATGGAAAATTGTTGTGGTTCTTAATGCAAAGAAATTTAATCGTAAAAGGGGAAAAACGTGATATCCGTTGTTTATATACAATTTTATTTCCCAAGTTTTCTTTTTTTTCCTATACGCACTCAATGTAATTTGCAGTCGTTTCTTTTATGTGTATTTAAGCACACTTGGACGTGCGGTACGTACAGCTAAGTGTGCTTTTCTCAGCCAGTATGTTTGTTTGATTGTTATCGAAAAATTGTTTATAACCTTTTTGTTACTGTAAAATGTAATTATTTCCATGTACTTTAATGTAATTTTTATAACAATGTTTTACAAGTAGAAAAAATTAATCGCAAAGCAATTCTGGTGTGTTTTGCAAGTCTTATTTTATTGCTTTTATTTTGAATTATTATTGTGACTTGTCAGATGTTCTGAAAGTTTCATTTCCAACTTCCAGCTAACAAATTCAAAATTTTCAAAACAAATTGAAAAGTTAAAAAAAAAACTTGAATATATTCAAAAACATTTTCAATAAAATTTACAATATTAAAAAAGTTATAATTTTTAGAAAATTTAAGATAAAAAAAAAATTTTTAAATTTAAAAAGAAATTGAATATATTCAGCAAATATTTACAGTTTTCAAAAAAATTTAAATGCATATAAAAAAGAAGAAAGAATTAAAATTTTCAAAAGAAAATATCGAAAATATAAAAAAAGAATATTTTCAGAAAAATTTAAAACTAAAATAAAAATTAAAACAACAATTTTAAATATAAAAAATGTTAAATGTATAAAACCAATTTGAAATAATAAAATTTGCACAAAAATTTAAGTAAAAAGAAATTAAAATTAAAAATAAAATTTTATATAAAAAATATATGAATTTAAGAAGAAAACTGAATATTTTTAGGAAATATTTAAAATGTTTAAAAAATTTCAAATTTTCAAAAAAATTTACAATATTAAAAAAATTTAAGATATAAAAAAAATTTTAAATTTAAAAAGAAATTGAATATATTCAGCATATATTTACAGTTTTCAAAAAAAATTTAAATGCATATAAAAAAGAAGAAAAAATTAAAATTTTCAAAAAAATATGGAAAATATAAAAAAAGAATATTTTCAGAAAAACTTAAAATTAAAACAACTATATTAAATAAAAAAAATTTTAAATTTATAAAAACAATTTGGAATATTAAAATTTCCCAAAAAATTTAAGTAATAAAAAAAATTAAAATTAAAAAAAAATTTAATATAAAAAAATTTGAATTTAAGAAGAAAATTGAATATTTTTAGCAAATTTAAGAAATTTCAAATTTTCAATGAAAAAATTTTATTTAAAAAAAATTTAAATTTCAAACAAAATACTGAAAATATAAGAAAATTTTATTGAAAATTTTAAAAAAAATTTTATTGAAAAAAATTTTGAAATTAAAAAAAAAATTATTTAAAAAACAATTTAAATTATTTAAAAAAAATCCAAATGTGCAAAAAAAAATTTTTAATTTTCAAAAAAGTCGGGAGGTTGGTTTCACCCAGTTTTGTAAAAATTGAGTTTTCACCAGAACTCGACGTACCGAATTCCTTGTAAGCTTCTCTAAGGTGCCAATAAATATGTTTGTGTGTTAACCGAATCGAAAAATGCATGGCGTTTCAAAGAATTCAATCAAGCCTAAATTTGTAGTGGATTGGAAGCGTTTCAGACCTGTAGTTTCTCCACAAAAAGAAAGTAAGAATATGTTATTGTTTGTTTGTTTTTTCTTAGTATCTTATAAACGGCGTTTCCGATGGACACCGTTAACTAATTAGCCTTTGAAATTGAAAACCCACCTCAATCGCCACTAATCGGATCAAAATCGGTTGATGTATTCGTGGGATATTGTGAACAAATAAATTCTTTTAAGCTGATATTTTTTTAACTTCGAAATTATAAATCTAATCAATTGGTGTTCTTAATTCTTTTATACGGTTCGAAAAACTCCATCGATCGCCACTAATCACGTAGGAATCGGTTAAATCTTATTAGACTTTTGAGTGCGAAGAGCTTAAAAACCTAGAACAGCACAACAAATCACGTTAGACCGACGCCACGCAATGAGCGGCAAAGCGCTGAGCGGCAGAGCGGCGAGTTTGAGCGGCAAGTGGCTTATTACACCCATACCTAAATACGGGCGGAAAGCGGAACGTTTTTTTCCGCTGAGCGTTAACGCTGAAATGCCATACCTAAACAAAAGCGGCAGCGTTATGTAAAAAAGCAATAAAAACAGGGTTATCAAACAAACAAATTAAACAACCCTGATTATTTTAACAGCTGGACGGACGACATTTGTGATTTTGTTATTGAAATTTTGTACAAATTACAAACGTGCATACATATGTATGTATATAATCATATTGTAAATATTTTCTTACCACCATTTTCTAATACGAAGTGCACAAATTTTTTCTTTTATTATATATTTCACTTTTGTAAATCTTTGCTCTTTTTCTCTGGTTACAATTCTCTTCTTTTGCAACCAACTTCATTAGAAAACGCTCTGTCAAAATCGGATTTTTCAATAGCAAAGCGTTGCCGCCGCGTTATTTCGGTATGCTCCATACAAAATGTATGGACATGAGAACTTTTGACAGCTAAAAAACGCTTGCCGCCCGTATTTAGGTATGGGAGTTACTGAGCGGTTGGTGCGGTTAGTTGTTAAAATGTCATTGTCAAGAGAGGGTTGTTTAATGTTTTTACGCGAAAATCGTATTCATATTTACACGAATTTAATGCGTTTAAGAAAAAAAAGAAGATTTGGTATTAATCCTATAAATCAAGCAAGGCGACATTACGGCGAATTTAACCATTTATATAAAAATCTACGCAAATTTCCAATTTTATCGGTTATATCTTTATTTTTAAAATTTGGCAATCTATCTTCCCATAATAACGGTCGGCTTTGTACCGATGAAATTATAAGTTCCGCATTCACTTTTGCCATGTTTATACTTCGCCGCTCAGAAATTAACTAAAAATTAGAACAAATTCTATTCCTGAGCGGCGCCGCTTAGCCGCTCGGGAATGCCGCTTAGACACTCAGAAATGCCGCTCATTGCGTGGCCGCTTCAGTAGTATTCCATATGTTTTAATTTTTTTCCGATCACCGCTTTGGCGCTCATTGCGTGGTCTCGGCCGTACGATAGCGGGAAGTAGCAGGTGTGGTCTTTAGACGCAACTGTTTTCCTAATTATATTTTTATTTTCGTATATCACTCGTATTGATAAATAGGGGTTCTCTAATTATGGCTGGCTCATGTAACATATAAGTTTGCTTTTCATTATTTTAATTTCGGAATCCCTGACCATCGCTGAGCATGCCATTTTATGTTAAATGTCATTAATAGGGTTTGGCAGTAGTTGTAAGTACTATGTTATTGATTTTTATTTAAAAAAAAATTTCCCCCTTTTAAAGAAATATTCTAGCTAATTTGTTGTATGTTTGAATAGTGCAACAAAAGGAAAAGTTATTTCTAAACAATGGCTAATTCAATTGTTGTAAGATTATATTACGAGTATTTTTTTCCTCTTTAGTTTTTGCTGTTTTCTTGTCAAGAGCAAACAATCATGTTAGACAGCAGTTTCGTGGTGGTTCAATAATGATGGAAATGATGATGTTGACGATTCTGTTGTCCTTTGCTGATGTTTACACGATAATAAGGTTTGTTTGGAAATAAATTTTATAAAAATAAATTCATATAAATGGGAACAAAAAAAAAACCTCTTAAGAACAATCAGTAAACAACGTTAGTACTCGTAGTATAATAAATAAATATATATTATGGTTTCTAAAGGCATAGACTACATGCGGTAGATAAAAACTGACCCAATTGAAAAAAAATGAATAGATTATATTTTTAGTACGACACGATGCTTGTGAGAATTTTTATTTAGGTGAAGGCTATTTAAACTATTATTATTAAATTTAATCTCTTCTTATTTGCAATAGGCGGACTTGGCTTTAGGAATTAGTGGAGATATTGTTGTTTTTTGTACACGAATAAAAAAAATTTGCAAATTATTTGAATTGAATGATGAAAACCTACTTTGTTATAACGAAGCTTTGTAACAACTTCAATAAAAAAGGTATGAAAAATACATTCAGTTGCAAGAAATCCAATTTAATATAAAGTGAATTAGATTATTTGTGAAATGTAATGAGAATTTCTTTATTATGCAATTTGTGATGTTTCCCATCACTTCTCTTGGTTTCGCTTTTACAATAGTTTTTAATGAAAGAGTTTAGTTTGAAGCTTTTTTTTGTATGTTAATGTTTCAGACTATTTCTCGTCTTTCCTTTTTATATTTGAAGCTGCTTTTAACGAGTTTATGCTGTTTTCATATGCAAAAGAGATGCTGTTCAAACTCTAGGAATAAGATGCTGAAATTTGCTTAGATCTACTCCTAAATATTTAAAACTAGTTGTGAAAAACGTTGAATAAATAAAGAAATTAGATATAAAAAAATTCTCAAACGTTTGAATGGCAAGCAAATCTTCTATCAAGAATTTGAGTTTTGAAATAATACGCAAAACTTTGAATATTTTAGCTAACCAACAAAAACTAAAATTTAAATTAAATTCTATCGTTTTGTTTGTCTGTTCTACAACTTTTGAAAAGGTTATACATACTAGGCTATAAAAACCGGCATTGATGATGCTGTTAATAACAGTGCTTAGCAAAAAATTAATTTATTTTACAACGTGTACGTTGTTGTACAAAAACATGACACTAATTCAACATATATTTATGACACAAATTTTTGTGGTACACTTTTAAGTATCCCTGCGTTTACCAATTATGAAGATTTTTATAAAATTTGAAAGATATTTTGCTGTAGATGTGCATAATGTAAATATTTTTTTTATAGTTCTTCGTCGGCCGTGTAGCAAAAATTAGCCGGCGAAGTAAAAGGTTGAAATAGCTACAAAAACAACTGTCTATCTTCTCATCTTTCCTAATCTGTCCCCTCAATACTATCCTCTCGTTTTCAGTTCCGGCGCAATGCATAGCATATATAGGGGTCATCCCCTGAGTGCTGGTCCAAGATAAAAAAAAAAAGTACAAAAGCGTTTAAAATTTTACTTGAAAAGCAACAACAACGTATTTCTGTTTCATATTCGAATTGTACTTGCAAAATTATTATATTCTACTGTATACGAATCTGCATAGTCTTTAAAAATATTTTTCATTTCGTCCCAGTGTTTGATTTTTCGAACAGTAAATTTCAGGCATTCTAAATTTTTTTTTCTCTATTTGGGAAAAACTAAGAACATATCTTTTTTAAAGAAAAATTTGTTTTTTGGAAAGAATTTTTTAAAAAAATTCGGACATCTGATTCGTATTCTCTGAACCCAAATTACCATTTAACTACCAAGTTTTATAAACTTATTAAAAAAAATATCTCTGGGAGGATATGGGTTAAAACCCGTTTCTTTGTTAATTCATGTGTATACCCGTCAAATGGCACGATAAAAGACAACTCTGTTTGCGTGTTATGCTTATTTTAAAAATATTTTCTTAAAATTGTAAATAGTTGTATCAGATATTATGGGTTACGCTTTTTTCGTCAAATATTTTTTAGGTGTGCGCCTAGATTAAGAATTGTAAACTTTAAAATAATTAAGCATGAACGAAATTTGGATTTAACTTTAATAAATTTAAAAACTATTTTATTTGTAAAAAAATCTTTTATTAAAATATTGCAAAATCGCAGAATTGACATCACTAAACGAGTTCAAGGAACTTTTTTCTTTATTTATCAGTTTCCCACTAATTTTAAAGCAGTGCGCGGTCGTTCGTGTGGGATATTAATAAAAAGGAAAACAAAATTAAAATAGTTGCAACTGGCTTTTTGTAATAATTTTTACGTTAAAATTAAATAACATAATTGCTTTCTAGCAGTGATATAAAATATTTCAGAAATCCTTGTATTTCATGTTGATTTCGAATCTGAAATGTTTTATTAAACTTCGGCTCATTCGATATTTTATGAAGAGTGTTTGTTGATATCAGCTTTAATAATGAAAAGAATGAATTGCAATTTGCAAGTGTTGAGGGTAAGAGATTAAATAGAAGAAGCAAATTTACAAATGAATACAGAAATATAGGAGTGCGATAAAAAAGTAAGTACAGAGTTTGAATTACTTAATCTTTTGAACAAAAAGCATTTTTATCAATCTAGGGAAAAGAATCAAACAGGCTGTATTAGAAAATACTGTTTTACATGAAAGCTAGAGGACAGGAAAGGGAAAATATGATTTTAACAAGTTTCATTTGAATGTTATTAAATCAAACACTATTCAATATCATTTGTTGTTCGATTTTGTTCATACTTTTTTTTGTTGACTTCATAGTCTATTTATTAGAAATGGCAGTGCAATATAACAATAATAATAATAATAAAAACAATAAACAGCAATAGCAGCAAAATATTTAAATATGTGCATGCATGGATAGGAAACCCATTTGGCTGAGAGCCAATATTTTGTTAAAATTACATTGTCATTTTGCTGTTATTTATAAGCAGCATTGATTTTTTTTTCTATATTATAGAACTACCATAAAAACTTGGAATAGATTTTAAATTGGTTGACACATAATTCATGCATTAGTTATTACAAAGAAATACAGTGCGTATGAAAATTATAAGAGAGAAGCATAAACATATATGGATCATACAGACGTACGAGTATATTATACGAGAATTATTAGCTAATTATGCTTATAATATTTATAGAAATGAAAGGTAATCGGTTGACTTATTTTGGCATATACAAAAATGTTTTCGTCATAACAACGTCATATAATAATATTAATGTAAGTCTTATTTTCACAGGCATATGACAATTTCCTGAAAAACCAAGAGTTGTTATAGTCTTCACCAAAAATTCTGAAAAGATATAAAATGGTTTGCCGTTCATTGTGTAATTATGACAATCTTAATATGCGATCCCATAAAGTATATATTCTGGGCCCTTATAAAAAAATTAGTTTTAATATAAAAAATTAGTCTAAATATATAAAAAAAATAATAAATAGAATTTGAACAAATTCTTTTATTAATAAAAAATCATTTGCAGTTATGCAGATTCGAACTTAAGCCCGTCGAAAAAATTAACAATTTACATAAGAAAGTTCGACTAATAAAAATTCATACATAATTTAAAAAATTAGTTTTCCTGAGCCACCAGCAAGAGGCTTGGGTGTTGGATTGATGTATTGGAAGTATTCCCAAATATATTGCTGCTAAACATTTGAAAAATCCACAATACAATTCCAGAGCTGGAAATTTTAATTGAACTTTTGGTATATAAAAGTAACTAGCTAAACCTAATTTTTGTGTTTTTTTTTTTTGCTAATTAAAACTATTTTATAGTTTTGGTATTAAAATCGAACAAAATTAAAAATATGATTTCAGGGTTGGACAATTGAATCTTATTATATATTTGTTTGTACATAAAAGTAATCAACGGGCCTGTTCTGTAAATCACGTCGGGTTGAAATCGCGTGAATTCAAAAATAAATCATGGCCCTGAAAACGTTCTTAAAATTAGATACGGAAGTTTTCTTCAGGATATGATATTTGAAGCTATATATAACAGCAATATTGAAAAATGTCTGGAAAAATATTTCTATTAGTGGAGATAATTTTCTAAAATCACACGATTTCAAACCACGTGATTTACAGAACAGGCCTGATATTAAACATATTTCATATATCATTGTTTTTAGAAATCTGAAACTTTTTCTTGCAATATTAAACTAATGCATTCCGCTAAGCCACTTAATAAACGGTGACTAATAAAAATACTTATGAGTACTGATGAGAAAATTTTATGGACAGCTGTTTTACTTTGCTGTAAGATTTGGATAGTTACATCTGATGCTAACTTTTCCTTGTGCCTTCAAATGCAATTGTCTTTCTGAATTTAAAAAAAAAAACATATTTTCGAACAATTACCCTATCAATCTTAAATTTTTTCTTTGGTAAGCAAAGACATAATAATATATAATTTAAAAAATAAGAAATTCGTATTAAAAATGAAAAAGTTAAAAAATTGGTTGCAGTTTTGGAATAAATGTAACGTACATAGATGAAGGGTATATAAGAATGTTCAGCCATTGATCTTGTATGTTGTCTATTAAATGCAGAATTCTCCACTGTTATAGTACGTTTCCCTATACGTGATTTCGGCCAAATGATTTCATCTGCTCAAATTTAGTAATTTGCGACATGATTTCCCATACATTTTCCATATATTTAATTAATAATTAATTTGTTTCAAATCAAGTCGAAATTTATCTGTGCAACACTGGGCGGCTGTTATTCTTACAAATACAACCTTGGGGCATCCATTATTGGTGAGTTTCAAATCCGAAAAAGTGACATTTAAGTGCGAATAAAGTGGCGCTGATTTTATCTGGTGAATATAATTTACGAAAAGCTCAATTTTATTTGGCATTTTTATGACTTTTCTCTTTATTTTGCCATTTCAAGCTAACATTGAAAAAAATTTTTGCTTCTTTCTTTTGTTAAAAAACAAACAAACAATACAAATGTCAAATTGATTTCGAAAATTCAAAAAACAAAATTACTTACAACATAATGGAAACACTTAGAAATAATTTCCTCAAATCAACTGCATTTGCTCATAGTGGAAACGTACTATTAAATATGTCGAAAGTCATAAAAAAATTTCCCAAATTCATTAAAAAGTCTTCGAAAAACATTTCAATACTAAAAATGACCAGACCTACGCGCGGGTGAAGGGTATATAAGGAGGTTGCACTTTTACTTGTTTTTTACGTAATTCTCAATTGGTTTTTGAACGTTTGTGCATAAGCAGAGAAGAATTAGATTGAAGTCTACTGTTAATGTGTAGTAAGAGCCCTTGAAATAAATACAAATAAATATTTAATAGATTAACTGAGACAATATTTCAAATAAATTAGCTAAAGTTTTATTAATGGCAATATAAATAGCGTGGCTACTGTATTTATATTTATATTCTGTAGATATAAATTTAATATGTGCGACGAGTACGAGTACGAGTACACTTGTTTGGTTTGTTTTTATTATTTTTTAACTCCATATTGTATTTCCACCAAAGTGTCACATTTTGAGAGAATATCTTATGAGCACTATCCATTGTTGTTATTATTACTGCCACGATTCTAAATTGCTGCTATTGTTGTTAAGTATTTGTTTGCTATAAATATTTATCTTTGGCAAAAAACTATACCTACGAGTATGTGTATGAAAATCATAAATTTTTTATACAATCTAGTTGGATTTAAGACCATTATCACAAGCCATAAACAGAAAGAACACTTAAAAATTAGAGAATTAAAATAAAACAATTAAAAGTGCTATATTCGGCTGTGCCGAATCTTAAATACCCTTCACAGATGTCATTCTTTTCGTTTAAATTTTTCGGCTAGTAAGCTAACTGTTTGACTTTTCTTATTTCTAATACCTCTGAACGTCTTTCAAAAATATTAAATGCGTTAAATTTACAAACAAAAAGTAAAAATCCGTTTCATGTACCCCAAAAAGTTCTAATTCTCCAACCGTAGAATCGTCTTAAAGTTTTTTTTTGGTTTTTAATACCAATTTATTTCTTCCTGATATATAAAGTAGGTATAATTCATCATAAAAATCAAAAATAACAAATTATATGGTTACTTTTATGAATCAGGAAATGCCGATATTCCAACCCTGAAATTGGATTTTTAATTTTTTTTATTTTTAATACCAATTTCATCCACAAAAAACCAAAATTAGAAACTTATATGGCTACTTTTATGTACTAAAAAATTTCGATTTTCCAACCCTGGGACCGAATTTTTAGTTTTTAAAATTTTTAATACCAATTTAATTCTTATCAATGGGTTTAATTAACTGAAAAAAACCAAAATTGGGAATTTATTTAATATAACAATTTCGATTTTCCAACCCTGGAACCTAATTTTTATTTTTTTAATACTAATTTAATTTTTTCTGAAATATAAAATAGGTTTAATTCACTAAAAACACAAAATTTGGGATTTATGTGGGTACTTTTATGCACCAAAAATATTTCGTTTTTCCAATTCTGGAAGCGAATTTTTATGTTTATACCAATGCAATTCTTAATGAGGCATGAAATAGTTTTATTTAAGAAAAACTTAATATTTGTAACCACTTTGCTCACTTTCATGTACTATTATATATTGCACTTGTCCATCCCTGGATTAGAAATTTTAGTTTGTATTTTTAAGTTTATACCAATATTATAGTTTTTCCTAAATTATAAGACAGTTTTAGTTAGCAAAAAAAACCAACATCAGTTGCCTGTTTGATTTCTTTCACGTATAAAAAAATTCAATTTCCCACCCCAGGAAGTAAAATTTTAATTTAAAATTTTTTTTGTGGCCAATGCGAATCTTCTTGACGTATAAAGAGGTTTTGTTAAAGAAAAACTTAAATTTTTTAACAATTTTAGTCACTACACGTACTACAAAATACGGAATGGGCCGAAAATTTTTTTTTATTTCCCATCCCTGGAAAAAAAATTTATATTTTTTTAGTTTTTAATAGACCATTGCATCCCAAAGCACGCAATAGGTTTAATTTACAAACATTAAAAAAAAACAATTGATTTTTGGTATAAATTTTGCGTCGAGAAATAGGTGTAAGCTTCCCAGCTCTGGAACCGTACTTCGGGTCTTTCAATACCACTCTATTTAAGCTCATTTCTAATCCAACGGTCCAAGAACGAAGTTTCTAGCTCTTCTGGGGGCTTGGGAAACCCGATTTCACGTACAGACAGACGGACAGGCGGATATCGCTCAATCGTCATCGCTATTCATAAGGATCCAGAATATATATATATATATATATATATATATACTTTATGGGGTCCCATGTGAATATCGAAGAAATTACACACGGAATGACAAATCTATATATACCCTTTCAGTTTTTTGTGAAGGGTATAAAAATCATATATTTAAATATGTATATTATAAAAGAGAGGAGGGAGGGTTGGTTCGTTCGCCAGCTTCATTACAATGTTTCAAGTGTTGCTTAGCTGAAATATCAATTAATTGGATTTTATATGAGGGATTTCTTGGTTTTTAATTTCAGTTTTAATTTATCTTAAATGTCATGGGTGTTTCAGGCTCTTTTTTATATGTTGACAAGTGCATACTTAAAAAAAATTAAAATAATCTTAATTGTTATCGTACGCGCATGGTGCTATTTTAATATTCTGCATGTAGTTTAAAATCATTCTTTATACGAGTTTGTACTTGGACTTGGTGGGATGTATTTACGATCCTACATACATGCATACATTGTATATTTTGTGTTATATTTTGATAAACGAAAAACAAAAGCTTTTTTAAAATGTGTACGGAAACAGAAGCATGAGTTTCTTGACATTTTATTTAAATTTCAAACGCTAAATCATAAACATGATAATAACATGTTTAAGCGGGAATTATTCAAATACAGATTTGAGTACGAGTTCATATACTCTTGTTCAACTTATACAAAGCTTTTTTCTTGATATAAATATTAAATAAGTGCATCTGAAACATAAATAATTTATCAACTGGATTTCTTTATAATTTTTGTTGCACTCAAAATTCTTCGAATAGAGGCATCGAATTATGTGTTGATTATGATATTTTCAAATTACTGACAAATCATTTTCTTTTCATATTATTAAATTTAGTTTTAATCAGTCGTCTGCAATTTTGAGAAGTAATAATGTAATTACTTATAAAACGGCTTTTTAAAGTGTCACAACACCAGAGCAACGCGTGCAAATTGTTGGCATTTTTAATCAAAATAATTGTGCTATTCGTCGTAAACTTCTTTAATTTTATGGCGTACATAATCGTCCTTCAGAGCGGCTAATTCGAAGAACAATAGATAGTTTTCGGACCACATTTACTGTTACTGACAATGTGCATCCCGTGAGGAAGAAGCTGTAGCCGCTGTACAGTAAAGCATTAAAAATGATCCTTATCAATCAATTCTTCGCCGTTGTCAGCAACTGGGGTTGTGTCCTTCCACTTTTAGTTGTTGAAAATTGGTGTTCTAGATTGCGCATTCTACGCGCCATCCATGGCGGCCACATCGCAGAAATCATATTTATTTCATAAAATTTTCTTTCCAATAAAGCCCATTTCATTGATATTACAAATATATTTCCTTGTTTTATAATTATTTAAACTTCTGACTCTCTATAAAAAACAGTCTATACTAGAATAGTAAAAATTATAGTTAAAATAACATAACTGGCGCCGATTGACACTATCTTGCATAGCACCCTCCTTCGTAAAAATAACGTTCTATCTTTTCAGTACTATTCCCTCCCTTTGCTTATCTCCTTAAAAATACCTTTTAAACCATATATTTTGCTTTAATATTGGTGGACGATAAGATACTTAAAAGTGTACCACAAAAAATGTGTACCTTTTTTATGCATAATATTACACGCAATGTGGCAACACGAAAATGTAGTGCAAATAATTTCAGTTGAGTTCTTGGACAAGAAGAGCGGACAGACAGAGCTAGCATCAATACAATGAAGATTCATTCTAAGTCTTTGACTACTCAACCCAATAAACGATTGCGAAGTTGTAAAATTTAAAGAAATATATAAATAAAAATATTTACATTTAAGTTGTTAAAAGATATACAATTTTTATAACATCTTCCAAAGCATTGTCAATATTAACCACACGACTACAAAAGCCGTAGGCTACAATTGTCGCCTCGTAGTCAGCTACTGAATTATTTTTGAGACGGCTGCTACATTGTCAACATCTCATTTTAGTGGTGCCACTTTCATATCTAAAAAAGCGCTTATTCTAAATCTAATTATAGACCGAAACAAAATTAATAATAAAAAGACTTTATTTATTTATAGCTCTTTATTGTTTTTGCGATTTGTAATAAATACATTTTGATGTCCTTTTTGTTATGGCACTATGAAAATGAGTTTATGACTTAAGTCATTTGTGACCTAACTAACGTCTTTTATCGATAACGGCTATCAAATATAGGGTCCGCCAAATAACTTTTTTTGTTTTTTGAAAATGCTATAAAAAAAACTACTGAATATTTTCTCATATTTGTTTTTTTTGTTTTAAAGTACAGTCCTTCCGGTTAATAATGGAAAATAATTTCATTCAAATCGCTGCATGGCCCGACAACGATCGCCATTGACTGTAACGGCCACTCCTTGCTCATTTTCGAAGAAAAATGGCCAAATTATGCCTCTGGACCAAAATCCGCACCAAATAGTGACTCGTTTTGGGTGCATCGGCTTTTTAATGCATGCGTGTGGGTTTTCTGTACCCCAAATGCGACAATTTTGTTTGTTTACATACCCGCCAAGATCAAAATGACCTTCGTCTGAAAAGATAATTTTTTTGGCAAAATCGGCATCTTCTGTAAGTCGATCGCAGGCCTACTTAGCGAAGTGAAAACGCATTGGATGATCAACCATATTCGTCCAGCGGAAGGATAAAACTAATTATCTGTCAAATCAGACATGAGCTAAGTGTTACCATTCACGAAATAAGCACTAGTTGAAAAAAACGTTAGATTGCAGACCCTATATGTATATATAAAATTAGAGTATTCAAAATAATGGAATTTTTACTTGAAAAGTCAGATACAAAATTTCAAAATTTAATAATACTTAAAATATGTGAATACATTTGAAAAATATGTCTAGCAATAGAAAGACATTTTGAAGTACTTTGAAATGATATCGTTAAATGGGGCCTATATTCTAGGAGTTATTACAAAAAAAAAATAAATAAAATTTAAATATAAAAGCCGAGAGAGAACGCAAAAAAATTATAAATGAATAATAATTACCAAATAATTTTTATTCTTGAAAGGGCTATTACAATTTTTATTTTCAAGAATTTTCATGTTCTTGATTAGATTAAAAAATTTTTTTAAGCGTTTATTTATTTAAGACCTTTCATTGTATTGGCAGCACTAATCTGTTTATTGTCGCCTATGAAAATAGAAATTAGTTTAATTTGACTACAACCACAAAAGTAGCATGGACAACAACCTGTCGTGTAGTCGTGCAAATATTCACTCCCATATAAACACATGTATTCTATTTTTGACAGGTTGTAGTTGGTAGCCTGCTGTCTTGAATGTGTTTAATGCTATACTTTTATATGAAAACATTTTTTTGAAATTTTTGTGAAACTAATTATAGAATACGAAAGTATAAAAGCTAAAACTGGGATATTACAAATACGAAAGAGCACGGTAACGAAAATCTTATGGTTATGGTACATGATAAGAATTAATCCCCAGCACCCTCACCGCTACACTAGCAATCCATTTAGGAGCCTTCTGGTGATTTAAAAAGGCTTTTAATAAAATTGTCATTAAACTTCTTCAGTTTTGCTTTTATAAAATGTCATGGTCAATTGTAGTACTTTTTTCGGCCACTGACTTCGTATGTTGTCAATTAAGTTAAGAATGTCAAAAGTCATTAAAAAATTTGCCAAATTCATTAAAAAGTCTCCGAAAACCCTTTCAATGCTAAAAACGTGTTCAATGCTAAAGAGTTGTTCAGATATTTTGACAAAAGGCGATGGGTATTTCTAATAAATAAATTTTTTTTATTATTCATCTTTTATTAGATTTATAAAATGATAGTGTTTTTTGTTTAAATTGTCTTTACAACTTTTGCTTTTCGTTTAATTTGTATTTAAAGTGCTAATTGCACACTTACGGCTTTACATTCATGCAATCGATTTCAGCCATCTTTATTAAGTCATTTAGTCATTTAGTGCCTTTACCTTCCAGTTAAATACGAGTACCAACACTGAATTAATAAAGTGTTTAATTTTCCTCTTCAGTTTACAATTTCCTATTGAATTTTATCCAATTAAAGCTTGTCGTCAAACAGGCAAAACAAACAAACAAACAAGACTTTTTCGCAATGAATTTAATTTGTTCGAAAATCTTTTTTTTTTTTGTTTGTTTTAAATTTAATTTAAACCTTAATTTTTGCTATATGTTTTTGCAAAATGCCAGCGCATTATTTTAAGGCCTTTAGCACGTGTATTGTTGTGTGGTTATTTTTATTGGAAATTTTTACATTTTTATGGCACTTTGTTGTTGCTTTTTCGCCACTGACTCGGTTCACTGCTCAGGTCTGCTGGCTGTTGTTTGTTTTTTGTATTAAAAAAAGACTATTGTAATTTGTGCTCTTTCTTTTTTTATACCCTTCACAAAAAAGGGAAAGGGTATATGTATATAGGTTTGTCATTCCGTGTGTAATTTATTCGATATGCACATGGGACCCCATAAAGTATATATATTCCGGATCCTTATGAATAGGGATGACGATTGAGCGATGTCCGTCTGTCCGTCCGTCTGTACGTGAAATCGGTTTTGCCAAGCCCCCAGAAGATTGGAAATGAACTTAAATAGAGCGCTATTGAAATTCAGAAAGATCCGAAGTATGGTTCCAGAGCTGGGAAGCTTACAAAATTTATACCAGAAATCAATTATTTTTTTAATGTTTGTAAATTAAACCTATTTTTTGCTTTGGTCTATTAAAAACTAAAAAAATAAAATTTTTTTCCAGGGAAGGGAAATTAAAATTGTTAAAAATTTCAAGTTTTTCTTTAACAAAACCACTTTATACGTCATGAAGAATTGCATTGGCCAAAAAAAAAAAAAATTGAATTAAAATTTTTCTTCCAGGGGTGGGAAATTTCATTTTTTTTTGCTAACTAAGCCTGTCTTATAATTTAGGAAGAACAAAATTGGTATCAAAAATTAAAAAATAAAATTTCGAATCCAGGGATGGACAAGTGCAATTCTTAAAAAAAATTACTTTATACCTCATGAAGCGTTGTACTGATAAACAAAAAAATTCAAATTTCGCTTCCAGGGTTGGGAAAATGAAAGTTTTTTTGGTACATGCAATATTTTGTAGAACATGTAATAACCTAACTCGTTGCAAAATTTTAGTTTTTCTTAAACAAAACTTCTTTATACCTCATGAAGGTTTGCATTGATAAAAAAAATGTTAAAAATTAAAATTTCGCTTCCAGGGTTGGGAAATTGAATTTTTTTTATACATAAAAGTAACCATAGAGGGAACCGACGTTGTTTTTTTTCCAACTAAAACTATTTTATATATTAGGAAGAACAAAATTGGTATCAAAAATTTCCAAAAAAAAAAAATCAAAATTTCGAATCTAGGGTTGGACAAGTGCAATATTTTATAGTTCATGAAGGTGGCCGAAATGGTTGAAAATTGTAAATGTTTCTTAAATAATACTACTTTATACCTCATGAAAAGTTGCATTGGTTAAAAATAAAAAAAAAATAATAAAATTTCACTTCCAGGGTTGGGAAATTTAAAGTTTTTTTTGGTACATGCAATATATTGTAGTACATGAAAGTGGCCAAAATGGTTACAAATTTTAAGTTTGTGTTAAATAAAACGACTTTATACCTAATGAAGACTAGGATTGGTAAAAAAAATTATATTTCGCTTCCAGAGCTGGGAAATTTAAATTATTTTTATACATAAAAGTAACCAAAAAGGCAACTAACGTCGGTTTTTTACTAATTAAAACTATTTTTTAGTTCAGAAAAAACAAAATTGGTATCAAAAATTAAAAAAAAAAAAATCAAAGTTTAGATTCCAGATTTGGATAACTACAATATTTTGTAGTACATGAAAGTAACCAAAAAGGTTACAAATATTCAGTTTTTCTTAAATAAAACTATTTCATGCCTCATTAAGAGTTGCATTGGTAAAAAAATTTAAATTTCGTTTCCAGGGTTGGGAAATTGAAATATATAAAAGTTACCAAATAGGCAATTGAAGTTGTTGTTTTTGCTAATTAAAAGTATTTTATAATTCAGGAAGAACAAAATTGGTATTAAAATCTTAAAAAATCAAAATTTCGACTCCAGGGTTGAACAAATACTTTTATGTTACGTGAAAGTGACCAAAAAGTTTAAAAATTTAATTTGTTTTGTCAAGTAAAACTATGTTATATCTCTTAATTAAACCTACTTCCATTTTTAGCAAGAAATAAAGAAGAATTACATCTGTGAAGGGTATTTAAGATTCGGCACAGCCGAATAAAGCACTTTTACTTGTTTACTTTTCTGTTCAACTATTTTTAGTTGCAAATGTTGTTTTCAACGTTCTTATTGTATTAAATACGAGTTTACAAATATTTTTTTGTGATTTTCTTCTGAATATAACCAGCTCTGTTTTTATTTTTAACTCGCAAAAGGTATTGAAATAGCGTAGGTTTTCAGCTAAACGGCTGGTTTTATTTAGTTCTGATGTGTTTTGGATATGGAAAAAAAAGAAGAAATAACTATATAAAACCAGCAAAAAAAATATTTAATTATGAATTATTGTGACAAAAGTATAATTCATGTATGTATATTTGAATTAATGCGAATTTAGTGGCTTTGAATAATGTATGACTTGTTCAGGCATTTTTCTTATTTTGATTGATGAAGCCAGAGTGTGATTATGCTGCTGTGGCGTAAAAATGTGCTTTGATATGTACATACGTGTATGTATTTGTTTACTTTTATTACAATAAACAAAAAATATGTATTTTTTTTTTATAAAAATGTAAAATAAATTTTTGTTTGTTTTTATCACAATTAGAATAATTTGTAAAACCAACAGCGGATATGACCCACATTTCTACAATTAATTATTTTCAAAAATACTGATTCTGGTTGGTTTTCATTGCGCTTTACTGTAGATGTTGTGTAAACAGATTTCACTTAATGATTTTTTTCCGCAGCCCGTGTAAAGCTTCAAACAATTGCAGTTTTTATTATCACAATATGTTTGGGCTAAAATGAAACAACCCATACACCTGAACAGAGTGTTGCATAGAAAATACTTATTCTATTCTGCTGATGTATGCGTTTACAACACACACTACATTTTGTTGCCACCACACTGTGACCAAGAAAAAGTGGAAAACGATCAGTTAGCTCAGTCAACTGATTACATTTATTGAAGTAAATTTTATATATTTTTAATCTAAATAACTTTACAAAAATTACCCTGCAATTTCTAATATCTTTCATCTATTTATTAATAAAAATTGTTTGTAAAATTTATATAAACATATTTCCAAAATGATCTTACCTCATTAACAAGCATAACCAATGACTGTCCAAAAACTCCGAGCAAACATATGGCAACTAAAATGAAAATATACGAAAATTGGCTATTACATAAAACTTGCTAAAAACGTCATAAATACATAATTGATAATGACAGTTTATCCAGCCCTGGTCTGTAAAAAAACGTTAGCGCTTGTTAAGCCTCACGCTTCATTTATTCAAACTTGTTTAGTGCTGTCCGTTTATTTTTTCTTTAAGCAAAATATTAATTAAAGTCTAATATAGAAAATTATAAATTAATTATTACAATAATAAAATGACAAGAATATATGAAATAATGCAAACATTCAGCAAAATAATTTCTATTGATTTTCTAATGCACTTGTTGCATGCAATTAGTGTATTGCTGAGGTTGCTTTGTTGCCAGCCAACGTAATGAAATGATAATGATTTATGACTAGCAATTTTTTTTTTATATTTTTGCCATTGATATAATAGAAGTTTCAAAAACATACAAAAACCTCAAGCAATTTACTTAAATTACCGGGCTAAAGAAATACAGTAAACACATGGCTAAAACCAACAACGAAACAAACAAAAAGAAATATTTGCTTTGAAGTAACAACATGTGTAATAATACTGATTCACAGTCAGACAGACGGACAAGCAGTCAGTCGTACCGAGGCACATGTTTAATAATTTTCTTAAAAACCACAGACCAACGAGTGCAATAAATGACTTGTAATAGCGTAGTCGTCAAGTTTGAATATATTTATTTATTATTTAATTTTTTCATTTTTTCATGTTGTTTATTCACTTTTATATTTATTTTTTATACACACAAATATATTTTTTTTGTTTACAAAATTTTAGCTCAAATCAGATTAATACCAAAAACGTGATTTATTCGATACTCATTGTTTTCCAGATTATTAAATCGTGCCCAAGAATAAAAAATTCATAGTATTATGTTTCAGGCAGTAAAGTAGAATTTGGGGCTCCCTCCAAATAGGCCTAGGCATAGTGGATTTATATATTTATGAAATACGGAATTTTTATCAATTTTTTCTTTTTAAAATCTCATTGGAGTTGGGTTAATTTAATGTTTATACCCTTCAACAAAAATGGGGAAAGGATATATAGATTTGCCATTCAATACCACAAAGTATATATATTCTGTGTCCTTTTGAATAGGGAAGTCGAATAACTGATGTCCGTCTGTGTGTATATGAAATCGGTTTTCTGAAGCCCCTGAAATGTTGGAGACTACGTGGTCGTGGTTTGATGTATTGGAAATAATCCGGAATATATTTCGAAATTTAAGATTCGTTTGCAGAGCTGGAAAATATAACTGTGGGTGCTGTTGGCTGAAGTGGTAGAACACGAGACTATGAAGCGGAGGGTCGTGAGTTCGAGCCCGCGCTGAGTCATGAAATATTGTGTTGAACTCTTCTGATCAGCATTAGTGCGTGGATGTGTTAGTTGTTGCCAGCCTGTTTCAATGATGAAGTCATAGTCACTGGTCACTGAACATAATTGGCAGCGACTGACACTATCATGTACTAAAAAGCAGAGTAACAGCACCCGCCTTCGTCAGTCTTGTAGCTAAAATTAGCCGGCGAAGTAAAAAGTTGAAATAGCTACAAAAAAAAAACTGTCTATCTTCTCATCTCTCCTAATCTGTCCCCTCAATACTATCCCCCCGTTTTCAGTTCCGGCATAATGAATTGCATATGTAGGGGTCATCCCCTGAGTGCTGGTCCTACTCCAAAAAAAAAGCTTATTTTTGGTATACAAAAGTAAACAGCTAAATAAAATTTTCGCCTTTTGCTTAATTAAACCTATTTTATAGTTCAGCAAGAATTAAATTGTTATAAAAAATCAAACACATTCCAAAAGACGATTCCAGGGTTGGATAGTTAAAACTTTCTTTTTTTTTGGTACATAAAAGTAACCAAATAAAAAAAATTTTTTTTCTTTGTATATTAAACGTATTTAATGTTTTAGAAAGAAATTCGTTGGTATTAGAAACTAAAAATAAGAAAAGCCACAGCTCCAGAGCTGGAAAATTTAAACTGTTTTTTGGGATATTAAAGTAACCGAATAAAACTTATTTTATTCTTTATTAATCAAACATATTTTATAAGTCTTATTGTGGTAGTCGTAATTGTGACGATTTCTATAAAACCGCTATATGTTTAAAATTGGAGTTGCTCTCTTTCGACAACCGCAATAAGAACCTACAATTTATAAAGAAATAAATTAATATAGATGGCGCCAGGGCTGCAAAGGATATTTGTATGCACTCCAGGCGTACGTCGGTGAAGGATATACAGGCTTCGGTAAAATAAAATAGCACTTTTACTGGTTTTTTGCTTATCTTATACTATAAATACGACTATTTCAAAATAGTTTATAGGCCGTTTTGCGTTTTCTGTAACGGTATGCAGACTAAGAGTGGGGTTTTACACATATTCAAATTTATATGAATTTATGGCAAATAGATTATTTACAATTTTCTGTAATAATTTTATATTGTCTCCACAAATTAATAAAATATTTTCGAAGTTATTCGTCTTTTCTGATCTACATAGATTCGAGATTATAGAGCGGATAAAGAAATTACTTTTTATTTTTTTTATTATTGGTGTAGCCTAAATAAAATATATTAACAGCTGCTACATCATTTGGAGTTATTGCTTTTTATCGCCCAACGCTGAAATTGTGTCTGCTGTGCTGTTTGTAAATAAAAAAGCAATTACACTTCCTCTTAAAATTTATGTACACACTCGTGCATCCACCCACCCACACACACACACACAAATAAGAAGGGTGTTCCCTAAATGACGTGTTAGAAAGCTGATTTTTATTGATGTGTTAATTTTATAAATAAAATTTATTTACTTAAACCGCAAGATTGTTTTGAGGTAAAATTGCGTGCTGGAGAAGTGATTGTAATACAATTAGCATAAGTTTGTGTTTACATTAATTATAAATTAATGTAAGCATTTATTCAAATATTTTTTAAAAATATCTTCAATTTTCATGTGTAAAATAACGTCAATGCGGAACAAGTTTGTGAACTTTGCTTCAATTTTGGGTCTAAAAATAGTAGTTTTGGTGGTTAAAAATAGTGGGTAGAGGTTTGTTTTATCATTATTTTTTTTCTGTTTAAAGTCGTTTTTAATTTTAACGCGTTTGGTTTTTTTTTATTTAAAATTTTGTTTTTTAAAACTTGTTTTCTTAATGGAGATATGAGAAATAATTGCTGGGGATCATAAGTAGCTTTTTAATAAACATCAAATTTCATCTGCCTTGCAAACAAACAGGTTATAATTAATTTATAACAATATGATGGGCTAGCAAAATCTTAAGTAGATGAGAAGACTGTTTTATAATGAAAAAATTATGTGCTTAATTTCAGTCAGATTTGCTAATTATACTAAGCAAACAATAGAGTTTTAAGTTAAGGCTAATAATTTTCACATTCGCTATTTTTATTTTAGTTTTTGCTTTACTTAAGTGTTTAATGCAATTTATTTGAGATATTGTATAAGTTAATTTGTTACCCTTTATATTAGGCACAAACATACCCAAACCAATTGAGAATTACATGTGAATAAATATAGCAAGCTTTGAAAAAAAAACAAAAATAATAAAAATTAAGAACATTATATTCGACCGGGTCGAATCTTAAATACCTCCAAATATTTAGTAAGTAAATTAATAATGTTTAACCTGCTGGGTCAAAGTTCATTCAGAACATTTCTGCACCCAATTTTGAAAGTTTCACTCCACGAAGAGTCGCGGGGGAGACATCTCTCCTTTGTCTCAAAAACTTAAAAAGTAATTTTTTTGATAATTGAGTGTAGAAAATAATTTTTCTATAGGGTCATTTAGGGGCAAAGGTGGGCGGAGAGGAAGATCTTACCTTCGTCGTTAAAATTTAAGGAATACAATTTATTAAATATTTACACTAAAGGGGTCGGGGTGCAAAAATTATTTTTTTTTTATTTTATATCTTCGCGTTCCACGCTTTCGATCTTTTTGTTTATTTATTTTATATTAAACCCACAAAAAACAAAGAGAATGCAAAGCAACAGACAAATATACATACATACATTGTTATGTTTGTACATAGGCTACATACGTTGCTGTCTTGCTATCTCATTTTTATATATGTACGTATAACCACGTCACTATTCTCTTTGCTATTCATAAGATAAAACCGAAGATCAACATAAAACACTTTTTTAATATTACTCCAAATTAATACTCCGAATTAAAACACTTAAATCTCCGCTCGCCGATATCGGAACGCCTTAATTTTTGGCCGAAACCCGCACTAGCGTTTTAATCCAAAAATTAATAAAATCGGCTATGAATTTCTGGAGAAAATCGCGTCTGAAAATTATATGAAAATCGCCCAATAATCACTTTCAATACCGACTGCCAAGCAACAACAACAAACAAACAAACTCTTACACTTACACTTGCGTATGTATTGAAACTGATAGTTTACTGCCCTAGAGGCGCGCGTATAGATGTTAACACATCAAAATATATCATTTACTTAACAAAATTACAAAAAAGCTTTAAAAATCATATATTGTTTTTTAGAGTTGGGTTCAGTTCTTCTTAGGGGAACCTTTTTACCGGTGGTCCGATTTAGTCCATTTATGAATCCGCGCTATCCTTCTAAATTTATCTATACCAAATTTCAAGGGTCTGGCTCTTTTCGTTTGGACTCAATTGTGATTTCCACAGACGGTCGGACGGACGGATTTCATCACTGTTCAAGAATATATACATTTTATGGGGTCTTAATAGGATATTTCTCTGCGTTACAGACGGAATGACAAAGTGAATGCACCCTCCTATTCTTTTTTTGGAGAGTATAAAAACAATAAATAAATTCTATCAGTTTTGAATCCTTCTTTGAATTGGTGTTTGAAATAGTTATTATTTTAAATTGTTTTCATTTTATTTATTTATTTTTTTATATTAAAAACAAAAAAAAACCACAAAAATTGTTTTTAGGTTATAAATTTAAAAAAAAAAATGTTGTTGTACATATTAATCTTAATTATAATTACAGCTCTGAGTAAGACATCCAGTGGATATCGCAATATCGGGTAATAAAATATTTCAATTTCTTTTCTGTATTTCTATACGGTTTAAAAAAGCTTATGGTTACTCATTTTAAAAACGAATTTTTCACATTAACGGCATTTCAAAGAAATTAGCGTGTAATTAGAGTTGTGAAATGTTATAATATTCAATGTGCCAAATGTTTATATTTTTATTATTTACCAGCAAGAAATTGTAACTGTTTGTATATTAAAATTAAGGCATAAAAGAAAATCTAATCTTATTACTGAGAAACACGTTAGATAAAAGTACATCGGCGGACCACCGAAGTGCCCTTTTAAAATTTACAAAAAAATAACGTAAAAATATTGGAAATATAACAACAACTTAAAAGATAATTATACCGACAACACAATTAAAACAAAACAATCTTTCGAAAAATAATGTATTGTTTTCGAAGGTCACTGCCATGCATATCTCACTTTATGGTTATTTTGAAAAAGGCCGATAAATTCCGATCGCGATATCAAGCAAAACTGCCAGACTGCGCAATAACTGCTACACCAAAGTGCGCAGTGAAAACTAAAAACTATGATACGTACCATTTTTTATTTTTTTAATTTCAATTTTTTATTATTAAACAAACATTTTTATCTCATTGTAGTTTTTCAATTAAAAAATCATGTTTTGCCCGACAAGTGGGTGTTTTTCGTGTAGCCGACAAAACTCCATTAAGATAACCAAAAATAATTACTGGCATTGTAAATGTTCAACTAAATAAAACGTTTAGATTCCAATGAAGATATTTGAAAAAAAATAACAAAAACTAACATTAAACCTGCATTTAAAATAAAACAATTAGCAGTAAAATGAAAAGTAAGAAAACAATTAAATCTAGGTCGAGAGTTTTTTATTTTGTGTGTAATTGTAACGTAATTTACACTTCAGCTTGCAAAATCGTGTCTATTGAAATTTGAAATCACTTTAAGCATTTGGGATTTACAAAATTTTGCTTCCTTGCAAATTTTTAAATATTGGCTTACATAGGGTCCGCCAAATAACTTTGTTTTTTGAAAATGCTATAAAAAAAACTACTGAATATTTTCTGAAATTTCCTTTTTTATTTGAAAGTACAATCCTTCCGGTTAATAATGGAAAATAATTTCATTCAAATGGCTGCATGGCCCGATAACGATCGTCATTGACTGTAACGGCCACTCTTTGCTCATTTTCGAAGAAAAATGGCCAAATTATGCCTCTGGACCAAAATCCGCACCAGACAGTGACTCGTTTTGGGTGCGTCGGCTTTTCAATGTATGCGTGCGGGTTTTCTGTGCCCCAAATGCGACAATTTTGCTTGTTTACATACCCGCCAAGATCAAAATGAGCTTCACCTAAAAAGATGATTTTTTTGGCGAAATCTTCTGTAAGTCGATCGCAGGCCCACTTAGCGAAGCGAAAACGCATTGGATGGTCAACCATTTTCCTTCAGCGGAAGGATAAAACTAATTATCTGTCAAATCAGAGATGAGCTAAGTGTTACCATTCACGAAATAAGCACTAGTTGAAAAAGAAAACGTTAGATTGCGGACCCTATAGTAAAAAATGAGCTAAATCTTGATTTATTGCTTCCAAATAGTAGTAAATCAATAGACTTGAGAAAATATTATAAAATTATATAATTTGTCATAAAGATTTTAACGCGGGCAAAAACAAATAATAAATAAAATTAGTACATGTGCATTAAAACTTACTAATTAATCTCTAGCAACAAAAACACTGTTCTAAATAAAAAGCTAAATAAAAACTGTCTATGCGTAGAGTTTTTAATAAAAGTTTGTCTCCACCCATAATTAAATCCATTTTATAGGCATTATAAACGCTTAACTCCAATCTATGCAACCATGCAGCCGGCCATAAATAAACATCCATAAAAACTATTACTCGTATATGGGGCATTCCAATTTAGCATAACAGGCTGTTAATATGAGATATAATCGGTGTAATTTCAAAACCGCCAAAAAAAGAAAAAAAAGTAAATGTGTTTTTTTTTTTAAAACACAGAACTGGGCACAGTGGACTAAATATTACAAATAAAACTCTTATGTAATAGTTTTTCAATAATTCCTATTTTCAAAAGTTAATAAGAAAAAAACTCACAAATAGCATTCAGTAAAAGAATAAAAAGGTGCACTTTTTAAAACGCTTATTTAAAATTTTTTTTAAAGAAATTCGTCTAATCGCTAAACAAATAATCGGCGTCAGCGAATATATACGACGTCTTTTCAATACATAAGGTACATTTTCATTTTTCTCCAAAAAATTTTTATTTGTTCATCATTTTGTATTTCCTCCCTTCAAATCAGTCCCCCTTAAACATAATACACTAGTCACTAGTGCCAGAATTTTTGTACTCTCCAAAAAAGAATTGAAGCGTACGTTCACTTTGTCATGCCGTGGCAGCGAAATAACCCCATAAAGTATATATATTCTTGATCAGTGACGAAATCTAAGACGATCATTGTCATGGTCGTTCGTCCCTCTGTGGAAATCATGATTCATTTCAAACGAAAAGGGTTGGACGCTTGAAATTTGCTTTAGATAAATTTCGAAGTACAGCATAAATCAAGTTCTTAAATGGGCTGAATCGGGCCAGAGGGAAAACAGTTCCCCTAAGAAGAACTAAACCAACCTCCAAAAAACAACATTATATATAAGGTGTTTTCGAGATTATGTTAAGTAAATGATATAAATCAGGAAAATTCATTTTTGTACCCGCCCATTTTGTGGGCGTTGAGGTAACTTATTGCAATAAATATTTAACAAATTGTAATTCTTAAGCCGACATTCCTTAAAAATTGAATTTGTGAGTTTTTACGGCGATGGTAAGATGTTCTCTGATCTTCCCCTGCCCTACCCAAAAAATTTACTTTTTAAGTTATTCGACAAAGGTGAGGTGTTTCCTCCACAACCCTGTCCAAATAGAGTTTTCAAATTGAGCACCGAAAAGTCTTTAAGGGAACTGAAGCACCCGTTCCTATTTGTGCGCGTTAATATAAAATATTAATTGCAGAAATAAGTTAAATTGTTTTTATGCTTCAGCCATGCTGCTCCTATTTGGGGGGTATATAAGATTGGACTCGGTGGAATGTAACGTTCTTAATTATTTGAACAAATTAAGTTGATTTAAGGAAATTATTTTGTATTCGAATTTTCGAAATCAATTTGACATTTGTAGGTTTTATTTTTAACATAAGAAAAAAATATATATAACAAATTTGGTTTATTGTTATCTTCAAATAGCAAAGCAAACAAAAACACCCTATAAAAATGCAATATGCGTTTATGTATACTCACGTGTTTTGCTCCATAAAACTACTTTTGCGCAAAAACAATTTTTTTTTTGTTAAAATGTATGGGAAAATTTTTAATTTTCGAAAAACTGAAACAAAAACTAGTTGTGCTCCAAAACAAGTCGAAATTAGGTGCTGCAACACAGTGTTGCTCATATAATTGGATTATACAACTCGGTGTTATCTTCCAAAGGTGATTGAAAAATTAAAAAAAAAAACATTTTAATTATTTGAAATATTTCATGTGGTCAAGTATGTCTCTATGTACCTGCAACTCACTGGTTCTAATACCAAATCATCAGTAGACTTTAATTCCAAAATAACAAAACCTCTCAGCTTATAAATAAACTTCCAAAAATTAATTGAGAATTATACAAGCAAAACCAAAGGATTTGGAATTTTAGAAAACACAACAAGCAAATTTTATTCAATATAAATCAATTTAATTTTATTGAGACAATATGTCGCATAGAAGATTTCAAAAATTATGTATGCATTTTTATTAGTCGAACTTTCTTATGTAAAATTAACGATTTCAAAAATTTTAAAAAGTTATAAAAAGATTTTGTTTATTTTTCAAATGATTTTAAATTTAATGTGTGCTATAATTTGTGTATATATTTTTGCTGTATGGTAAACATTTTGTTTGTTTGTTTAAACATGAATGTTAAAATAATTACGAAAATTCGAACACCAAAACACTTAAAACATGTTTTACGTAAAACCAGTGGTTTTGCACGTAATGGAAACGCACCATAACATGGAGTTTTTAGCAAATTCTATTCAACAAATAAAATCAGCGCCATGTTCATTCGTACTAAAATGTCACTTTTTCGGAGTTGTAACTCACCAACAATGGATGCCCCAAGGTTGCATTTGTAAGAATAACAGGTGCCTTGCACAGACAAATTTCGAAATAATTTGGAGCAAATTAAGTCATATGAAATAATAATTGGAAAATCATGTCACAAATAACTTAATTTGGGCCAATGAAATGATTTGGGCGGAATCACGTATATGGAAACGTACTATTATTGTCTGTATTATTTTTAAATACAGTTTTATTTGTTCACTTCTTGAGGAATGACCCATATATTATCATATTAAATGATGTAGGTACTGTATTCACCATATGTATTATAAACTACTTCAATGCTCGCAAGATAAACATATTGGCGTATTGCTGAGCATATCGTGGCGGCAGATAAACTGTACTTTACTCTTTTAAGCGATTATATCGTCACTTGTAGTGCTACTTGCCCACATATTATACACACTTTTCCATTTCGTTGTTGGAGTGGAAAAATCATTTTACAAGTTAACAATAGATTAACCAAATAGAACACTTGCACTTCAATAGTTTATTTGATATTTGTAATTTTCTACTTAAACTAGCACTTGTACCTGCCAAAACATTTCGAGTACTTTAGCATATATGTATTTGTGGGTTTCCACATGCGTATATATGTGTTCTAATATATTTTTGTAGACTAATGTATTAAACACATTCACGACAACAGGCTACCGACTACAAGCTGTCAGAAATAGAATACCCCTGTTTATATGGGAATGATTATTTTACCGGCTACACGGCAGGTTTTTGTCCGTGCTACTTTTGTGGTTGTAGTCAAATTAAACTAATAAATAAATTAGTGCTGCCAACACAGTGAAACATCTTAAATAAATAAGCGTTTAAAAATATTTTCAAACTGGTTAAGAATATGAAAATTGTTAAAAATAAAAAAATGGAATAGTCCTTTCAACAACAAAAATTATTTTGTAATATTTATTTCTTTGCGTTCTCTCTCGGCTTTTATTTTTTAATATTATTTATTTATTATTTTTTATTTTATTTTAATTTATATTGAGCTTGAGGCTTATTTTTATAAAAATTATTTATTTTATATTTAGTTCAATATTTCGATATCCTCTGGATATCTTCTTCAGGATAAAATTATTTATAATAATTTAACAATAACAAAATTTTTTATAAATTATATAAACTTAAATATTTTTGTTGTTTTTTGTTTTTACATAAAAAAAAATTGAAAATGAATGAAAAATTTTTTTCATACATTTTTTCATACATATTAAAAACATTTCAAAATTGAAACTTTTTTCTTTCCTGTCTACATTATGAAAATTGAAATTTGAAATTCTATTATTTCAAATTTCAATTTTCATAATGTAGACAGGAAAGAGAAAAGTTTCAATTTTGAAATGTTTTTAATATGTATGAAAAATATTTTTCATTCATTTTCAATTTTTTTTTATATATAAAAACAAAAAACAACAAAAATATTTAAGTTTATATAATTTATAAAAAATTTTGTTATTGTTAAATTATTATAAATAATTTTATCCTGAAAAAGATATCCAGAGGATATCGAAATATTGAACTAAATATAAAATAAATAATTTTTATAAAAATAAGCCTCATGCTCAATATAAATTAAAATAAAATAAAATAATCAAAGGCTGAAAAAATAGAACAATATTTTATTATTTTTTTTATTTTTTTTTGTAGTAACTCCTAAAATATAGGCCCCATATAAATGATATGAGTATCATTTCAAAGTACTCCAAAATGTATATCTATTGTTAGACATATTTTTCAAATTTATTCACATATTGGAAGTATTATTAAATTTTGAAAATTTGTACCTGTTTTTTCAGTAAAAATTCTATTATTTTGAATACTCTAATTCTGTATATATTTGATAGCCGTTATCGATAAAAGACGTTAGTTAGGTCACAAATGAATTAACTCATAAACTCATTTTCATAGTGCCATAACAAAAAAGGACATCAAAATGTATTTATTACAAATGCAAAAACAATAAAGATCTAAACAAATAAAGTATTTTTATTATTAATTTTGTTTCGGTCTATAATTAGATTTAGAATAAGCGCTTCTTTATATGTGAAAGTGGCACCACTAGAATGAGATGTTGACAATGTAGCTGCCGTCTCAAAAATAATTAAGTAGCTGACTACGACGCGACGATTGTAGCCAACGGCTTTTGTAGTCGTGTGTTCGTGTGGCCTGCTGTTTGGAATGTGTTTAATGTATAAAGGGATTACACGTTTCTTGCAACAGTTTCCGAAATAAGAAGACGGTTTTATAATTCCATGCATTTTTGAATTTCCCTCGCAGTAACTTTAAATGTAAACATTGTTGACGTCAAATACCATATATTAATAGACTACTGTCAAATTTAGTTCAATCAGCGTGATTCAGTTTGTGTTTAATAGCCGTAAAAAGTGGACAACCTGGTAAATTTTAACAAAAGGGGAAAAATATCATCGCTGAGACCAACGAAAGACTTGATATATGGGAACTCAGCAATATCAATTTTAATGGTTAAGAAATGGTGGTCGTACCAGCACAAGTAATGACAAAAGTTCAGGAGTTATATTCCGTAAATCGCTGAAGCTGAAACTAGGTTAGGTTAGGTTAGGTTAGCAGGTTGCTGGTAAAGGAAAAAAAAAGAGAATCCAGCCCACTTGGGTCCAATTATGTTGATCCCTTTGTGATACCTGTATTAAGGAAGAGTGAAAAGATAAGAGATGAGGAAGAAGTAGGGATAGTCGAAGTTAAGGTAAGAAAGATAGTAAAGAAGATAGTAAAGAAGAAAATGGGATACATAATGAAACTAAATCGTTAAAAATCAAACAGTATTTTAAGCTGCATAAGTATTTTTGGTGGCGTATTTTGTATACTAATTATTTGTTCTCTAGCAAATAGGTAAATACAAGATAAGCCCCTAAAAATATGCACAATATTC
Organism: Linnaemya tessellans; assembly: GCA_951800035.1. Classification (NCBI taxonomy): domain Eukaryota; kingdom Metazoa; phylum Arthropoda; class Insecta; order Diptera; family Tachinidae; genus Linnaemya; species Linnaemya tessellans. The sequence continues at coordinate 27,592,503 of OX637534.1, forward strand.
TTTTAACTCTTAGATTTGTAGCGAAGAAGTTTTAGCTTTGGCGTGTTACGGAATATGGCTAAAAGTCACCCAAAGGAGTCACACTCAAAAAATCGTCGATAAAATTTATGGAATAATATTGGACAATCGAAGAATGAAAACACGTGAGGTGGCTGCGACTGTAGACATTTCAGCTGAAGATACATCCCATATTACATTAATTTCTTGGACATGAAAGAGTTTTCCGCGAGGTGGGTGCAGCGATCAAGACAATGAACACGTGTGTGGGGAGTAAGGCAAAAATCCATACATTGGACTACGAAGTGCTGCCCCATCTAGTTTATTCTCCAGATTTAGCCAATTGCGACTATTTGCTTTTGCCAGACCTAAAAAATTGCTGACTGGTAAGAGATTTGGATCGAATGACGAGATCACCATCGAAACAAAACGCCTATTTTCAGGTTCTTTAGAAAATTTATTATTTGGAAGGAATAACAAGTAAAAACGTTATATTCGACCGGGTCGAATCTTAAATACCCTCCAAATATTTAGTAAGTGAATTTAAAATGTTTAACTTGATGGAACAGAGTTCTTTTATATAATATCGTATGTCAACGCCCACTAAAGGGGGTGGGGTTCAAAAAATAGACAATATCATGTTTTCCACAGACGAACGTATGGGCATTGCTAGACCGTCTTAGACTTCATCACTGGTCAAGAATATATATACTTTATGGGGTCCAAGTCTCTTTTGAGGGTATTAAAACTGTATTTTGGCGGGGTCGCTCTGGCAAGGTCTGTGGGGGACTCATTTCACCTTTGTCATAAAACTCTAAAAATAAATGCTTGGGATAATTATATACAAAATAAAATTTTTTATTTATTTTTGGTAGGGTCATTTAGGTGGCAAAGGGGGAGGAGGGGGTAGGGTAGAAATAGGCAGTCATAAAACTCTAAAGATAAATGCTTGGGATAATTGTATACAAAATTAAAATTGTTTCCTTTTTTTTGGTAGGGTCATTTAGAGGATGAAGGGGGGATGAGGGTGTAGGGCAGAGTAGTACCATGTTTCGTCTCAGTTTCGTCATTAAAGCCTAAAAATTTTAGTTTTAAGAAATATAGGCTTAAGTAAAACAATTTGTTAAATTTTTATGCTATTTTTGCATATAATAACGCCCACTAAAGTGGGCGGGGTCCAAAAATAATTTTTGTTTATTGTATGGATCCAAGTTTAACGCGTTGGACCATATTTGACATAAAAATATAACATTTGCTTAACAAAATAACCAAAAAACTAAAAATTATCTTGTTTTTTCTGGGATGGTTTAGTTCTTCTTAGGGGAACTTTTTTCCCTCTTGCCCGCTTTAGCCCATGTCCGAACTTAACCTGCTCTAAGCTTCAAAATATATTTATAGCGAATTTCAAGAGTCTAGCTCTTTTCGTTTGGACTGAATCGTGATTTCCATAGACGGACGGACGGACGGACGGACATGCTCAGATCGTCTTAAATTTCATCACTGATCAAGAATATATATACTTTATGGGGTCTCAGATGGATATTTCGATGCGTTACAAACGGAATGACAAAGTGAATACACCCTCCAAATTCTTTTTGGGAGGGTATAAAAAAATTTAAAATCACTGGACTAAATGTATTGATATAAAAGGAGATGTTGAAAAATGAAACGCATAGAAAAATCGAAATTGATCCAGCAAATTCCCTAAATTGTTAAAGGCATGCAAACAGCACATAGACGACAGCAGACAGCAAGCAGCAATATGTCGAAAATAAAATCCTTGTGTTTAAATGAAAATGATTATTTTGAGGGCAGCACAGCAGCAGGACTGCACAACAGCATTTGCTGCTGCTGCCAAGTTAGGCTATTTTCTATTTTGACGGGCAGCAATAAACAAATATAGTGTTGCCATTATGTATATAAATTGGAAAAATAAGAACAACAACGTGTTTTTAATACTAAAACATAAAAGAACATTACAAATATACAATATAGAAATAAATTTATGTGTTTTTATAGTTTTTCGTGATATTATTACATGTTTTATCAATAACTTTAATTTTGTTGATTATAATATATATATATTCGGCATCCCTGTTGTTATGTTGTTGCTGTGTTCAAAATAATTATGACGCTGACTTCATAGCAGCATTTGAAGTTGGCAGCATTTGAAGCCGTGAAGTTGTGAAGTCTGCTGTCGTCTATGTGTTTAGAACTTTAGGCTGCAAAACCTATAAATATTTTTTAAGGCAAAGAGTTTTGGAATATTCAGGGCAAGTTGGAAACTCCTGCTTGACACATCGGCTATTCGAAATAGGCAATTTATTTTTTAATCAACAAATAGTACTAAAATCGTCGTCCTCTTGCAATTTAGCATTTGCAATACATATTCATCTCTGTTGCAAAATATTTGTTTATGAGTCACGGGCAAACCAAGGATTAGTTTTCATATTGACGAAAAAAAAAACAAAAAACAAAAAGAAAAAAACAATCATATAAACTAATTAAAACTTCACAGACGCAGATGTACAAGAATTCCACACCCATGCCGAGCATTAAGCATGCAGAGCAGTTCAATTGACACCACGCAAAGCGCTGCACCAGATACAGCAGACAGAAATAAGAAGAAATATGTTGACAACGATGATGTCTGAGTTTGAACAGAAGGGCGTTTAATTTATGAATTATATGCCGGTTTTTTCTTTTTGTTAGTTATATTTACAACAAATGACTCATTAAAATAAACTTGTTTTTTAAGCTGTGGCTTCTACAAATCAATTGTATTCAAGCACAGCAAAATAATATAAAAATTATGCTGAATAATTTTAAGCCCCTGATAAATGATAATTATTTTGTATAAACATTTATAAATAGAAATCTTAAGTTTGTAGTAAAATATTAACTGCCGTGTAGCCATAAAAAATAATGTACGCTTAAAGAGTTTCAGATGAAAATGTATTTATAGCATTTGAATATTGCTGAGACAAATTGGCACAGAATTTACAATATTGAATCCACTTGAGAGGATTGATTTTGTAAGCGAGTTTCTGATGCTTTGGAGATAAACTGGCCATCGCCTGGTCTCTAAATTACTCCACATTTATTTGCTTTTATTTCTACTTAAAAACAAGTTGCTAAAATATCTTATGATTTCTTTGATATTAATAAAATTTAATTTTGCACTTTAAAAATTTTAATTTTGTTTAAAAAAATTTCAAAATAAATAAGCAACATTCCAGATATTATCACTTGTTTTTATTTTTATACAAAGTAAATATTTAACATAAAAACAAATAAAACTTTCGAATAGGTTGTGCCGAATCTTATATACCCTTCGCCGACGTACGTGTGGATTATATAAATATATTCGTTCCAAAAGTGCAGCCATTTTTTATCCCTCTGATTTTTAGTACAAATTTACTTCTTTCTAAATTATAAAATATGTTTATGATTGCCAAAGAAAAAATTAGTTTTATTTAGTTACAATTTATTCTATTATTTTTTCAATATTTCGGTACCCGCTAGACATATTCTGTAGGGTAACACTGAAATTGATATTAAATTAAAAATGAATGACGACATCGACGTCGTATTAAGGCGACAGTAAAAAATTTTTGCTCGTTCACTCTTTTTCGACAGCAACTGACTACTGTAGTGTATTTTAATAATATCGTTTTAAGGTAAAATAAAAAGGTAAGTATTTCTAAGCACTTCTGCCGCTTTAGTCCAGCGTTCGCACGCCGTATTGTTTTGAGAACCAATAAAACACTTGTTTGCCTTGTGTTAAGATTAATTCTGATTTTATTAAACTTATTTCTGCGCTTATATACTAAACTTATGTCTGTTCAGCATAATTGAATCAAAATCAATTCTTGTATTGATTTTGCATAATGGAATAAAATTTGCCAAAAAAAATATCTAAATGTGGCAACTAAGTATTTTTACGACTTTGTGTACGTCAATGAACTTCATGGTGTTGGAAGAACTTTTTGAAACCAAATTGCAACTAAGCATTTTTGTGTTCATGGTCAAGTTGTATTTAAAATGTGCCAAGTTCATTGACGTAGTTATGTTGTAATTTAATATGAACAATATTATTATGAAATGTGTTTTTGTATTGTGTTAAAAGGGTGGTGCATAAGTATGTGTACACTACACCCTTACCCTTTCAGATTTGGGTTTTATTAAAAATAGACATTTTTTTTTGTTAAATTTAAATTTTAGATAAAACTTGTTTAGTAATTTTTACATTATATTTTAATAAATTTTGTGTTGGCTTAAATGTAAGTATAAAGTAAGAGATTAAGGTCTTAATATTAATTTTCTTTTATTCTTATGTGGTTAGTGGATATATATTTTTTTAATAAATTTTTATGTATTAATTTTTCTTTATTATTTTCAATTTCTATTAGTACATTTACCTCTTTTATATCTAATATCTTGTATGGACCTTTGTAAGGTGGTTCATTTTTTCTCCTATTTACTACTTTAACCAATACTAAATCTCCTATTTTAATGTCTATGCTATTCTGCTTATTAACTGACTTTAATTTTCTTTTCGTTTTAACTTCTAAAATTATATCTCTTGCTCTTTTTAGTGAGTAATTAAGTCTAGCTTTCAATTCATTTGTATAATTATCAAGATCGTAAAGTTTTTCATGCTTTCTGAATTCATCATTTGGTAGTCGAGGTAGTTTTCCAAATACCAATTCAAATGGTGAATAGTCTGTGTCACTATTGGGTGTTGTGTTAAAGGCAAACGTAAAGTATGGTATCCATTCGTGCCAATTTGTATCTTCCACAAAATTTATAAAGTACTCGTTTAGAACTTTATGGTTTCGTTCTACGGTACCTAGAGTCTCGTGGTGGTACGGGGTTGAGAAATGTTGGTTTATTTTTAATAAATCACAAATCTCTTTCATTAATTCATTTGTAAATTCTGTACCTTTATCAGTTTTTAAAATGTTAAATAGTCCATACTTTAGAACTACTTGTTCTACTAAAGTTTTAGCTACTGACTTTGCATCTTTTGTTACTATAGGGTACGCTATCACATATTTTGTTAATTCGCATTGCATTGTAAGTATATATCTATAATTGTCCGATGGTCGCAGAGGACCTACTGTGTCTACTACTACTGTGTCGAAACTCTGTGTAGGTGTGTCTGTAATAGTAAAAGGTTCTTTTGTATGTTTATATTGTTTATTTTTCTGACATGAATCGCAAGTTTTTATGTAATTTTTTACCATTCTGTTCATATTTTTCCATATGTATCTTTGTTTTAATTTGGAAATAGTTTTTCTAATTCCGAAATGTCCACTATATGGTTTATTGTGGAATTCTTCAATCAATCTATACTGTTTTATATTCTCATTTATTCTCTTTGGCATTTTATAAATTATTATTTCAATTTCGTTATTCTGCAGATTATTATATTCTTTTTTCAATTTCTCGGCCGTTATATATTTAAATATTTCATCATTATTATATAGTACGTACTTTTTAATTTTTAAATTCTTTAATTTTAATAAAAGTTTCTCCATAAATGTTTCGGAAAACATAGGATTTTCGCTTTTATTACATATTATACTTGTAATATTTTTATTCAATGCATTGATTTCTTTATCTTTCATATCTTTTAATTCGTGCTGCAGCTTTTTATCATATATAAATTTTATTCTTTGAAGCTTCTTAATATCATTAATTGACGTGCATTCCCACATACGGAGGTGATCAGTCTCTTTTGGAGATATGCCGTTCTTTTCTTTATTTTTCTCTAATATTTTGTTCTTATTTTGGTTAACCATTCCGCGCGTTATTGCCAATGTTTTCTTTTCTTTTTCATCAATATAGATTGGAATCATGTCTTTTAATATTTGCGAATTTATTTCAATTCTTGATAATGCATCTGCGTTTGTATTATTTGAACCTTTTTTGTATACAATATCAAAGTCATAGTCTGATAGTTCTAGTCTAATTCTAGTTAATTTGGAGGATGGATTTTTATGTGAAAATAGAGCAATGAGTGGTCTGTGATCTGTAACAACCGTAAATTTTCTGCCGTATAGGTAAGGTCGGAAAAATTGTATACCCCAGTGTATTCCTAGCAATTCTTTTTCGATTACAGATTTATTTCTTTCATGTTTGTTAAGGGATTTACTAGCGTAAGAAATGGGTAAGTCACTTCCAATGTTGCCTTGTGAAAGTATTGCACCTAACGCAACATTTGATGCGTCTGTAGTTAGTATGAACCGTTTATTGAAATCTGGATATTGTAGTATAGGTGGGTTTTTTAGGCTGTCTCTTAAAGTATCAAATGCCTTTTGGCAATCTTCTGTCCAGTTGAAAGTTATCTTTTTTTTTAGTAAATTATTCAAACTGTTAGCCGTTTTGGCAAAGTCTGGTATAAACCGTCTATAGTAATTGCAAAAAGCAATAAATCTTCTAACGTCATCAGCGTTTCTGGGTACAGGATATTTTTCGATTACTTCATATTTTGTCGGATCGGTTTTGATACCGTCCTTTGTGATTAATTGTCCTAGGTATAAAACTTCTGGTTTTAGGAAACAACATTTTTCAGCATTAAGTTTCAAATTATAATGTTTAAGTCTTTCAAATACTTTAATGAGATTCTTATTGTGGTGTTTTAGACTGCAACCGAAAACAATTATGTCGTCAACATATAAAAACGCTTCTGTTTCTAACCCTGATAATGCTATAGTTAACATTCTCTGGAAGCTGTTTGATGATATTTTTAATCCGAAGGGTAACCTATTAAATTGATAATGTCCACTATTGGTGGAAAATGCTGTTAGAGGTCGTGACTCATGGTCTAGTTCGATTTGATGGAAAGAACTTGTCATGTCTAGGGTAGAAAAATATTTAGCTCTTCCTAATTTGTCTAATATATCATCTAGTCTTGTTAAAGGAAATTTGTCATTTACTATTTTATTATTTAAACGTCTGTAGTCTACGACCAAACGCCATTTCTTTACATCGTCTTGTCCTTTTTTGGGCACTAGAAGTAATGGTGAGTTATATGGGCTAGTTGATGGTTCAATAATGTCTTCTTTCAGTAGTCCTTGTACTTGTTTGTCTATTTCACTTAGTTGTGTTTGTGGTAGACGGTAATTTTTTATATATACTGGTGTATTATCTGTAAGTTCAATGTTCTGTTTGTAGAAATTATTGGTTGTTAATTTTTCATCTTCAAGGTGAAATATTTCTTGGTATTGTCGCAAAATTTTGTATAGTATGTGTTTATTTTCTTGATTAAAATCTTGAAAGTTCACTGCTTTAAGGAGTTTTTGGAATCTTTCTTCCGAAAAGTTCTGATCTGTGGCTTTAAAAATATGAAAATGTATAAGTGGTATTGTAGATATATTTACGCTTGAAATTTTTGTCGGTAATTCTGTAGTGTTTAAGATTTTGACGTGCCTGTAGCCCTCTTTTGGTACAATTGTATTTGCTACGAAAATGCCCTTTTGTATTTCTTTATTACATACTACGCTATCCTCATTAATGTTAATATTTATTCTTACAATTTTTTCCGATCTTGGCGGTATAATGATAGTTTTTAAATGTTCGGTATTAATTTCGATTGGAATCGTTATTTTTTCTCCATTAATAAACGCATTTATTTTGTATGTATCATAATCTATTTTGCAACTGTATCTGTAGAAGAAATCTATTCCTAAAATTCCATCGGTTCTAATTGGAAAGTCATTATTAACTATATAAAATTTATGTGTTATTTCCTGTTCATTTAATTTGAAATCTAGGTTTGTTGATCCGAGAGTATATATCGAATCTTGTGTTATACCATTAAGTTTACAAATGTCTTCGTTGAATATGTTATAGCCATACAGGACATTTTCTTTACATAGAGATATGTCTGAACCAGTGTCTATTAAGAAAGTTAAATTGTAGTTTATGTTTTTAACTGATAAGTAGATAAAATTTGATGTGTCTGTTTTTATGGTAAATATTCTTAGTTTTCCCTTATTGGAGTATCGTTCCGAAACTCCAGGGTATGGTCGTTTCCCTGTTGTATAGTGTTGACATTAGTTTGGCTGTATCTTTGGTTATATCTAGGTTTGTTGTGGAGATTTTGGTCTCTATATCTGGAATTGTTGTAGTCGTTTTGATAATTTCTCCTATTGTTATTTCGGTTAAAGTTCACATTGTTATACGTGCTTCTTTGGTTTTTATTAAAATTGTTATGTTGTTGAGTGGTATTATAATTTATTCTGTTTCTGTTTGGTATATATCTAAAGTTTGGATTATTTCTTTTAGTGTTCCTAAATCCTGAATTATTCGCGTTTGTACCATTATAACTACCTCTTGTATTGTTATTTATTCGCAAAGTTTTAAATGTATCGGATAGTTCTAATGACCTTTCTTGCGCACTTGCAATGTCATAAGCTTGTGATATTGTTTTAGGCTGAGCTGCTATCACAGCGGTTCTTATGTCACTGTATAAACCTTCTTGAAAAGTTTCCAATGCTAATTTTTCATTCAAAGCCCTAATCGTAGAGCGAGCTACTTCGTTTGGACTTTCTCCTAATTCAGATATTTGTATTAATGTCAATTCTGCAATTAGTGTGCTAATTTTTTCTTTGTAATTTAGTACATTGCCTTTTTGTCTGGTATTTTTTAATGCGAAATGTATGCTACTAGCTGTTGTAGTTGTTCTAAAATTTCTGGTAAGGCATGTTTTTAGTTGTTCAAAAGTTTCGGGTATATTTTCTATCATTAAAATGTCTCTGACTTTATCTGTTAATTTTATTGCTACAATATATTTAATTAGATTTTTCTTCCCTTGATCATTAAGTTCAGAGTAGACAATTTCAATCATTGAAAAAAATATATTAAGATGTTTTGCTTTTCCGTCAAAGACTGGAATTGTATCAGAAGCTTTTTTGCTATCGAAATTCGACATGATTATAGAATTTTCAATTTCTGATGAAAGTTTCAATTCTTCTCCTTTATGTACCGTTAACAGTTCAATTGCTGTTAATTTTAATTTTTTAAATTCCTCAATTTTCTTTTCTCTTAAAGTTTTAGGTAGATATCCTGCTAATTTGCCAAATTTCTTACATAGTTGGTTAATCAAATTGTATTTTTCTTTTATAGTATCTTCTGTGTATTTTCTGTTTCTTGATTTCTTAGCATTTGTTATTAATTGTTGAATTTCTTGAAAAATTTGATCCATATGATTTACTTATTTATACAATATATATTTTTATTTTATATATATATATTTTTTTTGTAAGTCTAAAAAAAAATCTTATTGTCTATTAAACATTTTGGACATTAGTCCGTACAATTTGTTTTTTCACATATTGTTTTGCAAAATGCCATAATGCTATTAAAATAAAAACTACTAAAAAAATTATTACGATGTCTTGGCTTATTGCGATCTTGTTGTCATTTATGGCGTAGGCATTGGCCTGTCCTTCGACGTTTGCGTCTGCTATACCCATTTTAATTTCTTCCAAAATTAAATGTTTTTTGTCTTCTTCTGTTACTTCAAATGTATGTAGTTGGTTCATTAAGTTGTTTTCCAGCCTTTGTCTTTTAAATTTTTGAGTTCCGCAATTAAGATTTTCTTTTGAGCGCCTTCACTTATGTTTATTACTCTTTGCAGGTCTTTGCAGGCTTGTTGGAATCTATGTTTCCTCCCTCCTTTCTTTTTCTTTTTTGGGGCTGTTGTCAGCCTAAATTGTTGCAGTTGATTTTTATAGTTTTGTTGCCTCTTCCTGTATTGTTCCAAGGTTATAGGCTTTGGACCTGCCGTTAATGGTGTTGGTATGTATTCTTGTGGTGGTGGAGATTCGTTAGTGTTTGTGGGCACATATTCTTCTGGCACCAGTAACTCCTCCCATTTTTTGAAAATATTGTCAATCTCCTCTTGACTTGACATTCGAAGTATTTAAAACAATATATATTTTGCGGTAAATTTAGCATTAGTTTAAATGTTTGGCAGGATCGCCATGTAGTGTATTTTAATAATATCGTTTTAAGGTAAAATAAAAAGGTAAGTATTTCTAAGCACTTCTGCCGCTTTAGTCCAGCGTTCGCACGCCGTATTGTTTTGAGAACCAATAAAACACTTGTTTGCCTTGTGTTAAGATTAATTCTGATTTTATTAAACTTATTTCTGCGCTTATATACTAAACTTATGTCTGTTCAGCATAATTGAATCAAAATCAATTCTTGTATTGATTTTGCATAATGGAATAAAATTTGCCAAAAAAAATATCTAAATGTGGCAACTAAGTATTTTTACGACTTTGTGTACGTCAATGAACTTCATGGTGTTGGAAGAACTTTTTGAAACCAAATTGCAACTAAGCATTTTTGTGTTCATGGTCAAGTTGTATTTAAAATGTGCCAAGTTCATTGACGTAGTTATGTTGTAATTTAATATGAACAATATTATTATGAAATGTGTTTTTGTATTGTGTTAAAAGGGTGGTGCATAAGTATGTGTACACTACACTACTATTGACATGTTCTATCGATATTATATGTCCTAAAGAATGCTAAGAAATTGTCAAGAGTAATTAATTGTTATCGATAACTTGCAGATAAGGGATAATTTGTTACTGTAGAGTTGATGTGACGTCGATGTCGCCATTCATAATATGGGCGATTAAAATAAAATGAAAAAACTCACTTATATTGAAAAAATAATGGAATAAATTATTACAACGTTATTATGTAATAAAAGCTTATTGTAATAAAAAAATTTTACAAAAAACAAAAGTTCGAAAATTTTATAAAAAATATTCCAAAAAAAGTTTAAACGTTCCAGCTCTGCAGCTGTCTTATTGGCTTTACTGAATTCTAATAGCAATGAATGTCGTTGAAAAATATCAAATATGTTTAATAAATAAAGAAAAACAAATGTTTTAGTTGGTTAATAAAAGTTTCAATTGTCCAAACCTGGAATAGTATTCCTAATTTTATTTCATTCTTCTCAAATTAGAAAATATGTTTAATTAAAAAAAAACAAATATTAATTTTAGTTATTTTTAAGAGAGTAACTGCGAAAAGAAAAAAAAACGAGAGAAGTTATTCAAAAGCTTACAAAAAAAAGTACAATTACCATTCCCTGAATTAGAAGGATTTACACACTATGAATATAGACGTCTTAAGAAATTCATATCTGAGAATTTCTCAATGATTCATATACATAATTATTTTATTTCATTTCACCTCAATTTCGGTTTGTAAAACTGCCATTAGTGTCCAGCTCTTCGATTTTGGACAAAAAAAAAAACAAGAATAAAAAATAATAATGAAATCCATTCAACCAGAAATGAGCACGGTACACTTTCTTAACCCAGCGAGAATTTTGATAATAAAATTCAATAATCTGCAAGTATTGTTCTTTTGTAAGTGCATCATTCATGGTTAAATTATAGACCAAACTGAACATGAACACGAAAACAGCTGAGCTGTCAAAAATAGTGTTGCCAAAATGAAAGTTGCTAAAAAATCATCTAGAAGAATATTTTAGATAGACAAAGATCAGTGCAAGCAATAACTTCACCTATGGACTTGGCTATGAAATCTCAAAATTTTTAGCATAATTAGAATATTACGAAAACTAAAATAATTATTTAATGAACTTTCCTACTACATTTAAATTCCTATTATATTTTAATCACTAGCTTTATAAACAAATCAATTACAGTCATTACGCATTCATTATGCAACCGAAAGTTGTTGACTCGTTTAAAATTGGTTAACACTTCCAAGAATTCCAATTTTATAATTTATTTGTTTTTGCATCACAATGTGCGACTTAATTCATTACAACAACTATTAAATTATTTATTATTATTTTATTGGAATTAAGTTTGTTTAGTTTTTGATATAAACTTGTTTTTTTTTCTAGCGAAAAACAATAAGGGTATTGAAATCTTTAAACTCTTAGAATTGTACAACTTCATTCTACATTAGGGTCACTCAGCCTGTTTGATATGAAAAATGGTAATTGAATATATAAAATTAAATTTTAGTCTGTTTGAAAAACATTTGGCTAATTTTTAACATACAAAAATATTTCCACTGAAAATGAATTAAAAGAAATCCAGAGTTGGTGAACTGCGTGTATTGACATGTAATATGTAACTTTTCTAATTGCTTTTAAATGGGCTTCTTAGTACAAAAAATTAGTTATTTTTATTTTTATGCACAAATAGGAAGAGTTTTCGTTAAAAAAAAAAATCAATGAGTGTTCGAACTCACGGGCGATGTGTTAACACCTTTTTGTTTATTTATTTTATATTAAACCCACAAAAAACAAAGAGAATGCAAAGCAACAGACAAATGTACATACATACATTGTTATATTTGTACATAAGCTACATACGTTGCTGTCTTGCTATCTCATTTTTATATATGTACGTATAACCACGTCACTATTCTCTTTGCTATGCATAAGACAAAACCGAAGGTCAACATAAAACACTTTTTTAATATTACTCCAAATTAATACTCCGAATTAAAACACTTAAATCTCCGCTCGCCGATATCCGATCGCCTTAATTTTTGGCCTAAACTCTTCGTCGAAACCCGCACTAGCGTTTTAATCCAAAAATTAATAAAATCGGCTATGAATTTCCGGAGAAAATTGCGTGGGAAAATTATATGAAAATCGCCCAATAATCACTTTCAATACCGACTGCCAAGCAACAACAACGAACAAACAAACTCTTACACTTACACTTGCGTATGTATTGAAACTGATAGTTTACTGCCCCAGAGGCGCGCGTATAGATGTTAACACATCAAAACTTTTTTAAAAAAATAAAAAAATGCTTAGATTAGGAAAAATACCCCTAATATAAATCCAAATCTCAACAAAACTGCTTAAGTAAATTTTAAATCAATAGTTTTTGTTTTTATTATTATAATTATTATAACAAATAATTCTTTTATTGAAAAAAATATATATAATAAAATAAATTTATATGTAAAAACAAGAATCAATAGTTTATTTAAAAACGAAAACACTTTCAAATTCAAATTCCTTTGCAATTTGTTCACACTTAAAAATAATTATACGATTGCAATTAATTTCCCTCAACAATTATTGGCGACCTTATCCCATCATTTTTACTAAAATGTTTATTTAATTTATTACATATTTAATTTTAATTGATTTAGTTTCTTTTTGAAAAACTTGTTTTTTCTGGTAAGAAAAAATGTAGTCGTATTTAGCTTTTTTGTTGCATCTTTAACCTGACAATCATGTATTTTATTTTATGAATTGATAAGATTCAAGACATTCTTGCCATATGTGAATAAAGCCTTAAATGCCGGAGTGTTCAAATCAGTGTAATGAATAGTTTTAGTCGGCTAATATTTCAGAATCGGTACGAAAAACAGAAATTTTGCCAACAACTTTTTAATGCGAGGTATGTTCAAAAAATTAAGTGAATTTACTACGTACATGCGAATAGCGATTTGTTGTCGAAAAAACTTTATCAGCGCATCTGCTTAAAATTTTGTGGAAAAAGTGCAATTGTGGGCTTAAAAGCTTTATAATGATGACAGTGGCTTGCAGGGATTGTACTCTGAGTCAGAAAAGTGGCACAACACGTCGTAATGATGCAAATTACGATGCTCATCCTGCAGGCAGCAGCACATCAATCCATAAGAATTTTTGAGAAAGTGAAAAAAATTGTTATAGAGAATAGTCGAATAAATTTGAGACAGGTTGCAAAATAGTAGGCCACAAAACAGAAAATTTATTAAGAAAAATTAAAATTTACATAATTGTTAATTTTTCAACGGACTTAAGTTCGAATCTGCATGACTGCAAATGATTTTTATTATTTTATTAATAAATGAATTTCTTCAAATTCTATTTATTATTTTATATTAAGATTGGAATATTAAGAATATTTTCAATAATCATCAAACCAGCAGAACCGATTAGTACTGATTTCGAGGCCGCTACGCCATCTCATCAGCGTTCGTTGTTCAATTTTAACGATTTACATAAGAAAGTTCGACTAATAAAAATTCATGCATAATTTAAATTTACATAATTTTTGAACTGACCTCGTACATAATGAATTTATGCCTTATTATAAGTTTTAGGAGTCTTATCAACTCTCTTAACCAATATCCATTTTATCTTTTTTATAGGTTTCTAGAACACGTACTTGAGGTGAGTCTCTTCTGAATGATCCTTAAAACTCATTTACAATAACGAAGACAAACAAATTTTTAATTGAGAACATATTTTACAAATATTTGCTGCAAGCATGCAAATTTTATAGGATATTTCATATTTTAATAAATTTTTTTTTTGTTAAAGGTTAAGAACCAAAATCTTCTTTATTGTTTTGAAAATTGTTCGTTATGTCCTTTTTTACTTAACTATTTCACACAACACATTGTTTGCAATCTCAAACTGTATATATTTAAGTTATCAATTAAACTACAACAATTTCTTAATACAATTAATTGCTGTTAATTGATAATGAAAGCAAAACTACAAATAAAAATTCAGAATTAAATTACAATAAAAAAAATATGTGAATTTAACCTTCTCTGGTTACCCGATAAGAAGCGGTGGAAAAAAAGAGTCCGTTAAGCGAATAAAATCAGCAATCAATTTTATATAAGATAATGCAGCAGTTCAAATTGGTTTTATTATTTGTTTAAATTGAAAAATTTAAATACAAATTGATTTTTTGCTTGACAACCCAACAACAGCACTAAAAAAAACTCTATCTAAAATTCTTTAATAAAAGTTTTTTTAGAACATTATAAATCGTTAATAAACTATTAATTAAATATTTAGCAACTGGCCAGTTGCAACAACTATTACAGTTTTACTAACAACAACAACTTGATTAATTTCTGTATAAAAAAAAATAAATTAAAATAAAAAAAGTGTTAACGTCTTGACTTGTTTATTAAATGAAATAAATTTAAATATTAATTTGTAGTAATTGTAATACGATGCGTCGTATTCATGTTAGAAAAAAAAACATATATTGCATACAAATTGGCTTGGAATTTGTGTTGTTTATTTGAATAATTAAAATATTAAATTTTAAACGAGTGTAGGATTGATTATTATTGAAATGCACAACTCTGTGAATTTTTGCTTAAATTTCACATATTATTAAATAATATTTTAAACTTAAATCTACACATAACCGCTGCTCACTTAAGTGGCATATTTTTAGTGGCTCGATTTATTCTCATCAGTGTGCATGATCGTAAACATTTTATGTCCCACGTGAACTTTTTTCCAACGTTCAAATGAATAATGTAAACAAAATTTTATTGGATTAATGTAATAAAATTTAAGGGCACATGGCGGACGAGTAATCTTTAAAATTAATGTTTAAATTAATCTGAATTTTATTGCCTAAATTTGTGATCAGGTTTTGTAAATATTTTTCTTTTAATTACATTTGGTTTATTGTAATCAGATTTTGCACTTTATTGATGTCAAAAATGTGTAAAAATATTTAAAAATAAATCTTGTTCACAATCTTTATTAAGAACATACCTGAATAATGTTATTTGATATACATATTTCGGAAATCAATTAAATCAGCTAATTTTCTTCTTAATAGTTTTAAGGGGCTGAAATTGTCACAAAATAGTTAGAGCCTATAAAATAGATATTTCTATATATTTTTGTTAACATTAATTCAATTTGAATCTCATTGTAAGTCTCATTTATATATATCACTTCAAAAACGTGCATAAAAAAAGACAGATAAGAACATTATATTCGACCGGGTCGAATCTTTAGTACCCTTCAAATATTTAGTAAATAAAAGCTTCATATTGTCCGGGTCCCTTTGGGAAGGACCGTGGGGGAGACATCCTACCTTTGCCATAAAACACTAAAAACTAAATTTTTGGGGTTATTAAGTGTAAAATAAAAAAAAATTGTTTTTGATAGGGTCACTAAGGAGACAAAGGGGCTGAGGGGGGGGGGGGGAGGGGCATAAGAAGATCACAGAACATCTCAGCTTCGTCCTAAAAGCTGTAGAATTCGATTTTTAACGAATTCAAGCTCAAAGAATACAATTCATTAAATATTTACACTATTTTTCCATGCAATATGCTACTTCAACGCCCACTAAAGGGCGGGATCCAAAAATAGACTTTCCGGATTTTCTGGCTGCAAGTTCAACGCTTTAGACCTTCTTTGACATAAAAATTTGCCTAGTTTTTTCATTCCTAATATCATCTTTATTTACATTTACTTTTTAACATATTTACAATTTTGCGAGATTTATCTATATAGGCAGATATTACAACGAATAAAATAATGAACATAAAAATTGAAAATTTATTTAATTTTAATATATAATAATGTTTAAAGGAAAAATAGGAAAAACCTTTATCAGATAATGGAAACTCATTCTGAAATTTTAACTGACGATTTGGATTTGCTTAAAATATTACAAAAAACTTTAAAAATCAAGCTGTTTTCTAGAGGTTGGTCAAGTACTTCTTGGGGACACTTTTTTCCCTCTGGCCCGATTCCATTTACGAAATTAACCTGTGCTGTCCTTCAAAATGTATTTATACTAAATTTCAAAGGTATGGCTCCTTTCGTTTGGACTGAGTTGTGATTTGCACAGATGGACGGACGGGCAGACATGACTAAATCGTCTTAGATTTCATCACTGATCATGAATATATACATCTTATGGGGTCTTAGAGGGTTATTTCGCTGCGTTACACACGGAATGACAATGTCAATATACCGTCCAATTATTTTTTGGAGGATATAAAAACTCTGTGGTATACACCTACATTCATTTCTACCATCTTTTTGATCTTTTTGATATTCAATACCAATTTATTTCCTTATTTTATTTAGTTACTTTAATATTTTCTAGCTCTGAAGCTGTCATTTTGGCTTTTCTGATTCGAATACTTTTTAGGTTCTTTTAAAAATATCCAACACATTTAATATAATCGTATACGAGTACAATTCTGCTTTAGTTGGTTACTTTTATTGTACTAAAAAAAGTTTTAATTGTTCAACCGTGGAATAGTGTTTTTGATTTCGTTTGATTTTAAGTACCAATTTAAGTCTTCCTAAGGTATTACATATTTTTAATTAATAAAAAAAATCCTTTAGCCGCTTACTTTTAAAATGACAAGAATAAGTTTAAATTTTCCAGCTCTGGAAACATATTTTGGATTTTGTTGACTTTTAAAAACAATCTGCTATTGCTATTCAATATATCCTTTGAAACCCGATTTGACGTACACACAGGCATGACTTGCTCGTAAGTACCCAGAATATATTTTGGACCGCATATTACAATTGTAGAAATTACAAACGGAATGACAAACCTATATATTATACCTTTTCATATATTTGATGAAGGGTATAAAAATATTTAGTTTCAATTAAACAGCTTTCTTTAATAGCACAACTGTCACACTCACATAAAATGATCAGGTACACAAACAGGGATATTGAATTGCATAAATTTAAATGAGAAGGGTAAACATAAGTTGAATAAAGTTTTCAGACATACACCTTAATTGAGCTTATCGCAATTAATGACATTATTGAGCTCAATTAACCATATAAAGTTTTAATTAAATGATTGCTCAATTAACACTTAATTGCTATAAAATCGAGTAAAATTACAAATGTACCATTGCTAAAAAGTGTGTTTAGTGAGCAAAACACAACTTACTGAACAAAGTTAGTCGAGACCCAGCACCTAAAATGTAAAAAAAGTATATAAAAAACCATAAATGAAATATGTTGAAGCTAAGTTATTGACAGCAAATGTAGTTTTAATTAGAAAATTAAAAAAAAAGGCAAAGGTACCAGATTTGATCTTGAATTTGAAAAATTTTAACTTTTAGCTATCATACGTTCGTTACGTCAAGACAATATGAAAAATAGGACACTTAATCCCAGTGGACAATATTTCTGACAGTCTGTAAGTGCTCTCTAAGGCCTTTAAAATAGCCAGAGGCTGTTGGAAACAGTCAATTGATGAAGAAACTTAGTAAAAATGGTCCTACATTTGATATTGTTTTGACGTGACGTTGACAAATAGTTACAGAATAAGGTGTAATATTTTAAATTCTCAAAAAATCTTGCTACAATTATGTTTCCATCTTGTTTCTAACTGGGTCACTGAACCAAAACAACCAGTCGCTTATAAAATTACACAAGCTAATGCAAATATAAAAATTGTGATTAGCACTTCGGTAAAAGGAAAACTTATTTCTTCTCAAAATCTATTACATATATGACTTTTATTATCACCTAATTTCAATTTAAAATTTATGGGAATTTCTTTCATATGCGAGTATATAAATAAAATGCTTTGTTAACATTTCAACTTTAATAGAAACCTAATTCCCACACTCCGCTTAATGCAGCAGGCATAATAACCATGTGTGTTGGTACGGTTTCTGTCTGTTTGCTCCTCATGCAGTGAAAAGTAATTTTATAGATGTACTAATAATTATATGTTTACTAGTTTTTCCTACATACGAAGCCTGCTGGGAGCTTTTGAAAGTAGAAAAAAATTAAAAAAAAATGAATCTCCATTGAAAACTAAAATAGCGATAAGTTGATGAGAAAATAATCGAGATAATAACGTGGTTAATATTAATTACAGAAAACTTGTAAAACACGCCAATTTAATTTAAATTAAAACTTTTGAAAGCCATTCATTCTCTCTTTTAAGGTTTTGCTTAAATATTGAATCAGATGTGTTAGGAAATAATATATTTAAACTAAAATATAATTCCTAATTTAAACACAAAATTTCCTTAGATTAATAGTGCAGAATAAAACAGTTTTAGATCATTGAGCTATTGAAGGAAATCCTGGACTAGGGGGGATCCTGCTATAATGCAATGCGAAGGGAATTGCTTTAGCTTATCAATGTGGATAGCATGCAAATCCGTTCAGTGCGTTCATTCGCATTGCATTACGGAGTAACGCACCAGCTCTCCCAATGCTCTTATATCTGGAATATTAATATATATACCATATATATATATATATATATATATATATATATATATATATATATATATATATATATATATTATTTTGTTAAGAAATCACTTTTTGAGCACTTGTGCGAATAATTTTCATTTTGGGCTACTTTTGTCAATGATTGTTACTTAATTTGGATTGCATGGGTGTTTTTGCAATAGATATTTTCAATAATGATTTTATATTAAAATATTACTGAACAAGTATTTAAGATTCGACCCGGTCCAAATATTTAGTAAGTAAATTTAAAATGTTTAACTTGGTGGGACAGAGTTCCTTTAAGACATCTCGGTACCCAATTTTAAATCTCTATTTGGACAAAGTCATTCCGTATGGGCATTGCTAGATCGTCTCAGTCTTCATCACTGATCAAGTGTGGGTGCTGTTGGCTGAAGCAGTAGAACACGAGACTATGAAGCGGAGGGTCGTGAGTTCGAGCCCGCGCTGAGTCATGAAATATTGTCTTGAATTCTTCTGATCAGCATTAGTGCATGGTTGTGTTAGTTCTTGCCAACCTCTTTCAGTGATGAAGGCATAGTCACTGGTCACTGAACATAATTGGCTGCGACTGACACCATCATGTACTAAAAAGCAGAGTAACAGCACCCACCTTCGTCGGCCCTGTAGCAAAAATTAGCCGGCGAAGTAAAAGGTTAAAATAACTACAAAAACAACTGTCTATCTTCTCATCTTTGCTAATCTGTCCCCTCAATACTATCCCCTCGTTTTCAGTTCCGGCGCAATGCATTGCATATGTAGGGGTCATCCCCTGAGTGCTGGTCCTACTCCTAAAAAAAAAAAAAAAAAAGAATATATATACTTTATGGGGTCCAAATCTCTTTGGAGGGTATTGAAACAGTATTGTGGCGGGGTCGCTCTGGCCAGGGCTGTGGGGAGACATTTCACTTTTGTCATAAAACTATAAATAAATTTTGTGGGATAATTAAATATATATTTTAGAATGATTGAGCTCGAGGTCGTTTTTGTAAAAATCGTTATAATTTTTCTATTTTATTCGATATTTCGTCAACAATTTGTTGACATCATCAGGAATAACAATCGAAAATTAAAATTTTCTGTATAAATTGGTTATTTCAAAACCAATTTATACAGAAAATTTTAATTTTCGATTGTTATTCCTGATGATGTCAACAAATTGTTGACGAAATATCGAATAAAATAGAAAAATTATAACGATTTTTACAAAAACGACCTCGAGCTCAATCATTCTAAAATACATAATTAAATATAAATTTAAAACAAAAAAATTTTTTTTTGAAAGGTCATTTTGGGGGTTAAAGGCGGGGGAGGGGATAGTGCGGAGTAGTACCAGGTTAGGTCGCAGCTTCGTCATTAAAACTTAAAAATGTTATTTTTAAGGAATGTAGGCTTAAGTAAAACAATTTGTTAAATTTTTACACTATTTTTGTATATAATAACGCCCACTAAAGGGGGCGGGGTCCAAAATATTTTATTTTTATTTAATGGCTCCAAGTGTAACGCGTTGGACCTTCTTTAATATAAAAATATATCATTTGCTTAACAAAATTACAAAAAACTTTAAAAATTATGTTGTTTTTTAGTGGTTGGTTTAGTTCTTCTTAGGGGAACTTTTTCCCCTCCTGCCCGATTTAGCCCATCTCCGAACTTAGTTTGCTATTCTTTAAGATATATTTATACTAAATTTCAATAGTCTAAAGGCGGATTCACCCATGTTTTCCGAACAAAAGTTTTGTCCGGACAAAATTTATTTTACTGAGAGTTTTCTGCAGCACGATTCGCTCATTTCGATAAATTTGTACGGAAAATCAAAATTGCCATTCGTTTAAAAAATTAGTTTTGCAAAATGGTAGTACTGCAGCGATTTTTTATGTTTTGCTTTGTTTTCTTGATATTTTAGATATTTGGATATTACATATTTTAAATTATTTTTCAAGAATTTGTGATAATAATAATGGACGAGAAAAGTAAATTGCTTTACCTTATGGCCATTGAATTGCATAAAGCATTGTTATTAGCAAAATACATATAAAAAAGAAACAAATAGATAATATTAGTTCTCAAAATTTATTTTTTTAGTCTCACACACAATTTAATATATCAAACACAAAATGACACCTCAACTTTGTGGGAAAAAGTTTAACCTATTGGCAACTCGGTTCAATTTTGTCGGGACAAAATATAAAATTAAACCAATTCAAGCTGAGAGTTGTTCGTAAAAAATATTTTCTCTCTCTCAAGAAGAGAGACGTCAAACTACATATAAAAAAAAATTTGTCCAGACAAAAATTTTGTTCGGACAACATGGGTGAATCCGCCTTTACTCTTTCCGTTTGAACTGAATCTTGATTTCCACAGACGGACGTAGGGACGGACGGACGGACATGTTCAGATCGTCTTAGATTTCATCACTGATCAAGAATACATATACTTTATGGGGTCTCAGATGGATATTTCGCTGCGTTACAAACGGAATGACAAAATGAATATACCCTCCTTATTTATTTGGAGGGTATAAATATGGGCAAAATTGGTTTTCCAAAATTTTAAAAGAATAGAAAATTTATTTTAAAATAATTGAATATTTATTATATTAAAACAAATATTTTTTAATGCAATTTAGTTAACTGATTTCCCTACTATACGATTATGGATACGAGATATATTTTTATTTGTATACCCAATTTTGTGAATTCCTGTTTTTAGTAAACATTGAAAAAATGATATCGTATTGGCATAAAAAGTAAATTTTGCTTGTTTAATGGTACAAAATCAAAAGAGCCATTTTCTATTCGTCTTTCAAATTCTTATTCCCTATTTCTCCTAGCGATTGTAGGCGCTTCTGCATTTATACTAATTTCACTTTTACACACACACCTAAATTAATATTTAAATAACTATATTCTCGTATGTACGAGTAGTTTAAAGCAAACATAATTTTATGTCTTGCATATGAGGTCTATTCGGCAGGTAGACATATTATTTTTTTGTTTTGTTTTTTTGTTGCGTTTAATTGTATTCAGTTTATGTAAACAGCAGCAACATATGTTCAAATATTGACGCTATTCTTATTAATTATTTTTATTGTTTAATTTATTCCACTTGTTATTTGTATTGAAATTGAAATTACGACTTTGATGATATGCTGCTTCTCTTCGTAAAGAACATAATAAATAAATGTTATGACAAATTCTCTCCGCAACAGCAGTTTATAAATATTAAGTGTAAAAATATGGTTTAAGTGTTAAACAATAAAAAGTATGTGTTAAAAATATAAAAAGTTTTGAATAGCTTAAGCCACTATTAGAAGTATTTACTAAAAAATTTTATTAAGGTAATTTTTTCAAAAACTAAAAGAAGTAAAAGACATTTTAAGAACTCGACAACATTTCTAGCTCTTTGAAGAGCTCCACTAGATTGCATGAGAAAAACAAAAATTAAAATATAATATGTTCTAGTTTGCAGGCATTGTGGCCAAAAGTCGGAGTTATTTTGCGCAAAAGTGTCCAATTTGCAGTGACGCTCATTCTCTGGAATATATCATGGAATAATTTTTCTTCCAAGGACTGTGTGTAATTCTACAGAGCTTGTACGTTAAACAACATACAGTTTTATAAAGCGTTCTTTATAGGGATATTAAATTTTCTATTCAAACATACAAGTACGTTTCCATTTGGCCTCTTTTAGGAGTTGTTTTTTATTCGCAAGAATGATTTGCTAAACATTTAATACAAAAAAAAAACATATGGTTGGTTCATTTAATGGTTCAAGCCTATTAAATGGTTCCATTTACAATTAACTTTTTAACAACTGGATCTATTCTTTTATAAAATAATAGTATTTTATTTTTGCTGAAAAAAATTGCAGGTTTTTCAGTGTGTTGTTGCAGCATATGCGTGCGTATAAACTTTTAAATAAATGAAAAGACAAAAGGTTCAATAAACTTTTCGCTATATTAAATAGATTATAACGATCTTTTAAAAAAATATACAATAATGGCTGTATACGAAGGTGGTTCTAAAATTATTCAATGCTTGCAAATAAAAAATTTTTAATTATCCAGTGGCTGCAAATAAAAACTTTTAAAAAATGTGTCTGATATTTTAAATTCAATTATTATTTATAGACTAATTGTGAGAAAATTTGTTTAAATTCCGAAAGCCATGATAAATATTACAGGACACAAAGAAAAGTAAACATACATATTTAGATATTCAATATAGGTACATATCACAGCAGAACAGCTGTTTTCGAAAGCCGCCACACTTTCAAATACTCATGTGTATTTTGTTTATCATCACTTCTGGGGCAGGTTACTCTGCGAAAGGAATTGCTTGCGCATTTCAATGTAAATAGCACACAAATGCGAGCAGTTTTCTATTCGTATCGTATTACAGAGTAAACTTCACGATATTGTTCCTGCTAGTACTCTCTGAGTACGATAAGTTTGTATCGAATAAATTTGTTATTAATTTAAATAATGCATTTAGATGGACTGCAGATCTTTTTCTTTAAAATCAGTCCATTATAGAATATAGCTTTTAAATAAAAATGGTTAATCTGCTCTCATTTTATTGTTTCAATAAATTTTAATACAAGTTTATACGCTGGGAAGACACCAGAGTTTCGCACTAGTAAGAATTTAAAAGAAATTTAAAATAAATTAAAAAAATTTTTTTACAAAAGTCCCATTTTTGTAAACATGGATTTTCGAAATCACGCGAACATGAGATTATGTGAAACTTTTAAGTCAAACCGGCACAATAACCAATTTTGTCATATTTTGTATTTTATTTAGTATCTTTTTTTTAAATCTAATTGACGATATTAGTTGCATGCATATGTACTATATATTTTTTATGGTAATTCTCGAGCCGCACTCGCATGAATACCTTGTAAATTGTGGCATACAATAATAGTAAATGAATTAATAATAATCAACTGTAAAACAAAAACTGCTGCAACTGTAGCGACAACTGGAACCATAAAATATACATACAAACCCATAAAATGCAACTCTGTTTTTATTATAAAATCGTTTAATCAAATAATGAAACAGAGAAAGAAGAAACAAGAAGAAGAAGAAGAAGTGAAATACAATAATTACAATTGTCTACTATAACCTCAATTTTAACGGTAAATAATAAATAAGGAAATAATTTTGTTTAAACAGAAAAGAAAATAATATTAAATAATTGCTGCATTTATTTTGCTCACATTCAGGCAACATGCAAAAACCTTTTCTTTCAACGCTTTCATTTTCAATTCCCTGTTTAAACAACTCAAAGTAATTTAATTAAAAGCCTTTGCAATAATTATATATGTTTTCTTTTGATTACAATAGAGAAGAAGAAAAAATTGCCAACCTTAAGAATGCACAAAGAATATTTCCTCTCAGTACAGAATCTGCCAACCTCATGCTCCCTCCTCTAACAAGTGGAAAGCTTGTACATACTAACGACACAGTTTGTATGTGCCAAAAGAAAAAAACCACATAATTTCTTTACTTTTCAAAATAATGCACAGCAACAACAACAGCAGCAGCAAAGTCAACAACAAACACTCAATAGGCCCCAAACACGAAAAACTTCATTCACAATAACAACAAGCCAGAGAAATTTTTATGAACAAAAACAAATAAAAGAATTTAAAGTTTGAAAAAGTAAATGAAAACATAACAATTTCGTGTTATTGTTTGTACTTTTTAAGCTTGCGCGTGCATGCGCAAATAAGTTTATGTAATTTTCTAATTACTCCTCTCAAATTAAACAAATACATGCATATGTGCGTCCATGCTTACACACACTTGGGCATACTTATTTTCTGCAACTACTTCGTAGTTGTGTTAAAGGAACAAGTCATTTACTGGAGAGCATGAATATAAAATTGAAATTTCAATACAGGAGTTTTTCTCAAATAACTAAAGTTAAATGCTATGTGACTGCTTTTTTTTTATTGAAGTACAATTACAGTTAGTCATATTTAATTGTTAATTTAAATGTTTCTTACAACAATCTGCAAATTAGAAAAATTGCATTAATTTAAATTTAATTTTTTAAATATTATTTTTGTTTTTTATTTACCAATGAGGCATGAAATAGTTTTATTTAAGAAAAGCTTAATATTTGTAACCATTTTGATCACTTTCATGTACTACAAAATATTGCAGTTATCCAACTCTGGAATCTAAATTTTGATACCAATTTTGTTTTTCCTGATCTAAAAAATAGTTTTCATTAGTTGCCTTTTTGGTTACTTTTATGTATAAAATATATTTAAATTTTCCAGCCCTGGAAGCGAAATTTGATTTTTTTTACCAATCCTACTAGTCTTAATTAGGTATAAAGTCGTTTTATTTAAGAAAAACTTAAAATTTGCAACCATTTTGGTCACTTTCATGTACTACAGTATATTGCATGTACCAAAGAAACTTTAAACTTCCCAACCCTGGAAGTGACGTTTTAATTTTTTTTTTGTTTTTTACCAACGCAGCTCTTTATGAGGTATAAAGTAGTGTTATTTAAGCAAAATTTACAATTTTGAACTATTTTTGTCACCTTCATGAACTATAAAATATTGCACGTGTCCAACCCTGGATTCGAAATTTTGATTTTTTTTTAAATCTTTGATACCAATTTTGTTCTTCCTAAAATACAAAATAGTTTAAGGTATCAAAAAAAAAAAACAACGTCAATTGCCTTTTTGGTTACTTTTATGTATAAAAAAATTTTAATTTCCCAACCCTGGAAGCGAAATTTTAATTTTTTAAAATCAATGCAAATTTTCATGAAGTATAATAAAGTAGTTTTGTTTAAGAAAAACTCCAATTTTGACACCATTTTGGTTATTACATGTACTACAAAATATTGCATGTCCCAAAAAAAGTTTTATCTTCCCAACCGTGGAAACGAAATTTTAATTTTTTTTATCAGTGCAACGCTACTTGAGATATAAAGTAGTTCTATTTAAGAAAAATTTAAAAATTTTGACCATTTTGGTCACTTTCATGTACTATACGAGGGCGGTTCGGAAACTTCTTAGCCTAGCACAAAAAACGCGGTATAAACAGAAAAAAGTTAAGTGTTTTGGAAACTTCCATCTCTGCTATGAACACATGTTAAATTTTGTTTCGATCTGGCAAATCCTTCATATAGAAACAGGTGTTCACAAAAGACGCATCCGCGATTTTTTAACAATGGAAAAATTAGAAATGCGTGGTGTCATTAAATATTTACATATAAAAGGTTTATCGGGGCACGAAATTCATAATGATATGGTGAATGTGTTAGGTGAAAGTGCTCCTTCATATGCAACAGTAAAAAATTGGGTGGCTGAATTTAAACGTGGTCGTACAAGCATTGAAGATGAACCACGTAGTGGACGTCCAAAAACAGCAACAACAACAGAAATTGTAGCCAAAGTGCATGATATGGTATTAAATGATCGACGAATAAAAGTTCGTGAAATAGCTAATATCATGGGCATCTCAAATGATCGAGTCCATTTAATTTTGCTTTCTGCAAGATGGGTGCCGCATTTGTTAACAGTCGACCAAAAACGCATAAGAATGAACTTTTCTCAAGCTTGTTTGGATCGTTTTAAGCGAAATAAAATGGATTTTAAGCGTCGTTTCATAACTGTTGATTAGACATAGATCCACCACTATACTCCAGAGACAAAAGAACAATCCAAACAATGGACTGAAGCTGTAGGAAGTGCCCCAAAGAAGGCAAAAACAATTCAATCGGCTGGTAAGGTTATGGCAACGGTTTTTTGGGACTTTAAAGGTATTTTATTGATTGACTATCTGCAAAAGGGTAAAACAATAAATTCAGAGTACTATTGCAACCTTTTGGATCAATTAAATGTACAAATTCGAGAAAAACGTCCTGGCTTACAACACAAAAAAATAATTTTTCATCAAGACAACGCACCAGCGCACAAGAGTGTTTTAACAATGGCTAAAATCAACGAATTAAAGTACGAGTTGCTTGACCACCCACCTTATTCTCCTGATTTGGCTCCCAGTGACTTTTACCTGTTCCCAAATCTAAAAAAATTCTTAGCTGGCAAGCGTTTTACCTCAAATGAAGATGCAATTACAGTTGTAAACCACTATTTTGAAGACCTTGAGGAAAACTATTTTAATCAAGGGCTAGAATTGCTAGAAAAGCGTTGGACTAAGTGTATTGAAGTTTCAGGAGATTATATTGAAAAATAAAAATATTTTTGAAAAACTAACTATTCTCTCTCATTGATAGGCTAAGAAGTTTCCGAACCGCCCTCGTAAAATATTACTAAACAAATCAACATTAGGAACTTATATGAATACATTTTTATACAAAAAAAAATTCGATTTTCCAACTCTGGAATCAAATTTTTCTTTATTTATTTTTTTTATCCTCTACACGAATATAATTCCTTCTGATGCAAAAAAAGATTTAGTTCACCAAAAAAACTATAAGTAGTGACTTTTTTGATTATTTTTATGTACCAAGAAAAATGTCCGTTCTCCAGCCCTTGACTCAAATTTTTAATTTTTTTTTTATTTTCAAAAGCAATTCAACTCTTAGCAAAGTATAAAATAGTCTTACTTAAAAAAATCATAGTTATTAGCCTCTTTGGTCAATTTTATACACCAAAAAATAATTGAATTGTTCAACCCTGGGATCGAAATTTTGATTTTAAAATTTTGTATACCAATTTTATTTTTTCTAGCTTATAAAATAGTTTTAATTATCAAAGATAATAACCTTACTTTTATGTGGAAAAACAATAACAAAATAAAAACTAATTGTCCATCCCTGGAACAAAAAATTTTTATTTTTTTAATTTTAATACAAATTTATTTCCTCCCAAAGTATCAAATATATCAAATTAACAAAAATACAAAAAATAATTAGTTTTTGGTAGTTAATTTTGCGTCCACAAATAGGTGTAAGCTTCCCAGCTCTGGAACCGTATTATGGATTTTTCTGCATATTAATTTAAGCTCATTTCCAATTCAAATTAGTCCAAGAATGAAGCTGGGGCTAGAAAAAATACAAATTTCATTTGCAGACTACATCCGTCTCAGACTCCATTGATCATTCGTCATCCAGAATTTATATATCGAATAATAATATTGAGGAATTACACTTCAATTTCACTTTTCTGGGAACGGTACAAAAATGCTTTAGCAAAATTCCGTTAAAGTATACATTTTTAAATGAATAATGTTTTGTTCGAAATGTATTGAGCGATTAATAAGTAAGATCATCTTACAGAAGACTCCAGTTTTTAAAGTTTTTGCGTAGTGAAATTTGTTTATTCAGTTTTTTCCAAACTTTATTCAAATATCATAAAAGTTACGAAATTAATACCAACTTCCTGTTATTGAACTAAGATTTGCATTTTCTCTATCACTCTTATCCATTTCCTAATGCATGATTTTGCTCGTTGATGTTCTTCGCTTAAACCAAAAATTCATTGAAAACTTAATTATCAAAAGCATTGCACAATTTATAAGATAGATGAACATAAACAAATATTTAATGTAAGAAAAAATTTATTTCTGTACAAAATTATTATGTCTGTATACGAGTAAGTACGTCGTACGAGTTCATTGAATATTATTTCATTGTTATCTGAAAATTATGAAATGCTATTGCGGAATCTAGACACTGCAAATACAAGTACTCGTACAATACGAATATGCTGAGATTGTACTTGATTTTTTTAAGCAACTCTTGGTGCTATTATATGTTTGTGTGGGGTTTTTTGTACACTGCCCACCCTCTATTATTTATAAGATTCTGTAGACAATTTCATTTTTAATTTCTTGTTTGTTTGAAATTGTTTATACTTGAACTGCAATCGTTTCAATGTGTTTATTAGGAAGATAATTTCGTATTGAGATCTTTTTGTAGTTTAATAGATTTTTTAAAGTCTTTTAAATAAATTAAATAAGAAGTTAAAAGGAAGCAGCATTTTCATAATTTTAAAGTATAATTTCTAGAATATATTTTTTAGCGAAAAAGAATTAAATGTTAGAGTTATTTATTGTAGACACTAGGAGCGCCCGGTGATTTTTCCGATACAATATTCAAGAATAAATAATTATATAGAGACTTTAGCACCAGAAATGTTGAGAGGATATATATAGATTTGATATTCCGTGTATAAGTTCCACAATATTAAAATGCGACCCCATAAAGCATATGTAATCTCGGTGTTTATGAATAGGTAAGTCCAATAAGGAATATCTGTCTGTATGTGAAATCAGTTGTCTAGAGACTTCGGTCTTGCATTATTGTATTTGTTTGTTATTGAAAATCATACGCTTCCAGAGCTGGAAAATGTAAATAAATTTTTGGTATAAAAGTATCTATAAAACTAATTTTCTTTATTAATTAAACCTATTTCACAATCCGGGAAGAATTAAATTGGTAGTAAAACTAAACTAAAAGACAAAGGGTTGCAAAATTTAAACTGTTTTTGTTACAGAAAAGTACCCAACTAAAACCAATTTTTTTATTTTTTTATATATTAAACTATCTGATGCTTTTGAAAAGAAATCAGAAAAGCTAAAAAGACAACTCTGGAGGTGGAAAATTAAATTTTTTTTTTAATCTTAAAGTCCAAACAGAGCCGGAGATATAGTTCAATACGAAAATATGTATATATTTTTTTGCTAATTAATTGGCATTAAAAATCAAACAAAATCAAAAAGACGATTCCAGGACTGGACATTTGAAATTTTTC
Source organism: Linnaemya tessellans (assembly GCA_951800035.1). Taxonomy (NCBI): domain Eukaryota; kingdom Metazoa; phylum Arthropoda; class Insecta; order Diptera; family Tachinidae; genus Linnaemya; species Linnaemya tessellans. The sequence goes on from OX637534.1 coordinate 27,622,288, forward strand.
TTGGTTTATAAAAGTAACCTACTAAAACAAAATTTTTTAATTTTCTTTGTATATATAACTTATTTCATGTTTTCGAAAGAAATTCATTGATATATTATATAAAAAGGCCTGAATCATTTTTAACGGCTTCTTCGATCCATTCCAAAAACTAATGAGCTCTTGACAATCAAGTGCCATGTTGAGCGCTACCAATCGGGTCAAAATCGGTTCACGCTTTTGTAAAATGTCTTGAACGAAAAATTTTTGAAAAAAGGTGAACTTTTTAAAACACTCCGAAATCATATACAATGATCAAGTACATAACCGCTTGCCCCCTTTGGGGATCGGCTGGTTCATTCGAAAGTTACAGTAGTTTAAAAAATTAAAATAGTACAATTTTTAGCGGTTAAAATTAGCGCAAAGTTTCAGTTCAACTGTTTCCCATATTTTTTTGTTTTTGTTTTATTTTTAATTTCCATTCAAACTCAGTTTTAAACCAAAAATTTATTTTCTTAAGGGATGTTAGACAAAATTTCTAATAAATTCACTGTTTTGAAAAGACATAAGATGGCGATTTTTCTTTACAAATTACAAAAAATATTGCACTTTTTTGTAGAAAAGAAAACTATATAATTTTTGTCTCTGGTAATCAAACATATTTTATAATTTTAAAAGAAATAAATTAGTATTAACAAGTAAAAACGTTATATTCGACCGGGTCGAATCTTAAATACCCTCCAAATATTTAGTAAGTGAATTTGAAATGTTTAACTTGGTGGGACAGAGTTCCTTTATATAATATCGTACGTCAACGCCCACTAAAGGGGGCGGGGTTCAAAAATATACAATATCATGTTTTCCACAGACGAACGTATGGGCATTGCTAGACCGTCTTAGACTTCATCACAATTCTCTTTGGAGGCTATAAAAACTGTATTTTGGCGGGGTCGCTCTGGCAAGGGCTGTGAGGGAAACATTTCACCTTTGTCATAAAACTCTAAAAATAAATGCTTGGGATAATTATATACAAAATTAAAATTTCTTTTTTTTTGATAGGGTCATTTAGAGGGCAAAGGGGGAGAGGGGGTAAGGCAGAAACAGATACACATAAAACTGTAAAAATAAATGCTTGGGATGATTATACACAAAATAAAAAAATGTATATTTATTTTTAATAGGGTCATTTAGCGGGCAAAGGGGGAGGAGGGGGTAGGGCAGCAACAGGCAGTCATAAAACTCTAAAGACAAATGCTTGAGATGATTATATACAAAATTAAAAAAAAATTTTTTTTTTTGGTAGGGTCATTTAGGGGGCAAAGGAAGAGGGGGGGGGGGGTTAGGGCAGAAATCCGCAGTCATAAAACTCTAAAGATAAATGCTTGGGATGATTATATACAAAATTTAAAAAAACATTTTTTTTTTGGTAGGGTCATTTAGGGGGCGAAGGGGAAGGAGGGGGTAGAGCAGAGTAGTACCAGGTTTCGTCTCAGCTTCGTCATTAAAGCTTAAAAGTGTTATTTTTAAGGAATGTAGGCTTAAGTAAAACAATTTGCTAAATTTTTATGCTATTTTTGCCTATAATAACGCCCACTGAAGTGGGCGGGGTCAAAAAATATTTTTATTTTATTTAATGGCTCCAAGTTTAAGGCGTTGGACCGTATTTGACATAAAAATATATCATTTGCTTAACAAAATAACCAAAAAACTATAAAAATTATGTTGTTTTTTCTGGGTTGGTTTCGTTCTTCTTAGGGGAACTTTTTTCCCTCTTGCCCGATTTAGCCCATCTTCGAACTTAACCTGCTCTAAGTTTTAAAATATATTTATGCCAAATTTCAAGAGTCTAGCTCTTTTCGTTTGGACTGAATCGTGATTTCCACAGACGGACGGACGGACATGCTCAGTTCGTCTTAGATTTCATCACTGATCAAGAATATATATACTTTATGGGGTCTGAGATGGATATTTCGATGCGTTACAAACGGAATGACAAAGTGAATATACCCTCCAAATTCTTTTTTGGAGGGTATAAAAAGATGGTTTCCGGTATTGGAATGAATATAAGATTCCGCATAGGCGAATAGAGCACCTTTACTTCTTTTTAGTACTCTGTTATCACCGTTTTTTATCCATTACATTCATTCTATTGTATTATTTAATTTCAAAAATGAAGTTGTTTTTTATTTTTATTACGATAAATATAATTATTACAGGAAAAGTACGCAAATGAACTTTATATAAATCTCAATGTCAGAAGGTTCAAAATTCATAAAGTCCAACCAGAGCTGGAGGTTACTTGAGTAATTCAATACAAAAACAATTTTATTTAATTGAGTGACTGTACAGAACTTTGTACATGTGGGGCTGTATATAAGTTTGTTATGTACTCGTATGTATTAAAGTGTTGTGATATTATTCTCATGATCGTGATTTTCACACTAAGAATATATTCTGTATTCATTTCTGGGACAGTCTCCATTATAACTACGAGTTAAATAACTGTGCCGTAAATCAAATTAAATAATTTAAGTAGTAAAATTTTTCTTGATAATTTTTTTTTATAACATTTTTTAATTTGGAACAAACAACTTGGCACCAAGTCGACTATATTTGTTTCAAACTTGAAACATTTTACTTGTGACTTCATGAGAAGAGTTTATCATAAATTTACCTTTATCCTTGTAATACAGCCTCTCTTATATGTGCTATTGCTCTTTGTTGTTCTTGTGGAAGAAAAGGGAAAAACAAAAAACAGCTGTTCAGAGTTTATTTTGTTGGCTTGATGTAATTTTCCCTGTTTTTCTTAAGGGCGTCTGTTGTTTGCAGTCTTGCCAAGAAAAGCTGGCTGATGTTGGCAAACTCATGAAGTAACAATGTGTAGCAATGTTTGTTTGTTTTTTCTTTTTGGTTAAAGCTAAAAATATATTTGCTGTTGTTGTATTGCTTGAATATATTTTTCCTTTTTTTTTTTGTGGGCTTATAGGAGCTTTTATAGCCAGTTTAGTTTGGTGGGTTGTTGTTTTATGATAGAATTTTATTGATTTTTCCACATACAAACAAACAATAATTTGCGATGTTTTTATAGTTTTCAAAAGAAATTTTTGTTGCGAATTTTTGCCAAAGTTATATTTTATACTATAAAAGTTTGGCAGAAAACAGACACTGGCAAAACCTTTACGCAAGTGAAACCGGTCCACACCTATTTTGTCAAGCAAAAATTTTTTTCATTAATTTGTTTTGTATATATTTTTTAAGATGTAGACGACTTTTAGTTTTGTTTCCAAATTGGTTTGTTTTTGTTACATTTAAAAGCTGCAGAAAAAAACTATTATTTTATGTGCAAAAACATTCCATAACATTAACAAAAAATATCTATACACTCGAAATTTTTTTTTAAACAAAAATATGTAACACCAAAATTTTAAATTTCAAACACTTTTTACTACTCAAATAAATTGTATATTAATATTTTAGTTTTTGATTTTAAAAACTTTATATTTTGTATTGTAATATAATCTTTTTAAATTTTCTGTTAAAATACAATTTTTATTAAACTATTTTTCCGTAACAAACTTGTCTTTTTTTAAATATTGTATCCCAGTAACGCTGATGTTGTTTTAAATCAATTTTATAAAAAGAAAAGAAATAATTTTGGTATATTATTTGTTAGTTTGATCCAATCTGGGCAACAACCCACTGCAGATACGTACGAACGGCAACTGATTTGAAAACACGACACTCAATCAGCTCCAACATATGAAAGCGCTTGTCTTGAATATAAAAAGATACAAATAATAACAACAAAAAAGAGCAAATAATAACAAACAAAAATATAATTCTGCCTGCTGGCTGGTTTGTTGTGCATAGAGAATTATCAGATAAATACAAAGCGTTGTGTTAATAAATATACGTCGAAAATTGTGTTGTTAAAATATATAAATTTCAAAAAGAGAGGAAACACGGCACAGCTAAAAAAGAAAACACACATTCGATGTAAACAATTTTGGCCAGAGAGAAATCATCACTGAACAAAATAATTGACAAACTTTGGATACGTTAAACTGGTGCCTACAAGAAGGGAACGCACGTAACTGGTGGCTCAGAAACACATGAACATTTACTCCAATTAAATAATTCTTAATTTTAGTTTTTTTTAAATTGTGCCAGTTCAAATCAGTAATGATTTATTTGTGTAATTAATTTAATTGTTATAATTTCTACATTTAACTGATGTATTAATAAAATATAATATAGACTGCGTGAGTGCTTTTAATGAAATTTTGTATGTATGAACGTTTTATTTTAATGGACACTTCAAAGTCTGCTTTATATTTTGTAAATAAAGCAGTAAAAGTGAAACATAAAATATATTTTTAAACTTTTCTTAAACACCAGCGGCGTTTCCCGCTCAACAATGAGAACATATGTTGTGAAAATGACGTTAAATTAGTTTTAGCCGTTCTTAAGGTAAAATAAGATAAAATTCAACATTAAATCAGTTAATTTCATCTTCTATTTCGAGCACGGAAAATTTTTTTTATATTTTCTATCTTGGACCAGCATTAAGGGGGTGACCCCTATATATGCAATGCATTCCGGCGGAACTGAAAACGAGGGGATAGTATTGAGGAGACAGATTAGGAACGATGAGAAGATAGACAGTTTTTTTCTAGCTATTTCAAACTTTTTTACTTCGCCGGCTAATTTTTGCTACAGGGCTCCAAGACGATAACCAACTTTTTCATCGTCTGGCCGGTTTACCATATGACATTATATATATATATATATATATATATATATATATCGGAAGTTTTCGGAAGCCGCTACATTCCCTTCACCAATACTACCATATTTGCTACCAAGAATGATAAAATAAAGATTACGCCAACAAGCTGAAATAAAAATACTTTTCTGCGCATGATGGAACTCTGACGTCACTCAACATGTGTTCTGATTGGCTAATAAAATTCAGTTGGAGAACTATTATGTTATTGTAAAAACAGGACAGTGGGGCAAATTGCGATTTTTCAAATTAAATTTGTTTGATAATAAACAATTTTAAAAAATTATTTTACTTTCCACATTTTTTTATTTGAAATTGTTCATTTATAGTTATTTTATATAAATATTGAAACCAAGTGCTAATTATTTTTCTTTCTTTCCCATTCAAAACAATTTGTTTTGCTTGAAAAATATCAGCCATAACTTCCTTTGAGCTTCATTTCTTGAAAATCTATAAAATGACACAGCTGTTTGAAAACAAACAAAATTTTGATAACAATATAACATTTTAACATTAATTATTTCTCACTTGTTTTTTTGCTGTCACTTTGTTTGCAATTGCCCACTGCACATGTCATGTTTGCTCTTTTTGTTCTTATTTCTCTTTAATTTAGGTTTTTTTGTTTACAGTTTATGAGCCTTAAAAATCAAGTTTTAATAAGTTTTTTACGTTTTAAGTTATTTAATAATTATTTTAATATATTTATTTTAAAATATAACACAGTTTATTATAAAATATAACACGAAACTTGCACTTTCATAAATCCGATTTCATTTGCTTGTTGGAAATCTCTCTGAGTAAATTGAGTGAAGAGTTGCCAAATAAAGCATAAAATATTAATTTTGTACGAGGAAGTATTAGTTTTGCATATAATAAACATTTGGCAATCTCTTCGAGGGAACAAATACGTCATCAAACGGTAAATCATGCGCAAGGCGTAATCTTTATTTTATCATTCTTGTTTGCTACTACTTGTAATGCACCTTAGTTGAATGGAATAATAGCTTGTATTCATAAAAAATAGTTCGAAAAATTTCTACGCTTGAATTAAAATGTTTTTTACAGGGACCATAGTTTTATTTTAATTGCATCTAAATTAGAAGTAAAATAGTAAGTAAAAACTATTATCTGAAATTTACTTATTTCTCGGAAAATTAAAGTTATCTGTTGATATTTGTTTATTCTTTAGAAAATAAAAGTTATTTTTTGATTTTTATTTATTCCTCAGAAAATAAGAGTTATATCTTGATTTTTATTTATTTCTCAGAAGATAAAAGCTGTTTCGTGATTTTTATTTGATTCTCAGAAAATAAAAGTTATTTCTAGACTTTTATTTATTCCACAAAAAATTAAAGCTATTTCTGGACTTTTATTTATTGATCAGAAAATAAAAGTTATATCTTGATTTTTATTTATTTCTCAGAAAATAAAAGCTGTTTCGTGATTTTTATTTGTTTCTCAGAAAATAAAAGTTAACTCTTAATTTTTATTTATTCCTCAAAAAGTAAACGTTGTTTCTTGTTATTTATTTAATCCTCAAAAAATTAAAGTTATTTCAGGACTTTTATTTATTCCTCAGAAAATAAAAGTTATATCTTGATTTTTATTTATTTCTCAGAAGATAAAAGCTGTTTCGTGATTTTAATTTGATTCTCAGAAAGTAAAAGTTAACTCTTGATTTTTATTTATTCCTCAGAAAGTAAACGTTGTTTCCTGATATTTATTTAATCCTCAAAAAATTAAAGTTATTTCTGGACTTTTATTTATTCCTCAGAAAATAAAAGTTATCTCTTGATTTTTATTTATTTCTCAGAAAAAAACTTTGATCTTGATTTTATTTATTCCTCAAAAAGTTAAAGTTATTTCTGGACTTTTATTTATTCCTCAGAAAAAAAAGTTATATCTTGATATTTATTTATTTCCCACAAAAAACCTTTTTTCTTGATTTTATTTGTTCCTCAGAAATTACAAATCAATATACATATAACTTTTATTATCTAAAATAATAAAAATCAAGAAATAACTTTTATTTTCTGAGGAATAAATTAAATACAAAAATAACTTTTGTTTTGCGACTAATAAATAAAAATAAAGAAATAACTCTTATATTCTGAGAAATAAAAACTGAAAAAATACTCGGTAATTTTTGGTTATTAATAAATAATATTATTATTTAAACTTAAACAATTACAAATTAATGCATCTGAAGGTAGTGGAAATAACAAAGATTACTTTGGTTTATTGCTCGTGCACGTAGGACTTTTATTTTAGCTAAATTTTTTTAAATTCAGATTTGAAAAAAATCTTTATTTGCGGTTTATGCTTTTTTAACAAAATTGCAAATTCTTTAGGGAAAAAATTTAAATGAAAAAAGTCCTAAGAAATGTTGGACTAAAAAATATTTTTTAATGAAACAAACTGAAGTCGGTGCTTAATGAGTTCGAAAATGAAATAAATTGATGATTCAGAAAAGTTTGCTAATTTGTTTTTAGCAATTATAAAAATCCACAATTAAATAAGAGTAAATAGATTATTCAAATATTATACAGTCATTCTAGTTGATGAGCATAAGACGATTACAAATTAGTGGCGATTTTTTTATAGGACTGACTGGGGGCAAATTACGTCGATCGAAATTTGTGCTTAAGTTTTATTGAAATTTTGATCGATATATCGAATGACTGCTGTCAACTTAGAATTTCGCTTAGAAATTAAGTTTTACTTTAACTATGGAGTGCTTGGTCCTCTTGTCGATGTCAATACTTTAATGGCCGAAATTTTAGAATAGGAACTTGCCCTGTTTTCACATTTGTGTGTTTTTCTACGGATCTGACCTCCTTCAGCAAAGTTTTTTCTAAGTTTCGTCTCTAGATATATGTGGCCTAAAGCGGCCCACCCACTTAGAATATAACTATGGAATTTTTCGTATTGTACAGTCATATCGCCAATGTGTATGTCATATTCAAAGGCGGCACAATATATTGGCAGAACTCAAAAACCTTGATTTTTATTGTACAAACCAAAAGAAGTGCAATATACTGTGAAATGTGTTGGCAACATTGTACAATATTGTTTTCTCGCAAAAACGCAAGACAACACCTGTTTTAGAAATTTACTAGTCCATGAATTTTTAATTGAGTCAATAATAAGTTAATTGAAAAGTGTTCACACATACTTAATTAGCGTTTGACAGCAGCTGACAAAAGGTGTTGTTTACATTGCTGCTTCACTGGCGTCGTTCCATAAAATGCGCTTTTTTTTTGCCTTTGTACCTGTTGTTGTACGAAATAATTTTTTTTATTTTTAATTGTTAATTAAAAGAATTTTATTTTAAAAACTCACCCTCAACTTGAATCGCAATTTTTTTCTGTGAATTTGTTTGCATATGAGTTGTCAAATTTCATAAAGTTTGTTCAGTAGGCATTATGGTGCTCACTAAACAAACTTGTACAGTGCTGCATTTTAGACCTTGCTCAATTTTATAGACAATTAAGCGTTTATTGATCAATTAGCTAATTAAAATTTTGTATGGGTAATTGAGCTCAATAATGCTGTTAATTGCGATAAACTCAATTAAGGCGTATGTCCGAACACCATATTATGGGTTATGTTCACTTTTTATTGTAAGAAAATTGCGCCATATTTTATTTGAAAATATTGTGCCACTTATTGCATAATATAGGGCAAAATGGAAATAATATCACGATTAATATATACAATTATATTGTATAATGGATGCGCCGCTTTAGCACATCATTTTTTGAACGTTTAAGGGAAAACGTATTTAAATTTTTATCATCAGCAGTTCACCGAGACTCTCTAGCCATAGTGAAAGTACAGCATATTATGGAGGACTTCAAAGCAATTAAGAAGGAAAACTTTGCCCCTGATGAAAGTTTCCACTTGTCAGATATTTTTCTTTTAGTCGCTTACCAATACCTACCTGATTACCAAATTTCAGTTCTGTAGCTGTAATGTAGTTACTCTTTGTTCTATACTGAAGGACAACCTGGGCCCCTCGGCAAAAATGTTAAAGACTTTTACTATTACTGGTCCACCAAGACCTAGTTGCATTTCAGCTTCCTAGTTAGTGTCTCATATTTTGGAAAAGTTTAAATATAATTAAGTGGGAAATCAGGTCCCCTAAGACTTTGCTATATGTGTATACCGAGTTTCAGTTCCTAATTATAATGGAAATGACCCATGCTTTGAAAGGGCTCCAATGCAAGTAAGAGGGAAACCATGTTCTCTCATGAACCTAGACTAAGACATACTTATTTGTTTACCGAATTTCAGCTCTGTAGCGGTAGTGGAAGTGCCCCATGCTTTAGGAGAACTTAGATATAGTTAAGAAAAATCTAGGCCTCGATAAAAATAGTCCACTTTGAAACTTATCACCAAGACCTATTTGTATAACAAATTTCAGCTCTCTAGCTATAAGAGAAGTGTACCATAGAAGGACTTAGTTACAATTAAGGAGAAAATCAGGCTCACCCGATGGACTTTGTCTCAGGCCTTGTTGTATGCCGAATTTCAGATCTCTAATGGAAGTGCCCCATGTTTTGAAAGAGCTTAAATATAATTGAGGAAATCACGGTCCCCTAATAGACCTCAACTAAGGTCTACTGGTATTTGTATGTCAAATTTCAGCTCTGCAGCTAAAGTGGAAGTGTCTCATAATATTTATGACGGGGTCAGTGAGTATCTGGTCTTTCCTTTATATCTCGAAATTAAGTGCAGTTGTTTTAGAACAAAATCTATTAAAGAGTCTTTTCATAAATCTGCTAGATTTTAATATTTTCTTCAAGTGTAATAAAATACTGTATACCAGTGAGAAAAACAATTGTCTTCTCTCATTTTTATTTCGTTTTGTTTGTCATTCCTGCAAGTCTCTTTTTATCGTGCTCTCAACAAACAACCAAGTAAAAACAATTTCAATTGGATTTTTGTATCCATCAAAAACATTTTAGTGTTGCCAGTAATAGTTCTTTGTCCGACTATATATGAAACCTACCTAAATCCCTTAAAACCATTAAATTTATTTTATAATCACTCTTATTATGATTGTCGTAGTCGTGATGAAATCAGTAAAATTTGGCAATCGTTTGATTTCGACAACGACAACAGTAATGATGGGCAATATATATAAATACTAATATATGCCTATTTATATATAATTAAAAGTATGCTATTTCGTCTTTAAATTGGTGTAATAAATAAGAAAACTAAAAACGTTAAGGGAGCAAAGAGGATACAAGGAAAATTCGTTTAATAACTCGAAAGGCGAGATCGTAAAGAGAAAAGTTGTAGTAGTCTCGTGGAAGGACAAATCCTGTCACATACACGGTTTTCAAAATGTCCGCCTCTGAACTAACAGCTGCTTCTAATGTCTAACCTTTTGTGCTTCTCTTCCGATATCAGTAAGGCTTTTGAAGGCATACATGCTGAAAATGGGAATGGCGCGATCTTTCACAGATGAACAGAGGCGGAGGAGATACTTAACAATTTATTCCTCCTTCTCGTTATTGTAAGTGCGTTACTTGGAATTATTTTTAATTGAACATTCGCAATAGCACATACTACTAGGCACACAATGTACGAGGTCTGTTCAAGAAAAGGTTAAATTTTAATATATTTCTAGAAATATTAATTTATTCATCAATTTCTATTTTGTGGCCTTCAAAGTGATCCAAGTCAGATAAAATATGACGCGCCAGCTTTTTTTCCCAATTGTAGCAACAGTTCGGAAAGGTAATTTTCGGCATGTCCTTGAGCTTTCTAATCACTTCAGTTGTTATCCACTCGATCGTAGCAAATGCCGCCTTTTCATGGGCCTATCTTAGGAACAGAAAGAGGATGCAGGACCTAATACGGTATTCAGACATACACCTTTATTGAACTTATCGCAATTAAGTCCATTATTGAGCTCAATTTCCCATTTAAGATTTCAATTAAATGATTGTTCAATTAAATGCTATACAGTCGAGTAAAATTACAAATGCAACACTGTATGTATGTTTAGTGAGCAAAACGTTTCTAAACGTCACTAAACAAAGTTAGTCGAGACTTGGCATCTAAAATGTGCGAAAAGTAAATAAGAAACCATAAACAAAATATGTCGAGCTAGGTTGAAGTTAAATTATTGACATTAAATTTATTATTAATTAGAAAATTAAAGAAAAAAGAAAACAACATAAAAAATTTCCCATATTTGAACTTGAAGTTTTCATGAATATTAAAAATTTTTTATATGTGAACAGGAAGATAATTGTGGCAATTAAATGAATATTGACTTAATTAAAAATGCGTATCTGAACACCATGATATATGAGTTGTATACTCAAGTATAGAGCATTATATTATTAATTGTACTTTTTATACCCTTCACAAAAAAAGTGAAAGCATATATATACATAGGTTTGTCATTACGTGTGCAATTTCTTCGATATGCACATGCGACCCCATGAAGTATATATATTCTGGATTCCCCAGAAGAGCTAGAGCCTTCGTTCTTAGACTGTAGGATGGGAAATTAACTAAAATAGAGTGCTATTGAAATTCAGAAAGATCCGAAGTATACCAAAAATCAATTATTTTTTTTAATGTTTGTAAATTAAAACTATTCCGTGCTAGTAAAAACTAAACAAATAAAACATTTTTTCCAGGGATGGGAAATTAAAAATATTTTTTTCGGCCTATTCCGCATTTTGTAGTACATGTAGTAACTAAAATTGTTAAAAATTTCCAGTTTTTCTTTAACAAAACCGCTATATACGGCATGAAGATTTGCATTAGCAAAAAAAATATTTTTTGCTTCCAGGGGTGGGAAATTGAATTTTTTTTATACATGAAAGTAATCAAACAGGCAACTGATGTTGTTTTTTTTTGCTAACTAAAACTGTCTTATAGTTTAGGAAGAACAAAATTGGTATCAAAAATAAAAAATAAAATTTCGAATCCAGGGATGGACAAGTGCAATATTTTATGGTACATAAAAGTTACCAAAATGGTAAAAAATTTGCAATTTTTCTTAAATAAAACTACTTTATACCTCAAGAAGCGTTGCACTGATAAAACAAATTAAAATTTCGTTTCCAGGGTTGGAACAATTAAATTTTTTTTGGTACATGCAATATTTTGTAGTACATGTAATAACTAAAATGGTTTCAAAATTCGAGGTTTTCTTAAACAGAGCTACTTTATACCTCATGAAGATTTGCATTGATTAATAAAATTTTAAAAAAATTTAAATTTCGCTTCCAGGGTTGGGAAATTGAAATATTTTTTATACATAAAAGTAACCAAAAAGGCAATTGACGTTGTTTTTTTACTAATTAAAACTATTTTTTAGTTCAGGAAAAACAAAATTGGTATCAAAAATTAAAAAAAATCAAAATTTAGATTCCACAGTTGGATAACTGCAATATTTTGTATTACATAAAAATGACCTAAATGGTTACAAAGAAAAAGTTTTTCTTAAATTAAACTATTTCATGCCTCATTAAGAGTTGTATTGGTAAAAAAAACTTTAAATTTCGTTTCCAGGGTTGGGAAATTGAAATATTTATTCTACATAAAAGTAACCAAAAAGGCAATTGACGTTGTTCCTTTTTGCTAATTAAAGCTGTTTTATAATTCAGGAAGAACAATATTAGTATTAAAATCTTAAAAAATCAAAATTTCGACTGCAGGGTTGGACAAATGAAATATTTTATGGTATATGAAAGTGAACAAAAAGTTTAAAAATTTTAATTTTTTGTCAAGTAAAACTATGTTACACCTCACTAAGAATTGCATTGGTAAAAAAGTATAATTCGCTTCCAGAGTTGGAAAATCGAAATATTTTTCGTACATAAATTCCAAATTTTGTGCTTTTAGTGAATTAAACCTGTTAGATATTTCAGAAAAAATTAAACTAGTGTAAAAATATTATAAATTCGGTTCCAGGGTTGGAAAATCGAAATTTTTGGTACATAAAAATAACTATATAAATTCCAAATTTTGGTTTTTCCGTTAACTTAAACCTACTTTATACTTCGCTAAGAATCAATTTGGTATTAAAAAATTTTAAAACTAAAAATTCGGTTCCAGGGTTGGAAAATCGAAATATTTTTGGTACATAAACGTACATACATATATTCAAAATTTTGTGTTTTTAGTGAATTAAAGCTATTTTATATATCAGAAAAAAATTTAATTAGTATTAAAAAATTAAAAATTCGGTTCCAGGGTTGGAAAATCGACATTTTCTGATTCATAAAATCAGCTATTTTATTTATTTTTTATTTTTATAATGAATTATACCTACTTTATATATCAGGAAGAAATAAATTGGTATTAACAACCAAAAAAATCTAAAAGTCTATTCTACCGTTAGACAATTAGAACCTTTTGGGGTACATGAAACGGATTTTTTCTTTTTGTTTGTAAATTAAAAATATATAATATTTTTGAAAGACGTTCAAAGGTATTAGATATAAGAAAAGCCAAACATTTAGCTTCCTAGCCGAAAAATTTAAACGTTTTCCTAAATATAAAAGTAACCGATAACATCATTTTGATTTTTTAATTAAAACTACTTTCTGTTTTGGCAAGAAAGAAAGAAGAATTACATCTGTGAAGGGTATTTAAGATTCGGCACAGCCGAATATAGCACTTTTACTTGTTTTTTGTTAGGAAAACGACGAAAACTGAAATTGAATATTTCTAAATAGTAAATAGTAACATGAATATTTCTAAATAGTAAATTTTCTCAAAGTAATCAAAATTAGGTCACAATGGTAACATTGGTTTGGTTGCACTTATATAAAGACTCACTTACACATACCAAACAAATCCAAAAAATAAATATCTCTTCATCGCGAACTGCACATTGAAATGCAATTTATGTATCTACACGTCGAGGAGAAAAGAGAATTGTAACAAGAAAGTCATCACCCTCGTTAAAAATTTGTTTGGCTGGTATATTTTGGGAAATTGTGCATTTTGGCTTGATGGGATTTTTTCACACAAAATTTTTCCTTAATGCTGGTGTTGCTGTTGTTAGACGTTTTAGCAGAACATAAACAAATTTATGTGTGTACGGACATGCATTTCACTGTTGCACACACATTTGGTGGATACAGTTTTCCATTTAGATGCCTCCTAAACATTTGAAATATGCTTAGAATCGTCATGTTTGATGAAAAAATATTATTACTTGCAAGCAAAGTGTCAATATATATATATATTTTTTTTTTGTTGGGTGTTTGTTGGTAAATAAATTAAGAAAATGTTAAACTATGAATTTTCCATTTGAAGTTAGTATCTGCTTATGAACATACACATACATACGCACGTACTTGTGTGCATGTGTATATGAATGAAAATCATTTTTTTTTCTTGGTTTGTTGTTGGTTATTTCTCTGGTGTTGTTGCGGCATTATTGGTGGGCTTCTAACATGTCCAAATTCGATTTGCTGTTGCTTTTTCATTTAATTTATTTCCTTATTTGCTCTCAAATGTCACATGTCTTTTACCATACTTTGTTGCTTATTTTGCTTTTTGTCTACTGTTGGTGCTGTTGCTTGCCCAAGATACAGTGCATCAGTGTTCAGTGGTTCCAATACAATTGTTATGTGAAGTGAAAATAATATCTAATTTCTTTTGATCTGCATTGCAATGTTCGATGTTTAATTATTTATTTCGTGTCACTTATTTTTCAAGTGTTGCCTCCTCCTGTTATTGTTGTAGTAGTTGTCAATGTTTAAATAAAACATTATTAAAAATATTGCTTTAGAATGAGTCCTCTTCGGTATTGGCGGTGAGGGGGTCTACTTCATTTAACAATTTATAAATTTTTAAATTTTAAAATTTTATGACGCAAACAATTAGTTCTTGTTCTGATACCCGAAGACGTTTGCTCTCTTGTAATTCTGGGACAAAGGGCACAAATAGAAGGACCTGTCACACTTCGTTGAATCTTTCTAGGAAAAATATGAGGTTTTGGGTACAATTGATACGATACCGGTACATCGTCGATACCTCGGTTATGCCGATATATCGCGGTCAGCGAAATTTATATATCCATATTATGATGCTTGTTAAGTTTTTTTAAGATTTTAATTTCTATTAATAAGACAATATATATATATTTTTAATTTTGTTTCTTTAATTTTAATTTTTAATTTCATTTTTATTACTTTCCTACTAAAAAGATCTATTCAAAACATCATTTTTCAAAATATTCCAGTCTCAAAAAAAAATTTGAATTTCAACAAATTCATAAAAATAATTTGCAGATCGCAGATTCGAACTTAGATTCTGTTAAAAAATTTTTAATTTAGTAATTTAATCTACAAAAGAGATCGACTAATAAAATACATTCATAATTTGTTTCTGTTTTCCCACGTTTTTATTCCTTTGGTTTGTTGATGTGCTGGGGCTTCCAGAACGAGGGTCGTTATTTACTAGCTTGTGCTATTTGTAAACATATTTCTGACTCAGAGTATAATCATCGTAAGCCCCTGTCCACATTTCAAGTGCTTCTAAGCAATTAATTCCATTTGTTCACAAAATTTTATAAAAAAGCTTTAAGCCATTTTTCTTACAGCACAATATCTTTTTTTTGTGCCTAAAACTACACCGTATCCTGTTTCAGCCACCGTATTCTCCAGACTTGGAGACCTGTAATTGTCTCTTGTTCCCAAGACAAAAACCAAATCGCTGAGTAAGGTCAAGGCCGTTTTAAGAAGTTTACATCAGAACTGCTTGAGGGTACAATATAAAAACTGATGAATTAAGAAATAGTTTCTGAACAAAAATCGAATACAACTTATTTTTTGAACACAACTCGTACAATTTAATTGAAAGAAATGAAATATGAAATTGGAAATTGTAACTACAATAGCATTAATTATAAAGGATTTTTCACCAAAGAAATTTAGATGCAGATGATTCAAATTTGTATTGTATTACAAAGAGGAAAGGATTGGCAATTATGAATAAAAATTATATCTGGCAAATGTCCACCATGTCAGCGATAGTTACGTCATCAATAATAGGCCAAAATTGAGATAACATCTCGGAATAGCGTGATCCGTTATCGCATTTCCAGCTTCATGTGAATTCATTGTAACAATTGTCAATGCATCTACTGCGAATATGTCAAACAACTAAATGTCAAAACTGTCATGTTGTTAAAACACTACTACTGTCATGTTTAAAAACACTACTCTACAAAACCGTAAAATGTGGCTTAAGTGTTTTTTTATTGGTACTGATTTATTGTTGCATACTGTAGGGCTAACAGTACCTTGCGGAACACAAACAAAATTTTTGAATTCGGAACGATTTTCAGTGATATCACATTTCTCTGAAAAAAGGCTCTGAAGAGAGCTTATTGCCGCATTCAGTCTGTTCACAAACCATTCCATTTGGTTCCGAAAATTATTTCCCACGCAAGTAAAACTACAACAATAAACATATTCATATTATTCTGGAGAAATATTTTTATAGCCCTTGAAACTCGTTATCAAAAAAATTATTTAAAAAAAAACTATTATCCTGACATC
The DNA here is from genome assembly GCA_951800035.1 of Linnaemya tessellans. NCBI lineage: Eukaryota > Metazoa > Arthropoda > Insecta > Diptera > Tachinidae > Linnaemya > Linnaemya tessellans. Next base: position 27,638,602 of record OX637534.1, read on the forward strand.
AAATGAAATAGTGTAACGTAATGATCTGCTGTAATATTCCTCTTACATGCACTTGTACTCGAATAAAAAAATTTAATTTCACCACTTTATATTTATAGGGCAACAAAATGCTTAGAGCCATTTAATACATTTAGGCTGACAGAATTAGATGGTATTAAACGATTTCAATAAGAGGAGAAAAGTGTTACACACAAGTTCACTAAAATAAAAGGGAGATGTTGTCACAAAACTCTCTTTGTTGTTAAACAAGTACTCCGCGATAGTTGAAAAAAGAAGGCGACCTCCACCCTCTCGTAGTTTTATTTAATTTTTTTTATTTTTGTTTTGTTTTCAACTATTCATATTTATTCAACAAACAGTTCCAAGAGCATTAACAAAATAAAAACTAAAAATATATTATCTTAATTCCCACACTCAAAGGGGAGAATTTAAATGGGGACAAATTCTTACATCACTTTGATAATGAGGATATTTTTTTTATAATACCTTAAAATTTCTTGAAGAAAAAAATGAACACCCAACCTCCTTACCAAATCTATGTTAATCACCAACTTCAGCGTCATTCATTTTATCATCTATATCAATATTGTAAAAGATTAGTTTTTCCATTTAAAAAAGAAAGACTCCCATTTATTTTCGTTTTTTGTATTTTAACAAAAAACATCACACTCCATTTCCATTATATACCCATTTTCTATCCATCCGTGTCGTCTAACACAATTTGAACGGATAGGAAAATATCACAGCGTGTGTTCAAATAAAACGTATTGACTTCATAATACAAATAAAGTTGCAATCTTCTGCTTCTTCTTCTCAGCTCTGTTGTATGGGGCAACTCAACTTTTTGGGAGGTAAAGAAAACTAAATTACAACAGAGTGCCAGCAAACAGTGTATGTGTATCTTTATGATTTGCCCCAAACAGCCTCTAAATACAACTTCCTTTTTTTCTCATTTTGCAATCAGTTTTAGTGCCGGAAAAAACATTGAGTTTTCTGGGCCTGTTTGGCTTTTTCATACGAAAAAGAGCCATTGAACGAAAGATTATGAAAATCTTTAATAAGTTTAATACACTTAATCAATATAATTTTATACCATAAATACATTGACATCATTTGGGGGGGCAGTAAGAATTCAATGCAGTTTGGAGAGGGGTTTTAACCTAAATTTGAAATGTGTTACAATAGGCAGCATAACGAATATTAAATACCCTACTGGGAATTGTGGAATACACACTAGGCGTAAAGAAAATTCTTCTCGAATAAAATAATTATTTACGTTACTGTTAATGTTTGCCAGCCAATGCAACAATTCAATTTTGCTATGAACAGTTCAGTTTCATTAATTCATTGCAATAAGGTGAAACTGTTTTTTTTTTAATTCGGACCAACACCCAGATAATGACCCCTACATATGCAGTGGATTGAGCCGGAAATACAAAAGAGGGAATAATATTGGGAATTTATGATAATGAAATTTAGAACTATTATAACAATTTCTTTGGCCATGGCATATAGTTTTTAGTTGTCGTGTAACTGCTCTGCTCAAGTCAAACTATTCTCTTTTTTCTAACTTCTTTATCATCATAAACTTTTATTTTTGATGTTCAACTCCTCATCTATTCAATAACTTAGTTTTTGCGTAATATTTAATTCAGTGTTTAAGTAACAAACTCTACGACAGCCTATTACAGTGTGATAAAAGTTCTATATTACAATGAAAAATATAGACAAATCAAAGCGACAACAAACAAACAAAAAAGAATTTTTTCGTATGCAATATGCGTATGTGTGTGGTCGCGGATATTTGTATGTACATACATACAAACATATTTTTGTCTTGGGAAAATATTGAGGAAAAATCGATGAACTGGATGATAATCAAGTGGATGAAAGAAACCATCAATCAGTTCTGGGGGTTCAGCACACGTTGAAATAAAATTTGTATAAAAATCTTTATTTTTATGAAAAACATTCAAAGTAATTTTATAATTGAAGATTATATTTATTGGAAAATATTTTATAAATAATTTATCACAATTTCCTTGGTTTTAAGCTGAAAGTCCCTATCCTATCATGCCCTCTTTGAGTGTTATGCACCTCCCATAAAGTAGATTCAGGGTAATTGCACAGGGTGTCCCAGTAAGAATGGAATTTTTCATATTAAAATTAAAGCAAGAATGATAAAATAAAGATTACGCCTTGCGCATGATTTACCGTTTGATGACGTATTTGTTCCCTCGAAGAGATTGCCAAATGTTTATTATATACAAAACTAATACATTCTCGTACAAAATTAATATTTTATGCTTTATTTGGCAACTCTTCACACAATTTACTCAGAGAGATTTCCAACAAGCAAATGAAATCGGATTTGTGAAAGTGAAAGTTTTGTGTTATATTTTATAATAAATTGTGTTATAATTTAAAATAAATATATTAAAATTATTATTAAATAACTTAAAGTGTAAAAAACTTATTAAAACTTGATTTTTAAAGCTCATAAACTGTAGACAAAAAACCTAAATTAAAAAGAAAAGAGAACAAAAAGAGCAAGCATGAAATGTGCAGTGGCAATTATAAACAAAGTGACAGCAAAAAACAAGTGAGAAATAATTGTGTTCAAAACGCTGTGTCATTCTATGGTTTTTCAAGAGATGAAGCTCAAAGGAAGTTATGGCTGATATTTTGCAAGGAAAAAAATTTGTTTTGAATGGGGAAAAAATAAAAATAATTAGCACTTGGTTTCAAATATTTATATAAAATAACTATAAATGAACAAATTCAAATAAAAAAATGTGGAAAGTAAAATAATTTTTTAAAATTGTTTATTATCAAACAAATTTAATTTGAAAAATCGCAATTTGCCCCACTGTCCTGTTTTTACAATAACATAATAGTTCTCCAACTGAATTTTATTAGCCAATCAGAACACATGTTGAGTGACGTCAGAGTTCCATCATGCGCAGAAAAGTATTTTTATTTCAGCTTGTTGGCGTAATCTTTATTTTATCATTCTTGAATTAAAGCACATTTTTTTTTAATATGAGTAGCTATGGTTTATTGAATCGTAAGGGAGGGATGTTCCGATTAATATCCGTCAAATAGACCTCCTCAAATAGACTCGTGATTGCAGGCCCTTAATTTTTTCATGAAATTTTTGTAGATTTTTTCACAGATATGCGCCTATGAAAATGACGCGTTGGATCTCGTATTCGTACTGAAGAATTGTTTCTGGTTATTGCCATTGAAAAAAATGGCCTCTACTGGATAGCAAATTTACGCTATCCAGTTGAGGCAATAACTAAGGCAAAATCATATGTTCATATGTTACTCATGGATAGCATGAGGATTTTCTGAGTTCCAAATTGAATAATTTTGTGTATTCATGAAGGCTTCATTAGAAGCCTGCGTGTGGTCTCAGCATAATTTACATACTTTTTATTTTTGTTCGTTTTTCGCCGGCGTCAGGAATAGAAATAAATCTTCGGGCAAATTACGACATTCGGTATCGATCGAAATTTCTATATAAATTTTATTGTTAATTTTATCACAATATAATTTCTCCGTTCTGCTGGTTTGATGATTATTGAAAAATATTATTAATATTCCAATCTTAATATATATTAATAAACAGAATTTGAACAAATTCATTTATTAATAAAATAATAAAAAATGGTTTGCAGTCTTGCAGATTCGAACTTAAGCCCGTTGAGAAAATTAACAATTTACATAAGAAAGTTCGACTGATAAAAATTCATACATAATTTATATATTTTATTGAAATTTCGTTCGATATCGAATGCGGTAATTTGGTCCTGTTTTCCCTATTTTTGTAATCTTTGTATATTCCAAGGCACAAAGGCAAGTCTACATCAGTTTTTTGTTATTCAACTTACACAGCAGAGCAGAACAGCTGTTTTCGAAAGACGCAACCCTTTCATCATCAGTGCTCATGTGTATTGTGTTTGTCACCACTTATTAGGTGGCTCAGTTGAATGTGATAACTGTTCCTATTTACACAAATTTTATTGTGAAAAAGGATGCGAGAACTGTATCAACCTGATGTTAACATGTTATTGTTATAATACCCGTGTTACCGTTTGATTATTTTTCTTCATGTTCCCTTCGGATAAGAAAACCCTTGTATGCACATTTTTCCAATCGTCGTAGCAGTTCAGACACGCACTTTTTGATATGTCCTTAAGCTTTCTCAGCGAGTTTGGTTTTATCTCCTCGATAGTCTGAAAATGCCTTTCTGTCATGGAGGTTTTCAATCTTCTTAAGAGGAAGAAAGTATCTGGAGACTGTTGTTAAATAATTTATTTTTTTTAGAAAGTTCAGAACTTGCTGCCACAATTTCTCTAATATGTAGTTATTCGACTTTTGATGTCCTGGGTCGTTCACGACAAACGTTGTCACTCACATCTTTTCGACCTTGTTTGAAAAGTCTTTGCCATCTGTAAATATTTTTGCGACTCAGAGTGTAATTACCGCATGCCACTGTTGACACTTGAAGTGATTTTGAGCACTTAATATTACTTTTCTCACAAACCACATTGTAAATTCATTTCTTTATACTGCAGGAAATCGTAGAATAGGCAAAACACTTCTTAGTTTCGTGATTCTCATAAGCTAAACACGCTAAAACGATGAAACTGTGAACGATCGAGACGAGTGTACCAACGTTTAAAACGCCGTCGTTTAACAGGACCTCTTATGTTAAATACATATTTGATATATATAATATGAAAAATTAATTATTTTATAAATTTTAAATATATTATACATCGATACAAAAAGTGGCGGAGTATTAAAACAAAAACCAAAATGCTATTGTAGTTACATAACGGCAACGCTGACCATTTGGTTGAGTGGGCTAAGAAAACAATTTTTACTATGAACTCTAGAGGGCGGTATGGCACTATTTAGTAAAGACAACAGACTTTCGCACTGCAGTAACTAATGCACATATGATACTGTATTATCTGTAGGAAAATGTTCAATTAAAATGAGTCCTGTATTATCAAGGTTATTATCATGTAGCATGTTGTAGGGGGTAATCTTTTCCAAGCTAAATATTTAGCAGACATAAAAACCATAAGCAAGTTGGGGTATTTTGTTTGTTGGTTAGCAAGTTCAATAACCTAAGGGACATTGCTGTATGTAATTCTTCAGCACACTTTATATTAAGAATAGCAGAGTAAAGTTACGGTCACACTTGTGAATCAATTGACTAAAAACATGAAAGTTTTGATTGACAAAAATGTGACCATAAAATATATTTGAGGGCAAACAACCAGTGTGACCAGATTTTAAAATAATATAAAGCTAAATCAGGTTAGAAATAGAGCTAAAAAGAGCTAAAGAAGAAATTTTAAAGCCAAAAAATAAAGCTAAATTTTTTTATAGCTTTGCAATAGCAACTTTTCATTATTTCTATATTTTTATAGTTTAAATGGTGTTTATGTAGGTATAAAATATATAAAAATATATATATGGTTGATTTAAATATAAAACATTGAATCAATAACAACCCTGCAGGAGATCGAACTAGTATCAAATTAGTATTGCACTAGTACAAAAGTCACCAATACTAATTCCCAACTGTGAACTTTCCTAGACCATGTTAATACTCAAATTAATATCGAGTGTGTATTGTATTGAAAATTACTAGTACCATTGGTACTAGATGGAAACTAGGGGGATACTAGTACTATTAGTACTAGATGAGTACTAGTATAATATCTTCTAATCAATTCTGCATTAAGAACTGGTCTATATACGACAAAAAAATCCCCAAATTTATTAGTTTTTTAAACCCAATGAAATTCGTTAAGTCTTTGTCTTCACAAGCAATTTTTGGTTCACCAATTCTTAGTTTATAAGAGGAAATGGAAAGTTTCTTCAGGGCACACTCATTCCACTAGCACCTTGTACAACTTGAGGTACGTTTGGTAATCCACCATATGCCAAACACTAATGAACATACAATACATATATCAGTTTTTATTATTTTAAAAAAGATCGCTGATTTTACATGTGAACATAAATATTAACAAAAAACACACATTTAAAAAATTTTAATATTAGCTTTTATTTTTATTTATATTTTTAAAAGTCACTTTTTTAAGACACAAGAAAACTGCGGCTTACTTACATAAATTATCGAAGAAATAAACTGATATGCAGGTGGCAAAGTCTTCCAATACTATTCTTTGTTTCAAATTTGAATTTGTTTAAAAATTTTAACAATTAAAAATAAAATAAATGAAAATGCAAATTAGCAATTCGCTTTAAAACATGATCAAAAAGTAATATGAATTTCTACAAGTCAAATCAATCTACTGAACTACTTGAAGTACTAGTACTTTTCTGTATATGTTCAATCAGCTTTTGAACTGGTGCTTGCTATACTAGTAATCGTAACAGTAGCTTAAAGACAATTAACGCTTATCCTCCTGCAGGGAACATAAAAAAAATAGTAGAAAGCAAATTTTACTATAGTAACAGTTTTACGTTGAACAAACACAGCCTGAGGAAATAAATTTTGCCAGAAATATGATTTATTAATAAGGTTGTAGTAATTTTCAAATATTGCAAAAACAACAAATATCTTATATCCATAGGTGCGTATGTATATATTATGGTGTAATAAATACACAGGTGGCAGCATAACGTCAGCAGCTTATATTTTGTTATGCCAGTTTTGTTCATACGCCACGTCCAGCACATGCACTTTTTTGACAAGCATTATCTAGTTTTTTGATGTTATGTTGTATTTGTCTCCGTTATCCGGCCACCTGTATACATATTACATTATGATGTAGATCAAATCTGCTGCAGTGATTGTTTCTGCGTAGCCAGATCTAACTACTTTATATGGTTAACGCACATATATTTATTCGGATAAACTGTTTTATTTATTTTGAAATAGAAATACATTACACGAAATTGAAGTTAAAGAAAAAGCTAGAAAAAGCTAAATGCAGTGTTGAAAAAAGCTGAAAAAAAAGCTAAGAGCTAAATGAAATATTTCGAGCTAAACATTAAAAAATAAAGCTAAATTTAGCTCCAAAACAGCTAATATGGCCACACTGCGAACAACATTCAGAGAAATTAAATTTGTTTGCTAGCAAATAAAAATTTCCCTAATGTGAAAATAGTGTAACCACCCTGTAAGAAATTTGCAAAATAATTTCCCTAAAGTTATATAAATTGTTATACAGGCTGTATTTATAAAATAATATTATGTAAAATATTAAAAATTTGTAAAAATTTGCTTAACATTAAGTTTTTTCGGGGATTCTATACGAAGAAATAAAATCTATATATTCCAAAATTTAAAATGCTTCCCAATGTTTTTATTAGGGATGTAACCGATACCGATACCGATTCCGATATATCGGCGATATTTCTGATTTGTCGATATATCGATATCGGCGATGTTTTAATGTCGATACGACGATACTTCTTAAATTTTTTTGGAGCTGTTTTGAGCAAACAATTCAATTTTTTTACTAACCTTGTATTGAAAATTTGGAAGATTTTAGAAAATAAACAGTATGACATTCAGTTTTAATGGACTCATTAATAATCGTTTACACTATTATTTTGTTAAAAATAATAATTTGTTTTTGTTAATTTCAGAATGAATTCAAATATCAAATTTAAATATTAATAATCTCTTACACTGTAATTTTGTATAATAAAAGAATTACTCTACTTGAGTTTTGTTAATTTTAACTTGAGTTCAATTTCAATATGCGTATCGGTATCGGCATCGGTATCGGCGATATTTCTTTTTGAGTATCGGTATCGGTATCGGATCGGCAAAACGGCGTATCGTTACATCCCTAGTTTTTATAAATTTACTTAAAAGAAAGATTTTAAAAAATATTATCATAAAGTTGTCTTATACGCTTGAAAATATACCAATTCATATCGAATGAATTCAATAACAAGCAAAATAAAATTCTTAACAAATTTATAGTAAATTTATCAACTTTACACTTTTCAAGGTTTATTTCTAGCGTTCACTATATTCAAAAACTTTAATCTTTAATGTATAAAAAAAACTGGTTGCAGAAAATTTATAAAAATATTTGTTTAAGCAGAGCCTTTGAGCGAACGCACTATGTTTCAAAGACCTACTTTTTCCGTGCGAAATTCAAATTTCAAAACTATCAATATAGCTTTGTTTTTTTTGCCAAGCAGTTTCTAACACTCCAATTCAAACAAATTGACAATTTTTTTTTTTAAATACAAAACACTATTTGACAGCGCGCAGTCAAAGTCATTGTTGCCATACGTGTTGAAACATTTTTGTAAAATATTAATTTTAAATCAAAAGTTTGAGCATTTATTATGAAAATTGTGTTAAAATTTTATAAATAATTTGTAATGGAGAATAATCTGTCATGTAAGTACTTAAGTTTTTTCTCATAAATTTTTGTCGGGCTTAAGTTCGAATCTTGCATGACTGCAAATTATTTTTTGTTATTTTTTATTATTAATAAATGAATTTGTTTAAATTCTATTTATTATTTTATATTAAGATTGGAATATTAAGAATATTTTTAATAATCATCAAACCAGCAGAACGGATCAGTACTGATTTCGAGGCCGCTACGCCATCTCATCAGCGTTCTTTGTTCAATTTTTCCCACTTTTGCAAGCGGTGCTAGTTAGTAGGAATATCAACTATTTAACCAATATTTTAACGAAAATTGAATATGAGAAGTTATCACATTCATATTATTAAGTTATTACATTTTGGTTAGTACGAAATTCCCCAACCCTGACGATTAATATTCCAAATATTCCAATATCTCTTTTGCTTTTTCCAGAGCCATCGGCTGCTGATAGGTAAAGCTTCTTTGTTATTTATGTTCAAGTAATTGAATTTAGTTGTCAATTTACTTTGAACAAGTGCGCGTGCCCCCGCAATGTTTTAAATTATGTATGAATTTTTATTAGTCGAACTTTTTCTTATGTAAATTGTTAATTTTTTATCGGGCTTAAGTTCGAATCTTGCATGACTGCAAATTATTTTTTGTTATTTTTTATTATTAATAAATGAATTTGTTTAAATTCTATTTATTATTTTATATTAAGATTGGAATATTAAGAATATTTTTAATAATCATCAAACCAGCAGAACGGATCAGTACTGATTTCGAGGCCGCTACGCCATCTCATCAGCGTTCTTTGTTCAATTTTTCCCACTTTTGCAAGCGGTGCTAGTTAGTAGGAATATCAACTATTTAACCAATATTTTAACGAAAATTGAATATGAGAAGTTATCACATTCATATTATTAAGTTATTACATTTTGGTTAGTACGAAATTCCCCAACCCTGACGATTAATATTCCAAATATTCCAATATCTCTTTTGCTTTTTCCAGAGCCATCGGCTGCTGATAGGTAAAGCTTCTTTGTTATTTATGTTCAAGTAATTGAATTTAGTTGTCAATTTACTTTGAACAAGTGCGCGTGCCCCCGCAATGTTTTAAATTATGTATGAATTTTTATTAGTCGAACTTTTTCTTATGTAAATTGTTAATTTTTTATCGGGCTTAAGTTCGAATCTTGCATGACTGCAAATTATTTTTTGTTATTTTTTATTATTAATAAATGAATTTGTTTAAATTCTATTTATTATTTTATATTAAGATTGGAATATTAAGAATATTTTTAATAATCATCAAACCAGCAGAACGGATCAGTACTGATTTCGAGGCCGCTACGCCATCTCATCAGCGTTCTTTGTTCAATTTTTCCCACTTTTGCAAGCGGTGCTAGTTAGTAGGAATATCAACTATTTAACCAATATTTTAACGAAAATTGAATATGAGAAGTTATCACATTCATATTATTAAGTTATTACATTTTGGTTAGTACGAAATTCCCCAACCCTGACGATTAATATTCCAAATATTCCAATATCTCTTTTGCTTTTTCCAGAGCCATCGGCTGCTGATAGGTAAAGCTTCTTTGTTATTTATGTTCAAGTAATTGAATTTAGTTGTCAATTTACTTTGAACAAGTGCGCGTGCCCCCGCAATGTTTTAAATTATGTATGAATTTTTATTAGTCGAACTTTTTCTTATGTAAATTGTTAATTTTTTATCGGGCTTAAGTTCGAATCTTGCATGACTGCAAATTATTTTTTGTTATTTTTTATTATTAATAAATGAATTTGTTTAAATTCTATTTATTATTTTATATTAAGATTGGAATATTAAGAATATTTTTAATAATCATCAAACCAGCAGAACGGATCAGTACTGATTTCGAGGCCGCTACGCCATCTCATCAGCGTTCTTTGTTCAATTTTTCCCACTTTTGCAAGCGGTGCTAGTTAGTAGGAATATCAACTATTTAACCAATATTTTAACGAAAATTGAATATGAGAAGTTATCACATTCATATTATTAAGTTATTACATTTTGGTTAGTACGAAATTCCCCAACCCTGACGATTAATATTCCAAATATTCCAATATCTCTTTTGCTTTTTCCAGAGCCATCGGCTGCTGATAGGTAAAGCTTCTTTGTTATTTATGTTCAAGTAATTGAATTTAGTTGTCAATTTACTTTGAACAAGTGCGCGTGCCCCCGCAATGTTTTAAATTATGTATGAATTTTTATTAGTCGAACTTTTTCTTATGTAAATTGTTAATTTTTTATCGGGCTTAAGTTCGAATCTTGCATGACTGCAAATTATTTTTTGTTATTTTTTATTATTAATAAATGAATTTGTTTAAATTCTATTTATTATTTTATATTAAGATTGGAATATTAAGAATATTTTTAATAATCATCAAACCAGCAGAACGGATCAGTACTGATTTCGAGGCCGCTACGCCATCTCATCAGCGTTCTTTGTTCAATTTTTCCCACTTTTGCAAGCGGTGCTAGTTAGTAGGAATATCAACTATTTAACCAATATTTTAACGAAAATTGAATATGAGAAGTTATCACATTCATATTATTAAGTTATTACATTTTGGTTAGTACGAAATTCCCCAACCCTGACGATTAATATTCCAAATATTCCAATATCTCTTTTGCTTTTTCCAGAGCCATCGGCTGCTGATAGGTAAAGCTTCTTTGTTATTTATGTTCAAGTAATTGAATTTAGTTGTCAATTTACTTTGAACAAGTGCGCGTGCCCCCGCAATGTTTTAAATTATGTATGAATTTTTATTAGTCGAACTTTTTCTTATGTAAATTGTTAATTTTTTATCGGGCTTAAGTTCGAATCTTGCATGACTGCAAATTATTTTTTGTTAAAAAATATTCTTAATATTCCAATCTTAATATAAAATAATAAATAGAATTTAAACAAATTCATTTATTAATAATAAAAAATAACAAAAAATAATTTGCAGTCATGCAAGATTCGAACTTAAGCCCGATAAAAAATTAACAATTTACATAAGAAAAAGTTCGACTAATAAAAATTCATACATAATTTAAAATAAATTTTTGAAAATATATAAAATTTGATTTTGAAAAATTAATTTTTTAAAATAACCTTTAAGCAAATGGGTTTTTTCAAAATTTTAATTTCATGTAACCTTTTAAAAAAATGTTAACGTTTGGCAAACCAAATGTAAACATATTTGAATAGACTAAAGTTTGGTTCATTTACTAGGATTTATCTCATATTGCTCAAAGTTGCACTATCCAAATAATATCACTTTTTGTAGATTCTTATACTTTGAAAAAAATCGAACTTTTTGAAATTTGGTTAAAAGAACCCTCAAAAAACTCAAAAAATGATATAGTTGTCTAGTATGTCTTAAATAAAGTTGATGCGTCTGAGATGGACGATGATTGCGAAAAAATTTTGGTGGAGAAGGTACGTCTTTTCTGCAAGTATCTAGAAACAAAATGGGCAAAAAGTAGAAGAAGAGAAGATCACTTTCGAAATGAAAACTTTTCATGGCTACTAAAACTACTTCTTCCACTGTGGGGCGTCCAGAGGTTCCATTTTGCAAAAAGTCGGAGTATGGGCAAAGGAGAGCAGCAGCGGAGCTTTCGACGGCTGTTTTAGGTCAAACTGGTTTACTGGTACAAGCAGCAGCAACCTCAGCTAGGAAGGAAGGAAATGCTAATTTAGCTGCAGTTCTTAAGGAAACCATAGCAAGTCCAACAATACCTTCCAAGATTAAAAAGATGTACTCAGAAAGTAAACCTAAGCCAATACCTCTTTCTGCAGATGAAGCGTTAGCTTTCTTCATAGAAAACAATTTCACAACGGCACAGTATAACGCAATACGTCGTGAAAGTAAATGATTAGATTTATCCAAAACTAAAATAAAACAATTTTTTTATAAAAAAAAATAATAATAAAATAAATTATTTATTACTGTTTTTTTTGCATCTTATTGGTCACCAATGGGTTAATATTTTTTAGATTTATTTAAAAATGCCTGCTTTAGCTCCGCTTTCAATTTTGCTCTAAAAAGTTTAATATTTTAAAAGATATTAATTTCGCACGGAAAAAGTAGGTCTTTGAAACATAGTGGAACGGTTATCTGGTTTAAGTATTCCAAAAAATTGGCCTCTAATATTTTAAGCAAAACTTAAAAGACTACAAGATTTCCTTTACAATTGGTCGCCTTTAGAAGAATTACTCTTTAGAAATATTTCACTTTTCTGTCTGAATAAAACTCTTGTTTTTGTATGTATTTAAATTTTTATTGTTTTATTAATTTTTTATTTTCCTTTATACACTGACATTTGTTGTTTGTATTGAATGAGAGTTATTTTCGTTAAACTAGTTCTTAATTATTTAATGCTACATTTTCTTTATTTCAATAAATTAGCGCCTAAATTTTGGTGAATATTTCAAACGTTTTATTTCATAATAAACTAATAAAAGGAATTAACAATTACTTTATAGTTTTATACAAAACAATACAAATGAAATTACAAATTTCCTCGAAAATTTTCTTTAGCAAACTCCGTTTTAACGACGGCAGTTTAACTTTATTTTACAAATTTTGTCTCTTTTTTTAAATTTGATTTTCTATTTATTGGTAAAAAATATTTATTGTTTTTTATTTAATTTCATAGCAAAACTTGTTATTTTATTACCCTGTTTTTTGTTGTGTTTAAATAGTTTCATAATAATATTTCTTGCAATATTTCTATGGTTCGCAAATTTTAATTCTCGCTACTACTATTTGATTTTACCTGTGTTAGTTATGTTTGAATTTTCAAAAGTATTATTTTCTAATAAATTCAGAGAGTTGTCTATAGTAATAATTATTTTGTTATTTCGATTTGTACATAAAGGGATTTTTAAACATATTTTGTTTAAGAATTTTATATCCGTTAATATTGAGCGTATACTAGAAATATTTCATGTTTTCAATATGGTTTTATTAAATAAACTTTTTTTATATCAGGGGTCATACTTTTAAAATTAATTTTAAATTATTTTTATTTTTGTTTAAAAGAGAATTATATATATTTCGTTAAAGTATTTTATGCGAGTATTATGGCCCCTATAATCTTCTATTATTTGGACTTTAGAAACCTCTACTTAAAATAAATTCAATGTGTTTTAAGAAATTAGAATATTTTGTTCGTAAAATTTTCATTTAAAACAAAACAAATTAAAAAGTTTTGTTCTTGTTTTATATATATAGTAAATTGTACAATCCAAAATTTTCTTTCGATATTCGAGGCAATAAATAACAAAAGAATAAAATGTGGAAAAAGTTGAACAAAGTAGCGGCCTCGGTACTAAATCGATCTTTGATTATTATAAAAATATTGTAAATATTCCTGTGTTAATAAAATAATTTGAATTTAATAAAAATTCTTAAAAAATAATTTGCAAATTGCAGATTTGAACTTGAGTCGGAACTAAAAAAAATTCATATATTAATATTAGTATTTTTTCTATAATAAATAAATAAATTAGAATATTGGTAAATAAACAGAAAGTGGCTGCAAAATAGAGAAACGGGATAATCACTTCAAAGTAAAATCTTACAGATGAAGTTGCGAGAGAAATAGAGTTCATAAAAATCCCAACTTTCTCTATGTCGAAGCAGAAAGTTGGTGCTATTTGATTTCTGCAGTAGCCCAGAATTATAATGAACATTTAATTGAGGTTTATTAATTACAAATTTTTTGCAACTCTACAACAAAAACGTTTGCATTAATATTTTTTATCCGTGGTCTTTGACTGAAATAAGAGTGTCTAAGTAGCTTTTTGTGTATGGGGTTTGCCGCAGATAGAGGAGAAAAAGGCGGAAGCAGCTGCTGAAGTGCACAGGAGTTATTGGTAATAGGCCTTGGGTCTAGTGATTGATTCTCATACAGAATGTTGGCGGGTTTTTTTTTTAATTGGGCCGGCACTCAGGGTACGAGGTGTTCTAATGCAATGATTTGTGCTGTAGCTTTGAAAGAAGAGGACAGTGTTGAATCGGCCAATGATGGTGCTGTATTGCATTCTTGGATAGTGGCAAGCGCTGGAGGTTTGCAAGTTTACGCCGTGTTAGTACATATCGTTCCTTTAATTCACTATAGCCATATCTCAAAAAATTAAAATTTTTAGTTATTTAAAAAAAACAGTATTATATTCAAGCTGAACCCAAGTTACAGAAAAATGTATTACTTATGTGCTATCGTATCTGAAGGCGTTCATTTTAAAAACATAGATAGCATTTTTCTAATTTTGATCCTTTTTGAGATATTACTATATAGCATTAAAGGAGCTGTATATTGTTATCGTATATTGAATTGACATAGAAAATGTGTAATTCTTGCATTTTAAATATCACATATTTTCAGAGCTTTTATGCACAACACATCGCTGTAACGATCTTCTTTGAGCCTTTCATGCGTAGGATATTTTAATCCTTTGTAACGTTGCCGCTATTCAAGGGTAGTTTTTTACGTTTTCCTGAATGAAACAAAAAAAAAAAAACATAAAAAATATAACAAAAAATAAAACAAAAAAATATTCTCATATTATATGGTTGAAAGGTTGCACAAAATTATTTTGTCTAAAATAATGAATGAACTACAAAAATAAGAGACTCGCAATGAGTACTGTCTTAATCCTTTAGCACCTTTTAGTCTTACTGATGATGTTAAAATTAAATTTTTATCCCTGATGTATTTAGCAACTTAAATGCCGAGACATATAAAATTCATCATAAGTTATACGTCGCCTTTTTCAACTGATAACTGAGTTGAAATACATGCTTTTTTATGTGAGTTGTCACATTCAGTACTTCTGCGTCAACGCAAAGTGCTAAAGTTGGCCAACTTTTAACTTTTGACGTACGTTGAATACTTTGACAGACATCAGTAAGTTATTCAAACTTTTTTGATAATTTTGTTTGTATTGTGTATTCATGAAAAATTAAATAATATATAAAAAATTTTATAAAATAAATAAACTTAAGTTAAATAAATAAAATGGAGAGCAAACAACTGATTTAATAATCGTCAACTAAGTACTAATTGTGCCAACCTTCTCCGTCGGTACGTTCATATCAGTTGAAAAAGGTGACGCTTATCGGATGACGGATTCTATGTGCCCCGCCCTTAAGTTTTGTCATACGTCGCATTTTTCAACTGACAACTGAGTTGAAATGCATGCTTTCTTATGAACGTTGTCATATTCAATACTTCCGCGTCAACGCAAAGTATGAAGTTGGCCAGCTTTTGACGTACGTTGAATACTTTGACAGACGTCAGCAAGTGTTTTAAATTGTTTCCAACAATTTTTTTTTTTGCATTGTGTTTTCCGAAAAAATAAAATAATATATAAGAAAGTTTTTGAAATATATAAATTTCAGTTGGATAAAGCAATTGAAGAACAAACGACTAATTGTGCCAACAGAGTACTCATTGTACCAACCTTCTCCGTCGGTGCGTTCATTTCAGTTAAAAAAAGCGACGCATAACGTATGAAGGATTCTATGTGTCTCGACCTTTATGCCGTTAAAATTAGATATTTATCCTTCATGTAATTTACTGAACAGTTTCATGACATTTCGTTGCGTTGCTATTTGAAAATATTGTTTTCTTTCTCTCTCAACAGAGAGAGCGAGAGCGAGAGAGAGTGAGAGAGAGAGGAGAGAGACCAAAAGTCCCATATAGCACTTACAGACCAACTCAAATTACGACGCAAAGCGTTGTCTGGCTGTCAAAATTTCTCATGTTCATAGAAAATGTATGAGACCAATCGAAATAACGCGGCGTCAACGCTTTGCACTTGGAAAATCTAATTTTGACAGCGCGGAAAGAAGTGAAGTTTGTTGCAAAAGCACTCTTGTTTATCTTGTTGAAGTGTTAAGTGATGTAACTTTAGCTACTTTTATGTCAATTTAGCGTGTTGATCTCTATTTCTTATTTCTAAGTAGAGTTTTTATTAATCAAAGTGAGTAAAAATTACTGAATATGGCGCAACGTTAACGCTTTTAATTTAGGCTACTCATTTCAGCGTAAAAGCTAAGCGCTAAATTGCGTTGCGCTTTGCGTCGCAATTTAGGTTGGACTGTTAGTAATTAATCCATACATATATATCCCGTCGCGTTTTACGTAAAAACGCTGAATACATTTAATATTTATTGCTGGTCTTACAAAAATTATTCGAATAAAAAATTATTCGAATAAAAAATTATTCGAATAAATATAATCGAATAACTATAATCGAATACATTTAATCGAATACAAATTATTTATTCGAATAAAAGTTATTCGAAAAATTAAAAAGTTATTCGAATTAAAAGTTTATTTTCTAATAACATACGCAATAAAATAAGACATCCTGCAACGTATCAAATGTAGCTTACAGGATGTCAAATTGAGGAAAAGTACGTATATCAGATTCTTCATTTTGTCTGGAATATCGCTATTTATTTGGCTTGGTTTAGCCAAATATTGTATCTGAAAAATAAAGTTCCCTTAAAATGAATTTGCTCGGAAATTCTTACTGATATTGTTCAGCTTTTGTTTCATCAGTTAAGAGGCGCGTATATGCAGAATAATTAATCGAATTAAAAAAAATTGTGTAATTTTTTTCTCTTTTACAGGGAATGTTTTTTAAGTAGAGGTTTTAAAACTTTTTATTTATTATTCTTAATTGTTTTGTATTAAAGTTTAAACCATATTTTTTATAGTTTCCTTTTGTATTATTTTATTTTATATCTGTTTCTAAATTTATTAATTTTTTGCTTATGCCAAATTAATAAAAACAATTGTATTTTTTTTTTTTAATTTTTAATAATTAACATGTGGTGTTTATTTTTTTTATAATATTTATAAATATATTTTATTTAATACATATTTCGTTTGTTTTCTTAAATATTTAAGGATGCTTTTGCTTTAAGATTATGCTAAATATTACAATTCTTACTACTTATGGTTTAAATAATTATTTTAATTTAAGAAGTTTTAATACAGTTGTTGTGGTAATTTAAATATTATAATGAGATTTGGTACAGTCATAATACTATTAAGTGTTTAGTTTTATTAAACCAATCAAAAGATTAATTGAACAAATCAAAAGTTGTTATTATTATTATTATTTATGTTTTCTACAAACTTTTGAAACTATTAGCATTTTGTTTAATTAAAAAAATTATTTACAAATTGTCGTTTTTAATTTAATAAAAATTATTACATTTCTTTAAAACTTAAATCGTCTGAGTTTTACAATATAATAAAGCATTTTAATTTTTATTTTAAATTATAATTAAAAAAGACTTTAAAAGCCAATTTTAAACAAGATCAAATAAAACGATATAAAAAAATCATATAGGAACTTAAAGCACCAAATTATATAAAAGAGTTGGAAATATTTATAAATATGCAAAAACTAAAATAAATAATCGTTGTTTAGTTATTTTTTTTTATTTTAATAAAACAAATGGAAGAAAATGTATTAAATTATTTTTTTTTTTTGTTTTAATAATTATCATAAAATTATTTGTCTTTTTGTGTTTATACAAAATTAAGAATAAAATATTGCAAATTAATTACAGCTTAAGTCACAGTTTTTTCTATTATTTAAATTTTAAAAAGATTTTTGCTAATATTTTATTTACAAACTAGAAATATAATACAACAGCAATTCACAAATACATATTTATTAAGTGAAATTAAATACTTTGATTTGAATTGAACATTTTGAATAAGTTCACTTGCTGTTAATAACAGTTCAGCATACTCTCTTGGTTTTTAACATACTGTTAAGTATTGCTAACATTGAAAACAGTGAAGGATTTTTCAAAGTGGATGTTTAAAGTTTTGCATTTCAGTTGAGCAAATCCATTAGTTTTACCCATGATCTCCAAATTAACTAGATCTGTTGGATCAGCCACAGAAACTAAAAAATATCAATTATTCCAGAATTATCGCGTTCTATATAGAAAGAAGTTTCCGCACAATTTACATACAGATTCCGATGGATGTCGCAATTTGACACCAGAATATAAAAGATCAGGGGGCAAATTACGGCATTCGATATCGATCGAAATTCGTATCTAAATTGTATGGAAATTTCGCTCGATATCGAATGCGGTAATTTGGCCTCGGTGCTGTTGACTTAATTTAAAGTAAAATTATAGTTTCATCGATCTCGAAAGTGATCTATTCGAACGTATTGACTTATTGCTGGCTTTAGTTCATTCGTATGTGTCGTTTTGATTTAATATATTTTATTAAAAATTAACATCGAAAACGTGATTATTAAGTAAGCAGAGTTGGTGCTGCGAATGAAACTGAGCCGGCATTGTTTTGAGGCTTAGCTGCAGAATGTGATTAGTGGAACATTAATTTAGAATACAAAAATACAAATAAACAGAATAAATGAATGTCACTCATGAAATAAATTAATTTTAAAAAAATCACTAACATTTCTAACGAAGGGATGAAACGGTGTCGTAATAAAATATTAAAAGAGAACTAATATATAATTAAATTGAAATTATTCGAATAAAATTTTTCCAAATAAATTTAATGGAATAAAAAAGAGAAGCAATAATTTGTTAAATTAAAATTATTCGAATAAAATTTAATCGAATGAAAATTTTTTATTCGATTAAAAGTTATAAGAAAAAATTAAAAAATATTTTGAATTAAAAATTCTAATATAATAACCAAATGTCATTCAGATTGTGCGCATAAAAATTATTCGTATGAAAGTTATTCGAATAAAAATGATTCGAATAAAAGTTAGTCGAATAAATATTATTCAAATACGATTTAGAGGAAATTTAATGTTGGAAGAAAATTATTATTAAAAATATTCCAACAAAAATTGTAAAATAAATTAAAAAATATTCGAGTCAAAATGATGGACTGTATGTTATTGGAATAATGCAATTGGAAGCTGTCCACATTAAATAGGACATAGAAATATATAATTTTTTTGTTATAAAATGCTTCTGTAAAAATGTATTGAGACTAAAGTATCCAAATAACCTAGTTGAGGACAAGTATTCGAATAGAAGTTATTCGATTTAAAACCATTTGAATAGCTATCATCAAGCAATAACGTTTAATACATACAATTATTTCAACGAAAACTTTTTCTTTAAAACTTTTCGAATACAAGTTCCAATGAAATTATGAGAATTCAAATGATTGAAACTTAATTATAATTTAACACTATAAATGACTTTATTTTAAATAACCAAATATATTAACATCAATACAAATAAAAAACTCGAAGCAAAGTTATTCTAATAAAGAAATAACTATTCGAATAATATGATAAATGTCTATATATCAAATGAGTCTATTCGAACGAAAATTATTCCAATATCAATTTCGTTTATATTCTAGAAAAAATTTATTAAAAATGTTAAACAAAAATTGTTGGAATAAAAATGTACAGATAAAAATAATGTTGCAAAACATCACCCAACAATATCTGAATAAAATTGTTTAAGTAATCGGTAAAGAAAAATATTTATCGAATTAATTGAATATTCAAAAGTAGTTGTGACAAACTGAAATATAAAATAATTGACAAAAAAATATATATAATAATATATAACACAACACAGAAAGCAAACAGAAAACATTTAATCATAATCCATGTTTTCGTCCTAAGCACTGCAGAGCACACTCTGTAACTTTGCAGAACATCAATACAGTTTACCTGTAACCGGCTATTAACATATTTCCCTAATTACCGTTGATTAAATGTTAACATAAGCCACTCTTAATGGCGTCTTTGAATTTTAACAACAGTTTTAACAGATAGTATAACAGAAGAGTTGCACAATTAAAATAGCTCGTTTTAAATATTCCGACACTGATTAATTGGAATAGGTAAATAAACAACCAAAATTTATATGAGTAGAAATATTAAAACATATGTGACCTGCTCCACGAAAAGTGACCTCTGCGCCGAAAAAATTTTTTTTTACTTTTTGAGTGATTCTTATAGGAAAAAAACGCTCTTTCAAATGCCGCAAATCGCAAGTTTCTATGTCGTTTAGTGTTTCTACAAATCACCTGTAAAGATGAACATAATTAATGAAAAAATTTAAAAATGTGATATAAACAGATAAATTAAATAATAATAAACAATAGATTCAATTCTATCGGCTTAAATCCAAAACATTGAAATAATTTTCATAGAGGCAACACTGCATAGTGAACATCGTACAAAGTACCAGAGAGTCGAAATACATCGCCAGATGATCAGGTTGAAGCAAGAGTTGCATAATCATGCGCAAAACACGGAAAAACGAAGCGTTTTTTTGAACGCGTTTTTCTCAATAACTTCTTTTCGGCGCAGAGGTCCCTTTTCGTGGAGCAGGTCACATATAGTGAACTTTTAATAAAAAAGCAATTGTCTGTGTTCGAAATGTCACTTGTCAGTTAAAGTCATTAACACTTAAAGAAATATTTTTTACAATTTTAATATATGATTTTTCCCCTTGCAGGGTTTTGTTGTAAAAAAACTTAGCTTTAGGTTCTTATAACCGCTGGCGTTGCATTCAAAGGCGGTTGTAAACCCATAAAGTTTTCCATATTTAAAGAATTTCTACGGAATGCATTCGTTGCTGACGGTCCCACTGCTGGTGCTCCCTGCACATCTTGATTTTTCAAATGTTTTTTCCGATAACGTCTCAACTTTTTACGAGTGATATAGAGATTTTGATTGAACTCTTTAAAGGAATGAGAGTTCCTGAAATGTTCTTTGTCAGCTCGTATTTGAGAATCATTATCCCCTGAAGTCTGATGATGATGTGGATGGCCGAGAGGATTGTGATGATGGTGAGCAGCACCAGCCGATGGCGGTGCGAGTGGCAAGTCATAACCATTGTTGTCATGTGGCGGTGGTGGTGGCGGGAATAGCAATGGGTTGTTAGCCCAATCCCGCCACAAATTTCAATCTTGCACTAAACCATTTTGCTGCGAAGTAGCTGAATGTGTCGAGGAATTGTTCATTAAATCTGAATGCCGGCGGTCCTCACGACCCATAGAGAATTCGTCATCCATGTTGGAGGATTGTTTTGAGCGATCAGATTTACAGTCCTCATCCAAGCCCAAAGAGTGGTGCATGGCGGCGGCTGCAGCAGCTGCGTGTTGTCGTTCAGAGGGTGGCAATAAATTCAACATACTTAAAGGTAAACCAGGAAATCCGCCAGGAAAGTCGGGATAAAAACCTTGGGGATTAAAGGGATTGAACAAAGAATTGGGGCCGCCCAACAAATCTGGTTCGGAGCTGGATGGTCGGGGTCCTGGTCCCGTTAGAGGGCCTATCAAATCCATGTCATTAGGCGGATGTTGGTTGGCATTACATTGGGCTTCCTTGCGCGCCTGCCTTTGTTCCTTAGTTTCTCCAGAGTTCTTGCTCGATCCAGAGTTTATACCCATTTGCAGCATCTCTAAGGGCGGCCCACTTATGCAATCTTTGCGGAGTTGCTCTAATTTCAGAGATTTGCCATATTTGCCGCGAACATACATTAAGAGGGAATTGTAGGGTATGCCGAATATACGTGAAGCTTGTGAAGTGGTCATTTTCTTATTCCACACGTGCTGTAAGGCCTCTGTTAGTTCAGCATTTGTCCAGGAACGCGGTGGTCCGCCTCTTGGTGCCGAATGTTGACCTTTTGGTCTAGGCACTAAAAATAAAAAAGAGAAAAATTTTTATAAACAAAGATTATCTCACATTTTAATGTTTTAATATTTTTTTACTTTGTTTACTTTGTTGGTAACTTTATTTGATTTAAATACAAGAGAGAAAAAAACAAAGCAAAATCTTAATAAACTTCATCACCCACACCCTGCCGCGAGTTTGTCTTAAAAGCTTAATATATGAAGAAACAATAATAACAGAAACAACAATAATATAACATTATCGTTGATCACACTCTGTGGTGGTTCCATATGCAAATTATGCACCACATATTCGAACCTCAACAGAAATTACAAAAAGTCTTTTGTTTGTTAACAATTGTATTCATTCAGCACCATCAACTTAAAAGTAAAAAAAAGAAAAAAAACAACGATGAAAAAAACTGCTCCTTTCAACTTCAATAAAATTTTATTTTCTTACCGAAGATCTCAATTGAGAGTATGTGTTTAAAAAGTTTATAAGATGTTATCGCCGTACAACATAAAACAACAACTGCAATAAAAAAATCTTATTGCCACAGGTTGTTGCCAAAACAAAATAACAACAATATGTGATCTTTGGTATGGCAATAAATTATTGGCTACGGGAAAAAGTATTTGCTAATATGAATAGCAAGAAGAAGTTTACGACCTTTTCAATGTTAGAAGAAATAGTCACAGTCTGCAAATATATTTCATGACTGTCTTTCAGAAGCTCCTTGATGCTTTTATGCCATTCTATAGTGTAATTTTGGGCTATAATCTACAAAATATCACATTGTAGGTCATTTACAGGTTTAAATCCAAACAATTTGAAGCACCTGCTTCTTTGAAATAAGATTTATTTGCTCTCAATTACTTTCCTGCTAGGGCTTTTTTGGGACAATGCCATTGTTTCCAATGCGATAAAAAATGTGCATTCAATTAAGTTTTTATATTTCATGCACAAACTTAAATGAGTTCAAAATAACAATAACCACACTTATTGCGAAAACCTATTCCCACGAAAAGAATGACCAAAGTTGCTTTTCATTCGTACAATTAGCATAAAATATAAATTGAATTAATTTAGAGAAAATTTTGGAATGATACAAATCATAATACATTTTTTGTTTATTTGAGTTTTTCATAGCAGAAATATTGTGGAATTGAATATATATTTTTTTTGAATTATTTTACGCACCAAACTAAAGACTTTTCGAAAATTGAATTTTAATAATTGCTTTTAAAATTGTTTTAAAAATTATCTTTATATGTAGATTAAAAATTATATCATTTAATACATTTTATTAGCTGATATTTAAAAAAATTTTGTAAAAAGAAAAACTTTTTTCGGAAAGACAAAATATGTTGCATAAATTGGAAAAAATTCAGTGAATTGAAAAGTCTTCTTAATTATTTTGTCTTAATTACTTAATATGTTAATTATTTCATGTGTTAATTATTATTATTACAGTCGACTCCGCTTTACTGGAAATAACCAAAACCCATTTTTTCAGTTATCCGATTTTTTCTCTAAAACGTAGTTCTGATTACTGAAATTTGTTACAGTTAAGTGTACTGCTTAAAATCAGTAAAACATACAATGTCTAGCCACTTGCATTGACAATCTAACAGAAAAAGGACAAATATATTTTGGCATTTAATTTTTTAACGGACAAAACATGCACAATTTCTTTCAGCCTCAAGTTATGCAATCGATTTCTAATAAATAAATAAATTTGTTATTAATTTTTTCACTTAAGCGAAGTAAGTTTCATACAAAACGTCGTTGTGGGCTTGCTTTTGGTTTTCAGTAATACGATATTTTCAGTAAAGCGATGCATCGCTTATGCGAAATGAATAAGACCAGCTGCTATTAAAATTAGTGCGGGGATTTGTATCGCTTTCAGTAATCTAATTTTTTTCAGTATAGCGTGTTGCCTTAAAGCGGATTCGACTGTATTGTTATTTTTTAATTTAATTTTTTTTGAGAAGACATATGAAGAAAGATGTGAACATAGAAAATTTTTATTAACTTTTTCATCGCCGTCTAATTTTTGCTACAGGACTGAAGATGATGGGTGCTGTACTCTGCTCTTTAGTACACGGCAGTGTCAATTGGTGCCAGCAATTGTTCAGTGAGTAGTGATATGCCTTCATCACTGAAACAGGCCGACAACCACTAACACAACACTGCCCTAATGCAGATCAGACGAATTCGACACGATATTCATTACTTATTGCGGAATAGAAGACGGGATTTTCGGCTTCTTAGCCTGTCAATTCTCAGTTATAAGTTTGAGGGTGCTAAAACAGCACCATCAAAAAATCACTGAGAATTGCTTGTGACAGCGGAGACGAACTCTGAACTTTCGGCTTCACAGTCACGTGTTAACTACTTCATGTAATTATCATCTATATATATGATAAGAATATTTCAAATCAATTGAAATCATGAGACCTGCATTTTTAAAAAGTGCAATAATAATTTCATTTGCCTTGCTTCCAGTAAATTCGAATGATATGAAGTTCCTCCATTTTAAAATTTAAAAACATTTAATATAAATTTTTGGAAAAGCCTCCTACGGATGGTATAAAAAAAATAATAAATCTCCCTCCGATTTCGAAAAAAAGTTCACAAATTTGATTTAATTTTTTATGGTTGTCCCTTCAAGAGCGCATTTTTTTTCAACTGCTTAACAAAATTTTTAATGATTTTCCTTCAATCCATTTTCGATTAAGTAGATACCATCTTTGTTATTTTTCCTAAGAGAACGTGTATTTAAATATAAGAAAAATGTGGGGAATAAAAATCCCTAAGAGTTTAATTCTTGTATATCATTCACAATGAAAATGCCCATTTTAACCTTTTCCAAGCCACTTTTTATTCTTCAAATTCTTCTGTTTTAAAATAATTCCCATCCACATATGCTCTCACTCAGCCATGCATGATCACGTCATTGCACTAACTACTTTAAAGTAAAAAAAAAATCTGCATTATTTTGCAATCTTTATATGCCGTGCCTGCTCTTACTGGTTTTACTACACTTTTTCCATTACCTCATAACTTAAGCACATATTGAAACTACACTCATGAAAAATGAGCCGTGAAATCTACAGGACCACATAACAAACGGACAAGTTTTTTTATTCATTTATTTTTATTATTATTTATAACAGAAATGCATCAATTCTTTGACCTTTAAAATAAGCTTATCGCGATTTTTTCCAAATGATAGAGGTCAACACGTTTTACGAGTAACAATATCTAGTAGTAGAATATTTACTTTTTATTTTAGAAATAGTTTGGCATGATTTTTGTGCAAATTCAGAATTTCTAAGAAAACTTACTTTTTCTATATTGAAAACAAACATATAAAGCAATTGTTAATGTGACCACAGTATCAAAAGGAAAAATATCCACATTTAAATTATACAAGTCGGTCCGACAATACGTTAGCAACTACAGCTATCAATATTGGTAACAATATTGTTGAACAGTAAATAGTATTTAAACACAAGATACATGTTATATTGCAATTGCTTCGGCACAAGAAAAAAATTATTTGTAGCAAATCTTAAATCACGTTTAAAAAGTGAACAAATCAGTTAATCACACCCACACAATTTTAAATACTATAAAATGTTTGTAGAAAAAAAATTATATAGAGTACATATTCACGCATATGGGTAACCCCATAGGAACGTTTACATTTTATAGCGCAACGTCACCAACTCGAAACAAGTCTATTATTAAGCTTGTTTTATACAACAACGAATTTCAATTTTAGAAAAAAGCAAGGAACAAGTAAAAACATATATTTAGCAAGTAAATTTAAAATGTTTAACTTGGAGGGACAGAGTTCCTTTAAGACATCTCTGTACCCAATTTTAAATTTCTATTTTCACAGAGTCATTACGGGAAAGGCCCTGGGGGAGACGTTTCACATCCGCAAGATCAGAGAACATCTCAGCTTCTTATAGGCTTAAGGAATAAACATTTTTCTATATTTACATATAATATCGTACGTCAACGCCCACTAAAGGGGGCGGATTCTAAAAATAGACTATATCATGTTTTTCACAGATGTATGTATGGCCATTGACAGATCGTCTTAGACTTCATCACTGATCAAGAATATATATACTTTATGAGGTCCAATTCTCTTTGGAGGGTATTAAAACCAGAGCTCAGATTTACTCGATTTTACTCGCGAGTGAAAAATACTCGCGAAGAAGAGTACTCGAAGATTACGAGTGTTACAATAAGTTTACTCTCCACTCGTTTGTTTTAGGTGGGAGTACTCGCGAGTACTCCTTTTTAAAAAGTAAGAGTGGGAGTAAACATCTTCGAAATAGAGTGAGAGTTTACTCTTAAGAGTAAAATCGAGTGGAAAAATAGAAACTGCTTGTCTTTGCTGACTTGTGTGTGCGTGTGGTTTTTATGTACTCTTTCAGTCTTTCCATACAGTGCGCGTGTGCGGAGCAATTAGTTGGTTTTATAAAAAAAAGTTTTATTATATTTTTAAAAGTTTAATTATATTTTCTATATTATAATGAACAATAAAGACATAAATAATGAAACGCGAAAATATTTTCGTTATGACTTTGAAGGAAACAACACAATTTGTGAAATTAGCAATTGTGGAAAAAAATTAAGTGGAAAATTTTTTTTTTTATGAGAAAGACTGAAAGAGTACTCCGCAAGAGTATAATCTGCTCGATTTCGAGCGTATTTTACTCGCACTCGAAATCGAGCAAAGCATATGCGCTCTTATTCGAGTGGCATAGAAAAATAGAGTACACTCGATATTTTTATTTCACTCGCAGGAGTACTCGCGCTCGAATTCGAGCGTGTTTCACTCTCTACTCGAATTCGAGCGAAGATTTTGGAGCTCTGATTAAAACTGTATTTTAAGCGGGGTCTCTCTGGCAACGGCCGTGGGGGAGACATTTCACCTTTGCCATAAAACTCCAAAAATAAATGTGCGGAATAATTAAATGTAAAATTGAGCTATTATGAAATTTTTTATTTGACATATTGTCACAATTCTATTATAAAAATGAAATTTATTTGTTGGGTGGTCAGGCAATGTCTGCAATGTATGCATTTCATTGGTACTTTACCAAATCATCAGTAGACCTTAAGCACAGTTTTGAAAAGTTAAAAGCCTCTTATCTTATGCACATACTACCGAAAGCCATCTGAGAATTCACAATTCGTAAATTACAAACTATTTTCAAAAATCACAACTGAATAAGCATAGTAGGCCTTGAAACCCACGGACATGCGCAGATCGTCTTAGATCATCACTGATCAAGAACATATGTACAAGTACATTATTGGGTCTCAGTGAATACACCCTCCAATTCTTTTTTGTAGGGTATAAAAAAGGAAGTAAAGGTGCGACATTTGGCATGGCCGTAAATCTGGATTGTATATTACATTCATTCCCACTCTAGAACCGTCTTTTTATCTCTCTGATTTTCAATGCTAATTTCTTTCCTTTTTAAATATAAAATATGATATTTGATTAATGTGTCCAACTCTGGAATCGTCTTTTTGATATGGTTTGATTTTTAATACCAATTTAATTCCTCCTGATGTACAAAATCAATTTAATTTAAAAAAAAAATAATTTTTATTTACACACTTTTGCATACAAAAAATAGGTTTGAGTTTTCCAGTTCTGGATTATTGCTGATTTTCAATATCGTAGAGATCTAAATGGCGGGCAAATTTGAGGTTAGGAGGCAAATTGGCCTAAAAACTCACTTTTTTCATAAATTCAGTTTTATTGAATATGGGAATTTATAATGGAACATTATGTCGGGCAAATATCCAACTCTAGCACGTGGGCAGATGTTCGCTCTATTCACAAAATATGCAACCACATTTTTCAAAAAAGGCTTCGCTTATCTCGTCAGTGCGGAGACGAATGTTATTTTTCAGACCGTGAGTTGTTTGTGGTTTGTTCACGTAAAAACCGATCTTTCAAGTGCATCAAATTGCAAATGGCTCTCATCACTAAAGATGCTTTTGCTAAAAAATGCGTTGTAAAAAGCAAAGGTAGAAAAATCGACCCGCACACTGCTAAAATAATAAACTTCACTGCTTACTAACAACGTAATTTGGCAGAAAGTGAACTTTCCTGTGGAAATGCCCATATATAAATTCATATGCCAGTGCAAGCAAGTTAGTTGTTTTTTTTTATTGTTTTATATTTGCTTGGATTCGGAGGGGTGGGTAACTATCTCCACTAACAAATACAAAAGAAAAATATAGTTTATATGCTCTTGTGCCGTAGTCTGAGGAGTCGTAAATAGTTAAATAAAGATTCTTATCAGACAAAAGTTTTTTAACCGTTTCGTTTTCTTTTTCGTATAGAGATTTGTAAATATATATATTTTTTGGCAAATTTTATAGTAGAGGTTTAACAAAACCGTAAATGTTGAAGAAATCTAAAGATTTTATAGCCAGATTATGTTTACTTGTCGTTTTCCCTTTAAGCATATAAACTCTTTATGACTGCAAGATTTGGAGACATTAGAGAGGCAATAGAACAGCAGTTAAGGATTCAAACAATTTTTTTTTGGCAAATAGCAAAGTATAATTTTAAGAATTTAGATTATGATTCAATACCTACTGTTGCGAGAAATTATTGGTAGAATTACATATGGAAAATAAAAACTAGGGATGACATGAAATAAACAAAAAAAATATATAAATAAAATAAAAAATGAAAAATTAAAAAGAAATAGAAATAGATATTTTGTCTGAAATAATTTTGCAAATACTTTATTTAAGGAAATTTCGCACTGTGGGATATTTTGCGGGAATATGACTAACATTTTTTTAAGTAAAGTTTTCATTATCATTAAGTTATGTGGAACGTTTTTTTTTAAAGTAGTAATTCTTTGGCAAGTTAGAAAATAACGATACACTTGAAATTAGAACTAAACCGTTAGGATGATGTGATAATTTTAAAAAAATATTTGAATTATGCCAGTCTTATACGGTGTTCAGACATGGATTTTGAATTCACTTTATTGCCATAATTATCTTCCTTCCAAAATTTTTTCAATTAAATTAGCGTATGACACTAAAAGTAAAAATTTTTATATTCATCAGAACCCCAAGTTTAAATCAGGGATCGTTTTTTTTTAAATTTTCTCATTAATAATAAATTTAATGTTAATATTTCAACTTCAACATGGGTCGACATATTTTTCTTTTGTTTTTCTTTTTTTTTCACTTTTATCACAATGTAGGGGCTAAGTCTTTACTAACTTTTTTCACTAAACACACTTTTTAGCAGAGCTGCATTTGTAATTTTACTCAATATTATAATAATTTCATATTTATTGAACAATAATTAATTGAAATTTTATATGGATAATTGAGCTCAATAATGCTATTTATTGCAATTAGCCTAATTATGGTGTATGTCTGAAGATTATTAATAATTAATTTAATTGGAAATTAAGACAAAAATAATAATAAATAATTTATAAGTTTGCACATTTGAACTTAAGTCTGACTAATAATTTTCAATTCAGCATATTAATCTCTACAGTCTTCATATACCAGCGTTTTTACACTTTGACAACTACTTTAAATAAAAAACTCCGCCTTCAATACAGATCTATTAACAGACTTTTTTTTAAATTTTGAGCACCCTGCATAATTCAATCTCTGTTTGACAGCCAGTAACAGCAGACAACCCCGTGAATTTTAAGAAAAATGTTAAAAGTAAAAACTTTGCGCTGATTAATTTTTAAACGCATTCTGTCGCCAAAAGTCTACATACCGTTTGTTTTTAAATAAACGTATAACACAATTATTTAAAATTCTTTATTGCGTTATCTATGCCCAAGTTTCTATAAGAATTTTTTATTTTTTTGCAATCCATGAGAAAAATATCATGCATTTAAGAGTTAAGCATTATTTTCCACGTAAAAAACGATCACTGAAACAAATAATAAACTCGATAAATACTATGGGAACTCGGCGCCATCAATTTCAATGCTTAAGAAGTGGTTCGCTGAGTTCCGCAAGTGAAGTCATACATTCATGTCACCCAAAAGAGATCATCACGCCAGAAATCGGCGTTAAAATTTAATAATATTACTGATGGATTAGAGAATGAAAATACGTGAGGCGACTGATATTGTAGACATATCAATTGAACGAGCACATCACATTTTACATATTCATATTTGAATATGAAAATGGTGCCGTGATCAAGATGCTTGATTGCACTCGTGGGTAGTCAATATCGTCAATATCGTAAGAATATACGATTACAGTATATTCTGCAGATTTAGCCCCCTGCGACTATTTAATTTTTAGAAAACCTAAAGAAAAGGCTGGGTAGAATGAAAAGATCATAGCCGAAATAAACGCCTATTTTGAGGACCTTGAAGGAAGTAAAAAATTAGAAAACCGTTGGACTGAAAGAATATTATGTTGAAAAATAAAACGCTTATTTGCCAAAAAAATATTTTTATTAAAATATTCAAGGAGTTATCAAATAGCCCTCGATTTTCTTTACCTTTTTTAAATATCCGCACAGTAACACATTTTTTGCGCAAATCATGCTAACAGTTATATAGAGTTCTACCTTGAACAAAAAGGTTAAATTTTTGCAGACTGTCATGCGATAAAAATGAATATATTTTTAAAATTTTAAATACACTTTTCCATAAAAAGAAAATGGAAAACGGTTGACCTTAAAGGCCATTCCTGCAACTTCCAGCTAATTTTAAGCGCTAAAAATGGTATAGTTTTAATTTTAAAACTGCTATAACTTGCGAATGGATCAGTCGATTCCAACATAATTTTATACCTATAAAAGAATTGAGAACACTAATTGATCACATATATATATAATTTCGGAGTGTTTTGAAACATTCACTTTTTTCGAAAATTTTGGTCACGAATGTGTGAACCGATTTTGACCGGTCGGCAGCACTCGAATCGATTCAAAAGTCATTTAAAAGTTGTTCTAAAAAAATAAATTTGAAAAAAATGTATTTATTTTTTTTATATTTTCAAAATGTACCGATCCGAACCGATTCCAATTCACGGAAAATCTATGTTTGCTCGGATTCGGTACAGCCGTTATATACTTACACACACACGCGCGCACGCACACACGCACTTACACAACCATACACATACGTACCCTGCAGGAGATCGAACTAGTATCAAATTAGTATTGCACTAGTACAAAAATCACCAGTACTAGTTCCCAACTGTGAACTTTCCTATACCATGTTAATGCTCAAATTAACATTGAGTGTGTTTGGAAGATTACTAGTACCATTGGTACTAGATGGAAACTAGGGGGATACTAGTAA
This sequence comes from Linnaemya tessellans, assembly GCA_951800035.1. NCBI lineage: Eukaryota > Metazoa > Arthropoda > Insecta > Diptera > Tachinidae > Linnaemya > Linnaemya tessellans. Next base: position 27,670,063 of record OX637534.1, read on the forward strand.
TATTAGTACTAGATGAGTATTAGTATAATTTCTTCTTGCCAGATACTAGTACAATCAGTTCTGTATTAAAAACTGGTTTATATATAAAAAAAATCCCTAAATTTATTGGTTTTTTAAACCCAATGAAATTTGTTGTCTTCACAAGCAATTTTTGGTTTATTAATTCTTAGTTTATAATAGGAAATGGAAAGTTCCTTCAAGGCACACACAATCCACTAGCACCTTGTACAACTTGAGTTACGTTTGGTACTCCACCATATACTAAACACTAATGAACATACAATACATATATCAGTTTTTACTATTTTAAAAAAGATCGCTGATTTTACATATGAACGTAAATATTAACAAAAAACATGTTTAAAAAATTTTAAAATTAGCTTTTAACTGTATTTATTTTGTTAATTTGTTAATTTTTTCAACGGGCTTAAGTTCGAATCTGCATGACTGCAAATGATCTTTATTTATTTTTTAAAATTTCACTTTTTTAACACACAAGAAAACTGCGGCTTACTTACATAAATTATCGAATAAAACTGATATGCAGGTGGCAAAGTCTTCTAATACTATTCTTTGTTTCAAATTTGAATTTGTTTAAAAATTGTAACAATTAAAAATAAAATAAATGAAAATGCGAATTAGCAAATCGCTTTAAAACATGATCCAAAAGTAATATGAAATTCTGCAAGTCAAATCAATCTACATATGAATTACTTGAATTACTAGTACTTTTCTGTATATGTTCAATCACCTTTTGAACTAGTGCTTGCTATACTAGTAATCGTACCAGTAGCTTAGAGACAATTGACGCTTATCCTCCTGCAGGGTACATACATACATACAAATATAGTGACGGCTTCTCAGCATTAGTCGGTTTGGCAAAAAAATTAATTTTTTCTAAAAGAGGTGAAACCAGTAAGTTTCCGATTTTCTGAAAGTTTTATATTTTCTTAGCGAGAAGTTAAAAAAAATTTTTTTTAAGTGCCATAGGTCGTTCAATCAGTTCAGAAATATGCGACCGAATGCCACTGAATAGTACTACGGCGATTGCCATAATTTTGTACTAAAAATCACATTACAGCGCATTGAACACACCTTCGCAAACATTGTAAGCTGGCATTCATTGAACATAAAGTTTGGCACACTTTATTAAAAACGTGTAATGACGTAAAGAGTGTTCGCCTCTGGGTTAGAGGACAGATTGGAATAATGCATTGCCTGACTAGGAGTCCTTGAGTGCTGGTTCTAGGTAAAACAAGATTTTCATTAATTACTCGAACTTCTTTACTAAAACATAAAATTTGATTTTTCTTAATTCATGTTACTCAAATTAAAAAACTCTAATCAATATCTAATATTTTCAATATCATGAGAAAACCTGTCCATCATTTTGTTTAAGTATTTAACCCTTTTCAAGAACCCACATTTAGCACATGTTTCAAGCGCTAGTTAATTGCTTTTAATCCCTTTCAAGACCGGTAACTTGATTCATTTAAATGATTACGAACATAATAAACCTGTCAATCAAATATTTAATAGAAAAATACACTGAACCGTGCTTATGATATATGTTACATATAGGAATAAATTGAGGTAAGATCTGTATTAAAAATTTATTGAAATTGAAATCCATTAATTTTTTCATAATGCTTGAGGTTTTAAATAAAAAAACAAAATAGAAATAAAATATAATATTGTACTCGTATATGAGACAAAGGTAAAACATAAAAAACAACTGTTTCTGTTGCTTCACAGCGAATGTGTCTTAATACGTCATCACAGACAGCACTTGCTGTTGTAGCTGCTGCAACATAAAGCAAAAAATTTATAGATGGAAGGACGGACGGACGGCAACACTTTAATGGCGGAGAAAAAAAAAAGATTTATATGTATATTTTTTATATTATTTTGGTTCATAGAAATAAAACTATTGCCATGCATAGGTGCACATGTTCAATGAGCAAATACAGGAAAACCACAAAATTGAATTTACCGCCTCACATGATTTGATGCAGTGATTTTTTTTCTTTTTTGCAAATATTTCTTTCTGTTACAAAGACTGTTAAATGGCTGTTGCAAATTGCAATTGTAGTCAATTGGAAATGTAAAATAAAAAAATGAAATAAAAATCTGAGTGACATAAGTGCAAATTCATATAGAAAATTAACTTATGAACTATTTTATTGAGCTTAAGCACCGAAACAAAAAAAATTGCGATTCCCTTAGCTAAAAAATGCTTACAATTTGCCACAAAACATTGTTTGAAGCATGAATTTAAAATTATGTATCATAAAGAATATCTTAAGAAGTTATTATTTTATTAAATGTCATTAAAGGAAAGAGGTTTATACCATACTTCGGTGGAATTGACTCAAATTTCTAGCTCAAAACGATATAATGAAGTATGTAGTAAGAATTTTAACGAACATTTTATATTGCTATATTAAATTGAATTAAGATTCTATAGGCTAATTGTTCGAAATTTTAATTTAAATATCAGAAAGACATGATAAATATTCTAAGGCACACGAAACATGAAGAAAAATAATCAAACGGTAACACGGGTATTGTAACAATAACATGTTAACATCAGGTTGATACAGTTCTCGTATCCTTTTTCACAATAAAATTTGTGTAAATAGGAACTGTTATCACATTCAACTAAGCCACCTAATAAGTGGGGACAAACACAATACACATGAGCACTGATGATGAAAGGGTTGCGTCTTTCGAAAACAGCTGTTCTGCTCTGCTGTGTAAGTTGAATAAAACTGATATTGACTTGCCCTTGTGCCTTGGAATATTTATCATGTCTTTCTGAGATTTAAATTAAAAATTTCGAACAATTAGCCTATAGAATCTTAATTCAATTTGATATAATGAAGGTGAGTTCGATCATTGGTTTCTGTCTGAAAGAAGCGAATAATTCTCCATAAGAAATTTCATTACTTTCACAATCATAAAATTTTTGAAATGCTGAGGCATACGAGCGTCGTCAATCACATTATTTCTTAATTTTTATTTATTCCTAAGCAAATACAAGTTATTTCTTGATTTTTATCCACAAAATGAAGAACTTGATTATGAACTATTTGGCGAAGAAGAGTTATTAAAAGTCGTACAAATATACAAAAGAGTTATTAAAAGTCGTACAAAAATCCACAAGATCAATCAATCAATTCAGAAAGAGCTTATATTTTCAGAGAAATAAATTAAAATCAAGAAATAAATTTCAGTTTGTGAGGAATAAATAAAAAAAATAACTTTGAGGAATAAATAAAACTCAGATATATAAATAAAAATAAACAAGTAAAAATGTTGTTCGAACGGGTCGAAACTTAAATGCCCTCCAAATATTTAGTAAGTAATTTTAAAATGTTTAACTTGGTGGAACAGAGTTCCTTTAAAACACTTCCGTACGCAATTTTAAATCTCTATTTTGACAGAGTCATTCCGGGAAGGGCAGTGGGGGAGACGTTTCACTTCTGCAAGATCAGAGAACATATCAGCTTCTTATAGGCTTAAGGAATAAAAATTGTTCAATATTTACACCATTTTTGCATAAAATATGGTACGTCAACGCCCACTAAAAGGGGTGGGGTCCAAAAATAGACTATATCATGTTTTCCACAGACGAACGTATGGTCATTGCTAGATCGTCACAGAATTCATCACTGATCAAGAATATATATACTTTATGGGATCTAATTCCTTTTTGAGGGTATTAAAACTGTATTTTATCGGGGTCTCTCTGGCAAGGACCGTGGGGGAGACATTTCACCTTTGCCATAAAACTTCAAAACTAAATGTTCGGAATAATTAAATGTAAAATTATATACATTTTTATTTATTTTTTGATAGCGTCATTTAGGGGGCAAAGTGGGAGGAGGGGGTAGGGCAGAGGAGTACCAGGTTACGTCTCAGCTTCGTCATTAAAGCTTAAAAATATTATTTTTAAGAAATGTAGGCTTAAGTAAAACAATTTGTTAAATTTTTACGCTATTTTTGCATATAGTAACGCCTACTAAAGGGGGCGGGGTCCAAAAATAAATTTTTTTTATGGATCCAAGTTTAAGGCGTTGGACCTTCTTTGTCATAAAATTATATCATTTGCATAACAAAATTAAGAAAAAACCTTTAAAAATTATGTTGTTTTTTAGAGGTTGGTTTAGTTCTTCTTAGGGGAACTTTTTTCCCTCTTCCCGATTTAGCCCATTTCCTAACTTGCCCTGTACTATTCTTCAAGATATATTTATATCAAATTTCAGGAGTCTGACTCTCTCAGTTTGGACTGAATCGTGATTTCCACAGACGGACGGACAGAAATGCTCAGATCGTCTTAGATTTCATCACTGATCAAGAATATATATAATTTATGGGGTTTCAGATGGATATTTCGCTGAATATATAAAAATTAAAGAAAACTTTTCTTTTCTCAGGAATAAATAAAAATTAAAAATAACTTTTATATTCTGGGGAATAAATAAAAAATTTCTTTTGTTTTCTGACAAATAAATAAAAATTAAGAAAATATCCTTTAATTTCTGAGGAATAAAAAAACGTATAAAACAACAACTAAATTCCATTACTTGAACATAAATAACAAAGAAGCTTTAGCTATCAGCAGCCGATGGCTCTGGAAAAAGCGAAAGAGATAATGGAATATTGGGAATATTAATCGTCAGGGTTGGGGAATTTCGTACTAACCAAAAATGTAATAACTTAAAAATATGAATGTGATAACTTCTCATATTCAATTTTCGTTAAAATATTGGTTAAATAGTTGATATTCCTACTAACTAGCACCACTTGCAAAAGTGAAAAAATTGAACAAAGAACGCTGATGAGATGGCGTAGCGGCCTCGAAATCAGTACGGACCCGTTCTGCAGGTTTGATGATTATTGAAAAATATTCTTAATATTCCAATCTTAATATCAATAATAAGAAATAGAATTTGAACAAATTCATTTATTAATAAAATAATAAAAAAAATCATTTGCAGTCATGCAGATTCGAACTTAAGCCCGTTGAAAAAATTAACAATAAAATAACTTTTATTTTCTAAGTGAAAAATAAAACACAGCTAATAATGATTAAAATGTAATTTTAAGAAGCGTTATTGTTCCCGCTTTTGAGCATTGAATTTAATTTTTTACATAAAATTTTAAGTAATTTCTTTAATCAATTTCTTTTCACAGCAGGAAGCAGACAAAGTCGCAAAACTCGTTTAACTTCGACGATTCTCATCAAGAAAGTAAACATGCGAAATAGCTAAAACAATTGTAAACAATTTTCGAGACTAGTGTATCCGTATAAAAAGCGTTAATCGAATTGTATGTAGCCCGTTTAATTTTGAAATTCATCTTTTTTTTGAGCGGACCTCGCATATACATACATACATATTAGGTATTTAAGGTGTTATAGCTCCCAAAATATCCAACTGATTAAAAAAGAAGTTAAAATAAATACCGCTAGAGTGGTACATATAAAACCATAATTTGGTAGTACAAATAATAATGGGCCTGTTCGTAAATGCACCATTGACACTATGATTGCTGATACTCTTTTCTTAAAGCACTGAATTTGGAAATTTTTATATGACACTTATAAGTGCCTTCAGCGAAGTATTTAAAAGCATTTAAATTTCGAGCACAGTAAGCCACAAACGAGCAGACCCAATAATAAATAAAATACATAAATTTTTCACAAATTTTATAAACTTATTATTTATTTTATAAATATAAATGTATAAATTTGGAACATATACTTACAGTACTTACTTTTCTTTTTCAGAAACGGCGGCGCATCACCCGGCATGCCTCTAGGATCGGACATTTCCATGAGCGGATTATATAATTTGCCAGGATCTAGGCCGGGTGGAAATAAACCCAAAGGTGAGTCTAGACCAAACACTGAAATAAAGAGAAATAAATAGAACATTTAAAATCAACAATTAAATCTGTAAAAGTAATTCGTGTTTGATGACACAAAGGAATCTAGAAAAAATAGCAAACACTTTCATTAATGAAGGGGGAAGGGTTTATTAATTGTTTTATTTTTTCACTGTTTTTCTGTGTGTTAATTTTTGACAGGAAGTCCAATCGCTCTACATTTTTGTAGACCTTTCTTCCACTTTCTAAATTGTCATGGAGTTTGTGTTAAAATCTTGCAGCATTTAAGATAATGAAAAGATTTTAAATTCTCTGTTAACTATTTTTGGACAAGTGGTAAGTCTTAAATTTGTCAATTGTGACATATCGAGCCATCACCGCCAAAAAGAAGCTAAAACTATATGCTCTTCGAAAATCGTTTTTTGACGAAAATCGATATTTATACATTGCACAGGTCATGTTCGTAAATGGGCTGAATCGGGCCAGAGGGAAAAAGTTCCCCTAAGAAGATCTAAACCAAGTTTTCAAACGACCCTTCCCGGAATGACTCCGGCAAAATATAGATTTAAAATCGGGTACAGAGATGTCTTAAAGGAACTCTGTCCCATCAAGTTAAATATTTTAAATTTACTTACTAAATATTTGGAGGGTATTTAAGATTCGACCCGGTCGAATATAACGTTTTTACTTGTTTACTATAATATTGGGTCATCTGCCAAAGTTGTGTCAAGTATATAGTTTTTCATTTCCCTCACATTTTTATTTCCCGGGAAAGCGGGAAAAAACTCACCCAATTCCGGAATTTCTCGCACGTTAATGAAACTAATGAAAATGAATAGTATTCACGGGGTGAGAATCCCGGAAAAACCCCTAGTCAAGAACCATTACTGAAACAACAAAAGAAATTTAGTTTGATGCCATTTTTGCTTTAATTTTTTTTTATTATTTCTACAAATATTTTTTGTTGCTTTCTATATAAATATTATCAATATTTACCACCACGATTACAAAATTAGGGCATAAAATCCCTTGGGATTTGTAGAAAAAATTCTCTGGAAGTTTTTTGAAACTGTTCCCAATAAAAATATCCCCAAAATCGAGAATGATGATTTGCTTAGGAGAATTCGTCGTAATAGTTGATGTCACAACCAACGACAGGTGAAAATAGATATTTCACCAAATATCTAATGTACCGTTCTGCAAGCCTGATTAGTAGATATTCTAATTGCCTATTCTCAATAAAAATGATTGTGAAAACACTAACGCCGTAAACATAGTGTGTACTTAAAGTATGCTTTAAATTATGAATTTCATACAAATTGTATTTAAAATCATTCTTCCTGGTTGATATTTTTATGAACACAGCTTGAAATCCATATCGAACTGAAGTATTAAAAAATAAATTTTTGCGATTCTTTTTTAATTTTAAAAACTATAAGGAATTATTTAGAAAAAAACTGGGGCCAAATTACCGCATTCGATATCGATGAAATTTTTTATATATAATTTAAATGGAAATTTCGATCGGTAACTCGAATGCCTCTGATTTATAGTGCAGAGTTGGATTTCGGTTATTATATAAAAAGCTTTCTTTGCACATGCTTGTTATCTTATGTACATATTTCAGATGTTATGGGGAATAACTAATTTAAAAATACTGCTGAGCTACAAAGTTGCATTATAAGCAAATCCCTGGTCCTTACTGTAATATCTTCTATATGAATTTCTACATTTTTACAAACTTCTTTTGTTTAATTTTTTACATACTTGTTAAGCAGAAAACAATAGCTGTTATTATTCTATTAAGATTTTATGCTTGAAGTGATTTGCGTTCATTCTTAGCTCAACTTAGCCCCACATATACCCACACCGACTGCCGTTAAGAGTACCCATACTCAAGTCAAAACAATAGAAACAAATAAACGTAATTTTACAATATATATATTTTTTCTTTCTGCTAAGGATGTGTAACTAACAATAAACCGAATTCGTTGCACAAGTGGTAGAAAACTTAACATGCTCTACCCATACCAGCTCAATAGAATCCTTGAAATTGGAAAAAAAACCAGCATATGACAACGCATATAATATTGACATTAAGCGGGATGTGAACGCTAAAGGTACAAGAGCAGTAGTAATGTTTGTGATGAATGATGATAAGTTAAACAAAAGCAAGAAACGCTTTCTTCCTTAAGATTTCAAAAACAACAAATAATTTGAATACAGTCAGACCGTCAGTTAGTCAGTTCAGTCTCCTTTCAAGAGAAATGTGCATATGTAGCTGAAATACTACATGTCACATTTTATTATGAAGACAATAATTTCGTTTGAGGAATCTTTGCTCTAGAAATCGTGTTTTATTATTTCTTATAAATTATTATCATGATTTTGACTTTAATTTGTTGGCATTAAGCATTGAATACGATTTAAATATATGAATGTCGCCTTTGATTTGTATTAAAAAACAAACAAAAAATCCATATAAAAATAATTTCCTTTTTTCTAGATTTTTTGGCATATAAACTCTTAACTTCCGTGCTAAGGATTTCTGGAAATTTTTTCGCGTATTTTTTTTGCTAAATATATTGAGCTCTGCTAAAAAACAGAATTAAGCCCTACTTTAGGCATAATAAAATGGTATACAAGTTTGTCAGCCTTCACAGTTACGCAAACAGTTATGCAGCAGTTATAACGGCAGTTGCTATGGTAAGAGGCAGTATAACATTTAATTGATGCAGAAATTGAAGCAGACTGCAATCGCGTAGTGCAATAATATCCCTGTGTGAGAGTGTTGAAATAATAAAAAGTACAACTAGGTGGTAGTGTGTGCTAAAGTTGTCTCTGCTTTTATATAAATACATTTTCGATATGCCAGAAAAATTTGTCTTCCTTGACTTAAGGTTATTTATGCAGTAGTTAGTGGGAATTTTTTTATTGCTTTACACATACACTTACACACACATAATAAAATATATAAATTCATTTTTGTCGCATTACCTTCATAATTCCTTTGCCAGTCCTTAATTTATTTTATATATCCTGCATAAATATATGTAAAGATTTCTATTTTCTTTATTTTTTTCTTTCTTCAAAATCCACATGCATGTCCTCCTTGCACTAATATGTATGTGCGCGGCGAAGAGATATTTTTTATTCTACTCCTTAAGTAAACGGATATTATTAATACGTACAGTTTGAAGTTTCATGTGGTGGAAAGTATGAAAAAAAACTTATACTCGCGGAAGAAGTCACTAACTGTCTGTTTTGCTTGAGTTTTGTTTTGTGATTTTTTTATATTAAAAAATGAAAAAATCATAGATGTAGAAAAAGTTTATTGAGTCAGAAATTATTACGTAAATTTTAAATTGTATAATTTTTTTTACTTGTGGCTTAAGTTAAGAAAACAATTTATATAAAAAGTAATACTTTTAAATTATATAGATCTGGAAGAGATAACTTATATGACAAATAAATAACTCATTTTTTATTCCATGTGCTGGCTTTAAGAAGCAGGTCATATATCCCGTAGCATAAAATTTCGTTTTTCAAAAGTGGTCTGTGTTACTCACCATCACAAACGTTATCATATTAAGAATCGTGTAATTTATATAACATGCTACTTTGCTAGAGGATATTACTAAAAAAGACTAACCCACCGCGATCAATAGGTTATTCCGTGCGAATTGTAGAAATAATATTAACGATGGCGAGTTGTGTAGACTTGGCTTTATTTTTTATATATAAATTTTTCTTATATAATAATTTTACTCAAAAGTATGTTTCCAAAAAGAAATTTACCAAATAGTACTTTTCCAAAAATTTATTTTTTTAAAAAGTACTATTCCAAAAAGTGTTTTTTTAAAAGTATTGGTATGCACAGCCGTAACTTTTAATTTTGAATTATAGAATGCTTGCGAAATAATAAAATGCTTATGAATATAAAATTTCACCACCACTAATTAATATTCACCACTTCATTATAGTACCTTTTGGAATAAAAAGTATATTTGATTTTTTTTAATGCCTATCTAATAGCTTATAAATACTTTCAGCCAGAAGATTTTAATAATATGAAAACTTTTTAAAAATTGCAAAATTTCGTTATAACACTTTTAAATGCTACTTAAATAATGATGTTGAATTTTTGAACTTTTAGGCAGTGTTGTCAACTCAGTGCTTTTAACACGGTTTTTAGTGCTTTTTAAAATTTATTACGCGAAAAATTTTGGCTTCAGAGCTTTTTCGTTTTTAGTGTATTTTTTTCCATTCGGTATCACCAAACAACAAATTTTGCTATCAGACTTTTATCTTTTCCATAATCCAATGCTGAAGTAGAAGGAGTTCTTAGCTCAATGAATCTTTTAAAAACAAGCGTTAATGTGCTTTTACAAATCAAAAACGGAGCTAAAAGGGAAAATCCTTGTTCCGAAACGTACGAAACTCCAGATGAGGTAAATATTAATATTAATGCAAACATGGTTTATAAATCCTCGGAATATGAAATAAAAACGGTGTTATGGGCGGATGACAGTGATAAGGAATTCACGGACTTTGATATTGACTTTTGACAAATACAAATGGAAATTCATTCATTCTTCAGGAAATGACATATTTTTAAATAATTAATCTCCTGAATAAGTCACACAAAGGAGTGACGAAATATTGAAAAATAAAATATTTTAAATAAATATGTATAAAGAGACCTTAAGCTTAAAAATAATAGAGTGCAGTAGTAATAAATGATCTTTTATTTTGAACATTTTTTTGTTAATAAATGTGTAAAATAAAAAAAAAATTAAATAAAACCATATTTTAAATAAATCGCAATTAAAATAAAAAAATATTTATATTTAGTGCTTCTTTTCAAAAATTACGCGTTTTTTGTCCAGCTTTAGTGCTTTTCAAAATTTTAAAGTTGTCAACGCTGCTTTTAGGTTATCTAAATAAGTCCATATCGTTACAATATGCTTCGATTTTGGCAATTTACCATTAAAAATTAATATTCACCACATAGACACTTTTTCTTGAAAGTTTAATGTTTTGGAATAAAAGTTTACTTTTTTATGTATCTCATTTGATGCTAACGTATTTGAAATTTATTGGTTCTATTTTGTATAGAAGATTTGAATGATTAAGAAAAGAATTAAAAATATCTGTAATTAGCCAATGCGGTATTAAAAGCTCTAACTTTTCCTTTTGCTGCAATTAAGTTTTAGTTTAAAAAAATGGTGTGGTGAGTTTATATATAGTGGTGAGATTCATTGCCTAGTGGTGAATTCTAGAATCTTTATTAAATATCAAAATAAGTCAAAATTTTTGAAATATTCAATGGGAAAACATTTTTGTAGCAATTTCGTATTTCTTATATTCTAAAATTATTCTCATAATCAATTCTTTACGGAATATTTTGATAAATAAATAAATATTTTGATTAATAAATAATTTTTTTTCCTGTAAATATTATATGGAAATTGGCTGCTTTTAAATGTGTTTTGAACATTTATGGCTAAAGTAAAGCTTTAAAATCTTTAGCAGCAATTGCTTGTGCAGCAAATAATCGCAGAAATTAAATTCACCCTAATTTTTTATGAAATATGTCTGTTTGATGAATAAGATTCGGTAGTGGGTGAATTTCAAAATTTACGAAACATAAACAGTTTACGGACAAAATGATTTAAAAATTTCAAGAAACTTTATAATTTTCTATAATTATATAATATTCACAATAAATTGTACATTTACATTTCTACCTAATTTCCCATTTGTTATGGGACTTTGAAAGCTCCTTGTAGAATCGTCAATAAAAATATTATAATTTGATTTAATTTATTCCCTGCTGCCTTTGAAGCCAACTGTTGCTGCATCTGAAAGCATCCATGAAAGGTCTTTCAACCAAACGACACGTTCCCTAATGCAATGCACAAAATGTGGGGAATGCAAGAGAAAACACCTCTTCTCATGGCACATGTTGCATCCATGTGTCATAAGTAGGCAAGCAAGTAAACTGTAAAGAATAACAAGTGATGGAATAGAAGGAAAGTACGAGTATACACATCTCCCAATATGCTTTCATAAGAGAGACTAAACGCAGCGTAAGTCGTAACAGTTATTAGCAAACAGTTGCAAGTAGAGCAATATACTTATTAAAATATAAAAATGAAAACCGAGGGAAGAAATACAGAAAGTAAGCATGTACTCGCGTATGAAAAGGAAACAATCCGAAAAGTAAATGTCAAGTCATAAATGTTAAAAAAAAAAACTGTAAAACAAAAAGTTGTAAAACGAAACATGACAAACAAAGTAAACATGTTGCTTCCACATAGATCAAAGGGTCCTTGCTAACAACTCTATGTGGATATGCATGTACGTCAAAAAAAAAAAAAATCCCGAAGCTCACATACGTTTGTGTCAATGCGTACATACGCCTGATGTAACATTTATTAAGGATTTCCGCTTGTTTTATGAACATTTAATATGTTTGTTAAAGGATCTTTTTTTTCTTGGTGTTTCATCAAAGTTATTTGTTAGAGGATAAATTTTCTTCATACAAACAGAAAGTGTTTATTATTTTTTCCTACTAAAAACCTACTTAAGTACTCACTGTGCGGCGGAGTTAGCGCCAATGATGTCATACCAGGAAATGGCAACGGCGAGGGAGGATGTGGTGGACCATCCTGAGGATTGAAGTGTGGTGGCAGGCTCATTGGTGATGTTGGTGTAAACTCTTTGCTCAAACGATTCATAGACTCTTCTAAACGTTCATGAGCCGAAGGACCACCAGGGCATGGTGGTCCCCCGGAGCCGGGGCCAAAAGGTGGCAGTCCAGGCATACCTATTTGCCCCAAAATGCTATTCGCATAAGCATTATGTTGCTGCATGTCTCGGTGCTCTCGTTGCAAAGCCTGATCTCTTTCTCGTGAGTGCTGTTGCGATACGGCTGCTGCTGCAGCGGCAGCGGCTAGTGATAAATCCATTTGATGTTCCATATGCTGGAAAGGATTCTCACCTCTAGCTGCAGCAGCGGCGGCGGCTTCTGCAGCTGCCTGCATTTGAGCTTCCAACACTTCCATTTTACATTGTGTTTCCATGGCTCGATCTCGGTCCAGTCGCAAATCTCTGAGGCTGGCCGTTGAAAAAGGATTTATGCTATTTGCTGTGGAGTTGGGGGTGGACGAGGAGGAGGGTTTATTCAATTGACGTATATCTTTGAGGGACAACACGATGCGATTGTTGTTATTTAATTTACTGCTATTATTGTTGTTGCTAGAGTCTTCATTGTCGGAGGCAGAATGATGACCACTAGTGTCGTTATCTTTTTTGGTGCACAAATCCTCGGGTCCGTCAGAGTTCAAGGACAGGGCTGACTTGCGCCTTCTATTTAACTCATTGGTGTGATGTATCAGCTGCTCAATGTCTTCTTCCTCTTCCTCCTCTTCCTCTTCAGGCTCTTCCTCTTGTTCTCTTTCCTCTTCCTCTGGTTGCTCTGTAGGGTTTAGCACCGCTGGTTCGGAGGTATTGTTTTTAAAGTCTAAATTATTGTTCACAGATTTATCACTCATAATCAGATCTTCGGGCTGTTCATGACTATCATTGCCACTATCACGTTCGCCTACCTGATCCTCATTCTCCTCCATGGATTCTGTTAGCTCAGATTTAATCACAGTTTTTAAGGGATTTGGAATTTCGGTGTCTGTCGTTGGTGGGGGACTTTTTTCTTTGTGCTCCTGTGCATTTGAATCTATACAAAGATCTTCTGGCTGATCACTAAAATCTTGTGCAGGCTTGTTAATGATGTCGTGACTTAACTCCCCTGATCTTCGTCGAGGTCTTGCTTGTTTTCTTCTAGGCATGGGAGATGTGCACAAGTCGTTGTGACTCAAGGAATCATTCAACAATTCATGATCACTTTCCAAGTCGAGTTCCGAATCACGTTCTCTTTCCCTTTTGCGTTGCTCCTTGTCACGTCTGTAGGACGAGCTAAACAAACGTGAGGGCAATATGACTTTGGAGGCCGCCGTAACCATGGAGGGAGATTCATCGTCAAAACTGGAGCATCTTTCCAACTCGGATGACAACAACGAGGTATCGATCATGCGGAAGTCATCCGGTGAAGCAGCAGGTGTAGGTGTATGTTCGGGTATTGAACTTTCTACTAGGCCTCTGACTTGCAGAGACTCGCCAGCATCTATTAAGGTGTGCAACTTCTCCTGGGGCACACTGATTTCACCGCGATACATAAAATCAATAATGGCTTGCACTACCCAACCGCGAAAATCTTTGAGCACAATAATCGGATGTTTGCAGGGTGTATCAGCAAATACACGCTGAAAGAACGGCGAGCAGGCCGATAGAACCATTTTGTGTGCCCGTATTGTAGTTTCAGCACATACGAGGGTCACATCTACCAACGTCTTTGACTGCAGCAGCGCATCGAAAGCACGCATTAAGTGATTTTGATGATTATTCCATCTTAAACTGTAATGGTCGGGTATGGAGGCTGCCGGTCTTGTTGTAACATTATTGGCCAATAATGTGTTCACCATACTGCTGGCGGTAAGTCTACTCAGATCTGTGGGTGTGGCATTAGTACTGGACATATTTGGTGTTGAAATGGGTGCTGTAGCTGAAGTGGTGGTGGTCAAGGCTAAAGCCTCTGAAGATTCTGTTTCCAAAGCCATGGTGTTGGCGAAATGTGTGGATGGTATAATTGTGGCGGCTAATGCCCCGTTATGATTTAAGTCTTTGTATGCAGCAGTTTCTGCCGTTAACGACAGTTTGCGCCTCTTAATGACTTCCTCTGATTCCTTTAACATTCAGTCAAATTTAAAAATACCTGCTTTTATTTCCCTTTTTTCAAAATTCCAAAACCAGACAGACGACGGTGATATCACGTGAATGTCTTTACGTTTGTGTATACAAATGATTTTTTTTTTTTTTTTGAAGGTTATTCTATCTTTTTTCAAAAGATTTTATATATTTTTCGTTGCTTGTTGTCTAAAAACCAAATCACGTGGCGTCTTTTAAAGAATTTAATAAGAAGGTAAGTTAAGGATTCCTTGTTGTTTTTGTTGTTTCTTATTCATTTACGTTTCGCCTTACAGCCTCTGTGACGTCGTTTTTTTTTTGTTTTTTGTTAGTGGTAGTTTTGGTATTTTCTGTATTTGCCACTTCTTTAAGGTTTAAAGTCCTTCGCAATTGTTATTAATGTCTGCAAGTATAAAAAGAAAACAAAATATTTATAGAAATTTACGCAGAAAAAAGGGAATAAAATGGTATATTTATTTAAATGAAACAACTTCAAGTTGAAATATTAAAAAAAAGTACTAAAATGTTATAATATTTTAGCGGGTTTGTGGTTTTTTTTAGAATTTGTTACGGAATGTTGTTAAGAAGTTTTGCGAATAGTATGTTTGTTTATGGGTCAGGACTTTGAATGTTTGATTAAAAAATTCAAATGCACATAACGTTTTTCATTTTATTTCCAAGGACCTCTCATCATATTACACAACGCAACAAAATAAAAAAAATTTCATATGCTTTTAAAACCACTATACAATTTTGATGTATCATGACTACCTTTGTACAAAAATGGTAAACATTTTAAATTCTATGGATAGATTTTTTTTTTTTAATTTTTTTGTAAAATTGCTTTTTTTTTAGACGCTTTTTCACATTATTAGTGATAACTCAAAAACGGCTAATCGGATATTATTCAAATATAATCAGAAAAATTAAGATTTACATAGCCTTTAATCCGTCTATATCTTTTGCTTTAATCGGATCAACAGTTTCGGAGTTATAATAAAAAATTTAAGAAAAAAATATATTTTTTACGTAGAAATGGCAAAAATTTTTGTTTTAAAAAAATCATGAAAAATAGAAAACGGCAAAAAATGTTCAGATTCATTATTCTATTACAAAGCCACAAATTATAGCAACAAAACGAGATATCGACCATAAAAATCGACTAATTATTTTCAGATTTATTCACAATTAAGTAAATTAAGCAACTTCTTTTGCCATACATTTCTTATGCTTTATAGATGCTTTTAAAACTACTATACAATATCCAAGTACTGCTGAAGTGTTGGATGAAAAAAGGGACAACAAGTTGTCTCAATCCGTGGCATGTTGAGCGTTCTTGTGAGAAATTGAAGAGACTTTCCAATATGAAAACCAAAACCCTTTTATGTTTAGAGTCTAGGTTGCTCAATGTATTTTCTTAAGTCGTTCCAATGAAAATTTTTTATATCTCATATGATTTCAGAATAAAATATTTGTCTCCTAATTTGATTGAAAGCAGTGGCACAAGTCATGATCGAGAGTTTTATCCTCTTCCTGGCAGGACAACTATTATGACAAATAGAAAATTTTAACAAAATTTTGGCGGGTGGCAGATGCTTTTCTTCTAGGCAAACATGATATCTATATTTATGAACTCTTCCGCTGAATGTCCTGCCATTGAAAGACTGCAGATATGAGTTATAGCAAAAAAAAAAATATTTGCAAGAAACCACTTGCGAAGGGTGGGAATTAAAGTTTTAAGATCACGTAGATTGTTTGCTTTTTAAATCTGTCACTTATAAATCAAGCTTGTCTTATGCGTGACTCACGCATAGCATATCACGACATTCGCACATCTTTCATACAAACAAATACAAAACTGACAACAACATCAGTAAAGTGTTAGCAGCCATATTCCGTAACTCGCTAAAACTCCATCGCTAATTTAAGAAGTATTTTTAGTCTAAGTAATTGTAAGAAACTTCTGTTTATTTTTGGTCGCCTGTTTTGTATTTGCTTGCGAACAAATAATTATTATATTTCTTAGTTAAAACTCCCAAAAATATGCAAAAGTATCTTACAACTATTTGCGTTTAAAGAAGTCGTAGTGCTTTAGCAATCGAAATTCCGTTTTAGCGACTTACAGAATACTGTTGTAGCAACTAGATAAATATAAAATAAACTCCCAAAAATATGCAGAGAATTCTTATTTACTATTTAGGCCTAAAATACTTTTTAGATATTTAGCGACGGAGTTTTAGCTTTAGCTAGTTACGAGGTATGACTCGTAGCACCAACATAATTTTTTGTAAAGTAAGGGTCATTATTCAACTTTGAAAATAAAATAAAAATCTCATTTTGCCCATTATTAAAATTGTTCCACTGGCATATCACCTATAGGGATAATCACTACATGCAAGTGCTTTCCCTTCGTCAATGAAACAGGCCGACAACATCTGATACAACCCTGTACTAAGGCAAATCTGAAAAATTCGATTTCATATAAATGACTGAGTGCGGAGTCAAACCCAGTATTTTCGGACTCGTAGTCTCCTTTTAACTACTTCATCTCAACAGCACCCTACCTTTTAATACATTAAATCGACTCTTCAGATGCAACAACATTTTTTGATGGTTACAACTTCCGGAGTTTTATTTTTTATCTTTGACACACGCTTCTTATAAACTTCCCCATATTGCAGAACACTTTTTTCAATTTTCCCATATGGGCTTAACTCATCCTGAACGCTACGTCTCCACTAGACACCAAATATGTCCGGACATAAAGACGGACATGAAAAAGCCCAATGTAGACCGCAAATGTCTATGGGTCGTCCATGTCCAGCCATCGATATCTGTACATATGTCCTGCCTTCCATAACCGACTTGATGTTAGGTTAGGTTGAAAAGAGGGGCATAAGCATCCCAATCTGTCCTGGATTACACTTAGGCCTCATAGGCCTGTTGTGCGCTCTATAATAAGAAGTTCCCATTCTACTGTAGGGAGCCTCCAGCGATACCATGGAAACCTCTGAGTTTGATTACGTCAAGAACCTAGTTTCTTCAATGTACTTCCTTAACTCTCTCCAATTAGAGCCCCTAAGAAATTCCATCCCCTGTATAATCTCCTGATTAACTGTTTGTTTTCTGACTTGGCTAAAAGCTGGACAGTAGCACAGGTAGTGCTCCAGTGTTTCGTCCTCTTCCTGGCAGGCCCTGCATGTTATATCGCCAACGATACCCATTCATGCCAGGTGAGTCCTTAACTCTGTATGTCCTGTTAGGAAATAAACCAATCTCCGTAGTGCTGGCCTATTCAATGTTAGGACCTCCTTTGTCCTACTACCATCTGGGTCCCCCCATAGAATTCTAGTCACCCTACCTACGGTGGAGTGCTGCCAATCTCTTCGTAGATGTTAGCGTTCGTATATAATTTCAAAGGAGAGCAAAAGAGCCAGAACGCAGAAAGTTGAATTTTTCCTCTTTTGCACAATCTCAAAATTACTGCAGAAGTCTGAGCACGTTGTCGCCACATACAAGAAAATGGACATATTAATACTATTGCCCTGTCGGCGTTATGTTCATGTCATGTTCAGGTCGATCACTAGTGGAGACGTAGGGGAACAGAAAATTTGTTTGTTATTAAATTGCTGAATGTCATGGCCTCAATAGTTGCCAGAACTAATTAAATAGCCTGAAGTACAAATTAGTAACAATTTCAATTGGTTTGGTGAGATCTCGGACCAACACTCAGGAGATGACAATGCAGTGCATTGTGCCGGACCTAAAAAGGAGGGGAGGGGACAGATGAAGAAAGATGAGGAGATAGAGAATTGTTTGCAGCTTTTTCAACCTTTACACTTCGCCGGCTAATTTCTGCTACAGGACCGACGAAGGAGGGTGCTGTTACTCTGCTTTTAGAACATGTGGGTGCTGTTGGCTGAATTAGTAGAACACGAGACTATGAAGCGGAGGGTGCTGAGTTCGAGTCCGCGCTGAGTCATGAAATATTGTGTTGAATTCTTCTGATCAGCATTAGTGCGTGGTTGTGTTAGTTGTTGCCAGCCGGTTTCAATGATGAAAGCATAGTCACTGGTCACTGAAAATAATTGGCAGTGACTGACACAATCATGTATTAAAAGCAGAGTAACAGCACCCACCTTCGTCGGCCCTGTAGCAAAAATTAGCCGGCGAAGTAAAGGTTGAAATAGCTACAAAAAAACTGTCTATCTTCTCATCTTTCCTAATCTGTCCCCTCAATACTATCTCCTCGTTTTCAGTTCCGGCGCAATGCTTTGCATATATTTGGACCAGCACTCCGGGTCATTCTCTGAGTGCTGGTCCAAGATAAAAAATTAAAAAAATGATAGTGTCAGTCGCTGCCAATTATGTTCAGTGATCAGCGCTATGCTTTCATCACTGAAAGAGGCTGACAACAACTAACAAAATCATGCATTAATGCTGATCAGAAGAATTCAACACAATATTCATGACTCAGCGCGGGGTTGAAATCAGGACCCTCCGCTTCATAGTCTCGTGTGAACTGCTTCAACCCACAGCACCAACATGAATGCAACGTAAACATGAAACGCAGCAACGGCGATCGCCTTGCTACTGCCAAATATATAAATATTTTCTAAAATCTAAATAAAACTTTTACGTTGATAATTCTGTTCAAAACTCTTTGTGTTCTGAAAAATCCTGACGCCTTAAATCTCTCCTAAACAAAAACCTGGTTAAAAATAAATTTAAAGAATTTAATTCTTCTTTGTTAAAAATAAAAATCTTTTTTTTTGTCACTCACACATTAAGTTAAAATTTAAAAGATTCATAATCTCTGTATCACCAGGCATTTATTTTCCTGTTTCCCATATTTAAGCTCCGTTGCGAGCACTCTGACATATCGTATGTGATAATATGTTAATGAGCAATGTCATATATCATTATAATGCGTATGAAGAAATCGTGTTGTGTGATTTAAGGATATATTTTGCACAACAATAACTAGAAATTCCTATGCTAGTTAAGCGTATTCTACGTGTCTACGTGCATATCCTGGAGGATATGTTTTTTAAACATACACAATTTATACTTCATTGTTTTTATTTGCTTTTGTTATACCTTTTTTTTTTTTTTTTTGTTCAGCATATTTATTTTTTATTTTGTTGTGATAAAAGCTGATGTATGCGTTTTAATTTTATCTCATTTTTATTTCGTATTCAGGTTCAACTCGAGCCGAGTGTTTAAAGTTAAAAATGCGTTTTTTTCTTTTTTGATTTCTTTTTTTTTTCTCAAGTTGAATCTAATTAATTCATTTGAAGGAGGGGGTATGCAGAAAGGTAACAGAAGAGTGGCTTTACTCCATCATATAAGTACGTAAGTGTGTGTGTGTTTGTGTGTGTGTGCATGTGTTGAAAGCGTGCTTCTTAAGACAGGTGTGTTTTTAGTCAGGGTAAAGGTATGAATAAGCGTTCCTTATGACTTTATAATGATATTGGTTTAACAGTTTTTGTTTTTCGAATTTTTTCATTACTGCAACTCTATTTCTTTTTTTTTTTTTTTTTGTGTTGCTGACAAGCAAATTAAAAAAGTTTGTGTGTGTTGTTTTATAGAAATTAAGTTTTAGTTCTTTAAATGTATATCAAGGATATATTCCTTTTGAAATAAAAGCAAATTGAAAAAAAATGTGTAGTGTTACACATAAGGAGTTAAAAATGTAATAATATGCTAAACAAACTCTTGGCCGCGAGCGACAGTAGCGTGTTTTGTTGTATACAAGTATTTAAAAAACTTGCAGTCTGCATAGGGAACAAACTTTCATAAGATTCAATTAATTTAACATGGACTTGAAATTGCAAGATCTCTTTTATTAATACTGATATATTTATTCGGTATACCGATTCCTAAAGAGGTGGTTAAGACAATTTAAACCAGTTTAATAGCACAATTGTGCTGAGATCATTCACACGTATTCTTACCCTCTTTAATTAAGTCGTCGATGAGACAGCGACGAATGAATATCAAGCGGATGCTTACGAATTTTTTTAATTTTTTTTCCAGAATATTTGCCCAGCAAACAATTTCAGTCATGATGATATGCGAAAAATATTTTGTCATAAGCAATGCTTTCGATAACATACAATGCCTTTTACACAATTTTTCTCCAATAACGGACTATACTAATTCTCCTAATTTACACTTAGTCTTATTAATTAGTCTGTGTAAAATCTTATCAAAAATATTTTGAATATGATTCCCATATGAAAATGATCTTCCATGCCGACAAATATCAAAGATTATTAATTTTGATACATCCAACCGCGTATTTTTTTTTTTTGGCGAATATTCAGTGTTATGCTCCAGCAAGCAACCATTCTTTTATAGTTTTTTCTTGAATGGAAAACATAACCAATAATTGTTCTATCTCTTTTAATTTTTTTTATTTGACTGTTTGCTTAGAAAAAGTTTTATTTTTTATTAATCATTTTACGTAAACTTAGAAAATATTGGTACTTATGTGTAAATATATAATGCACCATTGTCTTTCAAACGCTTGGCTTTTAGTTTGGTGGGTAGTTCGCAAGCTCAACACATACACAATTTACCAATGCATTGACGGTGCGCACCACTGATTTAAACCTAGACACCTAACCTTCGTCAAAGTGACGAATAGAGAAGAGAATAAAAACTCCGTTATTTCTATTTCGTAGATAAGTTGATCACAGTAATTTGTTATTTTCTTTTTATAAATGTCGTATTAGTCCGATCTCAAAAATACTATAGAAAATATATTTTTATGACAACATAAAGCATATTTTTATTCTTATACCCTTCACAAAAAAGTGAAAGGGTATATATAGGTTTGTCATTCCGTGTGTAATTTCTTCGATATGCACATGGGAACCCATTAAATATATATTCTGGATCCTTATGAATAGCGATGACGAAAGCCCCAGAAGAGCTAGAGACTTCGGTCTTGGACCGTTGGATTGGAAATGAACTTTGAAATAGAGTGTTATTGAAATTCACAAAGATCCGAAGTATGGTTCCAGAGCTGGGAAGCTTACACTTATTTCTCGACGCAAAATTTATACCAAAGATAAATTTTTTTAATGTTTGTAAATTAAACATATTTTGTGCTTTGGGAAGCCTCAATGGTCTTTTAAAAACTAAAAAACAAAAATTTTTTTGTCCAGGTATGGGAAATAAAAAATTTTTTTCAGCCTATTCCGTATTTTGTAGTACATATAGTAACAAAAATTGTTAAAAGTTAAGTTTTTCTTTAACAAGACCTATTTATACGTCATGAAGATTTGCATTGGCCAAAAAAAATTTTTTTAATTAAAATTATGCTTCCAGGGGTGGGAAATTGCATTTTTTTATACGTGAAGGTAATCAAAAAGACAACTGATGTTTGTGTTTTTTTTTTGCTAACTAAAACTGTCTTATAATTTAGAAAGAACAAAATTGATGTCAAAAATTAAAAAAAAAAAAACAACATTTCCAATCCAGGGTTGGACAAGTGCAATATTTTATGGTTTATGAAGGTGACCAAAATGACCAAACACTACTTTATACCTCATGAAGAGTTGCATTGTTAAAAAAACCAAAAAAAAAATTAAAATGTCACTTCCAGGGATGGGAAGTTGAAAGTTTTTTTGTTACGTGGAATATATTGTAGTACATGAAATTGGTCACTTTTAAAGGTTGCAAATTTTAAGTTTTTCTTAAATAAAACGACTTTATACCTAGTGAAGACTAGGATTGGTAAAAAAAATTTAAATTTCACTTCCAGGGCTGGAAAATGTTTTTTTTTTTATACATAAAAGTAACCAAAAGTAACCAAACCAACTAACGTCGGTTTTTAAATAATTAAAACAATTTTTTAGTTCAGGAAAAACAAAATTGATATCACAAATTAAAAAAATCAAAATTTAGATTCCAGAGATGGATAACTGGGTTGGGAAATTGAAATATTATTTATTTTGGACAAATGATATATTTTATGGTACATGAAAGTTTGAAAATTTTAATTTTTTTGTCAAGTAAAACTATGTTACACTAAGAATTGCATTGGTAAGAAAATTAAAATTCGCTTCCAGAGTTGGAAAATCTAAATATTTTTGGTACATAGAAGTACCCACATAAATTCCAAATTTTGTGTTTTTAGTAAATTAAACCTATTTTATATTTCAGAAAAAGTTAAATTACTATTAAAAAATTAAAAATTCGGTTCCAGGGTTGGAAAATCGAAAATTTTCGGTACATAAAAGTAACCATAAAAGTTTCCAATATTGATTTTTTTTCAGAGAATTAAACATATATTATACTTCGCTAAGAATCAAATCGGTATTAAAAGTTTTTAAATTAAAAATTCGGTTCCAGGATTGGAAAATTGAAATTTGTTGGTACATAAAATTAACTACATACGTTTCTAATTTCGGTTTTCCGTGGATGAAATCTTTTTTATACTTCGGGTATAAAAAAGATTGGTATTAAAAACCAAAAAAATCTAAAAGACGATTCTAGGGTTGGACTATTAGAACTTTTTGGGGTACATGAAAGGGATTTTTACTGTTTGTTTTTAAGTTAAACATATTTAATATTTTTGAAAGACGTACAGAGGTATTAGAAGTAAGAAAAGCCAAACATTTAGTTTCCTAGCCGAAAAATTTAAACGAACATTTTTGATTTTCCAACCCTTACATCTGTGAAGGGTATTTAAGATGCGGCACAGCCGAATATAGCACTTTTACTTGTTTATTTTTTTTTTAATAAACTAATATTGTATGTTTTAAAATTTGTCTAAATCATGTATAGGTATATTTACAGCGCATATTATATCCCAAGAACTGCTCGTCACAACGAAGTATGGTTATTATTAAAGGGTTTAATTAGAAGGTTGTGTGTCTATGGTTAAAATTCCTCATGAACATATCATAGTCTACTGATACTAGATGCTTTCACCAAAAGTGGTGAAAAAGTTTTATCCGACCCCATACTGTACACATTATGAAAATCAGTAAAGTTTATTTTTCATATATAAAAGTAACTGGCTAAAAATAAGTTTTTTTTATTAATTAAACCTAGGAAGAATAAAATTGGTATAAAAAATATAAAAAAATAAAAAGACGATTTCAGAGTTGGACAATTGCAAGTTTGTTTGGTACCAACTAAACAAATTTTTTCGTTTTCTTTATGTATTAAACTTATTTGATATTTTTGAAAGAAATTCATTGGCTTTAAAAATTAGAAAAGTCAAAAAGACAATACCCAGGAAAATTTTAACTTTTTTTTAAATATTAAAAGAACTAAATAAAACAAATGTTTTCCTTTGGTAATAAAACATATTTTATATTTTAGAAAGAATGAACTAATTATTGAAAATCTGCAAAATCAAACAGATGGTTCCAGGGTTAGAAAAATGTGTGTATGAATTCCAATTCTGCGCCGATGAATGGTATATAAGGATACCGCACGACTGAATACAGCACTTTTATTTCATAAATTTGTTTTTGTTTTAAACTTAAGCAACAATACTCAGTGACATCAAGGAACAGGCTGTTAATAGTACTTTTTAAAAACGCTACTTTATGTTTATTGAGTTCGAGCCCCCGCTGAGTCATGAAATATTGTGTTACATTCTTCTGATCAGCATTAGTTCGCGATTGTGTTAGTTGTTGTCAGCCTGTTTCAATGATGAAGGCATAGTCACTGATCACTGAACATAATTGGCAGCGACTGACACTATCATGTACTAAAAACAGAGCAACAGCACCCACCTTCGTCGGCCCTGTAGCAAAAATTAGCCGGCGAAGTAAAAAGTTGAAATAGCTACAAAAACAACTGTCTATCTTCTCATCTTTCCTAATCTGTCCCCTCAATACTATCTCCTCGTTTTCAGTTCCGGCGCAATGCATTCCATATATAGGGGTCATCCCTTGACTGCTGGTCCAAGATAAAACAAGTAAAAACGTTATATTCGACCGGGTCGAATCTTAAATACCCTCCAAATATTTAGTAAGTGAATTTGATATGTTTAACTTGGTGGGACAGAGTTCCTTTATATATTATCGTACGTCAACGCCCACTAAAGGGGGCGGGATTCAAATATATACAATATCATGTTTTCCACAGACGAACGCATGGGCATTGCTAGACCGTCTTAGACTTCATCACAATTCTCTTTGGAGGGTATAAAAATTGTATTTTGGCGGGGTCGCTCTGGCAAGGGCTGTGGGGGAAACATTTCACCTTTGTTATAAAACTCTAAAAATAAATGCTTGGGATAATTATATTCAAATTAAAATTTCTTTTTTTTGATAGGGTCATTTAGAGGGCAAAGGGGGAAAGGTGGTAGGGCAGAAACAGATACACATAAAACTGTAAAAATAAATGCTTGGGATGATTATACACAAAATAAAAAAAAATGTATATATATTATTAATAGGGTCATTTAGTGGGCGAAGGGGGAGGAGGGGGTAGGTCAGAAATCGGCAGTCATAAAACTCTAAAGATATATGCTTGGGATGATTATATACAAAATTTAAAAAAAAAATTTTTTTTTGGTAGGGTCATTTAGTGGGCGAAGGGGAAGGAGGGGGTAGGGCAGAGTAGTACCAGGTTTCGTCACAGCTTCGTCATTAAAGCTTAAAAGTGTTATTTTTAAGGAATGTAGGTTTAAGTAAAACAATTTGTTAAATTTTTATGCTATTTTTGCCTATAATAGCGCCCTCTAAAGTGGGCGGGGTCAAAAAATATTTTTATTTTATTTAAAGGCTCCAAGTTTAAGGCGTTGGACCGTATTTGACATAAAAATATATCATTTGCTTAACAAAATAACCAAAAAACTTTAAAAATTATGTTGTTTTTTCTGGGTTGGTTTAGTTCTTCTTAGGGGAACTTTTTTCCCTCTTGCCCGATTTAGCCCATCTTCGAACTTAACGTGCTCTAAGTTTTAAATATATTTATGCCAAATTTCAAGAGTCTAGCTCTTTTCGTTTGGACTGTATCGTGATTTCCACAGACGGACGGACGGACGGACGGACATGCTCAGTTCGTCTTAGATTTCATCACTGATCAAGAATATATATACTTTATGGGGTCTGAGATGGATATTTCGATGCGTTACAAACGGAATGACAAAGTGAATATACCCTCCAAATTCTTTTTTGGAGGGTATAAAAAACAGCATTGAAATATTCTTTTATAAATAAATATAATTCAGCAGCTATTCGCTATTCATAGAAAACAATTCAAACATCTCTTCTCCTTATTGAATAACTTCTGCTCAACATAATGAATTTTGTAGTTTGTCGCGTACATTGCGTTTTTTGGGCTTAAGAACCTTGAATTAAATTTGTATTTTTTTTAATATATTTTTTTTCAAATAAAAAGAAGATGAAACGAGTTTAAAGTGCAAGAAAAATGTTGTTTTTATTTTTTCAAAATAGTAATTTACTTTTAAAACAGCTGTTACCACAAATTTACTCTTGCTGCTTTTTCTTATTCTTTATTTTTATTTACTTATTTTTACACATTTAAAAAAGAGTTTTATCCACAGGTTTCAGTTTGTCTGCATTTTTTGCTTCTTCTTTTCATCTTTAACTTGCAACAACATTTGTTTTACATCTTCAACATGATGATTATAGTAATGACGATGATGAGGTGGAAATGAAAAAAAAGTAAAAAATAAAAATTTGGCTGCTGTTCTGTATGTGTTTGTGTGCGTGTGCATGTGCGTGTGTTTGATTTGGAGGTAAATAAAACCGCATATTAACACATGCTTTACGCTTAACTGCACTATATAAAGTAATTAAAGATAAGACATTTTAATGAAAATCTAAAGGAGATTTAAAAATGTTTAAGAATAGATTTAAGCAATAAGCACTAGAAAGGAAATATATATAGAAAAATAAAAGTTTTCTAGGCACCAGAACAACATTTTGGCATTTTCGGAATTGTAAAAATTTTTGCAAAAATCTTTGAAATTATTTTAAATACAAGGCCATTATTCGGCCTACTCTTTACAAAGAATTCCATTCACAGTTCATTGTTAAGTTGTTGCTTATATGTCTGCAACATTTGGAATATTTTGAGGTCACAAATGGTATTTATATAATAAATTGGCAGTTTAAAAAAGTAAATTCAGGGCCAAATTTTAGATTTTGGTGGTAATCTGGTGTTTACCGATATAAAACCCCAGGAACTTCGGCAGCCGAAGTCGGTTTCTTTTATTATTTAAAAACCCTTTTTAAGAAAGTTTTTTATACAGCGGCTAATTTTTCGTAAATATTCATTTCATATATAGAATTATATACAAACCTAATTGCAATATCTTAACGTATTTCACATGAGAATAGGACATTTAATAAAAATATACTACACATTTTTTTAATCTCTAATATAACGATTTTATAGCAATTTCGTCTGGCAACTATGGCCGTATGCAATTCGAAAAATGTTTCAAATAGATTATTTACCTGTTCACATCCGTTTCTTTACATATGATATTGTGGTAAAAAATGTTTTTGAACAGTTCTTCTGGGAAAGTACAATAGACATATTTGCTTAAGATAACAAAAACAGAATTAAATTTTTAGAAAAAATATCAATAATTATATTGTATGTGCATACTGATTTATGTATGCATTTATGTATGTGTATGTATGTGTACACACTTGTGATATAGAATATGTATAGTATGTGTGTATGATAAAATGTGAACGCAGCCACTATAATAAAACGGAAATTTTTAAAATGTGGGCTCATATGTGGCACATATTTTATGAAACACTATTTACCTGCATATCATACCTTGAGCGCCGGATCATACCGTGAGTGCCGGTGCAAGTAGAAAAACAAGGTGCCTGGGGGAAGAAATTTTAATACAAGGACATGTTGCTTGAGACATGCTGACAGGGCGGCCGTAAAAATTCTGATAATACAATTTCAGACAAAACTTTTTGTAAGTGTTCAAGGGCTACAAAATTTCTTTTATTACATGATCATTAAAACTCATATAAAATCTTAATCTTAACAACCACAGTTAATTGACCAATATAAGAGGTCTGTTTAATAATTTCGTGACTTTTTCAATTTCCCATGCAGTAACTTTAAATGCAACTCTGGTGCCATCGACCACTATCTATTAATAAACGACATTTAGTTTGTGTCTGACTGCCACTATAAAACAGACAACCTTGCGAATTTCAACAAAAATTGGAAAAAAGTGAATTTCGTGTATTGATTAAGATTTATTTATTTGCTTAGAAAAATCATCACTGAAAACAAGAATAAATACTAGGGGAATTCCGCACCATATATTTAAATGGTTAAGAAGTGGTTTACTAGGTTTCGTTGTTGTCGTGCGAGCACAGGTGACGCTATACGTTCAGGTCGTCTAAAAGAAACCATCACCCTAGAAATCGCCGATAAAACTCATCGTATAAAATTGGATGAAAGGTAGCTGAGACTGTAGGCATCTCAACTGAGAGAGTAAATAAGATTTAACATGAGTATTTTGATTTGAAAAAGCTATCAAGAGAATGAAATGTATAAATTGGGCTACACCGTTCTTCATATTCTCCAGATTTAGAGCCCAGCCTCAATTTGTTTCCGAAGCTGAAGAAATAACTGGTTGGTAAGAAATTTGGGTTTAATGAAGAGGTCATAGTTGAAACAAATGCCTATTTTGAGGTCCTTTAAAAAAACCTATTATTTTGAAGGAATAAAAAAATTTTATTATCTGAAGGGAGTTTATGTTGAAACATAAAACACTTGTTTACCCAATATACATATATATATATATATATATATATATATATATATATATATATATATATATATATATATATACATATATATATGTATATATATATATATATATATTTATATATATATATATATATATATACATATATATATATATATATATATATATATATATATATATATATATATATACATATATATATATATATATATACATATATACATATATGTATATATATGTTCAAATAGTCAAAAATTTATCAAATAGCCCTCGTGGTATTATTAACAAGGATTTATATAAATTTTACCTTCATCAAGTCTCTTATTTCATTTTATATTTTTTCTTTTAAACTCACGTTTATTAATTTATTTTAATGTTGAACTGAATTTTGATTGCAAGATTAAACAAAACTTAGGTTTTAATTTTCAATGCAATCATGAAATTTGTAGTATTGCAAGGGATGCTGTTTTGTCGATATGATACCGAAACTCGCATTCAAATATTTAATAAAATATTATTGAAGTTAATGAAGTTTGCTGGTTATACGCTGTTCAGATATGCATTTTTAATTGAGTCAATATTCACTTTCTTTCCATAATTAGCTTCCTGTTCACATATACAAAATTTATCCCAATTCAATTAACGTTTGACAACTAAAAATACACAATTTTTCATATTCATGAGGACCCCAAGTTTAATCTGGGATATTTTTACTTTTTATACAAAAAAAAACTATTTTTGTATACAATTATCCCAAGCATTTATTTTTAGAGTTTTATGACTGCTGATTTCTGCCCTACCCCCTTCTCCCCTTTGACCCCCTAAATGACACTACCAAAAAAAATATTATAATTTTGTATACAATTATCCCAAGCATTTATTTTTAGAGTTTTATGTCTACCTGTTTCAGCCCTACTCCCTCTCACCCTTTGCCCTCTAAATGACCCTATCAAAAAAAAGAAATTTTAATTTTGTATATAATTATCCCAAGCATTTATTTTTAGAGTTTTATGACAAAGGTGAAATGTTTCCCCCACAGCCCTTGCCAGAGCGACCCCGCCAAAATACAGTTTTTAAACCCTCCAAAGAGAATTGGACCCCATAAAGTATATATATTCCTGATCAGTGATGAAGTCTAAGACGATCTAGCAATGCCCATACGTTCGTCTGTTAAAAACATGATATTGTCTATTTTTGAACCCCGCCCTTTTTTGTGGGCGTTGACGTACGATATTATATAAAGGAACTCTGTTCCACCAAGTTAAACATTTTAAATTCACTTACTAAATATTTGGAGGGTATTTAAGATTCGACCCGGTCGAATATAATGTTTTTACTTGTTTTTAATTCTTTAATTAATAATAAATTTAATGTCAATTTTGGTTATGTATTTTTTCACTCTTCCCATAATTTAGGTGCTAACTCTCCTCTAACTTTTTCAGTGAGTTGTGTTTTGCGCACTAAACACACTTTTTAGCAGTGCTGCATTTGTAATTTTAGTCAATACTATAATAAATTAATATTTATTGAACAATAATTAATTGAAATTTTATATGGATAATTGAGCTCAATAATGCTTTTTATTGCGATAAGCTGAATTAAGGTGTATGTCTGAACTTGGTAGCACTTTGCGTCAAGAAAAAATCTGGGAAATGATACTATTTTTTTGTACGTATTGTCGAGTGCAGCAATAATTTGTTTCTAAAATTTACAAAACATCTTCAAATTATTGAGTTGCCGCGCTTTCATAACTTAATGCACTTATAGCTCAATAGATTCAATATTGTCCGATTTTCAATTATATGAAAGATTTGAAAAGCATAAACCGAGGCCTTTCAAATGATGTATAAACTATCTAAGAAGCATGTGTAAAAATTTCTTCGCCCAGTACATTTTTGTGAACTTATTTTACATAAGTTCAAGGTAGAAGAAGTTTTTGCTCAGTTTTTTATATGTGAAACATATCAAAAATAAATATATTTAAAAAGTGTGTTCACTTTAATATATTTTGAAACAAATTCGTTTAAAATGCCCTTGATTTGAAACCTTAGATTGTATTGAAATTTTGTTCAATATCGAATGCTGTGATTTGATCCCTAAATTTATTGAACTTGTAGCGAGAACGTAGCAGCTTTTGGTTTTAATATTAATTAATTAGTTTTAATATTAATTAATTGGTTTTAATATTAATTACAGAGCAGCTGTTTTCGAAAGTCGCTACACTTTCATCAAAAGCATTCGCGTTTCTTTTTTTTGCTTATAACTTTTTATTTATAAAAATTTCATTACAGTCACCGACAGTCACTGTGTTGCCGTTTGATTATTTTCTTCATGTCTTATTTTCTGAATTTTTGTTCAATTTTTAATTGAATTCGTAACGAATTAAAATCTCACTAATCGAAATTGTTCCTTTTTTATTCCCTCCAAAAGAGGATTGGATGATATATTCACTTTGTCATTCCGTTTGTAACGCACCGAAATCACGATTCAGTCCAAACGAAAAGAGCCAGTCTCTTGAAAATTGGTATAAATATATCTTGAAGGATAACGGCTAAATAGGGGCAAGAGGGAAAAAAGTCACCTAAGAAGAACTAAACCAATCTCCAAAAAACAACATCATTTTTAAAGTTGTTTTTTAAATTTTGCTAAGCAAATGATATATTTTTATGTCAAAGAAGGTCCAAAGCGTTGAACTTGGAGCCATAAAATACAAAAAAATAAAATTTTTGGACCCCGCCCCCTTTAGTGAGCGTTATTATCTGCAAAAATAGTGTAAAAATTTAACAAATTGTTTTACTTAAGCCTACATTCTTTAAAAATAAAATTTTTAAGCTTTAATGGCGAAGCTGAGACGTAACCTGGTACTCCTCTGCCCTACCCCCTCCTCCCCCGTTGCCACTGAAATGACGCTATCAAAAAACATTTTTTTTAAATAAATTTAAACCATTTATTTTTGGAGTTTTATGGCAAGGGCGAAATGTCTCCCCTACGGCCCTTGCCAGAGAGACGCCCACGAAATACAGTTTTAGTGCCCTCCAAAAAGAATTGGACCCCATAAAGTATATACATATATATATTCTTGATCAGTAATGATCGTTTGTGAAAAGCATGATATGGTATATTTTTGGACCCCGCCCCCTTCTGTGGGCGTTGACGTACGTGAACCATTTTAAATTTATTTACTAAATATTGTATCTACATATGAATGCGTGTATTAAAACAAAGGAGACTCGGTAAGTTATCACATATGTAGGTTGTGACAGTTTTATGGCAGACATATCAAGCCTTACCCTTACCTCTCTGGTATTGTCTGGTTAAGAAGAATTTCTGTGATGACGTTTATTAAGTTTTCAATTTACACACCTTCAAAAATATCATTTATTATTCTTTATTATCTTCTGTACTTTAGTTATTTGTGTATTTTTATAGATATTATTTTTGATTGCACATTTAAATTTTATGCATCGTACGATACTTTTGTCGTTTTAAAATGTTCATGTTAATTTACAACTCCGAATTTATACTCGTATATTCATAAGAATTTTTCTAAATAATCTTCGAAATTTCATAAGACCCACAACACACATGCTCGTACGTAAATTACTTTTGTTTATTTAATTTGTCGTCGTTCTATTTTGTTTATATCTTATAACTTAAGTTCCATGCCTTTGGAAGAATATACACATATGCACGTGTGTATGTAACCATATGTGCTGTTAACACTGCAAGTGTTTAGTTGTAACTGTTTGCTTAAATAATGCAAATAAACATAAGAACTTGTAATGACAAGTGTAAGAGAACTAGCATGCACTAACTAGTCATATGTGCATATGTTTCTTACATACACACTTATTTACGTGCATGCATGTACGAGTACTTCCCCAACATAAGAGTGCACACATGTCTCGCAACTAATCATACATACACTCACTCATACCAACATTCATTTGTTTAAATAAGCAAAGCAAACAACAACAAAAAAGAAGAAATAAATGAAATGCATTTTATTTTTATATTTTGTAAGAAAAAACCTTCATAAAATTACAAAAAAAAAATGCATAATCAGGTGCGTGATCACATGTGTTGACAAACACATGTACACACACATGCATTGTATACTAATTCAGGTAAATTGCCAGCAGTGCAATCAGTGTGACCATTGGGATGTTTAAAAGAGGGCACACCGCAAAAAGGCACTTCTTTTAAGAGTTTCTAAAAAATATCGAAAAAAGATGTTATTTCAACAAATTTTCAATTACACTCAAGATGCTTTTAAATATTTCTTTTTTGTGAATTTAAATTATTACGCATCTTTTTCTTTCTTATGAAATTAGGATACATGACAATAGTTTCTTTACAGCAGTCTTTAAGACCTTAATTGGACTAACAGTCATAGAAATTGTTTCAATACCTTAAGTGGCGATATCTTTTCTTATTTTTTGTTTTCGCTTGAACTGGAACTCAGGAGTTGAACCCTACTAATGCCGTGCATTGCGTCGAAGCCAGGAAAGAAGGGGATAGTGTTGAAAAGACAGGTGAATAAAAATTTATTGTGTGCGAAAAATACTCAGTTGATGGCTCCTGCCATCCCATGCGCAAATGCAGGTCAGATAAATTCAAAGCCATATTAATAACTGATTGCAGAATTGAAGTCGCGATTTCTTGTCTCACATTAATTACTTTAGCCACTAGAACCCTCAAAAGAAGAAAGGGATTTGGTTGTAGCCATTTCATTCTCAGACAAACTTTTGCTACAGTACCTATAAAGGAGGATAGATAGTGTCGTAGGATTGTGATATAGAATTGCTCTTGGGAGCTCTGCCCCGATATGTTGACTATGGCCATACATTGATACTAATTACTAAAATGACCTGCAATAAACTAATAAGTGTGACAGCATGAGCTTTGAACCGAGATTTTGATAGAAAACTCAATGTGTGAATTTATTGTTACCGTAGAAACAATGTTTACTTTCACTCGCGAATTTCCAGGAAAACTCCCAAAGTTTCTGATTCTATGTCGTGAACATTTCCCATAACAAACTTTTTTGTCACCGAATTCGCAAACCTGTCAAATATGTCATCGACTGTATTATCTGGCTCGAATTGTTTTTTACTGAATAAACTCCCAAAATATGTCAATCGAAACGGTAGAACACTGTTAACTGCAATTTAACACAATAAATTTTATCCAGAAAGTGAAAATGGGAGATGTACCTATAGTATTTGACTGAACAAACAACTTACTTAAGAGAAGCTCAGCCGCATAAGATCAGAAATGCCAATGACTTTAGACTTCAACAGGCTCATACCACTACGATGAAGAGAACGCTGTTTCATTAGGGACTGAGATTTTACAACATGATGCCGAATGATATCAAAAATTAACAAAATATTATTGTATTTGGAGGAAACGTTGTAAATTTCATAAGAAATAATTTAACTCAGAACACTTAAAGACTTTTCATTTACATATGTTTGAAATACGACTTAATAAACATTAATAAAAAGAATAGTTTATGCCCTTAAGAGCAAAAAAAAAACAAGTAAAAGTGCAATATTCGGCTGTGCCGAATCTTAAATACCCTTCACAGATGTAATTTTTCTTTCTTTCTTTATAAAATAGAAAGTAGGTTTAATTAAAAAAAAGAAAATGTTGTTATCAGTTACTTTTATATTTAAGAAAATGTTAAAATTTTTCGGCTAGGAAGCTAAATGTTTAGGTCTTCTTATTTCTAATACCTCTAAACGCAAAAATATTAAATATGTTTAATTTATAAACAAAAAGAAAAAATCCGTTTTATGTACCACAACAAGTTTTAATTGTCCAACCCTGGAATCTTCTTTTAGGTTTTTTTTTGGTTTTGAACGCCAATTTACTTCTTCCTGATATATAAAGTATGTATAATTCATCACAAAAATCAAAAATAGCAAATTATATGGTTGTATCCAAAAATTTCTATATTCCAATCCTGAAATTGGATTTTTGATTTTTTTGGTTTCTAATAGCAATTTAACTCTTCCCGAAGTATAAAAAGATTTCATTCACAAAACACCAAAATTAGTAACTTACATATATGGCTACTTTCATGTATTAAAAAATTGCGATTTTCCAACCCTGGAATCTAATTTTTAATTTTTATTACCAATTTAATTCTTAGAGAAATATAAAATAGGTTTAATTCACCAAAAAAACAAAATTTGGAATTGATGTGGGTACTTTTATGTAACAAAAATATTTCATTTGTCCAACCCTGGAATCGAAATTATGATTTTTTAAGATCGATAGCCCAAGCAGCTACATTTATATACTTACCCCTTATTCATAAAAAATAAAACGTATTTGATAGCTGTTGTAAGAAAATTTTGTATGAAAAAATGTGATTAAAATAGATTTTAAACTCATTTTAAATTTTATGAATACCGGGGTTAGTATATAATATGTATAAATGTATATATTCGTCTTATATTTATGTAAGGTTAATATCATTTAAATAAATAAATAATAATAATACCAATTTTGTTCTTCCTGAATTATAAAATAATTTTAATTAGCAAAAACTACAATGTCAATAGCCTTTTTGGTTACTTTGATGTTTGAAACAATTTCAATTTCCCAACCCTGCAAGCGAAATTTAGTTTAGTTTATTTTTGTTTTGTTTTTTTGTGTTTTTTCTTACCAATGCAACTCTTAATGAGGCATGAAATAGTTTCATTTAAGAAAAACTTAAAATTTTTAACCATTTTGGTCACTTTCATGTACCAAAAAAAATTGCACGTACCAAAAATAATTTTCAATTTCCCATCCATGGAAAAAAAATTAAAAATTTTTAATTTCTAATTAACATTTTAGGCTTCCTAAGGTATGAAATAGGTCTAATTTACAAACCAGCAAAAAAATAATTGATTTTTGGTAGTTAATTTTGCGTCGAGAAATATGTGTAAGCTTCCCAGCTTTGGAACCGTATTTCGGATTTTTCTAAATTTCGAAGTCTCTTGCTCTTCTGGATGCTTGAGAAAACCGATTTCACATACAGACAGACGGACAGATGGTCATCGCTCAATCGTCATTGCTATTCATAAGGAGCCAGAATAGATCTACTTTATGGGATCCCATATTAATATCCAAGAAATTTCACACGGAATGACAAACCTCCATATAGCCTTTCACTTTTTTGTGAAGGGTATAAAAAAGTTTCTAAAGGAAGACCTGGCGTTCATAAAAAATTTACAAGTACTGCCACTTTTCACTACTTGAGGTATTGCAAATGTCTTATAGTGTTTTCACACTGACCTGGTTCCAATAAATTCTTGTTTTAACATTAAAACCGACTGTTAAAATCTGGTTTTACCATACAAAATGAATTGGTTTTATGAAATACAATCTTGTTTTTGGCTGTGGTAAATTGAATGCTGCCAAGTTATATATTGAAAGCAGCTGGTACTGTTTATGTTAATAAACACAACTTTCAGAATCCGCTTAGTTTTTTATATATAACAACTTGATGTCCAAGAAGTTCTTCACTTTGTATAAGTAGTTCCATATTTTTAAAATATTCATTCACAAAATGTAAAACAATTTCTTTTTTTGGAACGGATTCTAAAACTTTTTCTTTTTTCCATCAACAAAAACTTCTGTTGTATAGGTTGTCAATTAAGAGCAATAAAAATAGAGAACACATACAGCAACAAATTTAAATATTTCTATGAGCGATTTAATTTATTTTGAACAAATTTATTGTACAGCCTGTATGTTAAAACCACAATTTGAAGTGTGAACGCAAAATCAGCTTTTTAAGGTTTTACTGCTAAAACTAGGTTTTAAGTTTCTGTGTGAAAACACTGTTATCATTGAATAAGTTAGATTAGGTTAGATTGAAGAGAGGAACGTAAGCAACAGCTGTCGTGCGCTCTATTATAAGAAGTTCCCATTCCCATTATAGGGAGCCTCCATTAAAAACCATAGAAACCTTTGAATTTGATTTCGTTAAGAACCTGCTTTCTTCAATGTATCTTTTTAAGTCGCTCCAATTAGAACACCTTAGAAATTGCATATCTTGCATAGCTTCCTGATTACATGTTTGTCTCCTAACTTGACTAAAAGCTGGACAGTAACACAAGTAGTGCTCAAGTGTTTAGTCATCCTCCTGACAGGCTCTGCATGTTATATCGCCCATGCGTTGATTCCTTAACTCTGTATGCCCTGTTATTATATTAACCAATCTCCATAGTGCTGGCCTACTTAATCGTAGGATCTCCTTTGTCTTGTTATCATTTGGGTTTCCCAATAATCATTGAATAACTAAAGATATTAT
The DNA here is from genome assembly GCA_951800035.1 of Linnaemya tessellans. NCBI lineage: Eukaryota > Metazoa > Arthropoda > Insecta > Diptera > Tachinidae > Linnaemya > Linnaemya tessellans. The sequence goes on from OX637534.1 coordinate 27,706,827, forward strand.
TTTAACATATATAGGTTTTTACTCCCAAATTAAAAGTTTTTAGATCAAAATAAAATTTTTTAAATTCAAACTCAATTTTTTCCAAAACAAATTAACATTTATTTCAAACAAATTAAATTATTTTTAAAATAAATTAAAATTTTTGCATATCAAATTCAAAATTTTTCATATTAAATTCACATTTTTAAATATAAAATTAAGTATTTTCATTTTCAAATTCAATTGCTTTTAAAGTTTGTTTAATTGTTGTTTAAAACTAAGTTGTTTTTTTTTTAAATTCAAATATTTTTAAAATTAACAAAAATTTTATGCATTAACTCGCTTTTTTTGACTTCAAACTGATTTGTTTTTTAAATTAACTTAATTTTTTATATGTTTTGTTTTCTTTAATATTGTTAAAAAAATACAACTCTGCCTGTCCCACTGGAATATCTTCCAATCCTGTACAGTAAAAACTTTTGAATTACATTTACTACCAAATCTAAAAAATAAGTTCATTCGAATGTAATGAAATTTTAAAAAATGGAAGAAACCTTAAAAATTAAGTTAATTTATATTTTTATATTTATTCTATTAAATTTTAAAACTTAACTCAAATCTAGTTCATAGTAGTACACATAAATTATTTTTTATAAACAAGGCCTTTATTTTTTAAGCTTTTAATATTGAATTAAAAAACAAATGAATTTGTATTTTAATAATTTGAATTTGAAAAGAAAAACATTGAATTATAAATAAAAAAAAAATTTCATTTAAAACGGAAAAATGTTTAATTCGTGTTGAAAATAATTCAAATTACTTTGAAAAAAAGTTAATTTGTTTTGAAAATAATTTCATTTAATTTGAAAAAAGTTGAATTTGTTCCGAAAATGGGTTAATTTGAGAGTAAAAACCTATGAGAAAATAAAAAAGAAAACAGTGATTACTGAGTTCTTGTTATAGCTTTGATATTCGTTTAAGCTGCTGATTCAATTGAGTCGAAGTTTAAAATAATATATGAAGTTATTCTAAGAACTGCTGCTGGGTAAAGGTTCCCTTATGGTATGCATTAGCCCCAGTGAAATGCGCATAGGAACTAGATAAAACCCCTCAATAATAAATTTTCGTTTTGTTGTTGTAAACTTGTGAAAATAATCAGCAGGAATAAAATTAAAAAAGAACTATTATTTCCCAACAATTCACAATAAACACTTTTGTTCGTAAAATATTCACAATACCGATTTGTTGGGAATGGGAATTTTGGCCTACCCACAAACAACTGAATCGCAAAGGTGTGACTAAGTTGTTATCTCTCCTGGAAAAATTATTTCAGATGATGTAATATATTTCTTTGGTGTATTCTTATTTAACGCTGAAATAACCGTGCATTCCGGTTAAACTATATGCATAATATTCCAAATGCTATCAACTTTAGACAAATTAACAAGGACCTCTTAGAATTGTGGCAAAATGTCCGTTCAGCTGCACAGTGGTCATGCTGCAAACCATAACAACAATAACATGCTCTTCAAAACACCTTAATTTCTCTTTTTCCCCTAATATAATTTACCTTAACAAGAATACATGTGCATGTGTACTAAATACATTGTATTTTATGGTTTATCTCGTGCGTGCTGCGTGAGATGATAAACATAAATTTGTTAGGCCTTTAATGGCAGTGTGACCATATTTTATGAAAATCAACAGTTTGTCTATATGTTAACTTTAGTATTCATAAAAAGTTGTTGTGAAGTATCTGTGAGTGTTCAAACATGATTTTCGTGTAAAATTAATTTAAAAATATGTTTCAATTACGAAATAGTTTTTCTTTATGAATATGGCAATAAATTAATAATTATACATTAAGGTAAATTGCTATTTAATTTTTTTTTCTGAAAATTTGAAAGCATAATTTCAAATAAAATATGCGGGTGCTAGTATCGTTTTTAAATAAATATAAAACAGAATTTAATGACCTTTATTTTGTGATATGCTCTCGGTTGATTTATAAAGCACTTGTTTTAGAATTCATCCAAAAATCTTACAAACCAAAGTTTGAAAACTCTATATATATTTAAAGAAGTGAAACAGAAACAGTGTTGTCCGATTAGGGGGTTTCCCCCTAGATTTAGGGGTTTTTTTCTATTTAGGGGCAGATTTAGGCGTTTATATTATTTAGGGGGAAATTTGGGTGTAAGAAAATTTTATTTTGGGGATTTTTAGGGGATTTTCGAATTTACAGTTTGGTACATAACAGTACATAATTTAACAACTGAGCATGTCGAAGATATTGTATCGAAATGACGATTTAGAAAGGAATCAAGCAAATACAAACATTAAAACATTTTTCTCGTTAAATCAATTTTTTTGGTTTTCTTTGAACTGCAAAATATAAATTTTAAAAAGTTGTTCATCTTTACTATTTATTACCAATATGCCAAAAAGGATAACATATACATACATATAAACAAAAATATAAAAAGGAGTGGGAAGCAGATCAGCAGTTTAAAGGTATTGTATTTTTAAATAAAATTTTAAACACAATAAATGCAAAATTAAATTTCAGATTGGTTAGCCCCTGTCCAGGGAGACAACTACAAAGCTTTATGCAAATATTGTAAAAGCATTATGGTGGCTAACAGGAGACCTTATTGCACACCAAAATACGAAAAAACATATTGGATTAGCATTCCAAAAAAAGAACAAACTTTCTCAAGCCGTCTCTTACAAAAGAAAGAGAGATTGCAGATATGTTTTTTGGGGGGCTTTTTATAAAAAAATAAAATAAGAATTTGGGAATTGTCGTGCTTTTCGCGTAAGAATGATAGTACCTCAATTCAAATTTAATAGAGATAAGAATGATGAAACCAAATTACTACTTAAACTTTTCTTCTTTAGGGGATTTTTTAAGAAAAAGTGTAGAATCTAGGAGGTTTCTAAATTTTTTTGGGGGAAGAAAAAAAATTATCTAACAACACTGAACAGAAATTTACCAGCACTTGTGACAATATGGTCACTCTGGCGACATAAGAATGTTTACTATATGTAATAAGCATACATTTTATATCCACATAAATTTCTTGGCCATGTTTATTGCTGTAGTTTCCCAGAATTCTTTTCATTTTCTGTGCTGCTGTGCCTGATATTCATTCTCTGTAATTGATCCTTTCTGCTTACAAAAGGCGCGACATGTTCCAGCAATTTGTACAGAAAATTTTACCTTGTGAAGTACTACTTGTTGAGATATTTAGTGAGAAAATCTCGCATTTTACATTAGGATTCAACCTCTATGTTTACTACATCAACTATTTAAATGGAAGCAATAAAATCAAGGTGAAAATAAATGGTTTAAATTGAAACAATGTGTTTAGGCAAATGTGGCTAATATCAGCAATAATCCAATTATACACAAGAAAACATTCCTTTCGATCTCTTTAAAACGTTCAACTTTACACCTCGTCGCCTTATTTTTACTTTATTAAATTACCGATTGGGTATTTTTAAAATTTTCTAAATTTCAATCTACTGTTTTTTTTTGCAATATTAATATGCGATCCCCTAAAGTGTACATATAGTGGGCCCTTATGAATAGGTAAGTCGAATAAGAGATGCCCGTTTGTCTGTACGTGAAATTGGGTTTCCAAAGCCCCAGAGAAGCTAGAGACTTTAGTCTTGCATTGATGTATTGGCAATAGCCCTAAATAGATTGCTATTGAAAATCAGCAAAATCCCAAATACTATTCCAGAGCTGGAAAATTTAAACTTATTTTTGGTGTGCAGTATTAACTGGCTATATCAAAATTTTGTTTTTGTTAATTAAACCTTTTTTAAAAACGTCAAACAAAAACAAAAAGGCCACTCCAGAGATGGTACCAATCAAAAAAATTGTTTTTATATATCGAACATATTTCTTGCTTTTGAAAAAATTCATTGGTATTGGAAATCAGAAAAACCCAAAAGCGGGTAATTTTAAACTTTTGTTGGAATATTAAAGTAATTAAATAAATCAAATTTGTTTCCTTGCCAGTCAAAGATATTTTATATTTTGGAAATAATTAAATTAGTGTAGAATATCAGAAGGATTAAAGAGATGGTTCCAGAGTTGGAACGAATGTAGGTAAATAAATACTCCAGACATACGGTTAAGGGTATATAAGATTCGGCACAACCCAATGTAGGTCTTTTTAGTTTTTTTTTGTAATAATATAATTTGACTTAAGCCGTACAATGCAACCGTTAAAAGAAATTAAAAGCGTTCTAACCAAAAAAGTTTGACTTAAGTGATATAAAAAAAATTAACATAACAAAATGTAAATTTGATGTAGTTTTCGTAGTAAACTTTTTATAACAAACAAAAGTATATGGGCATTTCCATTTTGGCGTTACGTTACTTTTGTACGACGATATGTTGAAAAAAAAACGTTAAAAACCAGAATTTAAAAAAGTTTTTTTCTCACATTAGAGAAGTGATTGGATAGCTCTATATTCAGCCAAAAAATGGAAATAGTTGAGCCTAAGAATTTCAAGATATACTCCAAAAAGTGACCTGGCGTTACGTTACAAAAAACGGAAGTGCGATTTGACTTTGATAACAAAATTGTTGAACTCTGCGAATTGGGCAAGTATTTTTAATCAAATTTTTTTTGATAGGTTTTGGACCAATATACATTTATTTTCCAAGTTATAAATTGAACAAATCTTTTTTCCTTTTTTTTCTTTTATGAAAATTGGTCTGGCGTTACGTTACTGGCGTTACATTACTAAAATTTCCACTTTATTTTATTATGTTAAAAAAATGCGAAAAAGACATAAATATTAGAAAATTATATAAAAACTACAAAATACTAAATTTATTTTTTGCATTTGTTTTATGATTAAATATGTTTGTAGCAACAGTTTTGCACTAAGAGTATTATTATGAAATTGCTTTTAGGAATGTTAATTATAAAGAGAAAATGCCCTTGAAGTTAAGAAACACTTACAAAAACGGGAACTTCAAACTTGTAGCTCAGTATTTCACCATCCCAACAAAAGAAAGCTTTGAGCTCCTAAATTTAATTTATTTTAGAAGTTTCTCTTTTATAATACATTAGGAAAAAATCTGTTTGTTAACTTTTAATTTTTCGATCAAGGTGGACTTTTTTCTGGAAATGCCCATATATGAGTACTGATGATGGAAATGTGGTAGATTTCGAAAATAGCGCTGTTCTGCTGTGTAAATTGAAAATTAAACTAATATTAATTTTCCCTTATTCCTTGTAATATTAACAATTTTAGCTTATAAAATTTAATTGAATTAAAAATATAGCAAAAAAGAAGGCGCATGAACAATTACAATAATTTTGTGTGTGTGTGTGTGTGTATTTTTTTACAATTTAGATATTTATTTTTAGTGCACTTAAAAAGACACATTTTGTGAATGAATACTCATAAGAAATTTGTTTTGATATTCACAGGAAATCGCTCGATATTTTAAATGCAATTTGAATTTTGTAAATAAATTAATACATATTTTGATAACTTTAAAAAAGGCATACACAGGGAGAAATATTTAAAATAAGAAATGAATGATATTAAATTTATTTAAAAGTGTGGATTGCATTGATCCGAACAGGTGGCTCTGCGTGTTCTACTGCGACAATCGACTTATTCAAATGAAAACTCGGTTATAAGTTTACAAGTGGTTTCCCGATTATTTTTCGTCGCGCCATTTGAAGTCAATGTTATATCTTTATAAACTAGAAATAATTGACACCTTAGAGGTCAACAGAATTGTTGTAATTCGTGACATGCGGACCAGAATGCACTGCGTTAAGAGCAACCGAAATGGTTTTCAAATGTTAACGCCATGTCTGGATCCTTCCAATTAAACATTTTTTGGTCAGGATTTTGTGCTACAACTCCTTCAGTTTTGTTACCTCTTATTTGATTTTAATAATATGTAATTAACGTCTTTTTATTTTTCATACAGAAATGTTCTTTATTTTTCAATATTTCGCTACTCCGTTGTGAGGCTACTTAAGGAAAATATTGAAAATAAATTAATTTGCTGGAAATTTGTCAACCATCCCTTAGGAAAATAAACTTTTGGCTTAAAACTGAGTTTAGTTGGAAATTTTCAGAAAAAGAAAGGAAAAATGTCTTACATATTTTTAGAAAAGAAAATGAAAACAGAAAATATAGAAAACTCAAATATTAAAATTTTTTTTTGAAATTCTTTTAAAAATGAGGTCACATTTTTTTATAAAAAAAGTACATATAAAAACTTTTCAATATTTAATATTTCTCTATTCCTTGGTGTAACTTCTTCAGGATAAACAAGGTATTAAGAAAAAAAATTTTTTCTAAATAAAGTTAAGTTCGAAAAATCAGCCAGATATTTTTGTACAAAAATAAATTTTATCTCTAATTTTTTCATTTAAAAAAAAAATGTCTTCTAAACTTCGCTTGTTTGTAAAAGAACATTTTGAAAAATTAATTTAAAAAAAGTTTAAGATAAATTTAAAAATTTCAAGAGTTAGTTTTTGGCTTGCGTGGTAAGCTATTCTCCAACTACATTATGAACATATTCCAAAATACATACCCAATCCTCCATTTGTGGAGGCTGAAATGCAATATTTACAAAATTTAACCTCCGATTGTCATCTTTTTGCTTTAACAAAATATATTAACCCCCTTATTCATAAAAATTATGAGAGTCTAATAACAGCGTAATAAAACAAAATTTCATTTGAAATTTGCTCTATTACACTCTTATAAGTCTCTCATAATTTTTATGAATAAGGGTGTATGTGTTGCAAATTCTTGTACAAAGCCAAGATCATGAAAGTAGCGCAATAGAACATGGAAAGTGGGACAATAATCCTCAGCAGGTCATTATGTAATAGATTTAGAAAAATATATTTGGGGGATTCTCACTATAGTCATAAAGTCATAAGTCATAAAATAATAGCACGAAAAACATGACTAGTGTGAACAACCCGTCATAACGTACTATGCTATTTCAAACACCGATCAGCTGATACGATAACAACATATTTGTAATTAGATGTTATCAAAGCAAACGGAAATTAACACAATTGTAATAAAGTTGTTTGAAAATGAGAAAAACTCCATTTCTATTTAAAATTATTTAATGTGTCTTCTGGTGCACAAGAATATCCAAGTGAATTAGTATGTATAAACTAAAACAGCTGCTGCCTTGATATGAGCTGAATACATTTTCTTTTTTGCGGCGTCATACGGAAAAACGTTCAGTGGCTGCCAGCTACGTAAGTTAAACGAGAAAATTTTTTCACTTGTATATATTTAGTTTTTGCGATTTAGTTCTCATTTAATTTTTTTATGTAATAAATATATTATTTAATGTACAGACATATAGGTATGAATAATTTTTTAGCCCTTTATTAGTCTTGAATCATTTATAAGTAACGGCGGCAAACATATACTATCGCCCAATCATATTGATCTGTTATTTAAAGAAGAACAAGGTCCATAAAAAATTATGGCTTTCACTCGACTTGAGATACTTCGATATAATTAAATGTCTGTGCTATAATGTCACAAGATATCGTTCTAAATTACATTGAATACAAAAATAAAATTTTTTAATTTTTTTCAAAGTAGTTGTGTGACAGAACGATATCTAGCTAAAATTCAAAGCAAACTTAAAACTGAATTCTTATTAATCTAATTAAATTAATTAATGAGTTAATCAGATTTACTACAACCATTACAAAAATTTCATTTAAGTTAAATTTGTAATATTTTCGTGTTATTTTTTAATATAAATTCTTAAACGAAAATTGTATTTTGATTAAGATATGAAGGCAGCAAACATTTGAATTATAAAATAAATCATTGTATTTTAATGTATTTATAAGCATAAGCTTAGTGGGTGTAGTGAATAACAGCATAAGTTGATATATGTTTATTCTCAAACAAAGATTTTCATTTTATTTAGGAAAGGATTTTTAAATTTTCAAAAGGTAGACAGGAAAGGAAAAAGTTTCAGTTTTCAAAAGTGTTTTAATGTGTATAGAAATATTTTCAATCATTTTAATTTCATGGAAAAAAAACAACAAAAATATATAATACCTATTCTATAACTTTAACATTTTTTTATTGTTAATAAATAATTATCAATTGTTATGCTGAAGAAGGTATACAGAGGATCTCGAAATATTGAAAAATAAAAAAATAAAAGTTTTTAAAGTTATTATTTTATAAAAAACGGCCACAAGCTCAATATTATTACTTAAATTAAATGCACAAAAATTTTTTATTTGAAACGTGATTAAAGAAAAAATAATTATTAATTCGATTTTATATTTTTGGGAACTGTTAAGCATCACAATTTATTTTTTAATTTTATATCGCCAGGTTCTTTAATTTTGTACAATGATTACCTTTAAACTTGTTAAATGCAAATAAAAATTACTGTTAATTATAGTTTTACCCCGTTGGTGTATTTAAAACAATAAAAACCGCTTTAATAAACTATAGTTTTGAATTTTAGTTGTATTAATTTGTTTCCAAAGTGTTTAAAAAATTTTAAAATTCTCAATTTTTAATAACAATTCTCATAAGCATTTTACTGGTCCTAAGGCAGATAAATTATTAGGCAACTTTTGACCCAAATTTCTTAGAAAAACTAAAGATATTAAGATTAAGAAGTTTAAATAAGTGGCAAAAACAAAAACAAGCACTTAATAATCACTTGCCTGTTTTATTTTCTTGACTTAACTTATTAATTAAGTTTGAAATAATAACTTTAGTTTTTCTACGAAAATTTGGGGAAAAATTTCCCTGATAATTTGCATTATCCTCAATAAACTATTTATAGGAACTGGCTGAAAAATCCCATACTAATCACTTTAAATTTTTATTCAATATTTTTGGGTATGATTAAATGATTTTTTTTAGTTTAGTTAAATTTACAACAAGCATTCCAAAGTCCATTTAGTTAAATTATTAAAAATCCAAAGAAATTTTTCGTTTTATAAACGAGCAGAGAATCGTGCAGTAATAAATAAAATTTTAAAATAATTATACAAAAGAACACTCAAACAATATTTTTCTTAGCATAAGCTGATCGCTTAAATGAACAACAGCACAACTCGATTATATCGATTTTGGGTTTTTAAACGCTCTTAAAGACTTTTGTCTTAAATGTTTTTTTTCTCGTGTGTTGTTTTTAAACAAATGATTTCTATTCTGCTGCGCTGGATCTCCTATACAAGCAAAGATAAGCTTTTCTATGCGAGTTTGTAACAAACTATTTGATATTTTAGTTGCTCTGTAAAACTGGCAAATACCTCTTTTTTCAGCACTATAGATTTTTTAAATACACATTTGCTATATCATGTATTGACTAAAATTTTTATATCAATTTCATAGCAAAATACTTAAAGAAAGTGTTAAAAGAAAGATTAACGGCTTGTTTTTGTAAATAAAGTAAAAGTTTTCGTGTAGGAATTCATATTGAAACAACAATAAAAAAAACTCAAATTTTTTGTTTGTTTTCAATATAAACTCCCAAATGAAAAGTTTCATTTACAAAATAATTATTAACAATAGATATAAACAGTTTTGCCACTTTGAAAATATGAACTTTCGAACATACAAGAAAAATAAATAATTCAAATTCGATTAAAATCCTTTACTTTAACCGCACATTAAACCAAATATTTATTGAATACGATTTTGTTGAATAAAATTTTTTTCACTCATAATATTTCATATTGGAATTAAAATAAAAATATCTAATTGGAATTCAAGCGATGTATTATATATCCCAGAAATTGTTTTTTCACGACAAAAAATCACCAAAGTTTTGAAAAAGTTCATTTAATGTCACTTCTGAACTTAAATTATTTAACAGCAGCCATAACAAATACACTTAAAACTTCGAAATATTTATTCCAATTGGAGTTTAATATAATTTACATATTTTATTTCATATGTACCTTTTTATATTTAATCATTTTTATTTATTATAGGTAATTTCCTTTTGCTCCGCTATAAGATAATCCAAAAATATTTGTATTCTTTGCACAATTATGTATTTTATTTGGTTATTCGTAAAAGTTATTTATTTCAATTCAAACAACCGCGCTTTAACATTTTCTTCAAATTCACATTTTGTTGTTGTACGTATGAACGTCTTGTTGGTATTATGAAAACTAAAAATTTCATATAAACTGTAATGTATGTGTAATAACGCACACATCCGTATAAACTCTTCCACATACATATATACACACACACACAGAGACACACATTAACCGTTATGGAACGATAGAAACGAAAGAGTTATGTGTATATTGCGCGTATGTTTACACCGTTCAACTGTTTCGAAACGACTAATTCAAGTGATTTAACCAAAAAAATTATATGTGTATATGGCCCAAACATACACAGCCACACACGTATACAATAAAAACAAAAACAACGGCAATGTATAGCAAAATAAAATAAAACATTTTGTAACATACCAACAACAAAAACAAAACACATATATACGCTCATATCCATACACATCCAAAATATACAAGAGCAACTACAGCAAAGAAAAAAAAACCGAGCAAAATAAAAAACATACACACATTGAGTATGAATGGTTATTTGTATGTATGTGTATGGGAGTGTGTGTCTTTATATGGGATGATAGAAAAAAAAAGACACACACGGGGGAAATGTGTTTGGTTGTATTGCTGTTGTTGGTAACATCCAACCAGTTCATACACACTCATGTGAGAAGGGTATATGGACATGTACGAATGGAAATCGTATGGAAAATAAATACAACAACATCGCACACACACACACACACAACGCACAACATACGAACTACACAAATAACAAGCATAAGTAAGCAAGCAAGTCAGCAGTCAGTCAGTCATTCAGTCATTCGAAATAAGAGTAAAAGAAGGTGGCTCCGGCGGTGCTGGTGGAAATACAAGTAGTTGCTGCTGTCGTTATTTTGTTGTAAAGAGATGGAGGTTTAGCGTAAATGCCAACAACAAGCAACGCTTTTACATGTTTTTTCTTTTCTTCATCATCATCACCATTCTTATGTCTGTTGTATGGGTTATGAAATGCAAAATCTATTAAATAAAAACCTAAAGAAACTAAACTACCAACAACTAAGTACATCATACATTTAACAACATGCACACAACATTTGCACAAACAGGGACGTACACACAACTCTCATTTCTTACGTATGACAGTGAAGAAGTGGATATACGAGTAGATCTAAATGTGTATGGATGTGAGTTTGCGTGTGTGTACATGTTGCAAAGGATATGGAAATTTACTCCCCCATAATAGACAACACAACACACATAAGAAACAAGCAGCAGCTTAACACACATACGCGTATATTCCTTGTACAGGACAGAATTTTATAAAAACGAACTCAAACATGTATGTTGGACTCATACTCCTCACATGAAGTGTGTATCGTGTGTTGTAACAGGAAATAACGAAGAGATCATGGAATATGTCTCATTTGGATACGTACCCGTATGAGCATGGATGAATAAAAATAATAAAGACATACATCCGAACGCCATGCACACGCTTTAAATATCCATACAACTTATCAGTTGGGTGATACAGACAAAGAACATTTGCAGTAAACCCAATAAACAAAATTTAAGCTGATTTGAAAATGAGAGAAAAGCAGTCTGTGGCCCTAAAAATAAAAGTAATCGATAATTTTCTGAAGTAGAAGATTCGTAGATTAGATCGTGTGCAAAGTTAAGCTTAGCATCTGGGTATCCTTGGGAATATCAATGGGCATGAAATAACATAACCTAGATTTTTATCATGAAAAATGGCCAGCAATAATTTTTTAAATATGCAATTTGCATTCAGATATTAACGTTGACTGCTAAAAATGATGCAGAAACATAAAAAGTTTTCAAAATAGATTTCATATTCACATAAATAACCAGTGCTGCCATAGTGGTCCAAATATTAAGAAATTTTAACCAAATGAAAAGGAAAGTGCCCAAAAAAGAATTTGCAAAATTTTTTTTCATTAAAATATTTAGCATTTTCGAGTATGTGAAACATAGTACACTTTCAAGGTCTGGAATATGATTTAATATAAATAAAAATTTTACATATTTAATTTCTCCACTTTTGTTAATTTGTTTTTCTTTTTTTTTAATTTTAATAGTGGTTTCATCATTTACTGCACTATTTTAAGCAATTTGAATTCAGAAAGGAATTATATAAATTAAAAAAAAACTTTTTTTACATATTAAAACAATTATTGACATGAACATCGAAAGGCAAAATAAAAATGTTTACTTGAAAATTACCAAAACGGCAACGCTGTAAATACCATATGAAAATATTACTCATACGTAACGTGCCCGCATGGCTTTTTGATAGACAGAACTAAATGTAATTTCTCTCCTTTTAACTTTTATCTTCAGCGATTTTTGTTAACTACCAATTGGTGGCGAAAATACAATATACAATTTTTATACAGTGGAGGCTCGAAAAAGTTAAGTAGTTTGTTTTTGGGGTGATAAACTTTTCCGAAATCTTAACTTTTCCGTAGTATGAAAACTGCATACGGTTATATGTACTATATATTTACTCATTGTTTATTTATTTTAAAATTAGCATTATACATACATACATATATACATATTTTTATGTACATATGTATGTATGTACATATCATTTTTTTAATATGAAAAACAGTTAGAAGATATGCATATATTACTACACATTTCGATTATTTGTTATCTGTTGCGGTAAAGTAATCAGTAGCTTTATTTTGATGGAGCTTTTTATTTGAATGCCATTTTCCGATATCGGATCGTAGTTCGAGAAGCTGTGAAATATGTTTGTCGGAGGACTTGGCATTGTACTCATTCCATTTGATCAGAGTATTAACTGCTCATATTGCATCATTATATGGTACGAACTCTGCAGTTTCGGTCACATTGTCATCCTCTTGATCCTTGCCTGTGTCCGTTTCATTCTCATCAAGGCTATCGGCATTCCACGTAATAGTCTCATCACATGAGAGAATACAATCAGGAGCAAGTGTTGTCAATAACAGTTAAAGATTGTATATAAAATTTGCAAAAATTATAACGGTAACTGCTATACGCACTTATTTTATATTTGTTGCGCATATATGTCTCACTGTATTTATAAATATGAATTGAGGATTGAAATATAAGATGTTAAAATGATCTTAGGAACAGAAAAACAAAATAAAAAAAAATTGTCTCTAAAAAGTTGAGAAGCACTTAACTTTTTAGCGTCACGTGTGGCAAATAAAAGCTGCTTAACTTTTCCATATACTTAACTTTTCTATGACTTAACTATTTCGAGCCTCCACTGTATATATATGCATATACAATTTTTATATATATATATATATATGTATATATATATTTTTATTATATTCTGAAATTTTTAAGCTTAAGGAAATTAATTATTTTATTTCCTGAAGAAGTCACACCAAGGAGGAACGAAATATTGAAATTAAAAATTAAATTAAAATAAAGAGACCTTAAGCTTAAAAATATCAGAATATAGTAAAAATTAAAAGGAGGTCAAGAAACCAGAAGAATTCATATATATTTTTAAAATGAAGGTCAATAAAATTTGTTATATTTATGTAGCCCAAAAAACGTTTATATGTTACTTATTAAATGCTATTATATCAAAAATTAACTTGACAAAGCGCAATTGAGTTCAAATTTAGGGTTAACATGTCTCAATAATAAATTTTATTTAGAAGTATGTCGGATTGCGCGCATGAGCAACACATGTTGCTAGCACTGCCAATTATCCTTTTTGCGTGAAAACAATTTTTATGCCTCTTAGAACTACAATTAGAGTTGGAAAAAGCCACACTATGTAGAATGATAAAGTAAGTAAATAAAAAGACGAGGAATTATTTAAGATCTTGTTTTAACTTGTATACTTTTTAAGCTGCTTAATCATTTTACTGTAAGTTTGAAATAATATCTCCAATTGCTCTAAGAAAATTTGAAAAGTTGCCTGCCAAATGCGCATAGAAACTAATTAAAAATCCCTCTAAATTTTTTTAATTACTAGCTTGGTTATAACATCACAATTAAATTAAAATTTAGTGCTAAACAGCCTTCCCAATAATATATTTATTTTATTTGAAATAATAATTTTAATAATAATGTATTACACTCGTATTTTAATAGTTTCGTATTTTTCTTTTCATATTGGCTCCCATCAAACATGTCAGTTAATCAGACAAGTTGTATCAAACCATATAACACACACTAAATTGATGCGATGTGTTAGATGGTATTAAAAAGAAAAACCGAATAAGCAACAAACGCTTACTTACATACTCTTGCACATGTTAAACGACGAATGTATGCTTAAAAGTATGCTTTGATATCAATTTTCATATTAAGTATACGCCATGCATGGCTATGGTGACGATGATGATGTTGGCGATAAAAGAAAATGATACAAGAGACAACTGCAATGATAACGAAATTTATTTCTGTATTTTTTTCCTGACAAACCAATAACAAATCCTAAGAACTCTCAATTTTTTTCTTGTACTTTTTATTTATTTATTTAATTTTTTTATTTTACTTTTGGTTTTTGCTTAAAAAGGAATAAATAATATTTAGAAAAATTTGAGTTTATTTATTTTTCAATCTAAATAAATGAGAGTAAGCCAAGAATTGCAGAGCAAAAAAGGAAAACGAATTGAGTAGGAACTAAACCAACCCCTTTAAAAAGTGATGTAACATAAAAAACGAAATGTATTAGAATTATCAACGTCATCATCATACATACTAATCATGCATGCTTTCTGTTGTCAATGTGATTACAAAACTGGATGTGTGTGGCTGTTTAGGGGTTTTTTATTTGTTTTTTTCTTTTGGAGACAAAAAAAAAAGGATTTTTACTAAGAGAGCCTGAATAAAATTTAATATATTTATGTATGAATATGTGTTTATTAAGGCACGCGTTTACTGGTTGTTGTTATTCTTGTTTTATATGTTAGATTTACAGCTATCTCAGATTTTCATAGCGTAGGGAGTACATTCGTTTTTTAGCTTCAGTGGAAAGAAAACAGCCAAATGATGAGTTGAGTTCATACGCGTACGCGACACACGTTGAGAACGTGCGCATAACATGTCGAAATATTTTACTCACATAAAGACATGTATGCAGGAATATTTTTACATACATACAAATGTATGTATGTATGTATCTTATGTACGTATTTATATTTATGTTTATGTACATCTGTGTATATTTATGTAATATAAAGGACAATGTAATAAGTACATGTATGTAAGTATGTGTGTATGTATGTACATATATTTAACAACAACAATTACTAGAATGTTTGTACATTTACGTACTTAATTATGTATATATGTATGTATGTGTGTGTGTGCAAAAGAATTAATAACTCTTTTTAATTTAATCCTATAACTAATATATTCTCATTATGCACATATTTCTTCAACATAATTATCCATTTCTTATACATACGTATGTAAATATGTACACAAATATATATTTACATCTGAAGATATTTACATACATATGTATGTACCTGCTATGTGATTATGTAGTGCTTCTTTTAGGAATATTGCTTCTTAGTCTTTTTTTCTTTTAAATATACCTACGCATATACGTATATACACACATGCATATATACATATTTAATATTTTAAGTTTGCTTGTATGTTGTTTCCCTTAAAGTTTTTGCTTGGAAAATGAGTAAAATGGTTACTTCTTATTTGCTTACATTTACTCATTCTCTCTTCACCGGCACTGATATCTATGCACGTAAACTTGCAAGTACGTATGAGTTATCAACATGTTGTGTATCTTTGCTACAATCACACATTCAAACACATATTTATGCACACACATACTCGCCTCATATGGCATTTTTTCTTATTCATTTTATATATCTTGCCTTTCTTTCTTGAATAATTTTTCTAGTTGGAAAATTTCTGTATCTCTTGCATACGCAAACTCACACATACACGTATGCACCCCACAACAATACGAAGAGATTAAAAAAATGTAGAAAAAAAAATTTATAACACACATGTACTTGCATTTACTTTTATTACTCCCCTCTTCATATGTTAGTACAACAACAATATAGGTATGTAAACAGAGTAAGTAAATCGTAAATACATATGAGAGAGAGAATAATATGAAAAGAGCGAGTATGATAAATACACCCTCATACTACTAACTGGAATTAGTAACCATATGTGTACACACACATAAACATGCAGTGAATGTACTTTCTTTTCTTCGTTCATATTGTTGTTGCTGTTGTACTCATATGTTTTTTTTTCATCATACACGAGTATATGCTATATAAATACACATGACTGTATTTATGCATGTTTTGTTGTTCTATTTCGTATTTTGTGCAATTTTCCTATTTGTGGTTGTTTTGTTGTGTTGATTTTGTGTAAAGCATGACTGTATTGGTGGAAATTTTATAAAGACGCCTACTTTTTCTTTATATACATGTTTCTACAAGAAGAAAATCCGTACATATATACATATATCCAAAACAACAATTTTTACATGGGTACACATATGAGTTATTTATGTGTGTGTTTATATGTATGTACATATGTATGGTTAATTAAAACAGCACATCATACAGGATTTTTTTTTTTGCATTTTAGAGGAACAGAAAGATCTTTTTATGTTACAAATGACAGCAGATAATTTATATTTTTATAGTGTAGCTGCATAATCCATATCGCTCGTTTATTCCAACAGTGTTTATTAGCACTTCTTCGGGGATTGCGAAGAACGCTGATACAAAGGTATGATTACCCTATTCTCATGCATTCATTTCACTCTGATTTTTTTTGAACAGACCTCGTACATACATACTGTTTCTCGTCCCATTCAACGATGTATGTATATCACATATACATATTTATTTAAACATAGTTTTTGCATTTTCACATATACATATGTACATACATGTGTATCTATTTGCACCATCGTTAAGTATGACTATGATGTTCATATTTTTGCCACCATTTTTCTCTAATTGATTTTCTTTGTCTTCAGAAATCTTGTTGCTTTCGTTAATTTTTCTATTTTTTCAAAAGTCTTTTACCTTATTT
The DNA here is from genome assembly GCA_951800035.1 of Linnaemya tessellans. Taxonomy (NCBI): domain Eukaryota; kingdom Metazoa; phylum Arthropoda; class Insecta; order Diptera; family Tachinidae; genus Linnaemya; species Linnaemya tessellans. The sequence continues at coordinate 27,723,968 of OX637534.1, forward strand.
CTTTCAATTCTTCTCAAGTTTCTATTTTTGTTTCTCTAGCATTTACATATTTTTGATTTAATGAGTTTCTATTTTTAATTTTTTTCTTAGTTTTCTTTTTGCACTCATTTATATGCACAAATTGTCAGTGTTGCCACAATTGATTTTCATAATTATATCGAAAAGTACACAAATGACACATATATCCTTATATCGATAAACAATACTGTTTTCAATCAAAACTAACACCTCTTTTCTTTAATTTGGGGTTTCATTCATTATACAGGATGTATGTCTTTATATTATTTAGCCCATTGGTTATATAGGGTAGCCAACTCTATTGACTCATTGGAGCATCGACGCAACGTGGGGTGTGTTTCACTGTATTACAGATACTACAACGGAATGTGTTTTTGGTGAAATAAGGGAGCTTGTGCCCGAAAACCGTTTATTCTTGCGAGCTACCCACACTTCACATAGGGGGCGTCGTTTTGTGGTTGAGTTGCCAGTGAACCGCACCACGCATTACAGATAGAATTCGTTCTATGGCCGAACGATTCGTATGTGGAACAAACTTCCAGCAGAGGTCTTTCCTGCCAGTTTTAACTGGGGGAGGTTGAAATTGAACGTCCACAAACACTACTCCCCCTATACTTCTTCCCATAACCTACTTTCCTAGTTCTGGCACAATGCATCGCATATGTAGGAGTCATCCCCTGAGTGCTTGGCCAAGAAAAAAAAAGAACCTTAAAAATGAAACCTAAATTCAAATGCATACGTCAGTAACAAGTCCTCACCCACCTATCGATTTCGCCAGCATCTTTTCAGCTTAGTTGTTTTCTATTCTATTCTAGAAATTTCTTTTCCAAGATTCCTCAAATTTTAATTTCCACGACAACAGAAAAAAAATCCAAAAATATTTTTACACTCATAAAGAATAACCCCCTTATTCATAAATATTATGAGAGGCTTATAAGAGTGTAATAGAGCAAATTTCATATGAAATTTTGCTTTGCTGTTACTAGACTTTCATAATTTTTATGAATAAGGGGGTAACTGTTTTCCACCATTATTAAAAAACCGAGAAATCTCCGAGTGTATATTCATAATATGTAAAAAAATATTATTTTTAATTTCCCGCTAAGAAAAGTCAACACTTCAAAAAAAATGGGAGGTTACAGAATTTACCAGGTTTTGAAAAAAACGAGTTTTCAACAGATCTTGATTTCCTAGGAACCCTTCCTAACTGCTCCTGAGAAGCCGTCACTATGTCTGTATGTATGTGTATGTTTGGGTGTATGAGTTCAGTCAAACTAGTTGAGTTTCAAAAGATTCCCTCAACCTAAAATTTCCTGTGAATTAAAACTCCTTCAGTTCGGTACTTTTTCGAATACGTATATCAAAAAACTGAAAAAATTATTTTTTCACAAGTATTTTTTTAGAATAACGTTGCAGGGAAAGCTTTTAGCGCTGTCAACCGGATCAAAATCTAAAAAGCCCATTTTTTTTATAGAAAACTCTGATTTTCTGTGAACTGAAACCGGTTCGGATCAGTATATTTCAAGAATTACTGGGACACATTTTTTCCAAAGGTATTTTTGTAGATTAACTTTCAAACGGCTCTGACGATAGATTTTTAAATGTAATCAGCTCTTGACAATTAAAAACCACGCCAAGCGCTGCCAACCAAGTCAAAATAGGTTTACGCTTTCGTGAGATATTGTTAAAGCATTTTTTTTTTAATTTTTTAAAATTCTTCGATACTATATATGTGATCAGTTGTTTTTTATAGGTGTCAAAGAACTACATCAAACACCGCGTACCACGTGGAAATCGGTTGACCCATTCGAAAGTTATAGCAGTTTTAAAATTACAATAATAGCATTTTTAGCGGTTAAAATTAGCGTTTGTCATATTTTTTATATAAAAAATATTTCTTTATATAAAAATTATGATTTTTTTTATATAAATATATACACATATAATATTAATTATTTATATATAAAAACATTATTTTCTTAAAGAAAAATTATTTTTTACATAAACAAATAATTTCTTAATTGAAAAATTTATAAAACTTCATATTTTTTTAAAACCATATTCAAGCTTTTAAACACAAAAAAATCATACTTAAAAATATTAATATTTAACATAAATTTTTTTTTTAATTTTATAAAAAACATCAATATGTTTTAATAAAAAATTTGCATTCTTTATACAAAAAATATTTATTTGTTATATTAGCCATCAAGATAGCATTTAATCACAATCTATAAGATTGCAGAAATCCCATCCAATTCGTACAATTGGGTAACACTGTAACTTCCACATATACACTTGCAAACAGACGTTTTAATTGTTTTGTTGTTTGGCATGGCTTTGTCTCAATGGTGTGACACACCTTACCTTTTTCGTACCATTTTCTTTTCAAATGGTGTATTTAAATGTTATAATTCATTCAGGTTTTATTGGTAAAAATAATTTCTTTGAATTTAACAATTCTAAAGATTGTTTAATATTATTAATTTCTTTGTCTTTTCGTAGCACTATAAAAATAAAACGAAATGTATAAATACGAGTATGTGCATGCATACATGTGCGTATATACATATATACAGACATAAATATGTATAATATATACACGTACATAAATTAGGGCGGTCACTTTTTAAACTGTTTTGCAAACATTAAAATTGGCATACTATAGTCGTGTAGACTCTTTAAAACTATTGGTGATTTCTTTTCTGAAAAAAATTTAACATTTTATCACTGTTTTCCTAAGAAACTACAACTGGGCGCATTTTTAAAATAAAAATAATTTTTCGTAAGAGATGGTAGATTAATTTCTAATAAATTAACTATTTCTAAATGCCATGATATTGCCACTTTTTATTGAAAAGTGCAAAATATGTAGCGTTCTTTTTTAGAATAGAATGAACATATGATATAAAATCACGCACCGACAGCTATAAAATTATATAATTTTAAATTTAGGCAAAGAGATGGCGTTGTATTTTATTTCAATGAAATACTGTATTTACATATACATTTTGCTTTAGTGTTTTATCTTCTTGAAATATTTAGCAAGCTTTTGAAATTTTATAAAACTTTCACGATATATCTGAAGCTACCAGATAAGTATAAAAAAGGTTAAAATAAGTATAATTTTCTTGTCAAATTTATAAGTTTTTTCATTAGAAAAGAACACATCGTGTGGCAGCCTTCACTTTCAGTATAATTGTATTTCTGGAAAACTAGAGCTCCCTACATATTCGCGGTCATCATTCCTGATAAGTGAGCAATAATTTTCCAGCTGCAGCAAATAAAATTTGTATTGGGGCTATCCACAATCTTGTGCAAATGGTCTTGCATTTGCAAATTGAGATAGTTTTTGAGAGCATTTTTAATGTTGGTGTAGATTATAATTATTTTGCAAATGCAATAATGCAAGACGATTTGTACAATACTGTGAATACGGCTATTGTATTTGTGCAATTAACGAAAATATAATATTTGTAATATTTAATATTATACTTATGGATATCAAATAATAAAAATCTTCTAAAGCATGTGAGCACGTAACATATAAATTTGGTATAGACCCTTTTTTTTAGGGTGTACGAGTTTTTCTTAGGGATGGAAATTTATCTATTTTCCAAAATACTCACATACGTGGAAAAACATGGGACACAGTTCAGTCTTTACATATAAGTAAAAACCTATTAAACATATTTTTGGAGAAAAAAACTAATTTGCATAGTTTTGTAAATTTTTTTTTTATAAAACAACCCCTCATCAACATTTTTTACTGAATATAAAAAAATCGTATACGTTTCCGAACATGGGTTTTATTTAGCCCAAAACTACTGGGATAAGAAAAATAACTAATGACAACGCATGAAAAAAATCTACGCTATTGCAAAAACATCTCTAAATCTGTGATTAACACGGCCACCAAATGAAAATAATGCAACAGCAACGGAAAAGGTATCAAAAACAATATCTATTTACTAACACACACTGACACACATATACTACATGTGTGAATTTCTAATGTTGTTGTTATTTCGTGTAATACCCGTTTAATATTTGCGCTTGGTTTAGCATTTCATTTGAGAAGACAGAGAGCTAAAAAATACAACAACAAAAGTATAAAATTTGCATATAAAAAAATGCAACAAAAATTTGCATAATCGCTTTTTCTGAATGTGTGCATTCTTTCGTTTTTTTTTCAATACTTCAGGCTTCATTAATTTTTACTTTGAGCCACATCACCATCATATAATGTCGCTGAGAGGCGGAAGGAAGAGACGACTGCGTGTTTCTGTCAATGAGTATCTGCGCGTTATTTGTTCGAGGTGTCACATGGAAGTTTTGTTATTTTTGTTAAACAGATGCTCATGCGTATCGGATTTAATATTTGTTCAAACCACACGTGCGTATTTGCATTTGCATAATCTTAGTAACGACTTTTCATTTATCAATATTTGAAAATATATTGAATTTCAATTAAAGTAATATTGAGATAATATTCTTTTACTTGATTCAAAGAGTTGCGGAATTGTTTACGTTGTTATTATTAAAACTGCGTTGAAATTGTGGAACTAAATAATTTATAAAGAATTTTTCAGTATCAGTCGAAGGTAGAAGTTTCACAATCAATATCAGTTGTTTTGTATATTTATACCCTTCACAAAAAAGTAAAAGGGTATATATAGGTTTGTCATTCCGTGTGTAATTTCTTCGATATGCACACGGGACCCCATAAAGTATATATATTCTGGATCCTTATGAATAGCGATGACGATTGAGCGATGTCCGTCTGTACGTGAAATCGGTTTTCTCAAGCCCCCAGAAGAGCTAGAAACTTCGTTCTTGGACCCTTGGATTGGAAATGAACTTAAATAGAGTAAAAAAAAAACAAAAAAATTTATACCAAAAATCAATTATTTTTTTTAATGTTAGTAAATTAAACCTATTTCGTGCTTTGGGAAACCTCAATGGTCTATTAAAAACTAAAAAAATATAAATTGTTTTTTCAGGGATGGGAAATTAAATATTTTTTTGTCGGCCCATTCCGTATTTTGTAGTACATATATTTAGTAACAAAAATTGTTAAAAGTTAAATTTTTCTTTAACAAATCCTCTTTATACGTCATGAAGATTTGCATTGGCCAAAAAAAATTTTTTTAATTCAAATTTTGCTTCCAGCGGTGGGAAATTGCATATTTTTTATACGTGAAAGTCATCAAACAGGCAACTGATGTTGTTCTTTTTTTTTTTGCTAACTAAAACTGTCTTTTTATTTAGGAAGAAGAAAATTGGTATCAAAACATATAAAATAAAATTTCGAACCCAGGGATGGACAAGTGCAATATTTAATAGTACATGAAAGTGACTAAAATGGTTAAAAATTTGAAATTTTTCTTAAAAAAAATTTCATTATCCATCATGAAGCGTTGTACTGATAAAAAACAAAAAATAAAAATTTCGCTTCCAGGGTTGGGAAAATTAAAGTTTTTTTTAGTACATGCAATATTTTGTAGTACATGTAAAAACCAAAATGGTTGCAACATTTGAGTTTTTCTAAAACGAAACTACTTTATACCTCATGTAGATTTGCATTGATAAAAACATTTTAAAAATTAAAATTTCGCTTCCAGGGCTGGGAAATTGAAATTTTTTTTATACATTAAAGTAACCAAAAAGGCAATTGACGTTGTTATTTTTTTTTTTTTTGCTAAAACTATTTTATATTTTAGGAAGATTGAAATTGGTAACAAAAATTTCAAAAAAAAAATCAAAATTTCGAATCCAGGGTTGGACAAGTGCAATATTTTATAGTTCATGAAGGTGACCAAAATGGTTCAAAATTTTAAATTTTTCTTAAATAATACTACTTTATACCTCATGCATTGTTAAAAAAAAAAACAAAACAAAATTTAAGTTTTACTTCCAGGGTTGGGAAGTTTAAAGTTTTTTTGGTACATGCAATATATTGTAGTACATGAAAGTGACCAGAGTGGTTGCAAGCTAATGAAGACTACGATTGGTAAAAAAAAATTAAAAATTTCGCTTCCAGGGCTGGGAAATTTAAATATTTTTATATACAGGGTGGGCCAAAAATTACCATAGGGTTTAAAAGTTTAATAACTTTTTCGTTTATTAATATTTTTATATTTTTTTTCAGATTATATAATATACAAAATAGAAATATTTTTTCAACAAAGTATGAAGAATAAAGTCTCTTAAATGACCACCGTTTTTAGCTTCGCACTGATCGGCTCGTTTTGTGGCTGTAGCCTTCGAATTTCTGCAACAATGTTTGCCTTGGGTTCAAGGATTGTCTCTGGCTTTTTTACATACACTCGCTTCTTCAAATAACCGCAAAGAAAATAGTCGGGTGCTGTAAAATCTGGCGATCGCGCTGGCCAAATAATTTCCGAATTTCTGGAAACTATTTGCTCTCCAAAAATTTGACTTTAAATTGCCATTGTGTCTCGGGCAGTGTGGGCAGCGGCTCCGTCCTGGTAAAACCACACACCAGGTCTGTTTTCAAGAGCAGGACGTAAAAAATTTTCTATAATAAACCGATACCGCTCTGCATTTACGGTTACAGCATTTCCATCTTCATTCTCGAAGAAGTAAGGCCCAATGATATTTTCAGATGTGATCCCACACCATATTGTACACTCAAGGGGGTGCAATTGGCGTTGTTGAATGGCTTTTAAATTTTCAGAACCCCATTATTAACAAAGCCATTCAAATGAAAATGATCTTCATCACTCATAAGTAATTGATAAAATAATTGATCTCTGATTTAAATAATAAAATTCTATTATTCCGGTTCTTTGTTCAGTTGTGAATCCCTCATTATTTATTCTCTAAGTGTTATTTATATAAGCTGAGAAAAAAAACGGAAAACTTATTAAACTCTTAAAACCCATGGTAACTTTTGGCCCACCCTGTACATATACATATGTAACCAAAAAGGCAACTAACGTCGGTTTTTTACTAATTAAAACCATTTTTTAGTTCAGTAAAAACAAAATTGGTATCAAAAATTTAAAAAATCAAAATTTAGATTCCAGAGGTGGATAACTGCAATATTTTGTAGTACATGAAAGTGACCAAAATGGTTACAAATATTAAGTTTTTCTTAAATAAAACTATTTTATTTAATGCCTCATTAAGAGTTTCATTGGCAAAAAAAAAATTAAAATTGCGTTTCCAGGGTTGGGAAATTGAAATATTTATTCTGCATAAAAGTAACCAAAAAGGCAATTGACGTTGTTTTTTTTTTGCTAATTAAAACTGTTTTATAATTCAGGAAGAAGAAAATTGGTATTAAAATCTTAAAAAATCAAAATTTCGTCTCCAGGGTTAGACAAATGAAATATTTTATGGTACATGAAAGTGACCAAAAAGTTTAAAAATTTACATTTTTTTGTCAAGTTAAACTATGTTACATCCTTTAATTAAATTTACTTCCTGTTTTATCAAGAAAGAAAGAAGAATTACATCTGTGAAGGGTATTTAAGATTCGGCACAGCCGAATATAGCACTTTTACTTGATTTTTCCAATTTTTCAACCTTTTTTCTATGTAAGTAATTAACCTATTTTTTAAGCTTTACGTTTTTGTTTTAATATTGAAAAGTGAATACAATAAATATATAAAATATAGACCTAAAGATAAAAAAGTAAATAAAATAAATCATAAAAGAAATTAATTTTTCATTGATTTTTTTATTTTAAAATTTTATAGAACATAAAATAAGAAAATAAAACTAAATCACCCCTATCATGAATAATTTTTTCTTCGAAATTGTTCCCTTTTCCCTAAATATATAATAATGAAAAAATTCCCCGTGAATAATTTCACGCTAAAATTTAATTCCCCTTATGGTGAATGATTTCCTTCCCGCGAGATTTTTTCACTTTTCCCTTTAATTTATGCACTTAGTGGGGAATAGAGTAGAAAATAAATTAATAAAAAGTTTTATAGTTATTATTTTATAAAAATAAGCCTAAAGCTCAATATTATTACTAAAAATAAAAAATGTCAAAGGATAAAAAATTAAAACAATAGAGTAGAGAATGTAAGTATTTTCTATTATAATTCGAATATTAGAGTTTACACATTTTATTTTAAGGGCAAGATCTGTTCATGAGAGACAAACTGATATTTTTTGCATCAAATCAATTGCCTTTTAATTACCATTTTTCCCTTCGAGTGAAATAGAAATTTCACATGAATAAAAAAAAATTCCACTTGTTATTCACGATAGTTTTTAATGAAAGATATTCTTTCTTTCCTCGCAACAAAATGAAGAATTCTAAACGTGCCAGGGGTAGGACATTAATTAAAATATACAATATTTCTTAATTGGATCAGTAATCAAATTTTCTGTAGCCGTGTTTCCAATTTATCAGACGATAAACAATGCATTCAACTTCATGCAGATGTTAAAAGGTCATGGCACCTTAATGCTAGAGTTAATGTCGACGTCGTCGACGGCGTCAAATGTCAAAAAAAAAGTTGAATCGTATGAAATTGTATGAGAGTAGTTAATCTCAACGCGTTGCAACGCCGTAAAAGTTCAATCTATTTCAACTTTTTCGGCGTTGAAACGCCGTCAACGGCGTCGACATTAACTCTAGCATTAGAATATAATTTGCACAGATTCAGCTGATCAGGCAACCTACTACTATAAAAATATAAGCCCAGTTCACAACCTCGAGCAAGTAGTCTAGCATCGTAGCATGAGCAAAATAATTGTGCTCTACACCAACAAAATACGTTGAAAATGCTCTCAAATACTCTCTCAATTTGCAAATGCTATAATGCAAGACCATTTGTGAATTGGGCTATAGCATATACTCGTACGTGTGTATATATTATAAAAATTTCTTATAAAAATATTATTTGCCGGGCCCACGATGTCACTCGATATCGTTTTCTCATATAAATATATTTAAAACAAAAACAAAATTTTGAAATTTGTTCTAAATATATTTATGTATATAAGAAAACAATATCGAGTGACATCGTGGGCCAGTCAGTATTAGTAAACATTTTATCCGACAAATAATTTTATACTAGTTACAAAAAGAAATGCACGAGGGTGGGCCAATAAGTACGAAATTTTTAGAATGAAACACAAATTTGTATACAAAGAGTTATTTTATTTTACTAAATACATAGTCTCCTTTGAGTTCTATACTCTTAATCCAACGTTTGTCCAATTTTTTATCGCTACCGAAAAATATGATTTGAGGAGGCCATCAAAATAGGCTTTTGTTTTGAAGAATATGGGCGGATGAGGGACGTTACCCATTTCATTGATTTTTCCATGAGAACTGTACATGCACCCTTGATTGTGTGGGTGCTGTTGGCTGAAGTAGTAGAACACGAGCCTATGAAGCGGAGGGTCGTGAGTTCGAGCCCGCGCTGAGTCATGAATATTGTGTTGTATTCTTCTGAACAGCATTAGTGCGTGGTTGTGTTTGTTGTTGCCAGCCTGTTTCAATGATGAAGGCATAGTCACTGATCACTGAACATAATTGGCAGCGACTGACACAATCATGTACTAAAAGCAGAGTAGCAGCACCCACCTTCGTCGGCCCTGTAGCAAAAATTAGCCGGCGAAGTAAAAGGTTGAAATAGCTGCAAAAAACTGTCAATCTTCTCATCTTTCCTAATCTGTCCCCTCAATACTATCCACTCGTTTTCAGTTCCGGCGCAATGCATTTCATATATAGGGGTCATCCCCTGAGTGCTGGTCCAAGGTAAAAAAAAAAAAAAAAAACACGAAACCTATCTTGTGGAAAGCTTTTCCATACGCAAGCGATCTTTTGACGCCTCTGAGCCAAATGAGATGCCTATGGATTCCACAATCTCTGTCATTTTTCATAATAATGTATGTGTTAGTGAATAGAAACAAACTGCTAATGTTAGATATATTTATTACTTTCTAGACCATTTTAATCGAAAAATGCGAGTATAATGTAGTTTTTAAGAAAAAGGATATATGGGAGATGGCTGTATCCTTGCTCTGAGTGACCTAAAACTTGCTGCATACCTAAAACTTCTGTTGTTAGAAGTATTTGTTAATTTGTAAAGCGTTCTTATTATAAATTGCATCTATAATTTAATTTTTGAGAAAAAGGACATGTGGGATATCCTTGCGCTTAAGGAAATGACAGTTGCTGCATATCTAAAACAACTTATGTTGGATATGTCTATGTATATTAAGAGCACTTTAATTGTAAAATACACCTATAATTTCGTTTTTGAGAAAAAGGATATATGGGAGTTAGACTTATCCTTGCGTGGAACGTCATGAAACTTACGGCTTACCTAAAACATCTGATGTCGGAAGTATTTATTAATTTTGAAAGTGTTCTTATCATAAATTGCAACTATAATTTAATTTTTGTGAAAAAGGATCTATGGGAGGTAGTCGTATCTCTGCACTAAACGAAAAAAATTTGCTGCAAAGCTGAGACACACAATGTTATTAATATTGATTAACTTTTAGAATATTCTTGTAATAAAATGCGCTTGTAAATTGGCTTCTGTGAAAAAGGATATATGAAAAGGATATATAGGTAGTCATATCTTTGTACTAAGCGGTAAAAAATTTGCAGCATGGCTAAGACTGCTAATATTAAAAATATTTGCGGATTTTTGAATAGTCTTATCATAGTTTGTGAGAAAAAGGATATATGAACAACGCTAGGATACCATAGTTTAAAAACAGATATTAAATTTTGTTAAATGCTATTATTATCAAAGACCACATTCACTTTAATTTTTATCTTTAATAATCTGCCTTAGTTTTACTCTTTTTCGCTGTTTGTACTTCTAAGCACTTCTTGGTGTTACTCTTTTTCTTTACCTTAAATTTTTTTATCATAGAGGTCATATAAATGATAAATGCATATTTGTATATGGATTTGTTGCATTTTCACGAAGTGAAAATCTTCGCCTGGAAATTGCTAGTGACACAAGTGAAACTATACACGACATAATATGTTCTAAAGCGCATGTGCTTCTCAGCTGGTATCTAAATTTTCTGCTAAAGCACTTGTGTTTAGAAAAAATTGCAATATCCAGTACTCAAAGCAAAATAAAAAAAAAAAGGTAGAATCATACATATAAATAAGTGAAACATCACCAACCCCCGCCCAAAGTCTTTAATTCAGAAGAAGTAGTCCTTAGCTATAAAAAGGGTTTAACAAAAATACTAAAAAAATGCAAGAACAGGAGTTTTCTTGGGATTCATAATGAGAAAAGATGGGAAGATGAAATAGAGACAGTTTAGCCAAAATTCTTATCATTTGAGTGTTTTTCAATTAGTCGGAGTCTGTTTTTGCGTTTTGTCTATAGATGATACATGAGTAGCGGTAAATATAATTGAATTTTCTTAATTTAAACTGCTATGAAGATTTTTTCATGTTTACAATTCTAAGACTTTTTTATACCCTCCAAAAAAGAATTTGGAGGGTATATTAACTTTGTCATTCCCTTTGTAACGCATCGAAATATCCATCTCAGACCCCATAAAGTATATATATTCTTGATCAGTGATGAAATCTAAGACGATTTGAGCATGACAGTCCGTCCGTCCGCCTGTGGAAATCACGATTCAGTCCAAACGAAAAGAGCTAGACTGTTGAAATTTAGTATAAATATATTTTGAAGCTTAGAGCAGGTTAAGTTCGAAGATGGGCTAAATCGGGCAAGAGGGAAAAAAGTTCCCCTAAGAAGAACTAAACCAACCCAGAAAAAACAACATAGTTTTTAAAGTTTTTTGGTTATTATGTTAATCGAATGATATATATTTATGTCAAATACGGTCCAACGCCTTAAATTTGGAGCCATAAAATTAAAAAAATAATTTTTGGACCTCACCCACTTTAGTGGGCGTTATTATATGCAAAAATAGCATAAAAATTTAACAAATTGTTTTACTTAAGCCTACATTCTTTAAAAATAAAATTTTTAAGCCTTAATGACGAAGCTGAGACGTAACCTGGTACTACTCTGCCCTACACCTTCTTCCCCCTTCACCCTCTAAATGACCCTGCCAAAAAAATAAAAAAAATTTTTAAATCCCCAGCAATTACTTTTAGAGTTTTATGACTATCTGTTTCTGCCCTACCCTCTCCTTTTGTCACCTAAATGACCCTATCAAGAAAAACAAATTTTAATTTTGTATATAATCACCCCAGGCATTTACTTTTAGAATTTTATGACTGACTGTTTCTGCCCTACCCCATCCTCCCCCTTTGCCCCGTAAATGACCCTATAAAAAAATATATAAAATTTTATTTTTAGAGTTTTATGACAAAGGTGAAATGTTTCCACCACAGCCCTTGCCAGAACGACCCCGCTAAAATACAGTTTTTATACCCTTAAAAGAGAAGTTGACCCTATAAGGTAAATATGTACATATATTCTTGATCAGTGATGAAGTCTAAGACGGTCTAGCAATGCCCATACGTTCGTCTGTGGAAAACATGATATTGTCTCTTTTTGAACCCCGCCTCCTTTAGTGGGCATTGACGTTCACTAAAAGGGCGGTTTTCAAAATTTTTATTTTTGTTTGTTTTTTGGCTCCAAATAAATAATTAAATAAAATAAGTTTAACGCGTTGGACCTTCTTTGACATAAAAATATACCATTTGTCTTACAAAATTACAAAAAAAACTTTAAAAATTATATTGTTTTTTAGAGGTTGATTTAGTTCTTCTTAGGGTAACTTTTTTCCCTCTTTCCCGATTTAGCCCATTTTCGAACTTAATCTGTGCTATCCTTCAAGATATATTTGTACTAAATTTCAAGAGTCTGGTTCTTTTCGGTTGGACTGTATCGTGATTTCCACAGACGGGCGGACGGACGGACTGACGGACATGCTCAGATTGTCTTAGATTTCATCACTGATCAAGAATATATATTTTTTATGGGGTCTCAGATTCATATTTCGATGCGTTACAAACGGAATGACAATGTGAATATACCCTGCATATGCTTTTTTTGAAAATTTTTGTTTTCTAAAAGAGAATAGCCCAAAGCTAATAGAGTTTTAAATACCTTTTTACTTAATTGTGTAACATACTTTTAGGGTCGAATTAATTTTTGTAAAGGACACCAACATTTATATTTTATTTTTGTAGCAAAGAAAGCAATAAATTGCTCGTGCTAGCACCAGATCCTGGGTAGGCCGTCATATTTAAGAAAGCTTTCACATGTTTATGCTTTTTTAAAAACATAATTAAATATGGTGGTTACAGTTCCATTGATGTTTCGGTATTACCAACGAAATTCCACCATGAAGGTCAACTCAACCCAAAACAAATAAATAGCCACCAAAGAAAATTATTATTTTTAACATACATTTAAATTAATATCAATATTTCAAATCTTTTGGGCAGATTGAAAATAAAATCTTTAGCAAGTTAACATTGAAAAGAAAAATAAATGGCCAAACGAACATTTACATTTAGTTGAAAAGGAGGCAACTTTATTAAAATATCAAATGGTGTCGTATCTGTAAGATTTTTTTAAAATCTATTAAAGTTAAAGAATATTCGAAATGCAGAAATTAAAATTTTTATCACAATTATACATACGGGGAGAAATCGTCTTACTGCCTGTTCGCAGATGTCGAAAACTATCGTTCGATCGAATAAATAATATTTAAGACAATAAGAATTTTTTAAATTGGGTTTTGTTTTAAATAATATTTATTCGATCGAACGATAGCTTTCGACATTAGGTGAACAGTTAGTTAATTTTAGGGAATTACTTAAAGTCACCATAAAGGTAAGAAAAACCTTAGACACCCACCCTCTCTTTATAACCATTTGGGAAGTATAAAGTTTTCTCAAATTATTCCATAATATCCTAGACTCATATTTTTCGAGTTCTCACAGAAAAAATTGCAATTATTTAAATTTATTAATTTTTTTATTACATACTTTGCCATGAAAAGTACAGAAAATCCATGATCAACACATCAAAGCCACATGCAGGACAAGGGCTCTGCAACACAAATGCTGGATAGTTTTTTACGCGTAAACCAAAGCAGCTAAATTTAATAAAGATATTTAACTAGGAAAGAAATTTTGAAGAGGAATAGTCCCAACTTCAAAGCCGGAAATCAAAATTACAATATCTCATTTAAATTGCCCCAAATTGAATCCCAAGGAAATTAAGGCGAACTTTAAAGTCTATAAGTAAATGTTGTCAGCAAACTATTGTTTCTTTTTAGTCCGCTGGTCGGTGGGTTTGTCGATAACTTCTTGTTTGTTGTTGCTTTTTGTATTTCCTTTTTTTTTTTGGTACATAAATTTGGTATTTGTTATGTGCCTTGAATATCAAACCATTTTCATCAGGCAAAAGCAAAACCAACTGTTTGATAGCTGCTACTACAATGAAAAGCAAAGAAAACAAGGAATCTTTTGTATTAAATACCATGCCATTACACACACAAGCCCACACACACACACACAGAAGCATTCTAGCTACACTCTATAGAAAAATAGGAAGAAAATAAGAAAAAATTAAAAAAAGTCAACGGAGCGGCAAAAATATAGCAAGTGGTCAGAAAACTTTCAATTCAGTTTTAACCTAGTGGACATTCACAAGGAAAAATAATACGGATAAAATTGTTGCTAAGAAAGCAGATGGAAAATATTAAATATTTTTAAGCCAAACACTTTGCTGTGGCTTTGCTTAAAGGGCTATTCGAAAAGATGAAAGACAAATAAATTAATTATAAAACCGAAAACCACTAAATGGAAATAATCAGCTCTGCAAAAAGTAAAAACAAACGGAAACTAAAGTCGATTTCGTAAACGAAATGTGAGCTTTTCATGCTTCTAAGCGCGTATGTGAGAATACGAAAAGTGTAATGAATTTGTGTGTTTGCAATTGTGTTTACGTGTGTGGGTGTGTGTGTGTTCGTGTGTAATACAACACATATGAGGAGTGTCCCTATGGAGGGTTTGGACTAAATTTTGCGATTGGTTTACTGATATTTGTTGTTGTTGTTGTTGTTGTCGGTGTTATTGCATCATATACATATGTGTATGTGAATTTAGAAATATTTAAAAAAGATTGGATTTTTTTTTTTTTTTTACTTTTCGAATGTATCGGATTGTGCGCGTTGTTTAGATGTGTCTTTTTTCCTGCGACTGTTTAGTTTTTCCAAAAGCTAAATATGAGTTTTTCAGAAAAGTGTTTAGATACGAATACAAGTGTGTGCGTGTGTGTTTATATGTGCCTGAAAGTATGTGGTAAAAAAAGGGAGCAAAATTAACAGGAAATTAAAAAGGTTTAATGACAGGCGCCAAATCAATTATATATGAAATTCTGAATTCAAGATTAGAAATGCATGATGAAGATTTATAATTTTTTTTTTTGTTAAATTATTACAATTTGCTTAGAATAAAATGCAGTCCTGTGCTGTATTACGGAAAATGAAAAAAGTTTGAGTCTTTAGAAGGTTGTTTTAAAAAATATATTTATAGCCCTAGAGGCTGGTAAATTGGCTTTACTTTTATCTCGAGTAATATTAAAACAGGACAAAAAAAATGTTTTTTTTTTGTGAATATGTAGTACCGACGGCGGGACGAATTATGAAAAGCAAGTGTGTGGAACTCAATTAAGTTTTATGGTATTTAATTCGGTAATACATGATCTTAATATTGTATGAAAGGACGGAAAATCAAGACAATTTATGTTTTCAACTTATATAGCAGAAACGCTATTTTCGGAAATGGCTACACTTTTATCATTAATATTCATATACATTTTTTTTGAAGGACGTTGAGAGTGTAGTGGATTCAAAAATAGCAATAGCGCTGTTCCACTCTGAAGTATAAAAAATAATTTTATTAAACGTATGCTTTGTTTGTTGCGAGTTGAGTATGCCTGGCCTGCCTTTCATTGAAATCTACTGATGATTTGGTGTAAGAAGCAATGAAATGCAGGCACAACTCGCAACAAATAAACATTTCTAATTTATTTATCTGATGTTTAACATTAAATTTTAAATTTAATGTTAAATGATTCGTTTCCCAAGTTTATAAGAAAAGCTCAAAATTGACTACTTCATTGAATTGAACTTAAATCTTTTATTGAATTAAGATTTACAGACTAATTGCTCGAAATTGTTTGCTTTAAATTCATATTCAACTAAGTCTCCTAACATGTGGCAATACACATGAACACTGATGTAGAAAGTGTTGCGGCTTTCGAAAACAGCTGTTCTGCTCTACTGTGTAAGTTGAATAACTAAAAACTGATGTTGACTTTCCTTTATGCCTTGGAATATTTATCATGTCTCTTTGAATTTAAAACATTAAATGTTTTATGTTGATTACCTATTGTTCCGCCGTGAATTTCTTAATTTAGCATTACTAATGCTAGTCCATAATTCTTCATGGAGTTTGGTACAAAACAAGAACCGACCAGGTTTCGATTGCTTAAGGAAAATGCTAAATTTGTTTTCACAACATCATGAAATTTTCAATCTTAAGACAGAATGGCCAAGTTCATAACTTTAATCAGATTTCTGCAGACCTACAATATATTTACCTCCAAACGGTTGCCCATGATGAACTCTAACAATTCCACACTCCAGCCTGATTACAGTCGAAAGTACGGTCCTCGAAATAGACTTCTGCAGAAGAGCTGTGCTTTTAATATTACTCTAATACGCTCTCGTAGAAACAATTCTTTCAATACGGAAACATGAATATATCCTTTTAAGTCGAATATTAAGTTTAATACAAAACACATACAAGGAAGCAACTAAAGAATTTGTTATTCTGAACGCTAGTGGAAGAAGTACTTGAATTTCCTGTGTGAAATATATAAAATTGCACTTTAAAAAGCAATCATCGAACTCAAAAATCAGATATAAAGGGTGTTTTTATAAGGGCTTGCTGATTTGAAATTTAAATAAAACACATGCCAAATTATGAAATGGCCAAAAAAAATTTTTTATTTGGTAGATAATTTCTTGTCATTTAACATTTAAATATAATTTCGGGCATATGGCCACCACGACTATTTTGCACAAAGGTCATTCTGGAGGTCCAATTTTCGACCACCTTTTCAAGCATTTGAGGGCGTATTTCAGCAATGACACGTTGAATACTGGTTTCCAAAGCGTCAATCGTTGCTGGTTTATCCACGTAAACCAATGATTTCAGGTATCCCCACAAAAAATAATCGGGTGGCGTCAAATAACACGAACGCGGAGGCCAATTCACCGGTCCATTTCTCGAAATAATGTTGTCGTTGAAATATTCTTTCAATAAGTCCATTGTTTCGCCCGCAGTATGGCAAGTGGCACCATCCTGTTGAAACCACATTTCGTTTACATCCATATCTTGAAGTTTTGGCACCAAAAATTCATTGATCATGATTCTGTATCGATTTCCATTCACGGTAACGCGCCGTCCTTCCTCATTTTTAAAGAAATAAGGACCGATGATTCCACCAGCCCATAGACCGCACCAAACAGTACATTTATCGGGATGCATTGGTAATTCTTGAACGGCGTGTGCATTATCTTTGCTCCAAATACGCCAATTTTGCTTGTTGACATATCCATTCAACCAAAAATGCGCCTCATCACTGAAGAGAATTTTGCGGTAAAAAAGCGGATAAACATTTTTAATTGAACACTGTTTTTGAAAATAAATTTTCACGATTTGGAAGCGTTGTTCTGGAGTTAACCTGTTCATGATGATTTGCCAAATAATACTGAGTAGAGACGTCACTTTAAACTGTCAAAACAGCTGTCAGACAACAAAGTGATTCGTATAAAAAAAAACTTCATAAAAAAACACCCTTTATAAAGATTAAAACTCATTTTGTGTAATTTTAATTAAGGTTTAGAACAACCTTTTTAAGCTAAAAATTAGAGATGTGCAAATGTCATGATTTTTTTGTGTTACATATGAATCGTGACTATAAATGATTAAAATCATTTGTGTGTCATGTGTGAGCGTGATTCCAAAATTTAGAACCGTGCATGATAATGCGGGATTTTTAATACGTATAATAATCATGCGCTCAATACAGAAGAAAGGATTTTTCTTCTGAATGTCTAATACTAAGGAAAGCATGTATTTATATAAACACATACATATTTTTGCTATAGAGATTCATACTTTCACACAGGAGAACAATCTTACTGTGAGCGCGGCGTTTTTGAGAAAAACATTTCACCATCGTGCGTAAAAGTACGTGATTAAAAATAGTGCTTTCCTAAGCGTGCCTGATCGTGAGGGCCTTAAATATTGCCGTACGTGAAAAAACCTAGAGTTTCGTGATCGTGCGTGATTGTGAGCTTAATTTTACGCTCGCGCACATCTCTACTAATAATGATTAATTACCACAACCTTAAGAAATTTGTCTTATATAGTATTTTCACTTACGAAGTTAAAATATGGTTTTAATTTGCATTCCCACTGCCCGTTTGATAAATTCAGGGTTTACCACAAAGATTCTCTAATAAATTTTGACAAAATCAATTTAAATTAAAATAAACAAAAAAAATTGTTTGTTTTTCTTTGAAATAAAAATTTGACGAACGAAATTTTCGTTATAATGAGCCAGACAGTATATTTTTATTGTTCTTATGCTATTTTTATATATTTTTGAATAAACCTAAATCCTGTCATCTTCTTCAACTTAATTGTTTAAATTAAATTTTCATAAAAATACAAGAAAAAAAATAGGTTTAGCTATTGAATGAAAAGATAATTAAAAATGTACTAAATAAAGAACGATTCTATCAAAAGCAGACAATTATCCAGGAGAAAAATATATTAGAGAAATAAGAGTATGTTTCTATTTGCACAATGGGACTGATTGATATTTAAGTGGTAGAAAATATATATTTGTTTTATTTGCAAATTTTCAACATTTCAGCAGAATTTAGGCTTTCAAAAAAATTTTTCAAATCACCTGAGCTGTTCACAGAAGGTATCTGATATTTGAATAACAACCTGATGCCGTATTTGCTTCAAATCCGACTAAATAAAGAGTTAATAATGATGTAAATAGTTGATGCATAATTTCATATTGTACAAAAGGAATTTAGGTTGTCTTGCACGCTTGAAAAGGATAAACATAATTGCTACTTAGCTCCACTGTGCAATGAATATAGAAATAAAAAAAAACAGAAATGTAAAATAAAGTAAAAAAATAAGCACATACATATTTTCATATACATTCAAATATTTTTTTATAAATCAACTACAACTTCATTGGGTGAGTGTAATTATTACTTGTCTCAGACAGCCAAGAAAGAAAAAAAAAGAAGCTTGAAATGAGTTTATAGCCAAACATGAAATTTTTACTTTTTTTACTCTTTGTATATTTTTTCTGATTTTCACTTGCCATCCTGGCAACATAAAAAACATTCATTAATTTAGTTTCCAGTTGAATTTCTTTTTTTCGTTAATTTTCAGACGTCTCTTCGCCACACCATTCCATAACTTTTAAACAAAATATCATATAAAAATCTTTTCGTTTTCCCATCCTGCACGATGTTTTCTATATCCTTAAGCGTTTTCATAATTTTCTATCACAAACTTGCCTTCTCTTATTGTCTTGATGTGGAAAAAAACAAGAAAATAACTGAAACAAATCATTTAGCTTTTGTATGGAGAGTAAAAGAAATCCAAGTTGTCCTGGCAATGATTTTTTTATTTTGCTTATATGTTGTCCTGTTGTGTACGTTTAATTTTTTATTGTTGTCCAAAGTTTTGCTTTCTTATGTCTTAAAGATGAAATTTGAGCTGGTAAAAATAATAATAATAAAAAAATAAAAATAAAGGCCAAGAAATATTTTGTGTGTAACAGTTTGTCAATTAAGTGTCTGCACAGCGCCACTTGGTGATGAAAAATTTAAGCTATAAATTAATTGTTTGTTGTTTTTCTTAGGCGTGCCATTAATTTGCTCATTATCTGTTGTAAAATAAATAAAAAGCCCTGGTAAAGACTTTTTTAAATTTTGTTATACTTGATCTTTGGAATAATTTAAAAACATGATTTGTTTTGTTTTTGCAAACACTTATTTAGCAAACTGTATTTAGATGTAATGATGTGCTTTTACAAAATTTTTAGCTCTTATTAATATCACAGCCAGTTTTCAGTTAATTTTCTCAAGACAATCAGCTAAAATAATAGGAAGAATTTTTACGTTGGATGTAAATTTTAAAAATATGAAAACATCAATTACTTTAATTATTTCTTATGAGTTGAATTAAAAATCTTTAAAATTATTATTAACATAAGAATTCCTTTATTGGGCTCAAGTTCACATCTGCAGTCTTAAGACTTTATAAAGAGTAGAATATTTTAAATCATCAAAACTAGCAGATCGGATCCGTACTGATTTCGTCGCCGCTACGATCCGTTCTGCTAGTTTAATGATTTAAAAGATTCTAATATTCGGTTCTTAATAAAAATAACTTGAATTTAATAAAAATTCATAAAAAAGAAATTGCAGATGGCAGATTTGAACTTGAGTCCAATAAAGGAATTCTTATCTCAACAATAAAATCAAAAAGTTTGACAAAAAAAATTTACAATCTTTAAAACTTTTAAAATGTGACCATTTTTACCAAAAATTATAACTAACTTATCCACTTCCAACCTTCACCCAAATCTAAAACAAGGACCGTACTGCTACTCATGGTTTGCAATTACAAAAAAAAAACATTTTAAATATTCCATTCCTAATAAAAATTTGAGTTAAAACAAATTCCTAAATTGTACATTCGGGGGTCTGAATTTAGGCCTGCATAATAATTTTTGGCTTAATCATTTTAGTTATGGAAAAAATTACAAATGCCAAATGATATCCAACAGATTACCAGCAGCAATAATTATAAATTCAAAAACAAAGAGGAAACCCAAAAATCGAAATCGTATTGGAATCAATTTTTGATTACAATCTCGTCCATAAATTAATGGAATTTAATTTTTAATTATTTGCGGATTATGACCGTCGCAGCTACGTGTTCCACGTGCTTCATTAGATCGGGTAAAATTTTTGTCTACTTTGTTCAATGAGTCTGATCGTGTGGCCTCAAAATGGTTTCGTGAATATTGACTTCCGGTCTTGCAAGAACATCAGATTTTTCGGAATAAATCAATGATTCAAAAAATCACACGATCGAGCGAGGCAATGAACAAAGTGTCTAAGTTTGATTCAGCACATACGGCATTAATAAAATGTCGATTTTTGAGGAATACTCTTAGAAAACATAACTTCAGGCGGCTCGATAGCATTCGCCATTCACCGTAACTGCAGTTCCTTCCTCACTTTAATGGATGTAATGGTGATTCCTTAACGGCTTGAGGATTGATTTCGTTCTAAAGATTGCTGTTGGCCGAAGTAGTTAACATGAGACTATAAAGTAAAAGGTCCCGAGTTCGACTCCGCGCTTAGTCATGAATATGGTGTCGAAATCTTTTGATCATCATTTGTGCATAAGTGTGTAGTTTGTTGTCGGCCACTGATCATAATTGGCAGCGTTTGACACCATCATGTGCCAAAGAGCAGGGGAACTGCATACTCCTTCGTCGACCCAGTAGCAAAAATTAGACGGCAAAGTAAATGTAGACAAGCAAAAACGTTATATTCGACCGGGTCGAGTCTTAAGTACCCTCCAAATATTTAGTAAGTAAATTTAAAATGTTTAACCTGGTGGGACAGAGTTCCTTTAAGACATCTCTGTACCCAATTTTAAATCTCAATTTTGACAGAGTCATTCCGGGAACTACCGTGATGGAGACGTTACGTCTCAGCTTCGTCATTAAAGCTTACAAATTTTATTTTTAAGAAATTTAGGCTTAAGCAAAACAATTTTTTACATTTTTACGTTATTTTTGCATATTTTTGCATATAATAGCGCCCACTAAAGGGGATGGGGTTCAAAAATTAATATTTTTTTATATTATGGCTACAAGTTTTACACGTCGGACCTTCTTTGACATAAAAATATATCATTTGCTTCACAAAATTACAAAAAAAATTCAAATGTTGTCGTTTTTTAGAGGTGAGTTTAGTTCTTCTTAGGGGAACTTATTTCCCCTAGGCCGACTCAGCCCATTTCCGAACTTGACCTGTGCTATCCTTCAAGATATATTTATACCAAATTCCAAGAGTCTGACTCTTTTCGTTTCGCTGCGTTACAAACGGAATGACAAAGTGAATATACCCTCCAATTCGTTTTTGGAGGTTATAAAAATAGCTACAAAAAATATTCTATCTTTTCATCTTTCCTCTCCATATTATCCCCTTACATTCCAAATAAGAGCAGGTTTGCTTATTAAATAGGCCAAATAATAACAAATTAAATTCATGGTTAAGCAAAAATTTGCAATAAAAATGCTCATTTCAGGCCAATCAATCTTTGACTTTTCTTCTTGAGCAGGCAGAACTTAATAGGCTAAATTCTTACGTAAAATTGAGAATGGCTACGAATCGGCACTGCGGCGTCTTCTTCAATACAACGCGTTGCAGCAGCCTTATTTGTGGTTTTGCATCGAAAAAATAAAATAAAAGGAAAATTATCAATAAATGTTAGAATTGCTTGCTCACTAGTAGTGTGAAATGCTCAAGGCCCTTTATGAGCAAAAACTTTTTTTTGGGAACTTCTCACAAATTTGAAGCGTTTTTGTGGTATTTAATGATTCATGCTGAGTTATTGTCAAATCTTGCTGAATAGAAATGTCAACACAGTTTGACATTTTCATAGTTATCGATATCGATAGTTATCGATATCGATAGTTATCGATATCGAAAGTTCTTCTGCAGATAAAAAAACACCGCATATAAAAAATCTCAAATCTGCATAATTTACAGAGAAAAATTTTTTCAAGGATAAATTAAAAAAAATGTTTACCATTAAAAACCCGGTAAAATAGGTTAAATCTACACATGTGGCAACACAGGTCCCGTTTTATTTATTTTCATCTTATATATATTTTACGTGTACGTTTTAGCAAACTCATTAACCATCTTAAGAATTGGCCACTATTTAAAATATAGTTCTGTACTTAAGGGAATTTTATAAAAATACTATAATTATTAAATTTATTTATGTTTAACATCCCACCAACATACCAGATTATTATATTCTGTTCAATACTTCTTTAGTTTGTACTTACTCCCACATGTAAAGATATCGTAATTGTAAAGTAACAAGAACTCATTATAATTATGAACAAACTGTACACGAAAATTAGCAGCAGCAGCATGTGGAAAGGAGTGAAGGGGGTGTCAGAGGCTTAAGAATCTTAGAGAAGAAAATAAGAAACTTTTAAAAGTGAAAGTTTTCATTAAAATTAAAAAAAAAACAAAACCAAAAGCAAAATAAGATAAGATAATTGAAGATGTGTACATACGTGAGTACATAGGTGTCAGAGCGCGGGCATGTGTGTGTGTGTATGACTGTAGAACGTATTGGTTAAAGATTACGGTTACAATGATCCCAAACAACATGATATACTGTTCCCTCAAAGCGAGAGGAGGTTAAAAGAAAATTCATTAGTATCTGCTAAAGACAAAATATTTGAGTGAAAAAAAATCCAGGGAAAATGCGCATTTTTAACGGAAAAAAGAGCAGAGAGTTTTTCCAAATTTTTCCAACATACAGCACTCAAAAATGAGTTCGTAGACATTTTTTTTAACAAGGTAAATACACCAGAAAATAATTTCAATTTGAGCTGAAAAACTTTCGCGTTTCAAATATATGACCGTCTCTTTCCAACCCCGTCGAGAATGGGAGACACCGTTAAATGAGCTGAATTGGGTTGGTTTGGTGGGGAAGTATGTGGTGGTATTTATTGTTGGTGGAAATAACGGGGGGATTTGGGTAAACGTTGGTATTTTTTTTTTCTTATTTTCTCTACCTTTCCAGTACATACATTTAAGGACAATTGCTCTTCATAAAGTATTTGTTTTTGTACAAACAGTGTGAGAGGAAAATGTTGTTGTTATTTTTCTAGGGTCGACAGTTGATTGTGGATTTGGTATGAGTTACTTTGCCGTTAAAGGGGAGAACGTGTTGTTACGCGTATGGCAAACTTTTATTTATATATATGAACGCGTATGTATATTGTGTGTGTGTGTATGTCTAGCAGCTTATACAAGAGTTATGTATATGCTCACACGAGTTTTCCAATTCTTTCAATTCCATTTCATTATTTTTGCTTTCAGTGGGTGCTGGTGACGCTTCATATTGTTGCATTTGAAAATGTTGCTGTGGCGTATACTTGACAAAAATTTCCCACATACAGACCCACATAAAGGATAATGCTATTGCCGCTATAAGAGAATCATGGTAAAGATGATATTATATAT
Source organism: Linnaemya tessellans (assembly GCA_951800035.1). Lineage (NCBI taxonomy): Eukaryota > Metazoa > Arthropoda > Insecta > Diptera > Tachinidae > Linnaemya > Linnaemya tessellans. The sequence continues at coordinate 27,748,355 of OX637534.1, forward strand.
GTAACCATGTATGCCTCTATATATATTTTTTTCTGGCTACAAACATGAATGTGTACATGTCACATGCGCGTACAGCCAAAATATCCACAACAACAAAAGGAGTCCTGGAATTTTTCATTACAATTGAATAAAAAATTAAAGAGGAAAATGTCTCATCATTTGGAGTATGAAGCATCCATACACAATCCTTTAGAGAACTTATTGGTATGTTTATATTGAAGATAAGCAAATGCTTTAAACATTACACACATACACACACGCCAATATGTAAGTCTTTATATCTGGCGAGGTGCAATAACATGTGGGAGTTATAGGATACATGAATATATAACGTTGCGAAAGAAAACCCACCCCTTTTTTTGTTGACTTGAAATTCTATAAAAATAATTTTCTCCATTTTATTTTCTGCTTGGCAAGTACAAGTATTTATTTATGTAAATTTATCTGGCTAACAAACAGGCACGTCGAATCCAATGTGTGAGTACAGACAGTAATTTATAAAAAATTATCAGTTATTCGGTGGTCTGTATAAATTTCTTAGTTCTAAATTAGCGATGAGTGCCATGTGAATTTAGGGTAATCAAATAACCAGGTAAGACTGTTTGAGATTCACAAAAATTTAATTATTCCCTGAAAAAGTGTGTTTATCTTTACAAATTCTAATTAACAAGAGGAATTCAATAATTCAGTGATTTTTTTCACAAGAAATGTGAATTTTATTAGATAAAAACTTGTTATGTCCTACAAATATAAAATTTCCCTATGCTTTTATTTCAATGAAAATATCTTTATTTGAAATTGTTTAAGAATCAGTTTTTTAATCAATTAATTTTCAAGAGCATAAACTGAGCTAAGCTACCCTAGAAATGGTGATAAGTAAAAATACACATGAGTATGGATGGTGAATGTGTGGCGGCTTTCGAAAACAGCCGTTCTTCTCTGCTGTGTAAGTTGCATAACTAAAACTGATGTCGACTTTCCTTTGTGTGTTGGAATATTTATCACATCTTTCTGAATTTAAAACATGCTACAAACACTGGCACACTAAAATTTTAATCAACTGTAATGAAAACCTTAACACGTTTTAATGGAACAACAAAAGATACAGAGACCTTTGTAACTTTAGGTGTGTGAATGTTGTTTGCAAACATAAAATAAAAACAAAATAGAAATAGAAATATTTTTCTGTTGTTTTTCAAGCGAAAGTTTTTTTCCTGTTCTTAAACAAAAAAAAGTTTTTTTTCCTGTTCTTAAACAAAAATTTAAGGAAAAATATTTACATTGTGAATATCTACAAGAAACTATTTTTTCATTTACATAAGTTTTATCAATTTTGCTTTACGCTGAGGTATTCAAAACTGTACCATAAAAAATGGATGGAATAAATGCAGCCACGCCATAGAGTTCAATTACGTTCGGAAACAGAATTGATGCCGTGTTTTGGTTCCTCAAGTAACGCTAAACAAAACAACTTTTCGGAATGATTTAATTTTTAACTTTTCTAGTGAATCAAAATGCAAAATAAATTCCGATTCGGAATTTATATCGGAAATGGCCGATATAAGATTAAAATCTAAAAGAAGTGGATACACCTTATGGAATTTCTATATTAAATTTTATACATCCAGTCTTTCTCTTTCTTTTTATTATAAAAAAAAACATCAGTCGTAAAACAGCTCTGAGTCACTCAACATCAAGCCTCGATGGCAATTAGTGTTTAATTGCAGTCAGACCACTCACCGTTTACTCTTTTGAGTCTCACTTGCACTAGTTGATTTTAATACCTCAGATAACTGTATAAATTTACAGTTCTTCTGAGGAATTTTCCATAATTAACTACGTCGCTACTTCTTATGTGAAGGCATAATTCAGTCTCGGAAGCGGATAAAATACGGGTTGTCAACATTGCCGGCAAACACTTTCGGTCACCTGTCGGCATCTAGGCACCGATGCTTTCCACAGCATTTTTTATACAAATACAAATAAAAAACCATGGTGAAATAAATATATTTATTTCACCATGCCAAGGAAACAAAGAAACACGCAATCCACGCCATAAACCTTTTCTCAAAGTTATAAAGTTTTTAGATAAATAAGTCCTTATGCTTGGTTTTCACCATCTCATTTTTGTTGTCAAATTGTCCAAATTGTTGGCAATTGTATGAAAACGGGTTCTGATATGGCGTCATCTATGTTTGCAGTCAGTTATGCAAACATAGATGACGCCATATGACAACCCGTTTTCATACAATTGCCAACAATTTGGACAATTTGACAACAAAAATGGCATAGTGAAAACCAACCATTAGAGTCCATGTTACATTTAGCGGATAACCCCTGTAGCCCAGGTGTCTAATATTTGGAAGGAGGTCATTTAGTACAAGATAATGTCAGTCACTACCAGTTATGTTGAGTGACCAGTGCTATGGCTTCGTCACTGAAAGAGGCTGACAACAACTAACACAACCATTCACTAATGCTGATCAGAAGAATTGGGTAGACTGAGCAAGGGCTCGAAATCGGGACCTTCTACTTAATAGTCTCGTGTTAACTAGTTGCGTAACCAGCACCCTCTTATTAAATTTTACAAGTACAAAATTACAAACTATAACGTAACTTAATTGATCGCGAATACTTTTATGACTTTTAGTCGTTGCAACGAAATATCGCAGAAAGTATGGGAATCGACCCCACTACGCCCACACTGATAGGCTAGCACACTACACACTAGTCTTCCGAGGGAGGCACTCAGAAAAGAGACGTTATTCCTTCACCATGAAATTTATTATAATTATTCAAAGTTTGTTTAACAACTTCGGCTCTAGATATTGTTCACAACTGCAAATATTAGGTGGTACGCTCTTCAAATTATATAGGGTTATGAGTTGTTATTGCTTTCACGTTGAGTTCTCTTATACGTATGCAGGAATGGTGTGCGTGTGTATGTGTGTGTGTGTGTAAAGGAAAAGGTATCCTCTGTGTATCTATGAACCCGTACTTGAGCAGGTTGGAATATTGTTGTTTATTTTTCTTTTCTTGCAAAGTTGTCATCTTCATTTAAATGTAAAAATAGCAAACAAATTTTTATCTCGTTGCCATTCGTTGAAAAACTACAGCACAAGTACGAGTACTTAGAATACAAAATACACACATACACACAGAAGAAAACGTACTTTAACTTTCATACATGCATACATATTATATACGTAACGACCATCATATGTAAGAATATATACACATGGATTCGTACATACATACGAACATTCATGCGTACATACATATATGTACATATGTACAATATAATATATAATATACTTTTAAGCAATTTCCATATATGTTTGTATGAATGCGTTTTCAGAGATACGAAAAATCCATACATTTCGTACATATAAACTGGGCGTGTTTTGTATTTCAGATTTCAGTTTTTCCTTATTCCTACGAGTTTTTACATGCTGCTTTTGTGAAAAATCATGGTATGACTGGTGAATTTTCATTTGTTTTTTCTTTATGTATAATTTTCTTTTTCTCTATACGAGTACGTGTTGTATCTGAAGCAAACGGCATAAAGGAAACTGTCTGTACTAAAAATGTGTATGGCGAATTGAATGAAATGTGTGTTTTGGAAAAAAACAAGTATTTTCCAGTTGCTCGTAGTTGTTGTTGCTACATACTTTTTCATTTAAATTGTATTTTAAATAAATTTGCTTTTATACTTTTTGACAAATCCTTTTTGCTTATTGGATGGTTTATTTTTCTCTCATAAGGATTTGCATTAATAATGTTTTCTTGCCTGCTACTCCCAGCAGATGTTTAAAAGAATACGAGTATTAAAATGGTTAAAGCTGTGGTTAAGAAGAAGATGTCTTTGCCTTCTAGAAGAAATAGCAAAACCTGTTAGTTGTTGTCATAAAAGTTGGCAACTGAATACAAGTGCTGTTTGCATTAATTGAATATTTTGGAAATTTTTCTTAGTCGTATTTATAAGAAAACTTTAACCCAGGAGTAGTTCATGATTAGATTAATTAAAAGAATATTACAAACGCCACTCCGCCCTGCATATGGACAAATTATAATATTGTCGAAAGTATTTAAACACATATGTGACCTTCTCCACGAAAAGGGACCTCTGCGCCGAAAAGAAGTTATTGAGAAAAACGCGTTCAAAAAAAGCGCTTCGTTTTTTCGTGTTTTGCGCATGGTTATGCAACTCTTCCTTCAACCTGATCATCTGGCGATGTATTTCGACTCTCTGTACGATGTTCACTGTGCAGTGTTGCCTCTATGAAAATTATTTCAATGTTTTGGATTTAAGCCGATAGAATTGAATCTATTATTTATTATTATTTAATTTTTCTGTTTATATCACATTTTTAAATTTTTTCATTAATTATGTTCATCTTTACAGGTGATTTGTAAAAAAACTAAAAGACATAGAAACGTGCGGTTTGCGGCATTTGAAAGAGCGTTTTTTTCCTATAAGAATCACTCAAAAAGTAAAAAAAAAATGTTCGGCGCAGAGGTCCCTCGTCGTAGAGCAGGGGCCAAATTACCGCATTCGATATCAAGCGAAATTTCCATACAATTTAAATACAAATTTCGTTCGATATCTATCGAGTGCCGTAATTTGCCCCAGGTCACATATATTGACGTAGACAGAAATTTTTCGGAGAAGGGCTGAAGTCCATGTTGGACCCTACACCTCACTTATGTTATCAAAATTACTGTTCACTTCCTGGGTGAAATTGGTTTCCTTCTTTGTTTTCTGAGGAATTCAAATACGGATTCAATTCCAGTTTCGAACGGAATTGGAATCTATGACATGGCCAATAATAATGGTTGGGTATATTTGAGGTTAGGAAGTAATTTGGCTTAAAAACACATTTCTTTTTTACAAATTTTGTTTTATTGACACCAATCTAAAGTAGAAATATGACAATTAATAATGGAATATAATGTCGGGCAAATGTCCACCTGTAGCACGTCGATAGACGTCCGTTTCTATTTTTTTTTTCATAAAATTTAGAACCACATTTTGCAAAAAACTTTCGCTTATCTCGCATTTATCAAATGGTCCCAGAGAAAATAATTCGGGGGCGTTAAATCACAAGAATGAATGAAGCAGCCAAATGACGTCGCCAAATCCCGAAATTATGCAACTGAGAAATTTCTCATACAATAACAGAATTGTTTGCCGGCTGTGTGGCTTACTGAAACCAAAGGTCACTGATGTCAATATTAGCCATTGTGGCCATAAAAAATGTTTCAGTAGCGCACAGAATTCATGGTGATAACGTTTTCTTCCTCATTTTCGAAAAAAACGAGCGGATGACCACAAACCACACCATACGGTCACTTTCTTTGGAAGTTATGGTTTTTCGAGGACGGTTTGAAGATTTTGTTAGCCCCGTATGCGACAATTTTGTTTGTTTACATATAAGCGGTTTGGTTGATGTGGTTTTTTGTTCAAGAGTATAGCGTTTCATGGTTAAAATTTTTCAAGTTTCTATTAAATAAGTGTCAAAGGCATTTGGCAGCCAATTTACTTCCTAACCTTAAATGTGCCCACTGGTAATAAGTTGAAAATTATTATTCAGACTCAAGCTCAAATCTGCTTATTCTACAAATTAATTTTTATTTTTGTGCAAATCATGATTCAGTTCAGAGGAAAAGAGTCAGACCCTTGAAACTAGATATAAATATATCTAGATATAAATATATCGGGTCAACTTTGTAAATGGACTGAATCGGGCCCAAGGAAAACAAGTTCCCCTGAGAAGGACTAAACTAACCTCTAAAAAACAACATAATTTTTAAAGTTTTTTTTAGTAATTTTCTTAAGCAAATGATATATTTATTGCAAAAATATATGCAAAAATAGTATAAAAATTTAACAAATTGTGTTACTTAAGCAAATATTCCTTAAAAATAACAATTTTAAGATTTTATGACGAAGCCGAGACGTAAGCTGATTCTCCTCTGCCCTACTACCCTCCCTCCTTTGCCAACTAAATGACCCCATAACAAGAATTTTTTTTACTCTTAATTATCCCAAACATTTAAATTTAGAGTTGTATGGCAAAGGTGAAATATTTATAGTTTTAACACCCTCCAAAGAGAATTGGACCTCATAAAGTATATATATTCTTCATCAGTGATGAAGTCTAACACGATCTAGCAATACCCAGACGTCCGTCTGTGAAAAACACGATATTGTCTATATTTGGACCCCGCCACCTTTAGTAGACGTTGAAGCTTCATATTATATAAAAAATAGTGTAAATATTTAACAAATTGTATTCCTTAAGCCTACATTCCTTAAAAATTAAATTTATAAGCTTTTATGACGAAGGTAATATGTGCTCTGATCTTCCCCTCCTCTTTCGTGCTTTGGGCAGCCTCAATGGTCTATTAAAAACTAAAAAAAAAAAAAATTCCAGAGATGGAAAATTAAAAATTTGTTTCGGCCTATTTCGTATTTTGTAGTACATGTAGTAACTAAAATTGTTAAACATTTCAAGTTTTTCTTTAACAAAACCACTTTGTACGTCATAAAGATTTGCATTGGCCAAAAAAAAATTTTTTTTAAATTCAAATTTTGCTTCCAGGGGTGGGAAATTGAATTTTTTTATACATGAAAGTAATCAAACAGGCAACTGATGTTGTTTTTGTTTTTTGCTAACTAAAACTGTCTTATAATTTAGGAAGAACAAAATTGGTATCAAAAATTCAAAAATAAAAAATAAAATTTCGAATCCAGGGATGGACAAGTGCAATATTTCATAGTATAGGACAAGTGCAATATCTCATAGTACAAGTGACCAAAATGGTTAAAAATTTGTAATTTTTCTTTAAAAAAATTGATTTATACCTCATGAAGCGCTGCACTGATGAAAAAAAAATTAAGATTTCGCTTCCAGGGTTGGAAAATTGAATTTTTTTATACATAAAATAACCAAAAAGGCAATTGACATTTATTTTTGCCCTAAATAAAACTTTTTTATATTTTAGGAAAAACAAAATTAATATCAAAAATTTCTCAAAAAAATCAAAATTTCGACTCCAGTGTTGAACAAATAAAATATTTTATGGTACATGAAAGTGAACAAAAAGTTTAAAAATTTCAATTTTTTTGTCAAGTAAAACTATGTTACATCTTTTAATTAAACCTACTTCCTGTTTTAGCAAGAAAGAAAGAAGAATTACATCTGTGAAGGGTATTTAAGAATCGGCACAGCCGAATATAGCACTTTTACGATTACTTTTTGTTTACTTAAGCCAAATACCACGGAAATGTAAATTTTAAACGTAATAAAAATATAGCTTTTATTTACTAAATATTTGGAGGGTAGATTCGACCCGGTCAAATATAATGTTTTTACTTGATTTAGTTTAAAATATTTTATTAAGAGTGGACTATTTTTAAAAATAAAAATTAAAAGTGCTATATTCTGCTGCACTGAATCTTATATACAATGCAGCGACGTACACATGTTTGGAGTACATACATATATTCTTTCCAACTCTGGAATTTCGGATTTTCACTAGTAATATATTTATTGCTAAAATAGAAATTATTGTTGATTATTTTTTATGTAGTTGTGGCTTCTTTGATTTCTAAAAAAAAACAATTTATTTCTAAAAATATTAATTGTTTTTGATTTATAAAAGAAATTATTTTAGTTGATTAATTTTACGTACTAAAAAAATTTTAATTGTCCTAACCTGGAATTGTGTTTTTAATTTTACTTGATTTTTAACACCAATTAAATTCTTCCTGAAGTATACAATAGCTTTAATAAAAAAAAAAAACAAAAATCAGCTCTGCAATCTATTTACAACCATTTTCACTAGATCAATCCAAAACCAAAGTCTGGAGGCTTCGGAAAACCGATTTATATTGATATGTGCCAATATTGGTATTTCGCGGAATATCGATTTCAATGTGTCATATGGATTACTGCGCCCCATCATACACTGAACCCTATATTTATTATCACCAGCTCTTTGTTGTGGGAAAAATCACACATAATACTCACTGAAAAGCAAATATCAAACTGTAGCGTCTAACAATAATACTCGTCGTATATAATTCCATATGCAATAAATTACAAAACGACTTACATTAATTTTATTTCACTCTTATCTGCAAATGTGATCTTACGAATCTTGGTTACGCTTTCTTGACTTTGTTTATACGTTTTCCCCAAAAAGATATTGATTAGTATTTTCCCATAACAACACAAACACATTCACATACACATAGAAAACTATTAAAACTAAAATTAACCATTAAAATAACGTTGAACTTTAAGTAAAACTTTTAGGATGGGTAAAGAGTTTCAACGAAATTTCGTATATATTAGCCAACATACATTACACATATTGTTAAAGCAAAAGACTTGACAAAACCATAAAGAGGAACCACCTACAAACGCATAATTACTCCTACCTACTGTTAACAACAACAACTAAAAGAAGAAAAAACATACCAAAAATTATTAAAACAAAATACAAGCAAAAGTGAAAGACATTAAAATAAAATCTTTAAGACACTCGCACACAAAAAAGTTAAATATCTTAATAAAAAAAACCAAAATTCACACTATTCATTGACTTTTCCCACGCTTAAATCATATTTTCGGTTTCCTTCAGTTAAAGAAATTTTTTGATATTAAAGCCAACATTCACCCCATGCACACAAACACACAGTTCACTAAAAGAACCTAAACTTGGTCAAAATCATGCATTAAACATAATTGTTATAGTTGGTCTTTCATACAAAACAAAAATATAAAAAAAAGAAATTTAAATATTAAAAAAAAAAAATTCACAAATTTGTTTAAAGATCAAGATTTTCCCAAGTAACCTTGTTACATGTCACCACACACCGTATCATTTATTCATTTCTCTTCAAATTTAAAGAAAACAAAAAAATGTTTCCCTAATCTTTCAAATTTTACACAAAACTTTCTTCGGCTGGTAATTTCTTAAAGAAAAGACAGACAGACAACAACAACAACAACTAACTGTATTTAACAAGAGAAAAGAAAATTCAAATAGCGGCCCAGTGGTATTTCTACAAGTAGCAGGAGCCGCCAGTCACTTTAAAATACTAGTGTATAAAAATAATAAAACACTGGCTTCATTTAACGCGTTGAACTAGTCGCTCTTGTGTAGAGGAGTGTTAGATAAAAATCGATTTATGCGTTCGTTGCTCCCACACTTCTTTATTATTAAAGAAAACCATGCAAATACAAACAACTCTGGCGAGCACACAGACACTACGAATTGACCACTTAGGATGTATTTCTTGTCGTTGTTGTTGTTTGCTGTAGGAAATGGTTTTCTTAAGCGGCAGTGGAATTAGTATTTGTAACTAACAGTACTTGTTGTAAATTTACAGCCGTATTAAACACTATGGGTTGTGGTAGCAGATATTCAGGATACATTTTAATTCACTGAGTATATTTATTAATTTTAATTAAAATACCCTTCTTATAAAATCTATTTGTTGAATGAAAACTCAATTTTAGATTTATAAAAAAGTATTTTTTTTATATAAGTTGCAATTTATTACAGGTAATTTTCTAAATATTTTGAGTAAATTTGTGTTACAACCAAAATAGTGATTTTTGCAAAATGTTATCAGTTTCGAAAAAAATTATTAAAACAATTTTTTTTGTTTGCATACAACCGATCTAAGCTTTTTCCAAAGGATCTCGACTATTAATTACCTTCAAGTCTTATTTACTGGAAATGAAGGCGTTTTGGGCAAATTTGTATTACAAATAAAAAATTTATTTTCGCAAAGGAGCACACCTTTCCAAAAAAAATTAGTAAAAATTTTTTTTTGCTTAAATACAATCGATTTAAGCTTTTTCGAAAGCTTCTCTATTTTTGAAATTCCTTTCAAGTCGTATTTTTTGGAAATGAACACGTTTTGGGAAAATTTGTGTTACAATCAGGAAACAGATTTTTACAAAGGGGTAACCCTTTCGAAAAAAATTATAAAGTTTTTTTATTTTCTTTGCTTGCATTCGACTTAATTTTTTCTTTCTCAAAATATTTGTTACTTTTAAAACTCCTTTGAATACGTATTTATTTGAAATAAGCACGTTTTGGAAAAATTTTGTGTTACAACCAAAACATTAATTTTTGCAAAGTGTCATCCCTTGCCAAAATATATAATGAAAAACTATTTTGTTTAAATGCATGCGGCTTAAGCTATTCCAAATGCTTTCCCTTGCAAGACGTACTCGTATCTATTATATATTTAATTTTTTTTAAATTTTCCTTATCAATGCCAATCTTCATGAGGTATAAAGTAGTTTTGTTTAAGAAAAACTCGAATTTTGCAACCATTTTGGTTATTACATGTACAACAAAATATTGCATGTACCAAAAAATATTTAATTTTTCCAACCCTGGAAACGAAATTTTTATTTTTTTTGTTTTTGTTTTTATCAGTGACACGCTTCTTGAGGTATAAAGTAGTTTTATTTAAGAAAAATTGCAAATTTCTTACCATTTTGGTAACTTTCATGTACCATAAAATATTACAGTTGTCCATCGCTGGATTCGAAATTTCATTTTTTATTTATGAATTTTCGATACCAATTTTGTTCTTCCTAAATTATAAGACAGTTTTAGTTAGCAAAAAACAAAAAAAAAACATCAGTTGCCTGTTTCATTACTTCCATGTATGAAAATAGTACAATTTCCCACCCCTGGAAGCAAAATTTGAATTAAAATATTTTTTTTTGTCAATGCAAATCTTCATGACGTATAAAGTGGTTCTGTTAAACAAACACTTGAAATTTTTAACAATTTTAGTTACTACATGTACTACAAAATACGGAATTGGCTGAAAAAAAAATTTTTAATTTCCCATCCCTGGAAAAAAAGTTTTATTTTTTTAGTTTTTCATAGACCATTGAGGCTCCCTCAAGACGAAATAGGTTTAATTTACAAACATTAAAAAAAATTGATTTTTGGTATAAAATTTGCGTCGAGAAATAGGTGTAAGCTTCCCAGCTCTGGAACCATACTTCGGATCTGAATTTCAATAGCACTCTATTTAAGTTCATTTCCAATCCAACGGTCGAAGAACGAAGTCTCTAGCTCTTCTGGGAAAACCGTACAGACGGACGGACAGACGGACATCGCTCAATCCTCATCGCTATTCATAAGGATCCAGAATATATATACTTTATGGGGTCCCATGTGCATATCGAAGAAATTACACACGTAATGACAAACCTATATATACCCTTTCACTTTTTTGTGAAGGGTATAAAAATTACTCAAGAAAGTTAAGATGCACTTATCTTTTTGGGGTTCAGTGGTGATTGAAAGCTGCTTAACTTTTCCGTATACTTAACTTTTGCGCGTCGTAAATTTTACGAGCCTCTACTGCATATAAAGATTTTGAGAAGATCTACTAACGAACAATTCAATGCCTTAAATAGCATGCTAATGTGCGGTACGAATAATGTGGCTAGTGTTGCTTTGTTTGTTTTACAAAATTTCTTTCTACACCTTGAAATTACAATTTCTATATTTTTTGGTGCACTTTTATGAAAACAGTAACACAAATGATGCGTTCTTTCACTTAGTTAATCTTGGAAAATTGCCTCAACTTGACCTTTAAGCTACCAACAAGAAAACAAATATTAAATGTTACCACTACACTTGGCGAACGAGTTTTCATTATTTTAAAATTTAACGTTTTAAATTTAAAAATTTTATATTTACTCTAAATATAAGGAAGGTCTCAAAAAGGAAAAAAAAAAACTAACAGCAAAGATGTTGGTCTTGTCATAATCTGCATGAGGAATCTTTATCCATCTGCTTGCTCAGAGTAGCGAATGCAAAACCAACAGTGAGGTGGTTATTTATTTTGGGGGTGGTTTGGTTTCATACTTTTGTGTCCAGAAATTGTACTGAGTTTGTTGAATGGTGACAAGTACCTAGTAAATAAATATGAATCTACGAGTAAGTTTGACTATCTAAATCTATGTACATGTATCTGTAGATCTGCAGTAACCATGTTTATGTTTCACATTTTTGGTCATTGTATCTTGTTCTACTTTCTTGTATCTATTACGCTTTTCCTTATTTTTCTTTTTTTAACTTTGTTTTGTAAAATATTTTATTTTAAATTTGGTAGATTTTTTGTTGACTTTTTTTTTCGTACGAGACAATGAATTCTCATTATTTTTAATTACAGCCTTGTTGCTGTCTTTGTGTCTCATGTGTAATTAAGATTTTTACGGTTTTTTGAATAATTTTTCTTTCTTACAAGTTTTGTTTTTAGTTTTTTTTCCAACTTGTATATTTTTTCCTTTTTGTTTGCAAGATGTTTTATATATTTTCTTTTTGAAGTATGTTTAAAGGACGACGTAGTTGGGAATGAAGAATGTTATTTAATTTGAAATACATATTATTGATCTTTTTTTATGGAACATTAAAAAACATTTTGGATATTATTAACACTCAAATATATAAAAATTTGCAAAATTTTTAAAATATGTCTAATTTGTTGTAGAGGAAAAGGAAGTATTTATTTAATTAAGCCTGTAAGGTAAATAATTTTTGCATAAAAACACAGTCCAATAAACAGGAAGTTTCATGGACAGGAATGTAAAAGGTGAAGTGTAAGTCTTTATTTGATTTGAGAAGAAGAATGAGATGTCCCAAAATTACGATTCAAAATGATTTATAAAAATTTATAAAGAAAAATTAACAATAATAAAAAATTAACAATTTATAAAGAAGAAATAAAATTCTGAATTTTTTGAGGTCGCACTGGATCTCTTTTAAATTTATTTTAATATTTATTTGTTCTTAAATAAGTTTTGCTTATTTGTTGCAATACTTTCTAGTAAAACTATTTATTTATAAACAATATCTCTATTTCAGTTGTAAAGATGGATGAAATAAATAAAACAAGTAAAAACGTTATATTTGACCGGGTCGAATCTTAAATACCCTCCAAATTTAAAATGTTTGACTTGGTGGGACAGAGTTCCTTTATATAATATCGTACGTCAACGCCCACTAAAGGAAGCGGGGTTCAAAAATAGACAATATCATGTTTTCCACAGACGAACGTATGGGCATTGCTAGACCGTCTTAGACTTCATCACTGATCAAGAATATATTTACTTTATGGGGTCCAATTCTCTTTTGAGGGTATTAAAACTGTATTTTGGCGGGATCGCTCTGGCAAGGTCTGTGGGGGACTCATTTCACCTTTGTCATAAAAGTCTAAAAATAAATGCTTGGGATAATTATATAAAAAATAAAATTTTTTATTTATTTTTGGTAGGGTCATTTAGGTGGCAAAGGGGGAGGAGGGGGTAGGGCAGAAATCGGCAGTCATAAAAATCTAAAAATAAATGCTTGGAATAATTATATACAAAATAAAATTTTTTATTTTATTTTTTTGCTAGGGTCATTTACGGGGCAAAGGGGGAGGAGGGCAGAAATATGCAATCATAAAACAGTAAAAATAAATGCTAGGGATAACTGTATACAAAATTAAATTTTTTTTTTTGGTATTGCCATTTAGTGATGAAGGGGGAGGAGGGGGTGGGGCAGAGTAGTGCCAGGTTTCGTCTCAGCTTTGTCATTAAAGCTTAAAAATGTTAGTTTTAAGAAATGTAGGGTTAAGTAAAACAATTTGTTAAATGTTTATGCTATTTTTGCATATAATAACGCCCACTAAAGTGGGCGGGGTCCAAAAATAATTATTTTTTTATTTTATGGCTCCAATTTTAAGGCGTTGGACCGTATTTGACATAAAAATATATCTTTTGCTTAACAAAATAACCAAAAAACTTTAAAAATTATGTTGTTTTTTCTAGGTTGGTTTAGTTCTTCTTAAGGTAACTTTTTTCCCTCCTGCTCGATTTAGCCCATCGCCGAACTTGGCCTGCTCTAAGCTTCAAAATAAATTTATACCAAATTTTAAGAGTCTAGCTCTTTTCGTTTGGACTGAATCGTAATTTCCACAGACGGACGGACGGACGGACATGCTCAGATCGTCTTAGATTTCATCACTGATCAAGAATATATGTACTTCATGGGGTCTGAGATGGATATTTCGAGGCGTTACACACAGAATGACAAAGTGAATATACCCTCCAAATGCTTTTTTGGAGGGTATAAAAAGGATCCATTTTAAATTAATTATTAAATACGTTTTATTTTCTTTATTTTCTACTACTGACATTTTGAACAGCCTTTTTATCTATTTTTATTTTTTATAAAACTTAACATAACAATAGTTAAAATATGTACCCAAAATAGTTGTTCGACATTTTGATAAAAATTAAGAAATACAGCAGACATTTACTTGATTCGAAAATGCCAAGGATAACTGTCTTATTCATAAAAAAAATAATTATGTTTTTAATGGTTTTTTAAAATAAAATTTTCTATGGAAATCTATTTTCTAAACCTTTTATAAATAAAAAAAAAAATTGTTTATGAATAAGCGTTTTAGAAAACATATTTGGCATATTGTGTACAATTTGGTTTATTTTTATTTAATATAAAGAACTATGTTTGAATAATTTTTTAGTGTAAAATGATTGGAATTAACTAATTCGAACAAAAATTATGTTTTTCGATTAATTTTGATTAAATGGTTTTATTTTAAGAGCTTGTATCCTATCGTAAGCAACGTATTAAATATATATAATATATCAATTTGTATGGGAAAGGTTTTTCATCAAATTAAATTATTTAAAGAAATTTTATTCGAATAATTTTTATTTGAATTAATTGAAATAAAAACTAATAATTATTATTCAAATTAATATATTCTTGTAAATCTATTTAAAAAACGTTATTCGAATATTTCTAGCTGAAATATTTTTTTCAAGTAATATTATTTATTGTATACAAATTATATTATTTCAGAAAATTTTATTCGAATAATTTTTATTTGAAGCAATTTATTCGAATAAATGTAATTAACAAATTTATTCGAATATTTCTAGCTGAATTTTTTTTTTTCAAATAATAATATTGGAACATAATCATATTATTTATTTTATGCAAACTAAATAATTTCAGAAAATTACATTCGAATAATTTTTATTCGAATTAATTTATTCGAATAAACCTCTTTAAGAATTTTATTCGAATATTTCTAGCTGAAAAAAAAACAATTTGCATTATTAAAATAATTCTGAGCGACTAATGTTATTGGTTTAATTTATGCTCAAATACTTTTTTTGAAATGATTTTTATTTAAATCAATTTATTAAAATATAAGCATTCTTTTTAAAGTATTTTATCTATTTTTTTCGAACATAATTGCAAACATTTTTTTAGCAAATCTTTTTAACGAAATATAAAAGTGGAAAAAGTTGAAGTTCGAAATCAATACAGCTCCGTTTTGCTGGTTTGGTGATTATGAAATATATTATAATAAATTATTTCAGAAAATTTTATTCGAATAATTTTTATTCGAAGTAATTTATTCGAATAAATGTAATTAAAAAATTTTTTAACAAATCTTTTTAACTAAATTATTTATTAAAATTTAGTAAAAATTTACAAGAAATGATAAATTAAATTTATTTGTTGGTGGTCAAGCAATGTCTATATGCATTTCATTGGTGCTTTACCACATCATCAGTAGACTTTAACTACCGTTTTTTTTTCTTGTTATCCAATGGATTTCTAATTGTATAAAGTTGTAGAAAAATAAAATAGATTCATATCGAATATAATTTATTTGTTGGGTTAGTTTTGTATGAGTTTCAAGGCCTACTATGCTTATTCCGTTGTGATTTTTGAAAATAGTTTGTAATTTACAAATTTTGAATTCTCAGATGGCTTTCAGAAGTATGTGCATAAGATAAGAGGTTTTTAACTTTTCAAAACTGTAGTTAAAGTCTACTGATGATTTGGTAAGGCACCAATGAAATGCATATAGACATTGCTTGACCACCAACAAATAAATTTCATTTAAAATAGTATTGTGGCAACAATAAGTCAAATAAAAATTTCATAACAAAAAGTAATAAATTAATTTGCGGGTTGCAGATTTGAACTTGAATCCGAATAAAAAATTTTTATCTCCATAAGAAAAACTTTATTTAAAATATTCATTTGGTCATTTCAAAACCGCCAGTCTGGCAAGGCTGTTTGCCAGCTGTTAAATATCTGACATCTAAAGTGTCATTTATTTAGTGAAAAATATGCGATTTACGTACAACTGAAGAAAACGTGAAACTGTTTAAAATTTAAAACAAAAACAATAAAAAATATTTTTTAACTGCCGTATTCATGAAAATATACTCTATGTTTTACAGAAATTTGTCAAATAAACAGTCAATAGCATAACAATTTTTTCTTATGAATAAGGAAAGGTTTCTAAACTCACTGACACAATTTCATATATGGAAAAACTTATACCATTGTATGTTGAAGACAAAAGTAGGAGCGTCACTCTACAATACACATACCACCCACCCCTTTTAGAAAGATATATTAAAAAAAATCTACAAATCTGTGTTAAACTATTCAATTTTTCAATTCAATATTAAACAAATAACACTATCACTAAAATTGAAATTATAGATCACAGTGCAATCAATACATACTCGTGCATACATGGGGATACTAACATATCATCAGCCACAAACGTACAAAATAAGTTGGCAAAAGTTTCAAAATGTTAACTGAAATGATCCTCAAAGCTAACAAAATAGGCGTTTGCTTAATAATAAAGCAATTCAACAACATATTGTGGCAAATGTACAAAATTTATTGTGGCAAACACCATCAGTTAGTTGGAGTCAAGTAAAAAAGTAAGCAAATCAAAAGAAGAAAAGAAATATAAACAAATTGCAACCCAAAGCCTCAGGGATAATTTTAAGGTCATCATCATGAAAAACAACAGGGTATTTTTTGCATGAAATGGATAACAAAAAAAAAATTGATTGTCTGCAACATATGCAGCTTTTAGCATTCAGTCTGTCTTTATCTTTTTATATACACATACACATACGAGCATATGTATGCATGTATTTATGCATATTTATATATTTAGATAATAATAGCAACTCATACGTATCTGCATAATGCAGTATGTTATGGCTGCAACTGTTACCACACCAATTGAAATAAAAAGCTTTAAAATATCTATTGTTTTGTGGCAACAATCACTTCAAGTCAGATACATTAAAGATATCTGCGTATTGAAAACTGAAACCACCCAGGAATTGGATTTGAGGGTAAAACATAAAACCTCAACAGTATGTTGTATTTTTTTTTTTAATAAAAATTTCAAAATAAATAATAAATTTTGCAAATACCATAATAAAGATATTTAAAATATATATAGAAAATAAGGATTTAAAAGTCTTGGCATAAGAAAGAACAATTTCAAGTTAAATTCATTAATACGCCATGAGTCGTTCTATTGTTGCATGCACGTGTGCAGTCAGCATCTTCAGTTAATATTACAAATATTTATTAAAAATATTTTTGTTGCATTAAAAATTTTTCACATCTAATTGCTCACTTTTGAGATTTATTTATTTTGTACATAGAAACCTTGACATATATGAGATCAAGAATAAATATCTTAAAGAGAATCTGTGAAAAATATTTATGAGCCATTGTTAAGAAATTGGATTTCAAAATTAAAAATATTTCATTAGCTTGAATGTGCATCTATATATTTTTTTAATAAGAGACTTAAAAATACTTTGCTACATTCTCAATTTGCCGTTTGCATTATAATAAAATTTTGTATATCAAATTTAATATTTTCACCAATTGTGTGTATGCAAAATATAATTATTTATTATAGATTTCTTCACAAAAAATGTTGAAAGAGTCATTTCGTGTGTAATTTCCAAATCCCAGAGCCGGAAAATTTAAACTTATTTATGGTATATAAAAATAACTAACTAAATGTAACTTCTCTCTAAGAAACTTGAAAGTGTTAAAAAAATTGGGAAGTTACGGGCTTTAATCCGTTTGAAAAAATCGAGCTTTCACCAAATCTCAACGTTTTGAGTTCCATGGAAATTTTCCTGGTTACTCCTGAGAAGCTGTCACTATGTCTGTGTGTGTATGTTTGTTTGTGTGCGTGTAAGTACAAGGTGGGCCAAAACAAATCACCCAATTGGAAGATGCTCTTATTTTTGCAAATGGAGGTCAATGTCAAATTTGTTTTGGCATTTGTGAACTAGACAGATGTAGAATACAATTGAACAAGCCATGGAGCGGCACACTCCCCATCTTCAATCTCAAAAACGAAGTGGACTATCGCTTCTGGGGCACCGAAAATCCAGAGTGATGCACGAGGAGCCATTACACCCGCTCAAAGTGACTGCCTGGTGCGCTGGAGGCGTCATCGGATGACTTCTTTTGGCCCACCTTGTATGTAACCCAGATAACTTTTGAAAGGCTAAACCGAATCAAACCAAACTGGGTCGCATTTCAAAGGGGTCCTTCAAACTGAGTTTCCCCATGAGTTGGAACCAGTTCGGGCTGGCATATCTTCCGAAATATAAAAAAAATATAATAATAATAATATTAAAATAATTTTCTTTCCAAAGGTGGTTTTTAAGAACAACTTTTTAACGGCTTTGCCGATCGATTCTTAAAACTAATCAGCTCTTGGCAATCAAAAACCACGTCGAGCACTACCAACCAGGTTCAAATCGGTTGTTACGTTCGTGCGATTTCGCAATTATATATCTGATCAATTAGTGATGGAACCAAGCTAGCCTCGATTCAAAGGATTTCTTCAAACTTCGAATTGGAACCGTTTCGGACCGGTAGATTTCAAGAATTCACACCAACTGAAAAAAAATATTAAAAAAGGCTTTTCTAATCGATTCTAAAAAGAAATCAGCTCTAGAAAATCGAAAAACTCGGCGAGCTACCAACCGGGTTAAAATCGGATCATGTGTTCGTAAGATATCGTGAACGAAAACTTTGAAAAGATCTGAATTTTTACTTTTTTTTTATTATTGCACTCCGAAATTATATTTATATGTGATCAATTAGTGTTCTCGATTGCTTTATAGGTATTGAATAACTACATCAATCACCTCATACCACGTGGGAATCAGCTAAAAGTTATAGAAGTTTTAAAATTAAAATAATTAAATTTTTAGCGGTTTAAATTAGCGGGAAGGTGCAGAGATGGTCTCTATGGCCCAAATTTTATTTTTATACCCTCCATAAAAGAATGTGGAGGGTATATTCACTTTGTCATTCCGTTTGTAACGCAGCGAAATATCTATCTGAGACCCCATAAAGTATATATATTTTTGATCAGTGATGAAATCTAAGACGATCTGAGCATGTCCCTCCGTCCGTCCGTCTCTACGTCCTTCCGTCTGTGGAAATCACGATTCAATTCGAATGAAAAGAGCTAGACTCTTGAAATTTGGTATAAATATATCTTGCAATATAGCACAGGTTAAGTTCGGCTAAATGCGGTAAAG
Source organism: Linnaemya tessellans (assembly GCA_951800035.1). Taxonomy (NCBI): domain Eukaryota; kingdom Metazoa; phylum Arthropoda; class Insecta; order Diptera; family Tachinidae; genus Linnaemya; species Linnaemya tessellans. The sequence continues at coordinate 27,767,842 of OX637534.1, forward strand.
CGGGCAAGTGGGAAAAAAGTTCCCCTAGGAAGAACTAAACCAACCTCTAAAAACAACATAATTTTTAAAGATTTTTGTAATTTTGTTAAGCAAATGATATATTTTTATATCAGAGGAGGTCCAACACGGTAAACTTGGAGCCGTAAAATAAAAAATAATAATTTGTGGACCCATTTATAAGCTTCCTAAGGTTATTTCGTACTCGAAAAGATATGACTAATAATTCTATACATAAACAAATAAAAACGTTATATTCAACCGGATCGAATCTTAAATACCCACCAAATATTTAGTAAGTAAATTTAAACCCCGGTATTCATAAGAAAATAAAACGTATTTGAAATCTGTTTTAAGAAAATTTTGTATGAAAAAATTTTATTAAAATACATTTCAAACTCATTTTAAATTTTATGAATACCGGGGAAAATGTTTAACTTTTTGGGACAGAGTTCCTTTATATAATATCGTACGTCAACGCCCACATTTGTTTTGTTTATTTTTTTCCTTTTTCCACAATTTAGGTGCTAAGTCTCGACTAACTTTGTTCAGTGACTTGCCTTCTGCTGACTAAACACACTTCTTAGCTGTGATGCATTTGTAATTGGGCTCGATTTTATAACAATTAAGTGTTAATTGAGCAATGACTTCATTAAAATTTTATATGGTTAATTGAACTCAATAATGGCATTAGTAGTGATAAGCTCAGTTAAGGTGTATGTCTGAACACCGTGTAAGCCCATTAATATTATTAGCAGAAAATTATATTATAAACTATATATTTTGCTGGCATGGTAATATGGCATGATGTGTTGTGATTCTCTTCATTGCATATTTGATATAGAGTTGTACGGCTGCTTAATGAATTAATTCAATTGAATCATTCATTCAATTGATCTAGCTGAATCATTTACTTTACTGAGCGTTTTCAGCTCACTTCTTTGAGTTGTGTGTATGTCAAAATCGATATGAGAAAAAGGAATTAATTCACTCATATCGCACCCTAAATACAAAAGGGTCACAAATCAAAATACTAAAATTTTCAGGAGAGACAAAAATCTGTTCATAGTGCAGAGTTAAATAGTAAAAGAAGATAGTGATGTGAAAGAAATTTTTGCAGTAGTTAAAGATGTGTACTCTGAATTAATTTATGGAAAAAGTCAGTTTTGGAAAATTTTGAGTTGTGACCCTTTTGCATTAAGGGTGCGATATGTGCATATATACACATGGTGTGGTGCCTTGTATTATTAGAGTTGCCAGATAAAAAAATTTTAAACAGCACTGCCATGATACATATTTCAGTACTTATTAACTCGGTGCACTATTTATATGTATTTATTTTAAAGTCACAAATTGGATTGATTTCTATTATTGTGGTAAAGCTAACGACCATTTAAATATTTATGCCAATTTATCCTTTTTATATACGCGCAATTATTACTTTTGTTGAATTAATGTGTTTTATATTACATATTAACGAAAAAATAATAAGGCATGAGTGGTTGTTGTATTAACTAGTCTGATTCTTTAATTTTCTTTAATGACATTTTCATTTCGTGAATTATGACTGAGCTATAGAATCAAATGAGCTAGTGAATGAACTGAATGAATTAATTCAGTAAAGTGAGCGGAGCGGAAAAGAGCGCTCACTCAAAAGAGCTGTTTTGTACAACTCTAATTTGATACTAAAGTCCTAATTCATAAAAAAAAAATATTTTATGTTTATAAACTGTTTATTGAACAGATATTGTATAGAAAATTTGTTAGATAATAATAAAATATTTTTTTTCATGCATTAAGCCTTAATAATATTTAAAATAAATACTGTCCTTCTTGTTCAGTTAATTTTAAAATTATTGAAGAAAAATACGATTGTTATGTATTCCTCCCTCTTTCTGAGTGCCCGGCAAGACGTAAAAAATTTTTTTCAAAATATCATATTACTGTAATTTTAAAAGTATGAACTACAATCTGATTATGTATTTGATATCATTTAAAAATATAATTTTGAAACTAAAAATAATTGATTTTTTAGAAAAGTTGACACGAGTCATTTGTCCATGGAAATAGTTATATAATTTAATATAAGTTTGTTTTTTTTTCTAGTAAAATTTCAGTTTCTTTTTATTTGCTAAAGCACCAAGGCAACACACAGAAGTACATATTCATATAAATGCAAGTATTTACAAAGAGCAACAATCAAAGCAGTATGGAAAACCACACCAAAAGATGTCCTTAGGCGAGTATTGCAATATTGAACAATAATACGACGACTCGTCTACAGATACAAAATAATGGAAAGCCAAATGTATGAATATGAATTTTGTTGTATGTTAGTAACCAAGAAAACAAACAAAAGGTTATCAAACAGTTGAAATCAACAACATCATCATCATCATTATCATCAACATTGCCGGCGTCATCATCATCAGCAAATATAAGAAATCGCCACAAATTCATTTATAAAACAAAAGATTAAAATACTAAACAAATTTATCCATCGAATTTACTCACTCACACACTCTGCTTTTCTCTCTCACAGTTTCCAGCTCTTAACTCTTGTTTTAAAAATGTTTAAAATTGAGGATACGATTCCTTACAGGCCTTTCAAAAGTAGTAAAAGTTGTTTGGGATATAATATTTGATGTTATAATTATTATTATTATTATTATTATTATTATTATTTTACATGGGTTTACTTTATAGTGTTATATTTATGTTATTAGGACACACGTCACTCTTTGGATTATGGCAATTTTATTAATATGGTATTTTATTTCGTATTTAAATTAAATAAATATTTTTGGATATAAGACGATATCTTCTATGTAGAATATATTCAAGGTGTTTGAAATACAATAAGGACTTTAGCAACAAGAATGCATGTGTTAACAGCAGCAGGTGTATTTGTATAATATGTATTTAATAAAAAATAAAGTTGCCAAAGACATTTAAAACTAAATTTATAGAATTAATGCTGAATTCATAACATATTAAATGGTAGGAACACAACTGGGACGATCGACGAATTTCGTTCAGTATGTTCGTTCAGTTGGTAAAAATTCGCTCTATAAATTCGTCGTATTATACACAATAACGATGAATAAATTAAAATAATGAAAAAAAATTGTAATTTTTTTTAAAAATCTTTGTAATACTCTGATGCCACATTGTTTAGGCGTTCAATAATTACACCGGTAGTGTTCATTTTTTCCAGAACAAATTCGTTTTTGTATTTATTTTCTGTAAATAAACTATTCTTTTCATTTAACAGCTGATGGGGTGACCATACGAAAAAGAAGCATATAGGAAGGAATACTATATTATAAAAAGTGTTCAATATTAATAAAAAAACTAAATTTGTGTGAATTGGTGAATTAATTTTTAGTTGCACTGAAAATTTTCGTACTACATGCAACAAATATATGTCATTGATTTACGTCAGTTTCTGCCTTGCGGCCCAACCTGACGATGCTCTTAACATCGGGTGAAATTGAGTGTTACCAGCACCCGTCTTAGCACCCAAGAACCACACGAAGGCGACCTCAGGTCGCCTAGGTGGCAATTTCTAGAACATGATTTGGTAAGCCCCATGATCTAACACCTTGCTCGAGTGCCGATCCTATCTAGATGATCTTTTATTTGTTGATTCACAACAACACATAGATTTTGCTACTATCAGCCGGACCGAAGTCCAACCGCAAGGATTGAACATCAATCCTTATCTGACAAATCTTCCACCAAATTGGTGACAACAAACCACCACGTGTACTCCCGAGGGAGACCTCACCAATATCCAGCCGCAGTAAATTGCGGGGCTCGTACTGGATCCCGTGGTACCAGTTTTGACTACTAGTAAAGCCTCGAAAGTCAAACCAGTGGAGGTTCTTTTTTTACCCAAACCTAGGTGTCGCCGCACCTATTGTTTCTTACTCAGACACGTAGGCGAACCTACTACTTTTATATTCTTATATGCACATCCGTTACACTGTAACAGAGGTTAGGCAGTAACATATACATAAGTTTTACGGGGGTACATGCAAAAGTACTGCCTGAAAAACATCGTAACCCCTCAAAAGCCAACCATTATAGGTTTCAACTTTCTATTGACTTCTGAAATCTCAAGGCAATCCCCTACTACTTTAATTCTTCTTACAGTAGCCAGCTTAGTTTCCCTACTGAGACCTGTCCCTAACGTCCCATTCGGTAAAGCGCAGGTACTTATAAGTTCTATGGGTTACCAACAAAAGTTCTGTATGAGAAAGCAAAACCAGTATAGGGCTACATGCAACAATACAGTAGTGAACTATCTTTTTCCACAAAAAAACAAGTTTGAGTATATAAAAGCTGGTCACCTGAAACGGTTTTGTTCGTCATTCGCTGACGGAATAACTAGAAATAAATCTATTTCAAGTTTCGATGAGTATGACGAATTTCGACCAACATCACGATTGTGTGCATTTTCATATACACCAAAGTGTTTTATTTTTGGCGACGAATATTCGCGACCAAAAATTCGTCGTTCGTCGCAGTTGTGTTCCTAGCATAATTTATATTTCTGTTGTATACTTTGAAAAATGTTTATCGAGAGTTCGTTATAAATATATTTCAAAAATAAATTATTCGTAATAAATACTGCAGTGAATGGTTTTTCATTTATTCTACACGTAAGTATGTAAAAAAATTTCGCTCCACTCAAATATTCATTACTTTATTATTAACAATACAGTCGTAACCGGTTAAGCGGAAATGAAAAATGACAGCAACTTAGTTCCGCTTGGGAGAGACTTTCTAATAAAAGCAGGTTCGAATAAATAAAACTAGTTCACTGCTTTTAAAATTGTTGTAAAGAACTGACGCTGGGGCTCTATTTATTTGAGTTCCAAATAATTATTGAAATCAAAAAATTAAATAAAAACCTAAAAAATTGTAAAAGTGTTTCCTTGAAATACATTTTGCATAAGATTTAAGTAACAGTTTATTTTCCTTAAGAAAACCATAAAACTATTGTCTAGACTTGTGACTAAAACTGGTCTTAATAAGAGATTATCCTGGCGCTCCAAGTGCCAGCTTTATTAAAATTAAAATCTCTCTAGCCTTTTTTTCTACGCATTCAGTTTATAGCAAACGCCAGCTCTAAATTCACAAATCCTTATAAATCCTGCTTAAACAAAAAAGGAAATTAAACAAGCATTAGAAAATCAAAAATATCACTGAAAATACAAAACACTAAAAAAAGATTTTCTTCTAAAAGATAAGCATCGTCTAGTTATGAGCTTAATTTGAGTTACAGCAAATGTTTCGTACACACCCACTTTAAAAACACACACACAGACATAAATACCCAGCCACAAATGCAAAGCCATGTCAGTATATTCTTAAAGCATTTAGTCATCAACTGCAGGACAAAGCTGAGATTTTTGGTTAAATCTGTGCAGAATGATCGCTACAAATTAGACAAGATCAGTGTTAAATAGTGGCGACTAGACATGCCTGTGTATCAGGCTAAAAACAGCAACAAACTGCCAGCCAAATGCTGCAAATATTCATACCGAAAAGGATCTGTCCTTTGCTGGCCAGCCAATCATGTTGAGCCTTGGATGCTCAATCAGTTTTTGTAAAACAAAGAAGTCTATGATTGAGATCATTTTGTTTTTCTCTCTCGTGGTTTAATAAGGTGTCCTATTAGTTTTCTGCTGCAATTCATTTTAGTTTTAAATTCAGTTTGTATTTCACTTTTAAACATCGCATTAATTTCCTTGGCCATTATCGAGTTGTATGGCTCATTGTTACCACCACCAGCAGCAGCTTGATAATGACGGCCTGGTGATGTTTATCATCACCTTATTGTCTCTACTTTTGTTACAACCTATTGTTGGCTAATTACAATTATCGCTTTCCATACAAGCACTGATATCATGTTTTTATTTTCGACAAATTTTTTTGTTTCATTACTGTGAATTTTGGATTTCAGCTGTTTATTTGGCGCCAAGATTCATGTTAACTAAATATTTCCGGTTGCAGATAACAAGAGTTTTATTTCATGTTTTTTCTTTTGCATAAAATTTCATGATCTTCGTGGATTTAGCGATCAGTTATTAGTAAAATTGATTAAAGCGTTGTGTTACCAAGGCATAAAAATCCATTCCTAAGGAAAAAACATCAAAGCAAAATCTAGATATGAAGAGTATAAGGGAAGCTATAGAAATTTTCCTTAGCTGAAACGAGAAACTTCTAGGAAAACAGCTAAGCAATATCACACAAATATTCACGATCGGCCTTCCAAGTGCATAGAAATAAGCCAGTCCATAGAATTTACTACTAAGCAGATTGGAAAAAGTGTAGATGGCTTACAAAATAACTTGTCACGGACATGATAACAACTCTACGTTTCTCTCCTTCTCTCTGAAAAAAACTGCCTTTACAAAGACTTAAAAATTTCAGGTTGCCGGTTTTCAAGTCTATGCAACACAAAACCGGCCTCTTAAACGAGATTGCGGAAATTATAGGATTAATTTCGATTAATGTTTATACACTGACAAAATTATGACAGTAACGTAATGTATTTTGTTCAAGAAGTTTTCCGTTCAGTCATTTTTAAATGCATAAGCATTTAAAAATGTAAGCAAATTTATTTTTAACTGATTCTAACAGTCATTCAAAAAACTAACTACACATTAATACGGATTTTCTGTTGCTTTCAATATTGTCCGTTGTTTATTTGTAAGTATATTCACAATATTATTAAAGAAACGGAATGTACTTCATTCAAGAAGTATTCCGTATAATAATTCTTAAATGAACAATCATTTAAAATTTTAAGCAATTTTAATTTTAACTGATTCAAACAATACTATTTCTCTTTGAGCTAACAAAATAAAAGAGAAAAGCAATATTTTTTACAGATTTAAGTCTGTTAATTTTTTAACATTTAAAATTAAATGATATTTTTGTTAAAGTTAAATGAATAATAAGTTGACCGGTTTTTAATCGAATATTCATTTATTTTATATGACAATTTCAGTTAATTTTACGTACAGAATATTTTGAGTGTATCGGTGAATATCAGGCGATCGTGAAGCAATCGACTTCCTAGACAAAATTAAATTTTTGCTATAGAATTTGTAAATATTTTGTATGTGTTTAATTAAAAAGTTGCAATGAACTTTCAAACAATGTAAAGCATTCATACAATGATTTATTCCATGTTTCTGAAGATGATTCCTTTTGGATTTTTTTAAATTATTATTTTCTTGTGTGTAGCAACCCAATAATCCCAAATACCCTTTTGTTAGGTAAAAAGCGATGTTCACATTGAAATTAAAAATCTAATGAGGCATCATAATAAAAATAGGCATGTGTTTAGAATAAAAAATTAAAAAAATTAATTAATTGTTAATTTTGATTTATTTCTACTACGATTGATTGGCCTAAAAGCGTAAATAACCTCGTTTTAAAAAAATCATGAAAAAAATCATAGTGTGAATTGGCTGCAGTTATTTATATCTTTTCATAAACAAAAGATACGTCTTGCAACATCCACCTTGGTCGTTAATGTAGCAAAAATCGCCCATTTTTTAAAGCATAACTGTGCAGGAGGGTTTATTCCCTTCGTGCAGGTCCAAGTAAAATATAAAAAAATAAACCAAAAAATAATAACCAATTTCTATATATTCATATATAGAGATTAACTAATTTCATATATGTGACCTCCTCCGAGAAAGGTACCGAGTGTGTTAAAATGAAGTTTTGAGAAAAACGCATTTAAAGTTTCAAAACGCATTATCACTTTGAACACACCTTCAGTTCGGAAATGCGATTTGGTATGGTTAGTTATGATTGGGTGCCGACTTTGGTGACGTCATGCCTATGTGGTGACGTATTTTTTTCGCTTTTAGTGTTCTATTGTTACTGCTCTGTACAGATTGTAAATATAACTATAAGAAAGGAAAAGAATAAACTAATGCTTCTGTCTTGTGTCAACTGTTCGTTTGTACGTTTTTATGGGCCAAATAAATATTTATCAGAAATTTAACTCATTTCATCTTATTCTACACCCTTTTAGGTACCAGAATCCACTCTAAAGCCCAAACCCGTTTTTTGACACACTAGGTCCCTTTTCTCGGAGAAGGTCACATATAGAGATTAATTAACTGCTTAATCAAAAATTAATTGATTAAAACGTTTATTACTTAAACCAGAGGTAACCCATACAAAAAAACTCGATTAATTGAATGCCCTAGTGGGCGTACTTAACAATAACATATTAATTATTACCGATATTTGAATGGTGATCAAGACGATCGATATTTTTGCAGTGCTTGGAATGTAGGAATAATTTTTCAATGAAATTTATTTGTTGGTGGTCAAGCAATGGCTATATGCATTTCATTGGGGCTTTACCAAATCATCAGTAGAATAAGCGTAGGAGGCCTTGAATAAATAATTATTATTGCTTAGGCTGTGTTCACACCACGAAAGTCTTATTTTTAAGATTCTTATTTATTCTTCTTTGAACTATCTTCGGCGTTCACACAATGAAATCTTATTGTTGGCGACATATATGTTGTGAATAGTTGTGTGTAGGAATGTGTGCGTTACGAATGAGAAAGCAAAACGTATCGACAGTACATCATAGAGTGTACTCGTTTCAGTTCCCCTCGCCACCCTTGCTAACTAACTAGCAATCTCAAAAATAAGACTTTAATGGTGTGAACACAGACTTATTCTGTTGTGATTTTTGAAAATAGTTTGTAATTTACAAATTGTGAATTCTCAGATGGTTTTCAGAAGCATGTGCATAAGATAAGAGGTTTTTAACTTTTCAAAACTGTAGTTAAAGTCTACTGATGATTTGGTAAGGCACCAATGAAATTCATATAGCCATTGCTTGACCACCAACAAATAAATTTCTTTTAAAATTGTATTGTGACAACAATATGACAAATAAAAATTTCAAAACGGAATAAGCTTTCATCATCCCACGTCAATTATGGTACCATAAGCAGTTGTCATCTGCAAATTATATTGAAGAACCCACATTCTTGTGTATATTAAAGTAGATCACAACTGTAACGCTTTCTTTTTGGCTCCCGTACGTGTCTCAACAGCTGGATAGATCTAAAAATCACTGAGTGTCCTTATTACAACCTCACGTTGTTTATAAGTAGGATTTTATGGGATGAACAAAAAGTTTATTTATCACTAACGTTGCTTTAAACTTGCAGATAGCCTTCAACTTATTTTTCACTTTGGGTTAAAGTGAAATTGTAACAACAGAACAAGATTGACTGTTAACTAACATGAAGTTGTAATAACGGCCCTGAGACACGTACCAACAACGGCGTTTATTCAACACTTTAGCGATATTTGTTAGCCAACTGGTTCTCATTAATTTCTGTTTTTATCACGGTGCTCCTAGTAATTGCTAGCGTTTTTAGTAGGACCAGCACTCAGGGGATGACCCCTCAGTGCATTGCGCCGGAACTAGAAAGGAGGGCATAGCATTGAGAAGGCCGATGAAGCACGATGAGGTGGTAGAATTTTTTTGTAGCTGTTTTAATATTTTACTTTGATGGCCGTCGAAAAAGGGTGCTATTCCTCTGCTCATGATAGTGTCAATCGCTGGCTGTTATATTCAGTGGCCAGTGCTATGCCTTCGTCACTGAAACGGGCCGAAAACAGGTAGCACAACTGATGCGGATCAGAAGAATTCGACTCTATATTCAGGGTTGAGTTTGACTGCGCCTCGGGACCTTCCACTTCATAGTCTCGTGTTAATTATTTCAGCAAAACTGTACCCAAGACTTGTTCTTTAAGTCTTAATCGTTACGATTTTTATCTTATAGAGATGCTAACTGAAGTTTCCATGTCTTGCAGTTAGCACATTTGGCTAGGACAAGGTTCTACGGTTATACTTAAAGGCTTTAATCGCTCCTCATAAAGTGTGTTTTTATGAAGTTTTTTTTTTTATACGAATCACTCTGTTGTCTGACAGCTGTTTTGACAGTTTAAAGTGACGTCTCTACTCAGTATTGTTTGGCAAATCATCATGAACAGGTTAACTCCAGAACAACGCTTCCAAATCGTGGAAATTTATTTTCAAAAACAATGTTCAATTAAAAATTTTTATCCGCTTTTTTACCGCAAAATTCTCTTCAGTGATGAGGCGCATTTTTGGTTGAATGGATATGTCAACAAGCAAAATTGCCGTATTTGGAGCAAAGATAATCCACACGCCGTTCAAGAATTACCAATGCATCCCGATAAATGTACTGTTTGGTGCGGTCTATGGGCTGGTGGAATCATCGGTCTTTATATCTTTAAAAATGAGGAAGGACGACGCGTTACCGTGAATGGAAATCGATACAGAATCATGATCAATGAATTTTTGGTGCCAAAACTTCAAGATATGGATGTAAACGAAATGTGGTTTCAACAGGATGGTGCCGCTTGCCATACTGCGGGCGAAACAATGGACTTATTGAAAGAACATTTCAACGACAACATTATTTCGAGAAATGGACCGGTAAATTGGCCTCCGCGTTCGTGTGATTTGACGCCACTCGATTATTTGTTGTGGGGATACCTGAAATCATTGGTTTACGTGGATAAACCAGCAACGATTGACGCTTTGGAAACCAGTATTCAACGTGTCATTGCTGAAATACGCCCTCAAATGCTTGAAGAGATGGTCGAAAATTGGGCCTCCAGAATGACCTTTGTCCAAAATAGTCATGATGGCCATAGTATGCCCGAAATTATATTTAAATGTTAAATGACAAGAAATTATCTACCAAATACAAAATTTTTTTTGGCCATTTCATAATTTGGCATGTGTTTTATTTAAATTTCAAATCAGCAAGCTCTTATAAAAACACCCTTTAGAAGCTTCTCTTCATGCTTCCATCTAGCGCCACCTATGCACAGCAACCGCTGTAAAATTATAGCTTCAATTAATCATTTCGTATACCAAGTGAAAATCTGCTCTGCAAAACGTCGCAGCATATCCCTGTTTTGAGAGTTCCGTTGCCCACCCTCATCAGCGTTACCTAATTATCGAGTATGATGGCAATTCTCTTCCCATCCATCTGCATTTCATTAGTCCCATTATAGCAGTTTCTCTGAATGCAAGACACAAGGAACAGCTAACTCAGTTGACTAAACGCCTGCCTCTGTTCTGCCATCCATAAAAGAGCCATCAGTAAAAATGCAGATGTCGCTCTCCACACACTGGGTGGATCCGCAAGATGCAGTCCTTCGCGTATCATTCCCCTATTTTCAAAATCATTTGATAGTCTAAGGAAGGTTTAGAATACTCCTATGCACCGTGTCTACTCCAAAATGATGGCAAGTTCCTTTAACAAGTGGCATCACTTTCGATCCGTGCAGCTAACAGTGCTGCCGTATTTGTTATAAATAGCCTAATGTCGGCTGCATTAGTTATTATGTTGATAACAAAGTCGATGGTACCGGGTTCGCTCCTGCACTTAATCATGAATATGATTTCAAATTTTTCTATGACCAAATTACCGTATTTCAAAGAATCTGCTGTTTGGTCCTTGATCTGCATTTAGTGCAGTATTGCTCTAACTGTGGTCGGCCTGTTGCAATGACGAAGTTGTAGCATCGGCCCCCTAAACATTAGCGGTAGCGATTGAAGATGTCCAACATCGGAGTGGTAATAAACATACGATATCAACGATTTATTTGATAAAATAGCTACAAAAACTTCACCCTACTCTATCTTTCTTCCTCTGTCCTCTTAACACCAACTTCTCTTCATAGTTCTGGAACAATGCACTGCATGACTAGGGGTCATCCTCTGAGTGCCGGTCCTGGTTTGAAAAAAAAACATCCAAAAAGGTAGTCCAATCACTACTTTCTAGGAAGGGGCTTAAATTGCTCCATATGTTCAAGCAATACTTTGAAGAGTATTTTTTTTATCTTGGACCAGCACTCAGGGGATGACCCCTATATATGCAATGCATTGCGCCGGAACTGAAAACGAGGGGATAGTGTTAAGGGGACAGATTAGGAAAGATGAGAAGATAGTGAGAGAGTGTTTTTTTTAGAAGCTTTCGTCCACCTCACCATCGATGCGTAATTATATTAAAGACTAGACAAATTAATTTCATTTACATGTGCTTATTGTTTTACTCACGAAACTTTTCACTCGATACTCACCTTGAAAAGTGTTGAACTTGTGCCTTGAAACTTTTGGTGGCTGTTGGATGCCACTATTATTCACAACCTCCACACATTTGCTTTCATGAATTGAATATTTTCCGAATATTTATTTTTATATATTTGTTTTTTGTGTTTTGTTTGTTTTTTCTATGCAAGAATCATTGAAAATTAATTTATTTTAACTTAATTAAATATTCCATGGAATTGTATACGAATAGATGGATGCACAGCAGCATGTAATTGTAATTAGTAAGATATGAAAATTACAACAATACTTGAAGCAACAACAAGAAAATCTAATGTGAATTATGCAAAATAATATGTTGCATGCAGCACAAAGACACTTAACAACAATTTTAATATCATTCACTTTAGTAAAACACACACACACGCGAGCACACATTCACTCACACTTTGTTTTTGTTAGATATTATTTTTTTTTCATATATTTTTTACAGATTTTTTTTCTATTTAAATTTTATTTAATTAAAAACTAATTAATGCGTTTTAATGTTAATTAAATAAAAATAATTAATTTTTTTTTTAATATATAAATTTATTTAAGACAATAAATATTGTATTGAAAACACATGAAGTTAAAGCCCGGCAGGTAATTGGGAATAGCATGGCCAGTTGAAATTATTGTTTTTATTTTTTTATTTTAGAGTTTTTATGAGGAAAGTAATTAAGCCAGCTACAGTGGGACAAAAACACTTGTAATATGCCACTAATTAAGACGTCATGATAATTTTGTAAAATTTCTTTATATTATTTCTTTATTTTATTGCTCCTCTCTGTAGAAGATTTTTTCTCAAACTTTTTTTTAATTCTAAGTATAAAGGATTTTATTTCATAGTTTGTAAAAACCGTCGGCTGTTTGTATTATTTCTTTCAAATTGCAACAACTTTTGCCCTTAAAAACATTACGAACACGTTCTAACCGTTCTTTGTTGTTGTTAATAACGCAGTTAAACATGTACTAAAGTTTTTTGCAAATATTCACCAGTTCTCCGCTTTGTAAGTTTTAAAACCCTTTAAACTCACTCAGTTTTGTTTTGTTTGTTGTTGGCCGACTCTCTAAACCTGTCTTTGAACAACAAGTTTAACAAAAAAAAATATATTTTTGAGTTACTCAAGCTTCAATCTAATTGGCCAAATTGTGTTTAAAGTCTGGCTTTAACCAGCCACTTAATGTTTGCAAGTGTGTTGCATTTTTACTAAAAAAAATAAAATACATAAAAAAATAGAATAAAATAATATTTCTTAAGCTTGAGTTGTAGCATTTAAGACAATTTATAGTTGTTTACCAGTTTCCAAACAGTTTGACTAATTTCTAACGGGTTGGCGCTCAAGTGTATCTTTAATTGGTCAAATTATGAAATCAATAAAGCCATTAACAACTTGCTCTGTTGTTGTTATTGTTTCTGTTTAAGCACCGTGAGATACAGGTTCTTTATTTACTCGTGGGTTTTTATAGGGGTGTTTTTTCTTCAACACTGAAGTGTTAATTAAGCTGAATTAATTTGTTATTGATTACTGAGATTAATTTTTATGTCCACTGGTTTTTATTATTTAACTTGGGAAAATTATTGCCGCTTGATCGATCAATAATAAGTTTCATGTGGGACTAACGAACTGAAGAAAGCTTATGCCACAAGGTTTATTATTGAGCAATTAAAGTTGTCTTTCACGATAGAGAAATTGTCAAAAGTAATAACTGCACATCATAATGATATTAAACAAACGCAAGGACCGCACTCTGTCTCTTTGGAAAATAGAGTTTCAAAAGCTTTCCTCAAGGTAAGGGCCAGGGGTTATTAAGAAAATTTAGGTTGAAATGGAAAAACAAGATCGACAGGTAGGTGGCTTAGAAACAACGTTAAGAATGAAGTTCCTATAGTCAATTAAATTTTATAGCCTTTACCAAAAATGTTTTATTATTCCATGTGCTATTTCCACATTATAAATATTCCACCCCATTAAATATATATGAAAATTCTGGGTTCTTACAAATAGGGAAGTCGAATAAATGAGGTCCGTCTGTCTATATATGAAATCCCCAGAAAAGCTAGAGACTTCCGTTTGCGATGGATGTACAGGGTGGCTCAGAAAGACCGAAGTGGTGTGAATTCCCTATAACTTTTTATTTAAGACATATTTTTTTAATTTTTTGTTTTTTAAATTTATAGGGAATATTTTTAGATTAGTTATTAAAAATGATATCCCGCAAGTGGTGGCCATTTTCTGCTTCGAACAAATGTGCTCTTTCCAACACATTTTCCATGGTGTTAAGTTGTTAATTTCGTCTCGAATATTGGTTTTTAATACCTCAATATTCCTAGGCTTATTTACATAAACTTGCCCTTTTAAAAAACCCCAAAGGAAACAGTCTGGAGCGGTTAAATCCGGGGAACGCGGAGGCCAATTAAAATTGCTTCTACTCGAAACGACGGTATGCAGGCTGAGTCAACACAATGGACCTTTTATTTGAAAAGTAAATTTCAACGATTTGGGCACGTTGTTCAGTTGTGTATTGCTCCATTATAAATTGTCCAAGTTTTCTTTACAAAATACTGAAAAGAAAAAAATAAATTATAATAAAAAAGTTATAAGGAATTCACACCACTTCGGTCTTTCTGAGCCACCCTGTATTTTAAATAGTCCTAAATGTATTACTATCAAAAATATGCAAAATTCAAAATAGGGTTTTTTGGTATTAAAAGTATCTAAATAAAACAAATTTTTATATTAAATTGAATTAAGATTGATGTTCGATCTTTTTTTATAATTTAGAAAGACAATATAGATATTCCCAGGCTCAAAGTAAAGTCAACCTGTTTTTAATTATGCAACTTGTACAGCAGAGCAGGAGAGCTGTTTTCGAAAGCCGCCACACTTTCATCATCGCTACTAATGTGTATTTTTGTTGATTGCCACTTATTACATGACTTAGTTGAATATAAAAACAATTTTTATTTATAAAAATTTTATCAGGAAATTGCATACTAGAACAGTATCAAACCAATGGTAACGCACTTTTATTTAATACCCGTGTTGCCGTTTCATTATTTTGTTGATGGTAGAAACTTCTTTTTTATTGTTGTAAATTGGTATTAAAAATTAAACAAAATAAAACAAGTAAAAACGTTATATTCGACCGGGTCGAATCTTAAATACCCTCCAAATATTTAGTAAGTGAATTTAAAATGTTTAACTTGGTGGGACAGAGTTCCTTTATATAATATCGTCCGTCAACGCCCACTAAAGGGGGCGGGGTTCAAAAATATACAATATCATGTTTTCCACAAGCGAACGTATGGACATTGCTAGACCGTCGTAGACTTCATCACTGATCAAGAATATATTTACTTTATGGGGTTCAATTCTCTTTGGAGGGTATAAAAACTGTATTTTGGCGGGGTCGCTCTGGCAAGGGCTCGGAAACATTTCACCTTTGAAATAAAACTCTAAAAGTAAATGCTTGGGATAATTATATACAAAATTAAAATTTCTTTTTTTTGATAGGGCCTTTTAAAGGGCAAAGGGGGAGAGGGGGTAGGGCAGAAACAGGTAGAAATAAAACTCTAAAGATAAATGCTTGGGATGATTATATACAATATTTAAACCAACATTTTTTTTTGGTAAAGTCATTTAGGGGGTAAAGGAAAAGGGGGGGGGGGGGGGGTACGGCAGAAATCGGCAGTCATAAAACTGTAAAGATAAATGCTTGGGATGATTATATACAAAATTTAAAAAAAAATTTCTTTTTGGTAGGGTCATTTAGGGGGCGAAGGGGAAGGAGGGGGTAGGGCAGAGTAGTACCAGGTTTCGTCTCAGCTTCGTCATTAAAGCTTAAAAGTGTTATTTTTAAGGAATGTAGGCTTAAGTAAAACAATTTGTTAAATTTTTATGCTATTTTTGCCTATAATAACGCCCACTGAAGTGGGCGGGGTCAAAAAATATTTTTATTTTATTTAATGGCTCCAATTTTAAGGCGTTGGACCGTATTTGACATAAAAATATATCATTTGCTTAACAAAATACCCAAAAAATTTTAAAAATTATGTTGTTTTTTCTGGGTTGGTTTAGTTCTTCTTTGGGGAACTTTTTTCCCTCTTGCCCGATTTAGCTCATCTTCGAACTTAACCTGCTCTAAGCTTCAAAATATATTTATGCCAAATTTCAAGAGTCTAGCTCTTTTCGTTTGGACTGAATCGTGATTTCCACAGACGGACGGACGGACGGACATGCTCAGTTCGTCCTAGATTTCATCACTGATCAATAATATATATACTTTATGGGGTCTGAGATGGATATTTCGATGCGTTACAAACGGAATGACAAAGTGAATATACCCTCCAAATTCTTTTTTGGAGGGTATAAAAAGCGATTCTAGGGTTGGATAACTGAAGCTTATTTGGGACATAAAACTAAACAACTAAATGAATGTTATTCTTTTTCTTAATATATTAAATTCATTGGTACATATTAAAAATCAGAAAAGCAAAAAAGATAGCTCCAGAAGTGGAAAATTTAGACCTTTTTGGAGTATTAAAATAACTAAATAAAATTGATTTGTTTTCTGTGGTAATCAATATTTATTTATTTATTTATTTATATATTTTAGCTTATAATTAAAAATGATAAGATAAATTAAAAAAAATAAGTAATCAATAAAATTTTATATTTTGGAAAGAAATAAATTAGTATTGAAAATCAGAAAGATGAAAATAATGGTTCCATGGTTGAAATTAATGTGTGTATCGGGTGGGCCATCTATAGGTCCAAATTTGAAACACCGGTTATTTCGAACCTGGCAATACTTATGTTATTCTATTCTGTCACATAATTCAGTACAATATATTATCTCCACTGAAAAAAATTAATAGATTTACGCTTGAGCAACTTCAGGATTTATTGGAAATTTATTACCAAAACAACGATAATTAGTCGAAAAAGTCGTTCAGAATTTTAGTCGCGGAGAAGGACCAACAGTAAAGAAAGTTTATTGCTAAAGTTTGTAAAACTGGTTTCATTGTCGATGAGCCAAGACGTGACGCAAATGTCGAAGCTGTGACAGAGTGTGCGTGAAAATCCATCAACATCAACTCGTCATCGTTCTCAAGAATTGATTTTTTCACGCAGGTCATACCGAGATCTGGTATGACGCCTTACAAATTGATTGACGAGTTGAAGCCGCATGATCATTCATCTCTAACCGGAACAACTGCACTTTAGAAAAAAAATTAATATGTCAAAATTTCAAACCGTTTTTGTTTTATTTCAAATGGCCCACCCCTACTTTTTTGGAGGGTATATAAGCTTCGGCACAGCCGATTATAGCACTTTTACTTGTCTTATAAATTTTCGGCGATTTTCTGCTGTAAAAAAAAATTGTTTAACGAATGTTCGTATAAGAAGTGAAATTAAGAGCTCAAAAGCACTTGAAATGTAACATTGGCTTACAGTGATTGTACTCTGGTGCAGAAAAGTCTTTGCAAGTGGTGAAGGGTGCCCCAAATTTATGTATTATTTCAATTTAGCTGAAATTTTTTCAACTTGTAATTTTTATTTTCAGTCTCTAAATACATTCCGGTTACTTAATATTTTTATTATTAAAACTCGTTTTTCCTTAGAAAATCGTATTATTTCTCATAGAGGAGCAGTAAATTTATCACCAAGATCGTGCAACGTGCCACTTTCAAATTTTTGTGTGTTATTTTTCGAAATAGAAAATATGCAGCAATAATCCCATAAAAGTTCAAGAGCATAAAATCTACATTATTGAGCAGATGTCAACCATTGACGATAGTTTACTGAAAAACGTAATAATATCTGAAAAAAGTATTTTTTTTATTAAAATTAAAATGATAATCCAATTTTTGGACACCCAGTACAAGCTTTCCAAAGGAGATCGAGAAGATGTTCTCGTTCTGAGCACCCCAGCACATGAAGAATCTGTGAAAATGTTGAGGAATTTTTGAATATTGGAAATAACTTTGAAAGCTTTTACGTAATTTTTTGGCACAAAAGCAACACCGTAATCATCTCGTAGCCACCATATTTAAAATATTGTTCCTCCACCACTTTTTCCTATTCCCAAGAATGAAAAAATCCATATATGGCAGTAGATCAAGGACATACAGAAAATATAAACTGATGAGTAAATAAATATTTTTTAAAACAGTCTCTGTTTTTATTGTACTCCTTCGAAATCAGGGTATAAAGCCATTATTTCTCATTGTTTTATTATTTTATTTTTTTAAGTAGGACTTTTTGATTTTGTCGGACTGTAGATAGACATTGACTACTGTGATTTTTTTGGTCAACAGAACCCCGTTGGTAGATGATAGACAAGGACTATCAGTTGTCTTTATATTTCACCCGGTTTGATTTGCTGAGAAAGCAGAGGTTGGAAGCATCGAGGATATGCCGAGAGTAATTTAACTTGACTAAACCTTCAGTTTAGTTATATTTGATTATATAAATAATATTTTCTTTTAAAATTTTTAATATAAAATATTTGATTCTCTTTATTCTAATTTTTTTATAGACGGATTGAAAAAAATTATATATATTACAATTTATAAAAATCCGACTTAGATTGAAAAAAATTATAGTATTAAAAATAAAGTTAAATAGAATAGTTACAATAGTATTCATAATAACAGTAATAATAATAATATTAACAATAGCAAAGATAGGATAAAACCCGACACAATCAAGTTACTGAAACCAAAATTTCGTAAAAGCGAATCTGGCAATTGACCTCCAAGATAATGCGATTTCAGAACTCCAGATAACAGTTCCTATTTACACAAATTTTATTGTGAAAAAGACTGACTTAGGTATGATGGAACAAAAAATTCAGAAAAATGGGACATGAAGAAAAATAATCAAACGGTAACACGGGCATTATAACAATAACATGTTAACATCAGGTTGATACAGTACAGAATTTGTGTAAATAGGAACTGTTATCACATTCAACTAAGCCACCTAATAAGTGGTGACAAACACAATACACATGAGCACTGATGATGAAAGGGTTGCGTCTTTCGAAAACAGCTGTTCTGCTCTGCTGTGTAAGTTGAATAAAACTGATGTTGACTTGCCTTTGTGCCTTGGAATATTTATCATGTCTTTCTGAGATTTAAATTAAAAATTTCGAACAATTAGCCTATAGAATCTTAATTCAATTTAATATAGCAATATAAAATGTTCGTTAAAATTCTTACTACATAAAAATATTTTTTAATTAAAAAAATTTTATGATGTAATTTTTTTAAAAATTATGGTTCTATCAGGCTTAAAAAACTCCTACTGTTTTGTGCTATTTTTTTCCAATTTCATTATTTTTTACCTCCTCTCTGTCTTAAATTCATGCGTTTCACTTCAATGGCTCAAGTGTCACTGCTGTCCTTAAGAAGTGATTCAATTTCAAAGATAATCCTTGCATATCTCTAATATAATCGAATGTCTTGATCATCCTTAATACACACACATACATACATACATATTGTGTATTTGTGTTTGTACATGTTTGTAGGCTAGAAGGATTTTATGGTTGCAACGACTTGCCTAATATTTATTTGATTCTTTTTGTCTTGCCCAGCATTAAGGAGGTCATTAGGCATAAGCTGGCGCTAGCCTGTCGCATAAAAGAGGAAACACACAAAAATAAGTGCTACTGTAAAAGTAAGTAAAAGGATAATCCGGTATTAAGACATATTTCAAATAACAAGTCTAGACAAAAGGTTCATTACGCTCATTAAAAATAAATGTTTTGAAAAATTACTCTGAATTTTCTGACCACCGTATAAAATATGATTTCTGATAAATATTACAAAAAAAAAAAAACACATACACACACAATTCGTTTTAGAAATATATTTATATTTGTAGTTAAAAAAACAATTATGAAACTCTTAAAAATGATACTAAAGGAAAGAACTGTTCTACGGAGGGAACAAAAAACTATCCATTGATTTTATTTTCCATTAATTTCCTCCGAATTCAAATAGCATCTGGTATTTGTTAAATAAAAATTGAAACAAAAGGAGCTGAAAACAAAGTATTAAATCAAATAATCTTTAAAACACTTTATTTGCAACCATTCGGACAACAACAACAACTACAAGAAGAGAACATCAAATAAATCGTGATCATGTGGTAGAAAAGCCCCATAAAAACAACAACAATCACAATAATGAAATTCAAACGAAGTCAATATAAAACAAGACATGCAAAGAAAAAAGAAATCACAAAGAACCCAAAATAAAAGGTGAGCGATAATGTAGTTGGCGCGTAACAATTGTAGCAAACAGCAACAACTACAACTGCAACATCTATGGATTAGGAGAAAAGAAAAAAACAAAACAGCAACATAAAAACATAACAACTATTCCGAAAAAAGCCCCACACACAAAGCAATATGTAGCAATAACAGCAACAAAACATTATAACATGGCAGCAAGCAACTGTTGCAGCAGCATGTTTGTCGTGTCATACGAAAATGCTACACTATCTGGCAGCAGCAACAATAAAACAAAATTAAACTTATGAGCAGGCGCTATGCTACTTACCCATACATAAAATAAAACACAAACTGGCATACGAGGGCAGTTGGAGAAGTTTGTTGGGAAGCAAAACTTTCTTCATGGCTTAAACTGCCTGCACAGTGGGCGTTTCAAGAAGCAGCTGATGTCCTGCATAGTCTTAGCAATAATAGCAACAACAACAATTGCAACAGCTTTCAAAATATGCTCCATTAATGCATTAAACACATTCGCGACAGTAGGCTACAGAAATATAATATATGTGTTTATATGGGAATGATTATTGTCACGGCTACGTGGCGGGTTGTTGCCCGTGCTACTTTTTCATACAAACACATGTACGTTAGAGCGACTCAAGTTGTATGGAAGCGAAATTCGTGCAAGGTGTACCCCCCTCAAAATGAACCTTGGTATTTTTTATGATGACATCTAAAATATTTCGGCTCTAGCTTTGACCTCTCGTGAGCTGGACCATTTTGAAAAAGGGTATATTTGTGCATGTTTTCTCAATTTGAGAATCTGTTTCCTTACCAACATATACAATATGGGTATCACAAGAAAGGTTTTTTTAAGGCGCGTCCAACTGTATATACAATTTGTCCAAGGACGATCATCCATGTCCTTTTTTTAAGGATATTCTGTAAAGAAGAACGGTTTTTGAATTTTTTGTTCGGGTCTGTTTGTAATAAAAATGCCAAATTAACATATTTTAATCTTTAGTCGATTTAATTAAATACGGGTCTCAGCTTTTTTTGAAATTCGCGCTATTTCGCGTTTATACAAAAATCATTTTTTTTTCAAATTTTTTTTTCAGGGTACAAAAAAAATATGGGACCCAACTGCATGCATTACCTTTCCAACAAAAAAATTTTGAAAATCGGTCCACAAATGACGGAGATATGCGGTAGATATGAAGTCGGTTAAAAAGAATTACTTCATTTAAAGTATACCAAACATTTATATTTTTTTTTTTGGATTCAGTAACATATTTAAAAGCAAATTTTATACAGATCATTTAAGACTAATTTATTGCGATTTTAAAAAGCGTTACAGCAAATCCTTTCGTGATTCTATTTTAGTATATTGCTTGCGCGACACGATCTGGCTGGCAATATAAGCCGGACGATTTTTATCGATTACCGATACTGTAGATTGACTGACAACGTGTACAAAACGCTCAGTGCTTTGTGAGTGGCAAGGAAATTCTGAAATAAATTCGTAATAATATTAATTTTTTTTGTATTTTATTTTTTTACCTGGAATATTAATAATTTCATCAGAATTTTGAAGTTCCAACAAGTATTCTTGTGAATAAAACTGTATACAAGGTGGTTCTATACCAGTTTCAACTTCATTCCAATTTATCATGTTTTTGAGCGATTCACAATTAAAATTAATTTTAGGCACAGTAAATTGTCGAATTTGTTGGATGTTCACGTGATTGAAAAATTATGTCGTAGGCTTCACGT
The DNA here is from genome assembly GCA_951800035.1 of Linnaemya tessellans. Classification (NCBI taxonomy): domain Eukaryota; kingdom Metazoa; phylum Arthropoda; class Insecta; order Diptera; family Tachinidae; genus Linnaemya; species Linnaemya tessellans. Next base: position 27,790,055 of record OX637534.1, read on the forward strand.
CTTATGTCCTTGCTCTCATCTGTAATCATTGACATAATTATATTTTCCGGATGGGCGAAAAATCCATTTATCTGCACTGATCTTTGGACTATGACTTGCATATGTTCTGGTAATTGGCGTATCCATTTAATATACTTAAATAAATGTCGGCTACCATTGATAGCTTGAGGCTGACTTTTTACCAGAAACCAAAAAGGAGCGTATACCTTCATAACGAAAACGGCAAGATTTTTCAAATTTTCCGAAGGCACTGTTTCCGTAACATAGAGACGTAAAACTCTTGAAGCTGTTGTCAACCAGCGCGATAAATTGAGTGGGCCAGGTTTCAGACTAGCCAACGTGTCATCGCACACTCCTCTATCAACTGCACAGACCATATCATACAGATACTTTTGATCGCCTCTTAAACTCCATCCATCAATATTTTCGGGCATTTCGCCCATCTCAATCGGTTCGAAATTGTCAGCGATCTAAAAAAGACAGTAATATAAAAGCGATTTTCGAATAATACATACTAATATAACAAAAGAATGAAAATAGTTTACCGGAATGTCTTCGCAATTCACCAGTGTTTTTCCAATTAGTCCTGGCCAGTTTTGAGGCCCAGATGAGTTTCCAAACAGTTTTTTTAACAGCGCTGTGAAGGGCAGTTCATTAAAATGAAACAAACAAACTAACCACTGCAATGGTCGTTTCAATTGACGTTCTAATGAGCAAATTGCGCCATTAAATTTACCAGTATTGCAGCGCGTTCCATCGCAATTAATAGCGACCAGATATTCTAACGACATCCCCTCAGCTTTCAAGAAATTTATAATACCCATTGCAATTCCAATTCCTCTTCCATCTTCAGGTGTGAAGTATCCAATATAAGAAGAATTTGGTTCTTTTACAATGGTAATGTGCTCTTCTATCACTTTGATATTTCGGGGTTCCCCATTAACAAATTTTTGCTTTAATGTTCTTTCCCTTTTGCCATCAAAAGAAATGCATTTAAGCAAATCATTGCTTTGAGTCTAGCTTTACCACGTTCACGACGAATTTTATGCTGGTCAAGTATAATATCTTGAATGTTTAAATCCTTAAGAAGGGTTGTTGCCAGTAATGCTCCAAAGCGATTTGACACCCCAGCACGATCCAACGCAGCACTATATGTCGGCAGAGATATTTCTGTTACTGTACGATGTTCTTTTGGTATTTCATTTTCTTCACACGATGATGACTCAAGATCATCTTGTCTTGTCCATTCTCCTTCACTGCATGTACTGTCAGTATCCATTAAACAGTCAGTACCACCTGAACTAGACTCTGCATACGGTTCATCATCTAACGATAACAATCTTTCTCCTGACTGATCCACATAAAATTTCCAAACACTCAATGGCATTCTTTTTTCGACCGGACAATTCACACGGCACTTTTACTTTTCGAGCGCATTTGCACGAAGAGATCAAAAAAAGCTTGTTCCACTCATCTTCCTTAAAATGCAATCGATTTTTTACGTTATCGCGATATCGTTTAGTCAAACATACGATTTTTTTACGAATTGAAGGTCTGTTTATTATAGGAATATGTGCAGTTTGCCATACTTTTGCAATGTCATTAATTGCACAGCTGTAAAATTTGGAAAGACCGAATCTGCGATTTTTGTTTCGAGCGCGCAAAAATAATAAATATTGTATCACATCAAGGTTTGTCGGTAATCTATTTCGGTTTAATTCAACTAACGCGAAAGGCATTTTAATCACGACACAATGAACAATTATTTAAATTTTTTTTAGCTTAAACCCAATGATATTGGGAACTGATAAACTTAAATTTCCAATTTTGTTTTTATGCATGAAATTTTTCATACAGCATACTTTGATTTTATATTTTTGCAAAAATCTAAATTATTTACATACAAAGTTGATGTACTTGGCAAAAGAAAAAACTTGATACCCATATTGCCCTATTTAAAACGAAGGGTTACCAGCCCATTGCATTTTTGTATAAACGCGAAATAGCGCGAATTTCAAAAAAAGCTGAGACCCGTATTTAATTAAATCGACTAAAGATTAAAATATGTTAATTTGGCATTTTTATTACAAACAGACCCGAACAAAAAATTCAAAAACCGTTCTTCTTTACAGAATATCCTTAAAAAAAGGACATGGATGATCGTCCTTGGACAAATTGTATATACAGTTGGACGCGCCTTAAAAAAACCTTTCTTGTGATACCCATATTATATATGTTGGTAAGGAAACTGATTCTCAAATTGACAAAACATGCAAAAATATACCCTTTTTCAAAATGGTCCAGCTCACGAGAGGTCAAAGCTGGAGCCGAAATATTTTAAATGTCATCTTAAAAAAGTCCAAGGTTCATTTTTAGGAGGGTACATCGAGCACTTTTTTTGGTGAGTCGCTCTAATGTACGTATTGTATTTCTCTAGTCGGGTAGTCGACAGCATGCTGTCGTGAATGTGTTTATTTTATAAGGGCAGTGCTGGCTTACATCACATCAAGTGATGATGAAGTTACACCGTCGCCGGGGTCATCGTACCCAACAACCTTATGGACTGATAATATGCCACCAATTAAAACGGAAGCCTCTCTATGATTATCGATAGCAATTGATCTTCCATGTCGTCGCTAATTGCCAAATATATATTACATATGACAACTGGAAGCAGACAATTTCAGCTGCTCAATAGATTACTTATTGCCATTAACTGTTTTGTATTGGTTGTTAATTTTTTTAGAAAAAATAAAATATGAAATTTAAAAATAAGTATCGGGTGTTTTTGTTTAGCATCATGAGAACTATCGCTATCGATAACTATTTATAAATTGAACAATTAAAAACTGATGTTGACTTTCATTTCGTCGTTGCTTTGACAAAATCAGCTATGTGTATTTTCCTAAGTTTTCAGGAGAGTAAAAAAACTGTTTTATTTAGCACCCTTAAGGATTTTTTTAACTTCAAGGCTTTGTTGAATAAATCTTAGCACAGCTTCAAGTATTGCTCAAAAAAAATTTGAATTATTAGTCACAGGGCAGGTATTGCACAAATCTTTCGAAAAAATACACATAACTCATTTTGTTAAAACATTTTTTACATAATTTTTTATGTTTATTTTTGTTTTTTAATAGAACAAAATTAACTTCTGTCTTTAATCTTACCATGTTTTTACCATATACACATAAGTGTTAATTAAATGAATTATCTTGTGAGAAGAAGTGAAAGGAATTTATTAAAAAAACGGAGCATTAAAAATAATAGAAAATAGAAAACTAATTATTTAAATTATCATAAAATTCGTGATAATCTTTATGCATATATTTCTTAAGGGATTGCAGACTTTTTATTTTTGATTCTTCTATTTTAAGCTTCTTGACATATAATTGCTTTGCATCACTTCCGCAATTTTGTCCGCTTCTTCTTTGTAATAAAATTTTCCAATCATCTGTATGGCGGATTTTGTACAACATTGTTTTTTCTTTATATAACATTCCCCGAATATTATTTACAGCTTCTCCATTACTTTTCCCCGGCCTTATTGATTTGAAATTTCCAGAAACATTTTCAAAGTCTTTAAAAAAGGAAAATTCCAAATACTTTACATTATAAGTGAACTAAGTGAACGCAATTTTTTTCTTGAATAGATCTCGCCTTTCTTACTCCATACTTTTTACCTAGAACTCTTCTCTCCTTATTCTTTCTTTTTATTTCCATTTTCAATGACGGTTCATCTTGGTAATCATCTTCAATGATATCCGCAACTAATTCAAAATTTCCTGTTACTTCGCTTAAAATGTAGTTTTGCATATCCAATTCGCTTTCCATATTTCCTATGCAATTATGTGTAAATATTTTAAGAAAGGTACGAAATATTTCAAGTTATTTTTAATATCTTACTTTTTATGGTATATCAACAAAGTATTCCGAAATACTTAAATTCTACAATCAGAATGATTTCTTAAGCTTTCTAAAAACTAAATTTTGCAATGAGCGATTTTTATTTGACAGAAATTTTACGGAAAACGTGTTAAAATTTAAATGCTAAAAACAGTCAAGTGTATTTTTACACATAACCGTTTTTGTAAAAACATTTTGTATATGGCTTGCACATAGCTACTAAACCAACAAAACTATTGTTGAACGGTTTGGTGGGAAGATGTGTCATTAACAGAGGTGTAAAAATATACAATAAAAATTTTTTCGAAAAAATACACATATCTGCTTATGCCAAAGCAACGACGATTTGTGTTTTGGAATATTTACCATGACTCTCTAAATTTTAAAAGAAAATTCAAACAGTTAAACTTTCAATCTTAATTGAATTTTATATATTGATGACTATGGTTTGACAGCTGATAATGTCAAACTGTGTTTACATTTATTTTCATCAAAATCTGGCAAATCATTGAGAATAGTTCAACGCCAGAACGATGCTTATTTAAAAAAAGATAAATATGTTCGCGAAGATCAGAGAGCATTACGTAAATTTTGCGGTAAACTTAGTCGAAATTCGTGAAGTTATTGATAGATTTTCTCATCTCGATTCAAAGTCATCAACAAGGAAAACTATGTGCGCACTGAAAAGAATATTGCCACTGCAGTGCAAAGTATTACAGAAAACGCTAAAATATCGATTTCTCGTCATTGTTAAATTGTTGACCGATTGCGTGGAAAATTTTACTTGAGGATCTTGGCATGAGTGCCTATAAAATACAACTTGCTCAAGAACTAAGGCCAACCGATCATCGTTCGTGTCACATTTTGCTGATTGGGATCACCTCAAACTGGCAGAATATGATAATTTTTTTTAAAGAATTGTTTTTAGCGATGAATTTAATTTCTGGTTAAATAGCCGTGTCAGTAAACTAAATTGTCGTTTTTGTAGCGAAAAGAACCCTCAAGACTTCAAAGAATCACTTTTATATCCATTAAAATTGTCTACTTAGTGTAGTTTACACGCAGGCGGCATCATCGATCCTTATTTCTTCCGAAATGGACAAAGAGTTGCCGTTGCGGTGAACGACGAATGCTAACGATCGATTCTGACTGAATTCTTGTTTACAAAAAATAAATTAGCTAAACGTCCACAAAACGTCGCATGTTGCCATATATCCCGCTTAGCAAACCATTTGTTGGCAAATCATTTGGTGAAAACTTAATTTTCAGAAGTCATCCCCTTTACCAGTCACACCGCTCATGCGATTTAAATCAGATGGTTTATGCCCACAGCCCTGCAACTCTTAAAGCACTTAAAAATTTCAACATTGAGTGATTTATTGGAAATTCTATATTCACTAGAGTAAAAGGGAATAAGAATAAATTGAATTAAGATTCTATAGGCTAATTGTTTGAAATTTTTTAATATAAAATCTCAGAAAGACATGATAAATATTCCAAGGCACAAAGGCAAGTCAACATCAGTTTTGTTATTCAACTTACACAGCAGAGCAGAACAGCTGTTTTCGAAAGACGCAACCCTTTCATCATCAGTGCTCATGTGTATTGTGTTTGTCACCACTTATTAGGTGGCTTAGTTGAATGTGATAACAGTTCCTATTTACACAAATTTTATTGTGAAAAAGGATACGAGACCAACGCAAGGTGATTTATATAATTAGGGTCTAAATGTCTGGTATATCATATTTCTAAATATATAAGGAATATTTTTAATTAGCAAATACTTCATTTAAGGTGCTAAAAATGGTACAATTCTACCAATTCCTGTGAAAAAACCCAATTTATAGAGGCAATTGCAGTGGGAATTTGAAAGCTTTTCTGTAGCTCCGTGTTTAGGCAAAATATTTTTGCACAGAAAAGAATTTTAAATTTTTTTTAGTATTTAAGAATTAAAGTTTTTCTGTAATTAATTGTAAAAATGGCGAAACATTTTGGGAATGAATTTTCGGATCCCGTTGCTTGCGCTATTTCAATGCTGAGAGTAATTGGATCTCTCCCAGTGCTATGAACCGTTAGGATAGCAAAATTGACACAATAACCCAATGACAGTCTTGTAATTTTTGAAGTAGAGTCTGCACTCAGTGTATGACTCAATGGCACTCTTCTTCATGCGATTTAATGTCTCTGGATGTCTTTTAATGGGTCAAAAGGGCTATTTTAAGTAATTGGTTTATGCCGATAAAGCAGCAATTCTTGAAGCATTGGAAGCCAACATTAGAGCCACTCTGCGACCAGATTCTTTGGAATAAGTAATCAGAAATAGCTAGACATACGAGGTCTGATCAAAAAATAACCGTTATTTTCAAATTTCGTGAGTCGATTATCGCATCCTTTTTTCTATTATGTTGGTACACATGCCTGTTATATATGTTGGTAATATCAGCCATTTTGGATTGTCAGTTTGTTTACAGATAAAAAGGTTAGTCGAGTTTTGGTGTGCTCTTCGATTTTTTTCTATTCGAAAAAATGGATCAAAGAAACTGTAATAAGTTTTGTGTAAAAAATTAAATTAAATGCGCAAGGACATTTAAAATGTTGACTGTGGCGTTTGGCGAGTCTACTATGAGCAGAACACAAGTTCAATTGTGGTATAACCGGTTTAAGGAAGGCCGAGAAGATGTCAATGAGGATGGTCGTCCTGGTCGCCCGAGCACGTCAACAACCGATGAAAATATTGAAGCAGTGAAGAAAATGATTTTGGATAATCGTCGAATCACTATTAGAGAGGTTGCTGATGATGTTGGCATATCGTTCGGCTCATGCCAATCAATTTTTACGTATTTTTTAGGCATGAAAGGTGCGGCAGCGAAGATTGTTCCAAAATTGATAACGCACTAGCTGACACATCGATGCTTGTGCGTGAGTTTTTGGCCAAAAACAAACCCGTTATCATGCCTCAACCACCGTATGCACCGGACTTGGACCCTGCTGATTTTTCCTCTTCCCAAAACTGAAGAGACCGATGAAAGGAAAACGTTTTGCTACGATTGAGGCGATAAAAGAAAAATCGAAACAAGAGCTGATGGCGATACCAAAAAAAGCGTTTCGAGGATTGGAAAAAACGCTGGCATAAGTGTATTAGATCTGAGGGGGATAACTTTGAAGGGGACAACATAGTTATTGATGAATATATAAATACTTTTTGGGAAAAATAATGGTTATTTTTTGATCAGACCTCGTATATCGAAAAATCATATTTAAAAAATAAATATCATGAAATTATCTAACAGATTATAATAAACCAATTTCATTACAACTTTATTTCCGCCTTTCGCATAAACATTTTATAATCCGCTAAAAAAACAACTGGTTAAATCTGATGGAACAAAAAATTCAGAAAAATGGGACATGAAGAAAAATAATCAAACGGTAACACGGGCATTATAACAATAACATGTTAACATCAGGTTGATACAGTTCTAGTATGCTTTTTCACAATAAAATTTGTTTAAATAGGAACTGTTATCACATTCACAATACACATGAGCACTGATGATGAAAGGGTTGCGTCTTTCGAAAACAGCTGTTCTGCTCTGCTGTGTAAGTTGAATAACAAAACTAATGTTGACTTGACTTTGTGCCTTGGAATATTTATCATGTCTTTCTGAGATTTAAAATTAAAAAAAGAAAATTCGAACAATTAGCCTATAGAATTTTAATTTAATTTAATATAACTGATTAAATCGTTTAGAAGTTTTTTAAATATCAATTTGCATACATTTAAGGAATCGGTTTTTTGCTATTAGAGTCCTTCTGTTACCTACAATCGTATATTATATTTAATACAACTCCTAATACACACATTAATTCATTGATATAAAGTCGTATTGGCATCATAAACTGCATTTCTTGTCTACAGTTCCTACAGCCGGAGTTCAGAGTTGAACTTATCTGCGAACTACTAGGAACGAGAGAAAAGCACAATCATGTACCCCCCATGGGGTGTAATTTAAACTGAAAGTTTTTCAATACAATAAATATTATATTTTGTACCCTATAATAGGAATATCTTATCAGTAAATAATTCCCAAAGATAAATCTGGTTCTCGATAGCAGAATTAAAGTCACAAAAAAAAAATTAAGAAGAAATTGCTTCCTTGTTCAGGCAGCAGCAAATCTTTTTTCTAGATTTTGTCCAAATAAACATATTTTCATAAGGATTTATTTATTATTTGCTCCTACACACGACCCTAATCCGTGCCTTTGAGGTAACTATTTTGGAAATAGCTCTCGATTAAACAAAAAATCTTGTTTAATCTGCGCAGGACTAAAATATAAAAAATAATTAATAAATAAGTCGCATAAAGCTTGACGATTGAAATAATGTTTTCTGCAGAGTCTTTCACAATCACAAGCAGCATTTGCCAGATAATCCGGCAACATAACCTCTCTTCGACGACATGATCATTTGAGAAGGTGCAATAGCTAATTAAAAGAGTAAAATGTTATGAGGAAGAAAGAAAAAAATTTTTCTACTGCAGTAGTAAGCGCAGCAAAGAAATTAATTATAAAAAAACAAAGTAGAAAAAAGAAGAAGTTTGGAGTATATACATAAACACATTCATTCCAACCCTGGAACCTTTAAGATTTTTCTGATTTCAATACTAAACTATTTCTAAAATAAAAATTATGTTTGATTACCTATTTAGTTACTTTAATATTCCAACAAAAAGTTCAAAATGCCCAGCTCTGAAGGTGTTTTTCTGGTGTCTAATAACATTGAAATTCTTTAAAATATATCAAAAATATATATGTTTAATTTATATAAAAAAAATGTTTTAGCTGGTTAATTTTATATATTAAACAAATTTTTGACTGTCCAGCCCTGGAGAATTTTCGATTTTATAATAAAATTGAATTAAATTAAAATTGAATTAAGATTCATAGGCTAATTGTTTGAAATTTGTTTTTAAATCTCAGAAAGACATGATAAATATTCCAAGGCACAAAGGCAAGTCAACATCAGTTTTATTCAACTTACACAGCAGAGCAGAACAGCTGTTTTCGAAATACGCAACCCTTTCATCATCAGTGCCCATGTGTATTATGTGTGTCACCACTTATTAGGTGGCTTAGTTGAAATGAATAGTTGTAACAAATAACTTTTACACACTACATACAAATTAAAATTTTCCAGCTCTGGAACCGTATTTTGATTTTTGCTGTTTTTCAATACAAAATTTATTTCATATTTTCCAATACATTAAGACTGAAATCTTAGATTGATTTACAAGTGTATAGCTTTTTTGAGGGCTTCGGATAATCGCTTTTACCTACAAACAGACGAACATCGCTTATTGGACTTCTCTATTTATAAATTATTGAGTCACATATTAATACTGAGGAAATGGCATACGGAATGGCAAACCTATTTTCTATAGTTATAAGAGGCGGAGCAACAAATTAGATATTTTATTTAAAAAACACCGTCACCGCTTTTTTTTTGTCTAATTTAGTTTGGACCATTCTTTTTATCTTTTTCCTAATATTTTTTTCCTATAACTTTTTTCTTCTTTTCTAATTACATATTGCGGCAATACCGATTATGATCGTGACCCACAGACGATTTTCCTAGCGGTGGCCCAAAGGAAAAAATAACCGTTTAAACGATTTACTTTGTATGTTGTTCAAATATGTTTTCAAAAATTATCTGGAAAAACTCACCTTCCACCTTTCAACTAAAGTAAATGTAGATTCCCGTACTGGTTCCGCTAAACTATCCAGAATATTTCACAAACACGAAGAGGCCAAGCAGTGTTGGGCCCATGAAAGTAAATGATCTTTCTCCAACCTCATCTAAGTGACAACCAAAGAGTCTTAGACAGTGTGAATGTTGTAACTGTAGACCATCTGAGTGCCGCATTGATGTTTTCCACTCACTCCTTAATCATATTTGACAACTTAACCAAGGCAATATCACTAGCTCATTATGTGTGCTCTTGATTATTTTGCAACCAAGTCGTTATTGAACTTCTTGGGAAGTAAAGTAATAAACTGCAGAAATGCCTTAGTGTGACACTCTTCACATGTTATTTACTTACCCCCCTTATTTATAAAAATTATGAGAGTCTAATAACAGCGTAATAAAACAACATTTCATATGAAATCTGCTCTATTACACTCTTATAAGTCTTTCATAATTTTTATGAATAAGGGGGTTAGTCTTATAACTCTTTATATCTAGTTACTAATGTCAATTCCATCAGTATTTATAATGTTGAAATATGAAAGCCTCTGCGAGCACGTGAGTACTGTGTCAGCCTGCCACTAGTCAATCTTAAAGCTAATAATACAAATTAAATAAACTTTCAATTATTAACTTAAATTTAACATTTTTTAAAAAAATAAGTCATAGCCGTATTGATGTTTCTTAAATCATATAACATAAAATAATTTCAGCTGTGATATTTTAAGCTCTAAAATATGGAAAATTACAAAACAAAAAAAAATTAAATTTTATATATTTGAGTATTTGTGGTTTTACACAAAATATTTAAATTTTATTCGTGTCGATTCTTTTCCCAAATTTAAAAAAAGCAGGTAAAAACGTTATATTCGACCGGGTCGAATCTTAAATACCCTCCAAATATCTAGTAAGTGAATTTAAAATGTTTAACTTGGTGGGACAGAGTTCCTTTATATTATATCGTACGTCAACGCCTACTGAAGGGGGCGGGTTTAAAAATAGAGAATATCATGTTTTCCACAGACGAACGTATGGGCATTGCTAGACTGTCTTAGACTTCATCACTAGTCAAGAATATACATATTTACTTTATAGGGTCAAATTCTCTTTGGAGGGTATAAAAACTGTATTTTGGCGGGGTCGCTCTGGCAAGGGCTCTGGGGGAAACATTTCACCTTTGTCATAAAACCCTAAAAATAAATGCTTGGGATAATTATATACAAAATAAAATTTTATATTTTTTTTATAGGGCCATTTACAGGGCAAAGGGGGAGGGGGTAGGGCAGAAACAGGTAGACATAAAACTCTTAAAATAAATGCTTGGGATAATTGTATACAAATTTAAATTTTTTTTTTGGTAGGGTCATTTAGGGGTTGAAGGGGGAGGAGGAGGTAGGGCAGAGTAGTACCAGGTTTCGTCTCAGCTTCGTCATTAAAGCTTAAAAATGTTATTTTTAAGGAATGTAGGCTTAAGTAAAACAATTTGTTAAATGTTTAAGATATTTTTGCCTATAACAACGCCCACTAAAGTGGGTGGGGTCCAAAAATAATTTATTTTTATTTTATGGCTCCAAGTTTAAGGCGTTGGACCGTATTTGACAAAATAATATATCATTTGCTTAACAAAATAACCAAAAAGCTTTAAAAAGTATCTTGTTTTTTCTGGGTTGGTTTAGTTCTTCTTAGGGGAACTTTTTTCCCTCTTGCCCGATTTAGCCGATCTTCGAACTTAACCTGCTCTAAGCCTCAAAATATATTTGCACCAAATTTCATGAGTCTAGCTCTTTTCGTTTGAACTGAATCGTGATTTCCACAGACGGACGGACGGACATGCTCAGATCGTCTTAGATTTCATCACTGATCAAGAATATATATATTTTATGAGGTCTGAGATGTCTGAGATGGATATTTCGATGCGTTGCAAACGGAATGACAAAGTGAATATACCCTCCAAACTCTTTTTTGGAGGGTATAAAAAGTTCAAAATTGATTATTGAGGTATTTTAACAAATATCAAAGCTATAACAAGATCTCAGTGATCATTTTTTCCCTTTTTGTTTTTGTCATAAAATAAAAAAAAAAAACAGAGAAAATTTACTTGGTTTGCAGAAGGATTATTAATTCTATATCCAATAGAGCAGCAAGAACTCAGACCGCCGTGGGTACGTAAAAGTAACATCTCCACTTCACAGGAGGTGGCAAAACTGTCACCGATTCCCATCATCTTCGTACCGTTTCCGTGATATGTTTCATTCCCCATTTGGGTAATTCAACAGAAGAGAAGACGGTAATACGGAAAAATAGGAGGATGGCAATACGAAAAATTACCGCAAAACTCAAAAATATTCGGGAATTACCAAAGTGATAATAGACAAAAGCGTAAAGATCGAAGCTTCTTCATTGTGTTACCAACTTCTTTCGGCCTGAACTGGATGATGTGGACACCAACGACATGGGGTTTCAAATGACGGTGCTAGGTGCTTGTGGTTTTTTCCCAAGTCACGGTTGTAGGCCTCAAGCCCCACCCGTGAGAGTTATGGAAAACCGGACATTTCGGATGCGCTCCACCCGGAGAAGTCGTGGCGGACATTCGAATGACTGTTCTCATAATGGCATCAATCAATTGAGGCTGGTGTTGGCTGAAGTAGTAGAGCACAAGACTATGAAGCGGAGGGTCTAGAGTTAGACTCCGTACTCAGTCATGAATATTGTGTCGAATTCTTCTGATCACAATTAGTGCATGGTGCTGTAAGTTGGTGTCAGACTGTGACGAACTTAACTGGCAGCTATTGACAACATCATGTAGTAAGAGCGCAGTAACAGCACCCTCGGCGGTCCTGTAAACATTAGCTGGCGAGGAAAAAGGTTCAAATAGCTACAGAAAATTGTCTATCTTTTCATCTTTCTTCATCTGTCTTCTCAACACTATTCCCTTCGGCTCAATGGGGCCAACCCCTGAGTGCTGGTCCGAATTAAAAAGAAAATAGATATTTCAAACGAATGAAAAATGTCAGTGATAGCGATTCGCCCCTATTATGAATGGCGACGTCGACGTCACATCAACTCGACAGCAAAAAAAATAGTACTTGTCTGCAAGTTGCCGATAACAATTAATTACTTTTGACAATTTTTTAGCATTAGTTTAGGGCATATAATATCGATAGAACATGGCAATAGTAGTCAGTTGGTGTCGAAAAAGAGAGGACAAGCGACAATGTGTTGCTGTCGTCTTGATACGGGTTCGATGCCGTCATTTATAATAGGGCCGAATATTCCTTGTGTTATATTACGAATCGAACCGAAAGAACCAACTAAATTTTACAGCCCTAAATATTTATGACCATAAGAAAAAACTGTATAAACTAAGAACTTTAGAGCAAAAAGCTCATTCTAAAGTCGCGATCATCAACACAACCCTTCTTGATGAATTCCTTATACCCAGTCAAGAACTTATCTCGAACATAAAATCGCAAAAATATCATATGTTAAAGAACAAAAAGGTAAACTGATCTGTTTTCTCTTTACAGCCTGAGCAAATAAATCAAGTGCCTACTAGGAAAGACAGCACTGAATTATTTAATTATTTAGTCAGAAGTGCCCACTAGAAAAGATAGCACTGACCTGTTTAAGAATTTAATGTCAGATGACATTTCAAAGCCTCAGCAAGAGTTGCATTCATAGTTAATCCAAAGAAAGTTGTGAAGGGAAGAAAATACGTCTTAGGCGAAATATGCAATTTCCAAATGGGCTGCTCTAACTCTTACCAAGCATGTAAGTAAAAGGATTCGATTCTGCTGACAACGAAGAACCACATTGGGAACAACAACAGTTTGATAAAACTACAAAACAGAACACAGCATTGTCGTGTTGATTTGCTTGATTATTGAGGATCATCAATTTGATTCTAATTGCAACAAATACGAAACCCATTTCTCCCAAAAAAAAGCACCCACACTCACACACACACACACACACGATCACAGTTTCAAACAATTACTCTACTTATATTTACCTTTTGGCTGCAGTGCTTGCTGTTGGTGGTGGTGCTGAGTGATGTACTATTTCAGAGCATTTGAAAAGATGGTTGTTGGCTGATTATACCATAAAATAACCATAGATGATGTGATGATCATAGTGTATGGACACAGCACAACATGAAACATGACTAGACGAAACGCTGGAGCTAAACATCTATCAAGATCATCGCTGGTGAATTGTCTTTGTGCAGCTTGTTACACGCGTGATTAGTGGGTGCACATACAAAAACAAGCCAACAACATGTGGTGATCTTATTTCTTTTGCTTTTCTCAGTTTTTTATTTAATTTTTTTTTTTGTATTTCTAGGCCACGATCATTTTCTCATTCAGAGTGTAACAGCTCATGATGGCGTTTTTTTTTGCTCTTAACATTTTATGATTGTTAATCATCTTTATCTGGCTGTTTTATTGCTCATCATCAGCGATCTATTGATCATCATGCTGAAGAAGTTAATGTTAGTTTAAGATTGATCATGATGTTTTCAAATCTTTAAATACAGCGTGTGTTATACTTATTAATTTCACAATGTCCCGCTTTTTCTCAACAAGTATGACGATCAATTTCATGCAACATTAAGCGATCAAACCGTATTTGATTCGATTGAATTTCTATACGAAACTTAAATTATACAAACAGTTGTAAGAGATATTTATTATAATTCTTTAACTGATTAGAGGACAAGGATTATTTTGATACCATAGTTTTTGTGATCATGTTGACCGAAATAAAGTAACAGTTTTTTAATATTAATCACAGATAAACGCGTGTAAGTATTGTTACATTTAATTTTTGTTTGTTTGTTTAATTTTAACTAAGTGATTGATTACACAGTGCAGCAAGAAAATTAAAAGAACTGGACTTGAAACTCCCCACTCAACAACTGATTTTCACCACTATCAGCTTTTGATGCGGTCATGTATGATATTTCTCAGGCGACTGACATTTTTTGCTGTGCGTCCGCCGCAATCTTCTGCAATTTGTAATAGTTTTATACCCTCCAAAAAAGAATTTGGAGGGTATATTCACTTTGTCATTCCGTTTGTAACGCATCGAAATATCCATCTCAGACCCCATAAAGTATATATATATTCTTGATCAGTGATGAAATCTAAGACGATCTGAGCATGTCCGTCCGTCCGTCTGTGGAAATCACGATTCAATCCAAACGAAAAGAGCTAGACTCTTGAAATTTGGCACAAATATATTTCGAAGCAGGTTAAGTTCGAAGATGGGCTAAATCGGGCAAGAGGGAAAAAAGTTCCCCAAAGAAGAGCTAATACAACCCAGAAAAAACAACATAATTTTTAAAGTTTTTTGGTTATTTTGTTAAGCAAACGGTATATTTTTATGTCAAATACGGTCCAACGCCTTAAACTTGGAGCCATAAAATAAAATAAAAATATTTTTTGACCCCGCCCACTTTAGTGGGCGTTATTATTGGCAAAAATAGCATAAAAATTTAACAAATTGTTTTACTTAAGCCTACATTCCTTAAAAATAACATATTTAAGCTTTAATGACGAAGCTGAGACGAAACCTGGTACTACTCTGCCCTACCCCCTCCTTCCCCTTCGCCCCCTAAATGACCCTACCAAAAAAAAAAAAATTTTTTTATTTTGTATATAATCATCCCAAGCATTTATCTTTAGAGTTTTATGACTGCCGATTTCTGCCCTACCCCCTCCTCTTCCTTTGCCCCCCAAATGACCGTACCAAAAAAAAAAATTTTTTTTAAATTTTGTATATAATCATCCCAAGCATTTATGTTTAGAGTTTTATGACTGCCTGTTGCTGCCCTACCCCCTCCTCCCCCCTTGCCCGCTAAATGACCCTATTAAAAATAAAAAAAAATTTTTTTAATTTTGTGTATAATCATCCCAAGCATTTATTTCTAGAGTTTTATGACAAAGGTGAAATATTTCCCCCACAGCCCTTGCCAGAGCGACCCCGCCAAAATACAGTTTTTATACCCAAAGATAATTGGACCCTATAAAGTAAAGTATAAAGTATATTCTTGATTAGTGATGAAGTTTAAGACGGTCTAGCAATTCCCATACGTTCGTCTGTGGAAAACATGATATTCTCTATTTTTAAACCCGCCCCCTTCAGTAGGGCTCCACCAAGTTAAACATTTTAAATTCACTTATTATATATTTGGAGGGTATTTAAGATTCGACCCGGTCGAATATAACGTTTTTACTTGTTTATTTTTATTTTTTATTTGCTTGGACCGGCACTCAACCTTTGAATTGCTATCAAGTACCCACTGCAACACCACGTGCCGCAACCATGCAAGAAGGGGATATTAATGAGGGGACAGATGAATAAAAATTAAAAAAAAATTTGTTGATGGCATTTTATTCTCTACTTCGCCTGCGAATTTGTTTGCTGTCGTGCCGACGAAGGAGGATGAAATAATACGCTTTTTAGTACTCGGATAATAGTGCTATTGGCAGTCGGTGATGCTCAGCGACCAGCCTTCATCATTGAAACAGGCAGACAAAAACTAAATCATGGCAGATCATTTATAATTGCAGAGTCGAACCCGGCCCTGTCCCATAAGTATAAGAAGTGATACTTCAGCCAACAACACCCTCGATTGGTTGATGTTTCAATGACATCGACAGAACGATCTGCTGGCGATCATGCCCAGCAAATTATTTTGTGGTTCCAGAATGGACGTATATTTTGTTATCGTGACCCAATTGGGAACACGACGTCGAAACTCATTCTGAGCAAACACCTCGCACCAATTATTTGTAAAAAAAAAAACAACACAATTAATCCATTTGACGTTTAAAACAGCTGGTCAGGTGTGACAGAAGTGCCATTTTATTCAAATGCTTACGGTACATTTCAACAGTCATAAGGCGAATAAATAAATTATTTAGTATGAGGAGAAACAAAAAACAAATTGAGTTTAAAAATATTCAAATTTTTGTAAATTTGCTGTAATTTCTCGATATATTCCTTCCTATTGTAATTTTCTTTCCAGCCAACATTCAAAAACATGTTTCAGTTGCGTTCAATAATTTCCCACATTATTTTATGTTATTAAAAAAGAAAAAAACGATGCAATAAGAAAAAAGTTTAAAAATTCCTCGTTATTTGTTTTTTATCTCATGCATTTATTGTCTGTTGTACAGAACAAATCACGTTTTTCGACAAAAATCTTTTTGGATAAAAGAAGTTTCTTTCTTATCCCAATTGTGAATAAAAGAAAGCCACATTTTCGATAACATACATTTGCCACAGAAAATGGAATAGCAAAAACATGAAACTGAAAATAACTAATAAGAAGAGCGAAGGCATGAAAAATTATCATGTTAATGTGAATAATTACACTAGATTAAACAAACAAAAAATATAATAGGTAATAGTTATAACAAAAGATATTTTATTTTTAACAAACCATATAAAATTATCAAATAATAGAAATCTAAAGCGAAATAATTTTGAGGAGAAAAAAAGTTGTAAAATACTTTAAACAGTATTTTTTTTTGGCATCACTAAATGGACTCTGCAGTGAATTTTTTTTAAAAACTTGCACATGCTTCGATCGAAAATGGAATACAATAGTCATGTATGGCCCGCTGCAGTTAGTCGACCATGCATAGGGTCTAAGGCAGCCATTGTCCTACGAAGAAGTCAAAAATATTTTTTTGAAAGGGCAACTTTTCTTCGTACAATGGACTCGTCATTCCCATCACAATCATTTGTCGTCGCATTGCTAGAAAATTCTTTTTTGTCGAACTCAAATTTCTGTAGACACTACTCTCTTTATCCCCCTTCCAACAACCAATTTTCCCAGTTCTAGCATAATGCATCGAGTGAATAGGGGTCATCCCCTGAGAGCAGATCCTATAAAAAATTAAGATCAAATAAAAGTGCTATGTCTTTATTTACCCCTCATCGATGTAAGTCTGGAGTATACACACACATCAATTGGAAATCCAGAACCGTTCGATCTTTTAGTCGAAGAATCAGCAACCAAATAATTACCTTTTATTAAGTTTTCATTCAAAGAAAAATCAATATAAAAATAAAGTCTATTAAAATCCCTGCAACTTCGAATAAATGGATCAGAGTTTGCATAATTTCTTCTGAAAGATTTAATAGATAGAAGAGAGGAGTAGCGCGTAGGATACTGCGGAGCACATAATTATAAGCTGTATATTAGAAAAGTACAGCGAGTATTGATCTTAGTTATTTTAATATATTCATAACATTCAGCATAGTTCTACAAGATAAGGACGGTAGCTTGATAAGCGAAAGTCTAGCTTGATATGAAGGAAGACGGACAGGATCCCATTGCAATCCGCGAGGGTAAAATAATAGAAATAGTTTTTGAACTAATTCAATTGCATTGATATACATTTGGGTGATATACAGATGGGTTCTAAAACAGGACGAACAAGAGATATATCAAGTTGCTTAGTCATGTAAATTCTTTCGCCCAGCGTTTAATGAAACCAAGTAAGCATCTTGCTTTACTTACAATGAGTGTTATATGTTGTATAAAATTGAGTTCAGGATCAAGTAAGATTCCAAGGTCAGTAAACGTACAAACATTTTCCAACTCATAACTACCCAGAAAGTGCTTAACTTTCTGGTAGTTTCTCCGGTAGAAACATATAGGTGACGCGCAAAATGGAAAGGGACCTAAGGTTAACAACCGGTTTTGTTCAGGCGAGGCATTTTAAAGATTTAAATATGTGTATCTTTGGTGTACCATCACTTCATAAAACGCGCATATTTCTGGGAGGGCATGGGATCGGTCTCATTCGATGCTCAGATGTTGTCCACATCAAAAAAAAAAATTAAAAATTGATTTTTTTACCCTTGGGTCCCTTTCTCTATGCGCTGTCACATATACCTGAAGTTTTTAAACCCTCCAAAAAAGAATTTGGAGGGTATATTAACTTTGTCATTCCGTTTGTAACGCATCGAAATATCCATCTCAGACCCCATAAAGTATATATATTCTTGATCAGTGATGAAATCTAAGACGAACTGAGCATGTCCGTCCGTCCGTCCGTCCGTCTGTGGAAATCACGATTCAGTCCAAACGAAAAGAGCTAGACTCTTGAAATTTGACATAAATACATATATTTTGAAGCTTAGAGCAGGTTAAGTTCGGAGATGGGTTAAATCGGGCAAGAGGGAAAAAAGTTCCCCTAAGAAGAACTAAACCAACCCAGAAAAAACAACATTCTTTTTAAAGTTTTTTGGTTATTTTGTTAAGCAAATGATATATTTTTAAGTCAAATACGATCCAACGCCTTAAACTTGGAGCCATAAAATAAAAATAAATATTTGTTGACCCCGCCCACTTTAGTGGGCGTTATCATAGGCAAAAATAGCATAAAAATTTAACATATTGTTTTACTTAAACCTACATTCCTTAAAAATACAATTTTCAAGCTTTAATGACGAAGCTGAGACGAAACCTGGTACCACTCTGCCCTACCCCCTCCTTCCCCTTCGCCCCCTAAATGACCCTACCAAAAAAAATTTTTTTTTAAATTTTGTATATAATCATCCCAAGCAATTATCTTTAGAATTTTATGATTGCCGATTTCTTCCCTACCCCCTCCTCTTCCTTTGCCCCCCAAATGACCCTACAAAAAAAAAATTTTTTTTTTTTAATTTTGTATATAATCATCCCAAGCATTTATCTTTAGAGTTTTATGACTGCCGATTTCTGCCCTACCCCGCCTCCTCCTTTGCCCTCTAAATGACCCTATCAAAAAAAAAAGAAATTTTAATTTTGTATATAATTATCCCAAGCATTTATTTTTAGAATTTTATGACAAAGGTGAAATGTTTCCTCCACAGCCCTTGCCAGAGCAACCCCGCCAAAATACAGTTTTAATACCCCCAAAAGAGAATTAGACCCTATAAAGTAAATATATTCTTGATCAGTGATGAAGTCTAAGACGGTCTAGCAATGCCCATACGTTCGTCCGTGGAAAACATGATATTGTATATTTTTGAACCCCGCCCCCTTCAGTGGGCGTTGACGTACGATATTATATAAAGGAACTCTGTCCTATCAAGCTAAACATTTTAAATTCACTTACTAAATATTTGGAGGGTATTTAAGATTCGATCCGGTCGAATATAACGTTTTTACTTGTTAAATTTCAAATGCATTATTATCGCACCGAGAGCTCAAAGAGTTTTACATTTTCTTGAAGAAATAAATGATCACTGTAGCCATTGTAGCTAAAAAATATGTTGACATCATCAGCGCACATTAGAAGGAATGAATACCTGATTACACTAGGAGAGTCATTAAGAAGTAAAGAAAAAAAAACAGTTGTCCAAGATGACTGATACCTGAGAAATACTTTTGTAACTTATTTTAAGTTTTTTATAAGATTTTTACCGCGCAAAAAAAAACTTTTTTTTTCCAACTGTACTTGATAGAGCTGTCAGCATTATCAACAAAATGTGTCCACAATCAGGCGAATAGAGAGACAAATTTTAGTAAACCGAGTCTGTAGGAAATGTGAAAACATCTGTGCATGCTCACCCAGGTCATTGTGCGGAAAACATGTCAGTTGTTTTCGATAGTGTGAAACAAGAGTCGCCAACCCCTACATGTCGATGGTATTCGCTATAGCAAGATGATAACGGAGGCCAAAAATTTATGGCCGTGTTATCTCACGCCGTGGTGTTGTTAATTGGCCGTCATGATCATGTGATTTGACTCCATTTTTGGGGATATTTAAAATAAAAAGTGTACGTCAATAAGCCAAGAACAAATCAAGAGCTCAAGGATGAGATAATTCGGCTCATTAATGATATTGAACAACAATTATATCTCAGAGCCATTCAAAAAATATGAACCATCGGATAGAAGTATGCCACCGAAGCCGTGACGATCATTTGGCCAATATTTTGTTTTACATATAATTGTCATAGATCATTCTAAAGGGTGTTTTTTTATGAAGTTTTTTTTATACGAATCACTCTGTTGTCTGACAGCTGTTTTGACAGTTTAAAGTGACGTCTCTACTCAGTATTGTTTGGCAAATCATCATGAACAGGTTAACTCCAGAACAACGCTTCCAAATCGTGGAAATTTATTTTCAAAAACAGTGTTCAATTAAAAATGTTTATCCGCTTTTTTACCCCAAAATTTTCCTCAGTGATGAGGCGCATTTTTGGTTGAATGGATATGTCAACAAGCAAAATTGCCGTATTTGGAGCAAAGATAATCCACACGCCGTTCAAGAATTACCAATGCATCCCGATAAATGTACTGTTTGGTGCGGTCTATGGACTGGTGAAATCATCGGTCCTTATTTCTTTAAAAATGGGGAAGGACGACGCGTTACCGTGAATGGAAATCGATACAGAATCATGATCAATGAATTTTTGGTGCCAAAACTTCAAGATATGGATGTAAACGACATGTGGTTTCAACAGGATGGTGCCGCTTGTCATAATGCGGGCGAAACAATGGACTTATTGAAAGAACATTTCAACGACAACATTATTTCGAGAAATGGACCGGTAAATTGGCCTCCGCGTTCGTGTGATTTGACGCCACTCGATTATTTTTTGTGGGGATACCTGAAATCATTGGTTTACATGGATAAACCAGCAACGATTGACGCTTTGGAAACCAGTATTCAACGTGTCATTGCTGAAATACGCCCTCAAATGCTTGAAAAGGTGGTCGAAAATTGGACCTCCAGAATGACCTTTGTGCGAAATAGTCGTGGTGGCCATATGCCCGAAATTATATTTAAATGTTAAATGACAAGAAATTATCTACCAAATAAAAAATTTTTTATGGCCATTTCATAATTTGGCATGTGTTTTATTTAAATTTCAAATCAGCAAGCTCTTATAAAAACACCCTTTATCACAATATATATTAAGATACTTCTCTGACTTTTTGTTTGTTTCATTTACAATTAACGTCGTTTGGTTGAATGACATTTCAGTTGGTTACTTTTAGGTAGGCAAAAAAAAAAAAAAAACAATCCTGGAATCATCTCATTGATTTTGTTTGAGTTTTAATACCAATTAAATTTTTCCTGAATTATAAAATAGATTTAATTAACAAAAAACAAAGAGTAGTTTTAACTGCTTACTTTTATGTACCAATAATAAGTTTAAATTTTCAAGCTCTGGAAGCTTATTTTTGGTTTAGCTGATTTCCAGTTACAATCTATTTAGGATCATATTCAATTCATCAGTCCATCAATCCGGAGTCCTTAGGTTATCTGAGGAATTCAATTGAAACAACAAACTACCAAATTAAGAAAATAAAAAGGAAAAGCGATAATTTCGTTATGACTTTAAAAGTTTAGGTTTTAATCTAAGATATTTTGATTAAAGCTTCTCTGATGATCGGCATTTACAAACAATTTGTTAAGAAAGAGCCAGAACAATTAAAATTGGAAATAAGAGGATGTCGTTTTTCAAACGAATTCATACCACTTTTAAGCTAAAAATTTATATTGTGCAGATATACACTAAGATACCTTTTAAACCCTAAGTATTTGCTTACTGTAGTAGCAGGCAAGATATCTAAATATGTACCACAAAAATATGCGTGGGGCGTTTATGTATAACACACGATTTTTATTTCCTAAGATAAACTAATTGTATAAAGATAGAAAAATAAAATTGATTTATAACGAAAATTGATTATAGAAAGTGTGTTCGAGAAGCTAAACTTTAAAATTGATATTACTCGAGGTCTAAGATTATTTCAGACATAAAAGCTTTTCTGCTATATAAAGGGATCCCTAGAGCAACATTTGTGTATAGGGGCATGCATATTTGTAGAATTCCCCATTTTGTTACAGTCACCACTAACCTCTCTACGAAAATAGTATTTTACATGAATTTTTGTTGAATATGGGATATTTTCTTTACGTATTTCTTCATCCATAACAGTTTCTAAATTTGGGCTTCCAAAAGAATTTAATAAAATTTTACTGCAAAGTGGTTAACACAGGGCTCTGCTAATTGCAGAATAGATTTGCTACAACTTTCGGTTTGCGTCTTCACTCATATATATAATTCAATTTATCTTCACATACATTGTGCTTTAAAAGGTAAACATTTTAATTGCCACAAAAATTGCTCGGTAACTTAATTTATTGTTATTATTTCACATTACAAGTAAGCATTCAAATAATTAGTTGCATATATTATCCTGTATATATAACGAAATAAAGAGGCAGCACTCATTACATTGTAAACTGTTAAACAAATTATTCATTTAACTGTTTTTATTTTTGATGTGTTAACATCTATACGCGCGCTTCTAGGGCAGTAAACTATCAGTTTCAATACATACGCAAGTGTAAGTGTAAGACTTTGTTTGTTCGTTGCTTGGCAGTCGCGATTTTCTCCGGAAATTCATAGCCGATTTTATTAATTTTTCGATTAAAACGCTAGTGCGGGTTTCGACGAAGAGTTTAGGCCAAAAATTAAGGCGATCCGATATCGGCGAGCGGAGATTTAAGTGTTTTAATTCGGAGTATTAATTTGGAGTAATATTAAAAAAGTGTTTTATGTTGACCTTCGGTTTTGTCTTATGCATAGCAAAGAGAATAGTGACGTGGTTATACGTACATATATAAAAATGAGATAGCAAGACAGCAACGTATGTAGCTTATGTACAAACATAACAATGTATGTATGTACATTTGTCTGTTGCTTTGCTTTCTCTTTGTTTTTTGTGGGTTTAATATAAAATAAATAAACAAAAAGGTGTTAACACATCGCCCGTGAGTTCGAACACTCATTGATTTTTTATTAAATTCGGGTAACAATTTTAAACTTATGGCGATTTCTTTTCTGGAAAATATGCAACATTTTGTAACATTTTATTCTGAAAAAACTCAGTTAGGCACAATCTTAAAGTAAAGCACATTTTCATAAGGGATGGATGGATTGGATCAATTTCCAATAAATTCACTATTTTCAAATGCCACAATGTTACCATTTTTCATTGAAAAGTGCAAAAAATGTAGCATTATTTTTAGAAAAGAAAACTACATTACATACTTTTAGTTGTGTTATTATTGGAAGTCTTGTATCTACTTTTATTAATTTCCTTTTCACTGTCATTTATCGATTATCTTAAAGTCTTCAATGGTTAATAATTAGCATTTATCAACCTTTGCTTATAATAACATTAAATTATTTAATTTATTTTTATGGGCAATATTTTCAGTCACATTTTAACAAGATTTCTAATAAACACGCACGATATATTACATCAAAGTTGTCATAGAAACAAAAACCCATCCTAACAATTATGACAATGTTGTTGCTCTTCATATTATTTTTGGTCTGGTTTCGATTTTCAATTTTTTGTTTTTGCTCTTTATGAAAAATGATTGCAAAATATTTCTTGTAACAAATTACATAGTTTCGTATCTGATTGACCCAATAAAATACTGAACGAAAACGAAAAAAAAAAAATGGAGGGGAAATAGCTGCAACTACTTACTGGTCGTACAAATCGAGACAGACTACAACGAGACAGATTAGAACATTGTCAAAATAAAGAAAACAACGAACACAATAAACATAAATTTAAAGGGCCAGTTAATAACTAATGATTATGTCTTTGCCAACAAGACAGCAAAAAGAATTGAAATTGAAACTAAAATTTTAAGAACGAAAATGGCACGAAATGACATTTTCCCTTTAAATTTTAAAGAAGCAATAGCTGGCAAAAAAATAAATAAAATAATAACAAGAATTGTCTGCATCATAATTATTTTTCAAGCAAAACACAATTCCAAACATTCTGTCCATTTGCTGCAGTTAAACAAATTCATGCGCAGCTACCAACAACAGTTTTTGGGGAAGAACCATGAAAATGAAAATTATTCCCAAGATCATAAAATATGTATGGAAAATGGTTAATCATACAATATAACACAATTTTAAAAATACATAAATCTTCTTATTTTGCTTTTTTTTCTTTAAATATATATTTAGTATTTTTCATTAAAAGTCTAGTCTGTGAAACCACAAACATCAGTAAGTCATTAGCAAATGAGCGAAAACTACTGACGCCTTAACTTCGGCATTAAGATGAAAAACTGCAAATTTTTAAAAAAATAAATATAAACCCTTTTTCTCTGATTTGTTAAATAAAAAATATTTTAAGTTAAAACCTATTTTATAAGGCAGAGCAGGGAAAGAGTGACATTCGCGGCAGGAATAATTTAACAAAAAAAAATTTGGTTTTTTTGCAATTAAATGGTTGAGGAAGTTGTAATTTAAAAAATATATTCAAAAAGTTACTCCTTTTAAATAAAACACATTTCCCGTAAAGGTTTTTTATTGTTTAAATTAATTTTTTTTAAGTATTTTTGTCGAAAATTCGTATTGCTATATTAAATTCAATTAAGATTTATAGGTTAATTCAGAAATACATTGTAAAAGTTCCAAGGCATAAGGGAAAGTCAACCTCAGCTTTTAATTATTTGCCTTACACAGCAGAACAGAACCGCAGTTTTCGAAAGCCACTACCCTTTCATCATCACTACTCATGTGTATTTGTCATGTGGCTCAGTTGAATTTAAAAACAGTTTTTATTTATACAAATTTTATTAGGAAATTTCATACGATAACTGTATCAAATCGATGGTAACACACTTTTATTTAATACCCGTGTTGCCGGTTGATTAGCTCCTTCATGCAACTAACAGTTTTTTTTTGTTATCTAAATTCAGTTTCTGCTTCAGAACGACAAGATAAAAAATACGATTCCATGGTTGGACAATTGAAGCTTCTTTTATTTTTGGAATATTAAAATAACTAAATAAAATTGTTTTTTTTTCTTTGGTAAGCAATCATATTTCGCATTTTGGAAAGAAAGAAATTAGTATTGAAAATCAAAAAGGTGAAAATAATGGTTCCATGGTTGAAATTAATATATGTATAGGGTGGGCCATCTATAGGTATAAATTTGAACCACCGGTTATGTCAAATCTGACTATACTTATATCTTTTTATTCTGCCACAAAATTCAATATATAATCACCACTGATCGAAATGAATCGAACTACCATTGAAATTTATTTTCGAAACAAACACAACTGTCCGGAAATCGATTTTTGCAAACAAATAATCGGATGAAGTTCATTTTCATCTCGGTGAGTACGTCAACAACCAAAATTACCGTATTTGGGGCTCAGAAAATCTAAACCTGGTCTTACAGAAGCCAATGCACCCATTGAGTGACTGTTTGGTTCGGCCTGTGGAGCGGAGGCATCATTGGCCAATATTTCTTATAAACTGAGGACGGCGGAACCATTGCGGTCAAAGGAGGCACCACAGGTCACAAGCGATTTATTGCGTCAAACGTTTGATGGCCGATTAATTAGCCGAAATGGTGATGTCACTTGGCCGCCAAGAAGCTACGATTTGACACTGTTGGACTAATTTGTGTGGGGCGCCATTAAAAACAAGTGTCAGGTCGACAAACCAGAAACAATTGAGTATTTGAAGGCCAACATTAGTAATGCCATTGCCGAGATACAGCCCTGTATACTCGAAAGTGCTCGAAAATTGGCCCGACTGAATGGGGTACTATGAGGACAGCCGCGGCAGCATATGAATGAAATAATACTCCATTTCTAACCGCAACAATTGTACTTCACAAGAAAAATATTAATTTGGAAAAATAGTTTTTGTTTTATAATATTTTTAAATGTAAACTTTTAAATGGCCCACCTTTTATATATAATTTGGATCTTTCTGAATACAGAAGTCATTTTTTTGTAAGACCCAGAAAAGCCAGAGACTTCAGTCAGTCCCATGTAAATTGCATTTGAAAATCCGCGAAATACAGTCCCAGAGCTGGAAAATTAAAAATTATTGATAACAAATTTTTGTTAATTAAATTTATATTACACTCGAGGAAAAATTAAATTGGTAATGAAAATGAGGCAAAATCGAAAAGACAATTACAGGGTTGGACAGCTAAAACTTTTTTTTGGTACATAAAAATAACCAACTACAACAATGTTTTTCTTTATACTTTAAACATATTTTGTTTTTGAAAGAAATTCATTAGAAATCAGAAAAGTGAAAATTATAGCTCCAGAGCTAGAAAATTTAAATTTTTTTGGGATTTTAAATTATCAAAGTAAAACTAATTCTTTTTGTTGGCAATTAAAAATATTTTATATTTTAGAAAGAAAGAAATCGCTATTGAAAATTGGAAAGATCAAGAATACGGTTCTAGGATTGGATTAAATGTGTGTCTATGTATATACTCCCGACGTACGGCAGTGAAGAGTACAAAGAATTTAAAAAAATATAAAAAATCTGTCTCAAGAATGACGACATAGACGTCATATCAATACGACAGAAAACAATTTTAATTTCTTGAGTCTTTGTCGACAACAATTGACTACTATTAATACGCTCTATCAATAGTGTATGCCTTAAAGAATACTAAGATATTGTCTATTGCAAGAAATTGTTGTCGACAACTAGTGATAATTTTTTTGCAGTCGAGTTGACGTGACGTCAATATAGTCTTTTATAATAGGTGGTTATGAAGACGTGAAGGAAACATGGAAGAGATAGTTTTCCGGCATTAGATGTCTCCGGAAGGGTTGGATGTAGTACTAATAACCGTTTCTGCTGGTTTAATGGCTATGAAAAATATTCTTAATATCCCACTCTGATACATAAATAGAATGTAATCACATTCATTTATTAAATAAAATTAAAAAACAAGTAAAAATGCTATATTCGGCTGTGCCGAATCTTAAATACCCTTCACAGATGTAATTCTTTTCGTTTAAATTTTTCGGCTAGGAAGCTATTTCTAATACCTCTGAACGTCTTTCAAATATATTAAATATGTTTAATTTACAAACAAAAAGAAAAAATCCGTTTCATGTACCTCAAAAAGTTCTAATTGTCCAACCGTAGAATCGTCTTTTAGATTCTTTTGGTTTTTAAAACCAATTTTTTCTTCCTGATATATAAAGTAGGTATAATTTGTCATAAAAATCAAAAATAGCAAGTTATATGGTTACTTTAATGAATCAGAAAAAGTCAATTTCCAACCCTGCAACCGAATTTTTAATTTTTTGATACTAATTTATTTTTTTCTGAAATATAAAATAGGTTTAATTCACTAAAAACACAAAATTTGGAATTTATGTAGGTACTTTTATGTACCAAAAATATTTCGATTTTCCAACTCTGGAAGATAATTTTTATTTTTTATGCAATGCAATTCTTAGTGAGGTGTAACATAGTTTTGCTTGACAATAAAATTTTAATTTTTAAACTTTTTGGTCACTTTCATGTACCATAAAATATTTCATTTGTCTAACCCTGGAGTCGAAATTTTGATTTTTTAAGATTTTAATACCAATTTTCTTCTTCCTGAAATATAAAACAGTTTTAATTAGCAAAAAAAAAACAACTTCAATTGCCTTTTTGGTTTCTTTAATGTATATATTTATATTTACATTTATATTTATAAAATATAAAAATATATTCTTTGTATTTATTTTTTTCAAAAAAGATTTAATACCCTCAACACTCTGTCCTACTGATCGACCATTTATTCTATTGTGCTATTTAACAGTCAGTTTGCTTGTGTTTCTTTTTAGCATGATCTGTCCGTTTGTCTGTCTGATTGCAGTTTCTAAATGTCTGGCACACGATCGTCGTTGCAAGAAAATATCGACAAAGTCATAAATTAAATATTTGCTAAAAATAACGAAAAAAAAGTATCAAATAGCAGGAAACAAATCAAATCGTATGAAATCAAAACATGAAATAATTTACACCATTCAGAATGAATACAACAACTTTGGTCAATTGCTGTTGTTGGCTTTGAATACTTTGCAGTTGTTTTGTAGAAGTTACGAACTGCCAGATTTCTTTTGCTTCGGTTTTTATCTGCTAAATGTACACAGAGACGACCGAAGGGCATTTTATGACTACCAAATAACGAGAAGGTACTACTAAAAGCAGCTATTCTATTTTAACTATTACTTTTCTAACTCGCAATAATATTTTGATTGTTTTTTGCCCAATAAAATCAGAGGTGGTTGTAAGAAAATTCCCACTTTTTTCTTCTTCTTCCTCTTATGCTGTTGTCAGTCTTAAACGATCAATCGTCACAATCACTTAAATGAATATGAAAATTGCAAGGGTTCAAAAAGTGTTTCTTTTATTTATTTATTTTATTTCGATATTTTTTTTCGGTGCGGTTTTTATAGCAGCGGTTTGCTACGAGTGCGACCACTGCCGTTGCTACTGATTATTGATGTTGCGGTTGTTGTGCCATTTTGTGCGGTTTTTACATTTAAGGAGTGCTAATGATTTATAAGGAGTTTGAAAAACTAAATAAATTATATTATTACATAACAATGTGTCACCAAATAAAAGTGCACATTTGCTCCATTTTTTTTATTTATTTTTTTTCAATATATACGTAATAACTAATGTAAATTTTTATACTGTTAAAAAATATGATTAATAATTTTAACAGTAAAATGCATCCTGGCAGGATACAATTTGCATTTTTGTCGAGAGATTTTCCTTAGAATTTATTATTGCTTTTTGATTTGAAAATTATTCCTACGGAATCATATGGGTTCAACTTATTCTTCTCACTCACTAATAAATACTTTAGTCTAAAATTTCTTAGGTTAGATATACCAGCCTGTTCCTATCGCACAATTCGATTAAATTCGAATATAGAATTTATTCCATATTTTGGATTCCCTGAAAAGGAAAAACTAAAAAAATATTTTTAATAAAACCATTTTTCTCATCATTCAAGTAAATGAAATTAAAAAAAAGGTTCAATCGGAAAAAGTATTTCCTATTTAAATTGAAATTAAGATTGATAGGGTAATTGTTCGAAAATGTGTTTTTGAAACTCAGAAAGACATGACAAACATTCTTAGCCACAAGGAAAAGTCAACAACAGTTTTAATTTTCCAATTACACCGCCGAGCAGAACACCTGTTTTCGAAAGCCGCTGCACTTTCATCGTCAATATCATGAGCTCATTACTGTTAGTCAGCACTTGGAGGCTAAGTTGAATATGATAGCAGTTTTTATTTATTAAAATTTTATTAGAAAATTTTATCAAACCGAACTTTTAATCACTGTGTTGACTATTTTCTTTATGTCCCATTTTCTGAATTTATTGTTCCATTGTATGCTTTTTTGTTTTCTGAGATATGAAAAATACGGAATCCACTGCATTTCCGAATGGAATCGGATGATTATTATGGTATTTTTATTCTGCGGAATAAATAAAAATCACAAAATAACTTTTGTGAGGAACTAATAAAGAAATATATTCTGAGGAATAAATGAAAATCAGCAAATAATTTGCAATTGTGGGTTTTTTGATATAAATTCAACAAATAAAAATGTAACAAGAATTACTTTCGTGTACTGATTGAGCACGTATCACTTCTCATTTATTTTACTTTTTTTAGTTCCAATTTGGAAAATTATCGTTATTTGCGGTCTCTGGAGACATTCAATGTAAGTTTAATTAATTAAATGCAAATTGAAAATATACCGGACCACACACACTGTATTGTATCTACTGATTTTTGAACAAATTCTACCGATTTGTTAAAGTCAACTGCCGAGGAGGTGCATTTTCCACAATTAATTCAATAATTTATATCCCCTTTTTCAAGAACATATATTTCCATCCACTTAAAATTAATCAAGTAGCAATGAGTACCCTTTAAATATTTAGAAGCTTCAAACATTTACGCTGAAAATAATCAAAGTAAACTAAATCTAAATTGACAAATATTTAATCACTTCTCTAATGAGTTAAGAAACTACTGCCAACTAAATTTCGAACGGAAG
This sequence comes from Linnaemya tessellans, assembly GCA_951800035.1. Taxonomy (NCBI): domain Eukaryota; kingdom Metazoa; phylum Arthropoda; class Insecta; order Diptera; family Tachinidae; genus Linnaemya; species Linnaemya tessellans. Next base: position 27,820,614 of record OX637534.1, read on the forward strand.
ATTGATAAGCTAACAAATGAAAATTAATTAAATTAAAGTTTGATTAAGAGCTTAAGGTAATTAACAAAATGTGACAACTAAGTTAACAGAAGTTGGGTAAATAGATGTCTTGCAAACATTTTAAACTAAAACACAAGCTTTTTATGCAAGAGAAATTGTTTTGGCTGGCATGTTACAAGACGTTCACTAAATTGAATTAATCAATAACTTAAACTTAAAACACTGTAGGTAATTTAAGGTAGCAACATACACATCTACTCATTAGTCAGTCCCCTGTAACGACTACAGCGCAAACCTTACATTTCTATCAAACATTTTGTTCAACAATGTTGTGAGCCACTCCATCCATCCACACACTCACACAAAATATTTAATTTATTTTTAACTGTCTGTCTTTATGTATAGCGTTATATTTCAGATATCTGTTAACGGTCCTTAACCCTTTCTGCCGCTAATTTTAGCAAAGAAAAAAAAATATATTTTCAAAAATAAAAACACGTTAATAAAGTTCTTATATACTCGCATCCAGCCAAAAAAATAATACAAAAACATTAATGAGCAAAAAATAAAAAAATGCACTCTTAAAAATTCCCCACCAACCAACACATTGAAACAATCTTAAACATGCAGCAAAACAACAACAACAAAACTCTTTTACTCCCTCTCTAATAACAGCCTGGAAAAACACTCAAACCTTTTTAATTTACAATTTAGTTTGCCCCCAAAAACTGCTCAAATATCTAAAACTCAAAGCAGGTTGTAACAAATTTTGTGCTCCATCTTTTTTATTCTCTATAGTTTGCACTCAATAAGGGGAGCAGTTTTTATTTCTCCGCTGGAACAGTAACCATGGCAGACTGAATGTCGTCAGTCTTGGCTGCAGATTTTGTTGTTGCTTTAACTTTGAGCGTATTTTTTCCAATTTGTATGGTTTTCATCAAATGCACTCGTACTCTGGCAGAAGTTCGACGAAATGTTGTATGGGTTGGAGAACCGTGCAAAATATTTCATTTATTTTGCTAAAAAAAATTGGATTTTTTTTCTTTTATAAAGTGAAAAATATTTCAACTCCAACTGCTTGAATATAAAATGTCTGTAATAATATTCGCTTTTAATATTAAAATATGAGTATTTGCCGTCGGAAGTTTTGTTGTGTGTTCTTTGTCCATTTTCATTTTCCTTTTTCTCCTAAACTTATCACCAAATGGCAAAATGAAAAAAAAAATTAATTAAATAAATGAATAGTCTTATTATGATAAAAAGAAAAATATAGACGCATGCAGTTACATACATACACACCTACAGAGAGATGTACATAAATTAAAGATTTGTAACTTTAATTTTAAAGCCAGAATATTTTAGACAGCATTCGATTTTTTATATGGGAAATATGCTGAAGCAACTGCAATAAAATGTTAAATATTTTATGTTTACACCAGGCTTTAAACAGACTATTTTAAATACACCGAAATCAGAGGAGTCAGAGAGCAAATAAAAGATTTTAAATTCAAGGCCTGTTCAAAAAATAAGGTGAATTTTGAAACCTTGTGGGCGGCGTACATTCCATTGGCACTTTTTTCTGTTGGTACACTCGTCCCGAAAATATGAGTACAGTTTCATCTACTTAGTTCTTTTATTAGAGCCATGAAAATTAGCAGAAGTCATTTGCCGATTTCGGCTGTTTGGAGTGGATTTGGATGGATCATTCCATATACATCACTGTCAACGACAGGCGCAATAGGTCCATTATTACCTACATCTTTTGGCCAGCGGTACTTATTTGGACACCAACGATAATCATGAATAATTTTTCCCTCGAAATTTTTAAATTTTCCCTAAAATCGCAATCATGAAAAAATTCCCAGTGAATGATTTCATGCTAAAATTAAATTTCCCTTATCGTGAATGATCTTTTTCCCGCGAGTTTTTGATGTGTTAACATCTATACGCGCGCCTCTAGGGCAGTAAACTATCAGTTTCAATACATACGCAAATGTAAGGTGTAAGAGTTTGTTTGTTCGTTGCTTGGCAGTCGGTATTGAAAGTGATTATTGGGCGATTTTCATATAATTTTCCCACGCGATTTTCTCCGGAAATTCATAGCCGATTTTATTAATTTTTGGATTAAAACGCTAGTGCGGGTTTCAACGAAGAGTTTAGGCCAAAAATTAAGGCGATCCGATATCGGCGAGCGGAGATTTAAGTGTTTTAATTCGGAGTATTAACTTGGAGTAATATTAAAAAAGTGTTTTATGTTGATCTTCGGTTTTATCTTATGCATAGCAAAGAGAATAGTGACGTAGTTATACGTACATATATAAAAATGAGATAGCAAGACAGCAACGTATGTAGCTTATGTACAAACATAAGACAAATGTGTATGTACATACATACACATTTGTCTGTTGCTTTGCATTCTCTTTGGTTTTTGTGGGTTTAATATAAAATAAATAAACAACAAGGTGTTAACACATCGCCCGTGAGTTCGAACACTCATTGATTTTTTTTCACTTTTCCCTTTAATTTGTTCACTTAGTTGGGGACTAGAGTAGAATATGTAAGTATTTTCTATTATAATACGAATGTAAGAATTTATAAATTTTATTTTAAGGGCAAGATCTGTTAATAAGTCACAAACTGATATACAGCAACAAATCAATTGCCTGCGTCTTTGCAAAATTTGTAGCTCCAATTCTAAACATTAAGAGTATTTTTAATTTGTTTTCTTCGGTTTCCAAAATGTATCCAAATTATTTAACTACCAAATATTTAGCCATACTTTTTAAAAAAAAATTTTAAATTATAACATAAATGTAAATTTTTGCAACACAAATTTATTTAATTTATCATAATGTTTTCAGCTTCTTCGCTTTTTTACATTCACTGAAAATTGATAGCGGTAATAATTTCTCACGGGAGATTCACGATACCATTTTTCCTCTCGAGTGGAATAAAAATTTCACGTGAACAAAAATTCCACTTGTTATTCACGATAGGGGTGAATATGTGCGATTTGAGAGCATAATCTACTCACGCGATGAGAAATGACTAAGGAAGTTCTAGACTTTCTTTTTCTTGTGAGGTTTTCTTAAGTCGCAGTTGCATACGATTAAATTACAAAGCACATGTGCAGAAGTAAATTTATGTTATCTACAGTAAACTTGTCTTTAATATTCATTTTCATATTCATATAAATTCCGATGAATACATGTCAACTATTGCACTACTTAAATAGTTAACTACAACTTCATCCCAAGAGAACATAAGGGGTACATAAGGGGTTACATTTACCACATTTTTTACTCAGACACTTTCACGCAAAATGCTATGGCTGAGTCTAGATTTTGGCACTCAGAGAAACTAAGCTCTAAACGTATGACATCTATTTTAAATGTGCCACTGTGCCTTAAAATTTTAGTAAAATTTACACTTTTCTTTACTCGCAAACATTTTTGCAGATAATTTCAAAATTTATCCCATGAGAACTTTTTAATCGAATAAAAGTTCAACAAAAAAATATAAAAGAAGCTAAGATTTATATGTAAAATGATAAAGCCAAGCAAAAGAAATCAGAAAATAAAAGTAGACTAAATCAAACTTTGAACTTCATGAAAAGAAAAATTGCGTGTAATTTATATATTAATCATACGCACGGTGCCCCAAAAATCTGAAGGTTTGCTAAAACTTCAATTGCTTGATATTCGATCTATATGAATCACCTTATAAATCTAATGAAACTACAAAAAATAAATAAATAAATAATTATCTTGTGATTTACGGGATACTATCAACTCGTTCTATTCGATGAATTCTCATTAAATATTATAGAGCATGGCCATAAAAATTTCCCATTTTAATAAATATTATTATGAATGTCAATAAGAATGTGAAGTTGATCCTCTAAACTCTCCGATGTAAATTTTCTTTTTTAGACTTTTGAAGTGAAAGTTTACGTTCTAGAAGCACAGTTCAACTTGATATCTGTAATAACTCATTGGTGTTGGCCCTGTAAGATCGGATAATGCCTTAAACTAATGTCTGCATGAAAGAGATCGCATTGGCCGGTAAAAAAATAATGTTTTTCTATTTTCTAATAATACACCATCATATATGTATGTTGTGTCAAGTAACGTTGTACACTAATAATAACATTTTTAAATTTAAATCCGACATCTTGGTATTTATACTAAAATACATATTTTTATTTGTTTGTATGAAGTTTACTTTTCGAATTGGAGCCACTGCCATTGAGTGTATATATAAAAAGAAGATTTTTAAATAGTCTTCTATTTCTTACACAACAAATTTTAAGAGAAATAACAAAGCAGCACTTGTTTTATTGCTATCAGAAAAAGTATAAATGCAATTAACAGACACTTTTGAATGTTTTTAAGAGTTCATAAAAACCAATTATTTTGGGCAAATCAACAGAAAAATTCCTATTAAATGATATGTATTTCATCAACATCGAGGGACCATAAAATACTTAAAAATGTACCAAAAATTTACTGAACTTTAAAAGAAACTATCTGTTGGACATCTGTACTATTTATGCATGTACATGTGCATGTGTACATTGCACACAATATATGTTGATACTCGGTTTTTTAAAAGCACATATACGAATCTATAAAATCTGCTCTATTCTTAGATAGAATATGGACGAGATCTTTGTAAATTTGTTGTTAAAGCCTGTTGTAATATAATATCCGCGGCATTTTAATATTTACCGATGAATAAAATGAATGCTTAAACATTTTCGAATTTACAAAGTTATGTTCGAATTTTCGAGGTTATGTTCGAATTTTCGAACATAGATCAAATACGTGTTTATATTTAGGTCGTTGCTTGTTTCATATAAATTACCGCTTTTTCAAGGAAAATGTGATCCATTTACCTTGGGTCTCTGTTAAACACATCTTCGTCTAAGCGAACAAAGCTGCTTGGAAATCGGTCCAAGCTAAAAAATAAAAATATTTATTTTTCAGCACAAGCTACAAAGTAGCATTAAAATGAGCTGTGGTCTTGTTATAATTGAAAATTTCAATTTTTAATGTTTATAAAAAATTTTTGAATTAATGGGAAAAAAATTTTAATAAAGTTTATCTCCCAACCCTTGATAAAGTCAACAAATAATTGACGAAACGTCGAGAAAAATGAAATAAAACTTGTTTTATTGTCATTAAAATAACCTAGGCCTTATTAGCTCATAATAGAGATCACACAAAATATAAATACATATTTAAATTTACTTTTACAATTAAACAGCGCCCTTATATTTGTATTCCACAGTACATGACAGAAAATCTTTGCGGACCGTACACAGCACTGCTTTATTCAAAGTAAAGCATTTTTTAGTTCAGTTTAACCATACGAAATATGGTGGACATAAATTCAAATCCACTACAGAATATTATCGTTGGTAGCTGATTTTTCAGTGGTCCAACAACTACCCGAATTATTTACAAATCGAAAAAAATTTATGCCGCTATATGCAAGAGTAAACTGTGCAGATGTGTGCATATTTACATGTGTATGAGTGAATGCCTTAAGTGCATCGTTTTTTAAATTCGCAACTGCAGTTGCTGGTGTGGCGATAATGATGTTGTTCATGCTGATGACGACGATGACATCTACAGAAAATTTTTTTTCTCTCTTTCATGCGTCGCGTATGCTAGTACATGTGTATGGATAAATGTGTGTATATATTTCTTGTTCATTATTGTTGTTTTTCTAACAATGTCTCTTAGTTTGTTGTTGCTGTATGCATCTTGTAGATTGTTGATACTGCACACGAGTTAAAAAATTTATTACTTGTTTGTTGTTGCTGCTGTTTTCCTCAACCTAATGTTGATGTTGTTGTTGTTGTTTTGGAGCTGTCAGAAAATTTGTTATTTTGCTGTTGGAGCACTCAAAATATTATATGTACATTTAATACCAATACACGTACATATGTATGTATGTAAGTGTATGTTATGCATATGTTTGTTGATGTGTGCATAAAGCTTTTATGTATATGATATTTTTATTATCTTTTTTCATGTGAATATGTATGCGTTGTTGTTGTTTACGAGTACATATTTGTTAATATTGTGTGTTTGTTGTACTCGTATATATTTTTGTGTTGGTTGTATGTGCTGTTGATGTAAAGACCATACCAATGAGGAGCTCCTCCATGTTTTGACTCCGCCTTTTACGTATTAATGATCGTTTTTCTGTGTACGAAATAGATTTTTCAAACGATTTTAATACGTTATTTCGTTTAATGTATTAATTGATAGATAAACTAAAATTCAATCAGCTTTAAGTATCGATGCAAATGTGAAGGTAATAAAATTTGATAAAAAATGCTGGGAATACGAGATGAGTATGTGTTACATACTTAATAGTTGTCATATTCATAAAAATTGTTTTTGCTTTCAAGTTAATATTATTTATTAATATTTTAATATTAGAACATTTTTGAATTATATTCAGAAATATTGCATTTTTGTATTATATTCAGAATAGCCATAACAAGGGTGATAACCATAATAATAGTGACTACAACTACTTTTTTTTTCATACGTTATTACAATAAAAAAAATACACATTTCAGAATAAAAGAGTCGACACAATTGAAAAATTTTAACTGATCAAATTCTTGCATAAATATTAAAGTTTGATAACAGAAATTTTTGGAAATATCTTATAAATCATTTTATGTATTACACATTTTTTTTGTATTTTCGAAACAATATTCGAATTTTCGAGCATAGTTAAAGCCTATGATTATAACATAATTTCTTCGAAATAGAGCTGCTAAATGGCTGTTAACCTTATTTATAAATTTCTTTTCGGTTGCCAGAGCCAGATTTATAAAACATAAAAATTATTTGTAAATAAAACACAACTGTTATTACTATTATATTTTGGTGTATTTTAATATCTTATAGAAAATACCATTTCTATTCTCTATTATTTTTTCCTTATACCAGCGAAGATTATTTGGATAACATCCACTTTTTATAGGGTTTTCTTCTGTAGAGAAATATTAAATTTTCGAACTTTTCAATGCCGGTTTTCAATAATAGGTCTATTTGGAAATAATGAATTTATCAGATGGTAGTGTAGCACAGCTCGAAAGGATTAATTCTTCAAGTAAACTCTTAGCAAGCTAACATTAAAAAATATATCTAGAAAAGTTGCTAAATTTTATTACTTAATTATTTAACGTAATTGACAGGAGAAAATATGAAAGGATACTGTCTGTAGGACCAGGCCTGTTAAATTGCCTATATTTAATTAATATCAAAAAAGTATGACCCGGATACCACTGATAACAAGATCTGAAGACAATTATTTCTTATTGCTTTTGCAAAAAGTAGTTTTAGTTGCTAATATTAGATACAATTTGCTAAAAATTTAAAACAAAAGTTACTGCTTAATTTAAGTTCCAGCACAGAATTGTAACACACATTTAACCCAATTTGTTCTTTGCCTTCTACAGTTCAGACCAATTATTTAAGTTAACTTAATTTAAACAGACCAAAAAAGAAAATAAAATTATTTACAACCTCCCATAAATCTTTTGCGCTTAAACTCGGCAACATTTTTCATATCTTCAGCAACACAATAATAATGGTAAATAGTAGTGATGCAGCATAGTGTAGTGTTGCATGGCTAATTTTTGATTGTTTTGTTTGGCAATTTACATATTGAATTACTTCCTCACACGAACTGAACTCATAAACAGAACATGATCGGAAAATTATATGAGAGCTTATAAAACACGGCAACAACAAAATAAATGGAGTATAAAAACAAGAATAATATTTGCTTTAGAATTGTTAAGCCAAGAACAAATAAAAACACACGACACAAGTACGTGGCTGGCTTATTGTTAGTTGCAACATACGGACAAAAAGAAAAAAAAGAAGGATAACTTTTATAAAGAAAGATCAACTTTAAAAGCAGCAAGAAATTTTTAAATGAAAAGTATAAGAAAAGATCAACATCATCAAGTGGCGCTACACGATGTTGCATGAAGAAAAAAAAAATAACAAAGAACATTAAAAAAACTAACCAATGTTGAGTAAGTGGCATCACTAACACAACGCAACAGACATACAAGGCAACAGGCACACTCACTCACACACAGCCCACAAGAATTGTTTGGCCTTCTTCCAAAAGTAACGATTATCATCCATTATGAGCTTTTTCCTCTTATTACCATGACGACTGGCCAACTAGTAACAACAATAAGTCCTCGTATATGGACTTTAAATACAAAAATTTAAGCAAAAAAAAAAACGATGAAGTGCAACAAATAAAATTGTTATAAAAATGATGCTGTTGCTGCCGCCGCTGCTGATGCTGATGACTATACTGATGTGTTTTAACATTGAAAATTTAAATTTATACGTATGCGGCCGTGTTTGTTTGTGCTACATTTATTGATTCTCTCGATATGGTTGGATGTAGGGTGCGATCAAATGTTAGCCATAAAAATGTTTATTTTACTACGTGACCAATAATTGCAGTATTCTATATATGAATATGTTGGCTGTTGATGCAAGTACGAGTATTAAAAGAACAAGAGCTTTTCACATTTTATTCCATACTTTGTTCCTTTATCATCACAGTCTACACCCCACATGCCATATTGACTTGACTGGTTCAAGAGTCAACTGGCTGCATGTTGAAATTATAAAAAAAAAAATCATACTGCTATATGAATACAACAAAAACTAAATACTTTAAAGAGGAGTCTTAATACAAATTTGTTGTATGCAACTGTTATAATACAATAATAATGTATCTTACATGCAGATGTAAAGTTTCTTTTTCTTTTAATGTGTTTTGTTATAAAAAGTTCAATTGACTTGAATTATTTTGGCTTCATTTTAATATCATTGGTAAAGGGTAGAAAACAAATTCTTTGTAATTCGTAGTTATTTTTCCAGCATTAATGAAAATGTGTTTTTCATTCAACATTAATGAAAGTGTGGTTTTAAGAGTTGAAAGCTTCGTTGATGTCACCAAGACTAGCCTTTGCTTTAGATCTGTGCAATGATTGTCAATTATATATTTCCGAAAATCTTCCACGACAATTTTTTCCGTAAGCGGCAGCCTGTTATTCATGTTTCAACAAAAGCTATACTGGGGATTCACATGCAACATATACTGCAGTTTGAGTCTCTTCTGGGTGCATCAAGTATATTTTATCATTCTCGGTTAACATTTTGATCAGATCATAGTTAAAGATCTTTTGTCCAATCATAAACACATTTATGTATTTATATTTTAAGCGCTAAGGGCTAATAGAAATCTTAACCTCTGGTTTTCATAACTCCGCAGAAGATATAAATATTTTAAGGACTTCATACGCTGATTTAAATTCTATTACTCAAAGCACTTGGAAAAATTAATACCATATATTGGCAGTTATATACATTTAAAAACAGTAGAATAGAAGAATGGCAATAAATTTGTTTTCGAGTAAAAACTGCTCGAATAAAAATTGTACGAATAATATCTAATTGTTCAATAAAACATTATTCGAATAAAAGTATTTCAAAAAAAAAAAAAAAATGTTTTTGAATAAAAATTATTCAAATAGAAATTATTTAAAAATTTATTCGATTATTCGAATAATTATTCGAACAGTTATTCGAATAATTTGGAGTCACTAAAAATTTTGAACAGATACTATTATTAGTTGAATACCAATTTTTCGAAAAAGTCATTACGATAACAATTTTTTTCTAATAAGAATTTTTATTCGAAATATAATATATATTTAAATAGATATTTTCAAACATAATTATCAGAGGAATATTGCTTGGAATAAATTTATTTGCATAAAAATAACGGAGTAAAAGTAAATATATAATAAAATTCTATATATGTAAATAGTAAAATTAATCAATTAATTTTTATTCACATAACAAATTCAAAGAGATATTGTTATTATTCGAATTAAACTTACTCGAGAAATTCATTAAAATAAATTTTTTTTACCAGTATTATTAGATAACCATTAATATAATTATTAAGAAATTATTTCAAAAATAATTATTTTTAAAATTTCAAACATATAATATTATTATTTGAACAAAAATTATTCGAATTAGTGACTGAACTTATTTTTTCAAATATATACTTTTTATTCGAAAAATATTATTAAAACGGACATGATTTAAGCATAATTACTAGGAGAATACCACATAGCATTAAATTATTTGCTTGATATTATTTGAACACAAATAAATCGAATAAAAATATAATTGATAAAATTTATTCGAATAATGTTTAAACAAAATATACATTTTAAACAGAAGTTATTATTTGGAAAAGAGCTATTCGAGGATAAAAAATATTGATCAAATAGCTACTTCCGAATAAAATTATACAAATTAATCGAATAGAAACTAATCGAATAAAAATTATTCGAATAAAAATTATTCGAATAAAAATTATAGTAACAATAATTAATTGAATACAAATTTGGCCTTAGTGCGGACATTTTCAAAAGTAAAAATTTTCAAATATAAAAGGTCAATGCATATTATGGATTTTATTACAAATAGTTTTTATTAAAGTTTATTGAATTTTTTAGTTCAGTTTCTTTTATTTTTCATGCTTAAAGTCTTTTTTTGTAAATTCATAATTAATTTAATTGTAGGAAATTCAATTTCCTATTGATCAATCCTGATGATGTTAACAAGTGGTTAATAAAATATTAAATATATATAAAATTAATTATAATTTTATAAAATAGCGATCTCAAACTTAATAAATTAAGAAAAAAAATCATGGCAAATATTTTTATGTGGTATGTCTGTCCGATATATTACTGTTTAAGAATAACTTTACGGCCTTTTTCATAGAAGCGACTCCACAGATTGCTTCTGGAAAGATTTAAGTTTAAGCCTATTAATACGCCAATGGTCCCTTTAACACATTTTAAGTTGAGACTGATTTCTACCAGTTAAGAAATTTATGACGATAAGTTTTATAGAATATTTTAAGCTATTCGATTGCTGTTCAAGTTTACTTTTAGTCATTCTAGAATAATATCTTAAAATTTCCCTCTGCTTCGAATTATTCCTTTGCTCTTAACCAATACTCACATTCGAATATGTAGTTCACCTTATGGGAGTTACATATTTTATTGTTGCAATTGAGTTACTCTTTTTATTGTTCGCTTTTGTTTTTGCTGCAGTTCCTTAGATTCGTTTGCATGGTCACGTTTTAGATCAAAAACAAATTTAAATAATGTTTAAGTACAGGTAATTTTGTTTATTTAAACATATTTTTTATGGCGGACTTTTTTTATTTTATGATTTAATGTTAATATGAATGTATCTCTTTGCACAACATATGTGAATTATTTAGCAAAAAGGGCAACAGAAAATAAAAAAATTCCAAGCTGTAGATATTATTTTGATTATATTTTAAAACGTGAGTTAAAAGGGTAATTTTAAAGTTCAATATGTTTGTTTAGCCTGTTGCGGATATTTTTTTTATTTACATTTTGCTTTAAATAATGATTTCTCAGAAAAATATCGTTACGATTTGAAATTTAATAACTTGAAATACTATAAAATTTAATAGATCACAATTCTATTGGAGTTTAATGCTATAATATTTTCCAATAAAATGTTGCCTAAATTAATGAAAATTAAGATCAAATGATCAATCGTAGTGATAGTTTAAGTATATGTATATTGAGCAGGTAAAAGTGCTATACTCGGCTGTGCCGAATCTTAAATACCCTTCACAGATGTAATTCTTCTTTCTTTCTTTCTTTCTTGCCAAAACAGAAAGTAGGTTTAATTAAAAAACCAAAATGATCGGTAACTTTTATATATAAGAAAACGTTTAAATTTTTCGGCTAGAAAGCTAAATGTTTGGCTTTTCTTCTATCTAGTACCTATGAACGTCTTTCAAAACTATATATAATATATATATTTAATTTACAAACAAAACTAAAAGTCCGTTTCATGTACCCCAAAAAGTTCTAATTGTCCAACCGTAGAATCGTCTTTTAGATTTTGTTGGTTTTTAATGCCAGTTTACTTCTTTCTGATATATAAAGCAGGTATAATTCATGATAAAAATCAAAAATAACAAAGAAAATGACTGCTTTTATGAATCATAATATGTCGATTTGCCAACCCTGGAACCGAATTTTTAATTTTTTTAATACTAATTTAATTTTTTCTGATATATAAAATAGGTTTACTAAAAACACAAAATTTGGAATTTATGTATGTACTTTTATGTACCAAAAATATTTCGATTTTCCAATCCTGGAACCGAATTTTTAGTTTTTAAGATTTTTAATACCAATTTAATTCTTAGCGAAGTATAAAATAGGTTTAAGTCACTGAAAAAATTTAAAATTGGGAACTTATATGGTTACTTTCATGTACCAAAAAATTTCGATTTTCCAACCCTGGAATCGAATTTATAATTTTTTGATACCAGTTTAATTTTTTCTGAAATATCTAATAGGTTTAATTGACTAAAAGCAAAAAATGTGGAATTTATGTATGTACTATTATGTACGAAAAATATTTCGATTTTCCAACTCTGGAAGTGAATTTTTATTTTTTTACCAAAGCCATTCTTAGTGAGGTGTAACATAGTTTTACTTGACAAAAAAATTTAAATTTTTAAACTTTTTGGTCACTTTCATGTACCGTAAAATATTTCATTTGTCCAACCCTGGAGTCGAAATTTTGATTTTTTAAGATTTTAATACCAATTTTGTCCTTCCTGAATTATAAAACAGTTTTAATTAGCAAAAAGAAACAACGTCAATTGCCTTTTTGGTTACTTTTATGCAGAATAAATATTTGAATTTCCCAACCCTGGAAACGAAGTTAAAATTTTTTTTACCAATGCAACTCTTAATGAGGCATGAAATAGTTTTATTTAAGAAAAACTTAATATTTGTAACCATTTAGGTCATTTTTATATACCACAAAATATTGCAGTTATCCAACTCTGGAATCAATTCAATTTCATTTTTTTTTTAATTTTTGATACCAATTTTGTTTTTCCTGAACTAAAAAATAGTTTTAATTAGTAAAAAAACAACGTCAATTGCCTTTTTGGTTACTTTTATGTATAAACAAATATTTCAATTTTCCAAACCTGGAAGCGAAATTTAAATTTTTTAAAATTTTCTTTATCAATGCAAATCCTCATGAGGTATAAAGTAGTTTTGTTTAAGAAAAACTCGAATTTTGCAACCATTTTGGTTATTACATGTACTACAAAATATTGCATGTACCAAAAAAATTTAATTTTTACAACCCTGGAAACGAAGTTTAAATTTTTTTTAATATTATTCGTGCTGATTCTTCTCCCAAATTTACAAAAACAAAAAGTTCAAAATTGATTATTGAGGGGTTTTAGCTAGTTCCTATGCGCATTTCACTGGGGCTAATGCAGATCATCAGGGAACCTTTACCCAACATTTCTTAGATTAACTAAAGATATTATTTTAAACTTCGACTCAATTGAATCAGAAGTTTAAGTAAATATCAAAACTATAACAAGATCTCAATAATCAATTTTACCCTTTTTGTTTTCTTTGTCTCTTACACCATTAAATTACCTATAACACATGAAATAACACTGGAAACTTGTTTTGAAAATTACATATATATTAAATTCGAAGAAACAAAATAAGCTATTTTTTTATTAACAACAGGATTATTTTTTGTATAAAAATCGTGTCCTGTTACAAATCAGGAAAATATTTTAGAAATTAGGCCTTTAAAATTTAGACTTAAAATAGTTAAACTCCTAAACTGCTTCTCTTATTGCACTTTGTCTCGATTGACTTTAATCTTCTACAAGAGTTTTCAGTTTTATGCTGACTGCAGAACAGAAACTTAAAAGAACAGCAATAAAACAAAAAACAAAAAAAAAAAGAGACAATGTCCGTTAACCTCCAGGGATGCGGAAATTGGTCATTATGTATGGCGGCGTCCGTAGCAGCAGTGGCTGGCGTCTAGTGTTGATATACTACAGACACACAGAATTGCTTTTCTTTTTGTAATGCGCGTCTAGGACCTTTAAAAAGCTTAGATAGACATGTTTATCCTCGCTGACTTCCTGGTGTCGTCTGTCTACCTTTTGTTTCTGATGCTTTGGTTTGCTGCTGCATTTTCCTGGCTACTCGCAAATTGTTTGTTTTTGTTTAAATGGTTTCATCTTTTAAAAGAAAGAAGAAAGTATAAAAGACTTTTAAAGAAAAGTGTTGGCATATTTGCACGTGGTCTTTAAGGCCACAAACGCAACTTGGTCAACAATGCAAACGGCTAAAAGCCACACTTTCTTTTACATGAAAGCCGGCAATATTAAGCATGTAGTTTTGGCCAGCTACGCTCTAATATTTAGCTGCTGCAACAGCGGCCACTATTGTTGGCACTGCAGCCATTGGCTGAGTAACTGCTGTTGTTGCGGCTGCTTTTGTTATTGTTATTGTTTTTTTTTTTTAGCTGGCCTCTCTCTCTTTAGTTAAATGGCCATAAAAATAAACTACCATTTTTCACACTTAGTTTTGCATTCTTTCAGTTTTTGTTGCGTTTCTGTTTGAGACCGAAATGCGAAATGAAATAAAAATCATTTAATAGCCAGTGTTTATGGTCGTGGTGTTGGCAGCAAGTTTAAGCAACTTTTTTAAGTAACACAAAAAAAAACAAAAACAAATTAAATAAAAGCAGGCATTTAGCCCTCTTCCCATCCACTTTTAGATCTTGTTGCAATTCAAAGTCAAGGCGAAATCATCTTATAAAATAATAAAATCAGTGTGAATCAACACCATTAGCAGCTGTTGCAGATCCAAATGCCTTAAGGGTAACAGCAGCAGCAGCAAGAGCAACAACAACAAAACGAACATTGATTTTATTTTTTACGACGGCCTTTTGATTTTTTATTTATTTTTTTCTTGGTCTCTGTTAAGGCAATGACCAGCAGTAACCTAAATTTAATTAAACAAAATTTAAAACGAACTGAAAGAAAGTTTCGTAATTTGCTGGAAATTGCTCTTCAATTGAAATTAATTATTTGCAGGAACAAAATATACGAATTGAATATTTACTGAGCTTCCCGTACAGATACGGAACTTTTCGTTTGTTTTCAATTGTTAATTCGCACAATGTGGCAGTTAAAATTTATAAATCACACTTCTTAAGTCTCATAAAACATTAAATTGTAAAAAATAGTATACAAAAACTAGGTCAAGTCAGTGATAACGATGTATATGGAAAACAAAACAAATTGTTGTTGTTTTCGACAGAAATTGTTAAGTAACCCAACAGATGGAAATTTACAGATTTAAAGTGTATATGACAAGCAAAAACAAATAATAGAAATATTAAATATTTTTATTGTTTTCCATAGTAATTTATCAATTTTTGGGACGTTAATTTCAGCCAAAAAAACTTTTTTTTGTTAATTTTTTCAACGGCCTTAAGTTCGAATCTGCATGACTGCAAATGATTTTTTATTATTTTATTAATAAATGAATTTGTTCAAATTCTTTTTAATATTTTTTTAATATTTTCATGTGTATTGTGTTTGTCACCACTTATTAGGTGGCTTAGTTGAATGTGATAACAGTGATGAGCACTGATGATGAAAGGGTTGCGTCTTTCGAAAACAGCTGTTCTGCTCTGCTGTGTAAGTTGAATATAACTGATGTTGACTTGCCTTTGTGCCTTGGAATATTTATCATGTCTGTTAACACCACAGCCCGTGTAAATCATTCTAAAGGAAAAGTGGCTCATCTGGCATCCCGGGTTTGATCAACACGATATTCGCCGGAAGCCGTCGTGGCAACGATCGGCGGCAAGATGTTAGGTGGCGGTGTGTTTTTGCTTTTTTTTCTCTCTTACTTTTTACTGACTTGCTAAACGTGAAAAACATTCGGCTAAATAAACGCAAACCAAATATTTATTTCAAACAGAAAAAGGGGTTTTTTTTATTTTATTAACAACGAGTTGGATTGCTTCAAAAAAAGGTTGGTGAACGCGACAACAATGTCTTTCTGAGATTTAAATTAAAATTTCGAACAATTAGCCTATAGAATCTTAATTCAAATTTAATATAGCAATATAAAAATGTTCGTTAAAATTCTTACTACATACAAATTTAAGCTATGGCTTGAGCTACCCAATAATAAAAAAATTGGAAAAAACGTTCACATGTACTTAAGTATAAAATTCAAACCAAAAAAGTTTGACTTAGGTATGATGGAACAAAAAATTCAGAAAAATGGGACATGAAGAAAAAATAATCAAACGGTAACACGGGTATTATAACAATAACATGTTAACATCAGGTTGATACAGTTCCCGTATTCTTTTTCACAATAAAATTTGTGTAAATAGGAACTGTTATCACATTCAACTAAGCCACCTAATAAGTGGTGACAAACACAATACACATGAGCACTGATGATGAAAGGGTTGCGTCTTTCGAAAACAGCTGTTCTGCTCTGCTGTGTAATTTGAATAAAACTGATGTTGACTTGCCTTTGTGCCTTGGAATATTTATCATGTCTTTCTGAGATTTAAATTAAAATTTCGAACAATTAGCCTATAGAATCTTAATTCAAATTTAATATTTCAATTTTCTTAGCAGATAATTAGAAAACGTTGAAGTTAATTATGGAGACATTTTTAACTAGTTTCTATTACAGATAAAAATAAATAAAATAACAACATTCATTCACTGCAACGCGAGATCTGGCTTAAATTTTGAAGAATAATGTCTAAGATGAAAACCCCACCGAACTGTATATTTTTCTGGATGTGACGGAGTCAATAGACACCCCATTACATTGTTTCCGCTACATTAGCTGCAATTTCATTTGCTATAAAGTTTTCCCATAAAATATTGGATAACTATTGTAATATTAATCAAGCTAGTGATCGTTTTTTATAAAATTTAAGTTCTCATAATTTTTATTCAATATTTCGTTAACAGCTTGTTAACATCTTCAGGAAATAAAAATTATAGTAATAATAATTACAATAAACTGATAAGGTCAATAAAAACAAATCAATATTGGATAACTTTTGATGTGTAAACATCTATACGCTGGGGGGTAAAAATATTTTTCACAATACAATCACAAATTTAGAGTAAGATCAAATCGGTGTGAGCTATATATGAGTGTATTAGTGTAATCATACGGACATCAAGAAGTACAGAGAAACTTAGCAGCTGCATAGAAATACACTCAACACCATCTTTTGTGCAATAGACTTGTTTCCAAGTACGTCATTCGCCCAGTTCTGACACGAACCTCTGATCAAACCCATATAAATTACATAGCTTTGATTAAAGGTTTTTGTGAAAACTAAGTAAATGAGCTAGTTGGACACAAGTCTAGTGTGCAATAGTAGTAGTCGTACATATGTTATCGTAGGCAAATAAAAACAAATAATTAAATGAGTAAAAAATATTTGGTTTTAATAACTTTTAAAAGGATTTTTTGCACTTTTAATAAGAAATGTACTAAAACAAAGCAAAATAAGGAAAACAAAAAAATTAAACTTGCCAAACTAAAAGTCTTCTTCGTCTTTGAGATTGTCATTCATACGGACAACAAGAAGTACAGAGAAACTTAACAGCTGCATACAAACACCATCTAGTGTGCACTACTAGCTACTAATTTTCATTATCATATAATTGTGCTAGCGCTGTACAGCTCGAAAACCATTACTGTAAAATAACTACATGCATTACATTTGAGTAAACAGCTGATTAATAGCTTTTTCATTACTAGATGTTTACACATCTCCCCCGTGATCGGACTCACACTGCTTTTTTTACCAAATACTGAAGTATCTGATGGTCTCGTGATTTTATTTCCTGCACCAAATGCGTCTTAAACGGTTTGAACCTTTGTTCAACCGGATAGATCTCTACTCATGTTCAACCGGATGGATCTCTAACTCCTGCAGCTGATGACGTATAAATAATTTTTGATTTTCTTCATATTTTTCATTTATAGCGGCGACATGCCTCCGACGTGTTGGTTTTATTGCATCATTCCGAATACGTGGCAGGAATAATATGCACTTTGCGATACATGGCTCTTAAACCTGATCTTTTGCATGAATTACTTTTTCGATTCATGCTAATTATCACAGAAAGAGCAGATTTTTTATTATTTATTTTTTTGGTCCAGTGAATAAAATATGTACTATGTTTTGCACTAAAAGAATAACTTTTAAATATAAGCAAATATGTATAAAAAGTCACTGAGTAAATAACTTTATAAGCATCTCCTTAGAACCAAAAAATTAAAAATGTCCAACACTCCGTTTTAAAGTGAATTTTTAATTTCATCCATTATTTCTGATTGACACGTGTTCTCAGGTCATATTACTTTTTGTTAATGGCAATACTCTAGTATAAGCAATTTGTACATATTAACGGTTCACGAAGTCATTGCTATGATTTTTAGAAAATTGATGACTCTTCGATATGAAAATGAGACACTTGAACTAAATGCATGTTTGTGACGATGACTAAGAATGAGCTTTTTAATTTAAGATCTATAAATATTGTGATTTAGAGCACGTGTAGTCTTATAAAGCACACAAAAGAAATTATAATTTATTTTATATAAAAGCAATAATATTGCACAACTAACATTTTCTTAGGTATGCAAATGAAAACGTGTAAGAACGTTATTTTCAACAGTTTCGAATTTGAAATACCCTACAAATATTTGGTAACTAAAATAAAAATAATTAAATCGCTGAGTCAGAGTTCCTTTAATAGATTTTTCTGACCAATTTTAACACTCTATTTTGACAGGTTTACCCCGGCACGGCCAGTAGGAGAGACATCTCATCTTTGCAGTAACATCTTAAAAAGTAAATTTTTGGGGTAATTAAGTGCAGAAAAAAAATATTTCTTGGTAGAGTCATTCAGAGGGCAAATGTGGGTAGAGGAGTTGAGCAGGGGAGAACATCTTGCCTTCGTCGTAAAAGGTTAAAAATTTATTTATTAAGGAATGTAGGCTTAAGGAATACACTCTGTTAAATATTTGCACTATTTTTCAATGTAATATGTTACTTCAACGCCCACTAAAGAGGGCGGGGCTCAAAAATTAATCCTTCTGATTTGCTGGCTCTAAGTTCAACGCATTTGACCATTTTTGACATAAAAATATATTATTTGCTTAACAAAATTACAAAACATCTTAAACAAGCAAAAGTGCTTTATTCGGCAGTGCCGAATCTTAAATACCACTATATTATTATTTAAAATAAAAAATCAAAGGTTGAAAAACTAGAACAATATAAAATTTGTAACCATTTTGTATCACTTTCATGAACTACAAAATATAGCAGATGTCAAACCCTGGAAAATAATTTTTTTTTTAAATTTTAATACCAACTTTATTTTTCCTAAATTCTAAAATAGTTTTTATTACTTCTATGTACAAAAAAACAATTTCTTGCACTTTCCCATCCCTGCAATAATTTTTTTAATTCTTAATACAAATTTTATTCTTCGCAAAGTATGAAGTAGGTCTAATTAACAAACAAAAAAATAATTGGTTTTTGCTAATTAATTTTGCGTGCAAAATAGTTGTAAGCTTTCCAGCTCTGGAACTGTATTTCGGATTTCAGTACCACTCTATTTAATTTCCAATCCATCAGTCCAAGAATGAAGTCTCTAGATCTTCTGAAAACTTGGGAAAACCGTACAGACAGACGGCCATTGCTCATTCGTCATCGCTATTCATAAGGATCCAGAATATATATGCTTTATGACATCCCATGTTAATATTGGGGAAATTACACACGGAATGACAAACCTGTATATACCTCTTCACTTTTCTGTGAAGGGTATAAAAATTAATCTGTTTTCTTAGAAGTTGGTTTAGCTCTTCTTAGAGGAAATTTTTTCGCCCTGGCCCGATTTATTCCATTTGCGAACTTGACCTGTGCTGTCCCTCAAAATTTATCTATACCAAATTTTAGGCTCTTAACGCTTGGACTGTATGGTGTTTTCCGCAGACGGATGGACGCACGTGACTAGATCGTCTTAGATTTCATCGCTGATCAAGAATATATTTATTTTATGGAGCCTTAGAGGGATATTTTGCTGCGTTACACACGGAATGATAAAGCGAAGATACCCTACAATTATTTTTGGAAAGTATAAAAACCTGACATATGGCGCCTAAAGTTATACTAAGTTTTTGTTTAAATAACTAAAACTCAAGGTATGTTCAATATGTGCAAATAAATACATGGCGTAGTAAAAGAGATTTATATATTTTTATTAATATATAAAAAATTTAAGACAATTCTTCATTGCTCCTATTATATTTTAAATAAGTCTGTATTTTAAGCAGATTTTTGCTTTTATAACTAAAACTTTTAAATCCATTAGCAATAATCTTTGTATATCAAATGTAGCCGGTTGTCATAATCATAAGAAATTTATTATTTCAATATTTCAATCCAATTCCCCCGACAACTTCCATCCAAACTGTCATAACAGTAGAAGAAAAATATTATTGAATATGTGAGTAATTTTACTCGAAAAAAAAACAATACAGGAAAACTTAATAAATAAAAAAATATGTACAAGTATATTTATTCGCACATAAATGCACTTTCTAGGTTTGCTCCTCCCTTGGCTGCTAATATATTCCACATTTTCAAGTTTTAACTGATACAAATCGAACCCAAGCAAAGTTATGGCAGCAGGCAGCATGAGGAAAAATGTTGCAACATAAATATTCAATTGAAATTTTGCTACATTTTTATCTTTTTCTTTTGGCTTCAACAACAATTGTTATACAACAAAAAAAAAAAAAGGAAATAAAAAGAATTGACATTTTTTATTTTGCAATCAATAAAGTGTGTATGCGACTGACTACAACTGAGATGTGGACACCCTCTAGTGCTCGTTCCACTTTTTGTATAGATAAAATTGCTGCTGTTTTTACAAATCCATGTGTCTGGGGGTTTAAGGCCAATAACGGAGTGTTTTTTTCTCTTACACTTTTATTGCTCCTTCTTAGGTGAGGGTATGAGAGTGTGTGTGTATATATGTATGTGTGTGCGTGTGAGGGGGTATGTATGTATATGCGTTTGATGTATTTTTTTGCACATTTCCCAACAACCAATGAAAATTGAGAAAACTGTTGGCAAAATTTTATTTTTTCTACATGATTTTCAAGTTTCTCTTATTTTGTTTTTCCATATTGCTTTCAATACATACTTTGTGCATACATATATGCATATGTATGTATGTGTGTATGTGGTAGATGGTATTGAGAAAAAATGTATTTTTCAAGCCAGTTCAACTCGTATATTGTATATATTAAAATATATTGCATACTTATGTGGGAGTAGTTTTTGCGAAACAGAGAAAAGTTTTATTGAAAAACAATTTGAACAGATCTGAGAGATGAAATTCAATTGATAGTTAGGAAAATATTAGCTAGAAATAGACGATTTCAAGTACAGACTATCATTTATTGTTCATGTTATTGTTTGTCTTGCGACCAAAATTGTAGCATAATTTTTGGAGTGTCTTTAAGTAGTTTAATTGGAGTATAAGCAAAAGGCTTTGCAATTTGCATAAGTTTGTCTTTGCTGAGGATTGAGTTAATCTAATATGCTTGTATTTCATTTCGGCTCTCGACAAATCATCAGGAAACTTTTAAATTCTAAATTTAAAATACTTTTTTAAAAACTGTCAAACAAGACATGAAGGAAAAATTATTTATTTTGATTTGTTGTCCGACAAACAGTGCTGGCTTATAAGTGGATAACATTTCTTGTAAAATGACAAAATGAAGCACTTTAATTTTGTAATTAGATTTAATATACGAGGTCTGTTCAAATATTAAGGTGAATTTTTATATATCGCGAGTCACTTAAATACGATTAGCAAATGTCTCGAATATAAATTCACAGTTTTACACATTGTGTTTGCGTCGATTTTCTGCTGTAAAGGATATGCAAATCAAAGAATTTTCATAAAATTTTTTATAAAAATTGAATTAAGGACGCAAAAGTACTTGAAATATCAACAGTGGCATAAAGTCATTGTACTCTGAGGCAAACAAATTTTTTAAATCGGTACAAGCTTTTCAAAGGAAGTAGATATGATATGTATGACGACGCGCATTCGGAACGGACCAATACATCGACAACCGATAAAAATATGTAGGAAGTGAAGCACTTTGTCATATGAGAATCGTGAAATGAGTGTTAGAGAAATTGCTGAGAATTTCGGCATATCGATTGGATCATGTGCCAGTGAAGTTCATTCAACAATTAAGATATTTAAAAAAAAAAATAAAAATTCGTCGCCTGACGACCAAAGAGAACACTGTAATCATGCTTCAACCAACGTATGCACTAGATTTGGCCCACTGTGCCAGTTTGTTTTCCTAAAAGTTGCAGAGGGCTTAAAAGGACAGCATTTAACGATGATTGTGAACTTAAAACCCGAATCACATACCCAAACTGTGCATGTCAGACCTGCTTTCACAATTTTCAATAAATAGAAATTTTTGAATAAATAAAAAATTTTTCAGAAAAATAAAAATTCTTAAATTCAATTAAGAGTGGCATGCTAATAGTTCGACATTTTTTTTAAACTCAGAAATATGTTATAAAAATGCCAAGGCACAAAGGAAAATCCACATCCTCTTTTAATTTTTAGACTAACAAAGCAGACAAGAATAGTTGTTTTCGAAAGCCGCTACACCTTCATAATAAGTATTTGTCATGTGCCTTAGTTGAAAACTATAACAATTTTTATATTAAATTAAATTAAGATTCATAGGCTAATTGTTCGAAATTTGTTTTTAAATCTCAGAAAGACATGATAAATATTCCAAGGCACAAAGGAAAGTCAACATCAGTTTTATTCAACTTACACAGCAGAGCAGAACAGCTGTTTTCGAAAGACGTAACCCTTTCATCATCAGTGCTCATGTGTATTGTGTTTGTCACCACTTATTAGGTGGCTTAGTTGAATTTGATAACAATTTTTATTTATACAAATTTTATTAGGAAGTTGAGTACGAGAATTGTATCAAACTGATGGCAACACTGTGTCAATTCCCATGTTGCCGTTTGATTGTGTTCTTCATGTCACATTTGCTGAATTTTTCGGTGCATTTTATTTACGCCAAACTTTTTTCTTTTATACTCACGTACATGTGAACGTTTCCATTTTTATTGTCGAGCCAGTATTTTAAATTTGTATGTAAGTATATTTAATGAAATTTTTATTGCTATTTATATTTTAAAAAGACCCTAATTTCTCGAACATAACGTTTCAAACATAAAAACAAATTCCTAAATTAAGCCTTAGTTATATATATTTTATTATAACAATTTTTTATTAACTTTCCCCCAATATTAAAAAAAATCGTATTTGTGAAATATGGCAGTATGCAAGCCTAAATTAAATTAGAGTGCAGAACATGATTCATAGTTGTTTCCATTATTTTTCAGAATCGAAAATGAAGATGAAATGAAAGAGAACACTATTATTAGCGGTTTTCTAAAATGATCTGGCAAGGCTGTCAGCTGTTAAATATACGTCATCAAAAGTGTCATTTCCCTTTTATGAATATGGATCATTTTGAAACCGCAGAGAGTGCCAAAACTGTTAAAATATACTAAAAATAAAATGACTGAAACCAATTTTCGAACGTTATGAGGGGATTATGATCGTCATTATCGACCTGCTGCGCAAGGAATTAAAACTACTAAAGAGAAATTTTGACGAGAGGGGAAGTATTGCAAATGTGCATCATCGCAATGTTCGCACTGCCGAAAATATCGCTTCTATTCGTGCAAGTGTAGCGGATAATTCGAACTTTCCGATTGCACGGCATTCAGTAATTTTTATTACGATAACCGTACTTTGCTTTTATTGAATCTTTAAAAGTTACTAAATCGCACCACAGGAATTTTGCATATTCTGCAGCACATTATGACGTATCTGACATTTAGATTTGCATCTCTATCCAAAACAAAGTTCTGATTGGGTGCTGGACCAAATGAATTTTTAGGAAAACATTTTGTTTAACAAAGAAGGTCCTTTAACACTCAATAGTTACTTTATAGGGCTTGAAGAATTCAGCATTGATTGTGGAAAATATATTTCATTCGGAAAAAAGTGACTCTGCGCATTTTGTATTGGAGATGACGTTGACCGGTACTTCTTCGAAAATGATGCTGGAGGAATATTGCCGTCATTCCAGACCGCTTTGGCAGTATGATTTTTGGTCTGGAATTGAAGATTGTAAGATGTCCGAGCAACACAACACGATTAACTTTGGCTTAATCATATGGGTGATTTTATAAACAGATGTGATTTGAAAGCATATGGTTTTCGGATTCTAATTTGCCTGACTGTTACTATTTCACTGAAAAATTAGGATGTCTGTTTAGTTTTAAGCGATAAATAATTTTTTTTATTTTTCCCTATTTCTTTCGAATAAAAAAAAACTTTTAAAATTTTGTATGTTATCAAATTAACTTAAATATCCAGCCAACCCTTTATTTAGTAATAAATAGCAAGCTAGTCAAACATTGACCCTTGTTTAGTCTCATACCACACTTTCATTCATTTATTCATTCACTACTTCGATGCAGCAAATTAAGTAATTTACTTAGAAAAAAACAACAACAACAATAACCACAGACAAAGAAAAAAATAAACAATCCTGCAAACTTGCGCCCATAAAATGAAGGTCAATCAATAATCGTAAAGGTCAGTCTGTGGCTTAAACATTAACTAAAGGAAAGAAGGCATAAAATTAAGGAACAAACAAGGGTGAAACTTTTCATACCCATCGACACAACAAGCGCAAACCACTACTTCTCTTTTCCTAGTTTTCTTTTAAGCAAATTAGAAACATATTCAGCGACAGGGTAGTTCTGATGACGTTATAGCAACAGGCACGCGACCTACTGGCGTACAAATTATATATTTTATTAAAAAAAATAAAAAATGTTTTCTTTCAATAGGTCTTTTTTTAAACAAAAAAAAAAAAAAAGACTGCCCGCTTTGCAAAAAAAAAACACAAGTTGAGAAGTTTTTAAGCAAATATAACAACAAACAAGGCCTTGGTCAGCATGTTACGACAGGTTAGGTTTGGTTTACATTTTACCAAAACATTTTCTTTAAATATTCCATCATCCAAATTTTATTATCGTTTATATTTAGACTTTTTCAACAGGAAGTGCAATTTTATGTATAAAAAAAACAAAACGAAATTTTATGGCACTTTAAAATTTTTGACTTTTTTTGCCTGATATTCAAGCGCATGAAATTATTTTTTGAAGGTCATAAAAATTCTTTGGCGAAATTTGATTAAAACCAAAAAAAGTTTGCATAAAATCCTGTCAAGTCACAACGACATTCAATTGCCCTTTTTAGCATAACAATGAGGTTTGAAAAATATACATATATAGTTCCTTCAAAATAAACTTTAAAAATAAATATTATATATAAATAGTTTGTGGTTTCTATATGAATTAAAAAGTTTTTTGAAAAACTTCTTAGTTTTTTTTAATAGAGAGTGCGTTTTTAGTCCTTAAACAAACTGCTTAAAATGCCTCCCTCCGCGGTACGATGGGTAATTTGGCGATAGTCTACACCTTGAGGAAGCTCTTACTGGGGGAGAAAGCTACACAGTTTCCCAGATAGCTTTGCCGATAACCCATAAAACTTACGTGTTTCTGCCCAATATCTGAAATAACACAGCAACAGGAGGGCATTTAAAAAAAATCAATGAGTGTTCGAACTCACGGGCGATGTGTTAACACCTTTTTGTTTATTTATTTTATAGTAAACCCACAAAAAACAAAGAGAATGCAAAGCAACAGACAAATGTACATACATACATTGTTATGTTTGTACATAAGCTACATACGTTGCTGTCTTGATATCTCATTTTTATATATGTACGTATAACCACGTCACTATTCTCTTTGCTATGCATAAGACAAAACCGAAGATCAACATAAAACACTTTTTTAATATTACTCCAAATTAATACTCCGAATTAAAACACTTAAATCTCCGCTCGCCGATATCGGATCGCCTAAATTTTTGGCCTAAACTCTTCGTCGAAACCCGCACTAGCGTTTTAATCCAAAAATTAATAAAATCGGCTATGAATTTCCGGAGAAAATCGCGTGGGAAAATTATATGAAAATCGCCCAATAATCACTTTCAATACCGACTGCCAAGCAACAACAACGAACAAACAAACTCTTACACTTACACTTGCGTATGTATTGAAACTGATAGTTTACTGCCCTAGAGGCGCGCGTATAGATGTTAATTTAAAGAAGGCCATTGTAACTCTCGTATGCGTTTTGCAGTCATTAATCTTGCTGATTACTACCTGGCTGCTGGCGAAATGCCAGCACTTTTTTGGAGAGGGTTTATGAAAAGGCGAAGAAGAACTGAAAAATGCGATGACGATATGGGTATCGCTTTTTTTCGATTAATTTGACAGACTGGAACATGCGAGAATAGGTTGAAAATTGAATGATAATTCCGTATTGGACTCTGATATCCGAAAAAATACTTCTTAAAACTACACAAAAGCAGGGATTTTTCTCAATTTTCTCATCAAAATAAATTTTGCAATTTTTTTTTTAGTTTTACGAAACTTGCTGTACGTTTATCTGTTGCAATTTTTCACTTATTTTATTTCATTTTAATTCGTAATTTTGGAAGAAGAATTTAAAAAATTTTTGAAATGAAAAAAATCGTGTTTCCGGGAATCTAATTTGTTTCGCCATCAATTTTTTTTTTTTTGGAATGGCACTCAGGGAAAGAACGCTAGCCATTGTACAAGAACTATAAACTATTATAAGTATATGTAACAAACGCTACGTTAAATGCACAACTACCGCCTTCATATTAGAGGGCTAATAAAATGGCTCACCCTTAGAAAAGAACAAAGAATTTTTATTGCCAAAAAATTTTGCATGTTTCCACAATTGGTCGAACATAAGAAGAGATTTTATTTTTGCTGCTTCAATTTTGTATAATAATTTGTATACGCGTGCTTTTTTCGTCTACGAATGCTAAACGTCTAGTAGCCGTAGTCGTGGTAAAAGTAGTTACTGGATACAAGTGCCCTAATAATATGCATGGTAACTGCTGGAGTAATATTTTCCATGGCTGCTAGTTTCTTTAGCTAGAAGCGTTACTTTTCCTTCTTCATGTTTCTTTTTTTCTTTTGCTATTTTTATATTTTTACGAGGACCCTGGCAAAGGACAATCAACATGCAGTAGACTTGTTGCGTGCTTTAATGAGGCCACTTTGTATTGTTTTGTTTAAGGTTTTGATATGCCAAAAACATTTTGCCTGTCTCTCTCTTTCTTTACTTGTGGCGCTGTATTTGGGATTTTTGGAAAAAAAATCTGTTTGGGATTTGCGTATAATTTGTATTGTTGCTATTAAAATATTTTTGCCTCAAAGCAGAAAAGTGGTGGGTGGGCACGTGATGTATGTTGTACACTTAACTTGCAAAATATTTATGCAATTTATTTTGATTTCATACAGGAAATACACAATCCAGTTTAGTTAATTGAAAATATTTATTTGTTAAATAATTCTAGGGGAATAACAATAAAGAACAGAAAGCTGCTGGACATCACAACTAATGAATTCTGGATAAAAATTATTATAAACAAATATATATAAATGAAATTTATTTGTTGATAGTTAAGCAATGATAGTTACCAAATATAGATATTGCTTAACCACCAACAAATAAATTTCATTTATATACATATAATAGTATTGTGACAACAATGTGTCAAATAAAAATTTCATAACAGTATTATAAACAAATTTATAACGTTTTGTTAGACTGATTTGGAGGCTCATGCACGCTAGCGTGTCTAAAATTTTTTTTGTTTTCGAAGAACATTTAAAAATTGTCCGAGTATCCCTAGAAAAAGAATCTGTGAAACACACAGCTCTTCATGTTAATATCAATACACAACAAGTGTTTGATTCTGACTTGGGGGTTTTCAGTAATTAAAAAAAAGGGTTATTTGGTGTACAGCCAGACACGGGTGAACATAACATAAAAGGGATATATTTACATCAGTCTGGTAGGGTTACACAGATGGCACTTATCCAGTGAAAGAGACAAAATTTATCCATATTATGTATAGGCCATCAGATTATTGTTGCTCAATGCAAAAGACTATATATGTGGTTCACAATGTTTCATGGATGTCACAATTTTTGGTTTTTTCTAAAAGAAGCAAAGATTAGGTTTTAACAAAAGGTATTTGATTCCAAAAACAGGTTGATTGACTTCAAGAGCTGAATAGGTAATGAATTTATAAAAATGTGAAGTGGACCTTTTAGGTAAAATTTAGTGACTACGTATTTCCAAATAATGGTGTTATTTCCCACTGGAAAAATATTACCAGCGGTATTTATTCTTGAACCAGTATTACTGCTTTCAACAACAAGATTTTGAAAATATATATTTAAAATATATATTTCGAATGGATAAATTTTTGTACTGCAGTCGCTACTGTAGATGAGTATATATGTATGTGGATCTATAAACAAATTTTGTTGACCTAAAATTGTATATATCAGTAAATAAATCACAATAATGTAAATCAGAATCAAAAACAGAAATGATTTATTTCGAATTTAAAAAGTCGTACAAGGATTTCTAATTATACTCAAGATAATTTTTTAAACTGCACAATGCATTGTGCTCGAATTGTGACAAGGACTGTCTGATGAAAAAAGATTAGAATAATTTGTACTTTTTTAATAAGTTCCGAAAAGTAACTTTTCCAAAAATTACTTTTTCTAAAAAGTACATTTTCCAAGAAGTACTTTTTTCAAAAAGTACCTCTTCCGAAAAGTACTTTTTGTAAAATATTAGTATGTGATGAAAAAAGAGAAGAATAATTTGTACTTTTATAATAAGTACATTTTCCAAGAAGTACTTTTTCTAAACAGTACATTTTCCAAAAAGTACCTCTTCCGAAAAGTACTTTTCCAGAAATAACTTTTCCAAAAAGTACTTTTTCCAAATAGTACTTTTTCCAAAAGGTACCTTTTCCGAACAGTACTTTTTTCCAAAGGACTTTTTCCTGGAACCACATTTTAAGAAATAATCTTTTGAATGAAGTACAAAACAGTAGCTTTCAGAAAAATATTTTTAAAAGCTTTATTTATTTATTTTTCTTTTGAGGTGCATCTCCCAAAAACCATATTTAAAAAAAGTACTTTCCTCGAAAACCAAATTTTGAAGTAAATACCCTTTCTTAAAGTTATTTTTTTATATAAATACTCTCTAAATGCAAAAAGTTCTGATTCCAAAAAAAAAAATTATTAAAAAAAAGTACTTTCCGAAAAGTACCCTTTTCGAGAACTATCTTTTTCAGAGTGCGCCAAAAAATATGAAAACTTGTTTACAGAACAATATACAACTTTTTGCTGTGATTAAAATTAATGATTCCAAAATAATTAAGAAAAGGTACTTTCCGAGAAATACCTTTTTTAATATAGTGCACATTTAAACTTGTTTTCAAAAGAATAGAAAAACTTCTGCTATTCTTTTTAATATCTTAGAAAATGTATGGAGTGCAAAAAAGGTACACAATGTTCAGTTTTTATCGCTGTACGCACGTGTCAGGTTATTTTTTACCAACATGCCTATACTATATATTTTTTTGGAATTATACGTTTATATTGTAGATCCGAAATGTATAGGTACCGATTTTACCCTTTTTCACCTGTAACTTTCGAATTCCCAAAAATCTCTTTTTAGTAGAAGGGGACCTTTACACCAACTATCACATCTTTAACTACAGTCATTTTGGGCTGGGCGACGATATATCAGTCAGTCAGTCAGTAACTTTGCTATTTTATATAGACAGATTATTTTACTTCGGCTGACTGCAGGATCGTATTCATGATCTGAGGTTTCGTAGTAAACAACTGAACTATTTCAGCTAAGATCAATTGCTGGCAACCACTACAAATACTCGTATGTACAAACTAATTTTTCAGCTTCGATTTAACTTTATGCCTTCTTTACACTCATCCCCCACCCCTCAAATAGAAAATAGCAAAACTTTCACTTACCACCACCCATACCCTCTCCAATATGCAACACACAGAGCTGACAATCCTCCACTTCCCCCTTAACTGTGCAACAATTCTCTAAGGCCATCTATAATTTGAACTAATAAATCTAAATTCGATTTAATGATTATCGAATACATACACTCGTATTGGAAATGATATAAAATTATATATTGTTAAGGTGGTTTGTTGTGGGTAACAATTGAACAGGCAATTTTCTTTGAAAATCTAGACAAAGTGCAACAGAAAGTACAACCCACAAATCCACAAAGTAACAATGAACTGGAATCAACATCAATAACACCTTCTTCTCATTATTTTTTATGTCTATGGTCTGCATCTTAACCTCCCCCCACTGTTGGCAAGAGTGTAACACTTGCACGGCCTAAAAACAACCCTTGCAATTGTTAACGATATTTGCACTAAAGTTAAAAAGCAGAAACACTTACAACAAAATAAAATATTTTGCTAAACAAACATCAATAGCCGCGTATTGGATGAGCCATTTTTACATGATCCATAAAAAAAACATTATTATTGAAACAGACGACATGTTTGTCCATGTGTCAGATATTGATGCATGAGAATAGAGTTACAGGGGGAGAAGGGATATAAGACACAGTTAATATCGTGTAATAAGTTTTTTTTTTGTAGGAATAACATTCTACATTTTATACATGCAAATCAAGCGGAATGGGCTAATAGTTAACTTCTGCAGTCTTCATGTAAATCAAATACATTTAAGTCATATAAGATCTCCGGGTACTCAAACTTCGACTACTTTGAAAGAAAAATTTTAAGGTTGCTTATTAAAACTTTATATTGTGCTTATCTACATAAATGTACCTTTTCAACCATATATACTTTATTAATATTACAGATCGATTAGATACCTGAAAGTGTTCCACAATAAAATGTATAACAAATTGGGAATAATTACATCCGAATTCTGACGGCTAATAGGTTATTAATCATTTGTCTCACCTGTTCCAATTCCAAAGATATTGTAATGGTTCTTGTTCTAGGGATGTCAAACTGAAGTCACATTATATTAAATAGGTAGAAATGGGACCTTAAGTATAACCCAAGTTTTTAAAATCAGTTACTATCCTTTTGATAAATCTAAATCAAGTATTTTGGTGAGGTGGTAGTTCATATGACTTAAGAGATAGGAGATAAATCGGATCTGCTACTACCAAAACCTGGCGGTTTCCAGTTCTAGTACCTTGACAGCTGATGGGCGGGGACCCCCCTCATATTGCCACCAGAAATCGTCTAAAGCACAAACGATATATATTTTTCTCGAAGTCAGATTCGTAGCTTCTTTAGCACACCCCTTTCCCACAGTCCAAAAAGCGACTCTATACTCTTAATTTTTGCTTGTGTCTCTTATTACCTATCCGAATGTAGCGTCAAGCATAGATTTGCATGAGGCAAAAAAAAAATGGCAAATATAATAAAACAATCCTTAAATCTGATTGTGTAAAGCCTCTAACACAAATCCAACCAACCAACAATAACAAACCATAGCAACAACAAAGAAAAATCCTTGTTAATAAATATTAACAAGAGTAAAAGTGTTGGCCTTGCAACAACATCTCGACAACACTAACAATATATCGCCATGTAACACACACGCACTTTAAACACTTTATGATTGTTTTGCGGCATTGAATTGATGTTTTGCCAATTTTCAATACAATTGCAAAAATATTTTCGGCAACAATAGGAAACGAATGCTCTTTTAAGGGTGCAAATATTCCAAAAGGGAAAAACGATTTTCCTTTTGCAATACAAATTTGAAAATTAGGGTGCTTTGCAAAAAAGGAAAAAATAAAAAATTATCTGCAAAAAATACGACGCTCCGTGGAAAAGCTGGGGTATTAGTCCCAGACAATAGACTGTGCGATTAAAGGAAAATGTTGTCAAAAATGATTTTCCTGGTTTGGAGTTGTTAAGCGAACGTGTGTTGGGGTGGCAGGGACTAGCTTGATTTGTTTATGTGGCACGTAGATACACGCACATATTTACATGCTATTTACCGTCGTGTTTAGTTGATTGGCTTTTTGGTTTCCATTACATTATTTTCATTTCTGGTTGTTGTCTTCCCTTGGCTTGTTGTTTGGCCAAAGAACTGTTTAGCGTCTGCATATTTAGCCTGTCATAAATTTTGCACATGTCGACAGCCTCAATAGCTGTCAACGCTTGCAGAGCCCGTATAGAGAAACCAAAACATGTCATTAAAACAAAAATTGACTTTTCTTATTTATCATGAATACAGGCTCATAAAGGGAATTGCTATTGGTATTCTTTCAGGCCTCCATGGTCTCATTATAAATATTATATAGCGAAAATGTTTTTCTTATATAACTTAATCTTCAAGGTGGGAGGGTTTGTATTTTGTTTACGTGTTCAATGGAGTTCAGTTTTCCTCAGTGATCTAAATACTTAATTTGGATAATTTTATAGTCAATTTATAAATTATGAAAAGATTAAATGTGTAGCGACAAGCGATAAATAAGGTGACAAAAGAATTTGCCAAACTGCTATTAACAGTGTTTTTGAATATTTAATAGTTTAAATATTTGATTAACAGTTTGAACAAATAACTTTTGCGGAATGACTCTAGCAGAACTGGAAACTCAGTACTTTTGTTGGTAGGAGATGCCATTTGTCTCCTATCTGCCATATCCTTAAATCATATGCACTATTTATTACCACATCACCAATATACTTGATTTAGCTGAGATTTATCAATGGGATAATCAGAAAAGTTTACCACAAACTTTGATCCACGTAACTTCGAAATGAATCGATAGAAACAAAACTGGTTTTAAAAATTTGGCTCATATTGCGGCTCCTATTATAGTCCCATTGCCTCGCATATAATTGAATGGGATTTTAGCTCCATTTCCCTGGAATAGGAACCAGCCCGATTTCGCTGGAATACAAACAATTGAGTCACCTGATTACGGACAGAATTTGGATGTACTCCTTCGTTATTTGCATATCTAATACTTTTATGAATACGCCATACATTTTATTGTGGTACACTTTCAGCTGTCTTATCGTTCAATAATATTGATAAATTATATGTCGTTTAAAATTTATATTTATGTAGATAAGCAAAATATAAAAATTCTTACTTCATTTTTAGCATAAAAGTTTTAAATTTGCTTGACAAGCAACAATAAAATATTTCTATCAAAGTGCTTGAAGTTCGACTATCCGGAGTTCCTACTTTATTTTCTTTATATGTTTATCAATCTATTTTCTGATTAATCTACAAGATTGTCCAGATGCTATAAATCATCCAACAAAAAATCTAATCATTTTAATTTTTAAAATGCACCTTATTTATTGAACAGACCTTGTGTGCCCCTAAAACTTTAATTTAAGCAGAAATTTTACAAATTTATCTTGTCGCCTAATTTATTAATTTTCATTTTTTGCTAATCCCTTGTATATACAATCGAATTTACTTCATCTGTTCTTAAGAATAGTTTAATGTTTTTACCAGCTCAGGGTACTTCCAATAGTCAAACTGCTTTATATTTCTTTAACTCATGGCTATTTTATGTTTACGGAATTAGCACAGAATCTAAGACTGTCTGTATATTATTCATGTTTTTACATGTTGAGAACGGCGATGAATTGACATTTATTATCTTATTTATTTCCGCCTATTGCAAAAGTCATATTCTCTTCGTGATGCAAATTTCTTTGTCTTGTTGATGATATGAAATTCAAAACAATTAAGTTAGTGCGACAACACTAGGCCGATTATGTTGACCACAAAATGGACAAAGTGCTCTATGATTTTCGCCAAAAGATTTATTTGTTTATTTATTTATTATTTCTTTTTTGCAAATTAGATTTCCACAACTTGGAAGTGTTGTTCTGGGATAAAACTAATCACGATGGCTCACAATCTACTACTAACGGTGTTGTTGGCTGAGGTAGTTAACGCGAGGCTATGAAGCTGAAGCTCCCAAGTTCGGCTCTGCACTCAATCATGATTATTCATCACTGGCAGCGAATGACATGATAATATACTAAAAGAGCAGATTAACAGAGGATGCTGTCGGCCCTATAGCAAAACTTAGCCCGCGAAGAAAACGTTAATATAGCTAAAAAAAATTCTTCTTGTCTTTCTTCATCCGTGTTCTCAATAATATCCGCAACACACTGCATATATAGGTGTCACCCCCTGATGATCCTATTAAAAAAAATTCAATACAATTTAACATTCTCAGCTGTCAAGCCATAGTTATTGATAATTATTTTAGCTTTACATTCATTTAGACTTAATTATGCATTTAGATATTAGATATAATTTTCGAATATTCGACATTAAACAAGTAAAAGAGCTATATTCGGCTATACCGAATCTTATATATCCTTCCCACACATTCGTTGCAACCCTAGAATCTTCTTTTTGATATTTTTGATTTTTTTGTTTCTAAAAAATAAAATATGTTGATTACGAAAGAGAAAAATTATTTTTATTTAGTTACTTTCAAATTCCAAACAATTAAAAATTTGTCAGTCTCTGGAGTTATCTTTAAGGCTTTTCTGATTTTTAAAAACTTCTTTCAAAAATATCAAATACATAAAATCATAAAATAAAATTTGTCGTAGTTGTTTACTTTTATGTAACAAAAAGTGCTTCAATTGTCCGACCCTGGAGACATTTTTTTATTTTGTTTGATTTGGAGTATAAAATAGGTTTAATTAACAAACAAAAAATAAATAATAATAATAAAATTATAACTTTTAACCAGTTAGTTTTATGTATCAAAATTAAGTTCAAATTTTCCAGCTCTGGAAAAATATTTTGAATTCTTCTGATTTTCAATAACAATCTATTTCCACTAGATCAATGCAAGACTGAAGTCGCAAGCTCTTCTGGGGGCCTCGAAAACTCGATATCATGTACAGACAAACGGACAGACAGATATGAAAAATTTCACAAGGAATGACAAGCCATTCAACATTTTTTGTGAAGAGTTTTTAAAGTTTTATGCTTTCTTGCTAAGGAGACAAAATGATAAAATTCAGTGAACCAGAGATCCCTCTGCAAGCGCTATATGTTAGTCAGATCACATTTAAACTTTTGTTTGTTCCCTAATAAAAATAGTTCCTTTCAAACCAGCAAATATCAGGTGGCAAGAACTCTGACAAATATATCACCTCAGCAAGAAAAGTAACAAAACTAAAGACAAACACTCTCTATCTAGTGATTTTTCCACTTGAATGTGAAGTAAAAAAGTCATGTTTATTTCAAATCAACAAACCAGCCATAAAAATCAACAATTCCCCAGAAAAAAAAGTATAATAAGAAGAACTCGTCGCTAAAAGAAAAACAGAACCTGCATAAAAATGAAACTGTAAGAACTCTAAAGGTTTCGACTTTAAGACATTTTTCCCTTTTCAAATGTTATTCTTTTTGCAACAGCCATACACGCATTTTCACACTTCAAAGACAAAATGTCAACAAGATTTTCGCAAATTTCAAACTTCCTCCAACTCCAATCGCGCACACAGAGGGATACAGTTTATTAAACGATGACTAGAATTGCCAAAATATTTTTATTGGAATTTTATTTTATTTCATTGGATTTTTAATGGTTTCATTGTGAACGTTCACACAGTCTCTGAACAGGAGCTGAAAGGCAATAGAGTCAGTATAAAGCAGCAGGACTAAACATCATGATTGTCAAACGATGCAAACAATATGCAAATTTAATGTTTCACTTTTATGGCAACCAAAGACTTTATTTACACAATAAATGGTTGTATGAATTTCTTGCAAAAGCAATTTTATTACCCAGAGTGAGCGTGGAGGGTGGCGGGGCGGCAGGGTTGTTTGTTGCCTGTCAATACATTGGCAACCCCTCAACAAAGAAACTAAAGTATATCTTTAGTACGTTATTGTACTCGAAACCGATGTTTGTTTTTGCTTAGAACACATCCAAAAGGCGGTAGCATTCATTTGGCGGCTAATGAAGTCAATTGATGTCATTTATCTCTAACTTGAAAATGAATGTTTGCAAATAAGTTAACGACAACAACAACAACAGCAAACAACTCTATATACAATATATTAAAAAAAAATGAAGAGAATTGACGACTTTCAGCCAGCGTGCGAATTTTCTTTGGTCTAAAAGGCCAACGAACATTCTCTTTAACATACAAAATAACTTTTTTCAAATTGTTTTTTTTCTTTTTGTTGTTGTTGTTTATACGAGTACATATCAAAAGATTAATTAGACCTTGATAAATTTGTCTATTTCGCCACAAATATTTTACAGCTTAAAGTTACAAGAACAAAAACTCTCCTCCAAACTGGACGGCTTGTGCGAAATAGAAAAGCATGACTTAAAAACCGGCATCTGGAACGTGCGCGTGAGCAAATAAATCATTCTTTCACACAATATGAGATATAAATTCATAACAAATTTTTCATAATCCAAGATGCAGACAACAACAAAAACTGCAACAATAATGATCCTGGCAAATGAAACCATTTTTGCTTTCTTCTTTGGAAAAACACACGAAGATTAGAGTGAAAAAAAAACTCAAGTGCAAAAAGCGCCGCAAGTATGAGACGTCATAACACTTAAAATGTAACTGAAATCACGATGTGAACGAATAAATACAACCAAAACGACACAATGTACAGTGCGTAAGAAAATTGTTGAAAGTGTTGGAAAGGTATCCCATATCCCTTTGAATGCTTGAACAGCATAAGTCAAAAACTCTAATAAGGAAACAGGGTCCACAACTCAATCAACGGAGGGGATTTCAGAAGTTCTCTTTTTTTATTTTTTCCCCCATATGGCTCTCTTTACAAAATGTCTTAAAATGAATTAAACTATGGTAACACTGTTGAGAGAAACAATGACACTAAATTAAATAGATTCCATCACGCAACTGCTTTTTCAGGCAATTTTTTATGTCAAATCGCATAGGGAAAAAAATTGGATCATTTACTTATTACTTGCAGCTCCCCGAAAAATAATTCTAAAAATGAAAATCTGTTAAAGTGGTTGGGAAAAGCTTCATAATTAATAATTAAAAATATTTAGCAAATGTAAGCCATCAGAATTGCCAACATTTGAGGGGCCATTTGACTAGGAAGTTATTTATTTACAACAGCATTAAACAAAATGAAATTGAGTTGGTTATAACGTGTGATATTTAGGAACTTTCTTTTTGGCAACACTGTTTTTAGCAGCTCAGCTGTTATCATGTAACGTATTACTGTTAAACATGTTCAGTTTGGTCCATAGTTTAACCAAGAATCGACATGCAAACGAACAACGTTTGCAAGTTATGGAATTTTTTTGTAAACAAGTAAGCACTTTATATTCGACCGGGTCGAATCGAAAATACCCTCCAAATAAGAGCAGCATGGCTGAAGCACCTTTCCATCAGCATTAAAGCAATTTACGTAATTTTTGCAGTTAATATTTTATTTCAACGCGCACAAAAAGGGACGAAGACAAATCAAACATTTTTAACCCGCTGGGTGAGAGTTTCTTTAAAACATTTCTGTGCCCAATTTTAAGACCCCATTTCGATAGGGTCACTCTGGGATAGGTCCTTGGGGGAGACATTTGACTTTTGCCGTAGAAAGTTAAAAGTAATTAAGTGTAAAATTTTTTTGATAGAATCATTTAGGGGGAGGGGTAGAGCAGAGGAAGAATAGATAACATTTCAGCTTTGTGATAAAAGCTGACAAATTTAATTTTTAAGGAATGTAGGCTTAAGGAATACAATTTGTTAAATATTTGCAATATTTTTATGTTGTAATGTGTTACTTCAACTCCCACTAAAAGGGCGGGATGCAAAAATTTGATTTTCTTATTTTCGGGCTTCAAGTTTAACGCTTTAGACTCTAAAGTTTAGACCTTCTTTGACATAAAAATATATTATTTGCTTAACAATATCAATAAAAAAACTTTAAAATTATGTTGTTTATGAGGTTGCTTTAGTTCTTCTTAGGGGAACCTTTTTCCCTTTGACCCGATTCAGCCTATTTACGAGCTTGACATGTGCTATCCTTCAAAATTTATCTATACCAAATTTCAAGGCTATGGCGTTCAGCCGTTCAAAAGTTATAAGCGGGCCACATACATACTTACAAACACACACACATACATACATACATAGCGACGGCTTCTCAGGAATAGTCAGGAAAGTTTACTAGGAACTCAAAACGTCGAGATATGGTAAAAATTCCATAGCTTTGAAAACGGGGTAAAACCAGTAACTTCCCACTTTTTTGGAAATATTAAATTTTCTGAGTGGAAACTTAGAAAAAGTGTTATCTACGAAAAAATATATCCTAATATAAAAAATAGAATCTAAGACTTAAATTTCGAATTAACACAAGAAAACTTGTTGGAAAAGCTTTTCTTTTACTCACTGTCCTCCGTACATTCGAAAAAAATGCATATGAATGCCATACAAATCATAAACCAAAAAAAAAAAAAACAACAAAAATAATAAAAAATTATATATTACAAGAAGCTGAAGCGAAAATCAGTCAGTATTTATTTAATTGTGGGTGTAACAATCGTCTGAAGTATAGACTAAAAAACTACTGCAACACCGAACTGAATTAACTGTCTGTGTAACTGCATGTCCGTCCAGCTTTTCTCTCCTTAGTCAAAATCCTAACAAGGCAATAAATGGCAAAGACGAACAGCAACCAGCAAAAGATCTTATAACCAATCAAAAGAAATACGAACCAAATATATAGAAAACAAAAAACAAAAAAACAAAAATGATTTCAAATGTGTATTAGACAAACCAACATGCCACAACAACACCGACTGACCAATTCAGATAGTTGCAAGCCAACCACCAGCACATGCATGGAAACTATCAAAATCTCACCCAACTCCCTCTTCCATTCAAAAGCACAATTTCTGTGTTTGCTTGCGACTTAAAGGAAACTTCACATGCAACACGCAAAAACATTTATTTAATGGCCAAACAACAGATGTTGCGCTTACAGACTCAAAACTCATACGTGTGGCAGGTATATTTGCTAAATGGTTTCTTCAGCAATTTCTCTGCCGTCACTATACGAGTGTTTACGCCACGAAACTTCTTTAAATATAATAGAGGAAATTATCGAAACGTTCACATGCTTATTACTATATTTGAGATCTCTTTTAGCTTTTTTACTTAACTTTTTTTTCCTGCCCAGTTTTGGCTAAATTTGATTTGAAGAACTGTGCTGAGCTGCGTTTCAAATGAAACACTACAATTTAGACACCGGAAAACAATGAATTTGTTAAAACGCTTTCAGCCACAATAGAGCAGAGTATCGATGTGTTTGTACATTAACGCTGGTCCAGCGTTCGTTTTAAGTGTTTCTCCTTTTTTGGTTTTCAAGTCAGTGCGTGGTTAAAATATTGATATCAAAATCAGTTTATTCTATTGACTTCATAAATGTTCGTTTCGCCTGGAAAGAAGCTCAAATAGAATATAGAATATTTGATAGAAAGATCTTAATAGGACGTTAAATAATAGTAGAAAATATGAGACGTGAAGGTGGCCAGCTTAATTTCAAATCTAAGGAATGCAACGGGTTTCAGCGGGATTCAGTAGGTGTAATGCAC
This sequence comes from Linnaemya tessellans, assembly GCA_951800035.1. Classification (NCBI taxonomy): domain Eukaryota; kingdom Metazoa; phylum Arthropoda; class Insecta; order Diptera; family Tachinidae; genus Linnaemya; species Linnaemya tessellans. Next base: position 27,860,418 of record OX637534.1, read on the forward strand.
CTTTTTCGGTTTTTTTTTATTTTCAAAAGGGAAAAAAAGATTATACAGACGAATAAGTGCAAATAATTGTACTTTCTTTATTTTAAAAGATCAATTAAATATCATTTTATATTTCAAACCATAATGGACCGATTTTAGAATACTTTTGATCGCCTAAGAGTGAAACTGCTTAACCGAAATTTTATTTAATTTTTACATATTTAGTTTGGAGAAATGCCATCTTAATTGAAAAACATTGTAACTTTAATTGCTATGAAATATCTTGTAACGGAGGTACCTTTTTGTCACACATAGGACTCATATTTTCTTGTGGTACATTTTAAGTCTCCTGTCGTCCACCAATATTGATCAAATATATCCGATTTAGAAGGTATTTTTATTTAAATACGCACAATATAAATAGTTTAACCACAATTTTTTATACGAGGAGTGCTTGACAATTCCGCAACTATTTATATAAAATTTTTGTTCGGCAAATACTCGTAACCATTTTATTTTTCAACAGAATCTCCTTCTTGTTCAATACATTTAGTCCAGCTTTTTCCCCAGTTCTTTTAATCAAGCCGATGACAAGGAATTCTCAAGACTCTCAAAATAGGCGTTTAGTTTGGTTATGATTCCTTCATCCAGCGCATTTATCTTCAAGTGAAAAAAGAGAAAATCGTTACAGGAGACTAAATTTACGGTATGTGCTGGATCAGATCGTAGTCCAATTTATGGAATTTCGCCATACTGACTACGCACGTGTGCACTCGTGCATTGTCTTGAACGCGGCACTTATCTCGCGGAAAACTTTTTAATGTCCATTTGGATATTATGCAAAAAGTGGTGTAATCGCTCAGTTGAAGAACAGCCCCAGCCACCTCATTTTTATCCCACGATTGTCAAATTATTATTCCATGCAGGCCCAAAATTTGGCAGCAGCATGCGATAGTTGCAGAATTTAAAGTTACTGCTAGGGAAGTTCGTAAAATCAAGGAGATATCAATCAGCCCTCGTTTAAATATTATTATTATTATTGTATGAAGCCATAAGCACCGCGACCCAAAGGATCTTTTGTGCGGCCCAAGTGTTCACTGATGTAGATTGAGGCTGCGAATAAAGCCAATTACTCTACCCGGTGAGATATCGTACACCTCCCCTGGAGTCATGAAACTGCCTCGGAGGAACCTCCTCCTGCACGACGCCGCTGCCGGACAGTCGCAGAGAACGTGTTCCGGTGTCTCCTCCTCTGCTTCGCAGAGTCTACATGCTTTGGTCTCAGAATTGCCCATGGTAAACTGGTGTCGTCTGAGACCACAGTGTCCGGTGAACCAACCCGTTAATAATCTGAGGTCATTCTAACTAGAATAAAATACGTCTCATATTTTTTATTTGATTGCTGATTATTCCACTTTTAGACTTTGAATAAGCTGTTTTATTAAAAGCTTTTTTTATAAAGAAATTGAATTTTTTATTTTCAAATGTTTTGATATTCCTCTTATCTTCTTTAAGGCAATAACTATAAATAAATTTTTAACAGAAAATATTATTTATTTGTTCTTTTCTATTAAAAAAAATGCTTTTTTCTGTTAAAATTTTGAAAATAACTGTTAAATTATGCATTAAACACATTAGCGACAGCAGGCTACCGACTACAATCTGTCAGAAATAGAATACATGTGTTCATAAGGGAATCAATATTTTCACGGCAGGTTGTTGCTTTTGCTACTTTTGTAGTTGTAGTTAAATTAAACTAATTTTTATGCAGTATTTTAACGAACGTTCATATTGCTATATTAAATGGAATTAAGATTTATAGCCTAATTTTTCGAAATTTTTTGTTTTAAATTCAGAATCACATGATAAATATTCCAGGGCACAAAGGAAAGTCAACATCAGTTTTTATACCCTCCAAAAAAGAATTTGGAGGGTATATTCACTTTGTCATTCCGTTTGTAACGCATCGAAATATCCATCTCAGGCCCCATAAATTATATATATTTTTGATCAGTGATGAAATCTAAGACGATCTGAGCATGCCCGTCCGTCCGTCTGTGGAAATCACGATTCAGTCCAAACGAAAAGAGCTAGACTCTTAAAATTTGGTACAAATATATTTTGAAGCTTAGAGCAGGTTAAGTTCGGAGATGGGTTAAATCGGTCAAGAGGGAAAAAAGTTCCCGTAAGAAAAACTAAACCAACCCAGAAAAAAACACATAATTCTTAGAGTCTTTTTGGTTTTTTTGTTAAGCAATAAGATATATTTTTATGTCAAATGCAGTCCAACGCCTTAAAGATGGAGCCATAAAATAACAAGTAAAAACGTTATATTCGACCGGGTCGAATCTTAAATACCCTCCAAATATTTGGTAAGTGAATTTAAAATGTTTAAATTGGTGGAACAGAGTCCCTTTATATAATATCGTACGTCAACGCCCACTAAAGGGCGCGGGGTTCAAAAATAGACAATATCATGTTTACCACAAACGAACGTATGAGTATTGCTAGACCGTCTTAGACTTCATCACTAATCAAAAATATATATACTTTATGGGGTCCAATTCTCTTTCGAGGGTATAAAAACTGTATTTTGGCGGGGTCGCTCTGGCAAGGGCTGTGGGGGAAACATTTCACCTTTGTCATAAAACTCTAAAAATAAATGCTTGGGATAATTATATACAAAATTAAAATTTCTTTTTTTTTTGATAGGGTCATTTAGAGGGCAAAGGGGGAGAGGGGGTAGGGCAGAAACAGGTAGACATAAAACTTTAAAAATAGATGCTTGGGATGATTATACACAAAATTAAAAAATAAATTTTATTTATTTTTATTAGGGTCATTTAGTGGGCAAAGGGGGAGGAAAGGGTAGGGCAGCAACATGCAGTCATAAAACTCTAAAGATAAATGCTTGGGATGATTATATACAAAATTTAAAAAAAAAATTTTTTTTTGGTAGGGTCATTTAGGGGGCGAAGGAGGAGGAGGGGGTAGGGCAGAGAAGTACCAGGATTCCTCTCAGCTTCGTCATTAAAGCTTAAAAATGTTATTTTTAAGGAATGTAGGCTTAAGTAAAACAATTTGTTAAATTTTTATGCTATTTTTGCCTATAATAACGCCCACTAAATTGAGCGGGGTCAAAAAATATTTTTATTTTATTTAATGGCTCCAAGTTTAAGGCGTTGGACCGTATTTGACATAAAAATATATCATTTGCTTAACAAAATAACCAAAAAACTTTAAAAATTATGTTGTTTTTTCTGGGTTGGTTTAGTTCTTCTTAGGGGAACTTTTTCCCCTCTTGCCCGATTCAGCCCATCTTCGAACTTAACCTGCTCTAAGTTTCAAAATATATTTATGCCAAATTTCAAGAGTCTAGCTCTTTTTGTTTGGACTGAATCGTGATTTCCACAGACGGACGGACGGACGGACATGCTCAGTTCGTCTTAGATTTCATCAATGATCAAGAATATATATACTTTATGGGGTCTGAGATGGATATTTCGATGCGTTACAAACGGAATGACAAAGTGAATATACCCTCCAAATTCTTTTTTGGAGGGTATAAAAAAATTTATTATTATTGGACCACGCCCACTTTAGTGCGCGTTGTTATATGCAAAAATAGTATAAAAATTGTTTTACTAAGCCTTCATTCCTTAATAATAATATTTTTAAGCTTTAATGACGAAGCTCAGGCAAAACCTGGTACTACACTGCCCTACCGCCTCCTCCCTCTTCAGCTCCTAAATGACCCAAAAACAAAAAATAATTTTAATTTTGTGTACAATTATCCCAAGCATTTATTTTTAGAGTTTTATGACAAAGGTGAAATGCTTCCCTCACAGCCCTTGCCAGAGCGACCCCGCCAAAATACAGTTTTTATACCCTCCAAAGAGAATTGGACCTCATAAAGTAAATATATTCTTGATCAGTGATGAAGTCTAAGACGGTCTAGCAATACCCATACGTTCGTCTGTGGAAAACATGATATTGTATATTTTTGAACCCCGCCCCCTTTAGTGGGCGTTGACGTACGATATTATATAAAGAGACTCCGTCCCACCAATTTATACATTTTAAATTAACTTACTAAATATTTGGAGGGTAATTAAAATTCGACCCGGTCGAATATAACGTTTTTACTTGTTAATTATTAACTTTACACAGAAGAGTAGAACAGCTGCTTTTGATAGCCGATGGACTTTCGTCATCAGTACTCATGTGTATTTTTATTGGTGCCCTAGTTGAATGTGATAACAGTTATTATTTATAAAACGTTTATTAAAAAATTTCATACGAGAACAGTTTCGAATAGATAGTAACACGTTTGATTATTTTCATCTCCCATTTTTCTGAATTCTTTGTTCCATAATACCTAAGACAAACTTTTTTGAATTATATTATATTTGTGAACGTTCTCATTTTTATTGTTAGCTCAAGCCACATCTTAAATTTGTATGTAAGTATATTTTTATCGAAGATTCATATTGCTATATTAATTTAATTACTGTTCGAAATTTCATGTCTTTCTGAATTAAAAAGCCAAAATTTCGGACAATTAGCCTTTAAATCTTGATTGAATTTAAAATACGATATAATTTTTGTGTTCTTTTTCAATGTACAGGGCTTTTAAAAGCTTTCTATATAAATGATACATAAACTTATTTTCCACTGAGATAAAAGAAACATATATGATCTGGCAACGCTTGCATTTACCACCGATTAATCATAACTGCAAAGTGTTTTCTTACACACTATAGTAAACAGCACCTTAAAACGTATGACCCCTTAGGTGAACACTCTAGCTCCGGTGAAAAAAGAAAAAAAATCCAAACACCATTATTATCATCTTGAAAAAAAAATATATTTATAAAAAATTTAAACTGCACAACAGCAGTTTGAATGATTTTTTTGTTCTCTTCCAACACACACTGACGAAACTTGGAGCAACAAGTTAAGCAGCTACTAAAATATTTGAGATCAATAATACAAGATGTTAATGCCGCCGCCGAAATAAATTAAAGTCCAAGGATTTACGTACAAACAGTTGAGGAATGATGTCGAACAGAAATATGTTTAATACTCGTACAACACCTCCTCTTAAAAGTTTAATATGTTCGAGCCTACTTAAGAAAAATGAGTGTGTACGAAAGCAATAGTATGGGGAAATAGCCAACAGAAAGAAGGCAACGAAATAGTTCAAATATAATAATAGACATATAGAGAGCAGTCAAGTTAGAACGGATCATGGCAATAGGAATTATACGAACGATGTTGTTGTGTTTTCAGGAATAGTTGAAAAATGCAACATAACACCCACTTTATGTGGAATGAATGAAGAAAACAACACTTTTTTTTTTCTTTTTTTTTTTTTTTGTTATATGATGTCTAGTGTAAACTGTTTTCAGTTACGTGCTGTGTTACAATTTCTATATGAAAATTGTTTGAAGCCAGCATCGATGTAGTGATCTCAAATAACCATTTTTAAGTTCACAATATTATAGTTATAAGCACGCGTTTTCATATATTATTTTTTTCATTTTGGAAACTTAATCCCACATACATGTTTAGCAAATTGCAGAGCAAGAACATAATGTGATGGAAAAATAGTTAAAAGTAATTTAAAAACAAGTAAAAGCGCTATATTCGGCTGTGCCGAATCTTATATACCCTTCACAGATGTAATTCTTCTTTCTTTCTTTCTTGCCAAAACAGAAAGTAGGTTTAATTAAAATATCAAAATAATGTTATCGGTTACTTTTATATTTAAGAAAACGTTTAAATTTTTCGGCTAGGAAGCTAAATTTTTGGCTTCTCTTATATCTAATACCTATGAACGTCTTTCGAAAATATTATATATATTTAATTTACAAACAAAACAAAAAATCCGTTTCATGTACCCCAAAAAGTTCTAATTGTCCAACCGTAGAATCGTCTTTGGTTTTTAATGTTGTTGGTTTTTAATACCAGATTACTTCTTTCTGATAAATAAAGTATGTATAATTCATCATAAAAATCAAAAATAACAAATAAAATGGCTGATTTTATGAATCAGAAAATGTCAACTTCCTAACCCTGGAACCGAATTCTTAATTTTTTAATACTAATCTAATTTTTTCTGATATATAAAATAGCTTTAATTCACTAAAAACACAAAATTTTTAATTTATGTATGTACTATTATGTACGAAAAGTATTTCGATTTTCCAACTCTGGAAGCGAATTTTTATTTTTTTACCAATGCAATTCTTAGTGAGGCGTAACATAGCTTTAGTTGACAAAAAAAATACTATTTTTAAACTTTTTGGTCACTTTCACGTACCATAAAATATATCATATGTCCAAACCTGGAGTCGAAATTTTGATTTTTAAGATTTTAATACCAAATTTGTTCTTCCTGAATTATAAAACAGCTCTAATTAGCAAAAAAAACAACGTCAATTGCCTTTTTGGTTACATTTATGTTTAAAAAAATTTCAATTTCCTAACCCTGGAAGCGAAATTTAAATTTTTTAAAATTTTCTTTATCAATGCAAATCTTCATGAGGTATAAAGTAGTTTTGTTTAAGAAAAAGTCGAATTTTGCAACCATTTTGGTTATTACATGTACTACAAAATATTGCATGTACCAAAAAAAATTTAATTTTTCTAACCCTGGAAACGAAATTTAAATTATTTTTGTTTGTTTTTTTTTATCAGTGCAATGCTTCTTGAAGTATAAAGTAGTTTTATTTACAAAAAATTGCAAATTTTTTACCATTTTGGTAACTTTCATGTACCATAAAATATTGCACTTGTCCATCCCTGGATTCGAAATTTTATTTTTTATTTTTGAATTTTTGATACCAATTTTGTTCTTCCTAAATTATACGACTGTTTTAGTTGGCAAAAAACAAAAAACAACAACATCGATTGCCTGTTTGATTACTTGCATGTATAAAAAAAATTCAATTTCCCACCCCTGGAAGCAAAATTTGAATCTAAAATTTTCTTTTCTTTTTGCCAATGCAAATCTTCATGACGTATAAAGAGGTTTTGTTAAAGAAAAACTTAACATTTTTAACAATTTTAGTTACTACATGTACTACAAAATACGGAATGGGCCGAAAAAAAAATTTTTATTTCCCATCCCTGAACATTTTTTTTTTATATTTTTAGTTTTTAATACACCATTGAGACTTCCCAAAGCACGAAATAGGTTTAGTTTGCAAACATTAAAAAAAATAAATTATTTTTGGTATAAATTTTGCGTCGAGAAATAGGTGCAAGCTTCCCAGCTCTGGAACCGTAGTTCGGATCTATCTGAATTTTAACACCACTCTATTTAATTTCATTTCCAATCCAACGGTCCAAGAATGAAGTCTCTATCTCTTCTGGGGGCTTGGCTAGACCTGTTTCATTACTTTCACTTATAAAAACAATGCAATTTCCCAACCCTGGAAGTAAAATTTGAATTTAAAAACAAAATTTTTTTTTTGCCAATGCAAATCTTCATGACGTATAAAGTGGTTTTGTTAAAGAAAAACTTAAAATTTTTAACAATTTTAGATACTACATGTACTACAAAATACGGAATAAGCCGAAAAAAAATTTTTTTATTTCCCATCCCTGGAAAAAATTTTTTATTTTTTTAGTTTTTAATAGACCATTGAGGCTCCCTAAAGCACGAAATAGGTTTAATTTACAAACATTAAAAAAATAATTGATTTTTGGTAAAAATTTTGCGTCGAGAAATAGGTGTAAGCTTCCCAGCTCTGGAACCATACTTCGGATCTTTCTGAATTTCAATAGCAGCCTGTTTAAGTTCATTTCCAATCCAACGGTCCAAGAACGAAGTCTCTAGCTCTTCTGGGAGCTTGTAAAAACCGATTTCACGTACAGACGGACGGACAGACGGACAGACGGACATCGCTCAATCGTCATCGCTATTCATAAGGATCCAGAATATATATACTTTATGGGGTCCCATGTGCATATCGAAGAAATTACACACGGAATGACAAACCTATATATACCCTTTCACTTTTTTGTGAAGGGTATAACAAGTAAAAGTGATATATTCGGCCATGCCGAATTTTATATACCCTTCAGCGACGTATATATTCTTTAAGGTACACCGTCATACATAATTTGAGAATATAAATTGAGAATATAATATCGTGGAGGGACTGGTTAGGATAATAGGAAGAAATAAGCAAAATTGTCGAATTCGGGGCAATACCCATCCACATGAGATACAAGAACTTCCAAAACATCTCTAAAAAGTCACTGTTTTCTATAGATTTTGGGCTGGCGGCTTCATCGGTCCGTATTTCATTAAGAACGACGATGTTCAGGAGTTCACTCACAACGGCGAGAGCTATAGATCGGCGATTAAAAACTCCTTTTGGACTGAATTTAATGTTTTGAACATCAACGAAATGAGGACTTTCCTAAGTGCCACAGAGGCCATTAAATAATCTGTATGAGCGATTTGAGGGCATAACTATCTCATATGGAGGCGATATGAAGTCGCCACCAAGATCGAGCGATTTGACTCCGTTAAAGTTTTTCTTGTGGGGTTTTCTTAAATCACTAGTGTATGCGGTTAAGGCGCAAACCACAGCGGTCTTTGAAGCCAATATAACTCTTTTTGCACCGAAATCGTTTTAGTACACAGTGTCACATTGCCTAAACTCGTATATTGAAGGTTTTGCCATGTTACAATATTGCATCAGACTTTAAGGAGAGACTGTAAAATCGTGTATGTAAAAAGTATTGAGCTAACATATAAGCAGTTGGTGTTGGCCTTAAGGGACTTAGGGGCGACAACAAGGCAACACATTGCTGTGGGTGACTTGTTGTTGGTTTTCTTTCATTTCTTTTCCTACACATGTTCATCCAACATTCGCAACAAGGGTTCCCAGTGTAGTTTCAGATTGTTTTGTTTTTCATCTATATTCCTGTTTATTTCAGTTTATTTCATTTTCTATTTAATAGTAAAATCTATTAACAATTTGAAAGGCTGCTGTAGAGAAACAAACAACTCAACTGTTAATTTTAATATATATTCCATCGATATTTATTTATTTAATATTTCAAAAAAAGTTCAAATTTTCCAGCTCTGCAGCTGTCTTTTTTGCTTTTTTGATTTGTGGAAATAATACTTTCCTTTCAAAAATATCATATATGTGACTCTGCGCCGAAAAATTTTTTTTTTACTTTTTGAATGATTCTTATAGGAAAAAACGCTCTTTCAAATGCCGTAAACCGCAAGTTTCTATGTCTTTTAGTTTTTTTACAAATCACCTGTAAAGATGAACATAATTAATGAAAAAATTTAAAAAATGTGATAGAAACAGATAATATATATAATATTTGAAATTTAAACAAGTAAAAACGTTATATTCGACCGGGTCGAATCTTAAATACCCTCCAAATATTTAGTAAGTGAATTTGATATGTTTAACTTGGTGGGACAGAGTTCCTTTATATAATATCGTACGTCAACGCCCACTAAACGGGTCGGGGTTCAAAAATATACAATATCATGTTTTCCACAGATGTACGTATGGGCATTGCTAGACCGTCTTAGACTTCATCACAATTCTCTTTGGAGGCTATAAAAACTGTATTTTGGCGGGGTCGCTCTGACAAGGGCTGTGGGGGAAACTTTTCACCTTTGTCATAAAACTCTAAAAATAATGCTTGGGATAATTATATACAAAATTAAAATTTCTTTTTTTTGATAGGGTCATTTAAAGGGCAAAGGGGGAGAGAGGGTAGGGCAGAAACAGATACACATAAAACTGTAAAAATAAATGCTTGGGATGATTATACACAAAATAAAAAAAAAATTATATTTATTTTTAATAGGGTAATTTAGCGGGCAAAGGGAGAGGAGGGGGTAGGGCAGCAACAGGCAGTCATAAAACTCTAAAGATAACTGCTTGGGATGATTATATACAAAATTTAAAAAAAAAAAAATTTTTTTTGGTAGGGTCATTTAGGGGACAAAGGGAGAAGGGGGGGGGGCTAGGGCAGAAATCGGCAGTCATAAAACTCTAAAGATAAATGCTTGGGATGATTATATACAAAATTTAAAAAAAATTTTTTTTTTTGTAGAGTCATTTAGATGGCAAAGGAAGAGGGGGGGGGGGGGGGGGGGGGTAGGCCAGAAATCGGCAGTCATAAAACTCTAAAGATAAATGCTTGGGGTGATTATATACAAAATTAAAAAAAAAAAATTTTTTTTTTGGTAGGGTAATTTAGGTGACAAAGGAAGAGGTGGGGGGGGAGGTAGGGCAGAAATCGGTAGTCATAAAACTCTAAAGATAAATGCTTGGGATGATTATATACAAAATTTAAAAAAAATTTTTTTTTTTGGTTGGGTCATTTAGGGGGGGAAGGGGAAGGAGGGGGTAGGGCAGAGTAGGACCAGGTTTCGTCTCAGATTCGTCATTAAAGCTTAAAAGTGTTATTTTTAAGGAATGTAGGCTTAAGTAAAACAATTTGTTAAATCTTTATGCTATTTTTGCCAATAATAACGCCCACTGAAGTGGGCGGGGTCAAAAAATATTTTTACTTAATTTAATGGCTCCAAGTTTAAGGCGTTGGACCGTATTTGACATAAAAATATATCATTTGCTTAACAAAATAACCAAAAAACTTAAAAAATTATGTTGTTTTTTCTGGGTTGGTTTAGTTTATCTTAGGGGAACTTTTTTCCCTCTCGCCCGATTTAGCCCATCTTCGAACTTAACCTGCTCTAAGTTTTAAAGTATATTTATGCCAAATTTCAAGAGTCTAGCTCTTTTCATTTGGACTGAATCGTGATTTCCACAGACGGACATGCTCAGTTCGTCTTAGATTTCATCACTGATCAAGAATATATATACTTTATGGGGTCTGAGATGGATATTTCGATGCGTTACAAACGGAATGATAAAGTGAATATACCCTCCAAATTCTTTTTTGGAGGGTATAAAAAATGTCAATATCAAAAGTACAAAATTACAAAAATATCAAAATTTTACTCTTTTTTACTCCTAACACGATTTTCTGGTGGTTCTTCTGTATTTTGCTGCTTTTCACCTTTGTCTGATTTTTTTTAGGAAGTTCTTCCAGTTTTTTAAACGCGTTTTTCTCAAAAACTTCTTTTCGGCGCAGAGGTCCCTTTTCGTGGAGCAGGTCACATATGTTTGATTTATTAAGAAAAATAAACAAATCGTTTTAGTTGTTTACTTTTATATACCAAAAAGAGTTTCAATTGTCCAACCCTGAAATCGTCTTTTTATAACCTCCAAAAAAGAATTGGAGGGCATATTCACTTTGATATTCTGTGTGTAACGCAGCGAAATATCTCTCTAAGACTCTATAAAGTAAAGGGTTTTTCAACAAGAACTTTGTTTTTCAATTGTGGCAACACCAACAACATGATAGTTTTGACATTTAGTTGTTTGACGTAGTCGTAGTAGATGCATTGGCAATTGTAACAATGAATTCAATTTTGCTCGAAAATCGCATTAAAGTAATTAAAATCCACTATGAAAATGGTGGTTCTGTTGAAGTTATATTTCGTAAAATTTGTGATATTTTCGGACAACATAAATTGTCCTTCTGAGACCTTCTGTCAACAGCAAAATTTCCGCATTTGGGTTTCTGAAAACCCTATAGCGATTATTGAGGAATCTTTGCATGCTCAAAGTGACACTATATGGTGCACTATGTGGTCTGGAGGCGAGATTGGGCCGATTTTTTCGAAGATGAGGCTGGAAATGCGGTAACGGTCAATGGATCACGCTATCGAGAGATGTTAACATCTTAATTTTGTCCTATTATTGATGACGTGGACATCACTGACATCGTGGACATTTGCCAGATATCATTTTTCGTTCATAATAGGCCAAGTTTTCTCTTCGTAATATAATAAAAATTTGAATCATCTTCATCTAAATTTTTTGTTTTATTTTGTTTTAGAAAACAATGTTCTTGTTGTATCTTCTTGGTCAGTGATGAAATCTAAGACGATCTACCCATGCCCGTCCGTCCTTCTGTGCCAATCACAATTCGGTCTAAATGAAAAGAAAACAGGTGCATATAAATTTTAAAGGAAACGACAACTCAAGTTCTTAAATGGGCTAGAGGAAAAAAAGTTCCCTTAAGGAAGACTGACCCAACCTCTAGAAAACAACATCATTATTAGATTTTTTGTAATTTTGTTATATTATAGAAGATCAAAAGCCTTGAACTTAGATCCAGAATATCAGAAAAATCCATTTTTGGACCCCGTCTACTTTAGTGGGCGTTCACATAAGATAATATATGCAAAAATAGATAAAATAAGTCACAAATTTTATTCCTTAAGCCTAGATTCTTTAAAAATTAAATGTTTAAGCTTTTATATCGAAACTGAGATACTTTCTGATTTTACCCTGGCCTTTGGCCCAAAATGACTTTATCAAAAAAATTGTTTACACTTAATAACCCAAACAATTTGCTTAAGTTTTTGCGTCAAAGGTGAGATATCTTCCCACGGTCCACAGTGGGATTTTTTGTGCAATAAGTAATTTTTTCGACACATCAAATTTAAAAATGTAATGATTCAGTTTTGTAGCAAATTGATTCAGTATGAATAGAGATGGGAAGAGGGTAAATACCCAACGGGTAAATACCCGGTAAAATAGGTAAATTGGGTAAAAATGGGTAAATACCCAGGTATTTACCCAAATGGTGGGTATAAACTATATTGTAGAAAATTTGGTGAACAAACATTTTCCGATGCATAATTTAGTGTGTTTCATAATAAATTTAATAAAATAGTAATAAAAATACCTACTGAGCAGAAGAAAAGTAACAACTTAAGATAATAACTATATTATATATACACATTTATTGTTACAATATTACTTTGAATTAATCTAAATCACTGTCACTGTTACTATCAGTTCCACTCTGAAAATATCTAAAAGAAGAGTTAAGTGTAGAATCGGTGATACCGATCTCTGGCTTAGAAATTAGAAAATTTATTACACCTTCACTACGTATGTTGCTCCACCCGTCACATTGCAGATGCAAATATCTTGCTGACTTCAGTTGCGTAGTAATATCGTTTGACGTTTCATTATATACCTTGTTTAAATACTTACTAGAAATCGCCTTTCTATTTGGCAACTTATATACAGGTTGCAATTATTCAAAAAACTCCATCCACAGCGGGTATTCCACCATTGCAAATGGAGCACCAGATACAATAATAGCCTTGGCCAGTTTCTCATGAAGGTACTCTTTACGCTCATCAGACATTTTTGGGCATAATTTTGATGCTTGGACAGAATCCGATGAGCTAAGAGAATCGCTGAACTGAGTCGAATTTTCTGATGAAGTTGTTGTCAGTTCACTTGGATTCGTTTTATAGATTTCTCGTTTCACCATAACTGGACATTTGACGCAATTAAATAAATGTTTTGCCATTTTATTAACATTTGCCAGTTTATAGACCTTGTCACAGTATCTGCAAAGAACTGATTTGGTGTTGCCTGCACTTGTTGCAAAATGCTTCCATACTTTTCCATTTTTAGGTCTTCCCATGGCTATACCTAAACGCGATATAAGTTTATTGTTGCACTTCATCAATATTAGTTTCACTAATAAGAACATACCTTTTCAACAATGTTAATTCGGTTTATTCAAGTTTTAATTAATAAATTAATCCGCTTTTTGATTTTTAATCATGCACGTAGTGTTAAAAACATTAAAATAAATTTTATTTGAAATGACGTTTTAGCTGGTTGACAACCATTAATGACATATGCTGCATTTGAAATTCATTTTATAAATACCCAAATAAATACCCAAAAAAGGTATTTACCCGGTATTTACCCGGTATTTACCTACACATGGGGTAAATACCGGGTAGAATCCCATCTCTAAGTATGAAGAATCCATAAATTCTATACAAAAAAAACGTTTATTTGTTTTTGAAATAATGAAGTAAAATCATATATAAATTTTGGTCAAAAATATTGAAAACTGAATTAAGATTTTATAGGCTAATTGTTCGAAATTTTAATTTAAATCTCAGAAAGACATGATAAATATTCCAAGGCACAAAGGCAAGTCAACATCAGTTTTTGTTATTCAACTTACACAGCAGAGCAGAACAGCTGTTTTCGAAAGACGCAACCCTTTCATCATCAGTGCTCATGTGTATTGTGTTTGTCACCACTTATTAGGTGGCTTAGTTGAATTTGATAACAGTTCCTATTTACACAAATTTTATTGTGAAAAAGAATACGAGAACTGTATCAACCTGATGTTAACATGTTATTGTTATAATACCCGTGTTACCGTTTGAATTTTTTTTCTTCATGTCCCATTTTTCTGAATTTTTTGTTCCATCATACCTAAGTCAAACTTTTTTGGTTTGAATTTTATACTTAAGTACATGTGAACGTTTTTCCAATTTATTATTGGTAGCTCAAGCCATAGCTTAAATTTGTATGTAGTAAGAATTTTAGCGAACATTTTATATCGCTATATTAAATTGAATTAAGATTTTATAGGCTAATTGTTCGAAATTTTAATTTAAATCTCAGAAAGACATGATAAATATTCCAAGGCACAAAGGCAAGTCATTTGAAACTGTTTATGCACTTAGTGTTTGTACGTAAGATAATTTTATTGCTCTGATTTAAAGAGTGATTTTTTTTAAAATATAGTCTTTTCTCCGTATTTAAAAAAAAAATATAAAGTTCACTTATATGGTTTAAAAGATATGATAGAATAAAATTTGTTCCATAATGTGCCGTAATTGCAAACTTCTTTGGAAGGAAAAAAAGGTTGCTCGGTCGTGCTAGGTGCTCCCGCTGTAATAAAATGAAACGTAAGACTCCATATTAGCAATTAAAAAAAAAGTTTAAATAATTAATAATTTTGTATAAAATCATAAAATTTTTCTAAAAATTTATGAAATTTTTAATTTTAAAATATTACAAAAAGTAATTAGTTTTGGTAAAGAAACAAAAAGTTGTGGGAAAAAATATAATATGGGTTATATGGGCGGTGAGTGGTGGGCGTTAATTGAGGTCATAAAGGTTCTGTGCCAAATTTCAAAAACTTTGGGCCAAACATATATTTTGGTTTCTTGGTCAGTGGGTAGTGGGCGTGGCCAATTTTGATGAAACTTTATATTATTCTTAATTGAGGTAATAAAAGGCTTTGTGCCAAATTTCAAAAACTTTGGGCCAAAAATAAATTTTGTGTTCATTGGGCGGTGGGTAGTAGGCGTGGCATACTTTGATGAAACTTTATATTTTTTCTTAATTGAGGTAATAAAAGGCTTTGTGCCAAATTTCAAAAACTTTGGGTCAAAAAAAATTTTTGGGTTCTATGAGCGGTGGGTAGTGGGCGTGGCCAATTTTAATAAAACTTTACACTTTTCTTAATTGAGCTAACCAAAGGCTCAGAGCAAAATTTTAAAATTCTACGAGCACTACTTATATTTTATGCCAAACATTGTATGAACAAATCCCTCTGTGCGCTCCTTCCCGGAGTGACTCTGTCAAAATATAGTTTTAAAACTGGGCGCAGAAATGTCCTAAAGGAACTCTGATCCAGCAGGTTAAACTTATTTAATTTATTTTCTAAATATTTGGAGGGTATATAAGATTCGCATGGTCAAATATAACGTTCTTATTGAAGCGTTTTAAATGACAGCAACGTGTCCCAGGTTCGAAGGACCATAGTCTTAGTCACACGATAGTCGGTACGAAATAGTAGATATTTAGGGTTGAATTAAAAATCTTTAAATCGTATTTGTATTATGCCGCTGTGTTACCAACGGATGCTTAAGTTGTAGTCTACTAAAATAGTAGGTACGGCCTGTAATATAAGAAGAAGAACACTGGAAAAATACCATAACCGTTGTCCCAAATTGCAGGTTTTGTCTTAAAAATAATTCCTTTTCAGCAAATTTTTTTTATTTTTTGTGTGCGAATGCATTTTCTTCAGGATAAATCTAAAACGTGAGATAAACAATGATGAGGTGTTTGTAACTGATTTCAGATTCTTCTTTCGTTTTTTGTCTCTTTTTGTGAAAAAACCAAAATATCTCAACACTAAGCTCGATAGAAGCTTGACGAATAGCTTAAACAAATATTTGGAAAAGAATTTTGTATTTATCAAAAAGATAATAAAGAAGCAAAGAAAAGGTTAAAGTAACTGGCCAACATGGAAAAGGGATTTGCAATAGCATATAAAGAGTTTGATTTTGGCTAACGAAAATAGTTTAAAGAAAAAACTGAAAACTCGCTACAGTTTAATAAAATCCATATTTTCCTATTTGCACCTTTATAAAATAAAATATGAAAAAAAAACAAAAATGCGATTAAAATCTTTTCTTAAGTTCATACTTATTATCAAGTGAGTTTAAGTAGGAAACGGAGTATCAGCATTATAATTTCATAAGCAGCAAACTTAATAGCGGTTATTTGAAAACTTTGTATTTTATATTTTCCTTAGCAGAAAACTCCGTTCAACTAATAAGGAAGTTGTTATAGAACGTTTCACACATTCAGGCAAGAACTTAATACGGAATGTTTGTAGTGCTGATATGGAAAGAAGGTAAGGAAGCCAGGGAGACTACCATCAGCCTCTTCGGGAATGATTATAATTATTTGGCTTAGATGTATGAGAAGAGATTAGAAAATATAGAAATTAAATTTTTTTCTAAATTGAACTCCTTGCAAAACGGTTGCTGATTACAGTAACAAGTCAAAATGAAATGTTCTAGCCTGTAATGAATAAAAGATTAGTGGCGATATGCTACCAAATCTAAAATCAGGAAAAAAACTTGTAATCTTATTTAGTTATTAAGCTCTATAAAATGTTATCAAAGGGAAACAGTCAACGAAATCTTGGTAAAAATGAGCTAGCGCTGGCTCTAATTAGAGTTCATTAAATCACATTTGAATATAACAAACAATCCTTTTTCCATGAATATCTAGCCAACACTAAAATATATAGACAAAAAAATAATATGCTGTTGTTTGTACCCTTCACTAAAACTGGTAAAAAGTTATATGGGTTTGACACTGCGTATGTAATTTCCATCATATTAATAAAGTATATAAATAGTGGTTCCTAATGAATAGCAAAGTTAAACAGGTGGCGTTCGTCTCTTTATAGGTGAAACCCGTTTTCAGGCTTCCTCATAAAATTTTTGTAAATATAATTGTTATCACCAAACATACGTAGTGACAAAAATAAAATAAACAAGTAAAGACGTTATATTCCACCGGGTCGAATCTTAAATACCCTCCCAACATTTATTAACTAAATTTAAAATGTTCAACTTGGTAGGACAGAGTTCCTTTAAAACATTTCTGTACCCAATTCCCAATTTGAGATAGTCATTGCGGAAAGGGCCGTGTAAGATCAGAGAACATCTCAGCTTCTTATAGTCCTAGGGTATACAAATTGTTCAATATTTACACTATTTTTGCATACCATATCGTACGTCAACGACCACTAAAGAGGGCGGGGTCCAAAAATAGACTATATCATGTACGGGAATTGCTAGATCGTCTCAGACTTCATCAATGATCAAGAATGTATATACCTTAGGGGGTCAAATTGTTTTTGGAGGGTATTAAAACTGTATTTCGTCGGGGTCGCTCTGGCCAGGGGCCGTGGGGGGAGACATTTAACCTTTGCCATAAAACAAATATATGTTTTTGGTGTAATTATGTGTAAACAAACAAAATTTTTTTACCGGTTCATTAGGGGGCACAGGGAGAGAATCGGGGTAGTGCAGAGGAAAATGACGTTACGTCTCAGCTTCCTCATAAAAGCTTAAAAAGGTTATTTTTAAGGAATGTAGACTTAAGTAATACAATTTGGTAAATTTTTACGCTATTTTTGCATGTAATAACGCCCAGTAAAGGGAACGGGGTTCAAAAATTACTTTATTTTTATTTTATGGCTCCAAGTTTAACGCGTTGGACTTTCTTTGACATAAAAAGATATGATTTGCTTACAAAAAAACTTTTTTAGAGGTCGGTGTAGTTCTTCCTAGGGAAACTTTTTTCCCTCTTGCCCGATTTGGTCCATTTCCGAACTTAGCCTGTGCTATCCTTCAAGATATATTTATACCAAATTTCAAGAGTCTGGCTCTTTTCGTTTGGACTGTACCTTGATTTCCACAGACGGACCGACGGACGGACGGACAGACATGCTCAAATCGTCTTAGATCAAGAATATATATACTTTATGGGGTCTCGGATGGATATTTCGCTGCGTTACAAACGCTACGACATAGTGAATATATCCTCCAATTCTTTTTTAGAGGGTATAAAAATAAACAAACAATACAAATGCCGAATTGATTTCGAAAATTCGAACACAAAATTAGTCACAACATAATGGAAACACTTCGATATAATTCCTTTAAATTAACTTAATTTGCTCATAGTGGAAACGTACTATTAGTTTTGATGAAAGAACAACTAAATTTCCCAAGAACTATTCCTGGGTCATATTTTTCCTATCAGTATTCCAATTAAACGAAAAACATATTATAGTTAATTTTGGTGGAGAAAATTAAAATAAGAACACAATTGAAATAAAAAAGTAATAAATTAAATACGGGTGATCGCCCATTCGTGCGCATGAAGAACGAAAAGAATTACATAGAAAATATATTCAAAATATTCGACTTTTAATAAAAATTAGAATTTTATCAACTTCATAAAAAAATAGCTTGCAGACCGCAGATTCCAAATTAAACCCTGTTAGATAATTTTCAACTTAGGAAATATTTACCTACATGACGAAAAGTTTTAGGTACTGAATTTGAGAAAATCCAATACCTAAAAATTTATCTAAGATATAAAAGTTATTTCAATACCTCACAATATATTTTTAATCATAAAATGCATGCCTTGTTCTTAGAATGCTGTGATATGCAAATAATAATAACAAGTAAAAGTGCTATATTCGGCTGTGCCGAATCTTAAATACCCTTCACAGATGTAATTCTTCTTTCTTTCTTTCTTGCCAAAACAGAAAGTAGGTTTAATTAAAAAATCAAAATGATGTTATCGGTTACTTTTATATTTAAGAAATCGTTTAAATTTTTCGGTTAGGAAGCTAAATGTTTGGCTGTTCTCATATATAATACCTCTGAACGTCTTTCAAAAAAATTATATGTATATTTAATTTACAAACAAACAAACATCAGTTTCATGTACCCCAAAAAGATCTAATTGTCCAACCGTAGAATCGTCTTTTAGATTTGGTTGGTTTTTAATACCAGTTTACTTCTTTCTGATATATAAAATAGGTATAATTCATCATAAAAATCAAAAATAACAAATAAAATTTCGATTTTCCAACCCTGAAACCGAATTTTTAATTTTTTATACTAATATAATTTTTTCTGGTATATAAAAAAGGTTTAATTCACTAAAAACACAAAATTTTGAATTTATGTATGTACTTTTATGTACGAAAAATATTTCGATTTTCCAACTCTGGAAGCGAATTTTTATTTTTTTTACCAATGCAATTCTTAGTGAGCTGTAACATAGTTTTACTTGACAAAAAAATTAAAATTTTTAAACTTTTTGGTCACTTTCATGTACCATAAAATATTTCATTTGTCCAACCCTGGAGTCGAAATTTTGATTTTTTAAGATTTTAATATCAAGTTTGTTCTTCCTGAATTATAAAACAGCTTTAATTAGCAAAAAGAAACAACGTCAATTGCCTTTTTGGTTACTTTTACGCAGAATAAATATTTCAATTTCCCAACCCTGGAAATGAAATTTAATTTTTTTTTAATAATGCAACTCTTAATGAGGCACGAAATAGTTTTATTTAAGAAAAACTTAACATTTGTAAATTTAGGCCATTTTTATGTACTGCAAAATGTTGCAGTTATCCAACTCTGAAATCTAAATTTTGATTTTTTTTTTAATTTTTGATACCAATTTTGTTTTTCCTGAACTAAAAAATTGTCTTAATTAGTAAAAAAACAACCTCAATTGCCTTTTTGGTTACTTTTATGAATAAAAAAAATTTCAATTTTCCAACCCTGGAAGCGAAATTTAAATTTTTTAAAACTTTCTTTATCAATGCAAATCTTCATGAATTATAAAGTAGTTTTGTTTAAGAAAATGTACTACAAAATATTGCATGTACCAAAAATAAATTAATTTTTCCAACCCTGGAAACGAAATTTAATTATTTTTGGTTTTTTATCAGTGCAACGCTTCTTGAGGTATACGGAATAGGCAGAAAAGAAAAATTTAATTTCCCATCCCTGGAAAAAATTTTTTAAATTTTTAGTTTTTAATAGACCATTGAGGCTCCCAAAGCACGAAATATGTTTAATTTACAAACATTAAAAAAAATAATTGACTTGTAGTATAAATTTTGGGTCGAGAAATAGGTGGAAGCCTCCCAGCTCTGGAACCATACTTCGGAGCACTCTATTTAAGTTCATTTCCAATCCAATGGTCCAAGAACGAAGTCTCTAGCTCTTCTGGGGGCTTGGGAAAACCGATCTCACGTACAGACGGACGGACAGACGGACATCGCTCAATCGTCATCGTTATTCATAAGGATCCAGAATATATATACTTTATGGGGTCCCATGTGCATATCGAAGAAATTACACACGGAATGACAAACCTATAAACAAACCTATAAAAAGAATATAATGTGATGAGTGTTGTTTGGATTAATAAAGTTAATCCTATGGCTAATGGATGTTTTATATTTATAAAGATTAAGTTAAAAATAAATATTATTAGTAGTAAAATTCATTGAATAATATCAAAAGATTTTAATTAAAATATTAATTTAATTAAAATATTAATTTTGAGGATTAATGATAAGGAATTTTCTTTTCTTTTGAAGTTTTAAAAAGAGTTTTGCTATTTTTGATTTACAAGACCAATGTTTTTATTAAACTATTAAAACTACTGATAATTTTAAATTGAAGTTTACCAAGAATTTTTTTTATTATGGGTGTATTTATATTTGTTTCTAATCGTAAACATTTGTTATTGAGACTAGTGTTAAGGCTGCCGAAAAAATTAATAATATATTTATTTTCCTAGTGTTATTTTAAAGGCACATTTAAGCAATTTTTTGTACGAGGAACACAGAACTTATACCGTTTTAAAGTATTTTTTATTTTATATTTGTTTTAATCTTAAATATTCAATTAAAAATTGTTAAGAAGTTGAAAGAAAACTCACCACTCACTCTCCGCCGATGATGTGATTATCTGAAATATATAAAAAACGAAAAATCGTTAAAATAAAATATAATTGTTAAGTAAAAAATATATTATTTTGTCATTAATATAAATAACTTTTTTATTATTTTTTTGTTAAAATGTCGGCTTTTTTTCTAATAATTTTGTAAACGAAAAATGCTTTAATAGAACACTGAACATATTACGATATACAGTTTGGGTAAATTTGAGGTTGGGAAGTAAATTGGCTGTAAAATGATAAAATGAGGAGAATAAAGCTGCCATTATTTGAAATTTATGGTGAAATGATGGCCGACCTTTATTTGCATCGAACATTTGGAAATTGGTTGTTTGAAAAATTTAATGAAAAGAACACTTTTTTTACAAAATCATCTTTAGTGATGAGGTACATTTTCAATTAGGCGCTTAAGTAAAGCAAACATATTAAAGATTGTTACATATGGCGCTCACAAAATCTACAAGGATTGAATTTTAAAATCAAATATCTAAAGAAAATGACCATATGGTGCGGTTTGTGGTCAGACGGCATCATAGGCCCGTATTTGCTCGAAAATGAGCAAGATAAGGCCGTCACTGTTAATTCTCTGCGCGGCCAAACCATGATAAGCAATTTTTTGTGGCCAGAATTGGCTAATCTTAACATTAGTGACCTTTGGTTTCAGCAAGACGGCGCCACAAGTCACACAGCCGGCCACACAATCTAGTTATTTCATGAGAAATTTCCCGGCCGCGTAATTGCTGTTGAAGACGGATCAAGGCGAATTCATTACCAGGTGGCTTTAGTTCAGAAATTGGTGATCAGCTGTTACCAAGGCGAAATTATTGATCTGTCAAATTGAACTGTTTTTGTGTGCGGCCATTGTTTTTTCCAAAGCATTTTATTTGACAGTTCAATAAATTTCACACAGAGTTGCATAAATAAGTCCACCTTGTATGAATTCGCCTTGAGACGGATCTTGCACGAAGCTGTTGATTTGATAAGGTTTCTTTTCAAGTTTAAAAATAATCTCAATATATAAAAGTATTCATTAATTTTGATAGGAATGCATAGTTTTTCTTAAAATATTTATGTCAAAATATTTTACAAAAGGTTTTTATCACTTCATTGCTAATTGCTCGAAAATTTTTCTTAAACTCAGAAAGACATAATAAATATTCCAAAACATAAAAGAAAGTCGACATAAGTTTCAGTTATTCAAGTTATACAGAAGAACAGAACAGCTGCTTTCGAAAGCTGCTAAACTTTCATCATCAGTACTCATGTCGCTCATTTGCTGCAGGAACGGCATAACTCAAAATTTTCGATTTTGAGATAAATGCGTTTTAAGTGTTCAATTGACTATATGTCTGAAGAAAAATGAATAAATCAACTTATATTTAATATATCCGTATAGAAACAAGGAGAGTAAAAAATGTTTAATAATCGTTTTTAGATGGAAAATTGTTTATAGTTTGAGTTATGACGTCATTGATAGTAGTGTAGTAAACTAAAATGTGTCGTTCTTAATGCGAAAAAATTTTTATAATAAACTTATATTTCCACTTGTAAAGGCACAACGAAAATTATGTCGCTCTTTTCGAAAACAAAACGATATTTACACCTTAACAACTGTGGCGTAACTAAAGGCTCATTTAGCCGAACTTTGAAATCGTAAATGTGAGCTAAATGTAAATGTTAGGTAAATGTAAATGTTGCTACACTTATAGAATTCTTAAAATCGTGTCATATCTTTTAAAAATAAATACAATAAAACTCTGTACAACTGTTTAAAACATTGGTGGAACTTTAATATGTTTATGTTATGGGCGTTCGTGTTGAAAAAGTACGGAAATTAATTAAATGGTACAAAGAGGTATCAGAAACACCAATTTACACAACTAATAGTATAATAAGTCATTCCTTGGCATAAGTTTAATAAAATGGGCACATTTTTTTGATGTGTTAACATCTATACGCGCGCCTCTAGGGCAGTAAACTATCAGTTTCAATACATACGCAAGTGTTAGGTGTAAGATGTAAGAGTAAATCATAGTTTGTTTGTTCGTTGCTTGGCAGTCGGTATTGAAAGTGATTATTGGGCAATTTTCATATAATTTTCCCACGCGATTTTCTCCGGAAATTCATAGCCGATTTTATTAATTTTTTAATTAAAACGCTAGTGCGGGTTTCGACGAAGAGTTTAGGCCAAAAATTAAGGCGATCCGATATCAGCGAGCGGAGATTTAAGTGTTTTAATTCGGAGTATTAATTTGGAGTAATAATAAAAAAGTGTTTTATGTTGATCTTCGGATTTGTGTTATGCATAGCAAAGAGAATAGTGACGTGGTTATACGTACATATATAAAAATGAGATAGGAAGACAGCAACGTATGTACCTTATGTACAAACATAACAATGTATGTATGTACATTTGTCTGTTGCTTTGCATTCTCTTTGTTTTTTGTGGGTTTAATATAAAATAAATAAAAAGTATTAAGTATTTTTTTCATTTTGAGTGCATCTACTTAGTGCGTCGGTATTAAAAGAAAATATATGGCAGAATATCGGAGGAAAAAGAGAGAGCAGGCACAGCTTCTTGCTCAACCAGTCTGTCCAGAATATAAAAAAATTTATTCATTTTTCACTTCTGCCCTACACCGAAAATGGTTCACGCGAACTAGAAGAGGACTATTTTTCAAAGCCAATAATAATGGGTGGTGACTTTGATACGAATTTTTCAACCGTAGAAGCACTACCTCTTATCGAATTCCTCTACGATAAATTCAAGCTTACCATGAATACTTCGTTAGAGTCCCCAACTAGTATCCAAGGAACTACAATTGACGCTGTTTTCTCACGTTATATCAATAGGATACAATCAAAAGCTTATGTTTCATATTTTAGATATCACAGACCAATTTTAACTGTGTTGAAAACATAACATTAATAAATTATACAAAGTAAAATTAAATTCAATAAACTATTCTTTTTCATTAAATACTTTATATTAACTCTACCTCCGGGTTTGTGGGTCTGTGTTCATAGAAATCGAACAGGTACCGTGTAACAAAAAGGTGTTAACACATCGCCCGTGAGTTCGAACACTCATTGATTTTTTTTTTGCATATTACAATATATATTATATGTTTTGCAATATTGCAAAATGTTTATATATATGTACGTACAAACGAGTGTTTAATACATCTGAAACGGACAACCACATACAGACATGCGATATTTCATTGAGAATAAAACATTTATTTAGAAAATTAAACATATAAAATGCGTATATCATGTCCTTATACATATATATATATATATATATATATATATATATATATATATATATATATATATATATATATATATATCAACTAAACATATCAAAAGAGAAATAAGTACCAAAAGAGGTATTTTGTGCCCCAATCTCATTCAACATACATACATCCCATCACTGTCTACAACTGTCACATAACCTTCGAATAAAATTGTATTTTCTGCAGGTTCCAACGTTACGGCTACATTTTATTAAAGTCAAGTAAGCGTTTCCACAACTTGCCATATTTCAGTTTGGATCAGCTGACACATTTACCTAACATTTACGATTTCAACGTTCGGCTAAATGAGCCTTACAGATGTGTCGTTGTTGTTAGTAAAAGAAGAGCGAAACATAGGAATATAAATAAAGGCATATACTCGTCCCACACGTTCTGTATACAAGATATCAAAATGAGTATTTTACACAAGATAGAACATGCTATTGCCAATATTTCTGTATTATTAACTCAAAAATCGCGAGTTAATTTTGAGTTATACCGTTCTTGCAGCAAATGACCGATGTGTATTTTTGGTAATCACAACTTATTAGGTGGCTTAGTTGAATATGATAACAGTTTTTATTTTTACAAATTTTTATTACGAATGTTTTATCATGTTTTCCAAAATTTAAACAAAAATTCGATCAATTATCATATCAACCTTAATTGAATACAATTTACCTCGTTCTATGAACAGACCTCGTGTGATTGAAATCATATAAAAAATATTTTGAATTATTTTCGCTATTATGCATTATTTTCAAAAATAATTATTATCCAACACAAATAAAATTATTAACTAATTTATTTATATTCATCTATATTAAATAATGTACAAACTTTTTCTTATTTTTTCTTGGTATAATCACTGACAAAAACATGCCAAAATTTTCATTAGCGAAAATTTCTCAAAGCCTTTTATAAAAGTCCACCTTTAGGCTGATTTAAATTATCAACATGTATTTAAAAAAGCGAAAAGAAAAACTTCAAAGTCTTGTTATTTTCCTTAATTGTTGTCGTTTATTTTTCACTTTTCCTTCGGTATCTCTTCTTTAAGAAAATAATCAATAATTTTGCTTAAAAAACCCAAAAGTTGCCAGTTAAACAAAAAGAAAAACGAACAAAATTAAAAGAACTGCTAACGAATATAAATAAAATGTTGGCTCGAAAAAACTACAGCTAGAAAATCAAGAAAAATCAACAAACCACTTGCTAATGAACTTCTTGTCTTTACTTTGGATACATAATGAGAGAAAGGAAAATATTAAATAAAACAACGGAAAGTTGAAGAAGGAAAACACGAAATCCTCTAACTATTTCATATTTTACATACAATGAAGTTGCCTTGAGGGTTGTTGGACCCTTCTCAAGAATTTTTTTGTATGCTGAATGTAACAATTTTAAACAAATTCAATGAACTCAAAAAACAAGCAAAACGGTGTGAGAATAACAAATAAGAAAATTATATATTCGCAGTCGTGCATAGATGTTCAAGATCGCGGAATTTAATATCCAGGAAAACCCACAACCGATATCTGCTAAGAGTAGGGTTTTGAGACAGCTGCAGAAATGATGTCGTAACTTGCAAACTTGATTTTGTTAAAAAAAAATAATAGTCTTAAAATAATTTAATTATAAAATGTGTTGGAAAATGATAACCTTAAGATTTTTTTGTCTCGTGCCTGCCCCGCACTAAATTTGACTTGTAAACTGCATGGTTTTGTCGATTAAATGCTATTATAAAATTAGTACTCTAATCATCTACGAACACTGTAATGCTTTTGGCTTGATATTGCAAACCTCACATGAAATCTACTCTTTGCCACTCCGTTTTTGTTTAAACATTTTCTATTAATTTTTTAATGGCATTTTTCAATATATTTACTTGAATAAATATTATAAGTGGTGTTTGTTATCGATATCGATAACTAACGGGTGTTTTTTTTTAAGGTATAGAACTTCGAATTGAAATAAAACACAAGAAAATCGTTTTAATGTCCATCAATTTGGCTTTATTGGAAGGATAATTTTATGCCATTAATGTTAAAATATGATTTCGGGCATGCGGCCGCCGCGGCTGGCTCGAATAAAGCCAATTCTACAGGTTCAATTTTCAACCACTTTTTCGAGCATATGGGGCCGTATGTTGGCAATAGCGCCACGAATGTTGGCTTCCAAGTCCCCTAACGTTTCTGGTTTGTTGGCGTAGACGAGCGACTTCACATATCCCCAAAGAAAATAATCCAATGGTGTCAAATCACACGATCTTGATGGCCAATTGACAGGTCCATTCCGCGAAATTATGCGCTCATCGAATGTTTCCTTCAATAAATCGATTGTGACGTGCGCTGTGTGGCATGTAGCGCCGTCTTGTTGGAACCACAACTCATCCACATTCATGCCATCCAATTCGGGAACAAAATAGTCTGTTATCATGGCTCTATACCGGTCTCCATTAACGGTAACTGACTCTCCAGCATTATTTCGGAAGAAGTATGGCCCAATGACTCCACCAGCCCATAGAGCACACCAAACAGTCAGTTTTTGTGGATGTAATGGCGTCTCAAGGGTCTCATGTGGATTCTCTTCACTCCAAATGCGGCAATTTTGCTTGTTGACGTAGCCATTCAACCAAAAATGAGCCTCATCACTGAACAAAATTTTGTGATGAAAATCAGCATCGAGATCAATCTCATTTTCGGCCCATACACCAAAATCACGACGCATTGCATGTTCATGATGAAATGGCAAACCAAACTAAATATTAATCACTTGACAGCTGACAAAATGGCCGCCAGTTAAAAAAGTGATGCCAACTTAAAGTTCTATACCTCAATAAAAAACACCCAATATGATTTGACAGCTGAGAATGAAAAACAGTGTTGACATTTCTGCTCATTAAGTTATTGTGAATTGTTTAACGTCAGAACAATGTTACCAAATTGACGATATTTACTTAAAAAACAAGTAAAAGTGACATTCAGCCGTGCCGAATATTATATACCCTCCACCGGCGTACGTTTGGAGCATTAAAATACAATCATTCCAATCCTGGGACCATGTTTTTGATCTCTTTCATTTTCAATACTAATTTTTTTTTCTAAAATATAAAATATGTTCGATTATAAAAAAAAATAAGTAGAAAATGGTTAACCAAAAGGGCATGCTAATTCTTGTTAATTCTAACCGCTAAAAATTGTATTATTTTAATTTTAAAACTGCTATAGCTTTCGAATGGATCAGCCGATTCGCACGTGGTAGGCAGTGATTGAGGCAGTTCTTCGATCCCTATATACTATATATAGAGAATCTAATTGATCACATATATAGTTTCGGAGTGTTTTGATATATTCACTTTTTTCGATATTTGGATTCACGATATCTTACTAACGCGTGAACCGATTTTAACCCAGTTAGTAGTGCTCGACGTCGCTTTCGATTGTCAACTAGCATCTAAGTAATTTTTAGAGTTGATCGGTAAAGTCGTTTAGAAGTTATTAAAAAAACACTTTCGAAGGAAAATTTTCAATTTTATTTTTGATTTTTCTCAAATCTACAGATATATAATTTTAGAGTTTTTTTTCAAAAAACCAATTTTTTCGAACTCTTTCGCTCGCGATGTCTCACGAACGCATCAACCGATTTAGACCTATTTGGTAGCAATCAGCGTGATTTAATAGTCAAGAGTTGATAAGTTTTTGGAATCGATCAGAAAAGCCGTTTAAAAATTATTTAAAAATAAACAACTTTTGAATAAAAAAATTTTTGCTAGTTTGGTTGGATTCTGTTGACCTGTTCAAGCGCTATAAACGGGTAACATACTTACGCACACACACACATCAATACAGACAAAGTGACGATTTCTCATCAATAGTCGGGAAATCTTCATAGAAAGTGAAAACGTCGAGCTGTGCTGAAAACTCGATTTTTTCAAAACGGTGTAGAACCAGTAAATTTTCACTTTTTTGAAAATTTTTAATATACAAAAATTTTTTTATTTACTTACTTTAATATTCCAAGAATACTTTTGAATTTTCCAGCTCTGGAGCAACTTTTTAGATTTCGTGATTTCTAATGTCTATGAGTTTCTTTAAAAAATATAAAACATATTTAATTTAATTTAAGCAAAAGAAAGAAATTGTTTTCATTAGCTGCTTATATGTACCAAAGAAAATATATTGCAATTGTACAACCCTGGACTCGTCTTTTCAATATTTTTTTCTTACTTTCAATACCAATTTAATTATTCCTGAAGTATAAAATATCTTTGATACCAAAGAAAAAAATTAGTTTTATTTAATACTCCAGCTCTGGAGCTGAGTTTTCAGCGTAAATAAATTGATCTTATTTTTATATACCGAAAATAAGTATAAACTTTCCAGTTCTGATGTCGAACTGAAGAGACTGAAGTCTCTACGTTTTCTGGACCTTTTAAAATTTCACACACAGATTTCAGACACAGATAGACAGGCGGACGTCGCTTATTCGACTTTCCTATTCATAAGGACCCAGAATATATATATTATGGGCTCGTATATGAATAACTTTTATAAATAATAGAGGAAAAATAACCTTTCACAGAACACGTCACATTTTCTCAGGGACTAGCAACCAGTTGGAGTTCAGAATTTTTATATAAGATGTACCGGTAACTTTTACATGGCATTGTCGTTGCAAGGGATCAATTGACGTAATTGAAATATTAGGTGGCAGGTTCTAGACCTAACCTTTACATATTTATCCTCAATAGCAGTGCCAGTCCCAGTTACGACTTTATAACCACCCGTTATAGAAATATCCTAGAGTAAACTTTCTCAGCCCAGTCCTTAATGAATATGTCACTTCTTTAAGTGCTGCTATAAATCGTTATTACTTTAGTCATATTATAATATGTTTAATTAATGTAACCTATGACCATCAATTAAAAATATATAGAAAAGTAATACATAAGCCCTATTCACAATCTTGTGCAAATGGTCGTGCATCATTGCATTTGCAAAATAATTGTACTCTACACCAACAAAATACATTGAAAATGCTCTCAAATACTCTCTCAATTTGCAAATGCTAAAATGCAAGACCATTTGCACAGGATTGTGCATTGGGCTATAACATTTTCTTCTTCCGAAAGACTTATGGTAATTAAATATAAATTTTTCAATGTTACGCAGAGTAATGAAATTTTGTAAGCACTTTTAGTCTAATTTTGTTTTATGTGCTCTTTTTACCAGTCACAGCTCACGAACTTTCTGGACCGTTTTTATTTTCATAAGGCAGGTACCTTCAGAACGACAGT
Organism: Linnaemya tessellans; assembly: GCA_951800035.1. Lineage (NCBI taxonomy): Eukaryota > Metazoa > Arthropoda > Insecta > Diptera > Tachinidae > Linnaemya > Linnaemya tessellans. The sequence goes on from OX637534.1 coordinate 27,890,258, forward strand.
ACGACATTAGGATACCTTTTTACAATTTCTCGTGAAGGGTATAATAATTCTGTTCTCGAAGCTTATAGAGTACATGATCCATGTTCGGATCAAAATAATGATCCTAGAAAGCAAATGATTCGTGCGTTTACTGATAATTTTCGCAAGTTAAGATAAGTGCGTACCGAAGGGAATAAATATTGCTGCTATAGCGCAAGGTAGTGAAGAAGACGCCGAAGTGTCGATAGTTGGTCTGAACTTGTTGACCTTTGTCTGTAGTAAGTATTTTCACGAACATATCGTCCCCTTAGTATAACAATAGCCTATGTGCTCATAGGCTATTATTTTTTTATTGAATTTTTGGATTCTCCATCGTCGATTTTATATGTGGTCAAAATTTTGTCAAATTCTAGTTCCACAAAGTGTGTCAAAACGTCAGTCAAAAAAATATAGTATAAATTTGTATTAAATTATTTTCCTCAAAAATCATGTAAACGCATATACGCTATTTTACATAAAGTAAATTTTCTGTTTATTCAATATAATAGTAATGTACACTCACATACTCTATTTTAACTTTTAGGAAAAAAATCAATTTTGTCATGACACAAACACCTAAAATGACGTATAATGATATACGTTGTTGTTCAATAAATATTTTCAATTTGTTCATTTGTATGAATCTTATAGGCCGTTATATTGTCAGAACAATTAACATGTGTTTTAAAAATAACAAAAAACAAAAGTAGGCTATGCAATGCTTACGTTGTTTTATCATGTATGTAAATGCAATAGAAATAATTTGTACAATTTTGGATTTCAGTTCGTTGTTGAAATTCGCTCGTTCATAATCATTTAGTCGTTCATTCGTTCCCAATCATTCATTTAATCATGGATTTGTCAAGCTCTGGTGAGTATCTGCTATCTTAAATTGCAGGAAGGAATATTAAGGTGTATTAATTGTCAACAGAATTTGCGACGGAATCAACAGGAGCCCTATGTGTCAAACTTGCTCCAAACTCTGTTGGATTATCTGTGGAACCATTGGATTCAAATATATTGCAAACTGACGAAGAGGATGGAGAAGACTTTTCAGCAGGATCGTCGGATTATTATATTCCAGAAACGGATGAAGAGGAAATTGAAAAATCTTCGGTAAAGCAACATGAAGTGCTCTGCGAAATCGCAGAAGAAAGCAATGATGAAAATGTAAAACTGACAGTAACACGAAAAAGAAAGGTGAGTTAATTAAAAGGTAATTTAAGAAGATATCTCCTGCAATTATGGATTTGTTGTATTCAATAGCGTAAGAGCCAGCTTTGGATGCAGAACAAAAGAAAGAGTGACAGGAGTCAAGGAAAGGCGTATGTTACAAAGAGTGGTAAAGTAATTAAGGAACGTTTACCGAAGCTCGCTAATTGCAGCTGTCATCACAAATGTCCAGAACACTTCTCTGAAGAAGATCGTAAGAAAATCAATGCAGACTATTGGAGTTTGGGCGATTACTGCAAGCAACGTCTATTCCTTAGTAATAACATAAAAGTGGAGAAGTGCAAGAGGACATTAACGAGAGAATCACGGCGGTCGAACACTCTAAAATACTTTCTAAATGATAAACAGGTCTGTAAAAAGTTCTTTTTAAATACTTTACACGTGTCAGACTGCGCGATATCTGTATTAGCCAAAAAAAAAAAATCAAAGAGAATTTGTTGACATGAGGGGTAAACACGGAATGCAAAGAAAAGTAGACGCGGAGATAGCAACTCTTATTAAAGAGCACATAGAGTCATTTCCAGCAGTAGAAAGCCACTATACTCGAGCAAAGTCCCAACGCCTTTATCTGAGCTCAGACCTAACAATTACAAAAATGTATAACTTATTTAAAGAACGCCAGCCAGATCTCTCAGTTAAAGAACATATGTATCGCCACATATTTTGTAATAATTACAATTATTCATTCCATCATCCAAAAAAGGACACATGCTTAACATGCGAAACGTTCAAAAACACAGAGGACAAGGCTTCAATACGGAAATCATATGATGAACACTTAGCAAATAAAGCCCAAGCAAGACTCCACAAACATGCTGACAAGGAGTTTTCTAAAAATAACAGCAATATTAAAGTATTTACTTTTGACTTACAATCAGTGCTATTGACACCATGTAGCACCTTGTATTACAGTCGAAAGTTCGCCACATACAACAACACATTTTACGATTTAGCTAATGGAGCTGGATATTGTTTCCTGTGGGATGAAAACCATGGTAAGCGTGGGTCAGAGGAAATTGGAACCACTTTATTAAAAATGCTGAACAATTTACCCGAATCAGTAACGGATGTTATTCTGTATTCAGACTGCTGTGGAGGACAGAATAGAAACAGATTAATTGGCACATTATTGCTTCATATGAATCATTCATTGCATTTTAATTCAATAACGATTAAATATCTTCAAAGTGGACACACACAAATGGAAACAGATTCCATGCATTCGGCTATAGAACGAACTAAGAGAAATATTTGTGTATATTCACCAGAAGAATGGCCAACTATACTTAGACTGGCAAGACGAAAAAATCCGTACGCTGTAGAAAGGCTTAACTACAGTGATATTATTGATCTCAAAACGGCGTTCTCAAAATTGAACCATAACTTGAAGAAAAATGTCAACAATGAATCGGTAAATTGGCTTAAAATCAAGGTTCTCCAAGTAATAAAAAGTGAAAAGAGACAATTGTTATACAAGGAGCAATGGAACGAAGACTTCAAAGTGATTGATATAGATGGCTCGAGAATGAAAAAGAAAGGGGTCACAAATTTTACATTAACTCACAAATATAAAAAAGAACTACCAATTTCTGACACAAAATTGAAGGATCTCAAAGATTTATGCAAAAAAAATGTAATTCCTCCCGGCTCACAGACATTTTTTTTGAATTTACAAGGAGGGAATAATCGCGATTGTTTAGATGAACCAGACAGATTCGAAGAAGAGGATGAAGACGACAATAATTAAAGACCATGCTAATAATTTACGATCTGACTGTAATTAAAACATAATTTTATACTAATAAAAATTCATATTAAATTTACTTATTATTCTGGTGTATTTCTTGAATAAAATAGTGTATACCATACAAAATAAAATAACGTATCAGAAACTTGATAGAAAACATTAAAAAATAAAATAGCCTATCTGATGTATCTGCAGTTTACACCGCTTTTTTGTTCATTTAAAGGATGAATACAATAATAAAAATTGGTCAGTTAACAAAATAGACTCATTTTTAAACAGTCTCAAAAAAAAACGTCGAAAATAATAAATATTTACAGACATAACGAGATTTGAGTGAGAGCTACTTTCGACAAAAAGTTTGAAATTCATTTTCTCAAAACATCAAAAAATTTATAGGCTATTGTTATACTAAGGGGACGATATATATTGCTATATTAAATTGAATTGAGATTCATAGGCTAATTGTTCGAAATTTGTTTTTAAATCTCAGAAGGACATGACAGGAAAATCAACATCAGTTTTATTTAAATTACACAGCAGAGCAGAACCGCTGTTTTCGAAAGCCGCAACACTTTCATCATCAGTGCTCATGTGTATTGTATTTGTTTTGACCTTTCTTTTTCCTTCGACTAATTGGATAATTGTACCTAAAGACCTTTGCTTACGTGGATATACATAATATTCACCTCGTGCAAGAATTGAGGCTAAATGACTATAATTTGCTTCGCATCTCTCCTGTTTGGTCTCATTTTAGACAAATATCAGCGTCAAGATCATCATCCACTTTGCCTGCCCACTCGAATTTAAGTCTAGAAAGTTTCTTCTACAAACTTTTCAGCCAAAAATATGACTGATTTTACTTAATCTTTTTTGCTTGAGTTGTTTACTTTTAACGATACTTTCATTTCAAGACAAAATATTTGCATAATTTATATCGAATTGGAGAAAAAGTACATGTACTCGTAGTCCACGCGCCAGTATGTTTGTCTGAAATTTAATGTGTAGCAGACTCCCTGTTGGTTTATGCTTAAAATACACTGCCATCATATTACCCCCTCCCACCTTGGAGATGCTGTAGAACAAAAATAAACACAACAAAATAACACAAAATGAAAATAAATAAATACAAATTCAGTCCAGTACATTCTTGACGTTACTTACGCCTGTCACACCAATAAGGTGGTCATACATCTTTTCTGGGTGCAAACAAATACTCTTTCTGTTTTCCAAACTCATCCTTAAAGCCCTAAAACGCGAGTACATACACACAATTTTTTTATTTTTATTTTTTTTTATTTGATAAGATGTAAAGATGTGTGTTTGGAAAAGCGCGGTATTCTTATTCAGTTTCTTCCACATTATCTCCTACCCTTCCTTGCCAGCATGTAAGCCAGTCAACAATGTTTAACGTCCGTTTTTGTTTGTCTGTCTGTCTGGCTGCCTGCCTGCGTGCCTGCCTGTTTGTGTAAAATTGTACAGTGAACATGCCACCCATTTAATAATCATCCCTAAACAAATCCTCAATCCACATGCAAATGAAGTTTTTTATTTTTAATTTTCCAGGATTTTTTTCCAAGTACCATTTTTAGGATGTTGTATGCTATTGTTGCTGTTGTTGTAAATATATCTTAAAAACAATATTTTATACTTAAGTCCTGATGTATTCTTGTTTTGGTTACTTAATATGTTGAGTTTGAACATCTCTGTGTGTGTGTGTGTGTGTGTGTGTGTGAGGGAAGTTATTTGTAGTTCAGTGAAGGTGTAGAGTTTTCAATTTAAATTTTCTTTAATTTGTATTTTATATTTTCTTTAAATACAATAAGTTGCTAAGTCCACAATAAATTGAAATCATATAGTGTTTCTTTGGGTTAATAAGATCCAGAACAATAATGGTGGCTCTCCCGACAATTTTACTCGTATAGTCATAGGATTAAAAGGGGATTATCTGTCTTTTCAAAAATTCATATATTTTTATTTTTTTTATCTTGGACCAGTACTCAGGGGATGACCCCTATATATGCAATGCATGGCCCCGGAACTAAAAACGAGGGGATAGTATTGAGGGGACAGATTAAGAAAGATGAGAAGATAGACAGTTGTTTTTGTAGCTATTTCAACCTTTTACTTCGCCGGCTAATTTTTGCTACAGGGCCGACGAAGGTGGGTGCTGTTACTCTGCTTTTAGTACATGATAGTGTCTGAATCGACAATATAAATACTCACTTAAAAACCAGACGACATTAATTGAAGCCAGAAGCGGAATTGAAGCGGAAATAGAATAACAAATTTAACAATATGAAATAAATTTTCAAATAAAATAATTTAAATTAATATGGAAAACCATAGCCATAAAGGTCATCCCTGCGACTTTCTTCTAATTTTAACCGCTAAAAATGGTATTATTTTAATTTAAGACGGGGGGTTGATGTAGTTCTTTGTTACAAAAAAAATCGAGAACACTAATTGATCACATAGTCGTATATAATTTTGGAGAGATTTGATAAATTCGACATCTCGCGAACGCGTTAACCGGTTGGTGGCGCTCGACGAGGTTTTCGATTGTCAAGAGCTGGTTAGTTTAGCTTAAGTTAGTCTAAAAAATAATAATAAAAAAATTTGTTTCCAGTTTTTTTATTATTTCTTAAAAATGTACCGGTCCGAACCTACTCACAGGAAATCTAAGTCTGAATGGCGATCACTTTGCTTGGATTCGGTTCAACAGTTCAGTAATTCAAAAATTATAAGCGCGTCACTTACACACACACACACACATTCATACAAACATAACGACGGCTTCTTATGAGTATTCAGGAAATCTTCTTAGGAACTCTAAACTTCGTGATCTGGTGAAAATTCAATATTTTCAAAACCAGGTAAAACAAGTAACTCCACTTTTTTGAAAATTTCCAATTTTTTTAGCAGGAAGTTAAAAAACTATTTTAAAAAGCAATCTCCCTCATAAAATACACGGGGTCTGCTCAAAACTTAATGTGAATTTTTTTGCAATCCCTGCAGCAGTTCTGTTATGCACATTTTGAAATCCCTCTTTCGCTGTGGTATGATTACGGTCTTGGTATCGGCTGCCACGCGGGGGTTTTTTATGTAAAAAGCCACCAATTTTGGAACGAATTTTTGTGCCAAAGTTTTGGAAAAAATTGTATGGCAGTCCCAAACGACATCGTAATCCTTAGAAACTTTTTGCCACTTAAGATCTTCATCGGTTGTTGGGCGTTCATAACCAGCGTTATCATTCACATCTGCTCGACATTCTTTGAAAAGCTTAAAACACTTGTAAACCTTTTTGTGACTCAGAGAACAATCACCGGTACCATTAATAGTTTTTTTCGACCGTAGAAAATTGACGAATATGTAATACACTTCTAACTTTTATTACACTCACAAAGAAACTAAACATGCCAATTATATGTGATAGTAATCATAGAGTTTTATAACCAGAACCAATCATTACGTCTTTGAAACAGACGTGCGAATAAGTTTCCGATAGGTTAATTTCCCTCCAGCTTAGTCCCTCACCTTTCGAAATCCATTTCATTAGTAACGCTTGGTTTATCCTACGATTCGAAAAATAATTGCAATTAAAGCAGGAGATATATTTTTTCCTACGCGCTTTTCTCCCTACCTCCACATTAATTTACACTACTCCTTAATTTTCCCTAATGGATTTAATTTAATTCTCTTTTCTTTATCTCTATTTCAGGACATTTATTCTCATTGTAAATTGACACGAGCTTGTGATGTTTTCTATAAAATAAAACAGCACTAAGTCTATTCATCTTTATCTCAATTTGTTTTTTCTAAAAAAAAATCTTTCATACTTATTAAACTTGTGCTCTGAAGTCCTTTTTGGGTTTCCGAAACACAACAAAAAGTAGAGAAAAAAACCGTTCATTACAGTCAGTCACACTTTTTGCCTACAAAACAGGCAGGACATAAAGTTTGAGCAGGAGTCGGTCGTTTTATTTCAAACGTTAATTTTTATTGCATGTAAATAACGCATCAAAATGTTAAGATTTTTCTTTTCCCATTTTTCTTTTACTTCTCTATATTTATATCTTGACAATACATTCCAGCTGGAATAGTAAAAAAGGAAAATACATAAAATATAAAATGTATGGGGTTGGGGCATTTTAATAGAATGTGAACACTTTTTTATGTGTTTTCCATAAATGAATATAAAAAACTTAGCCAGTCTGAGTGGAGGTTTGAACAGGAAAAAAAATGAAGAATGGAAAAGTAGTGGGAGGTAAATGAGTACACGCTGCAGAGCGTTGTTGGCCGACAGAGAGTTGAAGATTTTGTTTATACTGCATTAACTAATTTCATTGAATCAATAGTATTTTAGCCAAAAAGCACGTCTAAATGCTTGACATGTTTTGTTTTTAATTAAAAAAATTCAAGGAACCAATTATCGAAACTATAAAGGTATATAACAAAATTTACCAATGTTGATCTTTTTTCTACTTGTATTGTTTAATATAAAATTTTAAAACCTTTAAAAAATGGTACCCACAAACACTTTAAAACGTGAAATTTTCGTGATACACGATAACTTTTAACATTTTGCTTAATAAATAAATACAAGTCTGATGAATTTCTTTCAAAGTGGTGAATTTTGGAATATATATTTAAAATTAAAATTTCATAGCTAATAAAAATAATTGTCTGTAAATTTAGAGTAAAAACTATAAAATTTAAAAAAATTTTTGGATATGTGGTGTAATTTCCATTGAAAAAATTTACACTTTCCTGTTTCAAAAAAAAAATTTTTGTTTGAGAGATCCAAAGGAGTTCTTAATCAAAATATTTTGTTAAACATTTCAAGGAATGTAAAATTTTTTTTTAAATTTCATTTAATTATATGAACCTTTTATTAATACTCATATACTAACGTTTTCATATTTTAGCCCAGATACCAAATCTATTAAATATTCTGCATATTCTATTCTGTTTGAAATTTAAGATTCAATTGAGATGAGGTTCACCGTATAGTGCAAATTCTTGGACATATTATTTAATTAGAAAATGTGTAATATACTATTAAGAAATTTAAGTAATTTGAAAGGAGTTTTTTAATCAAGAAGATTAAAAAACTGCAGTTCTATAATATAAAATATGCATGGGTTAGAATATTTTTTGCTTATATAAAGTTATTAGTTTCAATTATAAACAAAATCATTAAGAAGTTGTGGTGAATATAATGCATATTGTGTGATTTTTTTTAAATATATCTGTGACGAGTGTATGAATGTGAACATTTTCGTAAATTGCATATTAAGGTGAATATATGAGCGGCAATATAAGGCCAGTTTGAGAAAAGTCATTTAATATCAACTTTCAAACGTGGGGAACTTTATATTTCTCTATTGGAAAGCCAAAACTTGCAGTAACTTGCAAAATAAGTATTTTGTGCTCAAATGCGGTAAAACTAAAGTGTGGTGAGTTTCGCGATGGTGTGGTGAGTTTTCACTTAGTGTGGTGAGTTTTAAATTACTCACAAAAGCTATTATACATTGAGATCAAATAATTTATTTTGGTGTTTATTGTAACAAATAATTATATAGAAAACTGTCACGAAAAACTTGACAATTTTTTATATCTAAAAATTGTGTGCTACCCTGAAAGAAAAACGGAGAAGTGGTGAATAATCAGTGTAAGTGTACATATTTCGCTTATTTTTATCCTTTAATAACTTAAGAACTATTAAAAAAAAGTTATTTGCTACGTTTATTTCATAACAAATCTATGATAAATATCATTTATTACTTCACAATTTTTCAATTACAGAATCTTTTAAAGCACACAAGAAACATTTTGCTAGCAAAGAAAAAATATATCTCTTAACATCACTTAAGGTAACTACAACAAATTAATTTACTATAAATTGTAGATTTTTGAAAGTAATATGGCGCCTAGCGGTCAAAAGTTTACAACAACTACAATATCTAAGCAAAAAGTTCAATGTGATACCCAACTTACAAGGAAAAGGGTAATTCACGTGCAAAGTGATCACGAACAAATCAATAATATCTCCTGTAAAGCACAATATCTGCATACCAAGTGCCAGAGCAGAGATGTGAATGATATGCAACGCAAAAGAAATCTCAGCTTAAAATGTGCAGAATTAACCGCCAGTAAATAAGAATGAAATAAATCGCTGACGATAGAAAAATAACCATTGAATTCTATTAAAAAGTTGCCAGGAAAAACACACGATGATATTGCCTGCAAAAAGCTTTGATCTGGACCGCTTAAGCTCGTATGTAAAAAGCCGCTGCCACAAGATGCCGTTGAATGCTAAAAAACACTCACACATACACACACAATGAAAGAAATTCAGCAGGGCATTTTGTTGAAATATTTCAATTAACTTTTTATTTCTTTAATACCTCTCACTACCTGAACCCTCCCCTCCGTCCTCCTCGAATTCACGAAAAAACATCATATGAACAATTTAATGTTTTTTTTCTTTTAATTTTGGTAGGATTTTACGTTTGTTGTTTAAATGCCCAAGAACAAACATGTTTAAACAGGTAGATTTCTTTTTTGTAGCCTATCCCCATTAAGTTTAACGTCCAATAACCGCAGGTTTCCTTCAATAGTACATTCAAAAGGAACCAGCCAACACAGAAAAACTTGAAGAAAAAAACATTTATTACAAAAACATACATAAACAATGTTTTGACAAATCGCTGAAAATTGAGTGCGCAAAAATATTATTTTCAATTTTCAGCTCTTATGGACGTTGAAAATAACAGAAAAAAGATTGTATACAAACAACAACTTCGGTACATGTTATATGGCATTTGAGACCTTTGCTAGTAACATGTAGGATGCAGTTTGTTCCTGGTGTACAAAAGTGGTGTCTAGTACATTTAACTGTAGTAGATGCAAGATCATGTAGCAACAGTCATGTAATCATGTACGAGTATATCGATCTGTAGCCGCAGGATGTTAATGATTGTAAATTAATAATTTAATATGACTACATGAGCCAAAGTGTGTTTTGTGAAAATTACTTTATGTAAATCATATAAAGATAAATTTTCAAATCAACGCATTAAAACATAAATGATCTGCTTTAAAATAACAACTACAGCCATTAAAAGGTGTGAGAAAATCACGATTTTTTAAATCAAATCAAATTTAAACAAAAAAGTATTATGTTTAGTTTGGAATCGTTTAAAACCTTAGAAAGCACATAAAAATAAAATTCACCACTTCTATAAAAAATTCACCACACCTCGAAATTTGTTTTAAATAACGCGAATAATCGTGTTTGAGCTATTTTAAAAACCTAAAGAAAAATATATGCTAAATTGTGGTTTATAAATCAAGGTAAAATGTTGTAATATGCATATTTTTAAATTGTAATTGTAAAATAATTTTTGTGGACACAGTAATATTTTATGACTAATCTTTATATTTGTTGCCGCATTAGAGTACGTTTATCACCTCCTCATTTTTTCTTGTAAATTAATAGCACAACTTATTTTAATTTTTTATGGAAACCAGCTTTAATGAGCGTTTATAGTAAACAGCCAGACCTTTGCTTTGCTGTATATTCACATAACGATTGATATAAAAAATGGAGTAGGATGTTCGTATTAGAACTATGAAATGTATGTATGTGGAAAAATTTTCACCACACACTGATATATATTGGAGAACGTCTTTCAAACTAAACACATTTTCAAGAGTGGTGAGTTTTCACTTTACCATATACCGCAGCATATTTTTTTCTGAGTTGTATTGCCAGCTTTGTTTGTGTACATTACTTTATCCAACATTTAATTGTAATGCAAAACACTCTGGCAAATATTTCATGGCAATTGAAAAGTTTTCATATTCATATTTTACCTCTGCCTACCCTTTACTATGTTCTTTGTCTTATACCCTTGCATAAATGCATTTTGCTTCTTTAACACCGTTGAACAAAAATTGCATTTATCGCCTTTTGAATGCACATTTAAAATAAATCCTTGAAAAGCATTCCAACCCTTTTTTTGTGAAAAAAAAATAACGGAGAAAAGTGCAATTAAATTGACATAATCAAGCATTTAAGAGCTAAAAACAAAACACCTCCTTTAAATGAGTTGCATGCGGTAGAAAATTGCATTTTAAAAGTTGAATGCAATTGAATGCAACAGAAAAGTCGACGGAAAAAAAACCAACAACATCGAAACGCACTTGTTGGTTTTTTGGTTTATTATTCTACTAATTTATATTGTGAACAAAAACAAAAAAATATAATTGTGCAGCATGTTGCATAAAGCACATCAAAGGTTAGATTGATGATTAAACAAACATTATTTTGTTTGCGCAACAAAGCAACAATTGCGTAAGCATTCAAGTGCCTCTGGTTTCTGTTCACACTTCGTAAACGATTACGAGTATCTGCAAAAATATGGGAAAGGACACCTTGTGATAGACAGGGATTGTGCAAAAGGCGTATAAAAATGTTTTTTTTTTATTTGCAAATTGATTTTGACAAAGCGCACAGCAAAAACCAAGAAGGGTGGTGATTTTTTCACACGCTGACAATATTTGACACCCAGTCAAAGCGTGGGGGAATTTTGCAAGACTATATGCATAGTTTGCATTGGTGGTTGTTTGTAAGTGAGTATCTGAGCATGAATTAATGAGCCTGGGAATTTTTTGCAAAATTCCGTTACATCTTGCTAAATCCCTTGAAGATTTGCATATTATTAATGAATGTTTGCATATGACTGATAGATGATACTGTTACAAAATGGGAAGATCTTCGAACTTGAAGCTATTATTGTGTTTGGGTAAAAAGGGTTATGGCTTAAAAGAATGTGTCAAAATTTGACATTTTGCCAAAACTAGACGATTAATTTCAATAAAAAAGTGCGAATGTAAGGGATATAATAAAAAGGACTAAAATTATATATCAAAATTTCTTAAGGATATGAACATAAATAGTTATTAAAACTTATCTCATACATATAACAACACAGTAAATGAATTAAAAAAAAAATTGTTTGACTCATTTCTACAGTACACAATAAAAAAAAAAAATTTTTGTATATATATAAAAACATATTTTTTGTGGTACACTTTCTGTAAGTTATAAGCCAATAATTTTGATAAAACTATATAAAATTTAAAAGGTATTTTTATGTAGATATGCACAATATAAAACTTTAGGGCATTGAAGTGGGAAAGATTGTTTTAAATTTGGCAGCTAAAACTTTTCTATTTTATTTTTGTTTTGTAAACACACATATAAAATGATTCGTGTAACGAACAAAAGATAATTTCATGTAAAAACCATGTGATATATATTTTTTGTTTGTATTAAGAAACCCTTATTTAGAGAAAAAGTTGCCGATGTGTACAATAAAGACGCATTTTAGCTGTGAATGTCAAGTGGTGGAATTTTTACTACCTAATTAATTGTAAATTTAATTCTATTGTATTTCATTACGAAAAGCATAAGAGATTGACATCATAGGACTACTATATTACTTTTTAAAACATTTCAAGCCCTCTTTCAACTGTGGTGAGTTTTTCATCGAGTGGTGAGTTTTTCACATAGTGGTGAGTTTCTCAAAGAGCAGTGTGGTAAATAAAATTTCTTGAAATTTAGTCTTTAAAGAAAATATTACTTTCTTAAATTCCTTATAGCGTGTTGAATTTTTTTTCTAGATAATATGTGATAAATTTTTTATTGGAATACTCCGACTTTATCTAAAAAAGAAAACATACAACAAGAAAAATAGAGCAGACTTGCTTCCATGATTGAAGAAGACAAATTAGAAAATGATGAAAAATGATATATATACATATATATATATATATATATATATATATATATGTATATATATATATATATATATATATATATATATATATTATTTTTATTAAAAAGTAAAAACCATTTAATTTTGTGAACATGCCTCGTATAGGCATATATCGATTTATTAAAATAACAAACTTTATTTATTTTAAGGGTGGCCTAGCTTTATTTAAAATTGAAATTATGTTTATTTTTCGAGCCTTTTCAAACGGCAATTAACTCACTTTGTAGAGGTGTGATTTTTTAAATGTCCTTATTATATAAACGACCACTTAAAAATCAGTTTGTTATTTGTTTTCTCCTTGTTAACAACTAGATAATTACCATTGTTTTGCAAAGGTCAGTTTAAAAACTGTTATGAAAAGCTGACCCTTTTGCTGTGCATGTTCAAACATACACACTGGGCAGTCGGCAATAAAATAAAAATAAAAAAAATCTAAAGCATGACCACGTATGATGGTCATTAAATTCTCTAATTGATAGTTTGAATTTCATTGTTTGCTCTTACAGATGTGGCAACATGGGTGATTACAAGCAAAATAAAAATTAGTTACCTTTTGGCAGGGTGACAGCAACCACCTTTTTCAAGTGGTCAAGAATATGCGATATTTAGGGGATTTTTTCAATACCCGTTTTATTTATTTTATATATACTTTTTGTAGTTAGCTGACCACTAGACAGTTTATTTGACTTTTGCCCATGCATCAAAATATTATTTACATAAATTAGCATAAATATCTTTTCATGAGATAATAAAAAAAAGTTAATTAGATTAAACACAAAAACTATTTGCAAACGATTTTGTGACAACAATGGTCAGCTAAGCATGTTTCTTGGCCAGTTTAAGTGTGTGGATTTGGACCCATAATTATAAATAAAAGAGTAGCCAATTATTAAAAAAAAACTATTAAGGGACTTTTTTAAATGCAACCCTTGTTTACAGAATCCAGTTAAAAAAATCAAATTTGTTTTGTTTCTTTCTAATTAGAATTTTTGGATTTTCTTAAAAGATTTAAATGACTAAATTTGCTATTTAGGTTTCTTTAAGATTTCTTGATCATGTGAAGTGTGTACAGTATCAGCAAAAATGGTTTAGAAATTGGCTAAGTTTACATGAGAGCCAATTAATGAGAAAACGGCAATTGCTAATTTCCTTTTCCCTTGTTTTTATTAACTCGCAGCGAATAGAAATTATTCAAGTTGTATTTTTTTTTTTTGAGTTTAGTTAGTTAGAACCACATACAATTTGTTATATACCATATTATAGCTTTTGAAACTACAATAAATGTTAAAATACAACAAAACCCCTTAGATCAATTAAGAATTACATAAAAAAGAGCAGCCTTTAAACATTTTTAAATAACACTAAACTCAAATGCTATTTAACATAATTTTATATTTTAGTTTTCTACCTTTATATGGGTGCTGTTGGCTGAAGTAGTAGAACACGAGACTATGAAGCGGAGGGTCCTGAGTTAGAGCCCGCGCTGAGTCATGAAATATTGTGTTGAATTCTTCTGATTAGCTTTAGTGCGTGGTTGTGTTAGTTGTTGCCAGCCTGTTTCAATGATGAAGGCATAGTCACTGATCACTGAACATAATTGGCAGCGACTGACACTATCATGTACTAAAAAGCAGACTAACAGCACCCACCTTCTTCGTCGGCCCTGTAGCAAAAAATTAGCCGGCGAAGTACAAAAAGGTTAATTAAAATAGCTACAAAAAAATGTCTATCTTCTCATCTTTCCTAATCTGTCCCCTCACTACTATCCCCTCGTTTTCAGTTCCGGCGCAATGCATTGCATATATAAGGGTCATACTCTGAATGCTGGTCCAAGATAAAAAATAAAAAAATTACGCCCAATTCACACGATGACTTAAAAACATGAGTAAACATCACGACGTTTTTTTACAGATGAATGGTGTAAAGAAAAAGCTGAGTACAACAACCATCACCAATTCAGTTTTCCTTGAACTCTTTTGTGTTTTTTATTACGTTTTTGTTTCTCAGATGCATTTAAAGATAAGTAAAAAATCATGGAGATTTTAAAATCATGGTGTAAATTAGATTTTAATTTGCCGTTTGTAAACAATAAGAGTATCAAAAATTTTTATATACCTTGGTCAAGCAATGCAGCCAAGTGAAGAGTAGTTTATTTAGCGAAAAGTTTTCGGGTCCCGTTTTTCCTTTTAAGAGTAATAAGCAGGAAAAGTTAAACTTTCCAATAGATCCTTGAAACTGTATTCTCATCTTGGCAATATGCAGCTACAGTCTTTTGTTATTGTATTAATTTTCTGGATCACTAGATCACAAGTTATTAAGTCTAACACATAAGGACCAGTCATATAATTGGCAGTTATCTGCAATTATTTATGGAAATAAAAGAACAGCAATGGAAACGGACGACAACGTTTTAATAATTTCTTCGAACTAAGTTTCATGTAGGCCGTTCTTCATTCCCAAGACTGATTTAGTAGCAGTACTCGTTTTAATATCATCCTTTATAAAAAAAACTTTAAAAATCAGACCAATAGAATTTTTTTCTAAAAATTTATCTGGTAGCCCTGCGCTGCATACAAAGTGTTGTGGCGCGCATTGTGAACACGCATTTAATTACATACTACTTTTTTTTAAGTTAAATAAAAAACATAATATGAATAACAAAACATAATACATACAAACATGTATGTAAGTATGCATGAGCATATATTTTTCAATTACATATACACATAACACATTTTCATATAAACAAATAAACACATTAAGGGTGCGTAAGGATAACAATATATTAGTTGAGAAATGGAATGGGAACAAAAAGAAATATATCCTAAAAAAAATTAAGACAAAAACAAGAAAAAGTGAAATTAAATAAGAAGCAAGTGTACAAATATTAATGTCTGGCTACAAACACAAACATACACTCGCATTTCCATACAAACATACAACAAATATACAAAAACCTGGTGAAAATTTCTTGCCGCCATCAGACGATGCTAGAAATATGTATGAAATTTTGCTGGTTATTTGGATGTCAGTCTACATAGGATAGAGATCGTAATGTGTTTTATATTCAGAGAGAACAACAGACAGAAACGCTTGCTTTTTTGCACCAAATCACAAGATATTCTTAAAATTTTCTGAACGACGGCAGACACGAACTTCAGGCCGATAAAAATGTTCGCTGGGTAAACATTAGTTACCACTACCCACATACTTATACAAGTGCCAGGACCCAGAACAGGACGTTTTAAAACATAAGAAGAAGCTTTTGAAGAAATAATAATAATAATAAAAAATTAACGAACTTTTTCCATTACAAATTCTAAGAAAAAAATATATATTTTTGATTTCTTGCGTTTATATTCTTTCTACTTCTTCACAATTTCTTACTCTAAATAATGAAAAATAAAGGACATTAACAGGATGAGTTTGAATAACTTAAAGTGCGTGGATGTGTGGTACAGGAAGAAAGTGTACAGTAGCATGGGAGTAAATAATAATAATAGAAATAATGGGAATTTTGGGATAAATACACGCACTTTTTTTAATGTAAAGAAAAAATCGATGCATGTAAGGATTCTGTTTGAAATTGAAAAAGTATAAACGGCATAATAAGTTTGTCAGAGTACTGGCCGAGACGTAAACATTTTTAAGGCACCACTATCGCAACCGTCATGACATGGACGTATGCTGGAGAAAATCTTTTAATAATATTTTATGATTCTCCAGTGATCTATTATGAATGCAACTCTCCTCAAGAACTCCGTACGAATCCTACTTGTGAATTATATTGAGTATCAGATTGTCTTAGCGATCTGGCCTTGTTTTCAGCCTTATGAAGATATGGTTCCAAAATTCAGCTTATAATAGTTCTAAGCGGTATGACTACCAACTGGGTATTGGAGGCGTTAATAGCAGAACTAGCTTGTCCGACCGTTTCTTATCTCGAAACCCACTCTGTGCTGTAACTCAAATGAGAATAATGCCAGACTAACCACCTTATCCAGACAGCACATCTTGGCACTCACTACTTAAAATCGAGGAATTTTTGTATGACCTTAGGGGCAGAAGTTAAAGTTGTTTCTGATATACACTGGCCTCATTAGGGGCATGTAGAGAAGGACTAAAAATAATACCGCAGATCGAACTGTTCGTGCTGATTTGACGGAAAGCACACAAAAACAATCTAACCTAATACAGCAGATCCTTCTTGATCCAATGAATTTATTTCGCATTTTCTTTGAATAATTTTATTTCAACTATTTGTATTCGAATACTTCTTTTCTAAATAATTATTATATAAGGCATTATTGCATAATATGGTAATATTTTACTATATACTACAATTAATATTAAGGGAAAAATGTTTATTCGAATAATTAAATTCGAACAATTTTTAATCGCAGAAAATTTTATAAAAATATTATTCGGATAAAAATTATTCGATTAATATTTAATCGAATATAATTTTTATTATAAACTTCCTTTTGTTTTATGCTTACACCTCCTCATAAATGCATACTGTTAGTTTATACGAGCGTAACCAAAAACATTTTTTAATCGAGTAAAAATTAATAATATATTAGTTAAATTAAACTCAATAAAATTTACTTGAATACAATTTAATCGAACAAGATTTATTTAAATTAAAATTAGTCGGATACAAATTAATCGGATAAAAATTAATCGAATATATACATTTTTATGTATTTCCTTTTAGTTAATATTTATAGTTTCTCACTATTAAATTCGAATAAAACTTTATAAAAAAAATTCGCTGGAATCAAATTTAATGGAATAAAATTTATTCGAATAAAATCGTACAAAGTTTAAACGAGTAATATTTAATCGTATAATGTTTGGTAATAAACACATTCTCTTACTTTATATTTAAAGTTACTCACAAATACTCTTAGCTTATACGAGCGTATTTAGAGAAAACTAGGAAAAGGAATAAGAAAATATAGAATATAAATTGCTTTTGATTTCTTCCACATCTACGAAATATGAAACAGTTTTCTCTACATCCAGTTTTATTAAAACTAAAGAAAAAATCTCTTAGATCCTACACAATTTCAGGTTACTTTAGGAGATCTTTTAAATACATTAATCACTTATTAAAATTATTTCTCTTAAATCAAATTCCACTTGTAATTTCAGCAGTAAGAGTTTCTTTTCTTAGCTTCTGATTTTTTGTAAAAATTTTATTAAAAATGCAAATATCCACATTAAAAATAAATCGTATAGTAGTCCTGGCTACTTCGTCTATTATCGGCTTACTTCCGTATTCCATTCTCTTATGTATTTTAAAATTTTTAATGGCTCAAGTGTATGCTGATGTGTAGCTGCATAATCACTTTTTTCTAGTTTTACACTCTGTACAGGGGTATAAATAATATGAAGTTTCTTTGCTTATTCTTATTTATTTATTTTTTCTTTTTGGGAAAAATCTACCCTCTTTTTTTTATAGAAAAAAGTATATATTATAAAAAACCTTAATCATTAATGCTTGTAGAATATGTATTTAAAAGAATTGTGTGTATGCAGAGTAAAAAAAAATTCAAATAATGTGTCCCTTGTCGTTACCAGACGACAGTCACGGCAATGCGTAAGATGGTCATACAGTGGGACGCAAAAGGAAGTGTCTTAATGTTAATTAATGGATATTAGATATGCTGTATTTGATAATATTAGAGAAAAGAGTCGCTTTGAGCTTTATAGATACCCCGACAAATATTCAGGAATTTTGTTTTTTTTATTTTTAATAAATACATATACATATGAATGTGCATATGTGTATAATAACAATTCCTTCCCTGAAGGAGATCGAACTAATATCAAATTAGTATTGTACTAGTACAAAAATCACCAGTACTAGTTCCCAACTGTGAACTTTTCTATACCATGTTAATGCTCAAATTAACATTGAGTGTGTTTGGAAAATTACTAGTACCATTGTTACTAGATGGAAACTAGGGGGATAATAGTACTATTAGTACTAGATGAGTACTAGTATAATTTCTTCTAGTCGGATACTAGTTCTGCATTAAGAACTGGTTTATATATAAAAAAATCCCTAAATTTATTGGTTTTTTAAACCCAATGAAATTTGTTAAGTCTTTGTCTTCACAAGCAATTTTTGGTTCATGAATTCTTAGTTTATAAGAGGAAATGGAAAGTTCCTTCAGGGCACACTCAATCCACTAGCACCTTGTACAACTTGACTTACGTTTGGTACTCCACCATTTACCAAACACTAATGAACATACAATACATATATCAGTTTTTATTATTTTAAAAAAGATCGCTGATTTTAATATTTATGAACATAAATATTAACAAACAACACGTTTAAAA
This sequence comes from Linnaemya tessellans, assembly GCA_951800035.1. NCBI lineage: Eukaryota > Metazoa > Arthropoda > Insecta > Diptera > Tachinidae > Linnaemya > Linnaemya tessellans. The sequence continues at coordinate 27,909,455 of OX637534.1, forward strand.
AATTTTAAAATTAGCTTCTAACTTTATTTATTTTTTAAAATTTCACTTTTTTAACACACAAGAAAACGGCGACTTTCATAAATTATCGAATAAATAAACTGATATGCAAGTGGCAGAGTCTTCTAATACTATTCTTTGTTTCAAATTTGAATTTGTTTAAAAATTGTAACAATTAACTACAAAATAAATGAAAATGCGAATTAGCAATTAAAACATGATCAAAAAGTAATGTAAAATTCTACAAGTCAAATCAATCTACAAATGAATTACTTGAAGTTCTAGTACTTTTCTGTATATGTTCAATCACCTTTTGAACTAGTGCTTGCTATACTAGTAATCGTACCAGTAGCTTAAAGACAATTGACGCTTATCCTCCTGCAGGGTTGTTAATGAATAAAATAAATATTTATAACAAATAAATCGCTAGCGCATATTTGGAAAATTTTTTGTATATGATTATCAGTTAAACTGACAAAAATCATGTAAAGCCCAGCGGAAGAAAATTCATATATTAAGTCCCACCGTTGCCTTGGATCTGCTGGTCTATTGTCTTCAAATTGATGTTGGCTAAACACTAGCAGCTTTTATTTCAAATGCGATACGTGTACTTAATACATAATTTTTTCCAACACAAAATCTATAAAAAAGCCAGATTTTTAGACTATTTAAAACCAAAGAAATTAAAAATAAAAATATGCCTCTTAAATTTTTTACAGAAATCATGTTCATGAATTAAAAAATCAAACGTATGTGCGTGAATATTTACGCATGAGGAGAAAAGCACTTTTATTTCTACTAAATTAAAACTTGCTGCCTCCTTTATGTCCGTTTTGGAAAAAAGTACTGACTGCTGTTTAACAGTTTTGGTAAATAATTATGCAAATTATTTCTGTAGCTGTTCAGCCGCACGGTTACAGTCAGCCAGGCAAAGACGTGTTTTATTAAAAGTTTTTAGAATGTAACAGAAATCATTGAAGAGCAAAAATACACTTCATTGGCTGAAACTCAACTGTAAGTTGAAATTTTTGAATGAAATCTTTCCAGAATTCATTAATATTCATCAATGTATTGATCCTTTAAGCACTAACACCATGACAGAAAAACAATGGAAAAATTTACAAGCACACATACAACAATTTTCTTGAATAGGCACCGATAAAAAAATTAAAACTTATGCTTTACAGTTGTGTTGGTGTGGTTTTTTTAACACAAAATCTTGCTGGCAGCAAACATCAAGCTGTAAATTGTTAATAATATAAAACCATATTTTTATAAATATTGTTCATTACATTTGTTCATGAACCTTGATGTTTATAGAACACAAGACACGAGCCCTACGTCGAACTGAACGCCCATTAACTCGAAGTTTTGCATTTTGAGGTTTCGGCACATAAAACATAATTCGCTGCTATTGTAAAGCCTGTCAATATTTTTGGGGGGTATTTTTATGCAATTTATGCCATCTAAAAAATTCTTGTAATCTACTTTTTTTTCTTGTTTAATTGTATATCTTTTGATGTCATCTGTTTAAGCCATAAAAATTAATGATGCTACGCAAAAGCAACGTGTATGGCAGCAAACGATAAAAAACAATATTTATGATGGATATATTATTTATAAAAGAAAAACATGCTTTAGAGAGTATTTTCTCAAATCATTAAGTACGGTAACATTTTCACACAAAATTGTTTTATTTAAAATTAGAAGAAAATTGTCTAGGATATGCGATAGACCAATACACTTGTATAGAACAAATATTATCATTGTGCTTAAAAACTGTTTTGTATTAAAATTATATACATATCTTCAATATATATGATTGAGCATTTTCTACAAAAAAATTTAATGACGAATATTGGGAAAAATAAGCATTATTTTCTGTTAATTATTTTTGTCATCAATTATGAACTTTATTGAAAATGAGAAAAATTTCTATTTAAAATAATTCATAAAAAATGTGCAAAATTTTCTATAAAAATTTTTTTAAAAAAAATAAAAATTTTGCTATAAAAAATTTTATCATTAATAATGAGCAAAATTTTCTATATGGAAAAAATTATGAAAATTTTCTATGAAAACTTGCCATTAAAAATTATTGTCATTAAAAGTGTGGAAAATTATTTATAAAAAACTTTGTCATTAAAAATAAGCAAAATTCTCTGTAAAAAATATTTTTACTAAAAATGAGCAAAATTCTCTATAAAAAATGTTGTCATTAAAAATCAGGAAAATCTTCTATAAAAAATTTTGTCATTAAAAATGAGGAAAATATTCTATGAAAAATTTTGTCATTAAAAATTAGCATCATTTTCTATAAAGAAAAAAGTATGCAAATTTTCCATAAAAAATTGTCATTAAAAATGGGAAAAATCGTCTATTAAAAATGTTTTTCATTAAAAGTGTGGAAAATTGTTTATAAAATATATTTTCATTAAAAATGTGCAAAATTTTCCATAAAAAATTTTGTCATTAAAAACAGGCAAAATTTTCTATAAAAAAAATGTATTATTAAAAATGAAAAAAATTTTCAATAAACAAAATTTTGCAAACTTTCTATTAAAATTTGTGTCATTGGAAATGGGGAAAATTGTCCACAAAAACTTTTGTCCCTGAAAGTGTTGAAAATTGTTTATAAAATTTTCTATAAAAAATGTTGCCATTAGAAATTAGCAAAATTTTCTGTAAAAAACTATTTTACTAAAAGTTAGGAAAATTTCCCGTAAAAAATTTTGTCGTTAAAAATGAAACTAAACCGTTCATATAAAATTTGTTATTTAAATATTTCACAAAAATGTTTTTATATTTTGCAAAAATTTTTAAAGACATTTTTCTGTCAACAATTTTTTTTACTAAAAATAAGCAACATTTCTTGTAAAAAATTGTATCATTAAAAATAAAATTAAACCGTTTATAAAAAAATGTCCTATTTAAATATTTCAGAAAGATTTTGCTTAAATTTTGCAAGAATCTTTACGGACATTTTTCACCCAAACTTAGAAAAATTTAAGAAATTTCTTCACTAAAAAAGAAACAAACGTTTCAATGAGAATTTTTGCCATCAGCAAAATTTCTTTATTTAGAGGAATGCACGCAATAAATTACGTGCCAACTTCAAATGTTACAAATACATATAAATAAAACTCCGGTCCTGCCATTTATTATTTATAGATTTAATATTGTTTATTAATTATACGGAGTAGCTTTTGCTTTCTACCAAATTACACCTATACACGAATTCATCTGATTACTACAGGTTTTTATTTTATTCGTCCAAAATAAAAATATGCAAATTTTTATTACTTTCCTTTCCATGCAGGCATAAGTAAAGAAATCACATAAAAAAATTTTAACACAAAAGCCTACAAATTGCTGTCACATAAAATGGAAATAAAACCAAATTGAACAATAAAAATTAATAATTAGAAGTCATTTTATGCCCCCGTGAATGCCTGACACCCTCCTGACCCCTCCTCACCATCTATAACACATTCACCTACTCATTTGTACACATGTCCGTCCCTTCAATAACACCGCACCGTTCGTATGGTGAAACTAAATTGCATAAAGTCCTTGTATAATGAGTGCCTGTTAATGTTAATTTTTTTTCCTAATGACCTTTGACTTTATATCCGTTTGTGCTGAACATTCTACGACTGATGTTCTCTCACGCGGCTGGAACTAAAATAAACACTCATGTTTTAGTTTGATTATGACTTGACATATAGTTTTGGAGTTTTTAGGGGTACTTTTTCGTATTTAACATTTCTCGTATGTTGTTGTTTTTTTTTGGTCAAGATTGATAATTATTCAAATTAGAATTAAACATGGTTTTCTTTTGTACGAGAAGTGTTTGTGTGTGGAGTGCGTGGCATATTAAAAAGTCATTTGGCTTGTAAACATATTCATAGGTTTTGTTACAGATTTGACTATTATTTTAACTTTTGGTGAACGGAAGCTTAACACATACCGGAAATGCGTGCTTTCTTAGTGATTGCTTAGCATGCATTATGGCCAAAGCATTAAGGTACGAGTATTCAGCTAAGACCGAATCATTAAGAAATGTCAAGATAGAACGAGCACGCTTTGATTTCTAAGTTTTGAAAAATATTTTTTTATTGTTAAAAAAATTATTATTTAAAGAGAAATTTTGGTATAGTAGAAAATTGTGTCTATGGAAATTTCTTGTTTTCAAATTGCTAATTTTCCATGTCAACTTTAAACAGAGAACTTTTTTCTGTCGTTTCCTTTCCGAATAAAAATTGTTCAAATCTTTTCACACTTTTTTTTAATAAGAAGGCAATTTTAAAAATTATTAAACATCAATGAAGGCGGAAAATTTGATATGTGTGAACCGGTACTCCACAAAATTTATTTTTTAGATATGATTTTTCTTAAATTTCCTTTTTGTGATTCTTCACAAAATTTTGTTAACTCTTAATGACACAGTTTTTTCTGGAAAGTTTTACGAGAAGTGTTTATTTTTAAAAATAATTTTTTATACGAAATTTTCACTTTTGAACTTTTTATACTAAAAATTCCCTCATGTCTAGATAACAAGAAACATACTTTTATAGCAAATGTTTCTAATTTTTATAAACAAAATTTTTTATAGTGAACTTTGCAAATTTTTAATGACAATATTTTGTTATAAAAATTTTGCTAATTTTTAATGACCATTTTTTTTAGAAAATATTGTTCACTTTTAACAAAAAATTTAAAAAAAAAAAAAAAAAATTCTCTTGTTTAGTAACAAATATATTTTTACAGAAAAGTTTACTTATTTTTAATGACAAAATTTTTTGATAACAAATTTTCTTAATTTTTAATTACAAAATTTCACTAATTTTTTGCGAAAAAAGTTTTTTTATAGAAAATTTCGCTAATTTTTAATGAAAACATTTTTTTATAGAAAATGTTAATTTTCAACGAAATATTCTTTGATACCAAAATTCTCCAGATGTTTAATCACAAAATTTTGTATAGAAAATTTGCCTTATTAATTTGGAGGTATATTCACTTTGTCATTCCGTTTGTAACGCATCGAAATATCCATCTCAGACCCCATAAAGTATATATATTCTTGATCAGTGATGAAATCTAAGACGAACTGAGCATGTCCGTCCGTCCGTCCGTCCGTCTGTGGAAATCACGTTTCAGTCCAAACGAAAAGAGCTAGACTCTTAAAATTTGCCATAAATATATTTTAAAGCTTAGAGCAGGTTAAGTTCGAAGATGTGCTAAATCGGGCAAGAGGGAAAAAAGTTCCCCTAAGAAGAACTAAACCAACCCAGAAAAAACAACATAATTTTTAAAGTTTTTTGGTTATTTTGTTAAGCAAATGATATATTTTTATGTCAAATACGGTCCAACGCCTTAAACTTGGAGCCATTAAATAAAATAAAAATATCTTTTGACCCCGCCCACTTCAGTGGGCGTTATTATAGGCAAAAATAGCACAAAAAATTTAACAAATTGTTTTACTTAAGCCTACATTCCTTAAAAATAACACTTTTAAGCTTTAATTACGAACCTGAGACGAACCCTGGTACTACTCTGCCCTACCCCCTCCTTCCCCTTCGCCCCCTAAATGACCCTACCAAAAAAAAAAATTTTAAATTTTGTATATAATCATCCCAAGCATTTATCTTTAGAGTTTTATGGCTGCCGCTTTCTGCCCTACCCCCCTCTTCCTTTTCCCCCAAAATGACCCTACCAGAAATTTTTTTTTTTAATTTTGTACCCCCCCCCCCCCCCCCCCCTCTTCCTTTGCCCCCTAAATGACCCTGCCAAAATTTGTTTTTTTTCCAATTTTGTATATAATCATCCCAAGCATTTATCTATAGAGTTTTATGACTGCCTGTTGCTGCCCTACCCCTCCTCCCCCTTTGCCCGCTAAATGACCCTATTAAAAACAAATAAAAATTTTTGTTATTTTGTGTATTATCATCCCAAGCATTTATTTTTACAGTTTTATGTCTACCTGTTTCTGCCCTACCCCCTCTCCCCCTTTGCCCTCTAAATGACCCTATCAAAAAAAAGAAATTTTAATTTTGTATATAATTATCCCAAGCATTTATTTTTAGAGTTTTATGACAAAGGTTTCCCTCACAGCCCTTGTCAGAGCGACCCCGCCAAAATACAGTTTTTATACCCTCCAAAGAGAATTGTGATGAAGTCTAAGCCCATACGTTCGTCTGTGGAAAACATGATATTGTATATTTTTGAACCCCGCCCCCTTTAGTGGGCGTTGACGTACGATATTATATAAAGGAAATCTGTCCCACCAAGTTAAAAATTTCAAATTCACTTACTAAATATTTGGAGGGTATTTAAGATTCGACCCGGTAGAATATAACGTTTTTACTTGTTTTGACATCAAATTTTCCCCATTTTTAATGATATTTTTATACACTCCAAAAAAGAATATGGAGGGTGTATTCACTTTGTCATTCCGTTTGTAACTCAGCGAAATATCCATCTGAGACCCTATAAAGTATATATATCCTTGATCAGTGATGAAATCTAAGCCGATCTGAGCATGTCCGTCCATCCCTCCGTCTGTGGAAATAACTATTCAGTCCAAACCAAAAGAGCTAGACTCTTAAAACATTTTGTAAATATATCCTAAAAGATAGCACAGGTTAAGTTCGGAGATGAGCTAAAAGTTCCCCTAAGAAGAACGAAACCAACCCAGAAAAAACAACATAACTTTTAAAGTTTTTTTTTGTAATTTTGTTAAGCAAATGACATATTTTCATATTATAGAAGGTCCAATGCGTTAGACTTGGAGCCATAAAATAAAAAATAATAATTTTTGGACCCCGCCCCCTCTAGTGGGCGTTATTATATGCAAAAATAGTGTAAAAATTTAACAAATTGTATTATTAAAGCCTACATCCCTTAAAAACAAAATGTTTAAGCTTTAATGACCAAGCTGAGACGTATCCTGGTACTCCTCCGCCCTACAGCCTCCTGCCCCTATGCCACCTAATGACCCTATCAAAAACAAATTAAATAAAGTTTAAATTTTATTATTCCGAACATTTATTTTTGAAGTTTTATGTGCAAAAGGTGAAAGGAACTCTGTCCCACCAAGTTAAGCATTTTAAATTTACTTATTAAATATGTGGAGAGTATTTAAGATACGACCCGGTCGAGTATAACATTTTTACTTGTTAATGATAATATTAAAAAAAAAAATTCTTTTACTGACTGATAGATAGCAAATAAAACAATATTACAAAAAATTACATGATTTTTTATAGAAATTTTTTTTCACTTTTCGTGACAAAATCTCATCGCTTTTATGGACAACAATTTTTGTTAGATAACTTAGCAAAATTTAAAAAATATATTTTGCTCATTTTCATTGAACAGTTTTTGAGAGATAAATCTCCATATACAGTGAAAACTCCCATAAGCGGACAGCCACCGTCGACCAAAATTTGTCCGTTGTTGGGAGGTGTCCGCTTATGGGAATTTGATAAAAAAAGGACAAAAAAATAATTTTTATTGTTCATTTAGAGCATTGACACTAAATTCAATTTATATCTAATTAACAAAAAAGGTTTAACGAAAAAAAATTTAATAAATTAAAATAATAATGTCTTATTAAAAAATTAAGGGTAAAAGTTGCTTTAAAGGCACTAAAAGGAACATAAATTATACGCATTTGTACTTATTTTGAAATAAAAAAGTCTTTTATAGTTTTTTGTTTCATATTTGCTTCCTTTTCCGTCGCTAAACGAGTTTGAAGGTGATTTTCTAAATTTTTTACAAATGTAAAAGCTGCATAATCAGTTTTTAAGTGACTTGGGTGTCATACTTTTAAAACTTGCTGAGAGTTTGCTTTCAAATTTTCGTTCAAATTGAATGTTTCAATTTACAGTCAAGAAAACAGCTGATTGCAGTTTTTTCTTCCAAATTTGCATTCTTATTTAAAAATATTCTGCTATCAGTGTTGTTTTCAAAGAAAACTTGCTTTGAAATTGCGTGCAGCCTACGTCACAGCTTTCAAATTTTGTGAATTTTGACAAGCAGTATGTGTAAAAATCTTGAAAGAGAATTGCAAAAAAACTTGATAGTGTGACTGCAGCGTGAGAAAAGTCTGTATGTACATATTTACACGTAGGCTGCGTATAGCGTCTCGTGTTCTATTTTAAAAAAGTGCAATTGTTAATATTTTGTTTTATGTTGAATTATTTTTGTCCTCTTTTCAGAGGTTTTTTGACCAAATAATGCACAATTTTGCTGTCCGCGTCCGGTCAAGGGAGGGTCCGTTCTTAGGAGGGAAATTTGCTCTGAAAAATCAATTTGGTGCAACGTTATTCGAAAATTGTCCGCATATGGGAGGTGTCCGCTTAAGAGAGTGTCCGCTATTGGGAGTTTTCACTGTATTTGATGACGAAATATTTTATAGAAAAATTTTAATCATTTTAGATGGCAAAATTTTTTGTTCAAAAAATATTGCTCATTTTTGCTGATGAAAAATGAGTAAAAATTGTTGCTCTCTTTTGCTGAAAAATAAGAAGCTTTATTTTTTGTCTTTAGTATTTTTTTTTAATTTTCTATATAAAATTTCAATTATTGAAGTCTTATTTTTATAAAATCACATCAAAACGAAATTTTTATATATATGTGATATTAAAATCAATTGCAATAATTAAATGGCTTTTCATGCCCTAAAATTTTGTGAATAGAGAATCATTTTTGTAGAAAGACTTTTTAATCATTTTATGAAAACATATTAATTATGCTTATAGATCCATTTTTATTTTAATTTTTTATACTTATTGTAATAACATTGTTTTATGTAATTATGGGAAACCGTTAAAGTGTTTTAATTTTTCAAATATTGTTCTTATACACATTTCTTTGTAACGAAGTTAATCTACTTTAAAATCCCTGCAAAAGGAAATAACAGACAAACACGTTGAAAATGGAGAGCGAAGCTTCTTAATGAATGCCATAAAGAAGTACACAAAACAGTTCAACTGCTTTCTTTTTAAAGTCCAAAAGTTACTTAAAAAAAAAGGTTTAATTGGCAGATTTTGTTGGGTTCCATTATTAGCGATAACAAAAATTGTCTCTAATAAACGGACTGTTGGTAAAGTTATTGTCCTGCCTAATGGCAGAAAATATCATTATAATGTCTTACACAGATTTTCATAGTGAGATTATGACACTTTAAGGCAGCGAGCGTTGAGTCAAACTTGTACCAGCAGTTTTCATTATTTTGAAAAAAAAACAAATTCTTCTACTCTCAGTTAGCAGAAAATATAAAGAAATCTTTGGCAACGCCAACACCGAAAGGAATTGATAACAAAAAAATAAAAAAACATGGCCTAAAATTGAAGTGATCAGCTTTATGCTTGCTTACACACACAGATACATATACAGATATGTGTATGTGTGGTAAATGTTTAAGCTCATATTTATGCACACTGACTGATAAACACGCATGTAGCGGTGGACTGACTGACAGTATCTGTTTTTTCTTTCATTGTCCTTTGATTTTTCAACCCTTTTTGCGCCTGAATATATTTTTATGTATAAGCGAATGTGTATCTTTGATTATAAGTTTTGTGCGATTGTGTGCTTTTATATACACATACGCATTGCGTGTGGCTTTATCTCTACCCCATATAGACTTTGACAAAATTACATTTGGCGGGGAAATATTTTCAAATACGCAACTTTTGCTTTATATACTCGTGTTTATTTACATACAATTTATATAAGGACATATGTAAGCGATTATGTGACTGTGTTCGTATGCCACACGCAGTTTCTCATCAACATTGGTTACATTAAGAGCAACATTAATTTGTGTATGTGTGCCAGTGTGTGCCAAATAAATTCCAAAAAAAGGGTTGTCTTCTGTAAATCTTGTAGTCACAGGCAAAATTAAACACAACAATAATAAAAGAAGCGGCAGCGTAATTTAAATAAGATTGATGATTTAATGGAAGTGCTCCATTTTGTATTTCAAACTTTCAAACACCAAAAGAAGAAAAAACAAACGCTGAAAGTTTCGTTTCCCAGTTGCGTTAGAAAATCATTAATTTTTATTTATTTCCAAGTTTTTTTTTTCTTTTTGTTAAAAAGTTTTCGCTTTTGATTTAGAGCTAACTTTTCGCCCAATAAAGTAAAAACAAATTATTTTCGTTAAGTGCAAAAAAAAAGGATACAAGGTGAACTGAATGTAAGGAGTTTTGGAACATGCAAGTAGACACATGTGTTTGAAGTGCGTGATAGTGCATACAGTTTGTGAAGAAAATCTTGGCAAAATATATCATTTCAATATTTGGTAAGGGAGGATTTTCCGCATTTTTGCCTTTAGAGCGGGAAATATCCTGCAGTAAATATTTGAAAGAAGTTTTCAATTCCAGAAGTTTAAGGAATAGTTTTTTGTAAAAGAGAAAATTTCTAATAAAAAAGTTTTACGCGATTTACGCAATTCTTACTTCTTCCATATATCAAAAAAAAAATTCTTTAAACATATTGTTCTAAAACGTTGCAAAGTTTAACTTAAAAACAAGTCAGTGACCTTGAGTGCAAAATTTGAACGGGCAAATTTTTTTAAGCGGGCTTCCAATTTGTTTGAAATATTCTGACTTTGCTATAAAAATTCATACATAAAATTTGTACAGAAGTCCCGTCAGATTTTATAAAATTTTTTTATACCCTTCACAAAAAAGGGAAAGGGTATACAGTGAAAACTCCCATAAGCGGACAGCCACCGTCGACCAAAATTTGTCCGTTGTTGGGAGGTGTCCGCTTATGGGAATTTGATAAAAAAAGGACAAAAAAATAATTTTTATTGTTCATTTAGAGCATTAACACTAAATTCAATTTATATCTAATTAACAAAAAAGGTTTAACGAAAAAAAATTTAATAAATTAAAATAATAATGTCTTATTAAAAAATTAAGGGTAAAAGTTGCTTTAAAGGCACTAAAAGGAACATAAATTATACGCATTTGTACTTATTTTGAAATAAAAAAGTCTTTTATAGTTTTTTGTTTCATATTTGCTTCCTTTTCCGTCGCTAAACGAGTTTGAAGGTGATTTTCTAAATTTTTTACAAATGTAAAAGCTGCATAATCAGTTTTTAAGTGACTTGGGTGTCATACTTTTAAAACTTGCTGAGAGTTTGCTTTCAAATTTTCGTTCAAATTGAATGTTTCAATTTACAGTCAAGAAAACAGCTGATTGCAGTTTTTTCTTCCAAATTTGCATTCTTATTTAAAAATATTCTGCTATCAGTGTTGTTTTCAAAGAAAACTTGCTTTGAAATTGCGTGCAGCCTACGTCACAGCTTTCAAATTTTGTGAATTTTGACAAGCAGTATGTGTAAAAATCTTGAAAGAGAATTGCAAAAAAACTTGATAGTGTGACTGCAGCGTGAGAAAAGTCTGTATGTACATATTTACACGTAGGCTGCGTATAGCGTCTCGTGTTCTATTTTAAAAAAGTGCAATTGTTAATATTTTGTTTTATGTTGAATTATTTTTGTCCTCTTTTCAGAGGTTTTTTGACCAAATAATGCACAATTTTGCTGTCCGCGTCCGGTCAAGGGAGGGTCCGTTCTTAGGAGGGAAATTTGCTCTGAAAAATCAATTTGGTGCAACGTTATTCGAAAATTGTCCGCATATGGGAGGTGTCCGCTTAAAAGAGTGTCCGCTATTGGGAGTTTTCACTGTATATACTCGTAGGTTTGTCATTCCGTGTGTAATTTCTTCGATATGCACATGGGACCCCATAAAGTATATATATTCTCGATCCTTATGAATAGCGATGACGATTGAGCGATGTCCGTCTTTCCGTCTGTCCGTCTGTCTGTACGGTTTTCCCAAGCCCCCAGAAGAGCTAGAGCCTTCGTTCTTGGACCGTTGGATTGGAAATGAACAGAGTGGTATTGAAATTCAGAAAAATCCGAAGTATGGTTCCAGAGCTGGGAAGCTTACACCTATTTCTCGACTCAAAATTTACACCAAAAATAAATTATTTTTTTTAATGTGTGTAAATTAAACCTATTTCGTGCTTTGGGAAGCCTTAATGGTCCATTAAAAACTAAAAAACAAAAATTGTTTTGTCCAGAGATGGGAAATAAAAATTTTTTTTCGGCATATTCCGTATTTTGTAGTACATATAGTAACTAAAATTGTTAAAAATTATAAGTTTTTCTTTCACAAACCCTCTTTAAACGTCATGAAGATTTGCATTGGCCAAAAAAAATTTTTTTATTAAAATTTTGCTTCCAGGGGTGGGAAATTGCATTTTTTTATACATGAAAGTAATAAAACAGGCAACTGATGTTTTTTTTTTGTTTTTTTCCTAATTAAGTCTGTCTTATAATTTAGGAAGAACAAAATTGGTATCAAAAGTAAAAACAATAAAATTTCGAATCCAGGGATGGATAAGTCCAATATTTAATAGTACATGCAAGTGACCAAAATGGTTAAAAATTTGAAATTTTTCTAAAAAAAAAATTACTTTATACATCATGAAGCGTTAAACTGATAAAAAATAACTAAAAATTTCGCTTCCAGGGTTGGGAAAATAAAAGTTTATTTTGGTACATGCAATATTTTATAGTACATGTAATAACCAAACTGGTTACAAAATTTCAGTTTTTCTTAAACAAAACTACCTTATACCTCATGAAGATTTGCATTGACAAAAAAATTAAAAAAATTTAAATTTCGCTTCCAGGGTTGAAATTTTTTTTATATGTACATAAAAGTAACCAAAAATGCAATTGACGTTGTTTTTTTTTGCTATCTAAAACTATTTTAGAAGAACAAAATTGGTATCAAAAATTTCCAAAAAAAAATAAAATTTCGAATCCAGGGATGGACAAGTGCAATATTTCATAGTTCATGAAGGTGACCAAAATAGTTGAAAATTGTAAACTTTTCTTAAATAACATTACTTTATTAATTATGAAGAGTTGCATTGGTTAAAAATAAAACAAAAAAAATTAAAATTTCACTTCCAGGGTTAGGAAGTTCAAAGTTTTTTGGTACATGCAATATATTGTAGTACATGAAAAAGACCAAAATGGTTGCAAATTTTAAGTTTTTCTTAAATAAAACGACTTTATACCTAACGAAGACTAGGATTGGTAAAAAAAATTTTAATTTCGCTTCCAGGGATGATAAATTGAAATTTTTTATACCAAAAAGGCAACTAACGTCGTTGTTTTTACTAATTAAAGCTATTTTTTAGTTGAGGAAAAACATAATTGGTATCAAAAATTAAAAAAAAATTTAGATTTCAGACTTGGATAACTGCAATATTTTGCAGTACATGAAAGTGACCAAAATGGTTACAAATATTAAGTTTTTCTTAAATAAAACTATTTCGTGCCGCATTAAGAGTTGCATTGGTAAAAAATTTTAAATTTCGTTTCCAGAGTTGGGATATTGAAATATATAAAAGTAACCAAATAGGCAATTGACGTTGTTGTTTTTGCTAATTAAAACTATTTTATAATTCAGGAAGAACAAAATTGGTCTTAAAATCTTAAAAAATCAAAATTTCGACTCCGGGGTTGAACAAATAATATATTTTATGGTACATGAAAGTCAAGGTATTTAGGATTCGGCACAGCCTAATATAGCACTTTTACTTGTTTTTTTTTTTTTTTTGAAATTGTTATACAATTTCAATGATATTTTCTACAGAAATTATATTCCAACTACGCAGAAATTTATATTAAATTTTGGTTAAATCGTATTACATTTTCTGCGAAAATATCCTTCCAATTGCAGAAAGTGCGATTCAGTTGAGAAAAAAAGATCTTTCCAAATTTGGTGAAATTGTCTACAGAAATTGGCAACTAAGGTGGGTAACAGTTTCCCCAAATCGGGTAAAATATTCCCCAAATCGTGTAAAATTTTCTCAAATCAGATAAAATTTTCGCCAAATCGGATAAAATTTTGCTTATGTAAGTCTTCTAAAATGTTTCCCAAATTGAGTAATTTAACAGAATAGAAATTTACGTAAAAATTGGATAAAATTTTCACCCTCACCCGAATTGTGTAAATAAATTAAATAAAGTTTTCATCTAAATTGGCAAAGAAAATTTGCACCCAAATTATGTCAAATTTCCTATAGAACTTCACGCTTAAATGGTTTCATTTCTATTAGAAGTTAGTGCCGAATTGGGTAAAAATTTCTGTAGAAATTTACATCCAATTAGTGTGAGGCTTTCTATAGAAATTTATACATAAATTGCTAAAAATTTTGATTAGAATTTTACTCCCGTTTTTGTATATAAAACAAAAAAATTTCCTTGGAATTTTATATTTAACATAAACAAGTTTGTGTTCTTTTATTATTGTTTCCATATGAAAATCAAAACGAAAAATCTAATTTTATATACAAAAATCCCAAATAAGTGGGATTTTTTTTAACAATATATCCTCATTCAAGTAAATGTGTTTATAGAAATTTATACCTTCGAATTGGGAAAAATCTTCTACAAAAATTTACTGACGAAAATTGCAATCAAAAAGTGTAAAATCTTCCATAGAAATTTACACTCAAATTGGGTAAAGCTTTCTATTAAAATTTACACGTTAATTGAGTACAATGTTCGACATAAATATATAGACAATTTTTCATAATTTGGGTGCAAATTTCTTTATCCAATTAAGATGAAAATGTTATTTAATTTATGTAGAAATTTTCTGTCTAAATTTACATTCTAATAAAGTAAAATTTTCTAAGCAAATTTACGCTCTTTCATAAAAATTAAAACGAAATCGGGTGAAATTTAAATTCAAATTGAATGCAAGTTTTCATGGAAACTTACACCATAATCGGGAAAAATTATTTTGCTAATTCATCTAGAAATTTCGTACCCTAATAGGGTAAATTGTGCATAAAAAATTGCACTCTGATAGGGTATATTTCATATAAAACATTGCCCCTTAAAAAATAACAAAGCTTGTTTTTGAAATTTACAAACGAATCAGTTAAAATTTTTTATAGAAATTTGTCACCAAATCAAAAATATTTTCTTCTAAAATTTATACCCGAAATGAGTAAGAGTTTCTAAAGAAATTTCTACCCAAATTATATAAATATTTTCTATAGAAATTCACGCCTAAATTGAAAAAAAAAATACATAAACATTTACCCGGAAATCGGGTAAAATATTTTATAGAAATTTATTGCCTATTTCTCATTGTCGAACGAATTCTTTCTTTCGTATAAATACATTTGAAACAAAAACAATTTATATGTAGTAAGAATTTTAACGAACATTTATATTGCTATATTAAATTGAATTAAGATTCATAGGCTAATTGTTCGAAATTTGTTTTTAAATCTCAGAAAGACATGATAAATATTCCAAGGCACAAAGGAAAGTCAACATCAGTTTTATTCAACTTACACAGCAGAGCAGAACAGCTGTTTTCGAAAGACGCAACCCTTTCATCATCAGTGCTCATGTGTATTGTGTTTGTCACCACTTATTAGGTGGCTTAGTTGAATGTGATAACAGTTCCTATTTACATAAATTTTATTGTGAAAAAGGATACGAGAACTGTATCAACCTGATGTTAACATGTTAGTGTTATAATACCCGTGTTACCGTTTGATTATTTTTCTTCATGTCCCATTTTTCTGAATTTTTTGTCCCATCATACCTAAGTCAAACTTATTTGGTTTGAATTTTATACTTATGTACATGTGTAAATAGGAACTGTTATCAAATTCAACTAAGCCACCTAATAAGTGGTGACAAACACAATACACATGAGCACTGATGATGAAAGGGTTGCGTCTTTCGAAAACAGCTGTTCTGCTCTGCTGTGTAAGTTGAATAAAACTGATGTTGACTTTCCTTTGTGCCTTGGAATATTTATCATGTCTTTCTGAGATTTAAAAACAAATTTCGAACAATTAGCCTATGAATCTTAATTCAATTTAATATAAAAACAATTTATAAAATTTTGTTCTTGTTTTAAATATATTTGTACGAAAGAAAGAATTCGTTCGACAATGAGAAATAGGCAGTTATACTTAAATTGGGCAAAACTTTTTAAAGAAATTTACCACCAAGTTTTATAAAATGTAATAAGAAAATTTCTTTTTTAAACAGGGTAATATTTTCTATGGAGTTTTACTCTTTAATAAGGCAAAATTTTTTATAAAACTTTACAGAGAATTGGGGTGATATTTAAAGAAATTTTCTACAGAAATTTATTTTAAAATTAAGATTAATATTTCCACGAAAATTGTAATCCAATTGGAGTTATCTAAAAAAATAGAAACTCTATAGAATTTTGCATCCCAATTTGGTGGAATCTTTCTACTGAAATTTTTTTTTAAAATATGCAACTAAATTAGAAATTATTAGGCTATTTAAGAAAATTTTCTGGAGAATTTTTTATGTAATTTTCTTACAATCGTTTATGTTAATGCTTATGAAATTTGTTAATTCTTCGAAATTCTCATTCAATTGAAAAAAGCTTTCTAAAACTCTAAACACATAGACGACTGCCGACAGCAAGCAGCAATATGTCCAAAATAAAATCCATGTGTTTAAATGAAAATGATTATTTTGAGGGTAGCACAGCAGCAGGACTGCACAACAGCATTTGCTGCTGCTGCCAACATAGGCTATTTTCTATTTTGACGGGCAGCAATAAACAAATATAGTGTTGCCATTATATATATAAATTGGAAAAATAAGAACAACAACGTTTTTTTTAATATTAAACATAAAAGAACATTACAAATATACAATATAGAAATAAATTTATGTGTTTTTATAGTTTTTCGTGATATTATTACATTTTTTATCAATAACTTTAGTTTTGTTCATTATAAAATATATATGCGGCATCCCTGATTGATTTACACATCAGCTGATTATTATGTTGTTGCTGTCTTCAAAATAATTATGAAGCTGACTTCATAGCAGCATTTGAAGTTGGCAGCATTTGAAGTTGTGAAGTCTGCTGTCGTCTATGTGTTTAGAACTTAAAAATATTCTTATCCAATTGGAAAGAAATTTTCTATTTATATCATTGACCAATTAGTGTGAAATTTTCCAAGAATATTTACCTTCAAATAGCATAAAATTTTCTATCAAAATGTGCTGCTAAATTAGAAAAATTTTCTGGTGATTTTCTCTATCTACAAATTTTCTGGTGATATTCTTTGTCTCCAAGCTGAGTAAAAATTTGTACAGAATTATTTCTATTTCCCCTTTTTGGGTAAGATTTTCTATCGATTGGCTTATATTTTTGGTTAAAAGTTTACACGCAAATTTAGCCCAAATAAGGGGAAAATTTTGTATAATATTGGGTTTATAATTTTCTATTGAAAATCAACTCTAAATTTGTTAATATTTCGTACTCTAAATTTTACCTCCTAAAAAGGTAAATTTTTATAGAAACTTACACTTAAGTTTATTGAAATTTTCTGTAAAAATATCGGGAAACTTTCTATAAAAGGTTGTAGAAATTAGGGGAAAATTTTCTATAAAAAATTGATCTTGATACAGAATATTTTACCAGGTAAAATCTTTCCTACATTTTTAACAAAAGATCACAATTAATATGGCTGAAGCTACATGATCAGGAGAAAGAGAGACTTCTGAATTTTGTCGGAAAGTATGTGCACGAAAGTCGTTTAATATTTATTCAAATGAAAACATTTCTGTTATTAAAATTTGAATAAAACAAATAAATTCTCTTAGTAAAACGTATAGAAATGGAAGGACAAGCGAGCGAGGGTAATGGCAGAAACGTAAAAAGATGCTTTTCAAATTGAGTTAAATCCTTTACGAGTGTTTGTTTCTGCCATTTCTTCATCATCAGCATCAAAAAATAAAACTTTTGCCAGCATGAATGGTTGGTTGCCAGTTAGATAATAACTAGCGGGGGGAGGACAAGAAGGAAGGAGGTCATGACTTTTTACATACACATATGTACGTGGCAAGAGGTTATACTTAAGAAAGCTAAGAGCATTACATAAAGTGTGTGGATGTGAATGTAGTCGTATTGAATGCTTCTTGTCTTGTTTTTCAATTTTGAACTTTTTTTAAACATTTAGATGCTGCCATTGCTAGAAACGGCTTTTCGCTGTGTACGTATGTGTGTATGTGCGTAGTTTAATGTACGAGTGTGTACAAACATCTTCAACAATTTATCATAATACGCATTTTAAAAAGCTATATAACTTTTTATGAATCTTCGTAATCATCTTTTACGTTTTGCTACAGTGATGGGTGTTCTTCTTTTTGGTGGTGGTGTATGTGTGAACGAGCGTGTGTATATTTTGGGGAATCGTTGTTGGGTTAAGAGGACTTACGCGGGAGTAGTCAGCTAAAGGAAAACGTTGCGTGCATTAGGGGGTAAATATGCTACATACTTAATGTACGCAAAGACAACAGAAATATTAATAAGATACAACAGACACACACGCATACCACTCGAATCCTTGTATTCCATGTGGCAGAGTTCGGTTGCAGGAGGGGAGACAATTGAAGCTTGTGGATGGGTTGAATTCTATTGCTTTCTTCTAAACAAATAGGAAAAATTATAAAGCTGTAATAAATTGGATTAGTTCAAGTGGAGACGCCATTTTTATTTAATCAAAACGCACACACACACATGAACTCACACATGTAAGCTACAGCATGAGGGTTTTGTAATATTTTTTCTAGTTTATAACTGGTCTTAAAGTATTAATAAAAACAAAAAATAAATGTTAAAAAAAAGTTTTATTAAAAACATTTTCCAAAACATTGATTTTGTTTTTATGATTCCGAAATCATAAAACAATTTCAATGGAAAAATTTGCATATGAAATGTTTTGGAAACACCTTGATTTTGTATATAAAAATATTTATTGTTTTGCAAAATGAAGTGGATTCTATTCACAGATTTTTTCTAGGTTCGTTGCATATCCTGCGTCTGTATAAATGCAAGCATGTGAGTTTTTCTTTCGAATGCTGCTGTAAAATTCTTTTCATATGCAAATTTTTTTATGTTACTCTTTTTGATTTTATTTCCAAAAAGGATTTTAATAATTTATGCCTGCAGCTGCCGCTAAATTCGAACTGTTTTGTGTGTGTGTGTTTTCTTTTTGTGATTGTCACAGCAAACTATTGAAGAAAATGATTTGTAACACTTTGTAGTTCAATAACTTTTCGCCAGAATTCAGCTAAAAGTTAAAAAATTGCCGACGGCAAAAATTCACGATGGAATATGTTTAGGAAAACCAAAATTTACTGCGTGTAACAAATATTTGTCATCAGATATTTTGTATAGCAAATTTTCTTGTTTTTCATTTTAGATATTTTCTAGGCAATTGTTACCACATGTTTATATATAAATTTTCAATAGAAAATATCGAGATATTCTTTGATTTCATAGAAAGATTTTTTTTTTCTTTTTTTTAGTAGGACCACTACATATGCAGTGCATTGCGCCGGAACTAGAAGAAATGGGGTAGTCTTGAGAGGACAGATGAAGAAGAAGGGGAAGAGCATTTTCTGTACAAATTTTTTTGCTTTTAAGGGAAATTTTTACAATTTATTAAATGGAAAATTTGTTTAAAAAACTTCCTAATATTTTTAAAGAAAGCTTTTTAATACATTCTTCACAAAATTTTTGGATTTTTCACCAAAAAAAATTCCTGAAATTTTCTAAGACAACTTCCTGATATTTTTTGCAGAAACATTACTAACATTTTACAAAAAAGGTTAGAATTTCATTTGAACAATTTACTGGTATTATAAAAAAATCGATAGTTCTTCTATAGGAAATTCCTGACATTTTCTATACAAAAGTTTCCGACAATTCTTAATTCGAAAATTAGCTGATATTTTCCATAGAATCATGTGCAGACAAATTTCCAAATATTATATATAGAACATTCTTTGTTATTTTTCTTTATTCTTTAAATAATTTCTATGGAAAACTTTCTAACATTTTCTATATATAATCTGTTGAAAAATTTATAATATTTTCTTTAAAAATTTATAAATATTTAATACAAACATTAATAAAAATAATATTTTCTGTATCAAATTTTTAGTTATTGACTATAAAGGTTTTCTGATGTTTCTTACAGAAAAATTTTTGTGACAAATTACGTAGGAATTTCAATAAAAAATCTTGTGATATTTTTAAAAAAAATTATACAGATATTTGAAAAAATCGCCAATGAAAAATATGTTGCCACCTTATAGAGAAAAGATTTTGATATTTTCTAAAAAAACACTAATTATTTTCTATAGAACATTATCGAATATTTTCTATAGAAAATTTCCTAATAATTTCTATAGAAAATTTCTTGATATTTTCTATAGAAAATTTCCTAATATTTTCTATAGAAAATTTCCTAATATTTTCTATAGAAAATTTCTTAACATTTTCTATAGAAAATTTCCTACCATTTTCTATAGAAAGTTTCTTCATATTTTCTATAGAAAATTTCCTAATATTTTCTATAGAAAATTTCCTAATATTTTCTATAGAGAATTTCCTAGTATTTTCTATAGAAAATTTCCTAATATTTTCTATAGAAAATTTCCTAATATTTTCTATAGAAAATTTCCTAATATTTTCTATAGAAAATTTCCTAATATTTTCTATAGAAAATTTCCTAATATTTTCTATAGAAAATTTCCTAATATTTTCTATAGAAAATTTCCGTATATTTTTTATAGAAAATTTCCTAATATTTTCTAAAGAAAATTTTCTAATATTTTCTATAGAAAATTTCCTAATATTTTCTATAGAAAATTTCCCAATATTTTCTATAGAAAATTTCCTAATATTTTTTATAGAAAATTTCCTAATATTTTCTAAAGAAAATTTCCTAATATTTTCTATAGAAAATTTCCTAATATTTTCTAAAGAAAATTTTCTAATATTTTCTATAGAAAATTTCCTAATATTTTCTATAGAAAATTTCCTAATATTTTCTATAGAAAATTTCCTACCATTTTCTATAGAAAGTTTCTTAATATTTTCTATAGAAAATTTCCTAATATTTTCTATAGAAAATTTGCTAATGTTTTCTGTAGAAAATTCCCTAATATCTTCTATGGATTTTTTTATATATCCTATAGATTAGTTGTCACTAATTAATTATATAAAAATCTTCCTGTACTTTCTTATCGCAGGTAGTTTGCGCGGACTTGTTTCTGTTTTTATCACAAATATTCTGAATAACATATTTCTAATTTCTAATAATAATAATTATTTTCTAATATTTTTGAAGACACATCTTGAAAAAATGTATTACTTTCTATAGAAATTAAATTTTCTGTTTTACCACACATATCTTTTTACATTTTTTTTGGTATTTTGTAAGAGATATATTTTTTAAATATTACCGAATGTTATTGCAAAGTTGTTTTTTTTTAATTTGTAAGTGCTTTACCACAAATATATTTTAGACAACATTTCCTAACTGTTATTTTATATATTTGCTATAAACATATTCAGGTTTTTTATTTTTTATACAAAACTTCTCGTTCTTTATTAAAATTATTTTCTATAGAAAATATTTTCGCTTTATAAACTTTTAAATTTAACATAATTTCTGTACGAAAACTCGCATTTTAGGAATTACTTTATTTGTTAACTCATCACTGCATATTCTGTTAAGTACTAAGGACATTAAGTAAACCATCGTAATGAAATATGCATACAAAGAAGCATTATGTCCTTTTCTTTGTTTAGCCAGTTAGCAGTTTCATGGCTGGCAGAAGAGGCAAGAAAGAAACTATTTTCAATCTGTAGCATTTGATGTGTTGTGTTAAGTGTGTCTTTAATCAAAAGATTTAATGCTTTAAAAGATAGAATGTAAGGAAATTGTGGCCGCCCAGGAGCAACTATTTCAGACTAAAACTGTAATATTTTGCAACGTTGCTGAATCTTTATAGCAGCACATATTTAGAATTACATTTTAGTTTACACTGTGATATATTCAATATTAATTTTTTTATGTGCACAACAGCATGACCAACCACAGCGACCGATTGTAGGTTGCTGTTTCAGATTATGACTAAAAAATTCATGCAAATGAAAAATAAATGCAAAAAGTTGTTTTTATTTTGTTGGTCTTGCTGCTGCAACAAAACCATGATGTACTTTATGAAATAAAATCTATTCATATTTTAGTTGCTAAAATTGCGAAAATTTCGGAGAAAATCCACAAAAGAAAAACAACTTTCAACTACTTTTAGCGTAATATTTGCTTTCATTTATATTTCAGTTTTGTTGCAGGGGAAAAAAAACTTATATAAAATGGGTTTTCGGTTGGTTACATTTGTGGCTCTATAAATTATGCAAAATAGTGCTATTAGATGCTTTTGTTTTATTCTTTTTTCTTGCTGTTGTTGAATTAGAATTTAAAATTATTTAAATTGATTAAAACTACATTTAAAGGATTTTTTTGATCAATTTATATATGTTAAAGAAATTATTTCGAAAAAAGTTATTTTATTTGACAATTGTTTCATAACATCCAACAAGATAGAGAAGTAAAATAAATTCAAATTCAATTTCCATTATATCAAATTGACGGCACCCTGCAGACTAAATTCGAGTTCATGATCTTTTAGATCATTTATAGTATTAATGAAGGACAAGAAATTGGTGAAAAAACTAATTTCATATAATGATGCTCTTAAAAAGAGGCTGTGTTTTTTAAGCCTGATACAACTTTTTTTAATAGGACAGGCACTCAGGGGATGGCCCCTACTCATGCGTTCATCGTGCTGGAGCTAGGAAAATTGATTGTGGGAAGGAGGACCAAGGGAGTAGTGACTATGAACATTCGATTTGAATTTTTCCACACTATATACGACAGGAAAGACCTACGCAGAGAGCTTATGCCACATTCGACCAATGGACGAATTCTCTCTGTAATGCATAGTGCGGTTCACTGGTAAATGTACGACATCTGGATGTGGTCCCAATAAAGTCAGAAGTGCACTTTTCGGGATGTCATTGGAATACAGCCCATTATGGTAACATTAGAACAGTGAGAATCACCCCACTTAATAGAGTAGGCTACCCTTTCCCAATGAGTTTCTACGCCCCATCCTGTAAGAGGTAGAGTAACTTCAAAATAGACTTTGAAGCACCGGACCATACAAGAGAGCTGTATTTCAGTTTCAGTCAGATGTTTGTGGAATAAATAAATATTCCCTAACGCACTTAATCTAAAATTCCATCGCTAAATATCTAAAAAGTATTTTTATCCTAAATAGTAAGAAGCTTTTGCACAGTTTTAGGAGTCAGTTAACTCCTGTCAAAATTTGAACAAACTGCAATATTTAGTTCGTGTTTTGCAGCCGTCGGTAGCAGACTACCGCGCATTTAAGGAAGAAAATGCAAAGAACTGAATTTCGTGTACTCATTAAGCTCTATTTTTTGCGAAGAAAATCACCATTCAAACTAATCAGTGATTTGTGATAACTTAAATATTCCACTCTTATGCTATAACAGAACTGGGACGAATAACGAAGTTTTCGTTACGAATATTCCTCGCTGGAAATAAAACACATCTAAGTAAATGAAAATACACAATATTTAGGTTGGATGAAATACGTCATGCATAATGAACTTTCCCTGCAGGAGGATAAGCGTTAATTGTCTTTAAACTACTGGTACGATTACTAGTATAGCAAGCACTAGTTCAAAAGATGATTGAACATATACAGAAAAGTACTAGTACTTCAAGTAGTTCATTTGTAGATTGATTTGACTTGTAGAATTTCATATTACTTTTTGATCATGTTTTAAAGCGAATTGCTAATTTATTTATTTTATGTTTAATTGTTACAATTTTTGAACAAATTCAAATTTGAAACAAAGAATAGTATTAGAAGACTTTGCCCCCTGCATATCACTTTATTTATTCGATAATTTATGTAAGTAAGCCGCAATTTGCTTGTGTGTAAAAAAAGTGACATTTTAAAAAATAAAATTAAAAGCTAATTGAAAAATTTTTTAAACTTTTTTTTTCAATATTTATGTTCATATGTAAAATCAGCAATCTTTTTTAAAATAATAAAAACTGATATATGTATTGTCTGTTCATTAGTGTTTGGTATATGTTGGAGTACCAAACATAACTCAAGTTGTACAAGGTGCTAGTGGATTGAGTGTGCCCTGAAGGAACTTTCCGTATCCTCTTATAAACTAAGAAACGATGAATCAAAAATTGCTTGTGAAGACAACCACTTAACAAATTTCATTGGGTTTAAAAAACCAATAAATTTAGGGATTTTTTTATATATAAACCAGTTCAGAACTGATTGTACTAGTATCCGACTAGAAGAAATTATACTAGTAATCATCTAGTTCTAATAGTACTAGTATCCCCCTAGTTTCCATCTAGTACCAATGGTACTAGTAATTTTCCAAACACACTCAATGTTAATTTGAGCAATAACATGGTATAGGAAAGATCACAGTTGGGAACTAGTACTGGTGATTTTTGTACTAGTGCAATACTAATTTGATACTAGTTCGATCTCCTGCAGGGTTGGGATAAGGTTTTTTTCTATTTCTTACGCAGACGAAAGACGAACAAATCAATATAAGGTGCCCAGCTTTCATATACTCAAACTGATTTTTTTGTGGAAAAAATAGTTCACGACTGTATTGTTGCAGAACTAAAATTTGCATGCAGAACTGAAATTCTGAATTCATGCTAAAAATGCATTCACCAATTCACAAAAATGTATCATCCGGACGACTTTTTATTAATTTTGAACACTTTTTATAACATAGTATTTCTTCCTATTTTCTACTTTTTGAAATGGTCACCCCATCAGATGTTAAATGAAAAGAATAATTTATTTACAGAAAAAACGTTTTTCATAAAATAATTCCAAAAAGGAATGTGTTCTGGAAAAAATGTACATCACCGGGATAATTGTTGAATGTCTAAACAATCCGTCATCAGAGGATTACAAAGATTTTTTCAAAAGTTTAAAAAAAGTTTTTTTGCTCATTATTTTAATTTATTCGTCGTTATTGCGAATTTTTCCCAACGAATTCGTCGTACTGAACGAAATTTTTCGTTGAACGAAATTTGTCGTTTGTCGCAGTTGTGTTCTAACCATTAATAAAACTTTGCTATTTATCATCTAAATTCTAACTGGCCGTTCAACGCAAACTTCGATTGCACAAATAACATTCAAAATAAGATCAAGTATTGAAAATTTTATTTTACTTTAAATGTTATTTGAGTGATCGACAAATAGCTCGCGACGGCGTTGCAGATCCAGTTAATGAAAATAGTATATTGTAAATACTAGGATTTGAACTTGAACTGAACTAACAAATTTCATCACAGTACGCTGACATACTTCATCATATCCCGCGGACACTTTGTACAACTTACACTCATGTGAGAAATTCCTAAAAAATTTTAAAAAATCTTGCGTAAATGTTCAAATTAACTTTCTTCTTTCGTTTCTTTTTTTTCTCTATAAATATCGCCTAATTTTCTATGAGAAGATTATCAGCATCCCTTCCCCACTCCTTTAATTAATTCAATTCACATTTCGTACTTCAAACATTATTCACCCTTTCAGGTTAAAATCAATAAGAGTATAATTTCTCCCTGGCTGTTGTATTTGATCATTTCCATTCTCATTCACATGCTCATCATCATTATTATCATTGCAGTCTAACCAGGTAAACTGATATGCAAATTAGTTTCCATTGTTTACCATTTATTCATAAAAAAAAAAGAGAAAACAAAAAAACTTAGAAAGCACGGCAGCTGTTTTTGTCAAGCATGAATTTGTGAACTAGGGGATCATTCACCTTTTGATCCTGCGTTAGAGTTTTTTCCTTCTCAGCCGAAAACTATTTCAACTTCTTAAAGCAATTTGTAGTAATTTCAGTGTGAAAATATAAATTGCAGAAATAACATGCAAAGTCGGCCGGATAAAATTCAAGAATATAAAGAGAAAATAAATAGAACATTTTTGTCTGGAGTTTTATTAGAAAAATAAATAAAAAAATTAAATTACTTATTGCTTTCAATATATTTTCCTAAACGAAAATATTCATGTTATTTAAAAAAACAGCCAGTAGGTGTAATATAAACTATTATTATCGAATAAAAATATATAAACATTTAATTAAAGTGTTCCTAGGAAGAACTAAACATAAACCGTGGCCTTTAAACCGTGATGCAACTAAATTTTCTTTAATTTCAGCCTCATAAACAACGAGGATTGTTACAATAATAATCAAGAAACGAGGTCTGTTTAAAATATAAGGTGAATTTTAACATTTAGCGGGATACGCTAAAACGTTCCATCAAATAGTTTTTATGATAAGACAGTCGTCTCTCTCATAAAAGTTAAAATAGTTTTGGGCGTTCGGCGACCTGCTATCAAAAAAATGGATCAAAGAATTTTCTTCAAAATTTATGTAAAAAATCAAATTAAGTGCTTGAAAAAACTTAACATATTGACAGCGGGAAAAAGTGATAGCACTTTGAATAAGAAAAATTTTTACAAGTGGGACAAACTTTTCAACAAACATCGAGAAGATGTAAATTATGACGCTCGTCCTCGACGCCTCAGCATATCAACAATCGATGCAAATGTTGTGTAAGTGAAAAAATTATCATCGGGAACGGTTGTATCACTATAACAGAAGTTGCTAAGGATGTCGCCATATCAGTTGGCCCATGCTAAGAAGAGTTTTTAGACAATTTGGCTATGGAGACTGTGTCAGCAAAGTTTGATCCAAAATTGTTAAGTTTTCCCACAAAAAAAAAAACACAACCGTGGACATCATGCCTACGGTAACTTAAACAGATTTTGTTCTCAGCAAATTTTTCTTGGCTACAAGATTGAAGTGACCAATCAAAGAATAGCAGTTCATGATGACTGAAGAGATAAAAACCGAATTGCTTAGAAAACTCAAGGACATACCAAAAAGACTTCGAGGATAGGAAAAAAACTCTGGCATAAATGTTTTATATCTAAGAGGATCTACTTTGTAGAGGCTTAAATAGAAACTGATATTAAATATATGTGAAGAATAATTAAAATTTTACTTTGTAAGTGTTTTTGTATCAAACTCTTTATTAATATATTAAATTCAATTAAAATTGATAGGCCAAATGTGCGAGAATATATATTTTTTTTAATTCAGAAAGACATAATAAACATCCCAAGGCACAGAAGAAAGTCAACACCAATTTTAAATCTAACTTACACAGCGGAGCAGAACAGCTATTTTTGAGAGGCGCTGCACTTTCGTCATCAGTACTCATGTTTATTTTTGTTTTTCACCATTTGTTATGCGGCTTATGTATGTAAGACATACATTTTTAATTGAGTCAATATTCACTTAATTGCCATAATTATGTTCACATATACAAAATTTAGTCAATTCAAGTAACGTATAGCAACTAAAAGTAAAAATGTTAAATTGAAGGCTAAATGTTTGAAATTTTAATTTAAATCTCAGAAAGACATGATAAATATTCCAAGTCACAAAGGCAAGTCAAAAATTCAAAAAAAAAAAAAAAAATTCAGAAAAATGGGACATGAAGAAAAATAATCAAACGGTAACACGGGTATTATAACAATAACATGTTAACATCAGGTTGATACAGTTCTCGTATCCTTTTTCACAATAAAATTTGTGTAAATAGGAACTGTTATCACATTCAACTAAGACACCTAATAAGTGGCGACATACACAATACACAAGAGCACTGATGATGAAAGGGTTGCGTCTTTCGAAAACAGCTGTTCTGCTCTGCTGTGTAAGTTGAATAACAAAAACTGATGTTGACTTGCCTTTGTGCCTTAGAATATATATCACGTCTTTCTGAGATTTAAATTAAAAATTTCGAACAATTAGCCTATAAAATCTTAATTCAATTTAATATAGTAATATAAAATGTTCGTTAAAATTCTTACTACATTCTCTGGCATCTTTTTGTTTTTTATCTCTTTAACATGTAATTTATAATAAATTTAATATCAATAAATTAACTTCAATACGGATTGACATATTTTGTTTATGGTTTTTATGTTTTTCCCATATTTTAGGTGGTAAGTCTCGGCTAACTTTGTTCAGTGAGTTGTGTTTTGCTCACTAAACATACTTTTTAGCAGTTTTGAATTTTACTCGATTTTAAGGCAATTAAGTGTTACCTGAGCAATCACTCAATTAAAATATTCTAAGGTTAATTGAGCACAATTATGGCATTAATTACGATAAGCTCAATTAAGGTGTATGTCTGAACTCCGTGTTAGTTGAAAATGAGAAGAGTTTTTACTCATACAAATTTTATTAGGCAATTACATACGAGAACCGAAATTTCTTTTTTAACTTTTATTCAACTCTAATTTTCAAACCAAAATATGGTTGGCCCTTAATTATTAATTCGCACTAAAATTACTTAAGAATACTTTAGATAATTTTGCAGTTACTTTGATATTTGTTTCAATGGCGTGATTTAGCATTTGCCTAAGAGTGCTTTATATAAAAGAAATAAACTCTCTGACAATTATTAAATCCATAGTCTTCAATTTGCATAAATTCATAATGAAACAATAAAAAAATTGTTATATATTAACCCTCCTAGAAGAAAATAAACACTTTCTTTTTCATTTTACACCACCTTTTAGGTATAAAAAATATCCATTCTTACTCCTATTATTCATAATAAGAAAACGGGTAACAAAAACTGCGGAATTAAACTCATAAATATTTATGAATTACATAAACAAATAATGAACCACAAACCAATTAGACAAGAAACTGAAACAGCAGACAGACAGAAAAATTCTTTTTTTTTATTAATTGTCAAAAGAAAAAAATATATTTTCATTATTTTTGGTTTATATAGAAACATTGGAAATAAATGTAATAAAAAAAAAGTAAAAATTGATTAAAATCGAAGTCTTTAACTCACACAGCAAAGAAGGTTAATACGAGACATAAAAATCCGTGGGGTTGTTAAACAACGAAACGTTTAATTTTTATGCCACAAAAATAAATAAAAAGAAAAAACGTCTAATGACAGTTACTAACAAGTTGCTTTTATTTTTATTATGTCATATTTTATTTAACAAAAGTTGGTGCTTTCATTTCGACTTTAACATTTTTCCTCCACAAGTCCTTTTGCATATCCTTTTTTTTGTGAAGAAACGTATGTGGTGCCACTTATCGCTTATCCTGTATCATTGCAGCAAATAAATGATTTTAATTTTAGATTATTATTTGAAATGTGGTAGCACAGCCACGAATATTTTCAAGCAAAGACATTTTATATATCGGTGGTTTTGTTGAAAAGCAGCGTATGTAACAAAATTACATTCGTTATTAAAATAATGGTGATTTCTTTTCTGAAAAAAATTTAATATTTTATCACTGTTTTCCTAAAAAACTACGATTGGGTGCATTTTTAAAATAAAAGTAGTTTTTCGTAAGAGATGGTAGATTAATTTCATATAAATTCACTATTTCCAAATGCCATAATATTGCAATTTTTTATTGAAAAGTGCAAAATATGTAGCATTTTTTAGAAAAGAAATCAACAAAAGTTTTCTATTAGAAATTTAAAATTTCTAAACTCAGTAAAGAGTCCAACTAAACCCGTTCTGTTAATTGTAAATAAAATAAAAGGTTTTCAGAGAAGTATCTTAATATTTTCTATTATGATCTATGACAATCAGGTATGACACAAAACAGCGGCCAAATGCTTGCCACGTCCTCGGTGTCATATCCAGCGTTGCCAAATGTGCAGATTTATCTGCATTTGACAGTTTTTCTAAGCATTGAGCAGTTCTGCAGTTTTTTTCTTTTAAAACCAGTTTTTCTGTAAATTGTGCAGATTTTGCAGTTTTTACATTTTACTTTTTTACTCTTAATTTTGTTATTTTAATTCCAATTTCTGAAACCATAATTTTACCCCATTTGCTTAATATAACAGTGGCAAGTTATAACTATACTTTTTTATACGAGTATGTAATTATCACATACATCTTTTTGCACTCCTGACCACAAAGCAAGTTGAATTTTACCAAGGTGTATATTGCAGGTGGGAGCACGGGCTCACTAGCCTAACCTGATAAAACGTCAAACTTAGTAGTGTCGTTTAACGATTTTTGCAGCTGTTAAGGTAGTTTCTACAATAAGTGTTCTATTTTTGTAGAAATGGTTGTACCTGTTAGATAGATATGACTTGTGTTTTTTTATGTACATACAAACAAATTTAAATTTTTAATTATTGGTTTCAATATAAATATAAGAACGACATCGACTTGTCGAGATTCTGGAACAGGCAGTATTATATCTGAATAATAATGAACTCTTTTTGTTTATTTAAACCCTATGTACCTATATATTTTTTATTAAAATGAATTGCTTTGTTATATGTAGATGTACTATATCATATTTAACTTGTTGTTATGTTTTTGTTTTAATAAAAAAATATGAAAAAAACTATATATTTTTGTGAATTTTTTATGTGCAGTTTTTTTACGTGAAAACCAGTTTTTTTTCTAAAGTTGCAGTTTTTTTTGAAAAAGTTATGGCAACGCTGGTCATATCTCATCCCATGGTCCATATTTTCAATGACTCTGAGAATTAATTGAGGTTTAATATCGTTATTGTGCCGAATTGTGTCATTATTTAGCTCTTGAACTGTTCTTTATTTACATAGACTTTTTCTTTTAAATATCTCCAAAGAACGAAGTCAAACCGTGTTAAATTATATGATCTTGACGGCCAATTAATATCGCCATGACGTGTGCTAACACGACCATTGAATTTATCGCGTGAAAGAAGTATTGTTTTGCGGGCTGTGTGGACAGTGGTACTATCCTGTTAGAAGCACGTATCGTCCACATTTTCTTGCCACAAAAAGTTTGTTATCAGTTCGTGATAGTGGACACCAGTCGACCTCATTTTCGCTAAAGTACGGCTTGCTGACGTCGCCAGCCCACAAACTGCACCAAACAGCCACTCTTTTTAAAGAGTGGACCCACTAGAGGTTAGGCAGTAAATTGGCTGAAATAAAATGTCAAGAATTGAACTGCCATCCTTTGACACTAATTTATTAAGAAATTATAACGTTGGACTGCCGACCACCCAATGTTTGCGTCGAACGTCTGTTTGGTTGAACGAAAACAAAGCATTTTTCTCCAAAATCATCTTTAGTGATGTGGTCAATTTTCAATTAGGCGATTATGTAAACAAGCGATTATGTCACATACGAGGCTCACAAATCGGCAAACAATTCTCGAAAAACTCTTACATCAAAAGAAAGTGACCGTATCATCAGCAAGTATTTTTGCGAAAATGAACGAGGAAACGCCGTCACTGTGAATTCTCTCACAATCCTTTGGTTCCAGCAAGGCGGTGACACAAGCCACACAGCCGGCCAAACAAACTGTGGTCAAAATTTTGTGAAAAGGGCGGACGTCCGCCGACGTGTTAGAGGTGGACATTTGCCCGACATCATTTTCCATTGTTAATTTCCATACTTCCCATTGATACAAATAAAACTGAGTTTGTTAAAAAAAGGTGTATTATTAGCCAATTTACATCCTTACTTGAAATTTGCCCGCCCTGTAAATGCATCAGCCTATCAACAATCACTCGTGGATTCTCATTTGCCAAAAAGCGGCAATTCTGCTTCTTAACGAATCCACCACTGAGGTGAAAGTGTGCTGAAAATCACTAAATGCACGAAATGCATTTTTACTTGAATCTTAACGCGCTGCTCAATTATATGAAGCAAAGAGATCTCAAATTAAGTTGGGTAAAAAACCTGACGTTAATTAAGGTGGGGCTCAAAATTAACATCGTGCGTTTTTGTTGGATCACTCTTTATCTCAAATGAACTTAATTACTAAAGGATGTGAAACCAAATGCAAGTGACAAAATTGTTTCACTATTAGAATATTATAAAACAGCGTATTTAATAATTTTTAATATCTTTTTTTTTTGGCTTCGGGGAAATTTTTTGTTGGAAACGCCCATATGTATGCATATTTTCCTTTACATTATCTCATAACACAATTCAAGAGAGCAACAAAAAGCACTTGTAATATGTATATCTATCAGCCAGTAAATAAATTACTAAAAAAACGGAGCATATTTATGCAAGATTATAGAAAAGAAAGTTTTGTATATGAATCTTTTATAATTTTTATACCCTTTACAAAAAAGTGAAAGGTTTGTCATTCCGTGTGTAATTTCTTCGATACCAATATGGGACCCCATAAAGTATATATATTCTGCATCCTTATGAATAGCGATGACGATTGAGCGATGTCCTTCTGTCCGTCCGTCAGTACGGTTTTCCCAAGCCCCCAGAAGAGCTAGAGACTTCGTTCTTAGACCGTTGGATTGTAACTTAAATAGAGTGCTATTAAAATTCAGAAAGATCGGAAGTATGGTTCCAGAGCTGGGAAGCTCGCACTTATTTCTCGACGCAAAATTTATACCAAATATTATTATTTTTTAATGTTTGTAAATTAAACCTATTTCTTGCTTTGGGAAGCCTCAATGGTCTATTAGAAACTAAAAAAATTAACATTTTTTTCCAGGGATGGGAAATTAAATATTTCGGAAAATTCCTTATTTTGTAGTACATGTAGTAACTAAAATTGTTGAAAATTTTAAGTTTTTCTTTTACAAAACCTCTTTATACGTCATGAAGATTTGCATTGGCCAAAAAAAAATTTTTTAATTCCAATTTTGCTTCTAGTGGTGGGAAATTGCATTTTTTATACGTGAAAGTAATCAAACAGGCAACTGATGTTGTTTTTTTTTTTGCTAACTATGCCTGTCTTATAATTTAGGAAGAACAGAATTGGTATAAAAAATTCAAAAATAAAATTTCGGATTCAGGGATGGACAAGTGCAATATATAATAGTACATAAAAGTGACCAAAATGGTTAAAAATTTGAAATTTTTCTTAAAAAAAATTAATTTATACCTCATTAAGCGTTGCACTGATAAACAAAAAATTAAAATTTCGCTTTCAGGGTTGGGAAAATGAAAGTTTATTTTGATACATGCAATATTTTATAGTACATACAATAACCAAACTGGTTACAAAATTTTAGTTTTTCTAAAACAAAACTACTTTATACCTCATGAAGATTTGCATTGATAAAAAAATTTTAAAAATTAAAATTTCGCTTCCAGAGTTGGGAAATTAAAATTTTTTTATACATAAAAGTAACCAAAGAGGCAATTGACGTTGTTTTTTTTTGCCAACTAAAACTATTTTATATTTTAGGAAGAACAAAATTGGTATAAAAAATTTTCAAAAAAAAATCAAAATTTTGAATCCAGGATTGGACAAGTGCAATATTTTATAGTTCATGAATGGTTGAAAATTGTAAATTTTTTTTAAATAATACTACTTTATACCTCATGAAGAGTTGCATTGGTTAAAAATAAAACAACAAAATTAAAATTTCACTTCCAGGGTTGGCAAGATTAAAGTTTTTTTGGTACATGCAATATTTTGTAGTACATGAAAGTGACCAAAAAGGTTACAAATATTAAGTTTTTCTTAAATAAAACTATGTCCTGCGTCATTAAGAGTTGCATTGGTAAAAATATTTAAGTTTCGTTTCCAGGGTTGGGAAATAGAAATATATAAAAGTAACCAAATAGGTAATTGACGTTGTTGTTTTTGCTAATTCAAACTATTTTATAGTTCAGGAAGAACAAAATTGTAATTAAAATCTAAAAAAATCAAAATTTCGACTCGAGGGTAGAACAAATAATATATTTTATGGTACATGAAAGTGACCAAAAAGTTTAAAAATTTAATTTTTTTGTCAAGTAAAATTATGTTACATCTTTTAATTAAACCTACTTCCTGTTTTAGCAAGAAAGAAGGAAGAATTACATCTGTGAAGGGTATTTAAGATTCGGCACAGCCGAATATAGCACTTTTACTTGTTTTTTATTAAGTAAGCAATCGTATTTATTTCTTCAAATTTACATAAATTAACCTTTTACGCCACATAAGTTTCATTAATATTTATGGTTAATAAAACATTTAAAAGTGTTCCACAAAATATGTGTGTCATAGTTGCATATAGATGATATATGATGAATTAACAAATTCTGGCATAAAATTTACTTATATATTAATAATGAACTTTTATTTTTGAGTGTTTTCAGTTCAACGTTAGTTGCAAACAAATTTTGTTATATTTGTTTTTTTCCAGCCTAAAGGTTCAACTTCTGGTTTATGGCCTGAAAGTTCACATAACATATTGCCAAACATTAAGAATATAAGAAAGTTTTCCATAAATATGCAAGCAAATAATATAACTCAAATTGTTGTTGTTGTTGTTGACGTCTTCATGTGTCATTTTTAAAGACATTTTCAAGTTATCTAGTGGTGATGAAGAAAAGGGAGCTACACGAAAAAACCAGGTAATAGGGTATTGAAGGGGCTTGTTGTAACAAAAAGATAAATAAATAAATATAAATATTTCTATTAAAGGCAAAAACTCTGTCAATCCCCATTAAAGAAAATATGCTTTGCATTTCTTTAAGATTTATCAGCGTCTATCAATTAACAAGATCTGTGCAACTGCTGTTTTCCTCCATCCATAAAAATTACAACAGAATTTACTATTTATAGACCTCGACAAGAATTAAAATGGAATTCATTTGTGATTTAAAGTGTATTTCTAGGCCGACTTCCGTTCTAATTTCTTATTAATCAGACAATCTGCACATTGTACATTTAACCCAAGCACATGCTCCTCCTTCCCCCAAAAGCAAAAAATATGCACGCGATTTGTTAAAAAAAATGCCACAAGCGCCTTATAAACTTAAAATTAAAACTTTCCTGTGCAAAAAAACTTATTTTTGTATGATTTGTTTGTGCAACAACAACGACTTTATTGTACGAATTTAAAAAAATTTATGACGTTTCATATGAAAATTCTTCTTTCTGAAAAGGACACACTCGTTTAAACATTTTCAAATGGCAATAGTTTCGACTAAACGCTTAAGTTTCCTGCCGGTAATTGTGTTACAAGCATGTGTTATTTCCTATGTCTTATGTGGTTACTAACCCATTATTAGGCCTTTAACAAGAATGCAAAAGGTACAACAAAAAAAAGTCAGTCTGCCATTTCACATACAAGAGAATGCAATAATTTTAGCAAAACAATACACTCAACTTTTTTATGGCACAATACACAGCGCAACCGTGTACAGTTGAATGTTAAATTTAAAAATGAACCGCTATAATAAATGTTGTAGTTTGTATTTAATTTAAACGAGGGTGGTTTACAAATTTGTTCATTCCATTAAGGTCTTTTATTTAACTCTGTGAGTTTTGCATTTCAATAGGAGTAACCTTCAATGCAGCACTGCTGCCCTCAATCATCATCTAGTTAATAGATTCCCATACCTGAAACCAAAGAAGCACTTGATAAATATCCTGCGAATTTTGCCTTATCAATTTCAATGGTTAAGAAGTGGTTTACAGACTTCCGTTGAGGTCGTATCAGCACAAGTGACACCGTAAGTTCAGGTCGCTCAAAGAGGTCATCACGGCCGCAATCGTGGATAATAGACATGGAGTATGACTCATTCATGTAATACACTTGCTCCAGCGTTCTTTCAATCCTCGAAGCAGCAAATTACTTCTGATATTCATTATGTTGTTTTTATAACCTCCAAAAAAGAATTGGAGAGTATATTCACTTAACCATTTCGTGTATAATGTAGCGAAATATCCCCCTAAGACCCCACAAGTGTATATATTCTTGATCTGTGATGAAATCTACGACGATCTAGGCACGTCCGTCCGTCTGTCTGTGGGAAAAACGGTACAGACCAAACGAAAAGAGCCAGACTCTTGAAAGTTGGTATAGACAAATTTTCAAAGAATAGTACATGTCCAATTCAGAAATACACTAAGTCGGGTCAGGCGGGAAAAGGGTCCCCTAAGAAGCACTAAGCCAACCTTTTAAAAAATAGATAATTTTTATAGCTTGTAATTGTAATTTTATTAAGCAAATGGTATATTAATTCAATTTGATATATTATTTGTCAAAGAACGTCTACAGCATTGAATTGCAGTCAAAAAATCAGAAAAC
Organism: Linnaemya tessellans; assembly: GCA_951800035.1. Lineage (NCBI taxonomy): Eukaryota > Metazoa > Arthropoda > Insecta > Diptera > Tachinidae > Linnaemya > Linnaemya tessellans. Next base: position 27,945,592 of record OX637534.1, read on the forward strand.
TGAATTTTGAGGCTAACTCATTTTCCTTCGCAATGGAAATGTGCGGAAGTGGTAATGGTCCCTAAACCTGGAAAGCCAGAAAATGTTGTAACATCATATCGCCCGATAAGTTTGCTAGTCACATTCTCCAAAATATTTGAAAGGATATTTCTGAAAAGAATGTTACCTATACTAGCAAAAGAAAATATAATACCAGAGTACCAATTCGGGTTTAGACAAAGGCATGGCACACCTGAACAATGCCATCGTATAGTAAATTTTATACGGGAATCCTTGGAAAACAAAAGATATTGCTCAGGTGTATTTTTGGATGTACAACAAGCATTTGATACGGTCTGGCATGCAGGCCTACTATATAAGCTTAAAAAACTACTTCCAACACAATTTTACCTAGTACTAAAATCTTATATCAGCGAAAGGTATTACTATGTTAAGGTCAACAGAGATTTTTCTGGAATTTACAGCGTCAAGGCCGGTGTGCCTCAGGGTAGTGTGTTAGGCCCAATTTTATACACTCTTTTTACTTCGGATATGCCCCTAATAAACAACGTTTTAGTTGCAACCTACGCCGATGATACAGCGCTATTAGCTGCTGACACAAACTCGGACGTTGCATCACTATATCTTCAAAGAGAGCTAGATGAAATAGGAATTTGGTTAAATAAATGGAAGATAAAAGTCAACAACGAAAATTCTTTACACGTAACGTTTACTTAGCGTCATGGAAACTGCTTACGTGTATCAATTAACAACAGTGATATTCCGCAATCTGACACAGTAAAATATTTAGGCCTCCACATCGATCGCAGGCGTATATGGAAAAACCACATTAAAGCTAAGAAGCAGCATCTTAGCTTGAAATTCAAGCGCCTATTTTGGTTACTAGGTCCTAAATAAAAACTAAGTCTCGAGAATAAGATAATTTTATACAAAGTAATGTTAAAACCAGTGTGGTATACAGCTGTGGGGAACGGCCAGCAATTCTTACATTGAAATTTTACAGAGGTTCCAGTCGAAATCATTGAGGTCCTTAGTTAATGCTCCATGGTTTGTATCAAACAAATCAATTCATGATGACTTATCAATTCCGATGGTTAAAGAAGAAGTTAGAAAATATAGCGAAAATTACTTGGAGAGGCTGAGTAATCATTGTAACCCATTGGCAATAATGCTATTAAATGAAACAAATGAAGTGAGAAGACTGAAAAGGAACCACATATTAGACTTGCCATTTCGTACTTAATTAATTACACATAAATTCTGTGTACATACATACATATATGTAACTATTAATATAGATAAAATTTTAAGATTTTTGTAGACAATGTATATATTATAAGTTTTTGAAAAAGAACGTCTAAATCAGAAAAATAAATTTTTAAGTCCCCCCCCTTTAGTGGGCTTTGAATCAACGTATTACATTTAAAAATAGTGTAAATAAATAAAAATCCGAAAAACCAATATATAAGCCCCTCCCCTTTAGTGGGCGTTGAAGCAACTCATTACATGGGAAAATAGTGTAAATATTTAGCAATTTGTATTCCTTAAGCCCACATTCCACAAAAATGATTTTTTTTAATTTTTAACCAAGAAGGTAAGATGTTCTCTGATCTTCCCCTGCCCTACCCCTCCACATCACCTTTGCCTCCTAAATTACCCTATCAAAAGACAATATTTTCTACAATTTTAACGACAAAGGCGGCATGTGTCCGCCATGGCCCTTCCCGGAGTAAGCCTGTCAAAATGGAGTTTTAAAATTGTGTACAGAAGAGGAACCGTGACTGGTTGTTGCTGTTTTTGCCCCGATTTTAATAAATATGTTTTCAACAGTTCTAGTCACGTTTGGTTGGATTCGGTTCCTTCAAGCTTAAATCTTCTGTGAATTGGAACCGGTTCGGACCGGTGAATTTTCGTAAATATAAATAAAAAATTTGTGAGGCTCAACTGCCGAATTAACTTAAAAAAAGGTTTAACAAATAAATTTTCATACAAAATTTATTTTGTAAAACTAAATTATTTTTTTATGAATTTGTATTTATTCCAAATTTTTTTATTAATTATACAACTACAAGTGCTATATTCGGCTGCGCCGAATCGTTTACGACCTTCTTCAACGTATGTATTTGCATTTAATACATACATTCACTGGGAGCATGACTTCAAATACAATGCGTCAGAATGAATTGTCATACTAGAGCAGGATGTTATTGAGTTCCTCAAAAGCCCAGTTTTCACAGGATACAAAGGATGGCAAATTTGGGATTAAAAAGTAAATTCCCTGACAAATGCTGAAATGTCAAAAACTGAGCGGCAATCTTTTGAAATTTAGTCCCGGTTTACACTATGCAATTATTGTCACAGTAATTCTTGATATTTAGTGAGGAAGAGCGAGAAAAGAATACAAATGGTATATATTACTATTTCAGGACTCTCACACAAAATAAGAATTGCTGCAACATAAGTTGCATAGTGTAAACCGGGACTTATTTAGTTAAAAGTTGGGAAATTTTTTTTTGAATTGGCTGTTTGAAACAATTTTTATGCGTCAACAAAAAAAAAAGAAGAAATATTTTTATTTCAAGTAATATAAAAATTGTTTCAAACAGCCAATTCAAAAAAAATTTTCCCAACTTTTAACTAAATAAGTCGCATCAACAAAAAAAAAAGAAGAAATATTTTTATTTCAAGTAATTTAATTTATTTATTATCACATTCAAGCATTTTTCATTAAAATAGTTTAATACAATAATATTTTATATATGTAATATGGCATGCAAATTATCAGATATGATTACAATGACATTTTTAAAATTAAAATTAAATACATAAAAACTAAAATTTATTGTGCATATGAATATCTATCTGAAATACATTTCCAGCCTTCGGTTTCTGCCACAGCTCTAAAGTTGTTTTTTATAAAATCAGCTGTATGATTTTTCAAATTGAGGTCGTTATACAAGTGGGCAATAGCGAATGTTCTTGCTGCATTATCAATCGAGATGTTTTTGGCCACTTCGATTCCACACATGAATTTTAATTTCTCTAATCCGTAGTTATCGCTGGCAGCTAACAGCTGCAGGGCCAATTGTTGTATTTTCAACACTTTTCCAGTATAAATAAAGCGTAACATTTCGTTGCAAGTTTCAGCATCTATATCATCCATGTGAACTACATTCGATTTAGCCTCCTCCGTGTCATGCTCAAACATGTCAGCAAACACTTTGCTGAAGCCGCTCAATATCGATTTATGGGCAAAATATTCAGTGCCCTGTGCCATTAGCTTAACATCCCAATGTTTTTCTGTCTCGAAGAGCTCCTCAGACCAGTTACCCAATTCCAGCTCCTTGTTTAAATCAATTGTTGGATCAGCTTTTTTGAAGGTTGTGAGAACAATTTCGCAATTCAATACATGAGCACCGGCGGCCAACAGACATTCGCCTGTAGCTGGATTCACCAGAGGCAAATTATTGATTGTGTTGATGTTTTGATTTAAACGACACGAGAATACAGAGTCTATAATTGATGATTTACCCAGCCAAATGAAAACGGTAACTTCCCACTCTTCTGTATTTAGGCTTTGCAAGTCTAGGGTGCAGCTTCTCTTGGAACATTCACTTCCGTGTAGCGACAAGTCTCCCACAAATTTTATAGTACGATCCAAGTTAAAAGCAAATATTGTCGAAGGCAAGCGCTCCTCATATGATCCTGTTGGACAGCAATAACCTTCTATGCACCATGAAAAGGAATATCTCTTGTTACTTGGCTCGACTTGATTTGCACTCATTTTTCTTAATATATTTTGGATATATCTTTAAAATATTTTATATTATTTTTCTTGAACTAAATCGGTTTTTAAACACAGTGGTTTTAAGCGCGGGCGTTAGCACGATACTGAATAGATTTGTCAAGCGCAAAGCCTTTAAATCTAATTAACGATCTTCGTAATCAATCACGAACGATTTGCAGTTAATCCGGCAAAAGTCACACGTACTCGTATGCAAACAGGTAGCTTTACGCAAATAAGGGTTGCTAGCGCTATGCACACCTGCGCAAATGCAAGAAGGAAATTTTCATTCTGTCCCACAAGTTACACAAAATAAGCAAATGAATCTATAATAAGTTTTCTTTTAAAACATGTTGTTTCTTTGTAAGCCTAAACGGGAGAGAGAGACAGAGGGAAAGCGAGAGCGAGAGAGAGTTGGAAAAATTAATTGGAGATCCCTTGGGAAAATTACATTTAGAAGGAAGGGGAAAAATGTGTTACTTTCTCAGTTTAAATTACCTTTTTATTGCTTTGCTCTCTTTTAAATTTTTCTAAACTTTGGATATTTTAGAGAAAATTCGATACAATTGAAATATTTTATTTACAATACTTCTGACAAGTGTTCTAGGAAGGGATACGTAGGGAAAAACCTCTGTACGTGCACGTTTTCGTGATCAAAAATTTTGGCCGAACAGAGAAGACAGATTTGTTCCACTTATGAAATGTAAGGATTTTTCAATAGTTTTTAAAGCATTTTTGATTCATATGTGTTTGTACGAAAGAAAAAACTTTGGCGGTATTGTGAATTCAGCGGTGGCTCAGTAAAGGCCACAACTTCGTCGCTTTGCTTGCCGCTTTTAACTTTGATAGAAAAGCGTAAAGCAAAAGGTGTATGACACAATGAAAACTTTGATAATACTCGTCCATTGTTTTTTGTTTACGAAAAAAAGTGGTTGATAATTTTGTTATTATCTATATATATTTTTTAAATATATATTATATTAATTTCACTAACATTTTTACCGTGGGTGCTGTTGGCTGAAGTAGTTGAACACGAAACTATAAAGCGGAGGGTCCTGAGTTCGAGCGAAATATTGTGTTGAATTCTTCTGATCAGCATTAGTGCGTGGTTGTGTTAGTTGTTGCCAGCCTGTTTCAATGATGAAGGCATATTCACTGGTCACTGAACATAATTGGCAGCGGCTGACACTATCATGTACTAAAAAGCAGAGTAACAGCACCCATCTTCGTCGGCCCTGTAGCAAAAATTAGCCGATAAAGTAAAAGAGGTTTAAATAGTTAAAAAAAACTGTATATCTTCTCATCTTTCCTAATCTGTCCCCTCAATACCATTCCCTCGTTCACAGTTCAGGCGCAATTCATTGCACATATAGGAGTCATCCCCTGAGTGCTGGTCCAGATAAAAAATAAATAAAAAATATCTAGATTCAAATATATAAAACTTACGTCCAAATTCGGCAAAAGAAAAAAAATTATTTGTGTCGAGCACGCAAATAGATGAGAGTTGCCGAACTTTTCGCTTTGGGCTGCTTTAAAAGTGTTTTAAGTGGCACGTTTCATATAAGTATGTATTTACATTTTATCTTAGATGTTAATGGTTTTTTTTGTGTGCAAATGACAGCACTCAAATTTGACAGCTATGACATCAATATTTATTGCGATTGTTAAACAACTCCTTGTAATTATGGAAACTGTTTGCAAAATTTCAAAAATTATGCTAAAATCGACTGCAAATTTCGAATAATTTTGAATTGAGAAAGTGAACCGAATGTCACAAGCATTCTAAATGTGGTCGATAATTAAAGGAAATCTGTTTTGGACACTAAGACTCCTGTGTGTCATCGTACCGGTTGGTATCTTGTAAAAATAACTGCTACAAACGAGAATGTGGCCAAAAAGCTACGCAACTAATTTTGGCAAAAGATGTATGCCTTCAGGCATGGAAAATTCAGAAATTCAAACTAGCAAACCATGGAAAACGCCAGGAGTTCGTTGAATGGGTTATGAAACGAAGTGAAATCAATGTAAATTTTTACAAAAATTTCAATTTGAATGACTTCCTGAAAACTCAGGAAAGACTCATGCAAGCAATGAGAAATAAATGTGTCCACAGCGAGAAACCGTCTGTTGATGATTTTGGTGCGCGGCTTTATTGTGCCTTATTTTATTGCAGGTAAGACCGAAATTTTAATTTTAGTACAGCAACATGAAAACGAAATTGTTGTGGTTTCAACTGTACGCCAGATATATGGAAGGCAACTGACATACCGCATTTAAGAACTAGTAAAAGTGTTATATTCAGCTTGCCGAAACTTACCCTTCACAGATGTATTTTTATTTCTAATATAAGATATCTTCTTTAATTAATTTCCGAAAAAAAAATGTTTGTTACTCATTTCCTTTCATATTTAAGAAAACGTTTAAATTTTTCAGCTCGAAAGCTACATGTTGGGCTTTTCTTATTTCTAATACCAATGAAACTGTTCAAAGAAACCAGTGAAACGCGGCTACCTTGGTTCGAACACTAATTAATCAGATGTATATTTTCAGCGCTTTCATTAAAAAATCACTCTTTTAATTTTATTCGTTTAGGAAATCAGCAATCGATTTTGAACTGATTGGTAGCACTCGACGTGATTGGTGATTGGTAAGAGCTGATTAATTTTTGGGACCGATCGAAGAAGGCATTCAAAAGTTATTCTAAAAAAAAAGTGTGTGTGTGGGCAAGTCACACAAGGTAGAAGTGAAACTTCTGAAAAGTCTCTGATTAAAAAACTTATTGAAAAGTATTGAAAAAGTGAACAGTCGCTTCATGTAAACTGTATGTATATTTATAAGTACATAAAATAAAAATGCATCAAAAATCAACACACTTATACTAAAAATTTCTAATACGCGAGCGTAAATACAAGCATTAAACACATACTAACATAACACGTAGAACGCCCGAACCTGGAGCAATATATATAGATATACTGACTATCCCACTACACGGGAGCGTACATATGGACAATATTTAGTAGAAGACAGTGGGGATGCTACAAAGAGTCGCACAAAGAGTAGACCGAGAACGTCTAATGTGTTCTATCTCATTCTCTCGCCTGCTGAATCCTATACATTTATGGCAGTGAAGTCAATTACGATTGTGTTGGTGAGATTACTCTTATCTCTAACTTTCCCAGCGGGAGAAAGGTACGGTTGCGAGTAGGCTTGCCACCCGTACTATATAATATAGTATTGTACTTTATTTCGAGTAGTTGTACTATATACTTTATTAGAACAATAAAGTACGCGAAAGTACTATATTTCGCATGGTTTGATTTATCTTGAATTAAAAACAAATTCGGATTATTTTAATCAGGTCGTAATGAACGGAATAAAATAGTTTTTTTCTGAATGACGATTTGTTAAATTTTTTTATATGATTCTCTATTCATTTTGAAGACCATATCTCCACTCAACATAAATTGCTTTTTATTATGTTAGGTGTAGCCGTAGGGTAAAATTTTGACGATTTTGAAATGAACTTTTAATTTATTTTAACTTAAATATAGACTGTAATGATGCTGTGCAATTGTTTAGTAATGATAATTATTTGATAAAACTTGCGAAAAGCAATAAAAAATATGCCTTTAAATTTAACAATAAAGAAAACTAAATTGTACTTTATTTTGATGTTGTGTACTTTATTTTTTTAACCTTTTATAACCAATGTACTTTATTTCCAAAAAAAAAGGTGGTAGCCCTAGTTGCGAGGCCTAATTAATGCCCTTTCCATTTAATTTTCATGTAGAAACATCGCAGTCTACACGATTATTAAATAAATTTTACTTAACCTTTATTGTCTAAATGATGAATAAATATAATTTGAAGTTTACAATAGCCAAATAAAGTCAACGTACAGAAGCTCACAGCTAATTTTATGCAGCAAAAACAGATATTTAATTTTAAAATATTTCTCCATTTTTTACCTGAACATTTGGTTAGTTTATATACAAAAGAAACAATTTTTGCAAAAAGCCTACTTATTAATTCACTTAAAAGCTACTTTAAGAAATTTTCGAAAAGATGTGCCCAGATACAGTGCCCCCAGCTTATTTCAACCAGCCTCTTTATATTTATTTATATACACAAATATATAATTTTTGTTTAGAGGCCTCAAAACAGGGCTTGCGATATTTCCCGCTGAATGAGATTGTTTTTCAGTAAACAGTTATATTTTACGCTCGCAAAATCAAAGAGCGTAAGCGTTTGGTTTCCACAATTGTGTATGACGCTGACATCACTGCTCTGTGATGACTTATTTTTTCGTTTCATCGAGTTCGAAATCACAGCGATTCTCAAGAAGTTTCACTTCAAAAATTTTTTTTTAAGTATTTTTATACCCTCCAAAAAAGAATATTGTGGGTGCTATGAAGCGGAAGGTCGTGAGTTCGAGCCCGCGCTGAGTCATGAAATATTGTGTTGAATTCTTCTGATCAGCATTAGTGCGTGGTTGTGTTAGTTGTTGCCAGCCTGTTTCAATGATGAAGGCATAGTCACTGGTCACTTAACATTATTGGCAGCGACTGACACGATCATGTACTAAAAACCACAGTAACAGCACCCACCTTCGTCGGCCCTGTAGCAAAAATTAGCCGCCGAAGTAAAAGGTTGAAATAGCTACAAAAACAACTGTCTATCTTCTCATCTTTCCTAATCTGTCCCCTCAATACTATCCCCTCGTTTTCAGTTCCGGCGCAATGCATTGCATATATAGGAGTCATCCCCTGAGTGCTGGTCCTACCCCCAAAAAAAAAAGAATATGGAGGGTATATTCACTTTGTCATTCCGTTTGTAACGCAGCGAAATATCCATCTGAGACCCCATAAAGAATATATATTATTGATCAGTGATGAAATCTAAGACGATCTGAGCATATCCGTCCATCCGTCTGTGTGTGGAAATCATGATTCAGTCGAAACGAAAAGAGCTGGACTCTTGAAATTTGGTACAAATATATCTTAGAGGATAGCACAGGTTAAGTTCGGAGATGGGCTAAATCGGGCAAGAGGGAAACAATTTCCCCTAAGAAGAATCAAACCAAACTCTAAAAAACAACATAATTTGTAAAGTTTTTTTATAATTTTGTTAAGCAAATGATATATTTTTATGTCAAAGAAGGTCCAACGCGTTAAACTTGGAGCCATAAAAAATAATAATTTTTGGACCCCGCCCCTTTAGTCGGCGTTATTATATGCAAAAATAGTGTAAAAAGTTGAAAAGTTGTTTTACTTAAGACTACATTCCTCAAAAATTAAATTTTTATGACAGAGGTGAAATGTGTCCCCTACGACCCTTGCTAGGGAGACGACGACAAAATACAGTTTTAGTGCCCTCCAAAAAGAATTGGACCCAATAAAGTATATATATTCTTGCGGAAAAGTGATTTTTTAAAGAAAACTCTAAAATTAAAAGCGGATTGATATTGAAGCTACCTAGCGCTAGATGGCAGCACAAACATAAAAACTTTTTATTTTTAGAAATTACGATCTGTCAAACGTCAGCTGTTAAAATTTCACCCAAATTCATCGATTAGTTTGTTTGTTGTAGTCCAAGGCGAATTCATACTAGGTGGCCTTAGTTCAGAAATTGGTGATCAGCTGTTGCCAAAGCAAAATTATTGAAATGTCAAAGTGTTCTCGTTTTTGTGTGTGGCCATTGTTTTTTCCAAAGCATTTTATTTGACAGTTCAATAAATTTTACACAGAGTTGCATAAGTGAGTTCACCTTGTATGAATTTGCCTGGTTGTAGTCGTTTGAAGTAAGCAACTTTTGTGTTTCTTGAAAAATGGGAAAAAGTGAATTTTGTGCAGTGATTAAACACTATTATTTGAAAGGGAAAACGGCGAAAGAGACAAAAGAAAAGCCCGATACACATTACGGTGAGTCTGCTCGGTCAGATTATATGATAACATAGTGGATATCATATCATAAGCATATCATATGAACGTGTGTTCAACATTTTGCATATGAAAAAGCCATCGGCAAGATGGGTGCCGCATTTGCTCAGTATCGAACAAAAACGAGTTCGACAGACCACTTCACAGCGGTGTTTGGACATGATAAAGCGCAATCCTGTTGATTTTTGGGGTCGATTAATAATTGTTGATGAAACGTGGGTCCACCACAACACACCTGAAAGCAAAAATCAATCGAAGTGGAAGTGCTCCGAAGAAGGCGAAGACAGTAAAATCGGCTGGCAAGGTTGTGGCCACTATATTTTGGGATGCTCACGGAATATTTCTCATCGATTATCTTGAAAAAGGATCCACAATCACAGGAAAGTATTATCGTGCATTATTGGATCAATTGATTGATGCAATCAAGAAAAAACGACCACATATAAAGAAGAAAAAAGTGCTGTTTCTTCAATATAACACACCGGTTCACACAGCATTAGAGACGATGCTAAAATTAAGTGAAATACACTTCGAATTGGTTGATCATCCACCTTATAGTCCAAATTTAGCTCCTAGTGACTTTTTCCTGTTCCCAAACTTGAAGAAATGGCTCGCAGGAAAAATATTCATCTCAATGGAAGAAGTGATTACCGAAACTAAAGCGTATTTTGAAGGGTTCCCAAAATCGTATTATTCAGATGATATAAAAAAAGTTGGAATATCGTCTTACTAAGTGTATTGACCTAAAAGGAGACTATGTCGAGAAATAAATGGGTTTTTGGAAAAAAAGTAATGTTTTTTCCTACTTAGGTAGCTTCATTATCAATTCGCCCATACATGTCTGATTAGTTAGTGTTCGAACTATGCTGGTCGCGTTTCAAATGCTTCTTTCAAACTACGATTTCCTGGAAATTGGAAATATCAGAAAAACTATTTTTTTTATTTCAAAAAAACTTTTAAATGACTTCTCGGATCGATTCCAAAGACTACTCTTGACAACCAAAAACTAAGTCGAGCGCTACCAACCGGCTTAAAATCAGCAGATATCATGAACGAAACATTTGAAAAAAGTGCATTTTTTCAAAACACTTCAAATTTATATATGCGATCAATAATCGTTCTCGATTATTTTATAATTATCGAAGAACTATATCAATCAATATTTTTGTTCGCTTGTTGTTTCGTTTGTACTACTTGAAAACATTCTTTTGACTCAGAGTACAATCACCGTATGCCACCGTTAACATTGCAAATTCCTTTGAGCACTTAATTCCAGTTTTCTACAAAAATTTTATGAAAATTCGTTGATTCTTTTTTTTTCAAGGATGTTTAGTAGCTGCCAAATATTCTAGGTAACAACTCGTGTACGGAGTAGCAACGTAGAGGGATCATCTCCCGATTAGGTATATGTCTGTACTAACTTTAGACAGGAATCTGTCCGTCAACAACAACTCCAAGGTGATGCGTATTAGAATAAAACTTGTTACAAATATTTATTTTTAAAAACCTCTAGCATTGCCTCAACTGCTGCAGCAGTAAACAATTGTATGGTCACAGATAAAGATAAGTAATAAAATATCTAATTGATATTTTATGCCACAGATCACTTCTTAACAGAAGTATTGCATGGCACTCCTAATGAGTACTAGTACGGGCTTTGGAAATGCCTTTTTGATGCCATATGTATTAAAAGCTCAGAAAGACAAACACTCCTTCTAAATTCACATAGAATATGTACAGTTTTCCCGGCAGAGATTTATGCCATTACCGAGGCAGCATTAAGGATTGATGGGCTCCGTTTAGAGGCAATAGCTATTGACATTTGTGTAGATAGTCTGACAGTAATTAGAGCCCTGGACTTGGGGATAATAAAGTCGAGATGTGTACTGGCATGCATTCAATCTCTGGCTAGACGTAAACGACATGACGTCAAGATAGTTCGGGTTCAAGGGCATGAAGGCATTCAGGGAAATGAAATGGCGGACGAATGCGCAAGAGGGGGTTCGGCTTTGGATGAATCAGTGCCATGTAGGGATATTGACATTCCCTCAGTTGAGCAGCTGGACAAGTTTTAGGAGTGGACAGAGATGGAGGTGACAGGCAGGTGGTCAAGCATTATCACCTGTAGGGTCTCCAAAACTCTATGGCCCTCGCTTACCAGAGGACTAGACAGCTTCTGACTTTTGAGAAAAAGTCGTTGGCACTCCTGGGGGAGGTCTTGACGGGCACTGTGCAATTGGGCACATGTCAGAGCGTTTGGAAATTTTCCCATGATAGTCGCTGCAGGAGCTGTTTCGATGAAGAAGAAGAGGAGTCAGAACAGCATTTGCTTTGTGACTGTCCGGCCCTACAGGAGCGTAGGCTTAGACATCTAAGCTCTCGTTTCCTACGAGATCTGGACTGCCTCAGAGATGCACCGCTTTATTTCTTATCGGAACTGGTTTTATTAACTTGTTTTAAATTCACGCTAAGAAAATTGAAAATTTAAAAAAAATCGGAAAGCTACTGGTTTTACACCGCTTAGAAAAAATCGAGTTTTCACCAGATCTCGACATATTGAGTTCCTAGCAAGTTTTCCTAACTGCTCCAGAGAAATGACGACTCTATGGCACACAAAAGTCGCAGCATGTATCGATGATGGAGATCAATAAAATTGCGGTCTGCAGCAAGATTTACTGTAGAAGATCAAAAGTACTCTTAGCGATGCTATGATCAGCTTCACAGCTATAAAACAGTAAAAACTCAAGTTAAAAGACTAACAGCATTGATTTAAGTGTAAAGGAATCGCAAATAATTCCACACAAATATTTAGAGTGTTTATCCTCGTATAAAGAGAATTGTTAACATCGTATAGCAAGTAGCCAGTTTAAATGTAACGTTCGATCGTTATCACTAAATCAGGGGTTAATAGAGCTTAACATTAATACCATCGGATCATCAATTTAATAGCAAACGAAGATATGAAAAAGAAAATCTCCACCATTCAGTTGAGTTGACTCAACGAGCTTCAGCTATAAAACAAGCAGCTTTAGAGCAACATTTAAAGAGGCCTTCTCTTATAACCCTTAAAGGTGCAACAAAATGTATACATTTTAATTTAAGTTCAGCTGCAGAGAAAAAACCATCATTCACGTACAATATTGGGTTATTTTGTTATTGCCAATATTGCAAAACAAAAATGATAACTGGCAATAACAACAAACTGATCATAATCAAGATCATGATCAACACCAGCACCTTCAACCACCTACTTTACGAAATTAAAGGAATCTCCCAGCAATTTCTGCGGCTGCCACACACTTGCTGCTGTTAGTCTTTCAATGTTTTCCTTTTCCTTTGTCTTAAATAGACAGTTTATAGCTGTGATCTTTCCAGAGTTTTTTGATCATCAATTTCACCTGCAGCATCAGCAGTATAATCAATCTTCAGTTTAGGTTTTTTGTACTCCCAAACGTTTGCGATAGATAGTAAGTGAGTTTGGCTGTGTAACATATTTCTGTTTCACTGTAAATTACTTTAATCAGTTAAATATAATAATTTATTTAAAAGTTTTACACTCGAACTGTGAAATGTATATTTTTACACCATCAGCCTGTTGCAAGAAACCAAAAGAACTGTTTTTAAAAACTAAAATAGAAAGAAACGTAGTGAGGAAAAACTTTGGCTTAAATATAATGATTAGGCAGCAGTAGCTGCAATTTCATTTTGTAAGATTAAAATCTTCGCCAGAAAATGGGAGAATGGTAACCAAGTACACAATTGAAAAGCTTGCAGGATTACAATCGCAATGCAGTGCAAAGATTTCATTTGAAAACCTTGCATTTTTTCTATTCTTTGAAAGGATATTGATTTGTGATGTTTTTGAAAACGTTTGCATTATATTCAGACTTGTTTGGTAGCGAAACCGTTAAAATTTTATGCTTATAAACTGCTTATTTGACAAATTCTGTATTTCAATTTGTCAGATACGAAACTTTAGTCATCAAATTTTTTATGAACTAGGACTTATATTTTTAAATACACATTATTTTCATTATAATAATATTAACTTTTTATCAACATATTTTTTATAAAAATTCTGTGAAAATAGGAAAAATCATAAATTGGCTGTATTCATAAAGTATCTTGATTTAGGGATAACGTCCAAATTATTTAGCACATACTTTAAGTTGGACTAAACCTAGTGCATACTTTTAGGGGCCTAAAATCACAAGTCATTCAAATATAACCGGGTACCTACCCTGTTGTAGTGAAAACGGGTATAGTTCGTTACGAGGTAGGTATTCCCTCCTAAAATGTAAGTTCCTAAATGGCAGCACAACTGCGATGTCACAAAATGCCATGGATTGTGCTATTTCAAACTGCTCACAGTAGGATATTTTCACATAATTTTGTTGAAAAGTGTGTAGGGAATGGTCCTAGATCAGTGATGTCAGCGTCATACACAATTGTGGAAACAAAACTCACATGTACGCTTACGCTCTTTTATTTTGAGAGCGTAAAATATAATTGTATACTGAAAAACACTCTCATTCAGCGGGAAATATCGCGATCCCTGTTTTGAGGCCTCTAAACAGAAACAATATATTTATGTATATAAATAAATGTAAAGAGGCTGGTTGAAATAAGCTGGAGGCACTGTATCTGGGCACATCTTTTCGAAAATTTTTTAAAGTAGCTTTTAAGTGAATTAATAAGTAGGATTTTTGCAAAAATTGTTTCTCTTGTATATAAACTAACCAAATGTTCAGCTTAAATACTAATCATACTTGGGAGCGAATTTAATCCTCCAGATAAGGAAAATATTATTGAGTTCTGGAAAAATTTAGACGGGGTGCTATATTCTGTATTAAAAAAAATACCTTTAAATTGCTGTTGCTTTTCCCTTCAACATACCTTTGCGAACATATATTTTCCGATTTGTAATACATTTGCTGAAAACAACGCAATAAATTAAAATTCGATAACCTAAAAACTGTTTTGTTGTTACGAAACTGCAATATAAATTTAGAAGATGTTATTGGTAAATAAAAGGATACTCTTAGAAAAGGCTATTAGTTAGGCCTCGCAACCGCAGGCCTAACCAATGGCCTCACCAACACAATCGTATTTGACATCACTATCCTAGATCAGTGGTGTTCAAAAATAAAAGTGAAGATGTATTGGTGAGAGATTTTGCCCAGCAAACATAATGTCAAACGCTTAAAATAAGAAAAACAGACAGAGTTTTTGCCATATATAAACAACTTATTAAGTGAATGTAATTTTAATTTTAAGAAAAAATATCGGGGACCGTAAATAGCAAATATCAATATCAAAAAATAGAACAGTTATATTGAGAACAAAACAAAAATAAATCGATTTAAACCAGTTTTTTATGTAAGATCAAAACTTGAATGTTATGAATAGCATCATTTATCATAAAATACTTTTCACATTTCATTCCGTGAACGTGTATGCTTTTATTCAGTTTCGAGTTTAATTTTTGAGTTCAATTGTAATTGAATAGGTTGTGTTTGCAAGCTATTGTGTTTGTCCAACAAGAAGCAACAACAATGCTTAATAAATTTCTGAAATAAAATGGCAACAACCATCCGCATATGTTCTCATCGCTTGCTCAACGCCGACTGAATGAAAATTTTTATAAGAGCATAACAAATGTGTGTAAATTTTTTAAACAATTGTTGTATGGGCTGAACACCACTGTCCTAGATCATTAAGACTAGACAATAAGCATTATATTGAATAAATTTCAAAATTGGCAACGCCCATCGCAAATCTCATATATAAATCATTCTAAAGTTTAGAATTTTTTTGTGAAAATATGGGTTTAGATTTAGACCCATATTTTCGCAAAAAATTTGTCTAAGCCAAGCCAAAAAGTGACGAAAATTCATCAAAGGTTCCAAAATATAATTTCTTATTTTTTATATCGGAGTAAAGCTACAGGTATATCATATATCTTATTTAAAAGAAATACTTTTCCCACCTAGGTAAATTTCCAAAAACGAGGAAAATTCACTAAAAGGCCCTACGGTTAGTTTAGAAGAGCTGCCCGCAGTAGGCGAGAAAAACACTCGGAGGCCATAAAAGGCCTATTGTGATGCCCAGAGGACTATACCCTACATAATATTTTCAAAACGAAGTAGTGGTTGCTGAGAACCACCCAGAACTTCTCACAAAGGCAGCCAGGGCAGCCAGCGGTGCATCCCTGAGGCAGTCCACATCTCGCAGGAAACGAGAGCCTAGATGTCTAAGCCTACGCTCCTGCAGAGCTGGACAGTCACAAAGGAAATGCTGTACTGACTCCTCTTCTTCTTAAAAGAAACAGCTCTTGCAACGACCATCATGGGAAAAGTCCAAACGCTCCGACATGTGCCCAATTGCACAGTGCCCCGTCGAGACCCCTACCAGGAGTGCCAACGACTCTTTCCCAAAAGTCAAAAGCTGCCTAGTCCCAACTCTGCTAAGCGAGAGCCATAGAGTTTTGGAAACCCTACAGGTGGTAATACTTGACCACCTGCTTGTCATTTTCTTCTCTGCCCACTCCTGAATTTTGTTCAGCAGCTCAACTGAGGGAATGTCAATATCCCTACGTGACACTGCTTCATCCAAAGCCGAACCCGTGCTCGGAAAATAGCCCCAAACCAGTGCCAGTGTCCATCTTCGAGCCGTCCGTAAAAATCAAGGTTGCATTACTACAAGTCGCGGAGTTTTCCATCCAGTCCTTCCTCTCCGGGAAATCGACTGACTGTCGAAGCTCATGACCGGTGTCATATAATCAGTCCGTCTACCCAGGACCTGCCCTCCTACCTTTTGTAGGATAATGCCATGACCCGTACGGTCATGCCTGAAGCTGCCTGACTAACAAACCTTTTCATTTCCACATATTAAATTTTTTTGAAATAGTAGCAAAACTGTGAGTCATATATCCTTTTTAGAAAACTGATGATTTCTGTAAAAAAATAGACAAATTTGTCAAAGGTTCTAAATTATAGTTTATTATTTAAAAAAAAAACAAATATTATTTCCATTAATTTAACTATCCCACAGTAAAACAAATTTCTCGTCATATATCCTTCAGTTTGTACAAAAATTTTGCTTAAAATCTTAGTAGCGCTTCGGCTACCTGTCGTATATTCTATCAAATAAAAGTATTCTACTTTTAAGTAGGTTGCTTAAAATTTTACTGAAAGTTATAATATACACTTCTTAATTTAATATAAATACAAACTTCCATTGAAATCCAATCATGGCTAGGGGTACCTGCCTGTCACATATCCCTTTTTGTAAAATTGTGATATCTGTTAAAGTATACTTGTAAAAGTAACAAAAATCTATTAAAGGTTCCAGGATATGCCTTTTAATTTTTACAAAAAACACTTTGGAAATCAAAACAAGGATATGCATACCTCTCATATATCCTTTTTAGAAAAATTAAGATTCCAGCCAAGAAAGCAATAAAAATTAATCCGTGGTTATAAAATATGTGCTTTAATTTGCATAAGATTTTTTTTAAGTCTCAGCAAAACTCTGGTTACTTGTCATATATACTTTTCAAAAATATTATGATCTCACCTGAAGTAACCATCCAAAAGCAACAAAAATGTATCTAAGATTCCAATATGAATATAGACTCCGCCAAATAACTTTTTTTTTTAAAGGCTATAAAAAAACTACTGACTATTTTCTCAAATTTCTTTTTTTATTTGAAAGTACAATCCTTCCGGTTGATAATGGAAAATGATTTCATTCAAATGGCTGCATGGCCCGATAACGATCGCTATTGACTGTAACGGCCACTCCTTGCTCATTTTCGAAGAAAAGTGGCCCACTTATGCCTCTGGACCAAAATCCGCAACAAACAGTGACTCGTTTTGGGTGCGTCGGCCTTTCAATGTATGCGTGCGAGTTTTCTGTGCCCCAAATGCGACAATTTTGCTTGTTTACATACCCGCCAAGATCAAAATGAGCGTCATTTGAAAAGATACTTTTTTTTGGCAAAATCGGCATCTTCTGTAAGTCAATCGCAGGTCCACTTAGTGAAGCGAAAACGCATTGGATGGTCAACCATATTCGTTCAGCGGAAGGATAAAACTAATTATCTGTCAAATCAGACATGAGCTAAGTGTTACCATTCACGAAATAAGCACTAGTTGAAAAAAAAAACGTTAGATTGCGGACCCTATATTTCTTAAGTTGTTCAAAAATTTTATTTTCAAATCGAAGGTAAGGTACGCGTACCTCCCATATATCCTTTTTAGGAAGATTATGATTTCTGTTAAAGTAACCTGCCAAAACGTAACAAATGTTTGCCAAAGGTTCCAAAATTTACTTCTTAGTTTGTATAAAAAAAATTCTTTTAATACTGTAGCGTGACTACGAGTATCTGCTATATCTCCTTTTTATGAACAATACTACTTCAGCTTAAGCAAACTCCCAATAGCTAAGAAAATTCGCTAAAAATCGTTAAATATACTTTTTAGTTGGTACAAAAAATTATTTCGAAATCTTACTAAAGCTGTGAGTACCTGCCATATATCCTTTTTTTTAATTATCATTTCTGTCAAAGTAACATCCAAAAAGTAACAAAAATTTGTCAAAAATTCGAAAATATATATTTCAAAATCTATTTCAAAAATTCTTTTAAAATAGAAGCGAAGATTCGAATACCTGTCATATATATCCTTTTTAGAAAAATTACGACTTTTGCTTCAGTAAGTTTCTAAAAAGTTCAAAATGTTACCAAAAGCTTCAAGTTAATGCGTAAATTTTTTTTTAAATCACAACAATGGTATTTCTATCTCCCATACATCCTTTCTAAAGAAATTATGATTTCAAGTAAAAACAAGTAAAAACGTTATATTCGACCGGGTCGAATCTTAAATACCCTCCAAATATTTAGTAAGTGAATTTAAAATGTTTAACTTGGTGGGACAGAGTTCCTTTATATAATATCGTACGTCAACGCCCACTAAAGGGGGCGGGGTTAAAAAATATACAATATCATGTTTTCCACACACGAACGTATGGGCATTGAAAGATCGTCTTAGACTTCATCACTGATCAAGAATATATTTACTTTATGGGGTCCAATTCTTTTTGGAGGGTATAAAAACTGTATTTTGGCGGGGTCGTTCTGGCAAGGGCTGTGGGGGAAACATTTGACCTTTGTCATAAAACCCTAAAAATAAATTATATACAAAATAAAATTTTTTATTTTATATTATAGGGTCATTTACGGGGAAAAGGGGGTAGGACAGAAATAGGCAGTCATAAAATTCTAAAAATAAATGCCTGGGATGATTATATACAAAATTAAAATTTCTTTTTCTTGATAGGGTCGTTTAGGGGACAAAAGAAGAGGAGGAGGTAGGGCAGAAACAGGTAGTCAAAAAACTCTAAAAATAAATACTTGGGAGTATTATATACAAAATTTAAAAAAAAAATGTATTTATTTTTTATAGGGTAATTTAGCGGGCAAAGGGGAGGAGCGGGTAGGGCAGTCATAAAATTCTAAAAATAAATGCTTGGGATGATTATATACATAATTAAAATTTATTTGTTTTGATAGGGTCATTTAGGGGCCAAAGAGAGAGGAGGGGGTAGGGCAGAAATCGGCAGTCATAAAGCTCTAAAAATAAATGCTTGGGATGATTATATACAAAATTAAAAAAAAAAATTTTTTTTGGTAGGGTCATTTAGAGGGTGAAGGGGGAGGAAGGGGTAGGGCAGAGTAGTACTAGGTTACGTCTCAGCTTCGTCATCAAAGCTTAAAAATGTTGTTTTTAAAGAATGTAGGCTTAAGTAAAACAATTTGTTAAATTTTTATGCTATTTTTGCATATAATAACGCCCACTAAAGTGGGCGGGGTTCAAAAATCTTTTTTTTTATTTTATGGCTTCAAATTTAAGGCGTTGGACCGTATTTGACATAAAAATATATCATTTGGTTAACATATTTAACCAAAAAACTTTAAAAATTATATTGTTTTTTCTGGGTTGGTTTAGTTCTTCTTAGGGGAACTTTTTTCCCTCTTGCCCGATTTAGCCCATCTTCGAACTCAACCTGCTCTGAGCTTCAAAATATATTTATGCCAAATTTTAAGGGTCTAGCTCTTTTCGTTTGGACTTAATCGTGATTTCCACAGACGGACGGACGGACATGCTCAGTTCGTCTTAGATTTCATCACTGATCAAGAATATACATATATACTTTATGGGGTCTGAGATGGATATTTCGATGCGTTACAAACGGAATGACAAAGTGAATATACCCTCCAAATTCTTTTTTGGAGGGTATAAAAATATTACTAAAGGTTTTAAAATATGCATTTTTTCAAAGCAATGGCATGTCTACCTCCCATATATCCTTTTAAGAAAAATTAAGATTTCAAGTAAAAAAATTTCACAAAAGTTTTTAAAATATGCTCTTTGGTTTTTATTATTGTATTTTTTTTAAAATCAAAGCAAGGATGTGGACACATGCCATATATCATTTTCAGATAACTCGTGATTTCAGCTAAAATAACGTTTCAAAAGTAACAACAATTTATTAAAGGCTTTGATATATAATTCTTAATATAGTGCAAGACTTTTTTTCACAATCGAAAAAAGGAAGTGATTGCATCCCATATATCCTTTTCCCTAACTTAACATAACTGAGTCAATTAAACATTTGCCTAATTTGCAACAGTCCTTGTATCTGTCAGAATAAGATTTGTTCTCTATTCTAAAATAAACATAATTTGGCACTATGGCAAGTTAAAATTCTTTAAAGATGTAAGTAGAAAGTAATAGAAAGTTTGT
Source organism: Linnaemya tessellans (assembly GCA_951800035.1). Lineage (NCBI taxonomy): Eukaryota > Metazoa > Arthropoda > Insecta > Diptera > Tachinidae > Linnaemya > Linnaemya tessellans. The sequence goes on from OX637534.1 coordinate 27,966,126, forward strand.
GGGTGCTGTTGGCTGAAGTAGTAGAACACGAGACTATGAAGCGGAGGGTCCTGAGTTCGAGCCCGCGCTGAGTCATGAAATATTGTGTTGAATTCTTCTGAACAGCATTAGTGCGTGGTTGTGTTAGTTGTTGCCAGCCTGTTTCAATGATGAAGGCATAGTCACTGGTCACTGAACATAATTGGCAGCGACTGACACTATCATGTACTAAAAGCAGAGTAAAAGCACCCACCTTCGTCGGCCCTGTAGCAAAAATTAGCCGGCGAAGTAAAAGGTTGAAATATCTACAAAAACAACTGTCTATCTTCTCATCTTTCCTAATCTGTTCCCTCAATACTATCCCCTCGTTTTCAGTTGCGGCGCAATGCATTGCATATATAGGGGTCATCCCCTGAGTGCTGGTCCAAGATAAAAAAAAGAAAAAATGTAAGTATAAGCCCAATATTCCTAAAATTTAGTTTGAATTATAGTACACGTTTAATAAAAAATTTTCTTAAAATAAATTTATTCTAATTATGGGGGTAAATGTAAAGAGATTGTTAATATTGTTTTTTTTTCAATAAATTGACTATTTTCAAAAGTTCATAAATATGTAATTTATTTTCTTATTGGTGATTTCAAATAATCGTTAGCAAAATTTTTTTTTAAATGTTTACTGAAAGTTTACTTTTATTTTGCACAATAAAATTATAATTGATCCTTAGATCCTTAGTGGTGTCCATGTAACATATAAATATATTTCTTCCTTTGTAATTTGGCATGACTTTTTGTATCATTTAGTGCAAATTTCATTAAATTCCATAGGCTCCTAAATAATCTATGTTTTAATGACCTTTGCAAAAAAAAAGAGTTATTTTTACAATTTCAACATACTGGTACCACTGGCTAAAGGTTTTACAAGAACATATATTTTTTGGAGTTTCTTGTTTATTGTGGCCTAAACTTCAAAATTTTATTCATTTATGATTTATTTACTTACGTCGTGCTCATATTTATCAAACTCTAATTAATCGTTGATAAACCAATCTGGACACTAAATACCACATTGCCTTCTTCATGAGTAGTTTACAACGTCATAGTGCGCGCTGGAGCAACATACTCGGGCCTTTTGCAAGTACAAAATATATACATCCTACAAATCTGGGTTTGCTGTAACACTAAGTGACTGACTGGCTGACTGGCGGAGTGGCTGACAAACTGATTGTATAGTTTGTTGGCCATGCAAGTTTCTCAATACGAGCCGAATATTGTTACGTTCATATTTGAACGAGTATTTAGTTTAAAATTTACTGTTGGCATTCCGTTTTTATTTGGTTTCACAGACTGCTTTGGTTTTTCTTTTTCATTTTACAATTACTGGAGATGCAATCATTTGTTGTTTGTGTTTAACTCGTGTCCAACAAATAAAACACTCTTTAAATACTAGCATTTTTATTTATTCCCCCTATTTGATGTGCTTCTTGCCAGTTTCAATAGCTGCAAACATTATGGGCTCAATTTTTGTTTTGTAATTTTTTATTTGCGTTTTATTTTATTTTTTCTTATAATACAAAAAGGTACCACCATCATGTATGTGCAAAGTAGATTTCTTGTAATATAATGCAATACCGGGTAGTTAGTGTGGAATGGAGACACAAGGTGTTCCTCCTTGATATGTAACTATTTGTGACCTTCAACGGCCAGACAACATGAAAACTAGGACACTCATGTATTATTATACCCTCCAAAAAAGAATATGGAGGGTACATTCACTTTTTCATCTGAGACCCCGTAAAGTATATATATTCTTGATCAGTGATGAAATCTAAAACGATCTGAGTATGTCCGTCCGTCCGTCCGTCCGCCTGTGGAAATCACGATTCAGTCCAAACGAAATGACCTAGACGCTTGAAATTTGGTATAAATATTGAAGGATAGAGCAGGTTAATTTCGGAGATGGGCTAAATCGGGCATAAGGGAAAAAAGTTCCCCTAAGAAGAACTAAACCAACCCAGAAAAACATCACAATTTTTAAAGTTTTTTGGTTATTTCGCTTAGCAAACGATATATTTTTATGTCAAATACGGTCCAACGCGTTTAACTTGAAGCCATAAAATAAATAAATAAAAATTATTTCTGGACCTCACCCACTTTAGTGGGCGTTATTATATGCAAAAATAGCATAAAAATGTATCAAATTGTTTTATTTAAGCCTACATTCCTCAAAAACAACATATTTAAACTTTGATTACGAAGCTGAGGCGAAACCTGGTACTACCCTGCCCTACCCCCTCCTTTCCCTTCACCATCTAAATGACTCTACCAAAAAAAAAGGTATTTTTGTATACAATTATCAGAAGCATTTATTTTTAGAGTTTTCTGACTACCGATTTCTGCCCTACCCCGTCCTCCCCCTTTGCTCCCTAAATGACCCTACCAAAGAAATAAATAAAATTTTATTTTGTATATATGTAATTATCCCAAGCATTTATTTTTAGAGTTTCATGATAAAGGTGAAATGAGTCCCCCACAGATCATGCCAGAGCGACCCCGCCAAAATACAGTTTTCATACCCTCAAAAGAGAATTGGACCCCAAAAAGTAAATATATTCTTGATCAGTGATGAAGTCTAAGACGGTCTAGCAATGCCCATACCTTCGTCTGTGGTAAACATGATATTGTCTATGTTTGAACCCCGCGTCCTTTAGTGGGCGTTGACGTACGATATTATATAAAGGAAGTCTGTCCCACCAAGTTAAACATTTTAAATTTACTTACTAAATATTTAAGATTCGACCTGGTCGAATATAACGCTTTTACTTGTTTTTCTTTAATATTTGACTCTTTTTAGCAGCCTCTTGCTATATCGTGAAATTCTAATTGAATGTTTGTAGAGAGTCTACGCTAATGCAAGGGCTTTCCTTAAATAAATTTTAATCCGAACGGGTTTACATTAAAGGGTAGAGATGTGTAAATGTGGTGATTTTTTCATGTCACCTTAATCGTGGTTATAATTTAGTTAAACGAGCGAGCTTCAAACATTTAAAACCCTCAGTCAAAGCAGAAAATAAGTTTGTTTTCTTTTGAATTTTTAATACTAAGGAAAATATGTATACACCGATACGTATCTATGTGCCATAGAGATACACGCGCTCACACACAAGAAAAATTTTACTGTGACCGCGAGAGATTTAAAAAAAATTTTATAATCGTGCGTGAAAGTACGTGATTAAAAATAATGATTTCGTAAGGGTGCGTGAGTGAGCGTGAACAAAATGTTAGATCATGAGCTTAAGTTTACTCACTCGCACATCTCTATTAAAGGCTATATAAAATTTATTGGATCTTATGTAAATCGGTTCAAATTCTTTTTAAGTTTTTGTTCATAATGAAGTTTCTACACACCCGGTATTTGATTATATTTCGATAATTTGTCCATCGTGCTCCTTTTATGTCCAAGTCTTTCCTTTTGTGGCCTTTCATATAATCACTGCTTAAAAAATCAATTTTATTAGCGCACATACAGACAGATACACAGATGGGCAATTGGTTACCAAAAGTGATACTGCACAGTGGTACGTAATGCTCCAAAAATTGAATTCAAAAATAAATTTCCTACAGTCTAATTAGGAATCGGCTTTAGCACCGAACTCTTTAAATGGAAAATGTATTAATTCAAAAAGACAAGCTAATTTTAAATAAAATAAACTAATAATAAAGATACTACCTAAAAGTAGATTTCTTACACAGGCAGTTTCTATAAAAGTACTATTCATAAAGGTACTCTTTTATAAAAATACTTTTTTGTAAGTATAATTTTTTATAAGGGTAGTTTTCATAAAGGTACTTTTTAATTTAGTACTTTTTTAATAAAAACATAAATACTTTTTTATACAAGTAATTTTATATAAAAGTACTTTCTTATAAGGGTACTTTTTTACATGCGTACATTTTTATAAAAGTACTTTTTATAAAGACATAAGTACCCTTTTATAAAAGGTCTTTCTATAAAGGGACTTTTTTATATTAGTAAATTTTCATAAAAGTACATTTTTATAAGGATACTTTTTTATAAAAAGGCTTTTTGTAAACGTAATTTTTTATAAAGATACCTTTATATTTTAGTATTTTTTTTATGAAATCATTTTTATAAAAGTACTTTTTCACAAAAGTACTTTTTTATAAAGGTATTTCTTTTTGTTAGTACTTTTTTATAAAATTACTTTTTTATGAATGTAAAAATTAGTAAAAATTAGGTGCTTTTTTATAGTAGTATTTTTTTATGAAAGTACTTTTTTATTATGACACCATTATTTTTTTTTAACATTTTTATATAAGTACTTTTTTATAAAGGTACTTTTTTTTAAAAAGACTTTTTGTAAATGTAATCTTTTACAGATACTTTTTACAAAGTTATTTTAATATATTGGTGCTCTTTTATAAAAGCATTTTTATACATATAAGTACTTTTTTATAAAAGTAATATTTTACAAAGACACTTTTTTATAAAATTAGTTTATTATAAAAGTACTTTTTTATACTAATACTTTTTTTATAAAATAATTTTTTATAGGGGTAGTTTTCATAAAGGTACTTTTAAATTTGATAAATTTTTAAAAAAAACATTTTTAAATAAATACTTTTTTATAAAAGTACTTTTTTATAAGGGTACTTTTTTACATTAGTACATTTTTACAAAAGTACTTTTTATAAAGACATAAGTACCCTTTTCTAAAAGTTTTTCTTTTTAAAGGTACTTTTTTATATTAATACATTTTCATAAAAGTACATTTTTACAGGGATACCTTTTTATAAAAAGACTTTTTAAAATGGTACTTTTTTGTAAACGTAACTTTTTATAAAGGTACATTTATAAAGGTACATTTATATATTAGTACTATGAAATCATTTTTATAGAAGTACTTTTTCACAAAAGTACTTTTTTATAAAGGTATTTCTTTTTGTTAGTACTTTTTTATAAAATTACTTTTTTATGAATGTAAAAATAATAAATATTAGGTGCTTTTTATAGTAGTATTTTCTTTTATGAAAGTACTTTTTTATAACGACACCATTTTTTTTTTGGAAAAGTTTTATAAAAGTACTTTTTTTATATAGGTACTTTTTTTTAAAAAGACTTTTTGAAATTGTAATCTTTTATAGATACTTTTTACAAAGTTATTTTAATATATTGGTGCTCTTTTATAAAAGCATTTTTATACATATAAGTACTTTTTTATAAAAGTAATTTTTTACAAAGACCCTTTTTATAAAATTAGTTTATTATAAAGGTACTTTTTTATACTAATACTTTTTTAATAAAATATTTTTTTATAAGGACACATTTCTATATTAACACTTTTTTATAAAGATAATTTTTTATAAAAATACTTTTTTATAAAAATACTTTTTTATAAAAATAGTTTTTTATAAAAAGTACATAATTTTTTAATAAAAGTACTTTTTCATAAACACACTTTTATGAGGTTACCTTTTTATATTAGTACTTTTTAATGAAGGTACTTTTTTGGTAAAGGGACTTTTTTATAAACAGGCTGTTTAGTACCTTTATAAAAAGGTTTCTTATAAAGGTTTTTTTATAAAGGCACTTTTTATTAAAGATCTTTTTTTAAGACATCTTTTCCTAAAGGTACGAGTACATTTCCATAACATTACTGCTTTTAAAGGTAATTTGTTATAACTTTAGTTTGTTATAAAAAAAACTTTTTTGTAAAAATACTTTTTCATAAAGTCCACGGCAAATTCTTTAAATTTGTATTTTTTAAATGCCATTTGAACGGTTGAACGGTAACTTGGGACGTTGTTAAACAGGAAACAATAATTTTAAGGGCAAAATATTGGCGGTAAGTTTACCAATTTCGCGAATTATATTCGTGCGATTAGTATTTGTGAGACTCCTGGTTGCGAAATTCCTAAAAATTAGACGTGTTTGGCGTGACCCAAATTTTAGCAAACACATCGAGCCATAAATTTCTTCAGTATTTAAAAGCACTGCAATTCTCTTCTTACGGCATACGCATGTCGCCTTCATTAGTCGGAAGAGTATCAGTCATATCGACACCAATTATTTATAGCTTGGTCCCAGTGTGCATTTATTAATCTATCCCAGTGCATTATGCCAAACAACTTTTTAAGCTATTTGCTTTCCAAATACCATCAGCAAGTGGTGTTACAACCAACTCATGACCAATCTTGACCATATTGCTGCACTATTTTTCTCTTGTGGCAAAACATTACAAAAAATGCATTCACTCATGTCTAGAATGAGTGGCATGTTGTAATGAAGGCATGTGTGCTGTGTGTGTTTGTGTTGCCAACACACTATTATATTGCGATGGTTAGTGTTTTGTGTGCATCAATGTATGATTATACAAACATTAATTTATGTTTACATGTGTTTATAGCGCCCTCTAGTATGTAATTTGAAACTTGTTTGAGGAAAACTCCAATCACGATCATTATAAAATTGAAAATATTCAGTTCTTAAAGATTTAGCGTGGAAATAAAAAAACACATGACGAAAAACCAAGCGAAGATGCATTCAAAGGTATTAAAACATAAACACTGAATATATAAAGGTTTTGATCCAACAATCAGATGATTGATCGAACAACAATTATCATACTTATGACAAATTCTGAATAACTCAGCAGAAAGAAAAGTGTCTCAAATATGTTTTATTTTTTTTAAATTCGCGTACCCGTTATGGTACTTTTTTGTTAATAACACACATGCATGTAATAAAAAACTTTTCTGTCTTTTCGAAACGAACAAAAACGTTTTAAAAAGAATAATAAGTACTAAAAATCAATATACGAGGAAAACCATACAATTGAAACGTTAAACTATAAAGTGTGCTTTTGAAAATTGAGCTCTTTAAGGATTAATTTGGCACTTTTTGAAAAATTGTTGTTGGCATTTCGTCAAAAGGTTTTTATAAAAACATCTTTTATTATTCTTCTCGGGAGGAGATTTTCTGGAAAGGGGGCTTTTACGAAATGGTGGTATTGGAAATATTTAGTTCTTTACTAAAAATGTAAGTGTGTAATGCACACTTTCTCTGCCTCTGTCCTGCTCTGGGGGAGCAGCGCTTACAGTCTCAGGGCAAAACACGTTTTAGTGACATTTCGGAGATTTCAGCTATGGGACTGAGGAACCTGAGTCTTTTTATTAGGAGCAGTGGCTGGTTCGGCAGCTGACTCCCCCAGGGGCGTGCGTTCACGATCAAAAAATACATTTTTGTCTATATACTTGTACCATCTTCTCGCTATTCTTTCTACCTAGACTTCGACTATCTTTTACTTCTTTTTCACCTATCTCAACTACTCCTATGCAGGTAACACAAAGGGATGAAATAATTGGACCCAAGTGGGCTGGACTCTACTCCCCCTTACCAGCAACCTGTCAACCTAACCTAGCCTAACCTTCTTAAAAATGTAGTTTTAGAATATATTTTTTGGAAAAAATATTTTTGAAAATGTGTTTTATGGGATATTAAAGGAAATTACTTTTCGAAAAATCATTTTATTTTTGAAAATATTACTTTATAAAAGGGGTGTTCCTTTAAAAAACAAAAATAGTTCTAAGAGAATGTTTTTACAAAACAATGATTTTTTTTAAAAGCTGCATTTTGGGAAAGAACTTTTTTAAAAAACTAATATAAGTACCTTCTGAAAAAGGCACTTTCTTAATATACAATATATAAAAGGTGCTGCTAAAGAAAACTACTTTTTTGAAAACAGATTTTTGGTATATTGAAAAAATTCTATTCGAAAAAATTTATTTTTTAAGAAAGCACTTTTTGGAAAAAAGGCTTTGTAAAAACAAATTTTTTTTAAAAGTACTTTTCAGGAAAATTATTACTTTTAGAGTAGTTTTATCAAAAAGACACTTGTAAGGAAAAGATATTATTTGAAAACTTGATTTTTATAAATTCTGGTTTTAATAAATTCTGGTTTTAACGTCGAAATTATATTGCTAAAACCAACTTAAAAGAACTTTCGAATTTGTTTTAAGTCGGTTTTATGAAATGCAACCTTGTTTTTGCCTGCTTCTGACTGGGCTAAGTTAAGTGCTGCCAAGTTATATATTGGAAACAGCTGGTATTGTTTATGTTAATAAACAGAACTATCAGAATCCGCTTACGTTTTTATACCCTCTAAAAAAATAAAATATGGAGGTTATATTCACTTTGTCATTCCGTTTGTAACTCAGCGAAATATCCATCTGAGGCCCCATAAAGTATATATGTATATTCTTGATCAATGATGAAATCTAAGACGACCTGATCATGTCCGTCCGTCTGTGGAAATCACGATTCAGTCCAAACGAAAAGAGCCATAGTATTGAAAGTGAGTATAAATATATCTTGAAGGAAAGCACAGGTTAAGTTCGAAAATGGGATAAATCGGGCCAGAGGGAAAAAAGTTACCCTAGGAAGAACTAAACCAACCTCTAAAAAACAACATAATTTTAAAAGTTTTTTTATAATTATGTTTAGGAAATGATATATTTTTATATTAAAAAAGGTCCAACGCTTTAAACTTGGAGCCATAAAAGAAAAAATAATAATATTTGGACCCCGCTCATTCAGTGGGCGTTATAAAATGGTGTAAAAATTTAACAAATTGTTTTACTTAAGACTACATTCCTCAAAAATTAAATTTTTAACCTTCAATGACGAAGCTGAGACATAATCTGGTATTACTCTGCCCTACCCCTTCCTCCCCTTTTGCCTCCTAAATGACCCTATAAAATAATTGTTTTAAATTTTGTATTTAATTATCCCAAACATTTATTTTTAGAGTTTTATGACAGAGGTGATATGTGTCCCCTACGGCCCTTGCCAGAGAGACGACGACAAAATACAGTTTTAGTGCCCTCGAAAAAGAATTGGACCCAATAAAGTATATATATATTCTTGATCAGTAATAATCGCCTGTGGAAAATATGATATAGTCTATTTTTGGACCCCGCCCCCTTAAGTGGGCGTTGACGTACGATATTACATAAAGTAACTCTGTCCCACCAAGTTAAACCTTTTAAATTTACTTACTAAATATTTTGTAAAACTATTTTTCTTCAACAAGAACTTCTGTTGTACAGGTTGTCAATTAAGTGTTGTAAAAATAGAGAACATCAACAAATTCACACATTTCAATTAGCGATTCAATTTATTTTCAACAAATTTATCATACAGCCTGTATGTTAAAACCATAATTTGCAGTGTGAACGAAAAATCTGCTGTTTATGGTTTTAACTTTCAGCCTGAAAATACTAGAACATCCCCAAACAAGGCTGGGGGTAATATCCTAGAATGAAATAAGTTCGCAAAAGCTTTTAGTCAAAGTTCGGTTTTGTTGCATTAAATTATATAATTCTTTTTCCAAATTTATTTATTCAACATGTTTAAAAATTAACTCTTTAAAGTAGCTGCACTCATGAACTGTTTGCAGGCAGGCTCACGTTAGGAAAACAAATTAGCTTAAAGCCCAGGAAATTCAATACCACAAAATATCTTTAGCAGACATGTGAAACTGCAGAAAAAATACTAATTTTTTTAACAAGATAATCAAATGCAGAAGGAAGAAAAATAAAAAAAGTCTAAACACTAGATGCATACACACATGTGAGATAATTTCACATAAAACTATGGGAAAGCCACAAAATGCATATTTTCTTAACTTGAAATACAGTTCAGTTTAAATAAGCTCATGCTCTCCTTCATTGGAACTTTTGTGGAATTTTTAAATTGAAAAAGCCATTTTGCTGCCAATTTAACAAACACTTAAGCCAATTTAGCACTTGAACGCACTTACACATTGGCAAACAAAAACAACTCAAGAACCAACCTCAGCAAATGGAAAGTGAATAGTTGCTTAACTATAGGGAAATGTCTGCCTTTAATAGAATATTGCCAGCAAGTGTCCTGCACATCCTTGTTAGTATAAAATTTTCGCCTTCTTTTATTTTTGTGTGTGTACTGTTCTAAGCAAATAATATTGCGACGACTCCTACCACTTTTGCAATTCTTTTCCATGCAAAGTCTGTGAAATTTCGCCTCATCAAAGTGTGAAAATGTCAATGTCGTATCCAACAATATTGTTTGTTGCCAGGATAAAAGCAAAAGAAAACTATTATCATGTCAGTAGACAACATGCTGCAACATGTCTTTGCTTTTGGAAAATAAAATAGCCAAAAATTAAATATTTATACGCCAAATATAATTTTAAAGATATAAAAGTAAAAACTATTGTATGAAAAAAATCATTTAAGAGCTGCCTTGTGCAATTTGTTTTGCTAGTGATAAGGGATAAGGTAAGGGGAATATTTAAATATTTTGTGGTATTAATTAAAACTGCCGCAATAGAGGATTGATTATTTGTTGCGATGTTCTTTAACAATAATAAAAACATATTGCATCCTCAAATATTTTAGTGTTCCTTTCTGAAAAAATGCAAACTTTTACCAATAATAACCTGCACCTTGAGTGCGAAATATAAAAAATTCATATTCTAAGTACACAAGAAATGAAATATTTTAACACACTTTAAGTTTTATTGCGTCAGCTTAAATTGAATTTCTGGTCTCTGGCCTCAAATATATAAAACATATCGCTTAAGTGAAACGTACAAGGAGGCTAACAACGAATTTGTAAAATATTTAAAACATTTCTTTATCAAAAAATTTGCAATTCAAAATGTTCTAAAAAATCATTTTAAAATCTGTGTAATTAGCACTCGTAAGTAGGCGATTTCGCGTAAATGCTGCGCTAGAAAATGAAGTTTTCTTGCTTTCTCATCTGTCCACTTTAGGATTTAACACTTTTTCTATAAAATTAAAAAAGAATTTTGAAATATTTACGGCTGGTTGACAGAAATAGGGGCGTACAAGTGCAGATCTTTAAACAAACAAGCGCAATTTTGAAAAAGGCATTTATGGTGCCTGAACGATCAGCGTTTATGCACACGCATCTCTCGCCGCTGGGTGTGCTGTTTTACTTTGTTTCCGTTTCTGTCAATAAATGATTTAAGCCGCTAAACAAAAGACAGTAGGAGTACAAGAAAAAATTTGTGTGGGCATTTGGATAATATATAAATTTTAGAATAAAAATATTTTATAGCAACTTACAACAAAAAAAATAAAAAAAATGTTAAACCTGCTGAAAATAAAACTTCTTATGAAATGAACGGAATTTGTTCTCACTGGAAACGTACCCCTTGTGTTTAATGAAAACCATAATTTTTTTACATACTTTCATTTACAGATTACGTTTATTATAATTAAAATATTTATTTTCTAAATGTTTAATAGCAAATCTATACAATACTAAATGATACTACTTTTATGAAAAGTCTAACATGAAATTATTAAAAATAGAATTATATATACAAAAGGAGAAAAATTAATTAATTAATTATTTAAATTTGACTAGTATTCAATAACATTATTTTAGGTATCGGTGGAATCGTCTCCATCCTCGTTGTTCCATGACCAGTTTTCGACCAGATATTTCCAGCCTTCGGTTACTACCACACTCCTGCTGTTTTCTCTTATAAAACGAATTGCATGCTGCTGTAGCTCGCCTTCGCGATACAAAGATGCCAGTGTCAATGTGTCCGCTGCATTATCCACCGAGATATTTTTTCGCAGCTCATTTACACAGACTCCCTTCAGGCTCTCCAAGTCGTATTTATCGCTGACAGCCAAAAGATTAGAGGCCAATCTCTCGATTTCCAACACTTCCCCGGTGTACATGAATCGTAGCATTTCGTTACAGGTTTCAGCATCAATATCTTCGATGTAAACTTTATTCGTTTTGGCCTCCACCATGTCGTGCTCGAACATGGCAGCAAATACCGTGCTGCAGCTGGTCAGTACACATTTATGGGCTAGAAGCTCCTTTCCTGCCACTATTAATTTAACATCAGCAAATTTTTTTGTCCTGAAGAGCTCCATGTAGCCGCTCCTTAAAGCCGGCTCTTGCATCAAACGAAACATTGGCTTATCATTTTCACCATTCAGGTTAGCAGCAACAAATGCGCAATGGATGATGTACTTTCCGTTGGCCAAGAGGCATGTTTTTGTATTCAGATCCGCAAGTGGTATATCATTGACTGCATTTACATTCTGGTTTAAATAAAACACGGTTTCATGTTCGAATGCCTCGCCCATCGAAAAGTACAAATTTAGATCCCATTGCTTCGCGGCTCTACTTTGAATGCTGAGAGAGCAGCTTCTCCTCGAGCACTGATCACCATTCAGCCACAACTCCGCAACGAATTTTGAATCATTGCCCAGCATGAATGCAAATATGGTCGACGGCAACGACTCTTTACTCTTCACGGTTGCACAGTTGAAACGTGGAATCATCCACTTGTAGACAAAAGATTTCCCAGTGAATGTACTCTCAGCTTGCGACGAAGGGTCTGTCATTGAAAAATCCATTTTGTATATTTTCTTCAAATAATTGTTCTTATTTTTTGGATAAATATGCGTTTTTAATTCTTGCACTTTTAAGCGTGATTGCTGGTAAGATACTGAATTTTAGTTATTACAGCGCTCCTATTTAAGAAGTTTGAAACGGCTTTGATTTTTCTCAACCCATTAGTAAGTTAATTACGCACGCCTACAAGTGCCTACCTGATCACACATATGCCCCTACTCATGGAAAAAGGGTTGCTCGTGCGAGGCACGACCGCTTCTTAAGCTATAATTTGATTATAATCCATAAGGACGCAAAATTCCCGCGCGCTTAAAGGATACAAAAAATACCTGCAAAGCTCTATAGCAGTTGCATATTTCGAAATTGGGAAAAAACATGTTCTTTTCTGCCGCAATAATATCAAACTATTTATGACCTGCTTTGCTCTGTTTTTAATATTTTATTATTTCAAATACCTCTTGTCGCCGAGAACTAAGAATCTGCACCATTTCTTATATTTATATTAATGCAATTTTGAAAAAAAAATTAAAAATTATTGTCTACATTATTTCTGGGCTGAATTCTAAAGTTGTTTTATTGTGCTCTTATATCTTTTGTTTTCTAATTTCATTCCTTAATTTCAAATTTTTAAAGTAGGTATTTAACAAAAGATTTAATTGAACCCTTACCTCACTTTCATTGTGAAAATTTAAAAAGTGAAAAGAATGTGTAACAGCTAATTTAGTCCTTACGGGAGAAAGGAACATGAAAACAACTTTCTGCACTCTTTCTGCTTAGGAAACTTTAAATAATTGAAGTCAATTGCTTCAGGTAAAAGTTGAATTATATTTTGAGTAGAAATTTGCATTTGATTTGGTTTTGCGCAGGCGTGCCGTGTACAAGCAAACCTTTTTCCAAAGGCAAAGCTATATGACTGAACAGGTGTACTCTTGGACAAGTGCGTAATTAAGTTGCTAATCGTTTAGGAAAATCCTTTCGAATTAACATTTTTCAGGAAACCAAAAATATGTTCCAGATCTGCAAAATTTTTAAGTAAACAACGTTCTACATGTGCTTAATTGCCATCAGAAAAATTCAGGTCAGAGACCGAAGGCTGGAAATATCGTGTCGATAACTTTTGCTGCAACAGCGAGAATGCAGACGATTCTGCGATATCTAATGTTATTAATTACTAACAGGGTCTTAAATATTGTTACATATTGCTATACTTTTTTAGGCTTTGATTTTTTATTTTAAGTAAAAATATTGAGCTTGAGGCTTATTTTTATAAAATAATAACTTTAAAATTAATATTTATTTTTTCATATCAATATTTTGATATCCTCTGGATATCTTCTTTAGGATAACAATTGAATTGTAATTATAATTTATAAACAAAAACAAAATTTTACAATTACAGAAGGCTAAATATTTTTGTTGTCTTCTTTTTTATATTAAAATTAAAATGAATGAAAATATTTCTATACAAATTAAAAACATTTCAAAATTTGAAACTTTTTCCTTTCCTGCCTGCATTATGAAAATTGAACAACTGAAAAATGAGGAAATGAATATAATAATTAATAAAATTTGAACGCGTTCTAAATTTTTGGTTTCCTGAAAAATTTTAATTGCATAGGATTTTCCTAAACAATCAGCAACTTAAATACGCACCTGTCCAAGTGTACACCTGTTCAGTCATATAGCTTTGCCTTTGAAAAAAGGTTTGCTAGTACACGGCACGCCTGCGCAAAACCAAATCAAATGCAAATTTCTACTCAAAATATAATTCAACTTTTACCTGAAGCAATTGACTTCAATTGATTGAGCAGATCCATAAGTAGAACGAGTGCAGAAAGTTGTTTTCATGTTCTTATCTCCCGTTAGGATTAAATTACCTGTTACACACTTTTTAAGTTTTCACGGTGAAAGTGAAGTACGTAGTTAGTTAAATCTTTTGTTAAATACGTAATTTGAAAATTTGAAATTAAGGAATGAAATTAGAAAACATAAGATATAAGAGCACAATAATACAACTTTAGAATTCAACCCAGAAATAATGTAGACAATAATTTTTAATATGTTTTCAAAATTGCATTAAAATAAATTTCAAAAATTGTGCAGATTTTTAGTTCTCGGCGACAAGAGGTATTTGAAATGAAATAATAAAATAGTAAAAACAGAGCAAGGCAGGTCATAAGTAGTTTAATATTATTGCGGCAGAAAAGAACATGTTTTTGCCCTCTTTCGAATTAAGCAAGTGCAGGTATTTTTTGTTCATCTGCATAAGAAGTGTTCAGGGATTTTTTTAACTCTTAGGCAATTGTAAAATGTCCGCTAAGTACAGTTAATCCTATGGTTTAAGCACCGACCGCAATTAATATTTATTTGTTTTACGCGGTCGTGCCTCGCACGAGCAACCCTTTTTCCATAAGTAGGGGCATATGTGTGATCAGGTATGCACTTGTAGGCGTGCGTAATTAACTTAGTAATTGGTTGAGAAAAATCAAAGCCGTTTAAAAGTTCTTAAATAGGAGCGCTGTAATAACTAAAATTCAGTATCTTACCAGCAATCACGCTTAAAAGTGCAAGAATTAAAAACGCATATTTATCCAAAAAATAAGAACAATTATTTGAAGAAAATATACAAAATGGATTTTTCAATGACAGACCCTTCGTCGCAAGCTGAGAGTACATTCACTGGGAAATCCTTTGTCTACAAGTGGATGATTCCACGTTTCAACTGTGCAACCGTGAAGAGTAAAGAGTCGTTGCCGTCGACCATATTTGCATTCATGCTGGGCAATGATTCAAAATTCGTTGCGGAGTTGTGGCTGAATGGTGATCAGTGCTCGAGGAGAAGCTGCTCTCTCAGCATTCAAAGTAGAGCCGCGAAGCAATGGGATTTAAATTTGTTCTTTTCGATGGGCGAGGCATTCGAACATGAAACCGTGTTTTATTTAAACCAAAATGTAAATGCAGTCAATGATATACCACTTGCGGATCTGAATACAAAAACTTGCCTCTTGGCCAACGGAAAGTACATCATCCATTGCGCATTTGTTGCTGCTAACCTGAATGGTGAAAACGATAAGCCAATGTTTCGTTTGATGCAAGAGCCGGCTTTAAGGAGCGGCTACATGGAGCTCTTCAGGACAAAAAAATTTGCTGATGTTAAATTAATAGTGGCAGGAAAGGAGCTTCTAGCCCATAAATGTGTACTGACCAGCTGCAGCACGGTATTCGCTGCCATGTTCGAGCACGACATGGAGGAGGCCAAAACGAATAAAGTTTACATCGAAGATATTGATGCTGAAACCTGTAACGAAATGCTACGATTCATGTACACCGGGGAAGTGTTGGAAATCGAGAGATTGGCCTCTAATCTTTTGGCTGTCAGCGATAAATACGACTTGGAGAGCCTGAAGGGAGTCTGTGTAAATGAGCTGCGAAAAAATATCTCGGTGGATAATGCAGCGGACACATTGACACTGGCATCTTTGTATCGCGAAGGCGAGCTACAGCAGCATGCAATTCGTTTTATAAGAGAAAACAGCAGGAGTGTGGTAGTAACCGAAGGCTGGAAATATCTGGTCGAAAACTGGTCATGGAACAACGAGAACGGAGACGATTCCACCGATATCTTAAATAATGTTACTAATCAAATTTAAATTATTGCTCATTTTTCTCCTTTTGTATATATAATTCTAGTCTTAATAATTTCATTTTAGACTTTTCATAAAAGTAGTATCATTTAGTATTGTAAGATTTGCTATTAAACATTTAGAAAATCAATATTTTAATTATAATAAACGTAATTTGTAAATGAAACTAAGGAAAAAAAGTTTGTTTTCATTAAACACATGCGGTACGTTCTCTAGTGAGAACGATGCTTCCAAAGGACCCAACAAAATTCTGCACTTCCGCTTAGTAATGAGTGTCCTATTCTTTCTGACATCATGGCGGAACTCCGTTCATTTCATAAGAAGTTTTACTTTCAGCAGGTTTAAATTTTTTTTTTGTAATTTGCTGTAAAATATTTTTATTCCAAAATTTAGAAATTATCCAAATGCCCACAGAATTTATTTTCTTGTACTCATGTTTTGTTTAGCGGCTTAAGTAATTTATTGACAGAAAAGGAAACAAAGTAAAACATGCACACGCAGCGGCGAAATATGCGTGTGCATACACGCTGATCGTTCGTTGTTAGCCTCCTTGTACGATTCAATTAAACGACAAAGACCAGAAATTCAATTTTTTATGTTTCGCACTCAAGGTGCAGTCGGGCAGGTTATTGTTGCTAAAAAATTGCATTTTTCAGAAAGGAACACTAAAATATTTGAGGGTGCAATATATTTTTATTATATTCTTTTTAAAAAAATATCGCTGTAAAACAAATAATCAGTTCTCTATTACGGCAGTTTTATTTAATGCTACAAAATGTTAATTAAAAAACATTTGAATCCATCTACCAATTTTTATATTTTTTTCCAAATATTAAAAAACTATTTCAACGCCCAATTTTGTTTATATTTTATCTTTTTGTTCAACCTCAGTTGTATTAAGTTAGCGAAAAAACGCGCATAAGTATATGATTTTGCAAATTTTGTCGTTAAGATTTTTTAACTTTGCAGATTTTAAGCCAAACAATTATTGAACAAGTAAGAAGGTTATATTCCACCGGGTCAAATCTTAAATGCCTTTTAAATATTTAGTACAGAGAAATTATATTTTTATTTTTACTGATTAAATTCTAATGGTACATATTTGTTTTAAGTAAACAAAGAAAAATATTTATTTTAATACGGCCGTTTCTAAAGTGCGGGGAGGAGAGCAGTAACCTTTCCATCAGCATAACGCACAAAAAGGCACCGAGATAAGTTAAAAATATTTAACCTGCTGGGTCAGAGTTCCTTTAAGACATTTCTGTGCCCAATTTTAAAACTCTATTTTGACGGGGCCACTCCGGGAAGGGTCGTGGAGGAGACATGCCACCGTTGTCATAAAAACTTAACATGTAAACCTTTGAGGTAATTAAGTGTGAAAAAAAATCTTTTTTAGGTTAACTTAGGGGGTAACGGTGTGTAGAGCGGTAAGGCAGAATACGATCAGATAGCGTCTCAGCCTTGTCATAAAATCTTAAAAGTTTCATTTTTAAGGAATGTAGGGTTTAGTGTTACAATATTTCAAATATTTACACTATTTTTGCATATAATATCTTACGTCAACGCCCACTAAGGGAATTGGGGTCAAAAAATTTAATTTTCCAAGTTCAACGCTTTGAATTTTCTTTGATATAAAAATATACCATTTGATTATCAAAATTACTAAAAAACAAGTAAAAGTGCTATATTCGGCTGTGCCGAATCTTAAATACCCTTCACAGATGTAATTCTTCTTTCTTTCTTGCTAAAACAGGAAGTAGGTTTAATTAAAAGATCTAACATAGTTTTACTTGACAACAAAATTTAAATTTTTAAACTTTCTGGTCACTTTCATGTACCATAAAATATTTCTTTTGTTCAACTCTGGAGTCGAAATTTTGATTTTTTAGGATTTTAATACCAATTTTGTTCTTCCTGAATTATAAAACAGCTTTAATTAGCAAAAAGAAACAACGTCAATTGCCTTTTTGGTTAATTTAATGCAGAATAAATATTTCAATTTACCAACCCTGACAACGAAATTTAAATTTTTTTACCAATGCAACCTTTAATGAGGCTTGAAATAGTTTTATTTAAGAAAAACTTAATATTTGTAACCATTTAGGTAATATTTTTGTACCACAAAATATTGCAGTTTTCAAACTCTGGAATCAAAATTTTATATTTTTTTTTTTATTTTTGATACCAATTTTGTTTTTCCTGAACTAAAAAATAGTTTTAATTAGTAAAAAAACGTCTTTAATTGCCTTTTTGGTTACTTTTATGTAAAAAAAAAAATATTTCTATTTCCCAACCCTGGAAGCGAAATTTAATTTTTTTTTAAATTTTCTTTATCAATACAAATATTCATGAGGTATAAAGTAGTTTTGTTTAAGAAACTCGAATTTTGCAACCATTTTGGTTATTACATGTACTACAATACCATGGTACATGCAATAACCAAAAATATTTAATTTTTCCAACCCTGGAAACGAAATTTAAATTTTTTTTGTTTTTTTTATCAGTGACACGCTTCTTGAGGTATAAAGTAGTTTTATTTAAAAAAAATTTCAAATTTTTTACCATTTTGGCAACTTTCATGTACCATAAAATATTGCACTTGTCCATCCCTGGATTTGAATTTTTGATACCAATTTTGTTCTTCCTAAATTATAAGACGGGTTTAGTTAGCAAAAAACAAAAAAAAAAGCAACATCAGTTGCCTGTTTGATTACTTTCATGTATAAAAACAATTCAATTTCCCACCCCTGGAAGCAAAATTTGAATTTAAAAAATATTTTTTTTTGCCAATGCAAATCTTCATGATGTATAAAATGGTTTTGTTAAAGAAAAACTTGAAATTTTTAACAATTTTAGTTACTACATGTACTACAAAATACGGAATAAGCCGAAAAAAATAATTTTTAATTTCCCATCCCTGGAAAAAAAAATATTTTTTATACCCTCCAAAAAAGAATTTGGAGGGTATATTCACTTTGTCATTACGTTTGTAATGCATCGAAATATCCATCTCAGACCCCATATATATATATTCTTAATCAGTGATGAAATCTAAGACGATCTGAGCATGTCCGTCCGTCCGTCCGTCCGTCCCTCCGTCTGTGGAAATCACGATTCAGTCGAAACGAAAAGAGCTGGACTCTTGAAATTTGGCATAAATATATCTTGAAGCTGCTCTGGTTAAGTTCGAATATGGGCTAAATCGGGCAAGAGGGAAAAAAGTTCCCCTAAGAAGAACTAAGTCAAACCAGAAAAAACAACATAGTTTTTAAAGTTTTTTGGTTATTTTGTTAAGCAAATGATATATTTTTATGTCAAATACGGTCCAACGCCTTAAACTTGGAGCCATTAAATAAAATAAAAATATTTTTTGACCCCGCCCACTTCAGTGGGCGTTATTATACGCAAAAATAGCATAAAAATTTAACAAATTGTTTTACTTAAGCCTGCATTCCTTAAAAATAACACTTTTAAGCTTTAATGACGAAGCTGATACGAAACCTGGTACTACTCTGCCCTACCCCCTCCTTCCCTTTCGCCCCCCCTAAATGACCCTACCAAAAAAAAAAATTTTTTAAATTTTGTATATGAGCATCCCAAGCATTTATCTTTAGAGTTTTATGACTGCCGATTTCTGCCCTACCCCCCCCCCCCCTCTTCCTTTGCAGCCTAAATGACCCTACCAAAAAAAAATTTGTTTTTTAAATTTTGTATATAATCATCCTAAGTATCTATCTTTAGAGATTTATGACTGCCTGTTGCTGCCCTACCCCCTCCTCCCCCTTTGCCCGCTAAATGACCCTATCAAAAAAAAAATTTTTCATTTTGTATATAATTATCCCAAGCATTTATTTTTAGAGTTTTATGACAAAGGTGAAATGTTTCCTCCACAGCCCTTGCCAGAGCGACCCCGCCAAAATACAGTTTTTATAGCCTCCAAAGAGAATTGTGATGAAGTCTAAGACGGTCTAGCAATGCCCATACGTTCGTCTGTGGAAAACATGATATTGTATATTTTTGAACCCCGCCCCCTTTAGTGGGCGTTGACGTACGATATTATATAAAGGAACTCTGTCCCACCAAGTTAAACATTTCAAATTCACTTACTAAATGTTTGGAGGGTATTTAAGATTCGACCCGGTCGAATATAACGTTTTACTTGTTTTTAGTCTTGTGAGGGGAACGTTTTGCGTCTCGCCCGATTCAATTCATTTAAAATCTATCTATATCAAATTTCAAGGATCTGGTTATTTTCGTCTGGACTGAATAGTGTTTGCACCAGACGGACTGACTGACAAGGCTAGATCGTCTTAGATTTAATCCCTGATCAAGAATATATAGCCTTTATGGGGTCTTAGAGGGATATTTCGCTGCGTTACACACGGAATGACAAACTGAATACACCTCTCCAATTCTTTTTTGGAGGGTATAAAAATTAGTGATTATTGCATTTGAGACCAAACAAGCATTTAACTTTTCGTTAAAACTTCTTAATCAATCAAATAGCAGTTATAAATAACTTTGGTTTTTTTTTGTTTCAAAAAAGTTTGAGTAACGCTTCCTTTCCCTGGTGGAGGAATACAATCAGCGCAATTAAAATTAAAAGTTTTTAAAAATCAAAATAATAATATTAAATGTCATTGTGTTTTACAACAATTCTCATCTTATAAATTTCATTTGCTTTATTTCATTTTTAAATTAAAACGCATTCGCTATTAAAAACACAAGTAAAAGTATTTATTTTGACCACCATCATTAATTTCATGTGAACACTTTTATTTTACTCGTATTTGTATTTTTTTGATTTTTTTTACATTTTCTAACGACTACTTGTTGCTACTTTTTGCCTAACTTTTCTCCCTTGACCTGGCTGCGCTTTTCACAGCCACCTATCGATTTATATGGAAGAAAGCTGTGGTATCTAGTAATCTAAGAATATTCCTTTTATCCTTAAACATTTATTCTTTTTTTTAACTTTTTTTTCGCAAGCTCTTTAAAAAAAGAAGTAAAAAGCAAAGAAACACTATTTGTATGGCCAAACATCATATCAATATAATCATCATCATTCATTGTACAAACAAAGACGGCGTTGTGGATGGCGATGGAGATGAATACCAGCAAAAGGATGGGAGCTGCATGAGCTGCTTCGGCAGCAACAGTTAGACAAGAAGTGAGTAACAGTAGCTTTGAAAGCAAGTGACATGAAAAACTTCTTTTGTGCAACAAGTTTAGCAAATTTGCAACTGATAAATGATTTTGGTATTCACGTACAACACCTTTTATTCATTTCATTGTTAGTCGTCATGTTGTTGTTGCGGTTTCAGCTAAGGCCATTGTTGTTGGTAGCCAGTTGGATCTTTGATATGAGTGTGATATGCAGATGAAAACGATGACGCGGCCAATTGCGTAAATCTAAAGAGTGTGTGTTCTGGTGTGTGGTCATTAATAATTGTTTCTTAATGTGCATGTACAATATATGAACATTTATGAGCAACCGACACACATTCAGACATAAGATGAAAAAAACTTTTTTTTAAGGGACAGTGGAACAAATTGTGGGGAAATGTAAATTTTTAAGCAGTGGCTGGAGCTTAAGTATAAAAGAATTCCACCCAAAAAAAGTTTGGCTTAAGGCTTCATTAGTTTTTACTTTCTGTTGCTGTTCTGTGCTGGGAAGTTCTGTAGAAAATATTTTGTAATTACTTGTTCAGTTAATGGAATCAGCTGTTTTTAAAAGCAAAAGGTAAACAAAACAACTAAATTAAAATTTTGTGATAAATTGTGAAATAAATAAATTAAAGATCAAAAAATGAATATTTTGTGTGACACTAACACTGAATTTTCGAATGTGGACGATGTAATAATTGTAGGAATGGATTTTATAAATAATTGCAAAATGTACCAAAAACTAATAAACAATACAAAAGCACTGTTGGCTGTCACTTAACGTTGAATTCTATTTTCTACAGATTTGTCCGTACCAGAACAGAAAAGGGACAACAAACCATACATACAGATTTTCAATTGAACAGAAACAAAACAGCTGATTCAGAACAGAACAGCACGTACAAACTAATTCTGCCTTTAAGTATGATGCAACAAAAAATTCAGAAAAATGGCACATGAAGAAAATAATCAAACGGTAACACGGGTATTAAAAAACAATAATGTGTTAACATCGCGTTGATACAGTTCTCGTATGCAATTTCCTAATAAAATTTTTTTTAAATAAGAACTGTCATCATATTCAACTAGGCCACCTTAGTGGCAAACACAATACACATGAGCACTGATGCTGAAAGCGTTGCGGCTTCCGAAAACAGCTGTTCTGCTCTGCTGTGTGTAATTAAAAACTGATGTTGACTTTCCTTTGTGCCTTGGAATATTTCTCATGTCTTCCTGAATTTAAAACAAACAAATTTCGAACAATTAGCCTATAAAACCTGAATTCAATTTAATAAGAATATTTCTGAGAACAATTTAGAGTCAAACAAATTACAGAAAAAATAGTGAAAATAATTTAATGAAATATTACAGTAATTTTTATACCCTATTGCAAAATTGGTGATAAAGTATATAAAGTTTGTCATTCCACGCATAATGCAGGACGAGATAGCTGACAGCAAATATTGCCATTTAATAGGCGTGTCACTGCCCACTTTTCTTATTACAAAACTGTATTGTCGTTATAATTGAAATTGTGGAGAAATTTTTATCACAACTAGCGAAGTAGAAATATATTAGATATTATGTACGAGGTCCGCACAAAAAATAAGTTAATTTTTGTTTTGTAATTTTGTAATTGATATGTTGGCAGTCTGAAAAATATTTACATTAGCACGAGCTTTTAAAAGAAGACCAAGAAATGAATGAAGACGCTAACACTGGACGCTCCAGCACAGTCGATAAAACTGTTGAGAATCTAAAAAAAATTGTTGTACAGAACATCGAGTGACTATAAGAGAAATTGGTGAGGATGTCATTCCATTTTGTTTCTTATAGCACCGGTATTTCTCTTCATGGAAAGCATTATGCCGGAAGTAACGGGAGATTTTTCTTGCAATTTCCTTTTTAGAAATACTGTTTTTTGGCAGCTACGCTGTTATCGTGTAACATGTTGTTGTTAAACATGTTCAGTTTGGTCTATAATTTAACCCTGAATCGACTTCGAAATGAATAAATGGAATGCATGGATACGTGAATTGCCATATTTGGACTGTTTGATGTGGATTATCGGCTGGTGGCATCACTTTTTTTTTTATCTTGGACCAGCACTCAGGGGATGACCCCAATGCAATGCATTGCGCCGGAACTGAAAACAAGGGGATAGTATTGAGGGGACAGATTAGGAAAGATGAGAAGATTGACGAAGATAGGAACGTTGGTGTATATATAGTGAGTGCTACCGTGAGCTGATTACAATTTTTATTTTTTTTTTTTGCCTCAAAATTTGATACTGGACTTGGCCACATGATATAAAACATGCGAAACAATGGCTCAATTGAGAGACAATATCGGTGAAGAAGAGTTTATTTCACTTTTGGGGCCGGACAATTGGCCGCTTAAGTCGTGCAATTTAGGGCATTTAGACTATATAACCAATGATGTCTATAGGTACAAGTCGGCACCTGTTGACGCACTGATAATCTATTGAGAAGAATTTATTCGTGAGATACCGACTGATATATTAGTGAGAGTACGAAAAAATTGGACCCAGCGTATGAACCATTTAAGCCGTAGCCGTGAACAACGTTTACATGAAATCGTCTTTAAATATTGCATTATATAGATCGTTCTAAAGAACCAGGTAAAGATTTCATGCATTTTTCTAAATTTACTATTTAATTACTATGAGCGTGACATTGGTGACCCTTCTCGTTATCTATTGAATTTTCTGGAATCGGCTAAAATTACGATGGAAAATTACTTTACAAAGTGAGCAACACAATGACGAAACCATTAAACACACGATCCGTAGAGCATCCAAAGCATAAAAATAAATTCAAGTCGTTGGTATTTAAACAATAATTAAAGCTCGCACTGCCATTATGTTCAACATTCATATTGATAAAAATATTTCACTCAAAATCGATTACTTTTAGAACGTGTCTTTAGAAAGGGGATGATCCTGAATCGTAAACATTTTTTCTTCCCCGACTTTGTCTTTCATCTTTTATTCCTGCAAAGTTTTTTTTTTAATTCTTTCACTTAGTTCTGCTTCCAATTACTCAAGCTTTTAGTTAATTAATTTTTACAAAATTTTAATATTGCTGCAGGATATTTAAATTTCTCTCCTCCAGTTTCTGGGTAACTTTTATTAAATTAATCAAATAATATTGTTTTCTATTTTTTCACTTCTGTAGTATTTTTGTAAGAAATACGTGACATTTAACTGAAATCTTGTAGTCTAAATACGTTTAATACCAAAAGTTTTACAAATTAAATAAATAGACGTAAATGCATACCCACACACACACATCTTATGACGATTTCAGTCGTATTTCTAATATTTACGTTTATTAATAAAAATCAACTCGTCTAATGCCAGCCCGCTTGAAAGCACTAGAAGTTGCTGGAAAAAAAATTGTATTAAAGAAATCACAAAACTGATTGACGACGACACAGTAAATATAAGAAAATCGTGCGTTAATATTTTGCCATTTCCAAAATCTACAGTGTGTGACACAAGCAAATGGAAAAGCGAAAATTACATCAGAAATAGAGGATCCAAATTGGTAAGTTTATTTACAAATGTGCGCAATTTCAATCTAACCTCAGCTAAGATTAACATAACAGCTCGCTAAACTCATTCCCATGAGTTATAATGCACAGTGGTTTAAATTAAAAAAAAAGTGGTAATATATATGGATCAATTTCGCGCTAACGTCCACATACATAGTCAGGATGTCCTCATTTAAGGCAAGTATAATGCTAACTAACCACGAACTAATGACAAACTATCCTCTCATGGTTTTCAAAGCACCTTGGGCAAAGTTTTTCACGAGCACCTAAACTCAAAAGCTATTTTGAAAATAAATTATTTTCGAGGGTACATGTCCAAAATAAAAAAGGGTGTTCCAAGGCATGGCCGTTTACCATCTAAAAAATTAAATTAGTTTTTATAATATATTTTGTCACAATTTAATATATAATGGAATGCATGTTTGTGCATGTTCAAAAAAAAAAATAATATATAATAAGATTTGCTTTAGTAAAGGCAACTGCTAAATATATTTTAAATTTTGTTTCGTGTGTTTACTCACAATTTCGCCAACAATTCAAAAGCAGAGGCTTTGCAAAATAGTTACAATTAAAACCGCAAACAAGAACTCGAAGCGAAAAATTAAAACTTTTAATTGGAAGCAAAATATCTCTTAAACTATGAAACAAACGAAAACATATGTAAGAAATTTGTTTTTTAATTTAGCGAAATCGGTCAGTATTTACAAATACAAACCACACACAACATTTTTCATTTCCGAGTTAGCGAATATTCACCCCAAGTAGCCCGCTCCTGGTACAGCTAAAGATTTCGAAGGACTTAATTCTGAAAGGTAGAAGTTTCAAACTTGTTACCACATTTATTTATTTTAAACCAGTGTGCATTGGAAAAATTCATGGGTTTTTTTATGCCCAGAAAATTTCATCATTTCGTAAATGTGTTCTGGTGGTGGCATCATTAAACCTAATGTTTTTAAAAATAAAGCCGGAGTATATATTTTTGACTAGTGATGAAATCTAAGACGATCTAGCCATGTCCGTTCGTCCGTCTGTGGATATCACGATTCAGTGCAAACGAAAGGAGCCAACTCCTTGAAATTTGGTATAAATACATCTTGGAAGATAGTTCGTAAATTGGTTAAAGCGGGCCGGAGGAAAAACAGTTCCTCTAAGGAGAATTAAAACAACATCTAAAAAACAACTTAATTTTTAAAGTTTTTTCTTAATGTAAATTGTTAATTTTATCAACGGGCTTAAGTTCGAATCTGCAAGACTGCAAACCATTTTTTATTATTTTATTTTATTTTTAATATTTTATTTATTTGTTCAAATTCTATTTTATTAATTTATATTAAGAATATTTTTCAATAATCATCAAACCAGCAGAACGGATCAGTACTGATTTCGAGGCCGCTACGCCATCTCATCAGCGTTCTTTGCTCAATTTTTCCACTTTTGCAAGTGGTGCTAGTTTGTAGGAATATCAACTATTTAACCAATATTTTAACGAAAATTGAATATGAGAAGTTATCACATTCATATTTTTAAGTTATTACATTTTTGGTTAGTACGAAATTCCCCAACCCTGACGATTAATATTATTTTCTTTATTTTATGTCAAAGAAGGTTCAACGCGTGGAGCCATAAAGTCCAAAAAAATTAATTTTTGGACTCCGCTCTCTTTAGTGGGCGTTATCATATGCAAAAATGGTGTCAAAATTTAACAAATGGTATTACTTAAAGGCTTAAAAATTAAACGTTTAAGCTTTTTGACAAAGCTGAGATGTTCTCCGATATTACTCTGCCCTTTGTTTCCAAACCTGAAGAAATCACTGGGTTTTAAGAGATTTCGGTCGAATGAAAAAGTCTTAATCGAAACAAACGCCTATTTTGAAGACCTTGCGAAAGCCTGTTATTTGAAGGGAATCAAAATAGTGGAATAACACTGGGCTAAATGTATTAATCTAAGAGGAGATTATATATGAAAAATAAAACTGACTTGCCGAAAAAAAAATTATTTATTTATATAGTCACGGAGTTATCAGAGAGTCCACGTGCAGGGTGGGCAAACTTGATGTTAGGAAGTAAATTGGCTAACAAATAATGAAATGTCGAGAATTGAACTGTCATCCTTTGACATTTATTTAGCAAAAAAAAAGGGAAATTTTAACGCTTCACTATTGAACAAAGAATTTTAATTGTGAAAAATTACCTTTTTGGAAAAACAACACCACATTTTTCAACAAAATCATCTTTAGTGATGAGGCCCATTTTCAATTAGCCGGCTATAGAAACAAACAAAAGTGTGGCACATGGGGCTCACAAAATCTACAAAGGGTTCTCGGAAAACCATTACATCAAAGAAGTGGCCACACCTTTGAAACTTGCTAAAAATATATCTTGAAGAATAGTACAGGTCAATTACATCAAAAAAGTATGTTTCGGTTTCGGGTCAGGCAGCATCATCAGCCCCGTATTCTTTTTTTTCGAAAATGTGCAAGGAAACACCGCCATCGTAAATTCTCTACGCTGCCAAACCATGATAACCAATTTTCTGTGGCCACATTTGGCTAATCTTGACATCAGTGACCTTTGGGCCTTGACGATGCCACAAGCCATAAAGCTGGCCAAACAATTCAATTATTGCATGAGAAATTTAACGGTCGCGTAATATCTCGATTTGGCGATGTCAATTGGCCGCCTCGTTCTTGTGATTAGTTTCTCTGGGGCTATTTGAAAGACCGGATTCACATGAACAAATCACAAACAAAGAGGAAATTCGGCGCTGCATTGACGAGATGAGTGAATCTCTATTGCAAAATGTGGTTCAAAATTTTGTGAAAAGAACGGGTGTATGCCGACGTACTAGAGCTAGACGTTTGCCCGACATCATATTCCATTATTAGCTCCTACAGTTCTACTTTATACTGGCATCAATAAAACTGAATTTGTTAGAAAAAAACGTGTTTTTATGCCAATTTAATTCCTAACTTCAAATTTGGCCATCCTTTATATCGAAGGCGATTTTAAAGTCTTTGCTACACAACATGTTCCTTATACGGCAAAAATTTTTACTTTTTATTAACTATTTGTCACATCAATTGAAAACGGACTTATGACCTATAAGGGTTAATCTTACGCTAGTCACAAGGAGCCTTTAAATGACAAAATCGTGTATGACATAAAGTCTCAGAATTCGAACCGTCCACGAACAATGTGGGCCAGCTCTTTCCAGGACCAGTTAATAATTTTAATATGCGTTACATTACTTACTTTAGAACACTGTAACCAAATCCTATAACATCCACATCATTTTTTTCCTATGATAATGGGAATATGTTTTATTTCATGGCAAATTGCAAAAAATGTGGTAGGAAAAAAATCCAAAACGTGTTAAAATATTTTGTTCAAATAGAAAACGAAACAGTAGTATGAGTGTATGTGCCACCTTTACACGAGTATTTTTAGTATTTCGTTTCACATAAACCACAGACGAAAATAATAAATACCTTTGCAAACATAATACAGAATGAATTTTTATTGTTGTTTGAAAGATTTAAACAAAACAATTGGGGAAAAAAAGTTCAAACTGAAAGTTTAAGAGTTACAAACAGACAGACAGACGGACGGACAGACAAGCGGACTGAAATAAAACAACAAATTAATGCTATACGTACAATATGCAAATTTTCCAATCCAACAGTAATTTATCATCGAAGCACTGTGGTTTATAAAAACACAAACAATTCCATAAAATAAAAAGGTAAACTAATACACTCTGATTGTATGACAAAAGCAAGGAGCGGGAGTAGGAAAAGTTTTTCAGAGCTGCAGACTGGCAGGAGGAGGGCAACATACAAAACTTTTTCGATGAGTACACTAGTTTATGCTTTATTTACCAAAATAAAATTTATATAAAAAAAAAGTCCTGTGTATTTCGCAGCTCTGCCAACAAGGATTAATGAGTTTCGTGTGTTTCATTTGAATGAATGCAAACTGCTGCTGATGGCTGCTTCTGTGTATCATCCCAGGAAGACATAAACATCATACACTGTGTAAGGGCCTTTTTACTGTAGCTAAACAGTACACAGCCAAAAACAACAACAGCAGCAACAACAGCAGTAACAACTATCTATGCAACACAAACATCATTTGTTATATTTTCGTATTAAGCAGAATCAACTCATGTATGTTTTTCTTTAACACTAAATATCTTTTAAACAACACGTTTCTAAAATCCATCATCACTTGTGGTTGCCACACAAAGAAACCCACACACAAGCAAACACGCACTACACTTCATATCCTTTAGGATTTCAACTGCATCCTCTGCCTCTCCGCCGAGCTGTAAAGTAGCAAATGTGTGTGCCTGTTGCAATCGTGCTTTAAGATTTCTTATCTCGGAAGTTCTTTTGCAGAAGACACAACACACTCACTCGAACTCAGTCATTCCCTCAGCCATGCATTCAGTCATTCACTCTCTCATTCATTCATTCTTCTTATTTGTACATTTTGCGCTAAATGCCAAAAAAAAAAACAACAAAAAAGTTGAACTTAAAACTGCAACATACACAGAATTCACCAAAAAGGTATCAAATGTTTTTATACCCTCCAAAAAAGAATTAGAGGGTATATTGACTTTGTCATTCTGTATGTAACCCAGCGGAATATCTCTCTGAGACCCCATCAAGTATATATATTCTTGATCAGTGATGAAATCTAAGACGATCCAGCCACGTCCGTCCGTCTGTGAAAATCACGATTCAGTCCAAAAGAAAAGAGCCAGACCCTTGAAACTTGCGACAAATATATCTTGAAGGATAGAACAGGTCAATTTCGTAAATGGGTTCACTCGTGCCAGAGGGAAAAAATTTTCCCTAGGATATACTAAACCAACATCTAAAGAAGTAAAAGTGTTATATTCGACCGGGTCGAATCTGAAATACCGTCCAAATGTTTAGTAAGTAAATTTAAAATGTATAACTTGGTGGGACAGAGCTCCTTTATATCATATTATACGTAAACGCCCACTAAAGGGGGCAGAGTCAAAAAATAGACTATATCATGTTTTCCACAGACGAACGTATGGGCATTGCTAGACCGTCTTAGACTTCATCACTGATCAAGAATATATATACTTTATGGGGTCCAATTCTTTTTGGAGGCTTAATACCCTGTATTTTGGCGGGGTCGCTCTGGCAAGGGCTGTGGGGGAGACATTTCACCTTTGTCTAAAAATGAATGTTTTGAATAATTAAAAACAAAACAAAAAAATAAAAATTTATAGGGTCATTTAGGTGGCAAAGGGGGAGGAGGGGGTAGGGCAGGGTAGTACCAGGTTACGTCTCAGCTTCGTCATTAAATCTTAAAAATGCTATTTTTAAGGGATGTAAAACAATTAAGTAAAACAATTTGTTAAATTTTTAAACTATTTTTGCATATAATAACGCCCACTAAAGGGGGTGGCATCAAAACTTTAATTTTTTTGATTGTGGCCCTAAGTTTAATGCGTTGGGCCATCTTTGACATAAAAATATATCATTTACTTAACAAAATTACAAAAAAGTCATTAAAAATTATGTTGTTTTTTAGAGGTTGGTTTGGTTCTTCTTAGGGGAAATTGTTTCCCTCTTGCCCGATTTAGCCCATTTCCGAACTTGACCTGTGCTATCCTTCAACATATATTTATACCAAATTTCAAGAGTCTGGCTCTTTCCGTTTGGACTGAATCGTGATTTCCACAGACCGACGGACGGCCGGGCATGCTCAGATCGTCTTAGATTTCATCACTGACCAAGAATATATTAACTTTATGGGGTCTCAGATGGATATTTCGCTGCGTTACAAACGGAATGATAAAGTGAATAAATCCTCCAATTTTTTTTGGAGGTTATAAAAACAACATCATTTTTAAAATGTTTTCGTAACTTTGTTAAGCAAATGACATATTTTTATGTCAAGGAAAATCCAAAGCGTTGAGCTTGTAGCAAGAAAATCAGAAAAGAAAACAATTTTTGACCCCGCCTCTTTAATAGGCGTTGGCGTATGGTATTATATGTAAAAATATTGTATATCCTTAACAATTTGTCTCACTTAAGCCCAGATTTCTTGAAAATGGGATTTTTAAGATTTTATGGCGAGCCTGAAATGTTCTCTGACCTTCTTCTGCCCTAGCACTTCACCTTTGCCCCCGAAATGACCCTATCAAAAAACTTTTAATTGCCTCAAAGATTTACCTTTTAAGTTTTTAGGACAAAGTTAAGTTTGAACCGAAAGTTAAGCAAAATACGGCTAAGAAGCTGCTGTGTGTGATCATCATCTACAAAAAGCACATCTTGCGACTGATCACACTGTTTAAGCTGCAATTATTCTTCTACTTTGTGTGTGTGTAAGCGGGAGTGTGTGTGTATGTGCCTAAACACACAATAAATTGAATTGAAAAGATTCAAAAGAACACCTTTGAATATGACTTTGAAACTTCCGCTTGTATTTGATTTTATGATTGTGATTATGACATGTAAGAGAAGGCAGATATAAACAAAGCACGTTATAAATGATACTTGGACTTGCTATAACTGAGCGAAATACTATCTTACGAGTACAGTGGGTTAGAGGTAATATTTTCAAAAAAAAAGAAATAAAACGAGTACTGATTTTCAGAAAAGCCATAACAAATGACACAAAGAACACTGCATGATGGTACAGAGTCAAATAAAATTAATTGCATTCTGCTATTCTGCTATATTACATGTCTGTATGTATCCTGGATAATGTCCTGTACACCGCACAGACCATATGACTTGTAGAGGGTAATTCCCATTTCCCATGTTGTGAAATGTTGTGGCTGGGAAAGTCCAGTCCAGGTCGACGGAGTTTTGGTGGCATCTTTTTGCTGGTTATTCCCCGAAATAATAAAAATTTTAAAAAAGATAGCAAAAAAATAATTTTAATATAGTCTTAGTAATATTTTTTTTAATAATTTTATACCATTTTCGAACAAAAAAAATTTCTAATTTTTTAACTTCGCGCTAAGAAAATTTTAAATTTTAAAAAGAAGTGGGAAGTTACTGGTTTTGGTCCCTTTTGAAAAAATCACTCTTTCACGAGATATCGACGTTTTGAGTTCCTAGGACTGTTTCCTGACTACTCCTGAGTAGCCGTCACTATGCCCTTATGTGTGTGTGAAAGTATGTGACCCGCGTATAACTTTTGAACGGCTGAACCGAATCCGACCAAACTGGTGGTGTTTCAAAGGATTCCTTCATTGGAACGTGTTCGGACTGGTACATTTTCGGAATATTAACAAAACTGAAAAAAAATATTTTCCAAGAGTTTTTTTTTTTTTGTTGAATAACTTTTAAACGGCTCCTCCGATCATTTCCAAAAGCTAATCAAAAACACGGCGACCACTACCAACTGCCTCAAAATCTGTTGATGTGTTCGTGAGATTTCGTGAACAAAAAAAAAACGAAAAAAGTGATTTTTTTAAGAAAACTCTGATATTATATTGTGATCAATTACTGTGCCAATTAAGCCAGCCGCATTTCAAAGGTTTCTTTTAAACTGCGATTTAGAGAAATATCACACAAACTGAAAAAAAAATCAAAAGTGTTTTTTAGGAAAACTTTTAAATGGAAAACTTTTTAATGAGCTCTAGACAATCGAAAACCACGTCGAGCGCTAACAACCGGGTCAAAATCGGCTAACGAGTTTTCGGGATATCGTAAATGAAAATTTCGAAAAAATTTTTCAAAACACTTTGATATTATAAATATAGTCAATTAGTGTTCTTGATTCTTTTATCCAAGAACTACATCAATCATCGCTTGCCACGTGGGAATCGGCTGATCCATTCGAAAGCTATAGCAGTTTTAAAATTAAAATTATGCCATTTTTAGCAGTTGAAATTGGTCTTTGATGTCAATCGTGTTCCATTTTTTATATATTTTAATATTTATTAAGTTGAAAGTTTTTTTTATATCATTAAAAATTTTATTTTATTTTATTCATATTCAATATTTCGTTAACAATTTATTAAAATCGACAGGAAATTAATTTTTATTTTTAATTTCTCGTTGCTTAACTGTCAACGAAATATTAAATACCGATCAATAAATATAATTCTTAATAATATCATCAAAAGACCTCGAATGTATTTAAATAATAAACTGAATGATAAATGTCTACACTGTGATTTACTTTACTAAGAAAGAAAAAATCCTGCAAAGAAGAGTTAAAGTACAGCAAAGCAATTTACATGAAATTTAGTTTTGCTGCTTGGGAAAGAGGAACCTGATGTTCGGCTTCTTGCTAAATATGCACCTGCTATAGAAGGGTGCATATTCTTAGACAATGTGACCCCTAAATACCGCTAATCCTTTCAGCTTAAAACATAATTATGCGTTAAGAAACTATTTAATTTAATAATAATTAATTTACGCATGTGCAAAGTGGCTTAGCAACATTTATTTTTGGAACAGGTGCATATGATCGATTTGTACCTAGTAACATAAATGGGACGTTTGCCGGATTAGGTATCTATAAGTCATTTATGATGCACTTAGGAAATCCTAACATTTACACACATACATAATTAAGAGTATTATAAAAATATTTAAAAATTCTGTAAATTATTGGCATATCAAATGAAGTAATAAAATATTTAAAAGACAGCAAAAACAATTAATATGCAATTTAATGTAACCTGCGTGGAGAAGGAAACACACTTCACACTGTTTCTCCCTCTCTCTCGCTCTCTCTCTCTCACTCACTCTCCTTCTAAATATTCAGGTACTCAGGCCAAACACAGCAAATCAATTAACAATAAACGGGAGAAAACAACATGACTTGTGCCCTATTTTTAAATATGCAGCTGCCAATAGATCACCAGGTAAATTTGTCATGTCTTGTACTAAAAAAATTCCCAATAATTGTGGGTAATCGTTTATTAATTGTGGGCACGTGCGCATTCAGTGCACAACCCTTATTTCAAAACAGCTGCACCTGTTTGACTTTTGCTGGATTAATTAAAAGGGATTAGTAATTATATAGAAAAATCATAAACACTAACAATAAAAATTTTGTGTCCCAAATAACTGCCGCTCCTTTTTTTATAACGATTTCGTTATTATAATATTTTGTAAATTGTAGAGAAAGCAGAAAATATTTTTTTTTTATAATAAACACTTAATTTATAAAAATAATCTCGATTCGAGAAAAAGTGTGTCTCATAAAACTCTTTTTATAAATTATGCTGCAAATAATTAATTTATGTTTAACAAAATATGATTGTGATGCCGCAAAAATTACCAAAATCTCTTGATATTAAAAATTTACAAAAAACAAGAGTTAAAAAGCTTCATACAAATTAATTTAGATTTGAAATTCTTTTTAAAACGAAACTTCCACTAAAAGTTTTCTTAAAAAATATCTCAATTCCCCAATAAAATGTTATGAAAGCTGTTGTAAAATACATATGCAGTAACATTTTTTACAAACTATTGAAAAATCCTTAATAACTTGAACAAAACTGTCCTCTTTTTCTACAATAACTTTTGATCACGAAAACGCCCACGTATAGGGATTTTTGTCTAGAACACTTCTCGCAGGTAATGTAAATAACTTATTTACATATTTACATACTTTTAAAAAAAAGAGCAAAGCAATAAAAGTTTAATTTACATTGGGAAAGAATCACATTTTTCCCACTTTTTCTAAATGTGATTTCCCAAGGGCTCTCCTAGGAGTTATTCCAACTTTCGCTCTCCCCCTCTCTCTCTCTCTCTCTCCAGTTTAGGCTTAGAAAGAAACAACATGTTTTAAAAGAAAACTTATTATGGATTCATTTGCTTATTTTGTGCGACAGAATAAAAGTTTGCTTCTCGCTTTTGCGCAGGTGTGCATTGTGCTAGCAACCCTTATTTGCGTAAAGCTACCTGTTTGCATACGAGTACGTGTGACTTTTACCGGATTAACTGCAAATCGTTCGTGATTGATTACGAAGATCGTTAATAAGATTTAAAGGCTTTGCGCTTGACAAATCTATTCAGTATTTTACTAACACCCGCGCTTAAAGCCGATTTAGTTCAAGAAAAATACTATTAAATTTTTTTAAGATATTTGAAAAATATATTAAGAAAAATGAGTGCAAATCAAGTCGAGCCAAGTAACAAGAAATATTCCTTTTCATGGTGCATAGAAGGTTATTGCTGTCCAACAGGATCATATGAGGAGCGCTTGCCTTCGACAATATTTGCTTTTAACTTGGATCGTACTATAAAATTCGTCGGAGACTTATCGCTACACGGAAGTGACTGTTCCAAGAGAAGCTGCACACTAGACTTGCAAAGCCTAAATACAGAAGAGTGGCAAGTTACCGTTTTCATTTGGCTGGGTAAATCATCAATTATAGACTCTGTATTCTCGTGTCGTTTAAATCAAAACATCAACACAATTAATAATTTGCCTCTGGTGAATCCAGCTACAGGCGAATGTCTGTTGGCCGCCGGTGCTCATGTATTGAATTGCGAAATCGTTCTCACAACCTTCAAAAAAGCTGATCCAACAATTGATTTAAACAAGGAGCTGGAATTGGATAAGTGCTCCGAGGAGCTCTTCGAAACAAAAAAACATTGGGATGTTAAGCTGATGGCACAGGGCACTGAAATTTTTGCCCATAAATCGATATTGAGCAGCTTCAGCAAAGTGTTTGCTGACATGTTTGAGCATGACACGGAGGAGGCTAAATCGAATGTAGTTCACATGGATGATATAGATGCTGAAACTTGCAATGAAATGTTACGCTTTATTTATACTGGAAAAGTGTTGAAAATACAACAATTGGCCCTGCAGCTATTAGCTGCCAGCGATAAGTACGGATTGGAGAAATTGAAATTCATGTGTGGAATCGAAGTGGCCAAAAACATCTCGATTGATAATGCAGCAGGAACATTCGTTATTGCCCACTTGTATAACGACCTCAATTTGAAAAATCATACAACTTTTTTTATAAAAAACAACTTTAGAGCTGTGGCAGAAACAGAAGACTGGAAATATGTTATAGATATGTATTCATTTTCAAAATAAATTTCAGTTTTAATATATTTAGTTTATTTTAATTTTGTATTATATTTAATTTTAAAAATTTCATTGTGATCGTATCTAATAAGTTGCATGTCATATTACATATATAAAATATTATTGTATTAAACTATTTTAATTAAAAATGCTTGAATGTGATAATAAATAAATTTAACTAATTGGAATAAAAATGTGTCTTTTTTTATTTGACGCATAAAAACTGTTTCAAACAGCCAATTCACAAACGTTCCACGCAAGCAATTGTTGGCCGGCGTTCCATAGTTAAAATTTCCCAACTAAATAAATGTCAAAAAATGACTGCTCAGAAAATTTTGTTCTTAACCTCATATTTGCCACTCTTTGTATCCCGTGAAAACGAGGCTTCTGAGAACTCAATCACACCCGACGATACCACTTGTAGTTGTTTAATCCAAAAAAAATTCAGAATAAAAAGGATTTGCTGCCCTATTTATAAAAAATAGTTTAGGTTTACAAAATAAATTTTTTCTGAAAACTTAACTTGAGCCTAACAAAATATTTTATTTTCAACTATGGAGTTCGCAATTAACAGTCTTTGATGATAAAACAATTTTAGGTTAGGTTAGGTTAGAGGGCCTTTCTCCCTGGCGGGACAATCCACTTGGGTCCGTCAATTCGGTCCCTTTGTGATGCCCTTAAGCAGAGGACCTCCTAAGGGATGTCCTCCGCCGTTTCAAACCACCCTGTACCCCTGAGGAAGGATGATACCCCTGAAAGCTCCATATTTGCCAGGCTGTCTAAGTCTGACAGGAATCGGGAGCCCAGCGCCGCTGCCCTTACATTAGCAAGGGCAGGACACTGACACAGAAAATGGAGAACAGTCTCTTCCTCCTCTTCATCATTGCAGCTTCCGCAATAGTCGTTGTATATTATACCCATCCTCCTTGCATGAGTCCCAAAGCTACAGTGTCCTGTCAGAACAGTCACCAGTTGACGCATGCGCGCCTTGTCAAACTTGAGAAGGTCGGGTGTTTTGCGCAAATCATAATGGGGCCACGTGGCTCTTGCCACAAGACAGTTAGCCACGCTTTCCCACCTAAGTTGAGCTAGTTTGTATGATTCGCTTTGAATCGGAAACTTGCATCGCGATAATGGAATGGCAGTAAAGTGACTGATCATTGAACTGTTCAATTCAGTCCCTTGTCTGGCAATCTCATCCGCAGTATGGTTGCTTGGACATCCAGAATGTCCTGCACCCAAACCAGTGTCACCCTCGAATGTCTCGCTATCTCGTTGATAGACAGTCGGCATTCGACCACAGTTTTTGATGTACTGTACACACCACTAATAGCAGAGATGGCTGCTTTGCTATCGGTAACAATGAAGATATCATTCGATATCCTATAGTAGAAATCATACAATTTTATGATTTCTAACTTTCCGCTAAGAAAATTTAAAATTAAAAAAAAAATTGGAAAACTAGTGGTTTTACTAAGTCTTTTTAAAAATTGAGTTTTCACCAGATCTCGTCGTTTTGAGTTGTTGATGTGAAAACATGTCGTTTTATTTTTTAGATTTGAAATATTCTTATCATATATGTGTAGATGATAATTACATTAAAAGTGTGGTTTCGTTTTGAGTTCCTAGAAAGCTTTTCTGACTATTTCTGAGAATCCGTCGCTATGTCTTATGCATATGTGTGTAAGTATGTGAATAAGAACGGCTAAGCCGTATCCTATTAAACTCGGATTGGCACATTTTCGGATATATCAAAAACAGAACTTAAAAAAAAAATGTTTTTTTTTAAATATTTTTTTAAATAACTTTTGAACGACTTCTCCGATCGATCCCGAAAACTAATCTTACCAATAAAAAATCACGTCGAGCGCTACCAACCGGTTCAAAATCGATTAATCGGTTCGTAAGATTTTCTAAACGAAAGAATTTGAAAAAAGTGATTTTTTAATGAAAACTATTAACCTTGAACTTTGATTTCCTGTTAATTGGAAATGGTTTGGACCAATAGATTTCGAGAAATGTTTTATTCCAAAAGTAGTTGTTCTAGAATAACTTTTAAACAGCTTAAAAGTTGCGTACTATGCAGATGACACTGCCCTTCTGACGTCAAGTAAACTTACGAAGGCATTACTTAAGAAAATAGAAAAAAGTTTTGAAGTTTGCAGAAAATATTTTTACAAATGGAAGATAAAAATTAACGCCAATAAAACTCAAACTATTATATTCCCTTATAACAATTCTCCAAAACGACTTCCAAATCGTCAGTTAAAATTTCAGAATGAAAACATAACAATTCAAAACAAAGTAAAGTATTTAGGCATGTGCTTAGATAAAAAATTAACTTCGCAAGCCACATTGAGGAAGTTCGCATGAAAGCACTCAAAACCATGAAAGCTTTGTGGCCAATACTCAACAAACGTTCAACGCTCAATACAGAAAATAAAAATCTTATTTTTAAAAGCGTAATAAGACCAACCTTAACATACAACTGAAACGATTTTGTTCTTTTTGTTTGGAAATTTAACATTTTTATTTTTGAAGAGTTTCATTAGTATTAGAAATAAGAAAAGCCAAGCATGCAGCTTCCGAGCTGAAAAATTTAAACGTTTTCTTAAATATGAAAGGAAATGAGTAACAAGATTTTGTTTTTCCGGTAATTGTCAGTTGGCACCGACTTGCGGAAATCACATGCCATCCAGTTCAGACCACAACAACTCCGTTATCATGTTGCTGTACTAAAATTTCGGCCTCACCTCCAAAAAAATAAGGCATAATCAAAACCGTCAACAGACAGTTTCTCGTTGTGGACGCATTTATTTCTCTTGCTTGCATGAGGATTGTCTGAGCTCTAAATTTCATCATTTTATATACTCAGGAAGTCATTCAAATGGAAATGCGGTTTATCGGCAAAGCTGACATATTTGGAAAAATTTACATTGATTTCACTTTGTTTCATAACCCATTCAACGAACATCCGGCCGTTTTCCATTGTTTGCTAGCGTGATCTTCTGAATTTGCCATGCATGAAGACTTACATCTCTTCCCGAAATTAGCTGCGTAGGTTTTTTCCATCAATTTTTACAAGATACCAACCGGTACGATGACGCACAGGAGTCGTAGTGTCCAAAATAGAACCAGTTTCCTTTAATTATGGACCACATTTGGAATGGTTGTGACATTCGGTTCACTTTCTCAATTCAAAATTATTCGAAATTTGCAGTCGATTTTAGCATAATTTTTGAAATTTTGCAAACAGTTTCCATAATTACAAGGAGTTGTTTAACAATCGCAATAAATATTGAAGTCATAGCTGTCAAATTTCAGTGTTGTCATTTGCACACAAAAAAAACCATTAACATTCAAGATAAAATGTAAATACTTATATGAAACATGCCACATAAAACACTTTTAAAGTAGCGCAAAGCGAAAAGTTCGTCAACTCTCATCTTTTTGCGTGCTTTGACAATCGACACAAATAATTTTTTTTCTTTGGCAAATTCGGACGTAAGTTTTAAATATTTGAATCTGTATTTTTATTTTTTTTTTATATTGGACCAGCCACTCAGGGGATGACTCCTATCTATGCAATGCATTGCGCCGGAACTGAAAACGAGGGGATGGTATTGAGGGGACAGATTAGGAAAGATGTGAAGATATACAGTTTTTTTGTAGCCACTTCAACCTTTTTTACTTCATCGGCTAATTTTTGCTACAGGGCTGACGATGGTGGGTGTTGTTACTCTGCTTTTAGTACATGATCGCGTCAGCCGCTGCCAATTATGTTCAGTGACCAGTGATATGCCTTCATCATTGAAACAGGCTGGCAACAACTAACACACCCACGCACTAATGCTGATCAGAAGAATTCAACACAATATTTCATGACTCAGCGCGGGATCGAACTCAGGACCGTCCGCTTCATAGTCTCGTGTTCTACAACATCAGCCAACAGTTACTACAAAAAATTTCCGTTGTCCAACTCTCGTTTAAAATTTTTGTATATTTACAATTCAATTATTAGGGAAGTATAAAATAGTTTTACTTAGCAAGAATTAAAATTTTGTAACTCTTTTTAACACATTCAATGACCGAAAAATATATAAATTTTCCAAACCTGGAATGAAGATTTCGATTTTTTTAAATTATTTGAATACCATTTTTATTTTTCTTAATTTCTAAAATAGTTTTAATTAACAAAACTACTTACTTTTATGTACCAAAAAAAATCAATTTCGCATCCGTGAAAATTTATTTATTTTTTATTTGTTTAGTTGTTAATACAAATTTTATTCCTCTCCAAGTATGAAATAGATTTAATTAACAACAAAACAAAGAACTAATTAGTTTGTACTAGTTAATTTTGCGTCCTGGTGTAAGCTTCCCAGCTCTGGAACCGTATTTTGGATGTTATCCAATACCATACTATTTAAGTTCATTTCCAATCCATCAGTCCAAGAATGAAGTCTCTAGCTCTTCTGGGTGCTTGGAATAATGACATGGCTAGATCGTCTAAAATTGCATCATTGATCAAGAATATAAATACTTAAGGTGGTCTTGACTGCGTTACATAAGGAATGACAAATTGAATATAGCCTCCAGTTCTTTTTTGGAGAGAATAAAAATATTGAAAAAGCTTTCATTCAAAAATCACCTTTTTCAACGTTTTTCGTTTACGAAATCTTACGAACGGATAAATCGATTTTGCACAGTTGGTAGCACTCGACGTGATTTTTGATTGGTAAGAGCTGATTAGTTTTTGGGATCGATCGGAGAAGGCGTTCAAAAGTTATTTTAAAAAACTAATTTTCTGAATATATCCAAAAATATGCCAATCCGACTCGGTTCCAATTCACAAGATCTCAATATTTGAAAGAATCTTTTGAAACACGACCAGTTTAATAGGTAACGGTTTAGCCATTCTTATTCACATACTTACACACACACACACAGAAGACATAGCGACGGACTTTCAGGAATAGTCAGGAAAGCTTCCTAGGAACTCAAAACGTCGAGATCCGGTGAAAACTCAATTTTTGTCAAAACTGGGTGAAACCAGTCGCTTTCCATTTTTCTTTTTATGGAAAATTTTAAATTTTCTTAGCGGGAAGTTAAAATGTTTTCTTAATGCTAGAGTTAATGTCGACGTCGTCGACGGCGTCAAATGTCAAAAAAAAAAGTTGAATCGTATGAAATTGTATGAGAGCAGTTAATCTCAACGCGTTGCAACGCCGTAAAAGTTCAATCTATTTCAACTTTTTCGGCGTTGAAACGCCGTCAACGGCGTCGACATTAACTCTAGCATTAAGAAAACATTTTCATACAAAACTTGTTTTGTAAACATAAATTATTTTTATGAATAGGGCAGCAAGTCCTTTACAAATTCTTCTTTTTGATTAAGTAAGCAATTGAAAGTCGTGTATTCGGGTGTGCCGAATCTTTTACGCCCTTCACCAACAAACGTTTGCATTATATACATACAGCCATTGTCAGCGTGACTCTAATCCAATGAGTCGGAA
This sequence comes from Linnaemya tessellans, assembly GCA_951800035.1. Classification (NCBI taxonomy): domain Eukaryota; kingdom Metazoa; phylum Arthropoda; class Insecta; order Diptera; family Tachinidae; genus Linnaemya; species Linnaemya tessellans. Next base: position 28,007,528 of record OX637534.1, read on the forward strand.
TTAATAAAATATTTTCTTGTACTACTAGAGCAGGATATTATTGAGTTACTCAGAAGCCCTGTTTTCACAAAATACAAAGGAATGCAAATTTGAAGTTAAGAAGTAAATCGACTGTCATATGCTGAAATGTCAAAAACTGAGATGTCAACTTTGACATTAATTTGGTTGGAAAATTTAAACTATAGACCGCCGGCTAACAATTGTTTGCGTGGAGCGTTTGTGAATTGGCTGTCTGGAACAGTTTTTATGCGTCAAATAAAAAAATTAATATTTTTATTCCAATTAGTTAAATTTATTTATTATCACATTCAAGCATTTTTAATTAAAATAGTTTAACAAATAGCCAATACAATAATAACTTAAATATGTAATATGAACTGTAATTTATCATATGAATATCTATCTGCAATACATTTCCAGCCTTCGGTTTCTGCCACAGCTGTAAAGTTGTTTTTTATAAAATCAGCTGTATGATTTTTCAAATTGAGGTCGTTATACAAGTGGGCAATAGCGAATGTTCTTGCTGCATTATCAATCGAGATGTTTTTGGCCACTTCGATTCCACACAAAAATTTCAATTTCTCTAATCCGTAGTTATCGCTGGCAGCTAACAGCTGGAGGGCCAATTGTTGTATTTTCAATACTTTTCCAGTATAAACAAAGCGTAACATTTCGTCGCAAGTTTCAGCATCTATATCATCCATGTGAACTACATTCGATTTAGCCTCCTCCGTGTCATGCTCAAACATGTCAGCAAACACTTTGCTGAAGCCGCTCAATATCGATTTATGGGCAAAAAATTCAGTGCCCTGTGCCATCAGCTTAACATCCCAATGTTTTTTTGTTTCGAAGAGCTCCTCAGAGCAGTATTCCGGCTCCTTGTTTAAAGCAATTGTTGGATCAGCTTTTTTGAAGGTTGTGAGAACGATTTCGAAATTCAATACATGATCACCGGCGGCCAACAGACATTCGCCTGTTGCTGGATTCACCAAAGGCAAATTATTCATTGTGTTGATGTTTTGATTTAAACAACACGAGAATACAGGGTCTACAATTGATGATTTACCCAGCCAAATGAAAACGGTAACTTGCCACTCTTCTGTATTTAGGCTTTGCAAGTCCAGTGTGCAGCTTCTCGTGGAACATTCACTTCCGTGTAGCGACAAGTCTCCCACAAATTTTATAGTACGACCCAAATTAAAAGCAAATATCATCGAAGGCAAGGGCTCGTCATATGATCGTGTTGGGCAGCAATAACCTTCTATGGACCATGAAAACGAATATTTCTCGTTACTTGGCTCGACTTGATTTGCACTCATTTTTCTTAATATATTTTGGAAATATCTTTAAAATATTTAATAGTATTTTTCGTGAACTAAAGCGGTTTTTAAACACAGTGGTTTTAAGCGCGGGTGTTAGTAAAATACTGAATAGATTTGTCAACCGCAAAGCCTTTAAATCTCATTAACGATCTTCGTAATCAATCACGAACGATTTGCGGTTAATCCGGCAAAAGCCACACATACTCGTATGCAAACAGGTAGCTTTACGCAAATAAGGGTTGCTAGCGCAATGCACACCTGCGCAAAAGCGAGAAGCAAACTTTCATTCTGTCGCACAAATTACACAAAATAAGCAAATGAATCCATAATAAGATTTCTTTTAAAACATGTTGTTTCTTTCTACGCCTAAACGGGGGAAGAGAGAGGGAAAGCGAGAGAGAGTTTGAAAAATTAATTGGACACTCCTTGGGAGAATCACATTTAGAAAGAAGGCGAAAAATTTCTTTCTTTCTCAATTTAAATCACCTTTTTTTGCATTTTACTCTTTTAAATTTTTAAAAATTTATGATATTTTAGACTCTAAAATTTAGAGAAAATTCGACACAATTTAAAAATGTTATTTAAACTACTTCTGAGAAGTGTTCTAGAATGGGATACATAGGAAAAAATCCCCGTACATTTTCGTGAGTAAAAATTATTCTCGAATAGAGGGGACAGATTCCAGTTATGAAATGTAATGATTTTTCAATAGCTTTTAAAACATATTACAGCATATCTCACACTGCCGAATGAATTCTTTCTTTATTATAAATATATTTGGAACCAAAACTAAATATTATTAATGGGGTTTGTTTCAAATGTGTTTATACGAAAGAAAAAACTTTGTCGATATTGTGAAATCAGGGTTGTCTTAGCAAGAACTTTTACATTTAATCTTTTTTGTGGAAGTGACAACACTGAAATTTTACAGCTGTGACATAAATACTTATTGCGATTGTTAAAAGTAGACCGCTTTATGGTGAAACAATTCGTTGTAATTATGGTAACTGATTGCAAAATTGCAAAAGTTATGATGAAGTCGATTGCAAATTTCGAAGAATTTGAGAAAGTGAAACGAATCTGACAACCATTCCAAATGTGGTCCGGAATTAAAAGAAATTGGGTCTGTTATGGACACTAAGACTCCTGTTGGTCACCGTACCGGTTGGTATCTTGTAAAAATTGCTGCTGTAAAAGAAAATGTCGCCAAAACCCATCACCGTTATCTACACAACGAATTTTGGCAAAGGATCTCTGCCTTCATGCGTTCAAATTCAGAAGTTTAAACCATCAGACCATGGCAAACGCCGGCAATTCGTTCCGTGGGTTATGAAGTAAAGCGAAATCCATGTAATACCCTTCACAGATGTATTTTTTATTTCATTCAGAAATAATATAAGAAAATTGGCTTAACCCTGCTGTTAGGTTGAAAAAAAAACTTACGAATCTTAGGTAGGAGACCATTTTGGTCCACCTCGTATTTTTCATAAGTAATTTGATTTTAAACATTTTTGACCAAACATTTTATCTAATATATTTAACTGAGAACATGTACGAGTAATTTAAAACCAATGGCAATTAAGAGTTCAGTATATTTTTAAATATTTAAATTAACAGTCAATTTTCAATGAGAGCGATTTGTGTTGGAGTTGTCAGAAGGGCTAAGAGGAATTCAGGATTGGTATCAAACATTAAAACAAATCAAAATTTCGATTCCAGGGTTAGATAACTGCAATATTTTGTAGTACATGAAAGTGACAAATTTTAAGTTTTTCTTAAATAAACCTCATTGTTAAGAGTTGCATGAACCTCATCATTAAGATTGCATTGGTAAAAACAAACAAAAAATATTAAAATTTCGTTTCCACGGTTGGGAAATTGAAATATTCTTTATGCATAAAAGTAACAAAAGATGCAATTAACGTTGTTGTTTTTGCTAATTAAAACTATTTTATAATTCAAGATGACCAAATTGGTATTAAAATCGTAAAAAATTAAAATTTCGATTCCAGGGTTGGACAAATTCCAATTTTGTGTTTCAATTCAATTTTGTGTTTTTAGTGAATTAAATCTATTGTATATTTCAGAAAAAATTATATTAGTACCAAAAAATTAAAAATTTGGTTCCAGGGTTGGAAAATCGAAATATTTTGGCACATACATTTGGTACCCACATAAATTCCCAATTTTGGGGTTTTCAGTGAATTAAACATATTTTATATTTCGATAAGAATTAAATTGGTATTAAACATTTTAAAAACTAAAAATTAGGTTCCAGGGTTGGAAAATCTACATTTTCTGATTCATAAAAGCAGCCATATAACTTGCTATTTTTGATTTGTATGATGAATTATACCTACTTTATATATCAGGACGAAAAATAAATTGGTTTTAAAAACCAAAAAAATCTAAAAGACGATTGATTCTACGGTTGCAGAATTAGAACCTTTCGGGGGACGTGAAACGGATTTTTCTTTTTGTTTGTAAATTAAACATATTTAATATATTTGAAAGACGTTCAGAAGTATTAGAAGTAAGAAAATCCAAACATTTAGCTTCCTAACCAAAAAATTTAAACGCTGTCTTAAATATAAAAGTAACTGATAACATCATTTTGTTTTTTTTTAATTATTTTTTAATTATAGCTACTTTCTGTTTTAGCAAGAAAGAAAGAAAGAAAAATTACATTACAGAAGGGTATTGAAGATTCGGCACAGCCGAATATAGCACTTTTACTTGTTGAAGATCGCATTATCAGCCGCAGAGCTGATGCCGTTTGGCCACCTCGGAGCTGCGATTTGACACCGTTGGACTCTTATTTGTGGGGTGCCCTCAAAGATAAGTGTTACGCCGACAAACCAGAGACAATTGACGATTTAAAGGACAATTTTCGTGAAGCCATTAATGAAATACAGCTGCACACAATCGATAATGTGCTTAAAAATTGGACCGATCGTGTAGGCTAGTGCATGGCCAGCCGAGGCAGCCATTTGAATGAAATTATTTTCCATTATTAACCGGAAGGATTGTACTTTCAAATAAAAAAAGAAATTTGAGAAAATATTCAGTAGTTTTTTTATAGCATTTAAAAAAAAAAGTTTTTTGGCGGACCCTGTACATTTAAAAAATATATATAATAACAAAATTATCAACCACTTTATTTTCGTAAATAAAAAGCATTGAGCGAATATAATCAAAGTTTTCGTTGTGTCATACACGTTTTGCTTAACGCTTTTCTATCAAAGTTAAAAGCGCCAAGCAAAGCGACAAAGTTGTATCTGACACCGCTGATTTCACAATATCGCCAAAGTTTTTTCTTTCGTATAAACACATATGAAACAAAAATGCTTTAATAACTATTGAAAAATCCTTACAATTCATAACTGGAACAAATCTGTCTTCTCTGTTCGGCCATAATTTTTGATCACGAAAACGTGCACGTACAGAGGTTTTTCCCTACGTATCCCTTCCTAGAGCACTTGTCAGAAGTAATGTAAATAAAATATTTAAATTGTATCGAATTTTCTTTAAAATATCCTAAGTTTTGAAAAATTTAAAAGAGAGAAAAGCCATAAAAATGTAATTTAAAATCAGAAAGAAAGACATTTTTCGCCTTCTTTCTAAATGTAATTCTCCCAAGGGATCTCCAATTAATTTTCCAACTCTCTCTCGCTTTCCCTCTCTCTCTCCCCCGTTTAGGCGTAGAAAGAAACAACATGTTTTAAAAGAAATCTTATTATGGATTCATTTGCTTATTTTGTGTAATTTGTGCGACAGAATGAAAGTTTGCTTCTCGCTTTTGCGCAGGTGTGCATTGCGCTAGCAACCCTTATTTGCGTAAAGCTACCTGTTTGCATACGAGTACGTTTGACTTTTGCCGGATTAACCGCAAATCGTTCGTGATTGATTACGAAGATCGTTAATGAGATTTAAAGGCTTTGCGGTTGACAAATCTATTCAGTATTTTACTAACACCCGCGCTTAAAACCACTGTGTTTAAAAACCGCTTTAGTTCAAGAAAAATAATATTAAATATTTTAAAGATATTTCCAAAATATTTTAAGAAAAATGAGTGCAAATCAAATCGAGCCAAGTAACGAGAAATATTCGTTTTCATGGTCCATAGAAGGTTATTGCTGCCCAACACGATCATACGACGAGCCCTTGCCTTCGATGATATTTGCTTTTAATTTGGATCGTACTATAAAATTTGTGGGAGACTTGTCGCTACACGGAAGTGAATGTTCCAAGAGAAGCTGCACACTGGACTTGCAAAGCCTAAATACAGAAGAGTGGCAAGTTACCGTTTTCATTTGGCTGGGTAAATCATCAATTGTAGACCCTGTATTCTCGTGTTGTTTAAATCAAAACATCAACACAATGAATAATTTGCCTCTGGTGAATCCAGCAACAGGCGAATGTCTGTTGGCCGCCGGTGATCATGTATTGAATTTCGAAATCGTTCTCACAACCTTCAAAAAAGCTGATCCAACAATTGCTTTAAACAAGGAGCCGGAATACTGCTCTGAGGAGCTCTTCGAAACAAAAAAACATTGGGATGTTAAGCTGATGGCACAGGGCACTGAATTTTTTGCCCATAAATCGATATTGAGCGGCTTCAGCAAAGTGTTTGCTGACATGTTTGAGGATGACACGGAGGAGGCTAAATCGAATGTAGTTCACATGGATGATATAGATGCTGAAACTTGCGACGAAATGTTACGCTTTATTTATACTGGAAAAGTATTGAAAATACAACAATTGGCCCTGCAGCTGTTAGCTGCCAGCGATAACTACGGATTAGAGAAATTGAAATTTTTGTGTGGAATCGAAGTGGCCAAAAACATCTCGATTGATAATGCAGCAAAAACATTCGCTATTGCCCACTTGTACAACGACCTCAATTTGAAAAATCATACAGCTGATTTTATAAAAAACAACTTTAGAGCTGTGGCAGAAACGGATGGCTGGAAATGTATTGCAGATAGATATTCATATGATAAATTACAGTTCATATTACATATATAAATTATTATTGTATTGGCTATTTGTTAAACTATTTTAATTAAAAATGCTTGAATGTGATAATAAATAAATTTAACTAATTGGAATAGAAATATTTATTTTTTATTTGACGCCTAAAAACTGTTTCAGACAACCAATTCACATACGCTCCACGCAAACAATTGTTAGCCGGCGTTCTATAGTTTAAATTTCCCAATTAAATTAATGTCAAAGTTGACAGCTCAGTTTTTGACATATCAGCATATGACAGTCGATTTACTTCTTAACTTCAAATTTGCCTTCCTTTGCATTTTGTGAAAACAGGGCTTCTAAGGAACTCAATAATATCCTGCTCTAGTAGTACAAGAAAATATTTTATTAATTCCGACTCATTGGATTAGAGTCACGCTGACAATGGCTGTATGTATGTAATGCAAACGTTCGTTGGTGAAGGACGTCAAAGATTCGGCACACCCGAATATACCACTTTCAATTGCTTACTTAATCAAAAAGAAGAATTTGTAAAGGAATTGCTGCCCCATTCATAAAAAATAATTTATGTTTACAAAACAAATTTTGTATGAAAATCTTTTCTTAAATCTTTTGTAAACTTAATTCGGCAGTTGAGCCTAACAAATTTTTTTCAATTATAGGGTTCGCAAATAATACTCATTGACGATAAAACAATTTTATGATTTTTAACTTCCCGCTAAGAAAATTTAAAATTTTTCAAAAAAAAAATTAAAAGCGACTGGTTTCACCCAGTTTTGACATAAATTGGGCTTTCACCATATCTCGACGTTTTGAGTTCCTAAGAAGCTTTCCTGACTATTCCTGAAAGTCCGTCGCTATGTTTTTTGTGTGTGTGTGTAAGTATGTGAATAAGAATGGCTAAACCGTGACCTATTAAACTGGTCGTGTTTCAAAAGATTCTTTCAAATATTGAGATGATGTGAATTGGAACCGAGTCGGATTGGCATATTTTTGGATATATTAAAAAAATTAGTTTTTTAAAATAACTTTTGAACGCCTTCTCCGATCGATTCCAAAAACTAATCAGCTCTTCAGAATCGTTCAGAATCGTTTTTCATTGGCCAAAACTCTGTAACTTTTTAAGTAATAAAAATTTTTTAGTAGTTCTTTTTTAATAGATAACATCTTAAGCTTTTATCGAGTTTAGGTTTTATTACGATCGGTACAGCGCAAAGTGGGGTGAATGGTAGAGAAAGTGGCGATTAATTCATAGAACTCGTAATTTTAAAATGTTGGTATTTTTTATTGATGAGTATTAATAAACACATAAAAACCAGCATTTAAAAATAAAATATTTGAAAAAAAAATTCTTAACCTTGTATGGGCTTTTTTGAATTTTGGTGAAAATGGTTTTATTTGACTATTTTTGCTGTAACTTTGGAATGAAAAACGATAAATTAGTAAATTAAATTGTAAATTTGGTCTTTTAAAGTACCTTTAATTAAAGGTGCTTTAGAAAAAATAATAAAACAGATAATAAAAACAAGTTGTTTTTTTGTTTGGTTCTTTATTCACATTGATTTTTAGCAACCGGAATTCTCTCAAAAAAATCTTTTAAACTCAAAAATCGCACAAATGCGCAAAGAGGCATTCTGGAATTTATTAGCTAAAATCTTATATTTTAAGAGCATAAAAGCATTTTTTCCTGCACTCATCCGCAAAGTTGTGGAAACTCATTGTATCAAAAATGCCACATTTTTGGAGCTTTCTTTTCTGAAAAAAAATTAACATTTTATGACTGTTTTCCTAAAAACTACAATTGGGCGCATTTTTAAAATAAAAATAATTTTTCGCAAGAGACGGTACATTCATTTGTAATAAATTCACTATTTCCAAATGCCATTTTTTACTGAAAAGTGCAAAATATGTAGCATTCTTTTTTAGAAAAGAAATCAACATTAATTTGTTTTTTCAATATTACTAAAACATTTATCTAAACAAATAATAATTTTTTAAATGCTCATATATCTGAAGTTGACGGTTCCATTATAAAACTTTTACTTATAAAATTATTAACAAAAACTATAATTACTTGAACTATCAAAATTTTCTCTTTTAATCAATGCGCGCAAAAATATAAAAAATTATTGAACCTTGAACACACACTGCAAATAAAGTGAACTACCAAGAACTTTTATTTTTGCAGTTAGTGATGTAGAATTTTATCATATGGTACCAAATACGGTTGTGAAAGTTAACAGCGGCTGTTAAGAAATTTAAGCATAAAATTGAATTTTCCATCTGTTTTTCTTAATTCTTGTTTCAAATCTGCCAACTCATTTTTGACCCACTTCCTCTTGCCTCCGATTTGCCTCAAATTCGGGCCACAAGTCAATCATGGATTTTGTTATCCTTAGGGTGGCTCCTATTTTCATTGAGGTATTTGCCGTATTTTCATTAGTATGGCCCAAGATTAACTTTATGCTTAACAATACTTACATATTTCTTAGTTTTTGGTTAATTTTATTATATTTTATTTATGGTCATCAATTGATTGTAGATAAATAAAACAACATTTAATATTAATATTTGTATGCTTTATTTCATTCAAATATTAAATGCATATTATAATTATTATTCATTTGCCTGGAATATTTCCTGTAAATATTCTATATTCTGCTCTGTATTACTTCTGTCCTGTAGCAGTGCCTTAGCTTCGGCATATAGATCCGAATGATTCACTTTCCATTGACTTCGAAGGCTACAAATAAAGGGATCTGACGTTGCCAATAATATATGAAATAAATCTTCATTTGTACAACTTCGTGACATTTTTCTGGTATTATGTTGTCTGTAAAATCTGTAATCCTTATCTATTTTTCCTGGGTTTCGTCTGATAAATCTCCAATTGGTAATAAATAGTGCTTAGTGAAATCCTCTCCATGATAAAGAAATTTTTAATAATATTTGGATGTATGTGTATATAGCAACGGTTTCCTTGGCATAATCACAAAATTGTCTAGCATTAATTTGTTCATTGCACGCAAGTACTTCAGTAATTGTTTTAAATTTTTAAATAACATCTATATCAACACCTGTTATATCAAATGTAGTTTCGGGATATAAAATTAATCTTCTTGCGGTATTGTCATCGTTTGTATTGCCTGATTCTTGTTTTGGTTGATCTATAATTAACAAATGTTTGAGAAATGCACCTTGAACTAGCTAACTTTCAGTATGTGTTCCATGAACCTTATCCTCGTATGTAGCGGTGATAATCCCAATTCAAATGCTTCAATACTATCTACTGACTTTGTCGGTTCCTGGTTTAACTGATTTGATGTTGCTTTACATATAATATAGCTGGATGAAGCTTTCGTATCAGTCAAAACCTGGGCAGTTTTTCCGTCTATCATTCAATGGGAAACTCTAGGAAGTTTTTTAAAAGGATGTCAACCATTTGATGAAAAATGTATACCACTAATAACTTTCCTCTCTTTCTCTCTACATTTGCTATCTGCTATTTGTATTTATGGCAGAGAATGGTTTCTAAAGTAAATTTACTAGCAATTCTGAATTTTGTTTGTAAAAGTTTTGAGTACTTTCATTAAAATAAAAAAAGTGTTATAGGTTATAATAAAAAGTATATATAGGCTTAAAGAAAACACTTTTGCCTTTCTTTGGATGGTTTCGATTTTTGTTCCTTTTTTTTCCTTTAAAAGTTATACACTATTAAACTTCAAATTTTACGAATATATGGTGGTTTCAAATTTATTACAAACCACCCTAACTACAAATTAAACAGGGTGCACAAATATCAGTTGTTAAAAACAACAGTCCACCCAACATAACAACAAAAAAAACCACGGCCCATTATCAATAATAGTTTTTAAGAAATCATAATTATTATGAGATCAAATATTACAATTTTTTTATATTTCTAAATTAACTTAAATTCTGTGCCCTTAGCAGCATGCCACGCCTACTACTTCGAATATTTTGACAACATTTTACGGTTGGCTTAGTTTTGATCTGTTTCCTTTCTGATGGCTTACAAATTTTAAGAATCTATGTCAAGAAAACATATAGATTTTGGCCAATGAAAACTGATCCTGAGCCACAGTGCGTCGGGTTCTACCAACCGGGTCAAAATCGGTTAGCGCATTCGCGAGATATCGTGAAAGTGAATTTTTCAATTAGAGTTCTCAGCTCTCAATTTTATAGGTATCGAAGAACTACATCAATCACCGCCTACCACGTGGAATTCAACTGATCCATTCGAAAGTTATAGTAGTTTTCAAATCAAAATAATACCATTTTCAGCGGTTAAAATTAGCTGCAAGTTACAGGGATGGCCTTTAAAGTCAACTGATTTCAATGTTTTTATTCTATCCAAAAGAAAACTCGAGGGTCTACTCACTTTGTCATTGCACGTGTGACGCAGCAAAATATTCGTCCAGGACTCCCTAAAGTATTTATATTCTTGATCAATGATGGAATCTTAGACGATCTAGCCATGTCCGTCCATACGTCTGTGGTTAACACGATTCCGTCCAAACGAAAAGCGCCATATCCTTGAAACTTACTATAGATATATTTTAAAAGATATCACAGGTCAAGTTCATAGATCGACAGGATCGGTCCATAGGGAAGAAGTTCCCCTAAACTACTAAACCAATCTCCAAAGAACAACATAATTTTTGAAATTTGTATACCCTTCACAAAAAAAGTGAAAGGGTACAAATAAGTTAGCCATTCCGTACGTAATTAATCACCCTTATCATGAATAATTTTTCCCCCGAAATTTTTCCCTTTTCCCTAAAATTGCAATCATGAAAAAATTTCCCGTGAATGATTTCACGCTAAAATTAAATGCCCCTGATCGTGAATGACTTTTTTCCCAGGAGTTTTTTCACTTTTCCCTTTAATTTATTCACTTATATTTTTGGTGGGGAATAGAGTAATTCGAATATTAGAGTTTGCAAATTTTATTTTTGTGGCAAGACCCTTTAATAAGACAAAAACGTATGTATTTTGCAACAAATCAATTGCCTGCGTCTTTGTAAAACTTGTTGCTCCAATTCTAAAGATTAAGAATATTTTTAATTTGTTTGGTCTGGTTTTCAAAATGTATTCAAATTATTTCACTACTAAATATTTAGTCATACTACTTTTAATTTTTTTTAAATTATTGCATAAACTTAAATTTTTTGATTTTCATGTTGTTTTCGGCTTCTTCTCTTCTTTTTGCATTCACTGAGAACTGATAGCGGGAATAATTTTTCACGGGCGATTCACGATTCCCTTCGAGTGGAATAAAAATTTCATGCGAACAAAAGTTCCCCTTGTTGTTCACGATAGGGGTGAATATGAGAGCCCATAAAGTATATATCGTCCCCTTAATAAAACAACAGTGTATAATTTTTTTACTGTTGCGAGATAGTCGAGTTTAAAGTTTTTGTGTTATTAGACATCTGGAAAAACAGTAGTATTTCAGAAAATAACCGACGTTTTTAAGTTGTAGTCATTTAAATAATTAGCAGATGGTATTTCATTCATTTACAAGTGCTTTAATTGCAAATAAATGGGACTCAAAGTACCATGATGTCACTTAAGCTATTTTATTTGTTTTAGTATATTTATGAAAATCATTATTTTGTATGTTATACACTATTTTATTTGAATATTTTTGTCTGATGAACGTTCATGCAGTAAAACATATTATTCGTGCTTAACAATCCATTTTATTCATAAGTCACTGTATTTTTTTTTTTTTTGGTATTTCAGTGACACGTTGTTAATTGTTTTGCAATTGAATTTTTACAATTTTAATTAATAAAAAATGCATGAAAAAGGCAATATTCATCACCATTCATCTACGGATATATCCCCCTCCACATAAGGATCATCCAAGCAATTTTTATTTCCATCAGGTTGAAGGTTAAGATAAATAGAATGAAATTCTTTGGGAATCACATTTTTGGCATAAAGATCATTGTTGTACTTTAAGGAAGATATGGTAAGCTGTAGCTTAATTTTAGGACACAAACTTCGGGTATCACAGTTATAAGTGATTGATTTCTTCCTCTTTCGTTCCATTATATCAATTGTTTGCCACTCGGAATCCCAATTTTCTTTGTAGAGCAGCGAATCGGGATTAGCTTTTTTCATTTTAATTTACTTTATCTTCAACCAATTCGCTGAGTTGTTTTCGTTATATTTTTTTAAAAGTGTGCCCTAATCTGCTGAACCATTCCTTGAGAATATTATTGTCGTACCAGGACATTCGTTCCACATTGTATAGTTGTTTTCTTTGGCCAATCTCAAAATCGTGAATAATGGTGTTTATCAATATAAGTCAGTTTTCGATTTTGTTTTGTCATGAAGAAATATAAATAGTGATTAATAAAAATAGTGTATGCTTTTTATACACTATTTTTCTTTGAAATTATATTCAGAGAAACAACTAAATAAAACACCTTCATTTACACAATTATTTACGAAAATTTTCAAATACGAAATTATAAGCTATTATTTCAATCGACCTTTGACCCATTTTGTAGAAATAGAATTTTGACCACATATAGAATCGGTCATGTAGATTCTTATTATGCAATAAAAAAATAATGGTGTATATGCGTATACACTGTTGTTTTATTAAGGTGACGATATATTCCAGGTCCTTATAAATAGCGATGACGAATGTGCGATGTTCAACTGTCTGTACGGTTTTTCCAAGCCGCCGAAAGAGCTAGAAGGTATTGAAATTCGCAGGATGCAAAATTAATTAGCAAAAACTAATTAGTTCTTTGTTGTTAATTAAATGTATTTCATTCTTGGGGAGGAATAAAATTTGTATTAACAACCAAAAAAAAATAAAAAAAAACATTCCACGGAAGCGAAATTGATATTTTTTGGTACATCAAAGTAATGTTTTTTTTAATTAAAACTATTTTAGGCATTAAAAAAAATTCAATTGGTATTAAAATAATTTAATAAAATCGAAATTTTCATTCCAGGGCTGGGAAATTGAAATATTTTATGGTCATTGAAAGTGTTAAAAAGAGTTACAAATTTTAATTTCTTGCTAAGCAGAACTACTTTATAGTTCCCTAAGAATTGAATTGTTGATAAAAAAAAACAAGTAAAAATGCTTTTTTTCAACTAGTGCTTATTTCGTGAATGGTAACACTTAACGAATATCCGCTGAACGACAACGCTTAACAACGCTTCGCTAAGTGGGCCTGCGATCGACTTACAGAAAATGCCGATTTTGCCAAAAGAAATCATCTTATCATTTTGATCTTGGCGGGTATGTAAACAAGCAAAATTGGCGCATTTGGGGCACAGAAAACCCGCACGCATACAATGAAAAGCCGACGCACCCAAAACGAGTCACTGTTTGGTGCGGATTTTAATCAAGAGGCATATTTGGGCCATTTTTCTTCGAAAATGAGCAAGGAGTGGCCGTTACAGTCAATGGCGATCGTTATCGGGCCATGTTGAAGGAATTTTTGTGCACAAAAATTGAAGAGGAGGATATTGGAAACATTTGGTTTTAACAGGACGGCGCTACGTGCCACACACACGAAGCTACACTCGATGTTTTGCGACCTGTTTTTGAAGATCGCATTATCAGCCGCAGAGCTTTGGCCACGTCGGAGCTGCGATTTGACACCGTTGGACTCTTATTTGTGGGGTGCCCTCAAAGATAAGTGTTACGCCGACAAACCAGAGACAATTTACGCTTTAAAGGACAATACATATTCGTGAAGCCATTAATGAAATACAGCTGCTCACAATCGATAATGTGCTTAAAATTGGACCGATCGTGTAGGCTGCTGCATGGCCAGCCGAGGCAGCGATTTGAATGAAATTAGTTTCCATTATTAACCGGAAGGATTGTACTTTCAAATAAAAAAAGAAATTTGTGAAAATATTCACTACTTTTCAAAAAAAAAATTATTTGGCGGACCCTGTATATTCGGCTGTGCTGAATCCTAAATACCCTTCACAGATGTAATTATTCTCTTTTTTTTCTTTCTTTCTAAAACAGAAAGTAGGTTTAATTAAAAAATTAAAATGATCTTATCAGTTACTTTTATATTTAAGAAAACGTTAAAATTTTTCGGCTAGGAAGCTAAATGTTTGGCTCTTCTTATTTCTAATACCTCTGAACGTCTTTCAAAAATATTATATATGTTTAATTTACAAACAAAAAGAAAAAATCCGTTTCATGTACCCCAAAAAGTTCTAATTGTCCAACCGTAGAATCGTCTTTTAGATTTTTTTTTGGTTTTTAATACCAATTTACATCTTCCCGAAGTATAAAAAAGATTTCATTCACAAAAAACCAAAATTAGGAACTTATATGAATAGTTTTATATACTAAAAAATTTTGTTTTTTAACCCTGGAACCGAATTTTTAATTTTTAAAGTTTTTACTTCCAATTTAATTCTTAGCGAAGTATAAAATAGCTTTAGTTCACTAAAAACACAAAATTTGGAATTTATGTGGGTACTTTTATGTACCAGAAATATTTCGATTTTCCAACTCTGGAAGCGAATTTTTATTTTTTTAGCAATGCAATTGTTAGTGAGGTGTAACGCAGTTTTACTTGACAAAAAAATTTTAATTTTTAAACTTTTTGATCATAAAATATTGCACTTGTTAAACCCTGGATTGGAAATTTTGATATTGTTTTTAATTTTTGATACCAATTCTGTTTTTCCTATATTCTAAAATAGTTTTAGTTCGAAAAAAAACAACGTAAGTTGCCATTTTGGTTACTTTTATGTATAAAAAATTTTCAATTTCCCATTCCTGGAAGCGAAATTTTAATTTAAATATTTTTTTTGTGCACAATGCAAGTCTTAGTGATGTATAAAGGGGGTTTCTTTAAGAAAAACTTAAAATTTTAAACCAGTTTAGTTATTACATGTACTACAAAAAAAAATTGCCAAAAAAAAACTTTTGCATTCCCATCCCCGGAAATATTTTTTTAGTTTTTAATTGACCATGGAGGCTTCACAATGCATGAAATAGGTTTAATTTACAAACAACCAAAAAAATAATTGATTTTTGGTATTATTGTATTCTGATGTTTTTAAGCTTAAGGTCTCTTTACTTTGATTTAATTTTTAATTTTCAATTCCTTGAAAATTAAAAATTCTTGGTATTAATTTTGCGTCGAGAAATAGGTGTAAGCTTCTCAGCTCTGGAACCGTACTTCGGAATTTCAATACCACTCTATTCAAGTTCATTTCCAATCCAACGGTCTAAGAACGAAGTCTCTAGCTCTTCTGTGGGCTTGGGAAAACCAGACAGACAGACAGACATCGCTCAATCGCGATTGATTAATCGTCATCGTTATTTATGAGGATCCAGAATATATATACTTTAGGGGGTCCCATGTGAATATCGAAGAAATTACACACGGAATGACAAACCTATATATACCCTTTCACTTTTTTGTGAAGGGTATAAAAAGAAATATGTATATTACATTTAAAACGAGGGTTGGAAAACGGAGATATTTTCTAGTACATCACAGTGACTAAAAAGGTTAGAAATTTTAATTTTTTGTCAAAGAAAACTATTTTATACCTCATTAATAGTTGCATTGGTAAAAATAATTTGAAATTCGCTTACGGGGTTGGGAAACTGAAGTTCTTTTGGTACATGAAAGCAGCCATATAAATTCCTTCCTTTGGTAGAAAAATTAAAAATTCTATTCCAGGGTTGGTAAATCGAAATTTTTTATGCATAAAAGTAACCATTAAAGATTCCAGTTATGGTTTTTAGTGATATACAATTTTTATATTATATTTGTGTAGAAAATCGAAAAAATTAAAAATCTTTTTCCATGATTAGAAAATCTAAATTATTTTGGTTAATAAAAATGGTCATATGTCATATTTTTGTTTTTTAGTAAATTAAACCTGTTTTATATCTTAGGAATAATGAAATGCGCATTAAAAACCAAAAAAGGAAACTTTGATTTCAGGGTTGAAAAATCTAAATTTTTTGGTACAGACAACAATTGGTATTAAAACTCTAAAAAAATTTTCTCCACGGTTGGACCATTGAAAATTTTTTGAAACATCAAATTAACCAACGAATTTTGACTTTTTCTGTGATTTAGGTCTTTATAATTTTATACTTCAAGCCGAATATTGAAAATTCAAAAAAGTCAAAAAGACGATTCCAGGGTTGCATAATTGGAACTTTTTTTTGTACATAAACGTAACCAACTGAAACGATTTTTTTCTTTTTGTTTGGAAATTTGACATTTTTATTTTTGAAGAGTTTCATTAATATTAGAAATAAGAAAAGCCAAACATGCAGCTTCCGAGCTGAAAAATTTCAACGTTTTCTTAAATATAAAAGGAAATGAGTAACAAAATTTTGTTTTTCCGGTAATTGTCAGTTGGCACCGACTTGCGGAAATCACATGCCATCCAGTTGAGACCACAACAACTCCATTATCATATGTTGCTGTACTAAAATTTCGGTCTCACCTCCAATAAAATAAGGCATAATCAAAACCGTCAACAGACAGTTTCTCGTTGTGGACGCATTTATTTCTCTTGCTTGCATGAGGATTGTCTGAGCTCTAAATTTCATCATTTTATATACTCAGGAAGTCATTCAAATGGAAATGCGGTTTATCGGAAAAGCTGACATATTTGGAAAAATTTACATTGATTTCACTTTGTTTCATAACCCATTCAACGAACATCCGGCCGTTTTCCATGGTTTGCTAGCGTGAACTTCTGAATTTTCCATGCATGAAGGCATACATCTTTTGCTATTAGCTGCGTAGGTTTTGGCTACATTCTCGTTTATAGCATAAATTTTTACAAGATACCTACCGGTACGATGACGCACAGGAGTCGTAGTGTCCAAAACAGACCCAGTTTCTTTTAATTCTGGACCAAATTTGGAATGGTTATGACAGTCGGTTCACTTTCTCAAGTTCTTCGAAATTTGAAGTCGACTTCATCATAACTTTTGAAATTTCGTTTCCATAATTAAAACTAGTTGTTTCACCGTAAAGCGGTCTACTTTTAACAATCGCAATAACTACTCATGTCACAGCTGTCAAATTTCGGTGTTGTCACTTGCACAAGAAAGATTAAATTTAAAAGTTCTTGCTAAGACAACGCTGATTTCACAATATCGACAAAGTTTTTTCTTTCGTATAAATACATTTGAAACAAACCCCATTAATAATATTTAGTTTTTGTTTCAAATATATCACTATGCAACAAATGAAGACCTTTTGAAAAGTGCAAGGTCGTGACTATATAGGTTCGATTCTACTATCAAATTGTAGGAAAACTCTATACCCAGTTTGGTTAATTTGGTGACCGTTTTGTTTTTATGGGCCTCCAAAGTTTCCCAATATTATTTTTGTCAAATAGCTAGTCAGTACTTAAAAATATCGCTTAACTATGTTCAGCAAAAATGTAGCCAAGAGTGTACTGAATATTTCTTGATTAAATTTTGTGGCAAAAATATATTTTATCCCAAAATTATTTTTAAAAAAAAGTAGACAAAAAAATTTTTTTTACAATTTTTTGATCATAACTTTTAGGAAATCCTGATTTTTCATACACTATATTCGGCAAAATTGTAGCCAAGGTAAAGCCGAACAACTTTTGTGAACATACCAATATAATCTGAACGTGTCTAGATACCCAAAATGGCTCATAAAGTCTGCCCTGTGGGTACATATTTTAATTTTTAATTCAAATTCTTATAATGAAACTAAAGTTTTTGCAGAATAATTTAATAAAGTATTGGTTTTGGTGTTTATTTGTTATATTTTATTTGTAATAATTTTAGTTTTACCAATTTTGATAGTCATATTTATGGGAATACAGATTTATTTATTTCGAAGTAATTTCAATTGAAATATTCAATTGCAGTTATATATGTGACATCATTATGCATATTCTCAATCTGAATTTTCGAAATCCTCTAATATTTGTAGATCCTCAATATCTCCATTTTCCTCTTCTCCACCGTCATCTTCCTCCTCAAGCTTTGGTACTCTTCCAAAATCAGCATCATTAAATAAATTTTTTGCGCGCCAACAAATCTCTGCCATTAGGGCATCTGGAGATTGTTTGCCTCGATATCTAGATATAAGTATGTCAAGAAGTTTTAAAATTGCATACATACAAATATAAACGGTTTTTGTTACCTTAATTCTTTCTACGGAATCGGATGAGCAAGGAGAACGTTTTCACCAGACAGCATTGCCATTCGAATTAAGGTAACAAAAACCGTTTATATTTGTATGTATGCAATTTTAAAACTTCTTGACATACTTATATCTAGATATCGAGGCAAACAATCTCCAGATGCCCTAATGGCAGAGATTTGTTGGCGCGCAAAAAATTTATTTAATGATGCTGATTTTGGAAGAGTACCAAAGCTTGAGGAGGAAGATGACGGTGGAGAAGAGGAAAATGGAGATATTGAGGATCTACAAATATTAGAGGATTTCGAAAATTCAGATTGAGAATATGCATAATGATGTCACATATATAACTGCAATTGAATATTTCAATTGAAATTACTTCGAAATAAATAAATCTGTATTCCCATAAATATGACTATCAAAATTGGTAAAACTAAAATTATTACAAATAAAATATAACAAATAAACACCAAAACCAATACTTTATTAAATTATTCTGCAAAAACTTTAGTTTCATTATAAGAATTTGAATTAAAAATTAAAATATGTACCCACAGGGCAGACTTTATGAGCCATTTTGGGTATCTAGACACGTTCAGATTATATTGGTATGTTCACAAAAGTTGTTCGGCTTTACCTTGGCTACAATTTTGCCGAATATAGTGTATGAAAAATCAGGATTTCCTAAAAGTTATGATCAAAAAATTGTAAAAAAAATTTTTTTGTCTACTTTTTTTTAAAAATAATTTTGGGATAAAATATATTTTTGCCACAAAATTTAATCAAGAAATATTCAGTACACTCTTGGCTACATTTTTGCTGAACATAGTTAAGCGATATTTTTAAGTACTGACTAGCTATTTGACAAAAACTGATGACACCTTTTTTTGGGCATGGTGGTAATATTGGGAAACTTTGGAGGCCCATAAAAACAAAACGGTCACCAAATTGACCAAACTGAGTATAGAGTTTTCCTACAATTTGATAGTAGAATCGAACCTATATAGTCACGACCTTGCACTTTTTCCACTGTTGCACTGTGTATTTATACGAAAGAAAGAATTCATTTGGCATTGTGAGATATGCTGTAATATGTTTTAAAAACTATTGAAAAATCCTTACATGTCCCATCTGTTCGACAATAATTTTTTATCACGAAAATGTCCACGTACCGGGATTTTTCCCTACACTTGTCAGAAGTGATGTAAATAATATATTTAAATTGTATCGAATTTTCTCTAAAATATTTGAAAAATTTAAAAGAGAGCAAAGCAATAAAAATGTAATTTAAACTGAGAAAGAAACACATTTTTCGTCTTCTTTCTAAATGTGATTCTCCCATAGGCCTCCAATTAATTTTTCCAAGTCTCTCTCGCTCTCCCTCTGTCTCTCTCTCCCGTTTAGGCTTACAAAGTGTAATTTATGTAATTTGTGCGACAGAATGAAAGTTTGCTACTCGCTTTTGCGCAGGTGTGCATTGCGCTAGCAACCCTTATTTGCGTAAAGCTACCTGTTTGCATACGAGCATGTGTGGCTTTTGCCTTATTAATCGCAAATCGTTCGTGATTGATTACGAAGGTCGTTAATGAGATTTAAAGGCTTTGCGGTTGACAAATCTATTCAGTATTGTACTAACACCCGCGCTTAAAACCACTGTATTTAAAAACCGCTTTAGTTCCAGAAAAATAATATTAAATTTTTTAAAGATATTTCCAAAATATATTAAGAAAAATGAGTGCAAATCAAGTCGAGCCAAGTAACAAGAAATATTCCTTTTCATGGTGCATAGAAGGTTATTGCTGCCCAACACGATCATATGAGGAGCCCTTGCCTTCGATAATTGTTGCTTTTAATTTGGATCGTACCATAAAATTTGTGGGAGACTTATCGCTACACGGAAGTGAATGTTCCAAGAGAAGCTGCACCCTAGACTTGCAAAGCCTAAATACAGAAGAGTGGCAAGTTACCGTTTTCATTTGGCTGGGTAAATCATCAATTGTAGACCCTGTATTCTCGTGTTGTTTAAATCAAAACATCAACACAATGAATAATTTGCCTCTGGTGAATCCAGCAACAGGCGAATGTCTGTTGGCCGCCGGTGATCATGTATTGAATTTCGAAATCGTTCTCACAACCTTCAAAAAAGCTGATCCAACAATTGCTTTAAACAAGGAGCCGGAATACTGCTCTGAGGAGCTCTTCGAAACAAAAAAACATTGGGATGTTAAGCTGATGGCACAGGGCACTGAATTTTTTGCCCATAAATCGATATTGAGCGGCTTCAGCAAAGTGTTTGCTGACATGTTTGAGCATGACACGGAGGAGGCTAAATCGAATGTAGTTCACATGGATGATATAGATGCTGAAACTTGCGACGAAATGTTACGCTTTATTTATACTGGAAAAGTATTGAAAATACAACAATTGGCCCTCCAGCTGTTAGCTGCCAGCGATAACTACGGATTAGAGAAATTGAAATTCATGTGTGGAATCGAAGTGGCCAAAAACATCTCGATTGATAATGCAGCAAGAACATTCGCTATTGCCCACTTGTATAACGACCTCAATTTGAAAAATCATACAGCTGATTTTATAAAAAACAACTTTAGAGCTGTGGCAGAAACCGAAGGCTGGAAATGTATTGCAGATAGATATTCATATGATAAATTACAGTTCATATTACATATATAAATTATTATTGTATTGGCTATTTGTTAAACTATTTTAATTAAAAATGCTTGAATGTGATAATAAATAAATTTAACTAATTGGAATAGAAATATTTATTTTTTTATTTGACGCCTAAAAACTGACGCAAACAATTGTTAGCCGGCGTTCCATAGTTTAAATTTCCCAACTAAATTAATGTCAAAGTTGACAGCTCAGTTTTTGACATTTCAGCATATGACAGTCGATTTACTTCTTAACTTCAAATTTGCTTTCCTTTGTATTCTGTGAAAACGGGGCTTCTGAGAAACTCAATAATATCCTGCTCTGGTAGTACAAGAAAATATTCCGACTCATTGGATTAGCCACGATGACAATGACTGTATGCATGTAATGCAAACGGTTTTTGGTGAAGGGCGTAAATGATTCGGCACACCCGAATATATTACTTTTAGTTGTATACTTAATCAAAAAAATTTGGAATAAATATATGAACTTTAAAAAGACTATTCATAAAAAAGAATTTAGTTTTACAAAATAAATTTTATATGAAAATTTGTTTGTTAAAGCTCTCTTAAACTTAATTCGGCAGTTGAGCCTAACAAATTTTTTTCAACTATAGGTATCGCAAATAAAACGCATTGATGATAAAAGAATTTTATAATTTTGTATACTTTCTAAAAAAATTGTAAAGTATATTCACTTTGTCATTTCATATCCCTCTAAGGCCCTCAAAATCTAACACGATCTAGCCATGTCCGTCCGTGCGCCCGCCTGTGAAAATCACGATTCAGCCCATACGAAAAGAGCCAAAAATTTGGTATAAATATATTTTGAAGGATAGCACAGGTCAGGTTCGTCAATGATCTGAATCGGGTCAGAGGGAAAAACGTTCCCCTAACAAGAACTAAACCAACCTCTAAAAAAACAACATAATTTTTAAAGTTGTTTTTGTAATTGTGTTAAGCAAGTGAAATATTTTTATGTCAAAGAAGGTCCAAAGCTTTGGACTTGGAGCCACAAAATCAAAAAAATAAATTTTTGGGTACCGCCATCTTTAGTGGTTCCTTAAAAATTAAATTTATAAGCTTTCGAGATGTTCTCTGATTTTTCACTGCCCTACCCCTCCACCCACATTTGCTCCCTAAATGATCCTATCAACAAAAAAAATGTTTTTCTACACTTAATTACCCCAAAAATTTACTCTTTCAGTTTTTTCGATAGAGATTTCATGTCTCCATCACGGCCCTTCCCAGTGCGTCCCTGTATAGAAATTTAAAATTGAACACAGAAATGTATTAAAGGAACTCTAACTCTTTCAACTTATTTCAGTGCCTTTTTTGGACGTTGCTGCTCCTGTGTGCTCTTCCCAAATACATTTTTTTCTTGTTTATTTAAGCTAAATACTATGAAAATGTAAATTTTATTAAGAATAAAAATAGAGTTTTTATTTGCTAAACATTTGCAGAGTATTTTTTTTTTTTTTTAGGAGTAGGACCAGCACTCAGGGGATGTCCCCTATATATGCAATGCATTGCGCTGGAACTGAAAACGAGGGGATAGTACTGAGGGGACAGATTAGGAAAGATGAGAAGATAGACAGTTTTTTTTTTGTTGTAGCTATTTCAACCTTTTTTACCTCGCCGGCTAGTTTTTGCTACAGGGCCGACGAAGGTGGGTGCTGCTACTCTGCTTTTAGTACATGATTGGGTCAGTCGCTGCCAGTAATTGTCCAGTGATCAGTACTATGCCTTCATCACTGAAAACAGGCTGGCAACAACTAACACAACCACGCACTAATGCTGATCAGAAGAATTCAACACAATATTTCATGACTCAGCGGGGGCTCGAACTCAGGACTCTCCGCTTCATAGTCTCGTGTTCTACTACTTCAGCCAACAGCACCCACAGCACGAACCGGTCGAATATAACATTCTTACTTGTTTTTAGCCAGAAAAGTAAATTGGAAAAAAAACGTTGAATGTTGATATTTTTGGGCCACGGCACCAACACTCAATATCAAACGCAGGAAATTCCCAAACACTATTTACTTGTTGTGTAAAATTGTAATTCTTTATTTTAACTTTTCATTTCCTTTCCCTCTCAAATAATACTCGTAAGTGGAAAATGTGCGTATGGAAAAATTTTCATTTGCATGTCATGCAAAGGAAAATCACAAGTAACGAACGTGTGCTCCAGCATCTGGGTGCGAGCAAAAAAGGAGGCAGTTTGTGTACGAAGCCAAATGGTATGACGAGTGGTTGATCTAGATTATATTGCATTACACGTTTTACATTTATAAGTTGTATTTTGGGTTATTAGGTAAAATTTCTTAATGCGGTTACTGTCGCACTTATTGTAACTCTGGTTGTGTATTTTGCAAAATTGTTATATTTAAATAAGGACTGGGAAATTTCTTTATTTGAATACAATGCGAAAATTGTCAAGTGTTAAAGTTGTGCGTATTTTTGCGGGTGTTACAGTTAATGGTTTAGGTTTACATTTGCTTGAATATCAAGTTTGTCCTTTTACCAAATTTAAGAACGAATTGTATGTGTATGTGTGCTTTTGTTTATGTCGTTATATCTGGTCGGGTGTATTTGAGTTTTTATTCAATTGCGTGTTTTTAAATCAAATTTAAAAATGAAATAATTTTTGAGAGCTGATATTTTTTTCTGGCTGCTATTTTTTATGATAAATATCAAGAATAAATACCGAATGCTGGTTTACATCAAACCGTGCTGCAGACACCAAATTTACATGTGTTTTCATATTGACATTTCAAGTGTTTTATGAACTGTTTTCTATCTATTGTTATGTGTCATGTCGTGGCTTTGTTATTCTTGGCAAAAATCCAAGGGGTGGTTGAAGGTTTTGCCAATATTAGCATTAATTTGCAAATTATTTGTGTATTCTGCGTTAGGTAAAAAGGAATTTAATGATGGCATGGGGGTTTATTAAGCAGAAAATCTTCTTGGACCGATTTGATTATAAATGATTTAAAAGTGATAAACATTTAAGGATTATTAATGGCATTTGTGAGAGTTACATTTTAAATTAAAAATTTCTCAAGTAAAACATATAAGACAGCAGAAATATTACAAGTATTAAATTTAAGGCATGTAACAGGCGTTTCCAGTACCCCAGCAGGACATGCTGCATAGATGCAAGGAAACCCCCTTCTATACGAAAAACCGTTCCATGTGTGGGACAGTAGTCTATTTTAGGTGCTTTTACACATCAATTCATCCACTTTTAAAAGGCAGGACCAACATTTATGATTTATTTTATAACCAGCATCTGAAAACATCGGTGGAAAAAGTCGGTTATGGGATAGCGTGTTGTTGTAGTGTTCTCCGCAGTTAAAAGCAGCTAAAAAGCGCCAGTTTTCATTATTAGTGACAGCTATTGGATTTTTAAGATTTATCGTTTGAGCTCATCATATATTTATAGCAGGACTAGATGTAGATACACGCGCATACATATTTTACATCAGCTACTATAATTATTGCCGTTCGTATAGGAAATAAAATGTTTACCAATTAAGTTTGGTTGTCCAATGGAGTTCGTTATGAACGAGTTTTACTGTATTTTTTTTTATAACTATGTATTGTGGAAAAATTTATAACGGCTCTGATTGTATATATTTTTACGATTATATATTGTGACGAGCATGACAAAGGTTGTAACCGGCGTGACAAAGCTTGGAGCAAACTTGCAAAAAAGTGTTAAGGGCGTAACAGAATTTTTAAAGTCGTTACAAAATGTGTGACATACGTGACAAATTGTGTGACGAACGTGACAAAATTTGTGACGCGCGTGACAAATTTAGAAAATCGTTAGAAACAGTTATACATGTATGTGCTGTGAATCGCACGATTGTCAAATCACATGCGACTTGAAAAACACCAATTTCTTTTGAACAATTTTGAGCGTTTGCGAACTCCAGCACACCAATTTTGTGACTTCAAATCGAAATCGCTTTATTTCATGCGATAAGCGATTTCCATCACATGGCCGATAAATACAACTTGTCAAATTTTACATATTAAAATCCTTATATTTATAAAATTTGTTCTATAGTTCTCTCAAAAAATATGTTCTTTTATTACTTTTGGACTGCTCAGATTTTAAATTCCTTAATTATAAATGGTAACATTCTATATAGAGGCAGAAAACCACACCATAAATGAAGATTGTTTGAATAGAATCTCAATAAAAATCAATGCAAATGGAATTTTCTCATTATTGAATTAACGCTTAGGAAAAATAATAACAATAAAATAAACAACACAATAAAATGTTGCACACAAAACCAACATTTTTCATTCGTACCAATTGCTAGTCTTAATTACGAATATGTGAATGAAATCGATACACAAGCTCTGACTGCAGATGCTGCCTGGTAAATAAAATCATAACTTGTCCTTTAATTTCTGGGAATTTTTAGCAAAACCGCATAAAATAATTTCATTATTATTTTACTTGAAAACCTTGTCTTATACTTCTTACATTTTTAATAAAACAATTTTACCAAAGTAAAACAATTTCCTATTTATGATTTACTATTCTTTTCATAAGGTTTAGATATTTAAGTGTTCTTTTTTTTTAATAATTCTGAGCAAAAATTCTACAATTTTACCAAGACATAAAAAGGTCATTCGTTATGATTTCAGCAAAAGAAAATGCAATAAACTCGTTTCGCAGAAAACAAGAGAAATGCCTGAATCAACAATTCATTTAACAAAAGATCAAAATAAAAAGCAAAATAATAAAAAAATTATCATAAACAAAAATTTTAATAAATCTACCGCATTGCGTAGAGGAGAGAGGTGCGGTTAGGATATAAAGGAGACCTCAAGTTTAAGAAACCCCACCACTATTTCTGACTAAATCTTAGAAAATGAACAAGACATTGTTTGTTCACAAGGATAATAATGACAGAAATAGTAAAATAATAAACTTTTGCAGTTAGAAGTTGAGGCCAAGCAAGGATATCTTTGGCTACAACCAAAGTCAGTAAGGACCTTTTTATCATTTTTAGTTTTATTTGTTGGTCAACAAGCCAAGTGGTCTACAAATAAATTAGAAATATAATAATTTGTATTGGAATGTTAAAGTTATCTGCTTTTAAAATACAATGCAAAACTTTAAGAATTTGTTAGCAATTTACTTTATTTATTTCAATCACCTGAATATTCATGCAATATATTACATTCTGTGAATATGACTGCCTTGGTCCTCTAATTTTTTTTTCTTTCTATTTTTGAGATAAATTGATTTCTTATGGACAGTAAATTGATTTCCTAACTAAGTGTGGCAGAAATTATTAACAACGTTAATACAAAAACATGAAAATAAAAAAATAACTTTTAAAGTCTAAGCAATTTCCTTTCGTTTTTCACAAACAACAACAGAAAAGCACTTAAAATTTGTTTTTAATCAATTACACTGCCACAAAATAAGTTCACTTGTTTGGAACAGCAAAGACAAAGTACTTGAGAAAATTAATATTTTCAGTAAAATAAGCGCAAATAACTTTTCCAAGCAATACAATTTGCAATGAAAGAAATGAAATGCAGAATGATTTTGTATGTAAGTTGGCATATAAGTTCTAAAAGCTATAAGTTATAACGCAGCACATACTCACATGCATCATAAATAATTCACCTTCTTGTTGTTGGATATGCCAACACATTGCCAACATGCACCAACAACCGACTATAAAATATTAAAATAGAGGTCCTTTATGGTAATACATATTTGGTGTAAAGAAGAAGTAGACTAGATGCCAAGTTAAACGCTGAGGAATGGGTTGTGTAGAAAGAAAAACACTTTCAGGCATTAAAAACCTTTTAATTTGCTAAATCGCCTTAGCAGACATGCATAAGAGAAAGAAGGAGGAAAGATTGAAAAAAAGAAGAGAAATTAAAATGTTTATAAACGAGGATTTGTTAAGAAACAACTAGCAGAAGGATACAAATTCCAAATATTTGTGCAATTGCTGCTGCTGCTGTTGCTGCCGCTTATGAGGCATATTATTTTTATTATTTATAACAGGCAACCAAACAACCTACTCTCCTATACTCGCACGCCTGTAGGAGTATATTTTCTCAGCTTTCTTCTTTCCTTTTTTTGGTTGTCTGTAAAACATTTTTGGTAATTTTTTTTCTTTCATAAATTAAAAAATAATTCATCAGACATAAGTGTTTAAAGTACGAGCAAAAAGAAATCGTACACATCCTTGTAGATTTTTGTTAATAATAAAATATCCTTAAAAATATTACAACAAGAAAATAAATTTTGTATAAAACCACTGTTGGAGAGACGGGAAGAAAGAACGAACGGCTCGAGTAGAAAGACGTCTGTGCAAGTAGCAGCCGTAAATCAAATACATTCATATTTTACGATTTCCAAAGTCGCAAAAGGTTGTTGTTCACATGTACTTTTTTCAGCTGATGCTGTACGTTGCTTACAAGTGAACAAGCCCGGCATATATACAAACATCCATATGTATGTGTATATTTTTAGCCTAAAGGTAGGCTAATTTTCACTTTTGCTAATTCTCTTAAATACTGTTACAAAATAGAGGAGATTGAGTTATTATTGTAGATGAAGGAATTTTTTATTTTATTTAAAGGTGCTCTCGAGCAAACGGAGTGATGTAAATGTATATTTCATTTTAAAAACAAATCATATTTTTAATTTTGTCTGAAGTGGAAAAAAATTACATCAAATAAATATATGAAAAAATATTCTTTTGTTATTTTTGGTAACCTTCAATAAAATTGGGAAGCATATATTTGGTGGTGTTCCTTATATCTAAAAATATTGCAAATCGACAAAAATGAAATTATTGTTTGCTGTCTTGTTCTGTACAGATGCACATATGCATATTTACAAACATGTATGTTGAATTTCATACGTGATAATGAGGTTCATTGCTTAATAATTACATTGCTTTTGTTGACGCCGATTCTTGAGATAAACCAGTGACTTGTACTAGCCCAATTCGGAATCTTGTCGAGCAATTTCCTTTAATAAAACACCCTAATTTATAAAGTTTTTTATTGTTAATACGAGACTTATAAAGCAAATTTTTGTATGAAAATTTTTTAAAGAAGGGAAAAAATTTTGTAAGCCTGTTAACAGCGAAGTTTCTTAGTCTGATTTATAAATTGTCTTTCATTAAGCGTTTTCTGCTTATGTTTAAATTTAAATAAAACAGTATCTGAGATACCATCGAAATTTTTTATACGTTTGAAAAACCTATTGATGCCATTATGTGTGTCTATAACAGCTTCTCTGTGATGGACACAAGCCCGTGCAGAATCTTCAATTTTCCAAGAATCTGTTTTTATACCCTCCAAAAAAGAATTTGGAGGGTATATTCACTTTGTCATTCCGTTTGTAACGCATCGAAATATCCATCTCAGACCCCATAAAGTATATATATTCTTGATCAGTGATGAAATCTAAGACGAACAGAGCATGTCCGTCCGTCCGTCCGTCTGTGGAAATCACGATTCAGTCCAAACGAAAAGAGCTAGACTCTTGAAATGTGGCATAAATATATTTTAAAACTTAGAGCAGGTTAAGTTCGAAGATGGGCTAAATCGGGCAAGAGGGAAAAAAGTTCCCCTAAGAAGAACTAAATCAACCCAGAAAAAACAACATAATTTTTAAAGTTTTTTGGTTATTTTGTTAAGCAAATGATATATTTTTATGTCAAATACGGTCCAACGTCTTAAACTTGGAGCCATTAAATAAAATAAAAATATTTTTTGACCCCGCCCACTTCAGTGGGCGTTATTATAGGCAAAAATAGCATAAAAATATAACAAATTGTTTTACTTAAGCCTACATTCCTTAAAAATAACACTTTTAAGCTTTAATGACGAAGCTGAGACGAAACCTGGTACTACTCTGCCCTACCCCCTCCTTCCCCTTCGCCACCTAAATGACCCTACCAAAAAAAAATTTTTTTTTAAATTTTGTATATAATCATCCCAAGCATTTATCTTTAGAGTTTTATGACTGCCGATTTCTGCCCTACCCCCCCCCCCCCTTTTCCTTTGCCCCCAAAATGACCCTACCAAAAAAAATATGCTTTTTTTAAATTTTGTATATAATCTTCCCAAGCATTTATCTTTAGAGTTTTATGACTCCCGATTTCTGCCCTACCCCCCCCCCCCCCTCTTCCTTTGCCACCTAAATGACCCTACCAAACAAAAAAATTTTTTTTTTTAATTTTGTATATAATCATCCCAAGCATTTATCTTTAGAGTTTTATGACTGCCTGTTGCTGCCCTACCCCCTCCTCCCCCTTTGCCCGCTAAATGACCCTATTAAAAATAAATATTTTTTTATTTTGTGTATAATCATCCCAAGCCTTTATTTTTACAGTTTTATGTGTATCTGTTTCTGCCTTACCCCCTCTCCCTCTTTGCCCTCTAAATGACCCTATCAAAAAAAAGAAATTTTAATTTTGTATATAATTATCCCAAGCATTTATTTTTAGAGTTTTATGACAAAGGTGAAATGTTTCCCCCACAGCCCTTGCCAGAGCGACCCCGCCAAAATACAGTTTTTATAGCCTCCAAAGAGAATTGTGATGAAGTCTAAGACGGTCTAGCAATGCCCATACGTTCGTCTGTGGAAAACATGATATTGTATATTTTTGAACCCCGCCCCCTTTAGTGGGCGTGGACGTACGATATTATATAAAGGAACTCTGTCCCACCAAGTTAAACATTTCAAATTCACTTACTAAATATTTGGAGGGTATTTAAGATTCGACCCGGTAGAATATAACGTTTTTACTTGTTTTATCTTGGACCAGCACTCAGGGGATGACCCCTATATATGCAATGTATTGTGCCGGAACTAAAAACGAGGGGATAGTATTGAGGGGACAGATTAGGAAAGATGAAAAGATAGACAGTTTTTTCTTTAATTTTTTTTTAGCTATTTCAACCTTTTTGTACTTCGCCGGCTAATTTTTGCTACAGGGCCGACGAAGGTGGGTGCTGTTACTGTGCTTTTTAGTACATGATAGTCTCAGTCGCTGCCAATTATGTTCAGTGACCAGTGACTATGCCTTCATCATTGAAACAGGCTGGCAACAACTAACACAACCACGCACTAATGCTGATCAGAAGAATTCAACACAATATTTCATGTCTCAGCGCGGGCTCGAACTAAGGACCCTCTGCTTCATAGTCTCGTGTTCTACTACTTCATCCAACAGCACCCACAAGACTGCAAGACTCTGTTGAATAATTCAGGCTGATAACTGATGGACATGGGTTATGTTGGCTTAGAGGACTCCTGTGGTTTGTCGCTTACGCCTGCGACTTTATAAAACCTCAACAATCTTGGTGGCCACTTCACATCACCCCACATGAGATGACCATGACCGTAAATTTCAAAGGCGGAACGCCGTTCTGTTCAAACCACATCTAATTAAGTCATTGTTGACCACATCATCAAAACTGGTACATTTCGACTTATAGTGCCCGCCGTTGGCAGTGATGGCCTGGCCATAGTCGTTCTCAAAGAGATATAGACCGATGATGTCGCTAGAACAGAAACCACACCAAAGATTGAACACTCTTGGATCTCATTTGAACTGGTATAGTCCCAAATTCAACAATTTTGTTTATTCATGTACCCATTCCATTCAGAAAAGAGCTTAGTCGCTGAAGATGATTTTTACCCGAACAGAACAATAATTTTAATAAAACAATTTTATTATTTGTACCTGTTGTTGAATGCTTTATCCATTCATGGTGATTTGGAAAGCCAGACTGAATAAATGACAACAATTTTGCAGATGTAGCTTTAACAAGTTGGACGTTATCAAGTATCTATGTAAGTTCAAAAGTCCCTGTTGGAAGAACCTTTATACACTTCCGGATATATTTATAAGTTGAATTACATATAAAACTACTAAAAATAATAGTTATTATTCAATTTAAAAACTCCCATTTTAATTATATTATAATTTTCATAAAAAAATCTGTTCTAATTATACGATTGAATGTTATATGTTGTTCAAATACAGTGAAAACTCCCTACACGGAAAATTTTTACAAGCGGGCACGTCCGCTATGTAGTAAATTTTTCTACTATGGAAAGCAAAACAAATTATACTACCCCAAACGCGGATATGTAATCATCATAATTTCTGTTAGAAACGTTTCCATAAGAGGACAGTTACTCACATAAAAATTTACAACTTTGATTTCTTTACCTTTAAAAAGATTTTGTTAAAGAGCCGAGATACGTAGAAGAAGTCACCAATAATCATATGCACGAGTAAATTATTTTTTCATGTAAACAATCAAGAAGATCAAAATATTGTTAATTGGCTTCTATTGTACTAACGTTTGTATTGCAATAAATTTTTATATAAAATTTTAGGTTACTTACCTCTTAAATTTCTTTAAAAGTTTTAAACACTAAAATTGTATGTCGTTAATCGCCCCTACCGGCAATCGTTTCATTTACAATTTTTTAAATAGTGGCAACTCTTAAAAATCAACAGACCTTCAATATTTCTTACAATATGCAACAACAAATACTTCAACACGCAGCTTTCTTTACTTTGTATTCTCCAAACATGCCATAAACAACAACAAATTGAGATGCACTAAACAACAACATTTTTCTTGTGCAGATGTGTATTCATGTAAACAACCACGAAAACTTGTTTGCAACAACACTAACATTTGACTCCCGTTAAAAAACAATAACAAAACAAAATCTTTTACTCTTATGCTTTACAAGTTATTTAAATGGATTTCTTGCAATTAATTGCAGTTTTTTTAAATTATATTATTAAATTATATTTATTAACACATACTATTTGGCACTTTGGATTTTTTTAACACTTTAACTTGATTTTAAAGTCAACTATAAGACAAACAAGTATTCTCAACGACCGATTTCAATGGTAAAACCATGAGAACTAAATAGTTCGCCAATTAAGCAGTGTTGCCATATCGTATATAATTTGCAGTTTTTATTTGTTTTTAGTAAAAATTTCCTATATGTTATATGGAACTAATTTTTTAATGGGTGTTTTCAAACTGAAGATTAAATCCTGGTTTTGACATTAAAACCATTAACATATAATGTTGCGTTCATACTGCACGTTTTTTTTTTTTTTTTTTTTTAGGAGTAGGACCAGCACTCAGGGGATGACCCCTATATATGCAATGCATTACGCCGGAACTGAAAACGAGGGGATAGTATTGAGGGGACAGATTAGGAAAGATGAGAAGATAGATAGTTGTTTTTGTAGCTATTTCAACCATTTACTTCGCCGGCTAATTTTTGCTACAGGGCCGACGAAGGTGGGTGGTGCTTTTAGTACATGATAGTGTCAGTCGCTGCCAATTATGTTCAGTGATCAGTGACTATGCCTTCATCATTGAAACAGGCTGGCAACAACTAACACAACCACGCACTAATGCTGAAAAGAAGAATTCAACACAATATTTCATGACTCAGCGGGGGCTCGAACTCACGACCCTCCGCTTCATAGTCTCGTGTTCTACTACTTCAGCCAACAGCACCCACGTTTAATAAATTATGGTTTTATCATCCAGGCTATCCAATAATTTGCATCAGAATAAATTAAATCTGTTATAGAAGTAGGTTTTATTTGTTGTACTTTTCTCTATTAATTATTAGCACTTAAGTAACAGACTGTACAACTGCAGTTAATGATCGTTTGAAGAACTAGGAATTTTTAAACTGCACTCTAAAGTTAAAATTATTTTGTAAATAAATACTTTATAATTATAGAAATACGTATTAAAATTGAAAGAATGCTTGGAAGTCACATTATTTTATGTACAAAAGCAAGTGTGGTGGAATTTCTGATGCAAAACCAATTCAAAAAATTATTTTAAATTGTTTTAATCAAAATCATTTGGGTATAGTAAAATCAGTTTTTACTATAATAAAATGATCTCATTTATTTTTACTTTTGGTATATTTACTTTGTCATTCCGTGTGTAAGCCGGTTGCACGAACAATCGCCCCAAGAACAATCGCCCAAAGCACCAAAATGAACAATCGCCCAATATTTTTGGGCTTTTATTCATAATGAACAAAGACCCAAAAAAAAGTGCAAATCGCCCAAAATTTTGTGAAAAATCACCCAAATAGGAAAATGAACAATCGCCCATTTATTTGAGTCATTGTTCATTATGTCAAATCGCCCAAGTTTATGATGAACAATCGCCCAAATAGGCTGAGTGAAGAATCGCCCATGAAAAAATCGCCAAAATCACATAAATGAACAAACGCCCAAAGGAGAAAGAGAAAGTCCTTAAGCCCGGCCGAAGGCCGGCTGTGCAGAAAACTGTTTTCTCAGCGAAGCCACTTTTCGACATACCCAGAGGAGAAAGTCCTTAAGCCCGGCCGAAGGCCGGCTGTGAAAAAAACTGTTTACTCAGCGAAGCCACTTTTCGACATACCTAGAGGAGAAAGTCCTTAAGGCCGGCCGAAGGACGGCTGTGCAGAAAACTGTTTACTCAGCGAAGCCACTTTTCGACATACCCAGAGGAGAAAGTCCTTAAGCCCGGCCGAAGGCCGGCTGTGAAAAAACAGTTTACTCAGCGAAGCCACTTTTCGACATACCTAGAGGAAAAAGTCCTTAAGCCCGGCCAAAGGCCGGCTGTGCGAAAAACTGTTTACTCAGCGAAGCCACTTTTCCCAAAAATATTGGGCGATTGTTCATTTGGGTGAAATATAAAATATAAATGTACAATTGCCCAAAAAATATATTTTGGGTCATTGTACATTTTTGTAAAATGGGTGATCGTTCATAATGAACAATCACCCAAGAATTTAATTATGTCAAAACGCCCAAGAGCAGTGAACAAACGCCCAAATTTACAAAAACAAATTTTTGGGCGATTGTTCATTGGGCGATTGTGCTTGGGGCGATTATTCGTGCAACCGTGTAAGCCGCCGAAATATCTCCCTAAGACATACATATATTCTTGATCAGTGATGAAATCTAAGACGATGTCCGTCCGTCTGTGGAAATCACGATACAGTACAAACGAAAGAAGCCAGACCCTTCAAATTTGGTATAAATATATTTAGAAGGATAGCACAGGTTAAGTTCGTAAATGGACTGAGTCGGGTCGGGGGAGAAAAGTTCCCCTAAGAAGAACTAAACCAACCTTTAAAAAACAACATAATTGTTTAAGTTTTTTTTGTGATTTTGTTAAGCAAGATATATTTTTATGTCAAAAAGTTCCAAAGCTAAGCGTTGAACTTGAAGTCAAAAAATCAGCAAATATTTGGATTCTTACTTGTTGTTACTCAAAATAATTAATATGCATTTTTAAAAATCGGCAATAATTAATTTATTAAAAATTTTTATGAAAGCGTTAATCGATTAATCCAAGATAAGCCGATTAAAATAGAAACCGTGTCATTTACTGTTTCTCAAAATCTTTGAAAACTCTTAGACCTTTTATTCCTTTTTACTGGCTTCTACTTTTAGATATTTTATTTAATATCGATAATATGATTTGCATTCTTTATTACTCATAAACGAATTTTATTTGTATGAAAAACGATGCTTGATTAATCTCCTAGGAGACTTGTATCGCAAACTCCTCCACTCAATAAACTATTTTTTTATTTCATTCTATAAAATGTTTGCAATCAACTTTACATTAAACTGTAAAGGAATTGAAGTTTATTAAAAACGTATACCAATTGATGGGACTAAAAACTTTTTTAATATACGAATATATTAACGACGATGATGCTGATGATGGTGGTGCTGTTGAAAGGCAGACGCTTTGCAGTCTCCTTTTTTTACATAAATAACTTCACGTTAAGACAAAAAGGAAAACATTAAAGTATTTAAATTACTATTTAAGGAAATGCTACAAATTGCTTGTGTGCAATTTTCTGTTCTAGTCCTGTGAGATTTTTCTATAATGACAAATCATTTTTAGGACTTTGCCGGTGTGTATGTATTTGTAATTTGTAGAGAGGGAGCAAAGATACTGTGCGTGTTTAATTTTTGTATTAATGTAGATGTCGAGTATGTAGTATGTGTTGGGTTGGGTTGGATGTGCCCTGGGTAGTGGCTGTTGTTTACAAACTGTCAATTTAATTGAATTGTAGTCGTCATTACGTCTCTCGATTTTTATTCTTAATTTTTCAATTTTATTTGTTTTATTTTTTTATTCTTTTAGCCTCCTAAATTAATAGAAACTCCCTGTTTGCTCCTCCTTCCTGGTAAAGAATTTGATGTTCAGCTCTTAGGCACAGGGTATTATCTCACAAAGTGTTAATGCAAAACTGTTTTTAAAATAACTCTAATACTCGTATATTGCGCATGTTTACAAAATTGTTTTTGATTAATAAAAGAAATTTTTGTATGAAAATTTGTCCTGTTAATCTGACATACATACATAAATCAGATTTTTTTTTATAAATTAGGCCGTAGAATTTATTTGTATAGGAAAGGAAACCTATCACAAACCAGATAACGTTGACTACTTCCCATGGACTGGTAAATGGTTCGAGTTTCTGAAGTTTATATGAAAGGGACGGGTAGCTTTTACTTGGCGTTGCCATTGTAGGGGATTAATTAAAAAATTGAGACACTGGGTGAAATAGACCTGATCTTTAGGTACTTGTCCTGTATATATTTCCTTAATACCAGCCTCAAAAATAGTTTCAAAAGCGTAATAGAACTATCCCGAGGCAAATCTCGCTCGGATCAATTTTAAGCAAACGTTTTTGAAGGAAGAAAATCTAAGGATACGATAAATGTGTAAATCGCAATAATCGCTGTTAAGTCGAGGATGTAATGTAGTCTGTATGATCTGTTCTAGATTGACGTCACTCCATATGCAACAAATTTGTGTATAAAATATCCATTAAAATATGCGTCTCATTATTGATCAGAATTTTGAAATAAAATAACGGGTCAGCTGCCAACTGATCTACAGCTCAATCGGCAAAATAACGATGCATATGATGGTCTCGCACATTTACTGTCAGAACCATCTGCATCTTTACACTTATTTCCTTAAATTCTACTTTTAATATACGCAGGCGACGTAAAGATTAAAATACTAACAAACAAGTCTCTATATTCTCACCTTTTCCATGTGTCCTCTTCAAGACTATCACCTCCCTTCTAGTTCCGGCGCATTTTACTACATATATACAGTTCAGCCTTTAAAAGCTGGTCCTACTAAAAAATTTCGCTACTTTCGCTCTCAAAAATATTTAATAAGGCACACACTTGTTTTTAGTCCACCCTGTTTAGATCCTTGTATTCTTATATTTTGTCAAGTCATTGCATGACACTTACTGATTTCCAAATTATTTTCTCATACACCTTAAAAATTGGAAAAGTTGTTGGAAATGCTGCTGCACAGAAAAGAAATCAGCCAAAAATTTTATTTCGCGTTGTCTGTGGAAATCAAATTTAATTACTTTTTCTCATGCAGTCTAGATGATTATTTCGTTTTATTCA
This sequence comes from Linnaemya tessellans, assembly GCA_951800035.1. NCBI lineage: Eukaryota > Metazoa > Arthropoda > Insecta > Diptera > Tachinidae > Linnaemya > Linnaemya tessellans. The sequence continues at coordinate 28,044,238 of OX637534.1, forward strand.
ACTTGAAATTTTCCTTTTTTTGTGTTTCGTAATGTTTCTGTTTTTTTTTTTTTGGTTTTGCAGTAAAATAAAGTTTACCGAATTCGATTTGCTGGCAGAACACACAATATTTTCCTTTTTTTACAGCAAGTCATTTTACGAAATTGTATTTAGATTTTAAATTCTTTTAAAATTAAACTTTTCAATTTTACACAACAATAAACGACATTTAAATAGAACATTTAATATGGGAATAGTTTTAAAAGCTATTTTTATGCAACACCAATAAATAGGACAAGCAGGACTGTAATCCAAAAAATTATGAAAATTATGCGCCTCTTATATCGATATTATACCCTAAACATTTTTTGCTCGTTTTTCAGTATTGGATCAGAAGAATCGCCCGCCAGAAGAGAATATAATTTTACTAATTCGTAACACACACAGATGGTGTGTGTTAAATTAAACTAAAATTGTATCAAAAACGAAACAAAAGCTCTTAGTATATTAAAAAAAACTGCAGAACAGGAATTTTTCTTTTTAATATATCATTAATACAATATATGCTTTTAAATGCAGAATATGCAAACATATGCTTTTATATGCCATAAAGGGAATATGCATATACTATTAAAGAAAATATAAAAAGAAGTATATTAAATAATATAAAACGATTAAAGACATAATATGGAAATAAGCGAGGTCTGTTCAAAAAGTAATTTCAGCTTTTCTTACATACACTCGGCTATCATTTTTATGTATTCATGTTGAAGTGTTATTTTTATACCCTCCAAAAAAGAATATGGAGGGTATATTCACTTTGTCATTTAACGCAGCGAAATATCCATCTGAGACCCCATAAAGTATATATAAAGCATGTCCGTCCGTCCGTCTGTGAAAATCACGATTCAGTGTAAACCAAAAGAGCTAGATTCTTGAAATTTGGTATAAATATGTATATCTTGAAGGATAGCACAGGTTAAGTTCGGAAATGAGCTGAATAGACTCAAGGGAAAAAAGTTCCCTTAAGAAAAACTAAACCAACCTCTGAAAAACATAACATAACAACATAATTTTTAAAGTTTTTTTTAAATATTGCTAAGCAAATGATATAGTTCTATGTCAAAGAAATTTTGTAAGAATAAAAATAGAGTTTTTCTTTGCTAAATATTTAAAGATTCGACACTGTGGAATGTAACCTTCTTACTTGCTCAATAATTGTTTGGCTTAAAATCTGCAAACTTAAAAAACTTTAACGAAAGTATTTGCAAAATCTTATTGTGTGGATATATAGTACATACATACTTATGTGCGATATCTCCTTCAAGTTAGGGCTACTAAGATTGAATGAAAAGAAAAAAATATAAAAAAATTGGTGTTGAAATATTTTTTTAGTTTTTGTATAAAAAAAAATTGTAGCAATTTATAAAAAAAATTGTGCAATTTGTTTTGTTAATAGAAGATACGGTTGAATTCAAATGTTTTTTAATTAACATTTTGTAGCATTAAATAAAACTGCCGTAATAGAGAATTGATTACTTGTTTTACAGTGATCTTTTTTTAACAAGAACTTAATAAAAATATATATCACCCTCAAATATTTTAGTGTTTTTTTCTGAAAAAAACTTTTTGCAACAATAACCTGCCCGACTGCACCTTGAGTGCGAAACATAAAAATATTTAAATTCTAAGTACACAAGAAATGAAATATTTTACACATTTTAAGTTTTATTGCGTCAGCATAATTTGAATTTCTGGTCTTTGGCCTGATATATATAAAACATGTCGCTTAAGTGAATCGTATAAGGAGGCTAACAACGAATTTGTAAAATATTTAAAAACATTTCTTTATCAAAAAATTTGCAATTCAAAATGTTTTAAAAAATCATTTTAAAATCTGTGTAATTAGCACTCGTAAGTAGGCGATTTCCCGTAAATGCTGCGCTAGACAATGAAGTTTTCTTGCTTCCTCATCTGTCCACTTTAGGATTTAACACTTTTTCTATTAAATTAAAAAAGAATTCTGAAATATTTACGGCTGGTTGACACAAATAGGGTTGTAAAAGTGCAGATTTTTAAACAAACAAGCGGAATTTTGAAAAAAGGCATTTATGGTGCCTGGACGATTAGCGTTTATGCACACGCATCTCTCGCCGCTGGGTGTGCATGTTTTACTTTGTTTCCGTTTCTGTCAATAAATGACTTAAGCCGCTAAACAAAACATGAGTACAAGAAAATAATTTCTGTGGGCATTTGGATAATTTCTAAATTTCGGAATAAATATATTTTACGGCAAATTACAAAAAAAAATTTAAACCTGCTGAAAGTAAAACTTCTTATGAAATGAACGGAGTTCCGCTATGATAAGTCAGAAAGAATTGAACACTCATTACTGAGCGCAAGTGCAGAATTTTGTTGGGTCCTTTAGAAGAATCGTTCTCACTAGAGAACGTACCACTTGTGTTTAATGAAAACAAACTTTTTTTCCATACCTTCATTTACAAATTACTTTTAAAATGTTTATTTTCTAAATATTTAATAGCAAATCTTACAATACTAAATGATACTACTTTTATGAAAAGTCTAAAATGAAATTATTAAAACTAGAATTATATATACAAAAGGAGAAAAATGAGCAATAATTTAAATTTGATTAGTAACATTATTTAAGATATCGGTGGAATCGTCTCCATTCTCGTTGCTCCATGACCAGTTTTCGGCCAGATATTTCCAGCCTTCGGTTACTGCCACACTCCTGCTGTTTTCTCTTATAAAACGAATTGCATGCTGCTGTAGCTCGCCCTCGCGATACAAAGATGCCAGTGTCAATGTGTCCGCTGCATTATCCACCGAGATATTTTTTCGCAGCTCATTTACACAGACTCCCTTCAGGCTCTCCAAATCGTATTTATCGCTGACAGCCAAAAGATTAGAGGCCAATCTCTCGATTTCCAACACTTCCCCGGTGTACATGAATCGCAGCATTTCGTTACAGGTTTCAGCATCAATATCTTCGATGTAAACTTTATTCGTTTTGGCCTCCACCATGTCGTGCTCGAACATGGCAGCGAATACCGTGCTGCAGCTGGTCAGTACACATTTATGGGCTAGAAGCTCCTTTCCTGCCACTATTAATTTAACATCAGCAAATTTTTTTGTCCTGAAGAGCTCCATGTAGCCGCTCCTTAAAGCCGGCTCTTGCATCAAACGAAACATTGGCTTATCATTTTCACCATTCAGGTTAGCAGCAACAAATGCGCAATGGATGATGTACTTTCCGTTGGCCAAGAGGCATGTTTTTGTATTCAGATCCGCAAGTGGTATATCATTGACTGCATTTACATTTTGGTTTAAATAAAACACGGTTTCATGTTCGAATGCCTCACCCATCGAAAAGTACAAATTTAGATCCCATTGCTTCGCGGCTCTACTTTGAATGCTGAGAGAGCAGCTTCTCCTCGAGCACTGATCACCATTCAGCCACAACTCCGCAACAAATTTTGAATCATTGCCCAGCATGAATGCAAATATGGTCGACGGCAACGACTCTTTACTCTTCACGGTTGCACAGTTGAAACGTGGAATCGTCCACTTGTAGACAAAGGATTTCCCAGTGAATGTACTCTCAGCTTGCGACGAAGGGTCTGTCATTGAAAAATCCATTTTGTATATTTTCTTCAAATAATTGTTCTTATTTTTTGGATAAATATGCGTTTTTAATTTTTGCACTTTTAAGCGTGATTGTTGGTAAGATACTGAATTTTAGTTATTACAGCTCTCCTATTTAAGAAGTTTGAAACGGCTTTGATTTTTCTCAACCCATTAGTAAGTTAATTACGCACGCCTACAAGTGCATACCTGATCACACGTATGCCCCTACTCATGGAAAAAGGGTTGCTCGTGCGAGGCACGACCGCGTAAACCAAATAAATATTAATTGAGGTCGCTGCTTAAACCATAGGATTAACTGTACTTAGCGGACATTTTACAATTGCCTAAGACTTAAAAAACCACCTGCACACTTCTTATGCAGATGCACATGAGGGTACACTGACGCAAACACATGTAACATGAAATTAGATGTGCACTTAAAACGACAATCATTCAGTAATTAGCGCAAAATTCCCGTTCGCTTAAAGGATACAAAAAATACCTGCAAAACTCTATAGCAGTTGCATATTTCGAAAGAGGGCAAAAACATGTTCTTTTCTGCCGCGATAATATTAAACTACTTATGACCTGCTTTGCTCTGTTTTTAATATTTTATTATTTAATTTCGAATACCATTTTGTCGCCGAGAACTAAAAATCTGCACCATTTCTGATATTTATTTTAATGGAATTTCGAATAAAATTCAAAACTTTGTAACTAGATCTTTTCTGAGTTCGAAAATTTTATTATTGTGCTCTTAATCTTATTTATTCTTATTCTATTCCTTAACTTATATTAAAATGATTTAACACATCACACGCAAATGATTTAAAACTGTACCATTTAAACGGCAATTAAAAAATGTAATTTCAATATTTAAATACCTAACAAAAGATTTAATTAAACCCTTACCTCACTTTCATTGTGAAAACTTAAAAATTGAAAAGCATGTGTAACAGGTAATTTAGTCCTTACGGGAGAAAAGAACATGAAAACAACTTTCTGCACTCTTTCTGCTTAGGAATCTTTAAATAATTGAAGTCAATTGTTTCAGGTAGACGTTAAATTATATTTTAAGTAGAAATTTGCATTTGACTTTGTTTTGCGCAGGCGTGCCGTGTACTAGCCAACCTTTTTTCAAAGGCAAAGGTACATGACTGAACAGGTGTACTCTTGGACAGGTGCGTAATTAACTTGCTAATTGCTTAGGAAAATCCTATGCAATTAAAATTTTTCAGGAAACCAAAAATGTGTTCTAGATCTGCAAAGTTGTTATATGAAAAACGTTCTACATGTGCATTAACATCAGAAAAATTCAGGTCAGAAACCGAAGACTGGAAATATCGTGTCGATAACTTTTGTTGGAACAGCGAGAACGCGGACGTTTCCGTCTTTACCGAAAATAGTGGTATTAATTACTAACCGGGTCTTAAATATTGTTACATATTGCCATACTTTTTTAGGCTTCGATTTTTTATTTTAAGTAAAAATAATGAGCTTGAGACTAGTTTTTATAAAATGATAACTTCAAAACTACTATTTATTTTTTCATATCAATATTTTGATATCTTCTATAGGATTACAATTGAATTGTAATTATAATTTATTAATGTTGATTTATTTTTATTGACCTTATCAGTTTATTGTAATATTTATCAAGCTTGTGGTCGTTTTTTATAATATATTATTTCTTATAATTTTTATTCGATATTTCGTTAACAGCTTGTTAACATCTTCAGGAAATAAAAATGATGATGTTAACAAGCTGTTAACGAAATATCGAATAAAAATTATAAGAAATAATATATTATAAAAAACGACCACAAGCTTGATAAATATTACAATATAATTTATTAACAATAACAATATTTTAAAATTATGGAAAGTTAAATATTTTTGTTGTTTTCTTTTTTATATAACAATTAAAATGAATGAAAATATTTTTGTACAAATTAAAAACATTTCAAAATTGAAACTTTTTCCTTTCCTGCCTGCATTATGAAAATTGAACAACTGAAAAATGAGGAAATGAATATAATATTTAATAAAATTTTAACACGTTCTAGATTTTTGGTTTCCTGAAAAATGTTAATTCGAAAGGATTTTCCTAAACAATTAGCAACTTAATTACGCACTTGTCCAAGAGTACACCTGTTCAGTCATATAGCTTTGCCTTTGAAAAAAGGTTTGCTAGTACACGGCACGCCTGCGCAAAACCAAATCAAATGCAAATTTCTACTTAAAATATAATTCAACTTTTACCTGAAGCAATTGACTTCAATTATTTAAAGATTCCTAAGCAGAAAGAGTGCAGAAAGTTGTTTTCATGTTCTTTTCTCCCGTAAGGACTAAATTACCTGTTACACATGCTTTTCAATTTTTAAGTTTTCACAATGAAAGTGAGGTAAGGGTTTAATTAAATCTTTTGTTAGGTATTTAAATATTGAAATTACATTTTTTAATTGCCGTTTAAATGGTACAGTTTTAAATCATTTGCGTGTGATGTGTTAAATCATTTTAATATAAGTTAAGGAATAGAATAAGAATAAATAAGATTAAGAGCACAATAATAAAATTTTCGAACTCAGAAAAGATCTAGTTACAAAGTTTTGAATTTTATTCGAAATTCCATTAAAATAAATATCAGAAATGGTGCAGATTTTTAGTTCTCGGCGACAAAATGGTATTCGAAATTAAATAATAAAATATTAAAAACAGAGCAAAGCAGGTCATAAGTAGTTTAATATTATCGCGGCAGAAAAGAACATGTTTTTGCCCTCTTTCGAAATATGCAACTGCTATAGAGTTTTGCAGGTATTTTTTGTATCCTTTAAGCGCACGGGAATTTTGCGCTAATTACTGAATGATTGTCGTTTTAAGTGCACATCTAATTTCATGTTACATGTGTTTGCGTCAGTGTACCCTCATGTGCATCTGCATAAGAAGTGTGCAGGTGGTTTTTTTAAGTCTTAGGCAATTGTGGAATGTCCGCTAAGTACAGTTAATCCTATGGTTTAAGCAGCGACCGCAATTAATATTGATTTGTTTTACGCGGTCGTACCTCGCACGAGCAACCCTTTTTCCATGAGTAGGGGCATAAGTGTGATCAGGTATGCACTTGTAGGCGTTCGTAATTAACTTACTAATGCCTTGAGAAAAATCAAAGCCGTTTCAAAGTTCTTAAATAAGAGCGCTGTAATAACTAAAATTCAATATCTTGTCAGCAGTCACGCTTAAAAGTGCAAAAATTAAAATCGCATATTCATCCAAAAAATAAGAAGAATTATTTGAAGAAAATATACAAAATGGATTTTTCAATGACAGACCCTTCGTCGCAAGCTGAGAGTACATTCACTGGGAAATCCTTTGTCTACAAGTGGATGATTCCACGTTTCAACTGTGCAACCGTGAAGAGTAAAGAGTCGTTGCCGTCGACCATATTTGCATTCATGCTGGGCAATGATTCAAAATTCGTTGCGGAGTTGTGGCTGAATGGTGATCAGTGCTCGAGGAGAAGCTGCTCTCTCAGCATTCAAAGTAGAGCCGCGAAGCAATGGGATCTAAATTTGTACTTTTCGATGGGCGAGGCATTCGAACATGAAACCGTGTTTTATTTAAACCAAAATGTGAATGCAGTTAATGATATACCACTTGCGGATCTGAATACAAAAACATGCCTCTTGGCCAACGGAAAGTACATCATCCATTGCGCATTTGTTGCTGCTAACCTGAATGGTGAAAATGATAAGCCAATGTTTCGTTTGATGCAAGAGCCGGCTTTAAGGAGCGGCTACATGGAGCTCTTCAGGACAAAAAAATTTGCTGATGTTAAAATAATAGTGGCAGGAAAGGAGCTTCCAGCCCATAAATGTGTACTGACCAGCTGCAGCACAGTATTTGCTGCCATGTTCGAGCACGACATGGAGGAGGCCAAAACGAATAAAGTTTACATCGAAGATATTGATGCTGAAACCTGTAACGAAATGCTGCGATTCATGTACACCGGGGAAGTGTTGGAAATCGAGAGATTGGCCTCTAATCTTTTGGCTGTCAGCGATAAATATGATTTGGAGAGCCTGAAGGGAGTCTGTGTAATGGAGCTGCGAAAAAATATCTCGGTGGATAATGCAGCGGACACATTGACACTGGCATCTTTGTATCGCGAAGGCGAGCTACAGCAGCATGCAATTCGTTTTATAAGAGAAAACAGCAGGAGTGTGGTAGTAACCGAAGGCTGGAAATATCTGGTCGAAAACTGGTCATGGGACAACGAGGATGGAGACGATTCCACCGATACCTAAAATAATGTTATTAAATACTAGTAAAATTTTAATTATTAATTAACTAATGTTCCCCCTTTTGCATATATAATTCTAGTCTTAATAATTTCATTTTAGACTTTTCATAAAAGTAGTATCATTTAGTATTGTATAGATTTGCCATTAAAGATTTAGAAAATATATATTTTAATCGTAATAAACGTAATTTGTAAATGAAAGTACGGAAAAAAATTATGGGTTTCATTAAACACAAGGCGTACGTAGCGCAGCATTTACGGGAAATCGCCTATTTGCGAGTGCTAATTACACAGATTTTAAAATGATTTTATAAAACATTTTGAATTGCAAATTTTTTGCTCAAGAAAAGTTTTTAAATATTTTACAAATTCGTTGTTAGCCTCCATGTCCGATTCACTTAAGCGACATGTTTTATATATTTGAGGCCAAAGACCAGAAATTCAATTTAAGCTGACGCAATAAAACTTAAAATGTGTAAAATATTTCACTTCTTGTGTACTTAGATTTTGATTTTTTTTATGTTTCGCACTCAAGGTGCGGTCGGGCAGGTTATTGTTGCAAAAAGTTTGCATTTTTCAGAAAGGAACAGTAAGATATCTGAGGGTGCAATATATTTTTATTATATTCTTGTTAAAAAAGATCACTGTAGAACAAGTAATCAGTTCTCTATCACGGCAGTTTTATTTAATGCTGCAAAATGTTAATTAAAAAACATTTGAATTCAAACGTTTCTTTTATTAACAAAACAAATGGCACAATTTTTTTTATAAATTGCTACAATTTTTTTTTACAAAAACTATTTCAATACAAAATTTTTTATATATATTATTTTCATTCACTTTGTCATCCCGTTTGTAACGCAGCGAAATATCCATCTGAGACCCCATAAATTATATATATTCTTGGTCAGTGCCGAAGTCTAAGGCGGTCTAGCAATTCCTATACATTCTTCTGTGGAAAACATGATATAGTCTATTACTGAACCCCGCCCCCTTTAGTGGGCGTTGACGTACGATATTATAAAAAGGAACTCTGTCCCACTCAGTTACTTACTCTTATTTAATACTATTTATTGAAACTTATTCACAAGCGATCTGAAAGCTAAATCATGTCAATTTTCTATACTTTATATCTACACTTTTTTAAGTGGTAATCTTACTTATTATTGAACTCAAATGCTCTCCTTTTATGTTCGCGTTGCTTCAATATCACATGCTCAACTCTAGAAGAAATTGTTCCAATGGCTGTGTGTACAGTATGATAAGAGTTCTGTCCAAACAGAGTGATGGTTTAAAAATATTGCACTTGAATGCGCAAAGTCTAAAAAATAAAATAGATGAATTCAGATACTTGTTCGCATTGTCTGGTATAGACATCATTTGTATCTCTGCAACTTGGTTTCCGTTTGAAGTCAGTGACTCCGTATTTAATTTGTCTGGTTTTCGACTTTTCCGTTCCGATAGAAGAATAATTGTAAATGGTGTTGAAACTTGGCGTAGAGGCGGTGGAGGAGGCATACCCAGTAAGGTAAAAATGAAAAACTTGGCTGACAGTAAAATAGATTACTTATTTATTGAGATATCCAATCTTGATGTGTGTATAGACGCAGCAGTAACATAAATGTGTATCCTTTCGGTAAAAGACTTGAAGAAATATCTGTACAATACGACGATATCATCATAGCTGGCGATTTCAACAATAATTTATTATCTGACAACCCTTTGTTCGAACCAATGCGGTCTCTTGATCTTCATCCTATAAACACGCAAATTCCTACTCCCTTCCACTTCACTTCAAATACTTTAATCGATGTTATATTTGTCAATCACAAATCTAAAGTTCTACATTATGACCAACTCTCCGCGTCAGTCTTCTCGAAGCACGATTTGCCTTTTCTGTCTTATGATTTCTCTGTGAATAATGATGAATCCTATTTTTCATATCGTGACGTGCATAATATCGACTATACGACGCTCAACCATTATATCAATATTATGGGCTGGAATCATATTTATGCTCTCGAGAGTGTTGATGACCAGCTTTTTGTTATTCAAGGAAATGTTACGTACTTATATGATCTGTGTGTTGCCATAACAACCTAACGAATCATTGCCAGTCAGCCACCATGGTTTAGTGCTGAGATAAAGTATTTCATAAAAAAAACGTGATGAGGTTTCCAACCGTTGAAAGAGGTTAAAAACTGACAGTCTTAAAACTGTTCACAAATCTGTCCGCAGAGAAGTCTTGAAACGAACTAAGCACGCGAAATCCTTATGCTATGAAACTAAATTCTCTTCTGCGCTAGACAGCAAATCTAAATGGAAGGAAATCCGTAAGATTGATATTGGACAGAAAATTTCGTCTCCAAGCAACCATGATGTCGATGTTAACACTATTAACGATGTTTGTAAACGTCAATGTCCCATTTGCGTCAGATAGCACTTACGGCGATCTTTGTTATGTCTCGGTAAAGGATCCATTTAGCATTGAGCAAGTTGAAGTGCTGAAAAGTTTTTTGGAGGTGAAATCTAATGCAGTTGGCATGGACGGCATCAATCCTATTTTTTAAGAGTTCTAACACCTAAACTTATACCATTATGCGATCAGCAATTTTTTTAGACAGTTTAATTAAATTAAAAATTAACTGAAGAAGAAAGCTATTTATACTAGAACCTTATTTTGTGTATAATTTATGGCCGTTTAAATTCAATTTTTTATTAAAAAATTACGCAGCATTAAATTGTTTTTTATTACATTAACATAAATCTCTTACACGTGAATAACTTCAACATTTCCAAAATACAAAAAAAAGGGAATTACCTCCATCATTAAAAACATACCGGAAACGAAACTAAATTTTCGCAAAGCGCGAAAAATATAAAATTACAACCGCGTAAGGACAAAAAAAATCACTTGCATCAGGCATAATGCGGCGGTAAACGTCAGTCATTTAGTCAAACATCGTTTAAAATTAACACTTCAGCACACATAAATTATGACAGCCACCAAAAAAATAAAAACAACAAACCTGCATATTCGTAGCAGTTTTTTTTTCTTACTTGAAACAACACAGCAAATAAGATCCTTATTAACAAGCAGCACAAGTAAGTATAGGTAATGACATGCAGAAAAAATTAAAAAACCGCAACGCAAATGTGTAAAAAATACACCCTCATCAAGCATGAGAATTGCGAATTATAAGGCAAAAAAAAAAAAGTGGAGCGCTAACTAAATAAATGCAAACAAAGGAAAAATTATACAGATATTAAGAGGAAATACATGTTCAACATTAAGTGCACATATGAAGTCCTTGGGTGTGTATTTGAATCTTGCCTTTTTTCTTCTTGCCAAAGAACACACACGCATTTCACCCAGACTCCCCCAAACCGAATTCAGTGCCAGAAAAAACAGGTTGCCATAATAATGATGCATGCATTTGGTTAAATAATTTATGTAGCTTTAATTTTTTTTTTTTTGTTAACAAGCAACGCGTGTTTTTAATGAATTGGTTATAAGTGGAGAAAAAAACCAGATATATAATAATAAACAAAAACATTACATACATTTTGGGTTATTTCGCAAAACAAAAATATAAAGCATACTTTTAAGCTTGAATAAACAAAGTACATAATTTGAAAACTTTAAAAATATTTTGCTTTCTAGCGTCCAACAAATTTCAATAACACCTTTATTCATGAAATAAAAATGTTTCTGCTTTTGTTTTGTGTAAAAATTTATTTATGTAAAATATTTGTCAGACTTCTATCTTTCAGATCTCTGCTCTTCCCTAATTGGACTTCCTATATATTTTGCTTTTTAAAGCTGTTATGCTTAATTAACACAAAAGCATAAAGAGAAACTGTTTCCCACACATACAACTAAGCACAAAATTTAAAGCATACTTTTAGGAAATTTTTATGTATGTATATGTATTTTTTTAATTTCCCCTAAGTTTCTTTCAATATTTATTTTAATTTCTTTTTCTTACATTTCCTCTACCTTTTCTGTTATTTGAAGCTTAAAAATTTCATTTAAATTGTATTTTCTTTTAAATTTTTGTTTTATTTCTTTTCTTAATTATCAAAAATAAAATCATTTTCTAAAGTCATATTCTCTTTCATTTGTTATCGTCCATAGTGAAGAACAGCAGCAACAAAACAACAATAAAAGTGCAACAAAAGTAACAAAAGAATTTATCATAGAAATATTTAGATACTCGTACTTATGCCAAGAGATATAAAAACTTCAAAACATTCAAATGATACTTTTATAGACGGCAGCAATATTCGAGTAAAAGAAAAGTGTATATAATATGAAAATATTTAGAAATCATGGAGGGATAAAACAAAAGATTTGGCAGAGTACAGTAGAGGGAGTTGGCTAAACAGAAATTGAAGAGCTCTTTGGAACAAGACTTTTAAAGAATTTGCCAAATAAGTTTGATGTGAAAAAAAGAAATGTTAAAGAAAAATTTATGAAAACAAATTTTTAATTACTAGACCTGCATTCATATTTATTTTATTTGCCGCAGTCCCAGTCCAAGAAAAAGCCGTTCTCAAGCATCGCTGCAACACGGTACGTAATTTCATTAAGTTGCAAATAATTTATGTTTTTTTTTTTCTTGAGAACTGGAAGATATTCAATGTTCACTTAGACGAGTTTTGTAATACAACCCATCTCAATTTACGGTCATACTGGGAAAAAAATATTTGTATGAAATTTGTTTATCAATATTTATGTAAAACCTTTAGAAATCAATAGAAAACGTTTTTAAAATCTTCATTCATTCATTAAAATCTTCATTGTTTTAACCTAATTAATATCTTTTTGTTTGTTAATTCCAAAATAGCAAAACCTCTCAGCTTATACGTAAACTCCCAAAAATTAATTGAGAATTACATAAGCAAAACCATAGGGTTTGAAATTGTTGTCAACGGCAGATGAAGGTGGAGAAACAAAATGGATTTATATCGAACAAAATTTGTTTGTTATCTGGAGTTTCAAATCCTATGGTTTTGCTTCTGTAATTCTCAATTCATTTTTGGGAGTTTACGTATAAGCTGAGAGGTTTTGTAATTTTAGAATTAGGTTAAAGTCTATTGATGATTTGGTGTAAGAACCAATGAAATGCAGGCATATAGACATACTTGACCACATAACAAACAAAAAAGCACTAATCAATAGAAAAAAAATTTTTTTGGTCAAAATACATAATTATTTTATTAGATAAGCCGAAAAAAAATTGTTCCAAGTATGAGAAAATATGTTTGTCCCATGGTCAAACTTGCTCTAATAGTTCTCTAAGTAAATATATTATAAAATTGTAAAAATTCGAAAATTTATTTTGCAATAATAAATTCATTAGAGATTTTAAAATTTTTCACAGTCTCTCTATAGTACATTTTGACGAGCAGGGAAACGACGGAAGCATGCGCCTGCCTAATGATAGTTTGTACGAGAGTTCGAAATAGTGTACATATTTTATTCTCTGTACACACAAGTTTACGTCAAAGACATTGAAAAACATGGCATTGAAATATGTATGTATGCCTCACTTTATACACAAATAAATCTTGAGTGCACAGTAATGTGCATCACACCTCAAGTGAATACATTGAAAACATTGAATCCACTTTATGTATGTATGCACATTTGCGGAGATGATAACATTGTATTTGTTTTGTAACTTCATAAAATTAATGTGTGTGCGCAGTAAAAGCAAACACTGAAAATATTATACCAACCCACCAGTTTCAAATTAAAAAAGCATATTTCACGAGATGTACACGAGTACACTCATAGCAATACACAAGTAGAAGGTGTACACGATGAAAGAAAGACAATGTCTATAGTTTATTCAAGGTGTACATTATATTAAAGGTGTCCATTAAATTTTGTTATACACGTCTGAGATCTCTGGTTTGTACATCATAAAAAAAATGTCTTTTCTCGCGATTTCAATGAAAGAAAAACTGATTGCGAAAATTATTTTAGCTACAACCAGCATTAAAGGGGCCCTTTGAACCTTAGTTTGATACCTTTTCAAAAAGTACTCTTTGCAAAGGATACTTTGCGAAAACAGTACTATTTTCATAAAAGGGGAAAAAAGATTTTTATATGTACATATATATATATATATATATATATTGTTTTTGGAAGAAAAACAACTTTTTGAAAGGGGTCTTTTGAAAATGGCACTTTTTGGAAAATGGTACTTTTTTGAAAATACATAGTAACATTATGAAAATGGCACGTTTCTGAAAATAGAACTTTTTTGAAAATTCCACTTTTTGATAATGGTATTTTTTGAAAATTGAAAATGGAGCTTTTGAAATTTGTAAATAGTACTTTTGTTATAATGGTACTTTATGGAAAATTGTACTTTTTTGAAAATGGTTCTTTTAGAAAAATTGTTCTTTTTTGAATATAGAATTTTTTTGAAAATGGCACGTTTCTGTACATAGAATTTTTTTGAAAAAAATTTTTTTTTGAAAATCCCACTTTTTGATAATGGAATTTTTTGAAAATGGTACTTTTTTGAAAATAGAACTTTGTGGAAAATGGTCCGTTTTTTGAAAATTGTGCTTTTCTAAAGAAGTTACTTTTTTGAAAATATTACTTTTATGATAATGGTACTTTTTTGAATATACTAACTTTTTGAAAATGGTACGTTTATGAAAATAGTATTTTTTTAATATGGTACTGTTTTTGAATATTGTACTTTTTTGAAAATAAAACTTTTTTCGATAATCGCACTTCTTTGAAAATTGCACTTTTTAAAAACGGTACTTTTTGAACGGTACCTTTTGCATAATTTTTGAAAATATCATTTTTGAAGAAGTAGATTTGGAATAAAAAAACTTTTTTTGAGTAAATTTAAGAAAAGGTATTTACCTGAAAAGGTGCTTTCTGGAAAAATGAGCGTTCTGGAAAAGGTACTTAAGGGAAAAAATATGTTTTTAAGCATATCACTTTTAAACAAACAAACAAAAAATCTGGAGGCAAATTACGACACTCGAAATCGATCGAAATCTCCATTTAAATTTCGATCGATATCAAATCCGTCAATTTGGCCCCTGTTTGTAAAAATTACTTTTCAGAAAAAGTAATGAAATTAAGAGTAGATGGTTACATTAGGAGCATTTTTCTTTTCTAGAAAATTATTTTTTATTTATTTGTCTCTAAAATTATTTTATATTCATATTTGACATTTTCCGTCAAATATTTCCTCAATGTGACCGTGCCTTTATGAGGCATTAAATAATGTTTAAAGTTCCGCTTTAAAAAAAATAAAATGTTGTTTTGTTTTTTAAGTACGACCAGCTCGTAAAGAATGACCCTTCCTTAGGAAGTGCATTTCGCCGGAACTAGAAACATGGGGATAGTATTGAGAAGAGTTTCAATTCGCTTTATAATGTTTTGCTACAGGACCACCGATGGAGTGTGCTGTTTTTCAAAAGAATTCGGCGCTGTATTCTTAAATGATTGTGAAGTCGAAGTCTGGATTTTTAGGTTGGGGTAGCGACTGCTACTTCAGCCAACAGCACCCTCTCTATGAAGTTACTGATTATTTCAATATATTGATTTTCGAAAATCGAATATTTACCACATCTCGAGCTGCAGGAATCTATACTTTCGCTCTCTGTTTTGGGTGATTTCGATATTTTAAGGTGTGCAACAGGTTTAATTTTAAATGGCAATGATCAGAAGTGAATTTTATTTATATTTTCTTTTCATTCATTACATGTAATCATAATACCTCTTGTATGAGCAGAACTGTGGACAAGCCAAGAGAAAATTTGTTTTCCGTATGATCAATAAATTAGAAAAACTAATTCATTTAATCTAAATTAACTGCGAGAAGAGAATGGAGCTTTAAGGGCACTTGTAGGAGGGCGCTGTGTGTTGGCAAGATGCAAAATATATTGGCCACCACTTGGCCATTACAATAATCATCATCATGTGTCATAAACATGATACAAGGCGCCGGCTAACAGCGTTTGTTTTCTGCACACGTTCTGCATACTTTAAGCAGCTTCTTTTCGCAAAGCAGACATTTGCTATTGTCTGCTGTACGTGTGTTGAGGTTTTTATAGATTATGTGCATATTTAAGTGTAATCACAAATAGCCACAGGTGGTCGCTGTTGCAGCTAAAGAAGAAGAAGAAGAAGAAGAAGAGTTAGTTGGTTACACCAGCATGTAAGTGAGCTTAGAAGGTTATTTTGTCCGCTTTTTTAAACATATTTTGAAGTTTCATCTATATTTTTAAGATTTAAATTTTTCACTTTAATTTCTAAAAGTCTTTCATTTCACTGGTATCCTTTTGCAGCTACCCAAGTGGAGAGGTCCTTCCACTTTGCAGGTTTATTTTTTGTTTCAATCTTGAACAAAAAAAAAATTATATAATAATTTCTTCCCCAAGGATGTGCTTTTAATGAAACGTCCTAATTAATTGCCTGCAAATGCATGCATCAACGTGTAAATTTAACATGAAATTTTCGGCAAAGAAATAATCACACAAAAAGAAAATTTATGACAAAATAATAAAACATGACTTTGTTTCATTATTTGATTTGGTTTTTTATTTGTGTTGTTGTTGTTGCTGCTTTTTTGGTCCAAATTGCACATTACCTTTTCATATTTTTTGATAATGACAAAAATAGCATAAAAAAATTGCCAAAAAAATTGAAGCAAAGACATGTATGAATGCCTCCTCGCCTGCTTGCCAGCCTGCCTGCCTGCCTGCCTTTATGCAGCATTATTTCGTTTTTACTTAATTTCAAGTATCCTTAGAGACCCTGTACACTCGTATTAATGTTGCAAAATGTTTATATGATTTGTATAAATGGATTAAAAAGGCCTTACCCTTTTGCATCGCCTCCTGCCATCAGCGAAAGTCTTGTTATCCTTTTGCATTTGTTTGAAGAGTGCATTGTTTTGTTGTGCCTTAAGAAGGGTAATTTTCCAAAGTCAATGACTTTTGGAAGATGTAAAAGATTTTTGGCAGACTGTAGCACGGGTAAGTAGGAGGCAACAAATTTGGGGTTTCTTTGGTTAATTTCTTTACACGTTCTAGACGAGTGCCAGCCAAAATGTTGCTTTAATAAGGCGCAAAGTAGGCAAGAATCCATCGCTAACTCGTGCAGTTTTAATATGTAAGAAGAAGACAAATATATCTAGTTCAGTGTGTTTTCAGAGAAAAATATCGCATGCGAGAACTTTTCAGAATTTTGCTTACAAACACATTCAGTGGGTTCAGCCACAGTTTTTTTAAATGTATAAGATGCAGAGAATAATATATTCAATCGTCTTGACAGTTTATCTGAATTATATTTGTAAACTATTTTATAAACTTAAGACAATATCACTCAATTAAAAAGTCTCACTTTTGAATTCTTTAATGTGTATGACCAGCATGTCTAAACGGATCTTTCAGACCGAATGAGAAATTTTGTACAATGAAACCAATCTACAAAATACAAAATTTTCATTCGAGAACTCTATTTGTAAGATTTTTATAAATGAGTTATATATTTAAAAATATTTCAAATAAACTGCAGTTCCATTAGTTGATTTCGTCGTACACATTGTATATTCGCCACAGCGGCCATGGTCTCTCAGAGTGTTCATAACAGAGAATTCATATTTTCAAAAGTTTATTAAACAAATTAAAATTAGACGTTGTTGTTATGATGTCATGATCTCATTAAATATATACGAGGTCTGTTCAATATTCCAGGTTCATTTTAATTTTTCTCAAAAAATATTTATTTCTTCATCATTTTCTAATTTTCCCCTCTTTATTTAAGTTCCTCTTAAGTAAAATACACTAGTACCGTTTTTACATCCTCCAAAAAAGAATTTGAGCGTATATTCACTTTGACAATCCGTATATAACGCAGCAAAATATCCCTGTAAGACCCCATAAAGTGTATATATGCTTGATCAGTGATGAAATCTAAGATGATCTGAGCATGTCCGTCAGTCCGTCCCTCCGTCTGTGAAAAACACGATTCAATCCAAACGAAAAAAGCAAGAACCTGGAAATTTGGTATATATGAATTTGAAAAGATAGCATAGGTCAATTTTGTAAATGGGCTGAATCGGGCAAGAGGGAAAAAATTTTCCCTATAAAGTACTAAGCCCACCTCTAAAAAACAACATAATTTTTAAAGTTATTTTTTGTAATGTTGTTAAGCAAGTGAAAGAAGGTCCAACGCGTTAGACTTGGAGCCATAAAATAAAAAAAAAATTATTTTTGAACCCGCCCCCTTTAGTGGGCGTTATTATATGCAAAAATAGTGTAAAAATTTAAGAAATTATTTTACTTAAGCCTACATTCCTTAAAAATTAAATTTTAAGATTTAATCACGAAGCTGAAACGTAACTTGGTACTCCTCTTCTCTACCCCCTCCTCCCACTTTACCCCTAAAATGACCCCATCAAAAAAAAATTTTTTAAATAAATTTTACATTTAATTACCACAACCATTTATTTTTAGAGTTTAATGGCAAAGGTGAAATGTCTCCCTCACCGCCCTTGCCAGAGAGACCCCGCCAAAATACAGTCTTAGTGCCCTTCAAAAAGAATTGGATCCCATAAGGTATATATATTCTTGATCAGTGATGAAGTCTGAGACGATCTAGCAATGCCCATACCATCGTCTGTGGAAAACATGATATTGTCTATTTTCGGACCCCGCCCTCTTCAGTGGACGTTGACGTACGATATTATATAAAGGAACTCTGTCCCACCAAGTTAAACATTTTAAATTCACTTACTAAATATTTGGAGGGTATTTAAGATTCGACCCGGTCGAATATAACGTTTTTACTTGTTTTTTTTTTTGGTAATTGTGATAAACAAATGCTATATTTTTATATCAAAGAAAATCCAAAACGTTAAACTTGGAGCCATAAAATCAAAAATATTAATTTTTGGTCCCCGTCTCCTTTAGTGGGCGTTGACGTAAGATATTGCATGCAAGAATAGTGTAAATATTTGACAAATTGTAATACTTCAACCTACATTCCTTAAAAATAAAACTTTTAAGATTTTATGACAAGGCTGAGACGCTATCTGATCGTCCTCTGCCCTCTACCCACCATTACCGCCTAAATGACTCTATAAAAATTTTTTTTCCACACTTAATCACCTCAAAGGTTTACAATATTAAGTTCTTATGACAACGGGGACATGTCGCCTCTACGTCCCTTCCCCGAGTGGCCCTGTCAAAATAGAGTTTTAAACACAGAACTGTCCTAAAGGAACTCTGGCCCAGAAGGCTAAAGATTTTTAACTTATCTCGGTCCCCTTTTGTTCGCGTTGATATGAAATATTAATACGTAAATTCCTTTTATGTCGATGGAAACGTGTCTCAGTCATGCTTCTCCCAACACATTGTAAGCGAACGTATTAAAATAAATTTTTTTCTTTATTTACTTAAGCCAAATACCACAAAAATTTTAATTTTAATTAAAATAAAAATAGAGTTTTTTTTACTAAATATTTAAAGGGTATTAAAGATTCGGCCCGGTGGAATGTAGTCTTATTTGTTCAATAATTGTTTGGCTTAAAATCTGCAAAATTAAAAAACTTTAACGAAAAAATTTGCAAAATCTTTTGTATCGGTATATAGCACCTACCTTATGCACGTTTTTTCGCTAACTTAATACAACTGAGGTTGAACAAAAAGATAAAATATAAAAATAATTGGGCTTTGAAATAGTTTTATAATTTTTGGAAAAAAAACTAAATTAAATTAGTAGTTGAATTCAAAGGTTTTTTAATAAACATTTTGTGGCATCAAATAAAACTGCCGTAATAGAGAATTGATTACTTGTTTTACAGCGATCTTTTTTTAAAAAGAATATAATAAAAATTTATTGGACCCTCAAATATTTTAGTGTTCCTTTCTGAAAAATGCAATTTTTTAGCAACAAGAACCTGCCCGACTGCATATTTGAGTGCAAAACATAAAAAAATCAAAATCTAAGTAAACAAGAAATGAAATATTTTACACATTTTAAGTTTTATTGCGTCAGCATAAATTCAATTTTTGGTCCTTGGCCTCAAATATATAAAACAAGTCGCTTAAGTGAATCGTACAAGGAGGCTAACAACGAATTTGTAAAATATTTAAAAACATTTCTTTATCAAAAAATTTGCAATTCAAAATGTTTTAAAAAAACATTTTAAAATCTGTGTAATTAGCACTCCTGAGTAGGCGATTTCGCGTAAATGCTGCGCTAGAAAATGAAGTTTTCTTGCTTCCTCATCCGTCCACTTTAGGATTTAACACTTTTTCTTTAAATTAAAAAAGAATTTTGAAATATTTACGGCTGCCTGATACAATTAGGGGCGTAAAAGTGCAGTTCTTTAAACAAACAAGCCAATTTTGAAAAAGGCATTTATCGTGCCTGAACGACCAGCGTTTATGTTCACGCATCTTTCGCCGCTGCGTGTGCACATTTTACTTTGTTTCCGTTTCTGTCAATAAATGACTTAAGCCGCTAAACAAAACATGAGTACAAGAAAAAAAATCAGTGGGCATTTGGATAATTTCTAAATTTTGAAATAAAAATATTTTACAGCAAATTAAAAAAAAAAAAAAATTTAAACCTGCTGAAAGTAAAACTTCTTATGAAATGAACGGAGTTCCGCTATGATAAGTCAGAAATAATGGGACACTACTGAGCCCAAGTGCAGAATTTTGTTGGGTCCTTTGGAAGAATCGTTCTCACTAGAGAACGTACCACTTGTGTTTAATGAAAACAAACTTTTTTCCTTACTTTCATTTACAAATTACCTTTATTATAATTAAAATATTTAATAGCAAATCTATACAATACTAAGTGATACTACTTTTATGAAAACTCTAAAATGAAACTATTAAAACTAAAATTATATATACAAAAGGAGAAAACTGAGCAATCATTTAAATTTGATTAGTATTTCTTAACATTATTTTAGGTATCGGTGGAATCGTCTCCATCCTCGTTGTTCCATGACCAGTTTTCGGCCAGATATTTCCAGCCTTCGGTTACTGCCACACTCCTGCTGTTTTCTCTTATAAAACGAATTGCATGCTGCTGTAGCTCGCCTTCGCGATACAAAGATGCCAGTGTCAATGTGTCCGCTGCATTATCCACCGAGATATTTTTTCGCAGCTCATTTACACAGACTCCCTTCAGGCTCTCCAAGTCGTATTTATCGCTGACAGCCAAAAGATTAGAGGCCAATCTCTCGATTTCCAACACTTCCCCGGTGTACATGAATCGTAGCATTTCGTTACAGGTTTCAGCATCAATATCTTCGATGTAAACTTTATTCGTTTTGGCCTCCTCCATGTCGTGCTCGAACATGGCAGCGAATACCGTGCTGCAGCTGGTCAGTACACATTTATGGGCTAGAAGCTCCTTTCCTGCCACTATTAATTTAACATCAGCAAATTTTTTTGTCCTGAAGAGCTCCATGTAGCCGCTCCTTAAAGCCGGCTCTTGCATCAAACGAAACATTGGCTTATCGTTTTCACCATTCAGGTTAGCAGCAACAAATGCGCAATGGATGATGTACTTTCCGTTGGCCAAGAGGCATGTTTTTGTATTTAGATCCGCAAGTGGTATATCATTGACTGCATTTACATTTTGGTTTAAATAAAACACGGTTTCATGTTCGAATGCCTCGCCCATCGAAAAGTACAAATTTAGATCCCATTGCTTCGCGGCTCTACTTTGAATGCTGAGAGAGCAGCTTCTCCTCGAGCACTGATCACCATTCAGCCACAGCTCCGCAACAAATTTTGAATCATTGCCCAGCATGAATGCAAATATGGTCGACGGCAACGACTCTTTACTCTTCACGGTTGCACAGTTGAAACTTGGAATCATCCACTTGTAGACAAAGGATTTCCCAGTGAATGTACTCTCAGCTTGCGACGAAGGGTCTGTCATTGAAAAATCCATTTTCTATATTTTCTTCAAATAATTGTACTTATTTTTCGGATAAATATGCGTTTTTAATTCTTGCACTTTTAAGCGTGATTGCTGGTAAGATACTGATTTTTAGTTATTACAGCGCTCCTATTTAAGAAGTTTGAAACGGCTTTGATTTTTCTCAACCAATTACTAAGTTAATTACGCACGCCTACAAGTGCATACCTGATCACACATATGCCCCTAGTCATGGAAAAAGGGTTGCTCGAGCGAGGCACGACCGCGTAAAACAAATCAATATTAATTACGGTCGCTGCTTAAACCATAGGATTAGCTGTACTTAGCGGACATTTCACAATTGCCTAAGAGTTAAAAAAACCACCTGCACACTTCTTATGCAGATGCACATGAGGGTACACCGACGCAAACACATGTAACATGAAATTAGATGTGCACTTAAAACGATAATCATATAGTAATTAGCGCAAAATTCCCGCGCGCTTAAAGGATACAAAAAATACCTGCAAAACTCTATAGCAGTTGCATATTTCGAAAGAGGGCAAAAACATGTTCTTTTCTGCCGCAATAATATTAAACTACCTGTTACCTGCTTTGCTCTGTTTTTAATATTTTATTATTTCATTTAAAATACCACTTGTCGTCGAGAAGTAAAAATCTGCACCATTTCTGATATTTATTTTAATGAAATTTCGGAAACAAAATTAAAAATTATTGTCTTCATTATTTCTGAGCTGAATTCTAAAGTTGTATTATTGTGCTCTTATATCTTATGTTCTCTAATTTCATTCCTTAATCTCAAATGTTTAAAGCAGGTATTTAACAAAAGATTTAATTAAACCCTTACATCACTTTCATTGTGAAAACTTAAAATGTGAGAAGAATGTGTAACAGGTAATTCAGTCCTAACAGGAGAAAAGAACATGAAAACAAGTTTCTGCACTCTTTCTGCTTAGGAATCTTTAAATAATTGAAGTCAATTGCTTCAGGTAAAAGTTGAATTATATTTTGAGTAGAAATTTGCATTTGATTTGGTTTTGCGCAGGCGTGCCGTGTACTAGCCAACCTTTTTTCAAAGGCAAAGCTATATGACTGAACAGGTGTACACTTGGATAGGCGCGTAATCACGTTGCTAATTGTTTAGGAAAATCCTTTCGAATTAACATTTTTCATGAAACCAAAAATGTGTTCTAGATCTGCAAAGTTTTTAAATGAAAAACGTTCTACATTTGCAATAACATCAGAAAAATTCAGGTCAGAAACCGAAGGCTGGAAATATCGTGTCGATAACTTTTGTTGGAACAGCGAGAATGCAGACGATTTCGCCGATACCTAAAATAATGTTATTAATTACTATACTTTTTTAGGCTTTGATTTTTTATTTTAAGTAAAAATAATGAGCTTGAGGCTAGTTTTTATAAAATTATAACTTTAAAACTGCTATTTATTTTTTCATATCAATATTTCGATATCTTCTTTAGAATAACAATTGAATTGTAATTATAATTTATTAACAATAACAATATTTTAAAATTATGGAAAGTTAAATATTTTTGTTGTTTTCTTTTTATATAAAAATTAAAATGAATGAAAATATTTCTGTACAAATTAAAAACATTTCAAAATTGAAACTTTTTCCTTTCCTGCCTGCATTATGAAAATCGAACAACTGAAAAATGAGGAAATGAATATAATATTTAATAAAATTTGAACACGTTCTAAATTTTTGGTTTCCTGAAAAATGTTAATTGCATAGGATTTTCCTAAACGATTAGCAACTTAATTACGCACCTGTCCAAGAGTACACTTGTTCAGTCATAAAGCTTTGCCTTTGAAAAAAGGTTTGCCAGTGCACGGCACGCCTGCGCAAAACCAAATAAAATGCAAATTTCTACTTAAAGTATAATTTAAGTGTTACCTGAAACAATTGACTTCAATTGATTGAGCAGATCCATAAGTAGAAAGAGTGCAGAAAGTTGTTTTCATGTTCCTTTCTCCCGTAAGGACTAAATTACCTGTTACACATGCTTTTCACTTTTGAAGTTTTCACAATGAAAGTGAGCTAAGGGTTAAATAAAATCTTTTGTTAAATACCTACTTTAAAAATTTTAAATCACCTTTTTTAATTGCCGTTTAAATTGTACAGTTTTAAATCATTTGTGTGTGATGTGTTAAATCATTTTAATATAAGTTAAGGAATGGAATAATAAAAAATAAGATTAAGAGCACAATAATAAAATTTTCGAACTCAGAAAAAATCTAGTTACAGAGTTTTGAATTTTATTCGAAATTCCATTAAAATAAATATCAAAATGGTGCAGATTTTTAGTTCTCGGCGACAAGAGGTATTTGAAATGAAACAATAAAATATTAAAAACAGAGCAAAGCAGGTCATAAGTAGTTCAATGTTATTGCGGCAGAAAAGAACATGTTTTTGAACTCTTTCGAATTAAGCAAGTGCAGGTATTTTTGTGCATCTGCATAAGCAGTGTTTAGGTGTTTTTTTTTAACTCTTAGGCAATTGTGAAATGTCCGCCAAGAACAGTTAATGGATGAAAATCAAATTATGGTTTAAGAAGCAACCGCAATTAATATTGATTTGTTTTACGCGGTCGTGCCTCGCTCGAGCAACCCTTTTTCCATGACTAGGGGCATATGTGTGATCAGGTATGCACTTGTAGGCGTGCGTAATTAACTTACTAATGGGTTGAGAAAAATCAAAGCCGTTTCAAACTTCTTAAATAGGAGCGCTGTAATAACTAAAAATCAGTATCTTACCAGCAATCACGCTTAAAAGTGCAAGAATTAAAAACGCATATTTATCCGAAAAATAAGTACAATTATTTGAAGAAAATATAGAAAATGGATTTTTCAATGACAGACCCTTCGTCGCAAGCTGAGAGTACATTCACTGGGAAATCCTTTGTCTACAAGTGGATGATTCCAAGTTTCAACTGTGCAACCGTGAAGAGTAAAGAGTCGTTGCCGTCGACCATATTTGCATTCATGCTGGGCAATGATTCAAAATTTGTTGCGGAGCTGTGGCTGAATGGTGATCAGTGCTCGAGGAGAAGCTGCTCTCTCAGCATTCAAAGTAGAGCCGCGAAGCAATGGGATCTAAATTTGTACTTTTCGATGGGCGAGGCATTCGAACATGAAACCGTGTTTTATTTAAACCAAAATGTAAATGCAGTCAATGATATACCACTTGCGGATCTAAATACAAAAACATGCCTCTTGGCCAACGGAAAGTACATCATCCATTGCGCATTTGTTGCTGCTAACCTGAATGGTGAAAACGATAAGCCAATGTTTCGTTTGATGCAAGAGCCGGCTTTAAGGAGCGGCTACATGGAGCTCTTCAGGACAAAAAAATTTGCTGATGTTAAATTAATAGTGGCAGGAAAGGAGCTTCTAGCCCATAAATGTGTACTGACCAGCTGCAGCACGGTATTCGCTGCCATGTTCGAGCACGACATGGAGGAGGCCAAAACGAATAAAGTTTACATCGAAGATATTGATGCTGAAACCTGTAACGAAATGCTACGATTCATGTACACCGGGGAAGTGTTGGAAATCGAGAGATTGGCCTCTAATCTTTTGGCTGTCAGCGATAAATACGACTTGGAGAGCCTGAAGGGAGTCTGTGTAAATGAGCTGCGAAAAAATATCTCGGTGGATAATGCAGCGGACACATTGACACTGGCATCTTTGTATCGCGAAGGCGAGCTACAGCAGCATGCAATTCGTTTTATAAGAGAAAACAGCAGGAGTGTGGCAGTAACCGAAGGCTGGAAATATCTGGCCGAAAACTGGTCATGGAACAACGAGGATGGAGACGATTCCACCGATACCTAAAATAATGTTAAGAAATACTAATCAAATTTAAATGATTGCTCAGTTTTCTCCTTTTGTATATATAATTTTAGTTTTAATAGTTTCATTTTAGAGTTTTCATAAAAGTAGTATCACTTAGTATTGTATAGATTTGCTATTAAATATTTTAATTATAATAAAGGTAATTTGTAAATGAAAGTAAGGAAAAAAGTTTGTTTTCATTAAACACAAGTGGTACGTTCTCTAGTGAGAACGATTCTTCCAAAGGAACCAACAAAATTCTGCACTTGGGCTCAGTAGTGTCCCATTATTTCTGACTTATCATAGCGGAACTCCGTTCATTTCATAAGAAGTTTTACTTTCAGCAGGTTTAAATTTTTTTTTTTTTTTAATTTGCTGTAAAATATTTTTATTTCAAAATTTAGAAATTATCCAAATGCCCACTGATTTTTTTTCTTGTACTCATGTTTTGTTTAGCGGCTTAAGTCATTTATTGACAGAAACGGAAACAAAGTAAAATGTGCACACCCAGCAGCGAGAGATGCGTGTGCATAAACGCTGATAGTTCAGGCACCATAAATGCCTTTTTTAGAATTCCGCTTGTTTGTTTAAAGAACTGCACTTTTACGCTCCTAATTGTATCAACCAGCCGTAAATATTTCAAAATTCTTTTTTAATTTAATAGAAAAAGTGTAAAATCCTAAAGTGGACAGATGAGGAAGCAAGAAAACTTCATTGTCTAGCGCAGCACTTACGTGAAATCGCCTACTTACGAGTGCTAATTACACAGATTTTAAAATGATTTGTTAAAACATTTTGAATTGCAAATTTTTTGATAAAGAAGTGTTTTGAAATTCTTTACTAATTTCTTGTTAGCCTGCTTGTACGATTCACTTACGCGACATGGTTTATATATTTGAGGCCAAAGACCAAAAATTCAAATTATGCTGACGCAATAATACTTAAAATGTGTAGAATATTTCATTTCTTGTCTACTTAGAATTTGAATTTTTAATGCTTCGCACTCAAATATGCAGTCGGGCAGGTTATTGTTGCAAAAAATAGCATTTTTCAGAAAGGAACACTAAAATATTTGAGGGTGCAACATATTTTTATTATAAGTATTCTTGTCAAAAAAAGATCGCTGTAAAACAAGTAATCAGTTCTCTATTACGGCAGTTTTATTTAATGCTACAAAATGTTAATTAAAAAACATTTGGATTCAACCGTATTTTCTATTAACGAAACAAAATGCACAATTTTTTTCTGAGCATGCCCGTCTGTCCGTCCGTCCGTCTGTGGAAATCACGATTCAGTCGAAACGAAAAGAGTCAGACTCTTGAAATTTGGTATAAATATATCTTGAAGGATAGCACAGGCCAAGTTCGGAAATGGGCTAAATCGGGCAAGAGGGAAAAAGTTCCCCTAAGAACAACTAAACCAACCTCTAAAACACAACATAATTTTTAAAGTTTTTTTGTAATTGTGTTAAGAAAATTTTATATTTTTATGTCAAAGAAGGCCCAACACGTTAAACTTGGTGCCATAAACTCAGAAATAACCCCTTTAGTGGGCATTGACGTAAGCTATTGTATTCAAAAAATAGTTGGTATTACTTAAGCCTACATTCGTTTAAAATAAAATTTTTAACAATTTACGACGAAAATAAAATATTCTCTGGCCTTCCCCTGACCTACCGCTCCGCCACTTTTGGCCCTATAAGACCATATAAAAATAATTTTTTTCTACACTTAATTACCCCAAAAATGTAGTTCTTAAGTTTTTACGACAAAGTTGGGATGTCTCCCCCACGGCCCTTCCTAGAGTGACCTTGTCCAAATTGGGCGCAGAAATGTCCTGAAAATAACGCGAATTGCCGATGGAAAGGGGTCTCATTCACGCTGCTCCTATTTGTAGCGTACTTAAGATTCGACCAGGTTGGATATAACGTTCTTAATTACTTTTTTTGAACTTCTGATGTGTACTTTTTGGCATGTGCTTGAGTTCGCTAAACGATTCGTTTTTTATATCCTCAAACATCCGCAAATGCCGCCCGCTTTTGAGTCTCTGCAATCGTGGGGACAGGCAAAAGTCGCAAATATAATGAATACGTTGGCTGAGGCATGATTACAGTGTTGTTTTGGCCAAAAACGACAATTCCCTTTTTCTTCTCCAATAGTGGACTCGACGTGTTTCTAACAACAATTTTCTTCAGTTTCCCAATATTTAATCGGATGTTGATGTGCTGGAACATCGACCCGCATTGAAAAACTTGAAGCCCTAGTAAATATTGTTCTGACTCAAAATCATCGCCGAGATCAGATGCCGTATTCAATCAGATTTGTCTTTCCGCGACATTTTCCTCTCCCCAAGATCGAATAGAACCACGAACGGACGGCGTTTTGCGACGATTGAGGAAATTAAAAATGAATCGTTCATAGAAATACAGATCATATCAAACAGTGCATATGTGATGTGCTTCGAAGATTGGAAAAAATGCTGACACAAGAGTTTAATATCTGAATGGGACATTATCGACATTGATTTTAAGTACAGACCTCGTATGTGTTATTAACTTTTTACCGTTTTTTAAATAGTGTTTATTATACTGTAGATTAGTTTAGGTTGTGCAGGCTGCCAGTTTTGATTAACAAATGCAGCCCACTTGGGTCCTATTAGTTCCCATTGTGCGACCTGAAGGCGACATAAACACACAAGGTCTTTGGCGGCAATAGATCCCACGACCTCTTTACTAATAGGCTAGCACCACTACCAATCAGCCACAGTGTCACCCTATTATACTGTAACTATATAGTTTTTTTTCTAACCAATAACAAAACAAAAATTCAACATTTTATTAAAAAATGTTTTTTTAATTCTTTATTAAATTTTAATTCTCTAAACGATTACAATGTGGTGCTAAACATATTTTCGTTACATATGTAAGGTACCGTCTAATCTATGCGTTGTTTTCTAGTTGTTCTTTACAATTCTCAGTTGCTTTGTAAACATTTTTATACAAGAGTCTAAATTTCTGAAGCATTCATTTGGTCTGCTTTTTAGCATCAAATATCTTTTTTAAGAAACATTATGTTGTCGCATCATTTTTCTGCACGATATGTATCGCCCTATTGCTATTCTTAGATAGTTGGTCAGCTAAAATAAAATTACACATTTAACTAAATCATACAAAAAAAAAAAAAAAGAGCTCGTGTTTTGGTATCACGACTCCATTAAAGAACTAATTTTTAGATTACAAAACACACAACTGGAAATTCAAAAAAGGAAAAGTTTCTCAATGCAATATGTAGTCCGATGTTCTTGGAAAGAAAGAAAAAAAGTCTTATTACATAATGTGGGTGATCTTTTTTGTAAAAGTTTCACAGTTCTAAGCAAAACAGTTGCTGTTTAATTTCATATTTTGCTGTTTGAACAACGAAAAAGTTGCACTTCCTATAAATCAATAAATTTTTGAAAACCGTTTGATCTCAGGCGCCTTGGAACACAATATTAAGCAACTAAAATAATAAAACACGAAAATTAAACTTGTCTGTCTTTTTCTCTTCTTCTGCTTTTAAATATGGCTCATTTGTTTGGCTGGGCGATGTACATGTTTGTCCACTTCCTGACAATCATTCGCCGAGAACAGGAATAAATTGATTGCTTCAACAAGATGCATACATTCGTTTTCAGCAAAGTTTTTAAATGCCCACTCATGCTTGTTAACAAGATTAGTAGCCGTTGATCAGTTTCACATTATGAGAGCCCGGCTTAAAGAGAAGATGAGAGGGAATATCACTTAAGTGTAGCTTGTTGTAAACACACAGTACCACCTGTTGTGTCGAGTTATTAAAACAAATGTCAGGTCATGTCCTTGTCTGATGAACTTTAATAAATAATTTTCTTTTTTGCAATAATTTTAAGATTTAAGCAAAATAAAAAGAGCTTTGAAGAATAGTTTATGTGCTAGAAATATAGAAATTGTGCTATTCAGCCAGCTGAATAATGCTGCTAATAACAAAACATTCAGGGAAGTTTAGAAAGTCACATTGAATTTGTAGCTTTTCGTGCTTTTCAATGCAACTGAGTTAAATAAATTGGCACAGTTAGCCCAAAATATTATTTGGGGACAAACACACAGTCCAGGCTGATGATATATTTTTTTATCTTGGACCAGCATTCAGGGGATGACCCCTATATGTAATGCATTGCGCCGGAACTGAAAACGAGGGGATAGTATTGAAGGGACAGATTAGTAAAGATGAGAAGACAGACAGTTTTTTTTGTAGCTATTTCAACCTTTTTTACTTCATCGGTTAATTTTTACTACAGGGATTACGATGGTGGGTGCTGTTACTCTGCTTTTTTAGTACATGATAGTGTCAGTCGCTGCCAATTATGTTCAGTGACCAGTGACTATGCCTTCATCATTGAAACAATCTGGCAATAACTAACACAACCACGCACTAATGCTGATCAGAAGAATTCAACACAATATTTCATGACTCAGCGCGGGCTCGAACTCAGGACCTTCCGCTTCATAGTCCCGTATTCTACTACTTCAGCCAACTGCACCCACATTTTTTGACAACTAATTACTTGTATGATCTATTAGTTTAATTCTGTTCTTTGCATTTTTTGAAATGGTGACTTCCATGGTTTCGTAGCAAAAAAAATTGCGTAAGAACTTGAGAACTATTAAATAAAAATAAAATCCAAGGCAATTATAATCCTGTTCTCACTGCTAAAATTCCTCGCAAATTGTATCCAAATTTCCATATTTTCACAACATTCCCATAATTAAATACAAATAAGCCAAAAACATAACAAACAAATATTTAAAAAAACAGCAAAAATTTCGCAAATAAAAAAAAAAAATTTTAAATCATATGCGCCAACAAGTCTTAAAGCATAAAACCATCAACAATTTTGGAAAATAAAGCAAAAAGGTTACCCAGTGCTTGTAATAAGCATCTTCCGAGCCACTATTCACTTATTTATTATTGCCGCTGCTACTTATTGCCCCAGTACCCCCTGCAACCAGATAATTATAGTGTGTTGTTTTTCAAACTTTTGAATTTGCAATAGGAATTGGAAGTTTGGCCACAAAATACTTATTTATGGTGGAAAAACAAACATGAGATTATAAATTTTTGCGTTTGATATTTCCACATTATTATTTGATCTTAGCAGCAGTCAGTAGTCAGCAGTCGGTTACCAGGAGTCCTAAAACAAAATATTGAAAAATTTCTTAAACAAGCTGAAGAAGCGTGTGCTTCAAGTGTTCCACGTTCTACTACAAATTGCAACGTGATTTTTATATTTTGTAGGAAGCATTTATTTATTTATTAATTTCGATACGATTGAATATATTTGTAGCAGAGCAACAAAATAATGGAAATAAAAGAAGAGTTTTATAGCTGGTAGGAGATTGCCAACGATATACTATACAATATATTCGTATGCATTACATGTACAGTGGGCCAGAATGCAAAACAAAATTGATGAATAGTGTGGGTGTTAAGTAAAATGTGAATTCAGCTGGCTGAATAGGCATTTTGGGTGCTTTTATTAAAAAAATAATAATAGACGCTTGTTTTCAAATATGTGTTATATATAAATATATATAAAGGAATTAAAGTTTAACTTCAAAGGGCTGAAAGGATTATATTAATATCTGTCAAATTTTATATTACCAAATCGTAGTATATAGCACTTATCCAAATTCCTCCAGCTGAATAGTTAAATTCAACACTTCTGTTTTCATAAGTACAGCAATTTGTGCAAACTAAGGCAGCTCTAAAAATATTTATCTTGCAAATACAAATATTTTTTCGAATTCAGCTGGCTGAATAGCACTTAGAACCATCCTAAGCTAATTTAAGCATATCTGTTTTCATAATTACAGTTATTTGTGCAAACTTAGGCAGCTGAATATTAATTGAAACTATCGAAAGGTACTCTAAACATATTTATCTTGCAAAGTACGAATATATTTTCGAATTCAGCTAGCTGAATAGCACTTAACACCATCCTAAGTTAATTTAAGCATATCTGTTTTTATAAATACAGATATTTGTGCCAAATTAGGCAGCTGAATATCATTTGAAAGTATCGCTAGTTACTCTAAACATTTATCTTGCAAGGTACAAATATTTTTTCGAATTCAGCTAGCTGAATAGCACTTAGAACCATCCTAAGTTAATTAAAGCATATCTGTTTTCATAATTACAGTTATTTGTGCAAACTTAGGCAGCTGAATATTAATTGAAACTATCGAAAGGTACTCTAAACATATTTATCTTGCAAAGTACGAATATATTTTCGAATTCAGCTAGCTGAATAGCACTTAACACCATCCTAAGTTAACTTAAGCATATCTGTTTTTATAAGTACAGCTATTTGTGCCAAATTAGGCAGCTGAATATCATTTGAAAGTATCGCAAGATACTCTAAATATTTATCTTGTAAAGTACAAATACTTTTTCGAATTCAGCTAGCTGAATAGCACTTAAAACCATCTTAAGCTAATTTAGACATATCTATTTTCATAAATACAGCTACATGCTCAAATTCAACCTGCTGAATAGCATTTAGGAGTTCCATAAACTAAACCAAACATGTCTATTTCTATAAGTACACTTAATTGTTCAAATTCAGCTAGCTGAATAGAACTTAGAACTATATTAAGCTAATTTAAGCATGACTATTGTAAAAAATAGAAATGTTTTTTACGAATTCAGCAAGCTGAATAGCCCCTGGAATCGTGGTAAGCCAATTTGTCATAAACGAATCTATATTTTCATACGTGCAGCTATTTGTCCAAATTCAGCCAGCTGAATGGCACTTTGAACTGCCGTAAGCTAATTTGAACTTATCTGTTTCCATAAGTACAGCTACTGCTTCAAATTTAGGTGACTGTAGAAACGCCTATTTAAAGAAGTAACGAGTTTATATAGTTTGTATGAATAAAAGTTGGTCCATATCTTTCAAACTTATTGTTTTATGTACATAATTGCTCACCTCTATTGTAAATATATTTTAAAATAAATTTATTTGTTGGTGGTCTAGCAATGTCTATATGCATTTCATTGGAGCTTTACCAAATCATCAGTAGACTTTAACCACAGTTTTTGTGGTTAAAGTCTTCTAATGATTTGGTAAAGCACCAATGAAATTCATATAGATATTGCTTGACCACCAACAAATAAATTTCATTTTAAAATAGAATTGTGACAATATGTCAAATAAAAATTTTATAACAGTAAATATATTTTGAATTTTTCGTACCGTAAACAGGTGGACTAGTCAAATAAACTTTATAATAAATATATCTATTAAAAAAAATTAAAATGAACTTAAATATTAAATTTTGGACCGGTAAATTTAAAACCCTTACAGGCGTCATAAAAAAAATTAAATTATTATTTTTGTAATTAAAGAATATAAGTGAATAAATGTTTGTTCATACTGAATTAAAAATATAAGGTTAAATGGATACGTGATTTCTACACTATTCAGCAAGCGTAATGAAACTTTTGGAACAGAAAAATCCGGAATCTGATGTGTACAGCTAGCTAAATCTTTCTTCCTGCTGAATTTACATAAAAGAAGAAGATAAAGAGTCACATTTTTCAATTCAGCTAGCTGAATAGGGCTAATTTGTGTTTTTTGGTACATGCAAGTTTGCAATATATTATATATGTATATGTAGACAGCTGAATAGATTTTTTCAAGCTGAATTTATATTATAGTATTATGCAACGTAAATGGATAATTTTTTCATTCAATTCAGCTAGCTGAATAAGGAAAACATATAACAACATATAATAAGGAAATACCACATGTTATATGACGTTTGTCTAATATAATAACTAAATACATAGATGAATTATGCTTTTAAAAATTAATCAGAGAAACATGAGCCCACTGTAATCTCTTAGCTACCAAACACTTATTAAGCGTAGAAAAAGCAGTTAGAAATTAGATTTTATGTGTTTCCATACAAGTCTTGTCAAAATAATGGAAGAAACAAAAAATGAAACGCTAGTATTTATTAAAGCCAAACGTACAGGCCAGTTTAATGACACCATGAATGACTGGCTGTCTGACTGACTGAATAAATGAATGAATGGATGGATAAATTCATGAAGCAAGCAGCAGCAGCATTGAGATTTACAAATAACAATATCGTAAGCACGTTGTCTGCTTGAGATGAATGCACTACTTCCAAACTGTCGTTGGCTACTTACAAATCACAATAAGAAGACAACCAAGAGAAGAGATTGTTAGAAGGAAAAATAATACAAAATAAATTGATTTGTTTGAAAAGCCCACCTCGACTGGAGTGCAAACTTTTTTTTCTTTTGTTTTTGTTATTGGCCCGTACATATTTGCTTTTGTAAAAAAGATTTTATCTCACGCTATATTGCAAAATTGTTTTGAACCCATTGCTGATGACCTTTAAGGAACTTAATTGAAGCTTTTCCATATTCTTGGCCCATTTGATTAAATAATTTAGAAATCATATTTGCTATGAAATCAGAAAAATCTAAGCTAAAGCTTAGGAAGCCAGTATGAATGAAGCTCAGAATGCAAGCAGCTTCTGTTGGTTCTTGTGCTTTATTTTTTTTTTTATTATTATTATTATTTTTTTGGAGGCACGATTACATCAAACATATGAAATTGATTTGTATCGCTCTATTTAATAGATCAATACTTTCGTTGTTTTTGTTTTTCAGAACATAATAAATCTGAAACTATTTAATAAATCTGCTACTTAATCGCTGTACGAGTACGTTGTTGAGACTGGAAGTTTGTATGTGAGCTACTGCTGTTCGTGCACTTGTTGCCAGTAGTTACAGCAACAACAAATCTAATAGTTTTGGTTCAATGTTTTTTTATTGCATTTTATTTGTACATAAATTCAAAACTTTATATTTATAAAACCCACAACAACAAGAACAACAATTCAAATTCATGGGAATTACATACGTGCCAAAGTTGTTGATTGGCATTGATGGTTTTTCATCTATTGATACCCAGAGCACACAAAGTAAAGCAGTCATCAAACTACTCATCCATCAGACATACATTCTCATATGTTACGTGACTATAAAATTAAATCCATTATATTCAGCATGCATGAATGCCAAAATTATGTACATATTTCAATATAAATTGTATTAGAATTAGACGTATTCGTTTGGTTAAATTAAAACAGTCGAAAATTAAATCAGGCAACTTAAGAAGACAGACATGGAAGTCAATAGTGAACAAATGGAAAAATTTATTATAC
This sequence comes from Linnaemya tessellans, assembly GCA_951800035.1. NCBI lineage: Eukaryota > Metazoa > Arthropoda > Insecta > Diptera > Tachinidae > Linnaemya > Linnaemya tessellans. The sequence continues at coordinate 28,079,254 of OX637534.1, forward strand.
AGAAATTATAGATGGCCTTTAAAGGGTTAACAGTGGCTGGTATTGCCACTAAGTAGTAAAAATCGAATTATAAAAAAGTCTCTATTGGTTATTATTTTAAACGTTTTAAAATCGTTTATTCGATATATTGTCTCAATTAAATTAGTGCTTTTTATACTTTTATGTATAAAAAAAATTTCAATTTCCCATCCCTGGGAGCAAAATTTTAATTTTTGTATTCTTTTTATACCAATGCTATTTTCCATTACTTATAAAGCAGTTTTATTTACAAAAATCTTAATATAAGCACCCATTTTTGTCACTTTCATATTCTACAATATATTGCATGTACCAAAAAAAATTTCAGTTTGCCAGCTCTGGAATTAAAATTTAATTTATAATTTTTTTTTTTGCTTTTTTATAAATGCGACTCTTCATGAGGTATAAAGTAGTTTTATTGAAAAAAAATTTAAAATTTTTAACCATTTTGGTTACTTTTATGTATAAAAAATTTCAATTTCCCACCCCTGGAAGTGAAATTTTAATTTTAAAAATTTTTTATCAATGCAAATCTTCATAAAGTATAAAGAGGTTTGTAAAAGAAAAACTTAAACTTTTTAACAATTTTAGTTACTATAAAATACGGAATGGCCCGAAAAAAATTTTTATTTCCCATCCCTAGAAAAAATTTTAGTTTTTTTAGTTTTTAATAGACCATTGAGGCTTCCCAAAGCACGAAACAGGTTTAATTTACAAACATTAAAAAATATCATTGGTTTTTGCGCCGAGAAATATGTGTAAGCTTGACAGCTCTGGAACCGTACATCGGATCTTTCTGAATTTCAATACCACTCTATTTAAGTTCATTTCCAATCGGTCCAAGAACGAAGTCTCTAGGTCTTCTGGAGGCTTGGGGAAACCGATTTCACGTACAGACGGACGGACAGACGGACATCGCTCAATCGACATCGCTATTCATAAGGATCCAGGGGTCCTATATTGATATCGAAGAAATTACGCACGGAATGACAAACCTATATATTTTATACCCTTCACTTTTTTGTGAAGGTTATAAAAAAGTCATCGTTTATTTAATTTAATTGAGACAAGACAATATGTCGAGAGGTTTTGTTATTTTGGAATTAGGTCAATGCCTGAAGCAGTTCTGATTTGCAATTTTTGGCATGTTCTTGAGCTCTCGCAGCGATTCACTGTTTCTTTTATAAAAAAATCACTACTATTTCTAACTATCAGCCACAGCGGCCCCTATATTATTTTCTAAATCGTCACGAACCGCCGACTTTTCGTGGGCCTGTTATAATTATGACGTTGTTTTTGGGCAAAATATTATGAATATGAGACAATTTTGTGAATCAAAACTTTACAAGCAACTTCGCTGCCACATCAATTCCTGCAAGAAGTCCGAACATTCTCAAGAAATTTCCATTATGGAGATCTTCAATTTATTCTAAGTGCCTTGTAAACGGCATCCCTGTTTTTATGAATGATTTAATAATCGCTATTATTCGTTGTAAAATATTGTTCGGTACGAAATTTCTTCATCGTACCGTTTTAATAGACGTCATTACATATTTTGTACTCTTAAATTGCCTCCGAAAAGTTTGCCGCCTTAGGCGGGCCTAGGCCTAAATCCGTCACTGTTGACTAATAACATCTCCAGACCATTATGTGCACCAAACATCTACTTTCTTCGTATAAAAGTGCTTCCCCGCAATTGTTTTTCGGTTTTCCGAGCAGCATTTGCGACAATTTGCCTCTTTATTTTTAGTTTTATTCATTCCCACCTCCATCAAATGAAAAAGCAGCTTCATTGCTAAAGAAAATTTTGGTCAAGAAATCAAAATGCACACCCTGTTGTTTTAGCAACCAAGCAGCACATCTACGGCGTGGTAAATTGTCCGGCGGTTGTAATGTTGGCGGTTGCTCTATTTGGACTTCATGTGAAAGAATGTGAATATGGCAAATACGCTAGTATTTTCTGTGCAATGATGCACAGACCTGACCAGATGTACAGTGTTTAACGCTTTTTTCAGGTGGGCGGTTTTTAAACAACAAAATGTACAGGGTGGCGCAGAATGACCTATATGGTTTGAATTCTTTATAACTTTTTTAATTATTATTTTTCTTTATGGTTTTTTTTTGAATTTTGTGAAGAAGACTTGGGGAATCAATTATGAATCATCGCAAGATCGAACAACGTACAAAAATATTCGAATTTTATTTATCAAACCAACAGTCTATCGTCATTTTAATGTGCGCATTGCACTCACAGCCTCAGCAATAAACCATTTGATTGGAAATTTTCGTCAACTGTAAGAACTCTTCCTGGTGTCGGAAGAACACCTACCGTGAACACTAGTCAAAATATTGAACGTGTGCAGCATAGTCCATCAACTTCAACAAGGAGGCGTTCGACACAACTTGGACTATCACGGCGGTCGCTACAGAGAGCACGTTTGCGCAAAGCAGAAAATGGACATCATTTACAGGATATCATTTAAAAATAAAAAAAAATTAAAATAATAATATATAATTATAACAATCGCATAAATAAAAAAATCAATGAGTGTTTGAACTCACGGGCGATGTGTTAACACCTTTTTGTTTATTTATTTTATATTAAACCCACAAAAAACAAAGAGAATGCAAAGCAACAGACAAATGTACATACATTGTTATGTTTGTACATAAGCTATATACGTTGCTGTCCTGCTATCTCATTTTTATATATGTACGTATAACCACGTCACTATTCTCTTTGCTATGCATAAGACAAAGCCGAAGATCAACTTAAAACACTTTTTTAATATTACTCCAAATTAATACTCCGAATTAAAACACTTAAATCTCCGCTCGCCGATATCGGATCGCCTTAATTTTTGGCCTTAACTCTTTGTCGAAACCCGCACTAGCGTTTTAATCCAAAAATTAATAAAATCGGCTATGAATTTCCGGAGAAAATCGCGTGGGAAAATTATATGAAAATCGCCCAATAATCACTTTCAATACCGACTGCCAAGCAACGAACAAACAAACTCTTACACTTACACTTGCGTATGTATTGAAACTGAAAGTTTACTGCCCTAGAGGCGCGCGTATAGATGTTAACACATCAAAAAGTTATAAACCATTTAAATCATATAGCTCATTCTGCGCCACCCTGTATGGCCCCTTAGTTAAGAAGACATGAGTATGAGATTTGTCTGAGGCTTCACTAGAGTTCGGTTGTGCCAATTGTTTTCGGCCTACATACAAGATGAAGGCAAATCATTGTGTGATTAAAAAGGACACACAGTATCCTCAATCTCCATCGTTTGTCAAATTTCTTGACAAAGTAAAAAAGAATAAATAAAACAAGTAATAACGTTATATTCGATCGGATCGATCCTTAAATACCCTCCAAATATTTATTAAATAAAAACTCTGTTTTGTCGGAGTCACTCCGGAGTCGTGGAGAAGACATCTCACATTTGCCATTAAATACTAAAACCTCAATTTTTGAATTTTTTTGCTAGGGTCATTTATGGGGCAAAGGTGGGGGAAGGTAGAGCAGAGGTAGATCGGAAAACATTTCAGCTTCGTTATAAAAGCTTTAAAATCAAATTTTTAAGGAATGTAGGCTTAAATTATACAATTTGTTAAATTTGTACACTATTTTTCCATGTTATATGTTACTAGTGTACATTGACACTAAAGGGAGCGAAAAAGGGTTTGCCTGATTTAACGCGTTTGACCTTCTTTGACATAAAAATATATCATTTGCTTAACAGAATTACAAAAAAAAGCTTTAAAAATTATGTTGTATTTTAGAGGTTGGTTTAGTTCTTCTTAGGGGAACTTTTTTCCCTGTGGCCCGATTCAGCCCATTTACGAACTTGACCTCTGCTATCCTTTAAAATGTATTTATACCAAATTTCATTTGTACTGAATCGTAACCGTCCACAGACGGGCCGACGGACATCGCTAAATCGATTTGGCGAAGTCATTCTTGTGAATTAACGCCTCTGGATTATTTTCTCTGGGGCCATTTAAAAGGCCGGGGGGGTTTATACGTGAAAAAACCACAAACAGCTAATGCTCTGAAACATAAAAATTGGCGCTGCATTGACGAAATAACCGAAGCAAAATGTGGTTCAAAATTTTTTGACAACATCGGGCATCTGCCAACGTGCTAGACGTGGACATTTGCCCGACATCGTATTCCATCATTAATTCCCATATTTCTATTTCACACTGGTATTAATAAAACTGAATTTGTCGAACAGAAATGTGTTTTTAAGTCAAGTTACTTCCTAATCTCAAATTTGCCCACCCCTTAGTAGTCGGGATCATAACCGGATGGTGCTGCTAGAACTAAAGGGTTGTTATTTTACTAAAACCAGCTTTGAGAAAATAATCCCTACTCATGCGGAGTAACTGTAAAAAGAAAGAGATAGTGTTGTCAGTGTGAAGAAATATGAGAGATTTTTATACCCTACAAAAAAGAATTGGAGGGTATATTCACTTTGTCATTCCGTTTGTAACGCAGCGAAATATCCATCTAATACCCCATAAAGTATATATATTCTTGATCAGTGATGAAATCTAAGACGATCTGAGCATATCCGTCCGTCCGTCTGTGGAAATCACCATTCAGTCCAAACGAAAAGAGCTAGACTGTTGAAATTTAGTATAAATGTATTTTGAAAGATAGCACAAGTTAAGTTCGGAGATGGGCTGAATCGGGCAAGAGGGAAAAGAGTTCCCCTAAGAAGAACTAAACTAACCTCTAAAAAGCTAAACTTTAAAGTTTTTTTTTTTTGTAATTTTGTTAAGCAAATGATACATTTTTAAGTCAAAATAGGTTCAACGCGTTAAACTTGGAGCCATAAAATAAAATAATTTTTGGACCCCGCCCCCTTTAGTGGGCGTTATTATATGTAAAAATAGTGTAAACATTTAACAAATTGTTTTACTTAAGCCTACATTCCTTAAAAATAATCTTTTTAAGCTTTAATGACGAAGCTGTGACCTACACCCTCCTCCCCCTTTGCCCCCTAAATGACCCTACCAAAAAAAATTTTTTTCTTTTAATATTATATATAATTATCCCAAACATTTATTTTTAGGGTTTTATGATAAAGGTGAAATGTCTCCCTCACAGGCCTTGTCAGAGCGACCCCGACAAAATACAGTTTTAATACCCTCCAAAGAGAACTGGACCCCATAAAGTATATATATTCTTGATCAGTGATAAAATTTAAGACGGTCTAGCAATGCCCATACGTTCGTCTGTGGAAAACATGATATTGTTTATTTCTGAGCCCCGCCCCCTTTAGTGGGCGTTTACGTACGATATTATATAAAAGAACTCTGTCCCACCAAGTAAATAATTTTAAACTTACTTGCTATATATTTGGAGCGTAGCTATTTAAGATTCGACCCGGTCGAATATAACGCTTTTACCTGTTTTACTTAAGATTTTTAAAATTTCCGTCGAATATTTGGTACAATACCGATGAAAATTAGTACTGTAAGGCAGAGCTGTTAAATTTGGATTACGATTAGTAATCAATTATATTAAATTTTGAAAAGAATGGTATTGATTACATAATTCTCTTTTTAAAAATTCCTGATTATTAATTAATTATGATTACAAATAATCCAAAAATAATTAACTTTAGTTAGGATTACGAGAAAATAATTAAAAATGATCAAAAGTAATCAAAAAAATAATTGACTACTTTCAAGGATTATTTTTGATTATTTTCGATTCTTTTTTAAAAATTTAGAATGTATATCATTTTATTTTGAAAAATTTGCATTTAAAACAAAAAAAAATTAATGACAAGGATACGTCAAAATATGTGATCATTTTACTTGTATTGGAGACGGACCTTCAATTTGGAACTGCGTTGATTTTGTGGGGTTGTTTTATAAGTGATAACCAAAAAAAAAATAAATTATATATCATAATAGTCATTTTTAACCAAAAAAAAATTTTGGGCACTATCATGTACTAAAAGCAGAGTAACAGCACCCACCTTCGTCGGCCCTGTAGCAAAAATTAGCCGGCGCAGTAAAAGGTTGAAATAGCTACAAAAAAACTGTCTATCTTCTCATCTTTCCTAATCTGTCCCCTCAATACTATCCCTTCGTTTTCAGTTCCGGCGCAATGCATTGCATATATAGGGGTCATCCCCTGAGTGCTGGTCCAAGATAAAAAAAAATAAATGAAAATAAAAAAAATGGTTATTTTTAACCAAAATATTTTTCTGGTTGACATAATGGTTGTTTATAACCAAAATTCTATCTTTCTCAATGTAATTGGTTACGGTAATCAATATAATATAAATGCGACCATAATGGTTAAAAATTAGCAAATGCATATAAAGGGCATTTTTGGGTAACCTTTTTGCTCCGAAATAAAAACACAACAGTTATTTTTGGTCCCTGGTTTATACAAATAGAGTACAAACCCCTGAACCCGTGATAAATAAGAAGAATGCAGAATCCTGAAGAATGCAAACATATAGATTACTGCGTGTGGAATCAGACCCACTGTCTTCAAATTCTTAGCCCACTGCAGCCGAAAGCACCTGTATATTAATTGTTCTAGAAATATCTGGTTAGGGTTCAACATTTCCGAAAATGAAAAAATTCTGCTATGTGGAGTAAAGCAGGCATTAAACTAGAGCGATCTCGATGAAGATGCCGGCTCCCTCCCAAAGTTGTTTGCCATCCACCTGATGAAATTTCGCATTCAGCTTTTTTTTTTTTGTTAACATATTATTAATGCTACACCTAACAAGCCAACAATCTCCAAAATAATGATTGATAGACATGCATGTGCATGTACAAGCGGAGAGAAAATCTAAAAGCAATTTGTAAATCATACATTCGTACAAAACTGTGTAATGAATTGGGAAGCAACTCATACTACGAGTACTACTGTTAGTATGGCCCACCAAACAGTCCACTAATCACTGACTGCAGCCCCAGACCAACCAAAAATTATAGTAAAGCAAATAAATAATTCATACTCATACTCGCAATGTACTCGTAGTATGTGTACGATGTATGATTTTCCAAGCAAATAAACAGCGCAGAGTGCAGAAAATCAAGAAACAAAAATTATGAAATCATGATTTCAATGAAAATTGATTTCACATGATTTAACGATCGATATTTTTTAAGGCAAAAACAAAAAAAAATTTGCTAGAAATTTATACATAAATTCAGTTGGTTTGGCAAATTATTTTCTAATGTCATGGTGGTCAATTGAGTTGAATTGAATAATGACCGTTAGAGTTTAAGCTTGGCAAGTAAACAAATATATAATCACATCGTTAGTTATGACTAGAATAATATTGCATGAAACCGAAGGAGCCTCTTGTAGCATACAGCAGTTGATGATGATGGCGCTTCTTCGCTGCTGCGAAAGCAAAATAGAAAAGCGTGAAACACGTAGAGCTGGAATAGGTGATTTGTGGTTTACTTTCTTGAGCAAACAACCTTTAATATGAAGCATTTTTCTACAAAAAGTTTTAAGTATGAAAAGTTTTTCTTAATGAATTCATTTATAGAGCATGTGAATAAGACAACAGCGAGGGATGATTAAAAAGTATGGGGACTTTAAGCCTAATTCATAGAAAATATGTTGTGCTTATAAACTTCTCATTTGACAAGCTTCTATACAAAATTTGTAAAATAAGGGCCATTATTACAACTTAACGATAAAGTTACCAATAGTTAACCTTAACATTAGCTAACGTGAACGATAAAGTGACCTTTAAAGTTTTTCCATTATTACAACCGTCACATAAAATAAAAAATTTAATTTATATATTGTGGCAACATTGTGGTGGATACCGACTACTATTAGTGATTTTAAAAAAGGGTAGTGGCAACGATTTAGTTTTGTTTATTTCTTAAATTGAAAACGTTATTATGTTTTCTGTGTGTTAAATTATTTTGCTACTTGTGTTAAGTGCTTTTGTTGTTTGCGTAAATTGTGCTATTGAAAATAATGGCGAAACTAAATAATACGACTGAATCGGAAAGAAAGAATGTTCTAAATTATTTAAATAAAATAAACGTTGTCTATTGTCCATTTTTAGGTTGAAAAGTTAGAATTATTTAATTTTACATAAAAATGTTGTTAAAGTTACCATATTTTCAGAAGAAAATATGGCAGCTTCATTTGCTTAAAGTTAACTTTGAAAGTTATCATGAGGATAAACCTCTTGTTAGCTTATCAGTTACCATTAAGGTTAATTTTAACCTGTAATAATCAAATATAATTTATCTGCCAGATAGAATCCTATTGTTAACTATTTGTAAGTTGTAATAATGGCCTTAAAAGGTTTATACACATAAAACATTTTTTGATAAAAGCCAAACATATTTTGTGGTACACTTTTAATAATCTTAACGTTCATCAATTTTGATGAAATAAATATGATTTAAAAGGTATTTTTGTGCAGATATGCGCAATTTTTTTTTTTTAAGAGTAGGACCAGCACTCAGGGGATGACCCCTACATATGCAATGCATTGGGCCGGAACTGAAAACGAGGGGATAGTATTGAAGGGACAGATTAGGAAAGATGAGAAGATAGTTTGTTTTGTATTTATAAATCATTGACTTAAAAATATTTTTTAAAGTGCATAAATTTCGGGTTGCTATTTTATTGTTATTTTATAAATAAATAATTTATGAATAAATAATATAAAATTAAGGAAAATTTTAAGTAAAATTAAAATCTAAAATTCACTTATACATTTTTTGTGAACACATTTAAATTGTATGTTACTCACCACCTCTAATTCCAGCAAACTGTAAGGAAATTGAAGAAAAACAAAAAATTAGTTAAAATGAATTAGGCGCTACTATAAAGATATTTCTAAAGTATACTTTAAAGCATGTGTTATGAGAAGATCTAAGAAAAAGATGCTGGACTATTTGCTATCTTATAATTCTTGTGTTTAAAGCGGAAGTTCTTATTAGTTTCATGTTAATAAAGTATCTAATATATTTATGCGAGCATTTAACAATTAAGAATGTTATATTCGACATGGTCGAATCTTTAATACTTTCCAAAAATTTGCTAAATAATTTAAAAATGTTTAACCTGCTGAGTCAGAGTTTCTTTAAGATAATTCTGTGCCCAATTTTATAACTCTATTTCAAGATGGCCACTCCGGGAAGGGCCGTGGAGGAGACATCTCACTTTTGTCGCCTTAAGTTAAGAAGTAATTTTTTTAACTGTAAAAAATTTTTTTGTTTATAAAAATACGAAAAATACTTTATAAATTATTTTCTTTTTTAGAGGTTGGTTTAGTTCTTCTTAGGGGAACTTTTTTTCCTCTTGTCCGATGCAGCCCATTTACGAAATTGATCTGTACTATTCTCCAAAACTTGTCTATTTCAAGTTTCAAGGGCTTGGCGCTTTTCGTTTGAACATGAATAGTGATTTCCACAGACGGACTAACATGGCTAGATTGGCTTAGATTTCATCACTGCGTTACACATGGAACAACAAAGTAAATATATACTCTCCAATTCTTTTTTGGAGCGTATAAAAATACATTTAAATTTTATGCAAATTAAACAAACAACTACAAATGGTACCCATACAAATTATAAAATTTTTACTTTTTTGTTTGTTATTGTCTTGAATGAAAGAGAACTAACAATAAACACGTTCTTTTTGGTAAAAAAAAATTATATAAATAGTAGGTGAAATACAAATAACGCAGACGTTTTCGAATGAAAAGAAGCATAAAACAAATGTTTGCGAATATTTGCTTATAGTAATTTTTAATATTTATTTATTATCAATTAAATATAAAGTTTACTTCCGCCTTGTGCTACGAGTATATGAGCATCAAATGTGAAGGTTTGCGTTACGCTACCCCCTCCTGCATATTCTCCAAATTTAGCCCCCATCGACTAGTTTCTTTTACCAAACATGTAGAAATACACCAGCCGAAGATTTGGGTTGAACGAAACGAAACAAACGCCTATTTTAAGGGCCTTGCGAAAACCTGTTATTTGGATGGAATAAAAAAATTTTGGAAAACACTGAACAATACTTATAGTATTGATCTAAAAGAACATTGTGAGAAAAAGTAAAATGCTTATTTGTTAAAAAAAAAAAGTTGTGTACCTTCCAAAATAAACAAAAGAAAAAAAAAAAAGAATTGGAGGGTATATTCACTTTGTCATTTCGTGTGTAACGCATCGAAATATTCCTCTAAGACCCCATAAAGTATATATATTCCTGATCAGTGATGAAATCTAAGACGATCTAAGCATATCCCTCCGTCCATCCGTCTGTGCAAATCACTATACAGTCCAAACGAAAAGAGCCACACCCTTAAATTTTGGCATAGATAAATTTTGAAGGATAGCACAGGTCAAATCGAAGCAGGGGTAAAGATGTTCGCCTAAGAAGAACTAAACCAACTTTTAAAAAATAACATAATTTTTAAAGTTTTTTTTTGTAATTTAGTAAATAATATAAATTTGTATGTCAAAGAAGGTCTAAAGCGTTGAACTTAAGGCCAGAAAATCAGAAAAATTCATTTTTGGACCCCGTCCTCTTTAGTGAGGGTTGAAGTTACGTATTACATGGAAAAATAGTGTAAATATTTAACACATTGTATTCCTTTCACAACGAAGGTTCTCCAATCTTCTCCTTCCCTACCCCTGCACGACCCTATAAAAAAATTTTATACACTTAATTACCGCAAAAAATTTATTTTTAAGTTTTTACGATAATAGTGAGATGTCTCTCTCCTAAAGGAGAGGAGAGAGATTGTCCAGGGGGGACAATGTCCAAATAGAGTTTTGAAATTGAGCGCAGAAATGTCTTAAAGAAGCTCCGACCCAGTAGGTTAAACATTTTTAATTCATTTACTAAATATTAGGAGGGTATTTATGATTCGACCCGGTCGTATATAACCTTTTTATTTGTTCTTGTTCACGTGGTCACGAAGTCGGCAAACAGCATATTGAAGTCGTAGACTAACACGCGAGAAATTCCAAAGTCAAACAACTAGCAGACGCTACCAGATAAAAAATCAAGCAGTTATAAAAATTAATGCAGTATAGAATAATTAAATGAAAACAGAAAACACCGTTTTATAACAGGTTATCCATTTAGCTCAACTACCGCCAGTATGGCAAGGCTGTCAGCTGTTAAATATCTGTCATCTGCAGGCTCATTTATTAAGTGAAAAGTTTGCCATTTACGAAAATGTATCGTTAAACATAAGAACGTGTAAAAATAGTTAAAATTTTTTTTAAAACTTGGCTGTTCACACGTGGCCAAGTATCATTCACTACGGGGTGATTATGGCGATCAAAGTCGACCTACTGTGCAAGAATTTGTAAATATTATAAAGAAACTTAGAGAGACTGAAATCGCTATTGATGTGGTCAGTCCTAAGCATCGTCGTCATGTAGGCAGCGCCGTAAATACCGCTTCTTCTAGCGAAAATATGACGGATACTACAAATTTGTCGATTCCACGGCGTACTGAGCACTACTCAGGGCCTATCTTATGGCTTATTAAAGCGTATTCTATATTTGGATTGGCATTTCTATTCATTTAAATTCCGAATCACGCAACAGTCTACGCCGGCTGATGATTCACAACACCGTAGATATGCTAATGGGTTGCTAGATCAACGAGCTTTCAATGCTGCGTTCTCGAACAAAATTATCTTCAGGTTTGAAGCTCATTTCTCACTCGATGGCCAGGGCAAGAACCAATGTTGCCACATGTGGGGCTCGGAGACCTTGGAATTGCTTGTGAAAAATTAATTACAGGCGAAAAAATTTGCAATTTCTGGGCGCATTATGGTCGGCCGTGGGTTTTTTTTGAAAACCACTGCAAGAATCGTTACTGTCAATTCAGGGCGCTATGGCTGTATGATAACCTTGTATTTTTATACCCTCCAAAAAAGAATTTGGAGGGTATATTCACTTTGTCATTCCGTTAGTAACGCATCGAAATATCTATCTCAGATCCCATAAAGTATATATATTCTTGATCAGTGATGAAATCTAAGACGATATGAGCATGTCCGTCTGTCTGTGGAAATCACGATTCAGCCAAACGAAAAGAGCTAGACTCTTGAAATTTGGAATAAATATATTTTATAGCTTGGAACTGGTCAAGCTCGAAGATGGGCTAAATCGGGCAAGGGAGAAAAAAGTTTCCCTAAGAAGAACTAAACCAACCCAGAAAAAACAACATAATTTTTAAAGTTTTTTTGGTTATTTTGTTAAGCAAATGATATATTTTTATGTCAAGTACGGTCCAACGCCTTAAACTGGAGCCATAAAATAAATAAAAATTATTTGTGGGCGTTATTATATGCAAAAATAACAAACAATTAACAAACTGTTTTAATTGATCCTACATTCCTTAAAAATAAAATTTTTAAGCTTGAATGACGAAGCTGAGACGATACCTGGTACTCCTCTGCCCTACCTCCTCCTCCCCCTTCACCCCCAAGCATTTATTTTTAGAGTTTTATGAATGCTGTTTCTGCCTCCTCCCCCTTTGCCACCTAAATGATCCTATAAAAAAAAAATTTTAATTTTGTAAATAATTATCCCAAACATTTATTTTTAGAGTTTTATGACTGCCTGTTTCTGCCCTACCCCCTTTTCCTCGTAAATGACCCTTTAAAATAAAAAATTTTATTTTGTATATAATTATCCCAAACATTTATTTTTAGAGTTTTATGACAAAGGTGAAATGTTTCCCCCACAGCCCTTGCCAGAGCGACCCCGCCAAAATACAGTTTTTATATCCTCCAAAGAGAATTGGACCCTATATAGTATATATATTCTTGATCAGTGATGAAATCTAAGACGGTCTAGCAATGCCCATACGTTCGTCTGTGGAAAACATGATATTGTCTATTTTTGAACCCCGCTCCCTTTAGTGGGCGTTGACGTACGATATTATATAAAGGAACTCTGTCCCACCAAGTTAAACATTTTAAATTCACTTACTAAATATTTGGAGCGTATTTAAGATTCGACACGGTCGAATATAACGTTTTTACTTGTTTTTCAAGAATTTAGTGGGCCACGGGTTATTTGGGGTCCAACTGGTAGTACTTTTGACTACGAGGTCTGACAGGAGACTCAATTCTGATACCACGGGTGTCAGCAGCGAAGGAGCTTCGTGGGGGCTGAGGTTTGAACCCAACTCCCGGGGGGAGAATTTTTTCGCTCAGTGTGACGTTGAACTGCAACCGGGTGCCGTGAACCGAAGATAGGTAGGAGTTTTAGGTAGGCTCCGCTCCTAACCAAGGCGAATATGGTTTCAAATTGGTATTCATGCGCAACGTTTGTTTCGTGTGTGGGTGTTGGTAGGCGAGTAGTATCCACCCAGTGTGAGGAGCACAGTGGGATTTGGCCATATTGACGGGTGACCACCCACATCTGTAACCCATTTGTCCACCAATTGAAGATTATAAACCGAAGTATACGTAGTTTCAACAAGACAGTGCTGCGAGCCATAAAACACGACCGGATTGGGCTTTAATTTCACGTTTCAACGAATATTTTTTTGTGGCCTACTTTAACGACCGTGCCTGCGCGAATAAACTCTTAACGTTGAAGCATTTTAAAATGGGCATTCGTTAAGTGATTAATGAGATACCTTACAAAAATTCACTATTGCAACTTAATCTAGACACGAAATGCAATAAAATTCTCTGTGTTTTAATTAATTTCGATTTTGAAACCTAAAAATGGATAGCATGATGTTTATAATCAGGTACTGAAAATCCAATAACAACAAGAAAACAAGATCAAACAAGAAAAAAGTGAGAGTCATTAAAGACTCGTACGACACACCCGTATCGCAACTGGTGATCGAGATGGTAAAGTGCAAGTTACTTTCTTTCTTATACCATAAAGAAGGCGGCCGGTGATATTTAAAAATCATCACATATTTTTAACATACATACCTCGTATGTACACATATTTAGGTATTTACTTATTTATTTTTTTCTAAAAATTAAATAATTTTGAAGTTCTCGCTTTTAAAAGATTCAATAAAATAATTAACAATATATGCATTGCCATTTATGGGTTTTGTTTGGAAAAAAGATCGCTCTTAGGGAAGTTTTAAAGCTTTTTGGAGGAAGGAAAAAATGCACTACTGGATTTCGCCTGTATATTTTTTTTTATAAGTCAGGTGATTGTAGAGAAAAACTACTCATGATCGTGCGTTATAATTACATTTGCATGCATAATCGCAGAAGCTTTGGCCAACTCTACCTAATGATCTACAGAAACTAAGGCATGCCGATACAGAAATACAAAAAAAAAATATTCGAACGAAATGGAGACAAAAAAAAAACGAATAAAAGTTATCACCGAACATGCTAAAACAACAACGGTGAACAAACCTGACAACAATTAAGTATGCAAGTAAAATTAAGATAGAAAAAAACAAGTACTTGTGAGTTCCAGGCATGGAAAGTGGACTCCTTAATATTGAAAATTCGTGTGGGTTTTGGGGCAATGTGGAACAGTATGAATGATGCATGTTTGCTTACTGCCATTTCACTCTATCGCGTTAAACACATTCACGACAGCAAGCTACCGACTACACGATTACAGAAATAGAATACATATGGTTATATGGGAAAAGTAGCACCGAAAACATGCACATGCGCAACATGCCGTGTAGCCGTGAAAATAATCATTCTATTATAAACACATGTATTATTTTTCGGTAGTCGTGCAGTCGGTAGCCTGCCGTTGTGAATGTGTTTGATGCATATACATAGCTTTAAACACATTCACGACAGCAGCCTACCGGCTAGATGGCTACAAGTGCCGGAAGCAGCAATTGCCGCCTTGTAGTCAGCTCCTTAATTATTTTGAATGAGGGAGCTGCAACGTAAACATTTAATTTCAGTGGTGCCACTTTCATATATGCAAATAAAAACGCTTATTCTAAATCTGTCTATATAAAGAAACAAAATCAGTTTAATTGTTTATATCTCCTTATTGTTTTTGCACTTTTAATAAATACTTATACATTGTGTCCTTTTTTGTTATGGCACTATGAAAATGAGTTTATAAGCTAATTATTTCTTATATCTCATTTTCAAAGTGTCCTAACTCACGTCTTTTATCGATAACGACTACTTTTCAAAATAATGGAATTTTTAGTTCAAAAGTCAGATACAAATGTTAAAACCACACTCGCAATGGTCGAACAATTTTCAAAAATTTATATGCCAATAAAAAGCCATTTTAGAGCACTTTAAAATGATGCCCGTATCGTATATATTCTAGGAGTTACAATCAATAAAAAATAAAAGTTTTGATCTTCAAAGTCCGGAGCCAAAAGAGATCGCCGACAAAAATGCGCATTCCTCCCTAATTTTGATAAAGCACCTTATGCACTTTTTATTTTCAACAATTTTCATATTCTTGATCAGTTCAAAAAAAATTTAAACCGCTTATTCATTTAAGATTTTTCACTGTGTTGGCAGGACTAATAATTTATTGTCGTCTATGAAAATAGAAATTAATTTAATTTGACCACAGCTGCCGTGTAGCCATGAATATGTTCATTCCCATATAAACACATGTATTATATTTTTGACAGGTTGTAGTCGGTAGCATTTTAATACCCAAGTTTCTCTCTCTCTCTCTCTTCCACATTTCTCTATCTCTCTCTCTCTGTCATAGCTAATCTAGCAAAAGCCTGTGAGCAGAAAATTCCCATTGTAAGTTGCTTGTAATTAGCCGTTTCTAGTACTTTTGGTTGGTGTCTTTGCTATACAAAGTTTTACTCAAATACTGTTGCTGATTTTTACAATTTACCTTTTGTGGCCATGTTAATAATCCAATTTTTTATAGACTACTGATATTTGACGATTGTTAACGGTCAAAATACAACCCTGCAAAAGTCATGTGCAGAGTGTTGCACCAATAATTTTCAGTAGAATTTCCTGCGGCTCTATTCTCAAGAAAGCAAATTTACTTGAGAACAAGTAGGAACGTATTATTCAACTGGGTCGAATCTTAAATACTCTCCGAATATTTAGTGAATGATATTATTTTATTATTCTTATTAAAATATGCATTATTATGGCATTTGGCTTAAGTAAACAAGAAACTAATTTATTTTAATACGGTCGTTTCGTGTTGGAAGGGTAATGCCTGAGACACCTTTCCATCAGCATAAAAACAATTTACGTATTAATATTTTATATCAACGTGAAAAAACTGAGATAAGTTAAAAATAATTAATTGTGTCCAATCTTCAAACTCTATAAAGGATCACTCCGGAATGAGCCGTGGGGGAGACACTTCACCTTAGCTATGAAACGCTAGAAATAAATTTTTGGGATAATTAAGTGTAAAACAAAATTTGCATTTGGCAGGAAAAGGGTGAGGAGGGGCGTAAGGCAGAGGAGGATCAGGTTACGTCTCAGCTTCGTCGTAAAAACTTAAACATTTTATTTTCAAGATATGTAGGCTTAAGTAAAAATTTACACTATTTTTGCATATAATCTGTTACATCAACGCCCACTAAAGAGGGCGGGATTAAAAATTTAATTTTTCTGATTTTATGGCTCCAATGCTTTTTATAGGTTGGTTTAGAGCTCTGGTGCGATTCCACCTATTTACGAACTTGATGAGATGAGAAGATGGAGAATTGTATTTTACTAATTTTGGCCTTTTACTTCACTGTCCAATTTTTGCTCCAAGGCCGACGAACGTGGGTGTTATTCCTCTGCTGTTTTAGTACAAGATAGTGTCAGTGGCCGCCAACTATGTTCAGTGGCCAGTTCTATGCCTTCTTCACTACTACAGGGTGACAACAACTAACACAACCATGTAGTAACGCTGATCAGAAGAATGCGACACAATATTCATGGCTGAGCGCGGAGTCTAACTTGAGACTTTCGGCTTCATAGTATCGTGTTAACCTAGAGCAACAGCCTTTCAGTGCTGATTTTTTAAACAAAATTTGGAAAGTCATATTTCACCAGACGGTTATGTCAGGAATCCCTTAGGGCAATTGAGGCTAAAAACGATTATGAAAAAGCCTTTTCATCCGGAATAAGTGGCAGTTTGGTGAGCATTATGGTGTGCGGGGTGCATTAGGCCGTTTTTTTCAAGAAACGAACCGTTTCTGTTAATTCGAAGCTCTATGGCCGTGCGATGAGTGTCTTCTTTTAGCCGGAAAGCAAAGATTATGAAGTGAATGATATGTGGTTTCCATGAGGAACGCACAATGCGACCGATCTTCGCTTTATTGCGTTAGAATATTTGCAGAACGCGTAACTTCACTTTTTGGCGACATCAATTGACTCCTTTCGACTGTTTCTTGTTAGGCTACGCCATTAACCAGCGTTCAGTAAGTTATCGTCGAGATACCTTCCGGAATGTGAGAAAACTGATCGTATTTCGTTTATAAACTGACAAACGGCAAGTATATAATGAAATAAACGTATTGTAGCTCTAAGTGTATTTTGTTTATGTTGAGGGTTTACTGAAACCCAGTGGCGCTGTGTTATCCATCTCTGATGTGTAGAAACATTAAGAAACCAGTATAGAGTTGTTATTTACTTTTTATTGCGACTGCGTGGTCAAAGAGAAATGGTCTCGAAATAACAGCACAGATTCAATTATTTTTCAATGAGAAAGTAAACAAAATAGTATAAGAAAACATCTGAAAATAAACAGCAACATTTAAAAATATTTTCTAAAAGAGCCAGTTTCAGGGCAAATAAACCAGTAGAATAAGTGCGATCAGTTAAACTTGCAAAAGAAATTTTGGGATAAAAAGACAAAAAAAAATTTCAGTTAAAATGTTAAAAAAAAACCAACAGAAAGACGACGGCAACAAGTCAAACTACGCATGCTCAGAATGATTAAAATCCACACACATGAAGTGCGGTGAAGTGGTGGGCTGGACAACAACAACCAAATCAAAATTGTTTACAATTTTTATGTTTCTTTTTTAATTTTTTTTAGTTATTTATTCATTTGTGTTTTTTTTAAGCCAACACAAGATTTGTATTTTGAAAACGGTGTCTGATGTTAAACGGCCAATATTAAGTGGTCAGTTTAGTTGGCTTCAAGCCATTAACACGAGCGGTTTAACAATCAGATTTTTTTAAACGAAAAATAAAACAAAGCCGAATCATAAACATTTTGTAGACTGAATAAATAATTATCGTTAATGAAAAATTTATAATTATTAAAATTTATATCAGTGAAGTGTTAATTTTAATAGTTCAGCAAAAACAAAAATAAACATATTAAAAGAGTTGAGAAATAAAAGCGAAAGTTTGTGGAACAAAAAAAAAACTAAAAACCCGAAAGCCTAAAATAATATTTTACATTTTGGCTAAGCGACTGCAAAAAAAAGAAGTCACCATGCCCACTACCTCCCATCCCCGTTTGGTGTTCTATTTGCTGTGTGTTGCCTCTTTGATTGCGGTGGCCCGTTCAGAAGCCGGTAGTAGAAAAAATGCATATTTCATGTCCTATTTTTATTATTTAATATTGAATTTTGTCAATCCGTATGCCTTTCCCATCTACCAAAGAATTGCGCATATTTGTTTGAATTGAACAGGTTGTTGTAACGGCTTAAGCCGTTGGCTTAACTTAACCCAAATGAGAAACTTATGCTGTGCTAATTTTAATGTAAAAATATCTCTTAAGAATCTGTAAATATGCTCTCTCAATTAGTTATTAAGTGTAAATATTGTTTTGTTTAAAAATAAATAAAATTTTATATATTTGTTTACTAAAACAAGGTGTTTTGAAAATAATAAAATTTAATCGAAATACGTAACACGGAAACGGATGGACGTGCATTAATTCTTCTGTTATATGATTTCAAATAAAGTAATAGTTTCCCATTTGGGAATTGTCAAGTAATAAGTATTTCCCAGCAAAGAAATTGCATTGCAATACTTTCAACTTAAATGTGCCGGTAAAAAGAAACTATTTTTAATGCTTTTAAACCGGACTTGACTCCAGCGAGTTCATCTGCCCCTTTTTGGCAATAAAAAAAACTCTATAATTAAATCCATTTAAATTATACTGGTTTGATCACTGAATCGAAAGCACCAGCTTGATTTAAACGGGGATTCAATTAAGTTTGAGTTATTTATGACCAGTATGGCGGTATCAATTTATAGGATGACTTCCAATCGCATCAACACTATGTTTGCATTTTCTTCTGCAATGGAATTTAAATTGTGGACAGGCTCAACATTGAAACCGAGTTTTCCCCAATTGCATTTGTACACCATTCCAAACTTGCCGACTACCTTTTGAAATGGTGCAATGGCTGCATGGTAGTATAGATATTATGCAGCATCATACTTTGACCGAAATTGATTCGAAACCAATTAACCTTTTGAAAATGCTGTTTTAATCACCCAAAATTATCAAAATGACGATAAATCGTCAAATCTGGCAACAGTGGTTTATAGTTTCTCTATTTTGCGATTAACATTATCGACCCACACCGCAAACATTTCATATACTTATTAACCGTTTTCGATATTTTTATGCCCTCCAAAAAATTATATGGAGGGTATATTCACTTTGTCATTCCGTTTGTAACGCAGCGAAATATCCATCTCAGACCCCATAAAATATATCAGTGATGAAATTTAAGACGATCTGAGCATGTCCGTCCGTCTGTGGAAATCACGACTCAGTCCAAATGAAACGAGCTAGACTCTAGAAATTTCGTATAAATATATCTTGAAGGATAGCACAGGTAAAGTTCGGAGATGGGCTAAATCGGGCAAGAGGGAAAAAAGTTCCCTTAAGAAGAACTAAACCAACCCAGAAAAAACAACATAATTTTTAAAGTTTTTTTGTAATTTTGTTAAGCAAATGATATATTTTCATATTAATGCTAGGAACACAACTGGGACGAACGACGAATTTCGCTTAGTACGACGAATTCGTTGGTAAAAAATCGCTCTATAAATTCGTCGTATCAAACACAATAACGACGAATAAATTAAAATAATAAGCAAACAAAATTTTAATATTTGTTTTTTAAATCATTGTAATCCTCTGATGCCAGCCAGATTGTTTAGACACTCAATAATTATACCGGTGTAGATCTTTTTTTTTCAGAACAAATTCCTTTTTGTAATAATTTTCTGAAAAATTTTTTGTCTGTAAATAAATTATTATTTTCATTTAACAGCTGATGGGGTGACCATATGAAAAAGTGAGAAATAGAAAGAAAAACTATATTATAAAAAGTGTTCAAAATTAATAAAAAGTCATGCGAATGATACATTTTTGTGAATTAGTGAATGCATTTTTCGTATGTACTGAAAATTTTAGTGCTACATGCAACAATACAGTAGTGAACTATGTTTTTCCACAAAAAACCAGTTTGAGTATATGAAACCTGGTCACTTTATATTGATTTGTTCGTCGTTCGTTGACGAAACAATTAGAAATAAATGTATTTCAACTTTCGCTGAGTATGACGAACTTCGACCAACGCCACGATTGTGTGCATTTTCATATACACCAATGTGTTTTATTTTTGGCGACGAATATTCGCGACCAAAAATTCGTCGTGCGTCGCAGTTGTGTTCCTAGCATAAAGAAGGCCCAACGCATTAAACTTGGAGCCACAAAAAAAAAAATTATAATTTTTGGTGTTAAAATTTAACCAATTTTTTTACTTAAGCTTACATTCCTTAAAAATAACATTTTTAAGTTTTAATGACGAAGCTGAAACGTAACCTGGTACTACTCTGCCCTACGACCTCAAAAGGAATTGGACCCCATAAAGTATATATAATCTTGATCAGTAATGATCGTCTGTGGAAAACATGACATAGTCTATTTTTGGACCCCGCCCTCTTTAATGAACGTTGACATTATATGCAAGAATAGTGTAAATATAGATTTAAAATTGAGATTTAAAATTGGGTACAGAGATGTCTTAAAGGAACTCTGTCTCACCAACTTAAATATTTTAAATTTACTTACTAAATATTTGGAGGGTATTTAAGATTCGATCCGGTCGAATATAACGTTTTTACTTGTTTTTAACTCTTCTCGATAGCAGAAATTCGTTAAAGAAAACACGCAAAATACTTATGACTTTCCCAAACAAACTAAACAGTCTTAATGGCTACAACTGTGAACTTAGTTAGTGATGAGTTTGGCAACACCAAAAAAACAACAAAATTCCCACGTGGTAAGCGCTGATTGATGTTGTTCTTCGATACTGATAAAGAATCGAGAACACTAATTGATCACATATATAATTTCAGAGTGTTTTGAAAAACGAAACTTTTCGAATATTTTGATATCCCACGTACGCATGGACCGATTTTAACCCGGTTATTAGCACTTGACGTGGTTTTTGATTATCAAGAACCGAATGGTTTTTAAAATAAATTAGAAAAGCTTTTTAAAAGTTAGTCTCAAAAAACACTTTCAAAAAAATAAATTTGGCGTTTCTTTTTGGTATTTCTCGAAATCTCAATTCACAGGAAATCGAAGTTTAAAAAAAGGCTTTGAAACGGGACTAACTTGATTCGAACACTAGCTGATTTTTGGACTCGATCGCAATGCCGTTTAAAAGTTATTCCAAAAAACAACTTTTGAAAATTTTTTTTTGCAGTTTTGTTTTTAATATATTCGAAAATGTACCGGTCCGGTTGGGTTAGATTCGTTTCACCCGCTCAAAAGTTATATGGGGCTCACATACTTACAAACATACACAAACACATGCACACATACAGACATACTGACGGCTTCTCATGAGTAGTCGGAGAAGCTTCCAGGAACTCAAAACATCGAGATCTGGGGAAAACTCATTATTTTTCAAAAAGGGGTAAAACCAGTAACTTCCCAATTTTTTGAAAATTTTAAATTTTCTTTCATTCTTACATTCCTTGACAGTTTGGTAAAGTTGCAGAGGCAAATTGGGATAAGGTTATTTGGCATTGATTCGCCTTTATGTCAAACATGCTTTGAGAAATAGTTAGAAAAAGTTTATAAGGAAGAACAAAATAGGTGAAACCACGTACCAAAGTGATATTAATGGTTTTCTGCATCCCAGTTATTATTAGTTATTTTGGAGCACATTTTTGCTAAAAAGGTAAAATATTTCAATATTTTTCATTGATGTTTTTGTAATTATTCAAATAAAATAAATGTCATGAAGCTGCGTTTTACCGTGTATTGACAGGGTAAACCAGTTATTAATTCGCTTTGAATGTACTGTAAATATGTAAGTACCCTACTGAGAACGACACGTCCAACACTTTGGTTTTAATACGAAATTTATTTCATAAGCATATCAAAAATTCAATTCTTTTTTTTAACTTCTAATCAAATCAATTCTGTTACTTTTTAATAATTTATAATAATTTTTAATAATTTATAATGATTTATATTTATAAATTAGTTTTCTGCTCGCTTTAGCTCAAAAATTGTTGGGAGTTTATTAAAACCAAATACAGTTAAACTTCGATATAAAGAACTTCGTTATAACGAAATACTTAATATAACGTATGTTTTATTGAGTCCCTTGAGAAAACCTCTCTATTGCAAAGATTTTCATACAAAATTACACTATAGCTATAACGAACAAATTCTGAGCAAAAAAAAGCCTCTCTATAACGAAATATTCCTTTAAATGCCTCAATATAACGAAATCAGAATAAATTCTAAATGATAAAGTCCCGTTATAAAAACAGCGAAGTCTAAATTTATTTACAAGCGGATTTCTAAAGCCTCTATACAGCAAAGTACTCGCCCAAAAGACTCTATACAACGAAGTTCTCGCCCAAAAGACTCCATACAAAGAAGTAAGAATAGAACAAGTAAAAACGTTATATTCGACCGGGTCGAATCTTAAATACCCTCCAAATATTTAGTAAGTGAATTTGAAATGTTTAACTTGGTGGAACAGAGTTCCTTTATATAATATCGTACGACAACGCCCACTGAAAAGGCGGGGTTCAAATATATACAATATCATGTTTTCCACAGACGACCGTATGGGTATTGCTAGTATAAAAACTGTATTTTGGCGGGGTCGCTCTGGCAAGGGCTGTGGGGGAAAAATTTCACCTTTGCCATAAAACTCTAAAAATAAATGCTTGGGATAATTATATACAAAATTAAAATTTCTTTTTTTTGATAGGGTCATTTAGAGGGCAAAGGGGGAGGAGGGGGTAGGACAGCAACAGGCAGTCATAAAACTCTAAAGATAAATGCTTGGGATGATTATATACAAATTTTTAAAAAAAATTTTTTTTTTTTGGTAGGGTCATTTAGGGGGCAAAGAAAGAAAGGGGGGGGGGGGGTTAGGGCAGAAATCGGCAGTCATAAAACTCTAAAGATAAATGCTTGGGATGATTATATACAAAATTAAAAAAAAAAATTTTTTTGGTAGGGTCATTTTAGGGGCAAAGGAAGAGGGGGGGGGGGTAGGGCAGAAATCGGCAGTCATAAACCTGTAAAGATAAATGCTTGGAATGATTATATACAATATGTAAAAAAAAATTTTTTTTTGGTAGGGTCATTTAGGGGGCGAAGGGGAAGGAGGGGGTAGGGCAGAGTAGTACCAGGTTTCGTCTCAGCTTCGTCATTAAAGCTTAAAAGTGTTATTTTTAAGGAATGTAGGCTTAAGTAAAACAATTTGTTAAACTTTTATGTTATTTTTGCCTATAATAACGCCCACTGAAGTGGGCGGGGTCAAAAAATGTTTTTATTTTATTTAATGGCTCCAAGTTTAAGGCGTTGGACCGTATTTGACATAAAAATATATCATTTGCTTAACAAAATAACCAAAAAACTTTAAAAATTATGTTGTTTTTTCTGGGTTGGTTTAGTTCTTCTTAGGGGAACTTTTTTCCCTCTTGCCCGATTGAGCCCATCTTCGAACTTAACCTGCTCTAAGTTTTAAAATATATTTATGCCAAAAGAGTCTAGCTCTTTTCCTTTGGACTGAATCGTGATTTCCACAGACGTCTTAGATTTCATCACTGATCAAGAATATATATACTTTATGGGGTCTGAGATGGATATTTCGATGCGTTACAAACGGAATGACAAAGTGAATATACCCTCCAAATTCTTTTTTGGAGGGTATAATTATAGCAAAATGTTTTATTTTTTATTTATCTCATGAAGTATAAGTATGTTAAATAGAAATTGAATAAAGAAACCTATAGTTATAACGAATTTGTTTCGTATATCTTAAAATGCCGTTATATCAAGGGTTTGCTGACCATATTTATAGCGAGGCAAGGGATAGAACGAAGTATTTGCATATTCCCTTGGAATTCGTTATATCGAAGTTTCATTGTAATTTATAGGAACGTTACATTAAAATTAATCGATTATTAGTCGATTATTAATCGAATATTAATCGATTAAAAAGTATTCGAATAATTATTAAATTGATTGAACGATTAAAACAAAGTCCCTATTTATTTAATACTCTAATAAATAAATATAATAACATTAGTGGAACTCAAATGTTTGTGATAAAAAGCTGTGTATATAAAATTTTATAGTTTTTAACTTCGAACAATTTTCCAAATATGTACGCTGCCTTTATAAAAGAGACTAAACAAATTTAATTATGTTGTACACTATAATTTTTAATTTCATTTGATGCACATAAAACTTAAGATGTCGTTGTACGAACTTGATTACGGTGGCGCTGCACAGTTTTGTTTACTCTACAAACCACTCAAAAGCAATAATTTATTGCCCAGCAAATTAATTATTTATTATAAAAAAATAAAAACTGACTGACTTGTTTTGTTTTGTAAACTGAGACAATATTTTCGCATGGGATTTCGTATTGAAAACAAAAACTAGTTTGAGTTCTTTAATCGTGGTTTTGATAGAAATTCCGAAACGCATATTTGAATTTTGTTTACAAGAAAAGAGCGAATGAAATATGACACACTGTGACAATTAAAAGCGAGCATTAATGACAATAAAAGTTACAAAAAGAGCAACAAGCTAAAAGCAAATTTAATTATGATTATTTCAGCTAATAAACTCAGTTTAACACTCAGCTTGTGAAAATTTTGGCTTTTCATTATGTCTCTAGTATTATTCTTTAAGAAAGATGATCCTTTGATCTTTGACATTTATATAAAACAACAAGAACTATGATATTCTATGCCATGAATCATTCTGTGCTTTTCAGCTCAGGAACCTCCTACGGCGCCCAGTGAGGATATTGCCTATGAGGCCATAAAGCAATTGGGTGTACTAAATCACCGTTTAAACCTTCTTAGACTAGAGGAAGAGTCGCGACAAATCCAGCTGCCAAATGTCACCACAATCAACTCCTTAATAAGTCGTATACCCTGTACATGTGACAAGGGCGTGTGTAAATGTTGTGCAGGTAAGGAGCCAAGATGTTTACATGGGAAGCAGTTAAGAAAGTTAAAATTACAATTCCGTTAAACTCTTTCAGGTCTGTTGTCAGTTATCGGCATGAACTCTTGCACTGAAGTGGTGTATCGGCCGGAAGAGTTTTCATTCGAACTGAGAATGAAAGTCAACAACAACGTGTGGTTTAAACGAAAAGTTTCGGGTAAAAACCCATCGCCGTTTTGTTTTAGGCCACCTCGATTTAGTTTCGCTCAGGCCTGTATACAATTTCATGACATTTGGTTTGTTGGCCGCAACATGCACGTCTGCATGGACATTTCGGGCTCTTTTCAGGGCTATGAATTGTTTGAAAGGTGAGTGGATGTACGGGTGGCATTTAAAACGAATATTAAAGTTGAACTCTTTTTCTTTAGAAACTTTGATTGCTTGTTGTTTGGCGATAAAGGAGTGAAAATCGTCAAACCGGAATTTGGTTATCCTATTCGGCCGACAGATGTCGAGATCGATGAAGGCGATGATGATATAGAAGATTATGATGAGAACGTGGTTAGAAGAAAGCGCTTTTATTGAACGGTATACGGGAGGAGTACAGTTAGCTGTGAAGCTTTTAAGAGAGCAAAGACAGGAACAACGCAGATGACTTTGAAAGTTGCTGCATAGAAAATTTTTTTATTAAAAATTAAAATTATTGTTATTTATTTTACTTTTTATTGAATTATTTATTTATTTTTTATGTATTTATTTGTAATGCCATAAAATGTTTTTTATATAATTAAAATGTTTCTCAAAATTCTGGGGGCAGAGATTAGGGTAATTAAACGGGGTATCGTACACCACAGGACATGTTACAGGGACCCTGAAAATTTCAGGATGTATGTTCGAGATCAGAGTTTTCGGAATTGAGCTTCTAAAGACCGTAGATGTAACAAGTAATTAATCTCATATGTGATGAATGTGTCACACATACCCATAACCAAATCGAAGACTTAATAAAAAATTTCGCAATTTAACTTTTTCAAAATGCTGCTTTTTAATGTTAGTCTAAAATTCATCTGGCATTGAAGTTTCAAGGGGCCATAGCAGTAAATATCTAAAATTTCGATAAAAGAACAGTTTAATTTTTGCAAAAATTTGTACATAAAAGTTTATTAAAAGAAGTATTAAACAAGAAGATGCTATAAAATTTTTATACAACAAATTTTAGGCTAAAAATTCTCAATATGTGGCAAAATTATGTGAATATAGAAAACGAAAACAAATGAAATTTGTCTCTGTGATTCCCACAACTCCGAAAGAAAAAATTCAAAATCCCCATATTGAGATTTTTGTGTAATCTCGCGGAATAAGTCTTAGTTGACGCCAGGCCTTCAAATTTATTTATTATATTAATTTTTTTATATTTAGGTGCTTATTATTCCTTCAGATGGAATGAAAATTTTCTTAGTTTCAGGAAAACGAAAATTTATTGAAATAGATTTCACTGTGTGAACAGCAATTTTAAAAGAGAATTGAAAAGAAGTTCAAATGTGTAAACTGGGTCGAAGGACTCTTCATTAGAAATTTATATATTTTGAAACGTTCTCGTTGCTTCCATAACAATAATTTTGAAAAAATAAAAGATTTCTGATGTGATTAATAAGTATAAATATAGGATAAGTTCTCTTGCAAAATTTTCTTAGAACTAAGAAATAACTATTTAAGGTTAATGTGAGAGAGAAAAATAATTGAATTTTTCTATAAGATCCCTACAATTCCCAAAGGAAATTTTCAGATTCTCCCAAACGGGATTCTCAGTAATTTCACTGTATTTTTGTTATTTGGAGCTGTATTTTAGTTATTTGAGGTCAATGTGATGTAGAGAATAATAATGTTTGTGTCTAAGATCCCACAACCCCCAAAGGAAGTTTTCAAAATCCCCCACCGCTATTCTTAGTCAATGTATTTTTGGCGTTTCGAGCTATATTTTAGTTATTTAATCTCAGCGTGAAGTAGAGAAAAATAATTTGAGTTTGTGTCTGAGATCCCCACAACTCCCAAAGAAAATTTATAGAACCCCCCAACCGGAATTCTCAGTAATTTCACTATGGTATTGCTATTTGGAGCTGTATTTTAGTTATTAGTGGTTAATGTAAAGAAGAGAAAAATAATCGAAGTTTTTGTCTGAGATCCCCACAACTCCCAATGGAAATTTTCAAAATCCCCCAATAGGGATTCTCAGTAATTTCGCTGTATTTTTGTTATTTGAGGTCAATGTGAAGTATAGAAAAATAACTGAAATTGGTGTCTGAGATCCCCACAACTCCCAAAGGAAATTTTCAAAATTCCCCAATATGGATTCTCAGTAATTTCGCTATATTTTTGTTATGTGGCGCTGTATTTTAGTTATTTGAGGTCAATGTGAAGTATAGAAAAATAGCTAAAATTGTTTTGTGAGATCCCCACAACTCCCAAAGGAAATTTTCAGAATTACCCAAACCGGGATTTTCAGTAATTTCGGTTTATTTTTGTTATTTGGAACTGTATTTTAGTTATTTGAGATCAATGGAAAAAAGAGCTAAATAATTAAAGTTTCTGGCTAACATCCCCACAACTCCCAAAAGAAAATTTCAAAATCCCCTCTACGGTATTCTCATTAATTTCGCTGTAATTTTAATATTTGAGGTCAATGTCAAGTAGAAAAAAATAACTGAAGTTTGTGTCTGAGATTCCCACAACTCCCAAAGGGAATATACAAAATCCCCCAACCGGGATTGTTATTCATTTCGCTGTATTTTTGTTATTTGGCGCTATCCGTAATTATTTATTTATTATTGTTATTTGGTTTTTTAAATATAGTTTATTAGAACTGAAATAAAAATTTATTTGTCTGCAGCCTTGTAATTTGAGAAAACTCTTTTCTTATTCACCTTAAATTACGGTGTTGCGGAATGAGTTAATGGTTTAAAATTTTACAAGTTATTATATTCATCCAAACAATACCAAGAAAGAAAAAAATTTATTATTTATATATTTATTTATTTGTAAATTACTTTACAAAGTAAATTTGTGTTGGTGCACAGATGCCGACAGGCTGACTCAGACCAAGCCTACGCTCCTGCAGGGCCGGACAATCACAAAGGAAATGCTGTACTGACTCCTCCTCTTCCTCATCGAAACAGCTCCTGCAGCGGCCATCATGAGGAAAGCCCAAACGCCCTGACATGTGCCCAACTGCACAGTGCCCCGTCCAGACCCCTACCAGGAGTGCCAACGGCTTCTTCCCAAAAATCAGAAGTTGTCTAGTCCTAGCTCTGCTAAGCGGGGACCATCGACTTTTGAAGACCCTACAGGTGGTAATACTTGACCACCTACTTGTCACCTCCCTCCTTGTCCGCTCCTGAAACTTGTTGAGCAGCTCAACTGAGGGAATGTCAATATCCCTACGCGATACTGCCTCATCCAAGGCCGAACCCGCTCTTGCGCATTCGTCCGCCATTTCATTTCCCTGAATGCCTTCATACCCTGGAACCCAAACTATCTTGACGTCATGTCTTTTACGTCTAGCCAGAGATTGAATGCATGCCAGTACACATCTCGAATTTATTATTTCCGAGTCCAGGGCTCTAATTGCTGCCAGAATATCTACACAAGAGTTCTTGCCTCTAAATTGAGCCCATTAATCCTTAATGCCGCCTCGGTAATGGCATAAATCTCTGCCTGGAGAACTCTCGAGGTATCGGGTAGCCTGAGCGATACCGAAATACGGAGATCCTCGGAAAATACCCCCGAACCAGTGCCAGTGTCCATCTTCGAGCCGTCCGTAAAAATCAAGGTTGCATTACTACGAACCGCGGAGTTCTCCATCCAGTCCTTCAACTCCGGGAACGCGTCTGAGAAGAATTTGTCGAAGCTCATGACCGGAGTCATAACGTAGTTAACCACGGAAAATTCCTCAGACGAACTGTAAGTCTATACAGTTATCTGAGGTGAGAGTGAGACGCAAAACTCTCGAAAGAGAGTAAACGATCGAGTGGTCTGGATGCACTTAAAAAATAATTGCCAACGAGGCTTGATAATGATAGACTCAGAGATGCTTTGCGACTGACAAAAAATTTAGTTTTGAAAGATTTTTATTGTATAATAAACATATATTTTTATTCAATTTCATTTTTATAGAAACAAAAAAGAAAAACAAAACAACAACAAAAATTAGTTATTAATAAAAATTTCTTCATTTTATGCTAATTTTGCTAATTTAATATCAATTTCATTGTTATCCTTCAGACGAGTTCCAAAGGCTATTTTTGAAAAACAAATTGAATATGTTATTGCAACGTTATTTTAAGAAAAAATGTACAAAAACCAAAATCAGAAACAATATAAATATAATTTTTGAAGAATACATGCCGTTCAAAAAAAAACTTGTATTAAAAAAAATCTTAACTATTTCCTAGGACTAAGTTTTATTTTTTGTAGTTTAAAACAAATCATAATTAAAATTAAAACGAAAGTGGCGGTTTTTTAGACTGATTTGCAATCTTCGTTCTCTATCCCATTTGATCGTTTCTACGACACTGAACTAATTGCATTGTGCGGTGAACCCATTTGTATGAGAACCTTGTCCAGCCATTGCAATGGGCCATGCAGATGAATTTCTATCCAGCACGGCGTCGAAGTTACATCCTGTCGATGATATTCAGCGCCCCAGCCTTTAACGAAGGACATGCGTATTGTGCACATTTTGGTGAGTTCATAAACGGCTTCGAAGCCACTATTGACGGATTGTGACAGAAGTTGGGCAAATTCTTGGTTGTTGAATATTTTCAATGAACAACCGGGCGGTATTTTGCACACTGTGCTGGGATGGAAGCCGTGATGATAATTACAATTTCGTGACTGTACAAATATGGCTGCGTCAGAGAGGCATTCAGCATAAACTTCGCCGGTAACATAATAAAGATGGACTCCTTTGCCTATGTGACGTCTGGTATTCTCGATAGTGCTGTTACGGTTAACGTTGCTTAGCTGGCCCAAACAACAACGATCCGAATTGTTTGAGGGATTCGTGAAACCATCAACAATTACGGAGCCGTTGTTGCAATGGAATACCTCACCGACACGACAATTCAACTCATAGTAGGCAATTGATGCCCAAAATGCTGGTTCTTGATAACTGACCTGGGCCACATCGCTCATGGGAGCGTCCAACATTTGTGTCGCATCATTGGGATTACTGGAATTACCATCCTCAGAGGGACTATAGGCTGGTGGTGGTGTCTCGGCCATGCTGCCGTATGGTGAATTCGGATTGGAACTAACGGAACTGGGACTGCCAACGGACGTCATAGGCGGACTATTATTAGCAGTGAGATGATTATTGAAGCCGGCCGTTGAATAGCTGACATTGTGGGGCATTGCCGATTCACCGACATTGTTGAACTGTAGCATCGAATGACCCGGTGCATACTCTGAATGACGTGGCACTAATACGGGTGGCAAGACAGGACTCTCGACCCGTTTGTAATGGTAGGGATTAATACATACTTCCTTCTGTTTGGCACTAAAGGGGTACTGACATATTTCCAAGGGTTTCAGTTCATGATGAGACTGTAGGTCAGGCCAACGCCACACACGACAATAGATAACATGTGGCAGTCCTTTGCGATGAGAAACCTGCAATCTTCCATCTAAAGATCTGGGTATGGTGACACATTTGGACGGTTGGCCCGGACACGATAATGCCCTTTCAAGTTCTTGTATGGCTCCTTGGCGTTTTTTTAATTTCTTAACTAAACTGTCAACAGCCTTTTCGGCCCACTTTTCTTCTTCGTCCCCCTGCTTCCAGCCGAGCAATTTCTTCACCGCCGGCGAAGTGAATGTAAAAAGAGCTCCTATCTTGGACATGGCACTGCTTGAAGTCGATACAACCTCATCAGTATCCATTCTGTTTGTATGTGGTTGTGTTTTCCCGAAAACCGGCGTAACTACTGGAAATTCAGTGCAAAAGATTTTGAAAATTTTTTATTTGTCCGTTTTATAACATATTGTAATTTCGACTTTATGTCTAATGTAACTTTTACTGTCTTTCTTTTTTTTTTTTTTTTGTTTATAAATTACTCGTTTTTGAAATTTTTATTCCATTTTCAAAACACCAAATTTACTTTCTATAAAATTTTCCGTTATAAAGAAGGAAATTTTAAATATTTTAGAAATAGTTTTACTTAATATTGAAATATATGCGTTTTTAAAACTGGTGTCTCTTAAGCGCGACTTTTGGCCAGCTACTGAATTTATTTAACACGCTGCGTCTATTTATCAACTTTTCAGATGTCGAAAATATTTTTGGTTTCCTGGAAAACGCTAGTTCCTTAGGATTTTCCTAAACAATGAATAACATAATTATGCACATGTATAGGTGAATGAATATAAACAGGTATATATTTACGCTTGTCCTTGAAATAAAGGTTAGCGGTGCAAGGCACGCAGGTGTAAAATCTATTTATATTAAATTAACTGTAAATAGTGCAAATTTTTCAATTGTCTAAGAGGTGGAAAAGTACCTGAACAAACTCCTTGGCAGATGCATATTTATTAATCATTTACCTACAAACAAATAACATGCAACTAAATTTCCACCTAAAATGAACGCGATACAAAAAATACTTGGAAAAATCTATAGCATCTGCACAATAATAATAAATTGCCCCTTAAGACATAATTTCCTTTTTCAGCCCAAGCAAGTAAACTGTAAATAGGGACCAATTTATAATCTTTATGATTTAGAAAAATACCTGGACACATTTACCCAGAGGCTTGAGGACACATTTATTTAAAAGACATATAACATGCAAATAAATTTCCAACTAAAACTGTAACGATGCATTAACTAAAAAAAAAAAAAATAACGTTATATTCGACCGGGTCGAATCTTAAATACCCTTCGAATATTTAGTAAGTAAATTTATATAATATCGTACGTCAACGCCCACTTATGGTGGCGGGGTCCAAAAATATACTATATCATGTTTTCCACAGACGGTATTTTGGCGGGGTCTCTGTAAATTTTTTTTTATTTTTCTTTTTTTGATAAGGTCGTATAGGTGGTAAAGAGGGAGGAAGGGAAGGGCAAAGAGGGAGACAGAGTAGTACCAGGTTACTACTCAGCCTTGTCATTAAAGCTTAAAAATTTTATTTTTAAGGGATGTAGGCTCAAGTAAGACAATATGTTAAACTTGAACAATATTTTTGTTTTATGGCTCCAAGTTGGACTTTCTTTGATTAACAAAATTACAAAAAAAAAACTTAAAAATGATGTTGTTTTTTAGAGGTTGGTTTAGTTCTTCTTAGGGGAACTTTTTTCCCTCTTGCCCGATTTAGCCCATTTCCGAACTTAACCTGTGCTATCCTTCAAAATATATTTATAATAATTTTAGGAGTTATACCCTCCAATTCTTTTTTGTCGGGTATAAAAAACTTTAAAAATTTTGTTGTTTTTTTGGAGGTTGGTTGAGTTCTTCTTAGCGGATATTTTTTCCTCTGTCCCGATTCAGACATATACGAAATTAACCTGTACTATTTTTCAAGATATTTTTTTTTATCTTGGACCAGCACTCAGGGGATGACCCCTATTATATGCAATGCATTGCGCCGGAACTGAAAACGAGGGGATAGTATTGAGGTGACAGATTAGAAAAGATGAGAAGAAAGTTGTTTTTTTTTGTAGCTATTTCAACCGTTTACTTCGCCGGCTAATTTTTGCTACAGGGCCGACGAAGGTGGATGCTGTTACCAAATTTCAAGAGTCTGACTCTTTTCGTTTGGACTTAATCGTGATTTCCACAGACTGTCAAATAGAGTTTTAAAATTGGGCACAGAAATGTCCTAGAAGCGCACTGATCCAGCAGGTTAGACATTTTTAATTAATTTACTAAATATTTGTTGGGTATTTAAGATTCGACCCGGTCACATATAACGTTCTTACTTTTTTTTTTAGTTTTATTCCTTAAGTTAAATAGAACATTTGACATCTGGTGTTTAAATTAAAATTTTAATTCTAAACGGTCATTTAGATAGGTTCTTTGAAAATTTCCCAACATATTTGGGGGATTCATACTGTAGTCATAAAGTCACAAGTCATAAAATAATAGCACGAAACATATGACCAGTGTGAACAACCCGTCATAACATAGTATGCTATTTCAAACATCGATCAGCTGATACGATAACAACACATTTGTAACTAGCTGTCATCAAAGCAGAAGATAATTAAGACAATTGTAATAAAGTTGTTTGAAAATGCCAAAAAATTTAAAAACTCCATTTCTATTTAAAATGATTAAATTTGTCTTCTGGTGCTTAAGAATATCTAAATGAATTTGTATGTATAAACTAAAACAGCTGCTGCCTTGATATGAGCCGAACACATTTTTTTTGCAGCGGCATGCGTTCAGTGGCTGCCAGCTACGTAAGTTAAACGAAAAAATTTTTTCACTTGTATATATTTAGTTTTTGCGATTTAGTTCTCTTTTAATTTTTTTATGTTATAAAAATGTAATTTAGTGGTACAGACATATAGGTATGAATAATTTTTTAGCCGTTTTTTAGTCGTGAATCATATATAAGTAACGGCGGCAAACATATACTATCGCCGTCTCGCCTAAAAATTTTCAGCCGTTCAACTCAGACAAAAACATACCTGAAAGTGTGCTATTATTTTATGACCTTTTTGTATGCAGCACAACAACAACGTTTTTAAACTGGTCTAAAATATTATGACTTTATCACAATATGACTAAATATCACAATGTGTGAATACCCCAATTATAAATATTTTATGAAATAATTTAACCTTAAGATCAGTGACAAACACGTATTCATAATAGGTAATTTTGACTTAATAGGAGAAAACAACATGGAGGGTACTTTTTGCACTCTCTACCGCACAAGCGGTTTCTCATAAAAATAAAGAGATTTGCCACCAATTTGTGTCAATTGTTTCTGTTTAAAGTCAAATTATGTGTTAAGCGGAAACTTGCAAAAGATTCTGTCTTTGCGCGGGTGTGCAACCTTTATTTGAAGGCTGAGCGTAAATGTGTGAACAGGTATACAATTTTATATGGCCGTAATTAAGTTATTAGTTGTTGAGGAAAATCCTAAGCAATTAGGGTTTTCCAGGAAAGCTGGAACACCTTCAAGACTTGAAAAATTGTTAAATAGTCGCATATGGCCGAATATGTAAATTCAGTATTTTGCCAACAGTCGCGCTTAAAAGACGCAAACGTATATATTTTAATAATAGAGAAAACAATTTCGAAAATATTTAAAATGAGGCGTCTACCAAGAACAAACAACCCCAACTTGCAATCTGTGAGCAGTTACATCGGGAAAAGCTTCTTATACAAGTGGTCAGTTCCACGTTTTAATTGCGAAGCTGCGGCGATTGAAAGTTTGCCATCGACTATATTTGCATTCCAGCTGGGAAAGGATCTAAAATTTGTCGTGGAGCTGTGGCTGTATGGTGATCAGTGTGCGCAGAGGAGCTGCAGTCTCAGCATTCAAAGTAGATCTGCTAAGCAGTGGGATCTCAACTTCTACTTTTGGTTGGGCGATAAGGATGAACCAAAAACAACGTTTTATTTAAATCAAAATGTGGACAAAGTAAATGCGCTACCACTTGCAGATCCCAAAACCAAAAATTGTCTGTTATCCACAGCGCAGTTCATCATCCATTGTGAATTCAGTGCTGCTAACCTGAGCAGCGATGATGGTCCAATGTATAACTTGACACAACAGCCGGGCTTAGAGCACAGCTTTGCGGAGCTCTTCAGAACGAAAAAATATTCGGATGTTAAGTTATCAGTGGCAGGAAACGAAGTTGTAGCCCACAAATGCGTATTGACCAGTTGCAGCAAAGTGTTTGCTGCCATGTTCGAGCACGACATGGAG
The DNA here is from genome assembly GCA_951800035.1 of Linnaemya tessellans. Taxonomy (NCBI): domain Eukaryota; kingdom Metazoa; phylum Arthropoda; class Insecta; order Diptera; family Tachinidae; genus Linnaemya; species Linnaemya tessellans. The sequence continues at coordinate 28,114,591 of OX637534.1, forward strand.
GAGGCTAAAACGAATAAAGTGTACATCGCAGATTTTGATGCTGAAACCTGTAACGAAATGTTACGATTCATGTACACCGGGAAAGTGTTGGAAATCGCAAGATTGGCCCCTCAACTTTTAGCTGTTAGCGATATATACCATTTGGATGGCCTAAAGAGAATTTGTGCTGATGAACTAGAAAAAAACATCACGGTGGAGAATGCTGCCGACACATTGACGCTGGCTGCTTTATACCATGAAAAAGATTTAAAGCAGCATGCAATCGATTTCATACGAGAACACAGGAGCGCTGTGGTCGAAACCAAAGGCTGGAAATATCTGCTCGATAACTATTCATGGAACAACGAAACGGCAGACGAATCCACCGACATCTTAAATCGTATTATGGATGGCTAATCTGTTTTAAACTGCTGTTTATTTTTCTTCTTCTTATACCCTCCAAAAAAGAATATGGGGGATATATTCACTTTGTCAGTACGTTTGTAACGCAGCGAAATATCCATCTGAGACCCCATAAAGTATATATATTCTTGATCAGTGATGAAGTCTGAGACGATCTAGCATTACCCATGCGTTCGTCTGTGGAAAACATGATATAGTCAATTTTTTGACCCCGCCCACTTCAGTGGCCGTGCGATATTATATCAAGGAGCTCTGTCCCAACAAGTTAAACATTTCAAATTTACTTGCTAAATATTTGGAGGGTATTTAAGATTCGGCCCGGTCGAATACAACGTTTTGACTTGTTTTTTATGTTTAATTTAAGTTTTAAGAATTTAGTTTTAGACTTTTCATGAAAGCTAATTATCTCTGCAGTATCAATAATTAAGGCATTGACTTGTTATATTTCTAAAACACATTGTACACATGAGTTTTATACAAAATTTATTTTAAAGCACAAAATACACGATTGTTAAAATATAATTATTTTAATTATAATAAAAGTAATTTTCAAATTAAACTATGGAACAAAATTAATTTTTTACTAAAAATAACGGCTATATTCCCAGTAGAGATGTGCAAGTGAGTAGATCACGAAACTTAATTTTTTTTACGCTCGGCAAGATTTATGGGGCTCAAGATCAAAAATGCATAATTTTTAATCACGTACACGATGGCAGCAATTTTGCGAAACCACGCACGCTCACAGTAAAACTGTTCTCGTGTGTGTGTTGGGCACAAGCATGTCTCTATAGCACATATGTACATATATACATACTATTGTGTGTATGTATCTAAATGCAGATGTATTTTCTTTTGTATTAGGTAGAATAAAAATTTCAAAAGAAACACTTAACTTCTGTGTTGAGTGCGTGATTATTATGCGTATTAAAAATCACTCACGGTCCAAAATTTTTGAATCACACTCACGTACGCATGAGCGTTTTTAATCATTCGTAATCACCATTCAGATAACTCACGCGTGACTCATGCGTGACCACGGGTGACTCAGGTGTGACACGAAACATCATGTCACGTGCACATTTTTAATTACCAGTGAGAACGATGCTATCAAAGAAATCAACAAAATCCTGATTTTGTATGGTCGCTAATGATTGCCCATCACACTTGCAAAAGGAAATAATTTTAACCAATTCTACTTAAACGGAAGCTACGAAACTTTGTACCCACTTTGAAAGCAGAGTAGGATGTGTAACGCAACAATATATTGATAGGAATGCTAAACAGAGTCCATCCCATTACAAATAGTATATGTATATTTCATTAAAACAGTTTGCACTTGCAAGATGCTAATTAAAATTTTATAAAAAAAAAATTATATAGAAATAGCGACACAACATAACCCTTAGCGTAGTCAGGACACTATTGACATTTCGATTTCTTCTTTGCAGGTGAAATTGTGTAAAGAAAAATGTTGTTGTACAATATTTCTTATTGTTAAGTTTAAAATTTTTCAGCAAAAACCTTCAACTTTAGCTGTCTTCCTTTGCTAATTCATTGAAGTGTAAAATTGCTACTTGATTTTTTATTTATTTATTTTCATTATATCCTTTTTTTTTGAAGTGCTATCAACTAAAATGCATCAACACAAACACCATGACTATTAGAACTCTTTCAATACCTTCAAAGTGTGCTTAGGCCTTTAATCTTGTTCTTTTCTCGTTATCTTTTACCCTCTCTCCCTTTTCACTTCATTATGCCCCGTTATTCATTTTCGGTACAGAAATGTTTTAAGCAAAATCTGTAGCATAAAATGCAATATTCCTACAAATCAACAATTCTTACATAAAACAAATTTTACATTCATGTCAAGAATGCATATGCTGCATGTGCAATTTGCAATAAAAAAGGGGCAAATAAAACAAACTCATGAATATATAAAAAAATAATAATTGTAAAGAGGAAAAATGCTTCCATACACTAAACCTTTTGCTTAACCCAACGATGCAGTTGTGGCATAAATGAAGGCATTATGAAAGTCATCCTCATCGTCTCTCTGCTTGCGGTGAGTGAGTGGCTGCCAGGATTTCAATTCATATTAGAATTGCATGTTTATTATGCATTTAATAACTCACACACACACACACACATTAATTTCCTTGCATCCGCTTGAACATGAAAAAATGCACTCTTAGGACCCTTGATAGCTGGCACAAACAATCATGCACATCCATATCGCAGAGACCAGGGATATACTACACAGGATATAAAGAGCATGAATGTTGATGGCATAACATACTCGTACATAACATAAGTGTTAAAGTGGCTCACTTGTTTAGCCTTAATGGCTTAAAAAAAGGTACTTGTGTTTATATGCACTGCATATTTTCACACATTAATGTGAAAAGGATATATTAAGGTGTTTAGGGGAAACTCCAAGTACAGGATAATAGACATAATTGAAGCAACAAGTGCAACAACGGCACCTAGAATTATTCTTTAGTAGCTTTCTAGCTGGAATAAAGAAAAATACCCGGCATTTAATGAGCAGTGAATGGAATGGGCATAAAAGCGCCATAAACACCCAGTGAAATGCTAAATAATTTTTTTTCATTGCAAACTTATTCTCGTAACGACAGGCTCTATTGCTTTTGCTAGAAAAGGGGTCTTAAAACTGTTATTATTTTCACTCGAAATGAAGTCTGGTTTATATTTAAAAAAATCTAAGTACCTAAAAATTTCCAAAGAAAATGGGCAGTGCCACACCCATATTAAAAGAAATTATCTGAAAAGTGTGTTTTAAAGCATTTTTTATTATATTCACTTATACTTTTGTTTAAAAAAAAATAAATTCCTTAGAAACATTTAAGAAAATTGTGAAATGCCACACCCCTAATAAAGCAATACTCTTTGAAAATGATGCTTTTATTACAATTAGTTTTTTATCTTGGACCAGCACTCAGGGGATGACCCCTACATATGCGCTGTATTGTGGCGGAACTAGAAAGGAGGGGATAGTATTGAGGGGAAAGATGAGAAAATATACAGTTTTTTTGTAGCTACTTCAACCTTTTTTACTTCGCCGGCTAATGTTTGCTAAATGGCCGACGAAGGCGGGTGCTGTTACTCTGCTTTTTAGTACATGATAGTGTCAGTCTCTACCAATTATGTTCAATGATCAGTGACTATGCCTTCATCATTGAAACAGGCTGGCAACAACTAACACAAGCACGCACTAATGCTGATCAGAAGAATTCAACACAATATTTCATGACTCAGCGCGGGGTTGAACTCAGGACCTCCGCTTCATAGTCTCGTGTTCTACTACTTCAGCCAACAGCACCCCCCACAATCCTGATGATAAGGAAGTTCATTGTTAAAAAAACACTCAGTTTAAAAATGCCAAAGAAAATTGGTCAGTGTCACACCCATATTATATTTAAAAAAAAAATTATGTGGAAAAAGTGTTTTAATACATTTTTTATTGTACTCATCTATACTATTGTTTTAAAAAACTTAAATTCCTTAGAAATAAAGGAATGTTTAAGAAAAATGGGAAATGCCTTGCCACTCTTTGGAAATTAAATTTTCCTTGCAATTATTTAATCTTGATAATTCGAATTCACTTAAAATTGACATAAAGAGTGGACACTGCCATGCCCCATTTAGCAAATATTCTCGAAAGAGTGTAATTTTATTTTTTTCAATTTGAAACGAGAGACTACATTGGCACCAGAAATGGCCATGTCCACACTCAGCAATGTTCTTTGAAAAGAAACTTTTTAAATAATTTTTAATATTTTCAGTTGAAATTCAAACATATTTATCAAAAAGTCTCAAACACCTCAAGATTACAATTACAAAAGTGGGCAATGCCACACCCAAACTAAGAACTATGCTTTGATAAGAAGGTTTTAAATATACTTTCATTATTTTCAATCGAAATAGAGCCGTGTGCACGTAAATAAAAATATCCTTATTCAATTATATAAAAAGTGGGCACTGCCACACCCCCACTGGAAATGCAAACTCATTTGTCAAAATATGCCAACTGCCTCAATATTGCAATGCAAAAGTGGGCAGTGACATGCCCATATTAAGTAAAATTCTTTGAAAAGATCTTTTCTTTAAAAATTTACTCTGTTCGAAATTTAAAATAAAATGGGCAATGGAAAAAAATATTTTTTTAAAAGGGTGCATGTAATACATTTTTGTTATTTTCAATTCGAGTGGGTGCTGTTGGCTGAAGTAGTAGAACACGAGACTATGAAGCGGAGCATCGTGAGTTCGAACCCGCGCTGAGTCATGAAATATTGTGTTGAATTCTTCTGATCTGCATTAGTGCGTGGTTGTGTTAGTTGTTGCCAGCCTGTTTCAATGATGAAGGCATAGCACTGGTCACTGAACATAATTGGCGGCGACTGACACTATCATGTACTATAAAAAGCAGAGTAACAGCACCCACCTTCGTCGGCCCTGTAGCAAATATCAGCCGGCGAAGTAAAACGTTGAAATAGCTACAAAAAAACTGTCTATCTTCTCATCTTTCCTAATCTGTCCCCTCAATACTATCCCCTCGTTTTCTGTTCCGGCGCAATGCATTGCATATATAGGGGTCATCCCATGAGTGCTGGTCCAAGATAAAAAAAAAAACAAGTAAAAGTGCTATATTCGGCTGTGCCGAATCTTAAATACCCTTCACAGATGTAATTCTTCTTTCTTTCTTTCTTGCCAAAACAGAAAGTAGGTTTAATTAAAAAATTAAAATGATGTTATCGGTTACTTCTATAGAAAACGTTTAAATTTTTCAGCTAGGAAGCTAAATGTTTGCCTTTTCTTATATCTAATACCTATGAACGCCTTTCAAAAATATGAAATATGTTTAATTTACAAACAAAACAAAAAATCCGTTTCATGTGCCCCAAAAAGTTTTAAATGGTCAACTGTAGAATCGTCTTTTAGATTTTGTTGGTCTTTAATACCAGTTTACTTCTTTCTGATATATAAAGTGGGTATAATTCATCATAAAAATCAAAAATAACAGATAAAATGGCTGCTTTTATGAATCGGAAATGTCGATTTAATTTTTACTAGTTTAATTTTTTCTGAAATATCTAATAGGTTAAATTCACTAAAAGCACAACATTTGGAATTTATGTATGTACTATTATGTACGAAAAATATTTCGATTTTTCAACTCTGGAAGCGAATTTTTATATTTTTACCAATTCAATTCTTAGTGAGGTGTAACATAGTTTTACTTGACAAAAAAATTAAAATTTTTTGGTCACTTCATGTACCATAAAATATATCATTTGTCCAACCCTGGAGTCGAAATTTTGATTTTTTTAAGATTTTAATACCAATTTTGTTCTTCCTGAATTATAAAACAGCTTTAATTAGCCAAAAAAAAAAACAACGTCAATTGCCTTTTTGGTTATTTTTATGCATATCAATTTCCCAACCCTGGAAACGAAATTAAAAATTTTTTTTACCAATGCAACTTTTAATGAGGCATGAAATAGTTTTATTTAAGAAAAACTTAGTATTTATAACCATATAGGTTATAAATATAATTTTAATTAGTAAAAAACAACGTCAATTGCCTTTTTGGTTACATTTATGTTTAAAAAAAAATTTCAATTTCCCAACCCTGGAAGCGAAATTTAAATTTTTTTAAATTTTCTTTATCAATGCAAATCTTCATGAGGTATAAAGTAGTTTTATTTAAGAAAAACTCGAATTTTGCAACCATTTTGGTTATAACATGTACTACAAAATATTGCATGTACCAAAAAAATTTTATTTTTCCAACCCTGGAAACAAAATTTCAATTTATTTTTGTTTGTTTTTTATCAATGCTTCTTGAGGTATAAAGTAGTTTTATTTACGAAAAATTGCAAATTTTTTACCACTTTCGTAACTTTCATGTACCATAAAATATAGCACTTGTCCATCCCTGGATTCGAAATTTTATTTTTTATTTTTGAATTTTTGATACCAATTATGTTCTTCCTAAATTATAAGACAGTTTTAATTACCAAAAAAACAAAAAAAAACAACATCAGTTGCCTGTTTGATTACTTTCATGTATAAAAAAATTCAATTTCCCACCCCTGGAAGCAAAATTTGAATTTAAAATTTGTCATTTTTTTTTGGCTAATGCAAATCTTCATGACGTATAAAGAGGTTTTGTTAAAGAAAAACTTGAAATTTTTAACAATTTTAGTTACTACATGTACTACAAAATACGGAATAGGCTGAAAAAAAATTTTCATTTCCCATCCCTGGAAACAAATTTATATTTTTTTAGTTTTTAATAGACCATTGAGGCTCCCCAAAGCACGAAGTAGGTTTAGTTTAGAAACATTAAAAAAAATAATTGATTTTTGGTATAAATTTTGCGTCGAGAAATAGGTGTAAGCTTCCCAGCTCTGGAACCATACTTTGGATCTTTCTGAATTTCAATAGCAGCCTATTTAAGTTAATTTCCAATCTAACGGTCCAAGAACGAAGTCTCTAGCTCTTCTGGGGGCTTGGGAAAACCGATTTCACGTACAGACGGACGGACAGACGGACATCGCTCAATCGTCATGGCTATTCATAAGGATCTAGAATATATATACTTTATGGGGTCCCATGTGCATATCGAAGAAATTACACACGGAATGACAAACCTATATATACCCTTTCCCTTTTTTGTGAAGGGTATAAAAAGAAGGCAGTATTTCGAAAATTTTAATCAGATCGAAACTGGCAGAAAAAGTGGGCAATCTCACGTCCTCATTAAGCAAATAATTAGTTAGAAATTGACAGAAAAAGTGGGCAGTGCAATTACAAAATATTGGACTGCTTCGAATAATTATATTTACGTTGATACCACTTGCCTGCCACAAGTTGCAAGTGTTCGGCTAGCGGTAAAAGATGATTTCACAATTTCCAAAAGACTTGTTTGTGGACTACTTGTTACATCTCAATAAATAATTCAATCATGCACATTATTGGCCTTAAGCTAGAAATATTATACGGTAGTCAATTACACCAGAAGATTATTAAAATAAAATAAAATAAAAATATAAATCAAACCAATCTAATCAAAATACTCGTTTTCAAGTGCTATAAAGCTAAAGGCGATAACAAATGAAAAAAAGTCCCTTAAAAACATCAGACACGGAAATAAACAGTTACAGCACGAATTTAAGTGACCGACCGACCACACACGTCAACTGCAAAGCTGAACGGGAAACAAATCAAATCCTGTAAAAGTATCATGACAAATCGCACCACTGACCATTAAGTGATTTGCTTCCTTTCCAAATTTTTTGTTTACATATAATTTTTTTTCTGCAATATGAATTTTTTCCCTATTTTATTTTCCTCATAATCTGATGGGCAAGCGGGAATATTTATCTGTTGCTTGTGTAATGAAAAGGGAGTATTATTTTTCATATTTACGTTGCATTGAATATGAGCGGTCAGTTCTGAGGGTTCGTCTACTTTCAGTGGTCAAGCATGTTACTTAGCAACCCTTATGGTCGGTCCCCCTTCAAGTTGTTGGCAACAATTGAATTTAATGAATACAATAGAATTTGCAGTTAAACTTTATCATCATCTTTTTTTCAATGTTATGGTCAACGTTGTTGTTCCATGACAAGCTAATTTGTTGCTTGAGCATAAGATCACTCTTCTGTTAATAACGCTTTTTTATGCAAATAATTGAATTATATGATAATGGTTGGTCAGTTGAATAAACGTCCAGTAGATTTATGCAAATTGTTTCGGTCAATATTTGTTCACACCTTGTTTCTTTTTACGATTTAGAGAAGATAAATGATGATTTATTTCTAATAATTTTTTAATGACGTTTTAGTTATTTAGTCAAAACAAATGGCTTAATAGGCGATGTGCCTTTTTTTGATGGCAAACAGGTTTTAGAGAATTCAGTTAAATGAGTGATCGTGAGAATTTTGTTATACACTGCAACAAAAAATACTTTTAAAAATTTGCATTTGCATCGTTTAGTAGCAAACTACGGCAGGATCTTTAGAATAAAATTAATATTTAAATAAAGAAACAAAAATTTGAGAAGGTATAGTTCCTAAAAATTTACTTTTCGAATAGGAAAACTTATGTAAAAAGTTGTTGTTGTAAACAGTACCTTTAGGGAATGGTACTTTTCGTAAAGTGTACTTTTGGGGAACATTCTTAGGAGCTATATCTTTTCTTAAAACGAACTTTTCCAAAAGGTAATTTTGGAGAAAAGTACTCTTGTACAAAAGGCACTTTTCGGAAAGGATACTCTTCGAAATAGGAAGATTAGCACTAAGGGGGAACTTTGGAGATTAATTCGTTAACTTAAATAAAAGTACTTTTCGAAAAGTTCACTTTCCGAAAATTGTATTATTTTCAGAAAAAAATGTTTTCTTAAAAACTTTTTTGCAGCAACACTTTTTGGAAAAACTGCTTTTGGGAAATGTAATATTTGGAAATTATATTACTTTGAAAATATAATTTGAGAAAGAATGGTTTCTGAAAATGTACTTTTGGAATAGAAAAACTTGTTGAAAAAGTTTACTTTTTGTAAAAATGTACTTTTGTAAGAGGGTACTTTTGGTAAAAAGGTACTTTTTGTAAATAGGTACTTTTTGTAAAGTGGTACTTTTGGTAAAAAGGTACTTTTGGTAAAAAGGTACTTTTGGTAAAAAGGTACTTTTTGTAAAAATGTACTTTGTGTAAAAAGGTACTTTTGGTAAAAAGGTACTTCTGGTAAAAATGTACTTTCTGTAAAAACGCACTTTTTGTAATAGTGTACTTTTTGTAAAAAGGTACTTTTGGTAAAAATTTACTTTTTGTAAAAACGCCCTTTTTGTTAAAATTTAGTTTTTGTAATAAATACCTTTTTGGGATAGTACTTTTGGTAATATGTACTTTTACAGGTCCCACAACTTTCCTTTTCTTAAAACGCGCTTTTTCAAAAGCCAATTTTGGAAAAAAGTACTTTTTTAAGAAAAACACTTGTCGGAATAAATACACTTCTAAATAGGAACATTAGCATTAAGGAGAAATTTTGGAGATTAATTAGTCAAATTAAGAAAAAATACTTTGAGGGAAAGGGGCTTTCCAAAAATTGTATTATTTTGGTAAAAAAATTTTATTCTTAAAGCAACATTTTTTTGAAAAGCTGGTTTTGGAGAATGGAATATTTAAGAATGTACTTTAGATATAGGAAAACTTTTAGAAAACGTCCTTTTTTTGTAAAATTTACTTTTTGAGAATGGTACTCTTAATAAAATGTGTTTTTAGGGAATGGTACTTTTTGTAAAATTTACTTTTTGGAAATGGTACTTTATGAAAATACCGTCTATTGAAAAAGAAGTACTTATGTACTTAAAAAATGTTTTTTATAAAGGTACTTTTTACAAAGGTACTTTTTTCGAAAAGTACTTTTTTAAAAGGTACTTGTTGGGAAATGAGGTTTGTTCAGAAAAGTACTTTTAAACAAGAAAAATTTATGAAAAATGGTACTTTTTAGAAATGGTATATTTTCGAAAGCTACTTTGTTGAAAAAGGTACTCTCATACTTTTTTCAAAAGTTACTTTCTGATAAAATTTTTTTTAGACAAGTACTTTTTCTTAAAAAGAGGCTGTTCGAAAATGTACTTTCTAAAATGCTTTTTGGAAGAATAGCTTTTGGAGAAATCACTAAAGATTAATATGTTCGTCGTGGACTATTCATTTTCGGTAACATTCACTAAAATAATAGCGATTAATATGCTAGAGTCTCTTATAAATTAATTTTAACGAGTTTCTGCTAAATATTTAATCATAAAATTGTTGATGTTTAAATAAGTTTTTATGTTTTCTTTGGTTTTTTTAATATAATAATTGCGTTCAAGTGTTTTGTAAATATTCCTGAAGAAACTATCTAAAGAAAAAATTAAATATTAATTTAAAAATAATTTTTTTATATATTTAACTGATTATCAAATACTATAACATGTTTAAGAAAGCATTAATAAAATATTCAATTTTTAAACTACAAACCTGTTATAAAAATAGCAAAATTTTACTTGTATAAATTAAAATAAAACGTAATAAAAACGTAAATACAACTCCACAATTCAGCGCCTAAATGATCTAGGTAAAAATTTGTACATTGTGTCAAAGTGTCTTTAAAATATACATCAACGTTTCTTGGAACTTTTAGTCGCCGAGAGCAATGAAACAATAAAAGATTTAAAATACAGAAAAGAAATTAAAATGAAATTGCATATTCATGCAGGAGAATATGTGTTCCAGCCTCTTTTGAAATATGCAACTGCAAAATAGTTTTCCAGGTAGTTTTTATGACTCTCAGGAATACAGAAATCCTGTGACCGCGTTTAAGTACATATTCAATTTTATGTTAAGTATTTTGTTTTGGCACAAACGTGTCCTCAACTGCTTTCGCGAAATGCACCTGCTTAAGGAGTGTCCGGATCTAAGACAAATAGAAAATTTCCACTCATCTGCTCATGTAGTACCTATTTATGGTTTTGGCTTAAAAGGATATTATTTGTAAAAAGGCAACTTAACAATATTTTTTCATTTTGCGCATGTGTACATTGGGCTAGCAATAACTCTCAATCGGCATACCTGCTTAGTTCAGGTCAGTTTAGAATTTGTTCGATTCAGTTTCGTTTCTTTTTTTGTAATTGCTGGCTTCCACACTCGTTCTTTGTCTCGCTGGACTGGCTTATACACGACTCAATAGTAATGAACTAAGCAAATCCTAAACAATTTACATGCTTCCAGCAATCAAAACAATTTTAAATGTATAAAAACCTTTTATTTGTAAAAATAATTCAGTATCTCGCCGTCATTGACACGTAGAGTCACGGTGCTTCCAAAGCGATATATTTCGATACTAATAAGAGCCAATAATATTTTAAAAATATAATTAAAATGAGGGTGCCAAGACTCATCAAAGTAGGAAAAGTAGACTACGTAGAAAAACTCATTTGCCCGAGATCAGAAGATCCGGACTTCGTATCGTCGGTAATAGGTGCCTGTGATCTAAGTCCTAATATGAAATATGTGTGGGAATTAACGGTACAAGGTGGGGAATGTTCAAACAAGACGTTTTCATTAAAAGTAGAAAGTCTAACGACAAAAAAATGGGACGTGCGTGTAATCATACAAACTGAGGTTGCCACAAGGGTGGCCTATTTAATTCATTTGAGCCATAGTGACAACGTAATTAGTGGACTAACACTTGCGCACAGACACCCAGAAGGTCCGCCCATCCAAGAGTTGGTGTTAGTTTGCGACATATTTGCTAAAAGCTGTGAGACCGGAAATGAACGAACATTGAATTTGGAACGGAATCAAAATGGCTTCATAGAGCTCTTCAACACCAAAAAATTTTGGGATATAAAATTAATAGTGCAGGGCAATGAACTGCTCGCCCATAAATGTGTTCTGGGGAGCAGCGGCAAAGTCTTTGCTGCCATGTTGGAGCCAGACACGGAAGAGGCTAAATCGAATAAAATTTACATCGATGATGTCGATACTGAAACTGTTACCGAAATGTTACGTTTCCTATATACCGGCAATGTGTCGAATGGATGCAAGTTGGCCAATAAGCTTTTGGTTGCCAGCGATAAATTCGATTTGGAGGCCCTGAGAACTTTCAGTGGCATTGAATTGGCCAAAAATATTTCCGTTAATAATGCAGCAGAAACGCTCATTTTAGCCCATTTACATGACCTGGAAAATTTGAAAAATCACACCAGTTATTTCATAAAAAACAATTTAATGGCTGTAACAAATACGGAAGGCTGGAATAGTGTGAAGGAGAAGTATTCCGATGTAATTGCACGCTTCCTCAATTAGCATTAAGTTTTCGTTTTATAAATTCAATCATTTCAGTGTGCTTCACTTCACTTATAATTCTGTTTTAATGTAAATGTATTGAAGATTTATTAAGCTGTTTTAAACAATCTAGGATATGAACACAAATAAATTACAATGAAGTCAGTGAAAAAAGGAGCTTCCGAGGAATTTAATAATATCCTGCTCATATCACGCCGAAATCTTTTCAGTCCGTCTAGTTTTCTTCAAATTACTGCAAGAAACTTTTTTTTATTGATTTGTAATGAAATAAATTTATTTGCTTATGAGTAGTTAATAACTGTATGTGCGAGAACAATTAAAATACTCAAATTTCAGCAATTAAATTTTAAAATTTTTAAATTTTAATTGCCAAATTTGTGTTAATGGGTTTTTTTGTAATTTGATACTTTAATGTGTGTGTGTGTATTTTCCCACGGTTAAATAGGGATGTTCACATTGTTGTTGTTTAATTTTTTATGATGTTGGGGTAGGCGTGGGAATTTTTGTCTGTCCATATGAGACCTTGGGAGTTTGTGTCTGTCCGTATGAGACCGTGGGAATTTCTGTCCGTCCATATGTGGGGGGTAGTTTGGTGGAGGGGTGCTGTAGTAACCAAAATGAGTTTGTATAAGTGAGCGTGAGACCGTGAGAATTTTTGTCTGTCCATATGAGAGCTTGGGAGTTTGTGTCTGTCCATATGTGACCTTGGGAATACATGTCCGTCGGTATGTGAGCGTGGGAATTTCTGTCTGTCCATATGTGAGCGTAGGAATTCTGTCTCTACATGGGTGCTATGGCCTAATAGAAAATAATAAATTTTTAGTATCTGACACAACATTTTTTAGGAAGTACAATATCTCAAAAGTGTTGTATAAATGGATGGCCCTAATGTTTGTGGTTCGTTTCTTCTTGCTGGAGTGAGATTTCTTCTTTTATTTTTTAGCTTGTTTTTAATTGTGGTGTGTGTTTACTTAAGATATTTTTAATTTTGGTGTGTGTTTACTTAAGATATTTTGTCCAGCAATTCAGTTATTTCTTTTTTGTGTGCAATGCTTGAGTGTGGGGGAATAATTTGATTATTCTGATCTTGAAGACGTTGTGAAAAAAATTACTATTGCATAAATATTGAATTTGATATTTTGTTTATTTTATACATGACGATCATCGATAGATTTTATTTGGGGATCTGGATGGTGGTGCGATTTCTGTATTTTGTAGAATATTAATATGTGTGTGTTTTTGTGTTCTGAGTGGCGATTGGAATGTCTGCCTGTCAGACAGGGGGTGTGTGTGTGACGATTGGTGAGTCTGTGTGACAGTCCGCTTTTTTGTTGCTTTCCTGGATTTAGCGCAAGTGGGTCAGTATGAAATGAAATAAATTTGTAGATATTTATGTACGCATATACATACAAACAAATAATAAGCGTTTATTCGTTGTGCCCAAATATTCCCTTGACCATTTGAATGAATGAACCATTGTGTTTATTTGTTTGTGTGTTCTCTGAAATAAATATGTATATAGGTGTTTATTTGAAATAAAAGACATTTATTTTAATTTTTATAAGCATTTATTTAAAAGTTTGTTAACATTTTCATTTTTAAGTAAAATTGCATTCCTTAAGGCACAAACACCATAGTCGTGATAGCTACAATAGAAATATGTTGAATGGTTAGTTTCCATTTGTTTAAAATTAATGCAGCCAATGTCTTCAATGTTATAAACTGTTTGATGAATCATTTTTTCTAGCCATTTTTTCTTCTCTCCCCCCTTAACATATATATGTGAATTTCTTATATTGGATCTTAAAAACTTGCAAACGCTTTGAAATGAGACTGATCCATCATTCCAGTTAATATGATGATAGTTTTTTGTTAACCAAACTGCTTCTCTCTGTTTTTTGACCGATAAACATGCGAAATCAAAAGGAGGTTTTATGATGAAATTGAGGCATTCGTTGTTGCTAAAAACTACAGCTAGTTCTTTTGCGATGAAGTCATTTGAATTATTTTTGAAACCTTGCAAGTCTACAAAAACAATATCACCATCCATGTTATTTAATTTATAAGACCTTCCGGACTTGACCTTTTATTGGTATGTATTCTATTACGCGGTCATGAATAAGAACGCAGTAAGCTGATGTCGTTGCTGGAATATTTGTTGCTGTTTCAAATTCAATTTTTATGTCAATCGGTCCGGTATTGACTGATTCGTTCTGATAGCTTACATCTACTACAATAATTGGAGCGTCGTCTTTAAACTCCTGGGCAGTTAATAATGGTTGAGGCTCATTCATATAGTAGCTTTGTTGAAATCTTACATACATATCATATAGAATTGCATACCGTTCATTTTTAAATTTTATGTTAAGATCATCATATGGGTAAGAGGTTGAATTTAAATGTACTTTTAAATTAGTGAGGTCACAGTGAACAAATTTGTTACCTCGTTGAAATGCGACCAATACAAAACGTGGTCGCTCTTTACTTGCAGCTAATTTAACATTCCAAATATGACTTGTTCCTGTATTCAATTGTGGATTCATATGACAATCCCAGCTACGAAATGCCATCGGTATAGAAGCACCATTGTTAATAATTTTAATCATATTCAACTTGCTCTGATCAGATAATTGTACGTGTGGAATTCTCCAGGAGATGAGTGAAATTGTAAGTTTCGATTTTTCAGTAGAAACGCTCGAGTGTACAAGAGCTTCATCATTTTTATTGCGCAAGAGTATCAATTCATGCTTTCCATTAAGTATAACTTTGTTGTAGTCTTCAGCAAACCCCAAAAGCATTTTTAGTGGTACATAAAAATTAAAATATCCATTCTTAAGATTCAAATCATCAGTTTTATGCCATCCACCATTTTGCATTACAACGCTTTGAGTTGGTGATAGAGATACCAAATTTTTTATTGTGGTTGTTGTTCCTAAATACCTTGTATGATCGATTTCAATACCATTAAGCTCATAGCGGATTTCATCAAATAGATGTGCAACAAAGTTGTTTTTCAATTTAAAATTTTCTGAAAATTTTCCAGTTTTTTCATCTACAACGAAACCTTCCACATATATATAGCTCTCACTAGGTAACACGTACAAATCTTGATTTTGTATTGAGATTCGAATCTCATCATTATTATTGTACGATTGTAGATATGGTATGTAGGTATGATAGTCCTTTTTTATTATATTTTCGTCAGACAATGGCTTATCCAATACGTTTATTATTGAGCTCATTTTGTTTTCAGTTTGAAATTCAAAGACTTGAGAAAACTTTTGTTTGTTGTTGTAAGTGACCTTTGACGAGCAGATCTTTTCAATTGTGGTTTAGGTTGTAATATCTGTGGATGAGACGTGGCTGCCGTATTTTGTGATATACTTGTATTGTATATTATCATTACTTAGTTGGTCTTAAATGTATTCGTATTGTAATTTCCTCTCCTCTGAAATTAATTAAATCACCGTTCTGATCAACCACGCGCAGTGATAGAGAACTTATCTCTTTGGTGTTTACAGGTAAATAGATGAGATTCCGTGGAATCTCATCTATTTTATAGCCTGCAGGTACATTAATCGGAAACTCATGAAGTGTGTGTGATTTTGAATTGTTCATATATGTGTTAGTAGCGATACTACTTTCAATTCGCAAGAGATTTACTTTAAAAATATTAACTGGAAGATCTGAGTAATGATCTTCGGTCGGTGTTAGGATTTTACTATTGAATCCTAAAAGATTCCCAATTGTATTTTCTTTATTAAAATATATCGGGTCTTTAGAACTATTTATTTTAACTTGCATCGTATTGTTGTTAGCTTCTATAAAAATATGCTCTCCAGGACTGAGTCGTTTGTATTGCTCTTCTATGTAGTCAACTATATCTTTCAATTCATAAGATCCAATTGGTATTTCAATTACATATTCCCCTATATGAAACATATTGTTATATGAGTCTACATTTGGAATACTGTTGTATGAATGAAAATCAGTTAGCGCACACTCATATGAGTCGTTTAAGTCAATGGGAGGAAAATAATTAGCATATAGCGCTGATGAGTTAGAGCTCAGAGTAAGTGTTATTGACATTATAACAGCCTGTTCACAAATAAATAAAGTTTAATACACACCATGGTTTATAAGAATAATTTGCATATATATTTCATAATCTTATTTTAAAATTAACATTAGTTATTAAAAATATTGATGTTATTGTCGTTGTTATCATTGCGGATGACGATTTATTTCGTTTTCGATCTATAGTATTTCATCTTTGCTTATCCAGGAATTGTGTTGATTAGAAAATCCCAACCATTTAACTAATGCTTTGCCCCCTTTCAGTCGAATCACCTTTTCAACTAGATATGTATTTGGAAATCTAGTTCTTGACAGTTCTTCCGTATAGAAGCCACCTTTAATAGGATTTCCAAGATAATCTTCTAATATGTATGTTGTAGGATATGTATTCTGAACTCTTTGGATTGTGAAAATTTCTGTTGTCCAATTCGGAGTATAGCCTTTCTCAAAAATATGTTTATATTTGCTAATACGTACATGGTCTCCTGCATTAAATTTTGACATTTTGTACATCTTTAAATGACTGTATACTGTATTTAGAAGTTGTTTTTCATTTTTTGAGTTGACTTTAATCGGTGGCATTTTAATGGTGCGATGAACTTTTCTATTGTATGCATTAAGTAAATCTTTGTATATATCAAGCCAGTTGTAGGAACCATTAAAACTAAACTCTTTCCACATCATTCCTTTTAATGTTCTATTGAATCGTTCTACTATTGATGCTTTCATGATGCTATACGTTGAGTAGTGTTTGATGTTGTATTTATCCATCAATTGATTAAAGTGTTTGTTGAAGAATTCTTTACCATCATCTGTTTGTAAGTTTTTTGGCACACGCCCCAACTGAAAAATAGTCTCCATTGCCTGCGTTGTGTCAACAGCTGTTTTTCTTCTCAGAGGTACTGCCCAAGCATATTTGGAGAATGTGTCAATTACAGTTAGCAAAAATCTATAATTTTTATTGTATGTAGAATAGTTCCCCATTTCAACTAAATCCGCTTGCCAAAGATCGTCTATTCCTTTCATAACAACTCTACGACGTCCAAACATTTTTCGAGCTTGCTTATGGAGCTCGTTCACTAAATTTCTTTTTGTATCCATGTCTAAGCTTTAAGAAGTCTTTGGGGTGTGTTGTGATCTATCTGATGCGCTTTCACCAATTGACACAAACATGTAATTTTCAAATCTATACATTTTTTCATTTAATCTTTCAATTTCTTCTTCGAAGGATGCTCTGATCTTGGAAATGCTTTCTTGCAATTTTTTATTCTCTTCCAACTGTAATATTATTTCATGTTGTTGCATTTCGATTTGATTTTTTAGAGTATTGTGCATTTTGTTGTTATCTTCTTTAAATTCTTTTATAATTTTGTGTTCTACTTCTTCCATTTGAGTTTGCAAAAACAATTTATTGATAGCATCGTTTTCCTCCAAAGCTTTTGCAACATTTTTGATTCTTTTGTTTTGGACATCAATGTTGTTGTTCGCATCCAAAAATAAGCCCAACAATTTAGGTGCATTTTTCAATGAAATTATACTGCTAGTGTCGTTTAGATAATGTCCGAATTTATCAACAGACATAATTTATATTTAAAATGTGTATGCGTTTATATAGTTTATACTATTATATTAGCTTCACGTAGTTCTTCAATAATTGAAACAATCTCGTTGTTGTGATTAGTATGACCTGCAGACTGTGATGCAAGCAGTAGTCTAAGTCGATCTACCAACTCGTTTGGATCATCCCAGTATATATAGTTTGATTTATGAGGATTTATCTGCATCAATCCCTTACCTAAATAATTAGCCTTTGTTAATTCCGATGAGCTCTTATGATTTTTCTCTTTAAAAAGTTTTCCAATAATATTTTTGTACTTGTACCCTCTAGTCCCCTTGATTTGACCATCGGACTTATAATCTCTTCTGTGTGCATTGGTAGTAAGTAATATTTTTTTATAGATTTCAAGCTCAAATTTATCATAGCTTTTTGGTGTTTTATGAAACATCAAAGAAAACAGTCCTGGGGTGAGAGCCCATATTTGACCACCAACTTGTATTTTATCTTGATTTAACTCGATGTTGCTACTACCAAATTTCCATTCGTTATTATAATCTCTATGTGGACCATAGTTAGTATCTAGTTCATTTCTCGATTGCAATAGTGATAAGTCAGGATAACTCTCGTCATGATTAGAATGTTGTGAATAAAAGTCATCTTCATCAAAATCGCTGTTACTTTTACTATTAGACTGTTTAAACATTGATTCTTCAATTAGTTTCTTAGGGGTACTTGCTTCCAACTTCATTGTTGAGTTCTGAGGATGAAAACTGACACTGTCCTCATATTCAGTTTTCTTATCATTCTTTTCTTTTTTATTTGGTATATCAATATATTTAGAGCTATTTATAAATTCTTTTAAAGGTTCTGTTATGGGCTTGAATGTATCACTTAATTGCTGATGTGTATCTATTTCACCATTTTTTATACTACGAAGCTTTTTCTTTAATATATTTCTTGTTGTCACCAAGTCTTTTAGAATTTTTTCATTCATTTTAGCTTTTCAGCTATCAGATCAGCTTATCAAGTATCAGATCAGGTTATCAGATCAGGTATCAGATCAGGTATCAGATCAGTTTATCAGGTATCAGATCAGCTTATCAGGTGTCAGATCAGGTTATCAGATCAGGTATCAGATCAGTTTATCAGGTATCAGATCAGCTTATCAGGTGTCAGATCAGGTTATCAGATCAGGTATCAGATCAGTTTATCAGGTATCAGATCAGCTTATCAGGTGTCAGATCAGGTTATCAGATCACGTATTAGATGAGTTTATCAGGTTATCAGATCAGTTTATCAGATGAGGTTATCAGATCAGCTTGTTAGGTATCTGATCAGATTATTATGTATCAGATCAAGTTTTTGCTTAGATGACCAGTTATAACAATCACATGTATAAAGTTTAAAGCCAGATTATGTACTAAGCGATACCCTTGATGAACAGTAATTTATATTACGATGAAGTAATCAAATGATTTTCTATAGCGACCATTGTTTAGTTCATTATCTTTACTTATCATCAAAAATCCATATTTATCCTTCCAACATTCTTGACATATATACTGAAACTTTTCAAATTTCATATCGCTGGCAACATGATCATCGTATACATGTCTCATATTTTTCGCATCTTGTTTAAACATTATAATTAAATTGGCATTATCTCTTATTAAATGTTTTGGAATTCTTGTGTAGGTTTGACACAAGTAAAATGAATCTACATTCTTATGACGCCCCATACAAAAATATGCACGTATATTGTTTTGGTTTTCACATGCAACATCATCGAAAATCATAATTGAATTGCTTTTAGCTTCACTAGGAGGAACAACGGACTCATTGTCTGCGAATGTGTAGTATCCCATTCCTTTAATTGGCGAAATTAAATTCTTTAGGTATTCATATTTAGGTTGATACAGAGATTTTGAGTACAAATAGATATTTTCAAACTTGAGACCATTAGGACTTTCTAGCAAACTGATCATTACATTAGTTTTTCCACAATTGGAGGGACCAACTATTAATGCTCGAATAGAATTTGGTAGCAAGGAACTATGTCTTATTTTTGTACTGTCATTTGAAAATACATCCACATTACGAACTAAAATATTTTTGTGTTGTTTTACTAAGCGCATTTCAATAACT
The DNA here is from genome assembly GCA_951800035.1 of Linnaemya tessellans. Classification (NCBI taxonomy): domain Eukaryota; kingdom Metazoa; phylum Arthropoda; class Insecta; order Diptera; family Tachinidae; genus Linnaemya; species Linnaemya tessellans. The sequence continues at coordinate 28,134,647 of OX637534.1, forward strand.
ACTTGTAAAATTCACAAAACAATATCTTTTATTCTAGAATAAAATAATATGGTTACGTTTTATAAAAAAACATTCAGTCATAAGAAAACTATCGTTGGAGAAGGTTTACTAAATAAAACAATAAATTCTCTACCTTTTGAATTACATCTTCCTGGATATCAGTACTGTGGACCTGGCACAAGATTACAAAAGCGTTTAGATAGAGGAGATAAAGGAATTAATTTATTGGATGCTGCTTGCAAAAATCACGATATAGCTTACTCCAAAAACAAAGAATTAAACAGTAGACACCAAGCTGATAAAATTCTTGAAAATAAAGCTTGGGAAAGAGTTCTTTCAAACAATAGCAGTCTTGCAGAAAAAACATTTGCATATATGGTGACCAATGCAATGAAAGCAAAAACTAAATTTGGTATGGGTATGGAGAAGAAGAGCAGAAATAGGCAAAGACTATCGTTACGAACTCATTTAAATGATAAAAAGCTGTTCAATAGTTCAATTAGAGCAGCAACAAAAACATTACGGGAAGAAAAACCACAAGACATTAACTCGGCCATTAAAATCGCTCGTAAAGTTATCAACAGATCACTTAAGGGGAAAAAGGCACGCGTTGTAATACCACGCATAATCAATGTTCCAAAAATTGGTGGATTTTTACCGCTAATTCCAATTCTAACTGCTCTAGGTGCACTTGGTAGTCTAACAACTGGAGGTGCCGCTATAGCTAAGGCTGTAAATGCAACAAAGGACGCAAAAAAACAACTTGAGGAAGCCACCAGACACAATAAGGCAATGGAGTCTATTGCTGTGGGAGAAGGACTGTACCTTAAACCATATAAAAAGGGTTATGGACTTGTTTGTAAAGATCATTCAAAAAACTATTAGAAATGCTACCCAACAGACCATTATCAGAATTTGATCTAAGAAAATTTTCAAGAAATATTCCACACTTTAGAGGAGTTTATATGTTGGATTCTCTACCAAAACGGCCAAGGACAGTAGAATGTGGAATAATTAATTTAGATTTATCAGCAGGACCAGGTACTCATTGGGTAGCATACTATAGAAACAAGGATGAAAAACAATATTTCGACAGCTTTGGAAATTTACAACCTCCTTTAGAATTAATCAAATATCTAGGTAGAAATATTGAATACAACTACAATACACATCAAAACTTTAATACATTTAATTGTGGCCATTTATGTTTAAAATTTCTTTATGAAGCAACTAAAGAGTTGAAATAAAACACAAGCATATATTTGTATATTTTAAAAAATTCTTTCGTTGTTTTATTGTATTAGTTATAAAATATATGTACATAACATTTTTATTTTTTTTATTTTTACTGCCAAACAGGGTACTGGGAGTTTGGTATCAAAAACTCGTGCATCTCGCTATCTAAGATCAGGTTTCGCTCTCCTTTTCTTTGTAGTCGATATTTATCATTCGAAAGATCTTCTAATTCTACATTGGTTAATGCATTATATCGGTTCGGGAGAAACATTATATGGTTTTCCAGCTCAAGTTGAATTGTTTCTCCGTACTTTGTTGTTACCCGCTTTGCACGTAGGATGTTGTATTTGATTGAATCATCTAGATCCTTTATATGTATTAAGGTTTTTGTATTGCACGAATTAAATTTTTTCACCAGATCCATTGCGGTAGAAATTTTTCACAACTTATAGCTTTGAACTTTTATTGCAAACTAATCTCGATTTTAGCTTTCTAGACTGTAAGAAGCCTAACAGAAAATCGTTATACAATGATTTTTTTGTTTTATTTTGACAAAAGACAAAGTGAGGAGAAATGAAATTTATATAAGTATTTAAAACTAAGTAGTTGAAAAAAGATAGAGAGATGATACAAATATGTATACATTTTTTTGAGTCGTTCACACAAAATTTTAAATTATTTTTCGGATTAAAAACGATCAGGCTTCGTTTTTTAAATTTCATAACATGCACCTTCGTACTGGTTCGTTGAAATGATCCATTATAGTTGCAAAGTAACAGTAAAACGGAACGCAAGTAAATTTTGCTAATAAAAAGGTTAAATTTAAAATAAAAAACATGAGTCAAATAAGAGACAAGATTGTCCAATTCCTAATCAACTTTGAAGGATGTCAACTACATGAACACCGGGATATGATGAAATATTTCCTAGACATGTTGGATCAAAACGAAGAAATGGGTATAATGGAAGATGAAGACAAGGACGATGGCCATTTCAAATCCTGTCCTTGGAGCCATCCGGATTGTGTGGAGGGACCAGACACCTGCCGGTGTTCGGTATATTATTTAAGAAAAATGGCAATTAGCCATTTAATTAATTCATATTATGCATTATTTCATTAAAAGTAAATAATCAGAATAAAACAAAATCTTTAATGTTTTTTAATATATAATATATTTGTAAAATTCTGGTTTTTTCTCACTCTCTCTTAACAATAAAACAATTTTTAACTTAAAAATAAAACATGTTTTCTTTTATTACTAGATTTAACTACTTACACATAGAAATTATTAGCTAAAAAATTAGTTGCAGTTATTCCATTGCTTCTTCCTTTTCTAATCTTGAAATTTCCCACAATAGCATATCAAGTTCGTAATCGGGATTGGTTTCTTCGATTCGAAAATGATACCATGCATACGTACTTTTATCATCACTTCTTATTTTTCTTTTATCATCTGCATAATTTAATACTACTTTATTTATTTGATTTGAGTAAATTTGATGAATTTTTGATTTAAATGTTAGCATATCATCATACACAGTCGACTTATGGAATAAGCAATTTCTATATGAAGCTATACTATAATTATTAAGAATGCAGTTCTTTACTCCTTTCGATTTTTTAATATCACTTTGATATTGCACACTAAAAGAGTACATTTTTGATCGCAATCCTACAAATTCCTTCATTACCTTTCCACAATTCTCATCCTTCATCATACCCAACACCTTTTTGTTTACCAGAGGAAATCCATATACATTGTCTTTTGGGTAATCTGAAGTATCAAACTTATGGTCGACGTCAGTTTTTATGTCAGCATAGAAATCTTCAGTTTGTACTGTGTAAATGAAAGAGTCTGTGTCCATATAGTTTAATGATAGGTTTGTCTTGAATTTGGGTTGCATGTACCCATAATGGAAATCATACATTTTCCATTTGGAAAGCTCTAATACACAAAATCCTAAATATATGGGTTTATTGTAATAGGTTTTCACTCTTTTCATTTCAATCGCTACCATATCCTCAGAAAATATTGACAAACTATGAAAATTAGGTTTACATATCCAATCTTGAGCTCCTAAATGATTACAGTTTGTCCTATTCCAGTTAGTAACTATTCGTACATCTTTTCTCTTTTCCACATTCTCCATAGTTTTACCATATACTGCATTATTTAACAATTTAAAGAAATTTTTTTCAAAAACATTTTTTGCAGTAGCCCTATGTTTGGTATTCAAGTCTATATAACTTTTCAACCAGGTTGATTGCTTATAGGTGAGAATTCGATGTACTTTCTTTAGAACTAGACCATACTGCAAACATTGTTTAAGAGCTCTATAATGTATGACATATGTTTGTTTTGTAGAAAAATCTGCTAGTAATTTAATGTGCTTTGTTTGCAAAATTTTTTTATTTTCTGGACAGAAAGGAAGGTCATTGTGAGAGTCATGCAAATGAGAAGGATAGTCTAAAGTAACTTCATAGACATATCCATCGCTTGAACTATCCTCTATGGTTGTCGGATCTAGATTTAGCTCTTCAGTTGACATCCATTTGAATCCACCATAAGGTAGATACTCAGACATTGCCCAACCGTAAAGGTTATTTGCGTCTAAGTACACAATAAATTCTGAGGGCTTCTCTCTATCATAATCAGCTAAATATTTATTGTTAGCTTTTGAATAACGATTACTACATTGTACAAGCCCACCACGTATTCCTTTCTTGAAGAAATTGTACATATCTATATCCGTCAAAAGCTCTAATTCTATATTTGTATGCTTCAACATAGCACCCCACGATAGTCCTGGTGCAGTGTAATACTGACATGGATCTAAGTGGTAGATGTTCTTGCAAACCTTTCTAAAACTTTCAAATATATCTGCAAGTAAGAGCACATCCGTTTTTAAATATACTTCCATGTAATCTTGTAAGGTTTTGCAGCTGAAAGCATTCCAAACTTCTTTTGCATGATCATAGTCTTCAATCGAGCACTCCTTATTATTGAGCTGGTTGAAGAAATCTTCCCTTGCTGGAAGTTCACCAACATTCAATTTTTCAAAAGAATTTAGAAAATCATAGGGAAAAACGCCTTTTCTTCTCACAAGATCAAACTCTGTTTTGGTTTTGAATTGTTTTTTAATAATGTTAAAGTCTTGCTCTGAAAGATTATTGGCTAAAGATTCTAAACTATCTGACATAAAACGAATTGTATCTAAAAATCTAATTTCAAGGTTGTAGTTGTCGGTCATTTTTGAAAATGAAGACAGTGATATATATAATTCTTTGTTGAGCGGAAGGACTTTTATATTGTCAGATTTTTTACCCAACTCTTTAACAAAAAGGTGCGAGTCATAGGAAGAATAATTGTGGAAATAAACTGGTATAAATTTAGGAACTTGAAATTTTAAATTGCAAATCTTATGAGCTGCGCCTCTAAATTTACCACTTATGTGACAGTGATCTCGCACTCTATCATTGCCTAGATGTTTGTGACAAATATGACAATTTATTGCATTTTGTAAATTAAAAATTTCGAAAGGAGATAAAGCATCCACTTTCCTCTTGTTTGCTAGATATTCATTATAAATATCTTCACAATCTTCAATCAAATTTTCTACAAACTTTTCTGCTGCATCCCTACCCGTATATAATTTAAATTTATCTAAACTATCATTATGCTTACATTTAATATAATAACTATAAGCACATGGTATGTGCTTCTTAATATAATTACTTTTATCACTTACTCTAATACTAACCTCCTGCAGTATGCATTCAAAGTCTGCATACACAACAAATGGTACATCCATTTGTCGTTGTTGGTCTTTAAACTGCAACACCGCTTTTTCCTCAGAGGGTAGCTCCGCAACAATTTTCCCACATTCTTCTTTATGTTGTTCTAACGTCCTCTCATTGTGGGTATATTGGAGGCAGCTGTTACAAAACAGAAGTTTTCTGCAGTGCTTGGTAGTCTGGGATTTTAAAAGTCTGTGGAAAGAAAAAAGTTATAAGAATACATATTAATATATTTACGTAAATAAATGTATATGTATATTTCTTTACTTACTTTGATATATTTGTTATAAGAATATAATGCTGATATCCTCCAGCATTTTCTAATAATAACAAATTTATATGTGTTGATTTTTCATTTTTGGTGTTATAGAATGGTCCAACAATTTCATTCCTTTCATCGTTGTATCCGAACACATTGACGCTGATATTAGGATTACTTTCTTCAAATATCCTAATACTCTTTAATGCCAACGGAAACTTTAAATTTTTAAAATCAAGCTCATTTCCGTTTTGCATGTATATGATGTCAGCGCTGATGTCTGCAATGTTGTATGAGCTGCAACGTTGTGGTGTTTTAATAACAGAGGTATCCAGTGCAGATATTATAGCCCATTTAAAGCAGTAAATGTCCTTGTTTTCAACATTTATGCAGGCAGCTCTACTTTTTAATTTCTCCGGCGTACTTATCCAGTTCGATCCTCTCACCAAAGATGACTTATTTATGGCGATTTCGAGGCGAACAATTCTAATTAATGTCCATCCTGAATCCCGTTCTTGGAATTCAGACATTTTGTTGTGGATTTCTTGAAATTGCTTTGCCATAACTTCCTCAACATCATCTCCAATGCATAGAAGATCCATCTTTGCCCGGTGGGAAATCGTACACAATTCCATTTCATCGCTAGCAATTTTAATATACTCTCCAATTAGAGTAATATTAAATTTAATGATGTTGTGCACGGCAAGACTATTTTCAAGTCTTTCTTTGATTATAGTTTTATTATCCACAATCACATCTTCAAATAGAATACAATCCTTATTTATTAGAACTCCAAATGTTGTAATATTATTCTTAAAAGCACTATTTATTATATAATATTTGCGTTCATTTGGAGCTTGAGAGAGTAGATCATCCGCAGAATTTGAGATATCCATTTCTACTTCATCATTTTGAGTATTTGCTTGATCATGTGGAATAACTTGACTTATATCCATGTCTTGAGGAGAATTCTCTACGGGCAAATAGCTTGGGTAATTATTATTGGGTCTATTATTTTGCTGCAACTGTATAGGTACACTATATTCAATGGGATATGGAATTTCCATAGGTGCTGTGAATTGGTTGGTTGACACTGGATACGGATACGCTGGAGCCTGCACTGGATACTGATATTGCACTGGATACTGATTCTGCACTGGATACTGATACTGCACTGGATACTGATACTGCACGGGATACTGATTCTGCACTGGATACTGATACTGCACGGGATACTGATTCTGCACTGGATACTGATACTGCACGGGATACTGATTCTGCACTGGATACTGATATTGCACGGGATACTGATATAGCAAATTGTTGTAGACCATTGGGTTATAGGGTTGTATGGAATGATATACATCTTGGGGTTGTACGGACTGCTGCACATCTTGGGGTTGTACGGACTGCTGCACATCTTGGGGTTGAACATGACTTTTGCAATGATTTAAGTAGCACTTTTGGTATCTGAATTGCTTATTACAGATATTACAACGGAAAACTGAAGAACTCATTTTTTTTTTTTTTTTAATTTTTTTTTTTATATTTATTTATTGAAAAAACCTTAATATATATATATATGTTGAAACAACTTATAAATGCCTTTATATATTGTTTTTAGTTTGTAATATAAAAAAAGTTCTATTTTTTAAAACACAAGGAGTTTAGAAATATTCACGACTTATTGGTTTTATATACAAAAATGTACTGACTTCAATCTTAAAAAATTTGACTTACAGTAATTCGTGAAAATGTTTAGTATGGTCTAGTACGCTACATTTCAAAAAGTAGTTTTCAGTATTTGCATAGTTAGTAACTTGTAGCTACAAAAATCGTTGGTTGTAAAATTTTAAAAAAGTAGTTTTAGAAGTTCAGCGGGTATATGAGATACAGCTTATGCATGCCTCTACAATACAAAATGTTTAAGGGAATGAAACTGCTACGTAGACAATATTTATGTAAACAAACATTTTGATAAGTGATATGTATAGAGTACAGAGACATGCTTGTGCATGCAGATACGTTACAAAGTTTTGAACGGAATGTGATATATACAGAGTACAGGGGCATGCTTATGCATGCCTCTACAATACAAAATGTTTAAGGGAATGAAACTGCTACGTAGACAATATTTATGTAAACAAACATTTTGATAAGTGATATGTATAGAGTACAGAGACATGCTTGTGCATGCAGATACGTTACAAAGTTTTGAACGGAATGTGATATATACAGAGTACAGGGGCATGCTTATGCATGCCTCTACAATACAAAATGTTTAAGGGAATGAAACTGCTACGTAGACAATATTTATGTAAACAAACATTTTGATAAGTGATATGTATAGAGTACAGAGACATGCTTGTGCATGCAGATACGTTACAAAGTTTTGAACGGAATGTGATATATACAGAGTACAGAGACATGCTTATGCATGCATATACGATACAAAATGTTAAAGGGAATGAAACTGCTACGTAGACTATATTTATGTAAACAAACATTTTGATAAGTGATATGCACAGAATACATAGGCATGCTTATGCATGTAGAGACGTTCCAAAATTATGTAGCAAAAGAAACTGCTACGTGGACAATATTTATGTAAAAAAACATTTGGATAAGTGATATGCACAGAATACGTTGGCATGCTTATGTATGTAGAGACGCTGCAAAATTTTGTAGCAAAAGAAACTGCTACGTAGACAAAACTTTGTGGTATATGATAAACTACAAAAGTTTTGTAGCTAAAGAAAAAAGAGAACTTTTCAGCGAATCTACTTGTTAACTTATAATGCTATCATTATTTCATTTCAACAATGCCCTCCATTTGGAAGACACCTCTATATAAAAGGGTCATGCGTCAGATTCGAAAAGACTGGGCTAAAGCAGTTATGATGCGGGAATTCGAAAGACACCTGGAAGGGGACGAAGAGTTATTTCTCTCGCTAAATACTCAGCACCGAACTGAAGAAGACGAAGAGTTCGAGACGCTATTGCAAGGTGATGAGGATGCATTACTTGCAATAAACTCTCAACAGCTTGAAGAAACGCATCGCCCACTTGTTGATATAATCAGTGTGGAAATCCTCCCACCAATCGATTTGCCAATATTTTTGGCAATGTATGAAAACTCGGACGATGCAATTTTGGATGAGGCAGCTCGTTCGGTGGAAAACTTACTTTAAAAGTGAAATATCTGAAAAATTTATAAATAAATGCATCTAAAAAATTAAAACAAAAAACTAATGGCTTTTTATTTTAATTGTAATCAAAATACTTATTTCAGCGGAAAAAATGGCTAGAAAAAATGATTCATCAAACAGTTTATAACATTGAAGACATTGGCTGCATTAATTTTAAACAAATGGAAACTAACCATTCAACATATTTCTATTGTAGCTATCACGACTATGGTGTTTGTGCCTTAAGGAATGCAATTTTACTTAAAAATGAAAATGTTAACAAACTTTTAAATAAATGCTTATAAAAATTAAAATAAATGTCTTTTATTTCAAATAAACACCTATATACATATTTATTTCAGAGAACACACAAACAAATAAACACAATGGTTCATTCATTCAAATGGTCAAGGGAATATTTGGGCACAACGAATAAACGCTTATTATTTGTTTGTATGTATATGCGTACATAAATATCTACAAATTTATTTCATTTCATACTGACCCACTTGCGCTAAATCCAGGAAAGCAACAAAAAAGCGGACTGTCACACAGACTCACCAATCGTCACACACACACCCCCTGTCTGACAGGCAGACATTCCAATCGCCACTCAGAACACAAAAACACACACATATTAATATTCTACAAAATACAGAAATCGCACCACCATCCAGATCCCCAAATAAAATCTATCGATGATCGTCATGTATAAAATAAACAAAATATCAAATTCAATATTTATGCAATAGTAATTTTTTTCACAACGTCTTCAAGATCAGAATAATCAAATTATTCCCCCACACTCAAGCATTGCACACAAAAAAGAAATAACTGAATTGCTGGACAAAATATCTTAAGTAAACACACACCAAAATTAAAAATATCTTAAGTAAACACACACCACAATTAAAAACAAGCTAAAAAATAAAAGAAGAAATCTCACTCCAGCAAGAAGAAACGAACCACAAACATTAGGGCCATCCATTTATACAACACTTTTGAGATATTGTACTTCCTAAAAAATGTTGTGTCAGATACTAAAAATTTATTATTTTCTATTAGGCCATAGCACCCATGTAGAGACAGAATTCCTACGCTCACATATGGACAGACAGAAATTCCCACGCTCACATACCGACGGACATGTATTCCCAAGGTCACATATGGACAGACACAAACTCCCAAGCTCTCATATGGACAGACAAAAATTCTCACGGTCTCACGCTCACTTATACAAACTCATTTTGGTTACTACAGCACCCCTCCACCAAACTACCCCCCACATATGGACGGACAGAAATTCCCACGGTCTCATACGGACAGACACAAACTCCCAAGGTCTCATATGGACAGACAAAAATTCCCACGCCTACCCCAACATCATAAAAAATTAAACAACAACAATGTGAACATCCCTATTTAACCGTGGGAAAATACACACACACACATTAAAGTATCAAATTACAAAAAAACCCATTAACACAAATTTGGCAATTAAAATTTAAAAATTTTAAAATTTAATTGCTGAAATTTGAGTATTTTAATTGTTCTCGCACATACAGTTATTAACTACTCTTATGTTGAGTTTTTTAAACAGAGCAAAACTATCATACGTGATGAATAAGAAGGAAAGGAAAAAGGTGTTTTTTCAATGTATGAGTATATAATTTTTTTATTTTTATTATATGATTTTTATCAAGCTATAAAAAATATAAAAGATATTTAATTTTTAGTTTTTATACCCTCCAAAAAAGAATTTGGAGGGTATATTCGCTTTGTCATTCCGTTTGTAACGCATCGAAATATCCATCTCAGACCCCATAAAGTATATATATTCTTGATCAGTGATGAAATCTAAGACGAACTGAGCATGTCCGTCCGTCCGTCCGTCCGTCCGTCTGTGGAAATCACGATTCAGTCCAAACGAAAAGAGCTAGACTCTTGAAATTTGGCATAAATATATTTTAAAGCTTAGAGCAGGTTAAGTTCGAAGATGGGCAAGAGGGAAAAAAGTTCCCCTAAGAAGAACTAAACCAACCCAGAAAAAACAACATAATTTTTAAAGTTTTTTGGTTATTTTGTTAAGCAAATGATATACTTTTATGTCAAATACGGTTCAACGCCTTAAACTTGGAGCCATTAAATAAAATAAAAATATTTTTTGACCCCGCCCACTTCAGTGGGCGTTATTATAGGCAAAAATAGCATAAAAATTTAACAAATTGTTTTACTTAAGCCTACATTCCTTAAAAATAACACTTTTAAGCTTTAATGACGAAGCTGAGAGGAAACCTGGTACTACTCTGCCCTACCCCCTCCTTCCCCTTCGCCCCCTAAATGACCCTACCAAAAAAAAAATTTTTTTTTTTAATTTTGTATATAATCATCTCAAGCATTTATCTTTAGAGTTTTATGACTGCCGATTTCTGCCCTACCTCCCCCCCCCCCCACCTCTTCCTTGGCGCCCTAAATGACCCTACCCAAAAACCAATTTCTTTTTTAAATTTTGTATATAATCATCCCAAGCATTTATCTTCAGAGTTTTATTACTGCCGATTTCTGTCCTACCCCCCCCCCTTCTTCCTTTGCCACCTAAATGACCCTACCAAAAAAAAAAATTTTTTTTTTAAATTTTGTATAGAATCATCCCAAGCATTTATCTTTAGAGTTTTATGACTGCCTGTGTCTGCCCTACCCCCTCCTCCCCCTTTGCCCACTAAATGACCCTATTAAAAATAAATATACATTTTTTTTTATTTTATGTATAATCGTCCCAAGCATTTATTTTTACAGTTTTATGTGTATCTGTTTCTGCCCTACCCCCTCTCCCCCTTTGGCCTCTAAATGACCCTATCAAAAAAAAGAAATTTTAATTTTGTATATAATTATCCCAAGCATTTATTTTTAGAGTTTTATGACAAAGGTGAAATGTTTCCCCCACAGCCCTTGCCAGAGCGACCCCGCCAAAAAACAGTTTTTATAGCCTCCAAAGAGAATTGTGATGAAGTCTAAGACGGTCTAGCAATGCCCATACGGTCGTCTGTGGAAAACATGATGTTGCATATTTTTGAACCCCGCCCCCTTTAGTGGGCGTTGACGTACGATATTATATAAAGGAACTCTGTCCCACCAAGTTAAACATTTCAAATTCACTTACTAAATATTTGGAGGGTATTTAAGATTCGACCCGGTCGAATATAACGATTTTACTTGTTTTCTTTTAAGTTGACGCTAAAGGTTATCTCTAAACCTTTCCGCTAATTTTCACTGCTGAATATGATAATATTTTAGTTTTAAAACTGCCATAACTTTTGAATGGATCAGCCTACTCCCACGTGGCAAGCGATGTAATTATTCGGTGTCTATAAGAGAATATAGAGCACTGGTTGATCAGAATTTTCTTTAAAAAATGCCTTTTTTTCGAATTTTTTTCGTCCACGAAATCTCACCAATGCATCGAGCGGTGACCCGGTTGGTAGCGCTGATTAGGAAGAGCCAATTAATTGTTGCAATCAATCGGAGGAGCCGTTTGAAATTTATGAAAAAAACACTTTTGGAAAAAAAATTTCCAGTTTTTTTTTAATTTCCGAACCGGTTCCATTTCACAGGAAATCTAAGTTTGAAGGAATTCTTTGAAATGACACCAATTTGATCGGATTCGGTTCAGCCGTTCAAAAGCTATAAACCGGTATCATACTTACACACACACATACAGACATAGTGACGGATTCTCAGGAGAACTTCCTAGGAACTTAAAACTTCGAGATCTGGTGCAAACTGCATTTTTTTCAAAACCGACTAAAACCAGTAACTTCCCACTTTTTTGCAAATTTTTAATTTTGTTATTAAATGTAAAAGGTCAATGAATCAGCAATAAAATAATTTTATTTTTGTTTTGTTTTTGTAACAACAATTTTTGAGACGGCAGTTTTTGGGAAATGTTGTTTTTGGAAAATATACTTTTTGAGACAAATGTTCTTCACAACAAGAGTACTGTGTAAAAAAGTACTTTTAAGAAAATGTATTTAAAAATGTACTTTATAATTGGTAGTTTTTGGAAAAGGTGGTTTTTGAAAAAATACTTTTTGAAAAATGTACTCTTTGAAAAAAGTACTTTTTGAAAAATGTACTTTTTGAAACAGGTTCTTTTTGAAAAAGGTACTTTTTGAAAAAGGTACTTTTTGAAAAAGGTACTTTTTGAAAAAGGTACTTTTTGAAAAAGGTACTTTTTGAAAAAGGAACTTTTTTAAAACGATACTTTTTTGAAAAGATACTTTTTGAAAAAGATACTTTTTGAAAAAGATAGTTTTTGAAAAAGATACTTTTTGAAAAAGATGCTCTTTGAAAAAGGTACTTTTTGAAAAATGTACTTTTCGAAAAAGGTACTTTTTGCATTGGAACTTTTTGAAATTGAACTTTTTGGGAAGAGTATCTTTTTAAAAAAAATTACTTTAAACAAAAAATATATGTTGGTTATTTGGAGAAAAAAAAAAGCGCGGTATATGACAAAATATGTTTATGATAAATGAGGTCTGTTCAAAAAACAGTGAATTTTAATAATTTGCGGATTAGCTTTTTACGTTTGTTTTAACACTCGTCTCGTTCACTGTTTCAGCTATTTAATAGTTTAGTTTGTTTATTAGTCATACAAGTTAAAAGTGTTTTGTATGTTTGGCAATTTTCTGCTGCTGAAAAAAATTTGAAGAATTTGTATAAAATTTTGTGTAAAAATTGGATCGTTGATGGACAGGACGTCCCAGCACATCAACAATCTATGGAAATAATGAGAAAGTAGCGAAAATTGTTATTGTTAATCCTCAAACCTCTATTAATTTTTTCGGATATTTTGACCCTGAAGTTTGTGGCAGCCAAGTTCGTTTTAAAAACTGCTGAGCAAAAATTGTTGCCTTAACCGCCGTTTTCACCAGATTTTTGTCCCGCTGGAAGAGCAAAATTTTGCGGTGATTGAGAAGATAAAATGAAAAAACCTAAACGACATGCCAAGAAGTTTATATCACAACTTCTTCTAGAATGAGAAAACCGCTGGCACAAGTGCTTTATACCTGAGAGGGCCTGCTTTAAGAGGACAAAATGGAAACAATGGATGAATAAGAAAATATTTTTTTGAGAAAAATTAAAGTTCACCGTATTTTTCGAACAAACCTCGTATTTTTTAATTTTGTTTGAAAAGTTTAATAACAAGTGACCCGATGCCGCAAGATGTAAAAATGTACTGAACTTTTTGAATTAATTAATTAAATATTGAGCTAAATGGTGCGATATAAGTTATAAAGTACCACGGCGACATCAAACATTCAAAAATGGAGCAACCGGTTCAATTGTAACAAACTTTTCATCACTTTGCTATGAATACACAAAAAAAATTTAAGAGATTTTAAAATAATTTGCATATTGCAGATTTGAACCTGAGCCTGAATAAAACTTCTTAGCTTAGCAGGCAAGGCAAACAAAAAATATATGATAATTTCATAACCAGCAGTTTTGTTATCTCATCTTGAAAATAATTCCATTACAATTTGGCCTAAACACTTACAAAAACACACACACACACATCCACACACTTATTCATAAATATAAAAAAAAAATTATCTGTAGATACTTCCTCATACGTTTATGATTCAAGAACATGAACGGGAAATTTGAGTTTGGCTTCGTGTCTATGTCCATGACTCTTATGTACTTTAAAATTTCCCCTTATTTGATACATGTGACAAATACACACACACAATTAAAGCATATAAATGCACGCATATAGAGATATTTCACATCCCCAGGATATCTAAAAGTAAATAGTCATTTCATATCAAATATATAAAAAGGGTTCGCTATTTGATATTCATGTGGTAACAATGGAAAAGATGCGGCACACACATCCTCTGCTACATAATAAAATTGATATGAAATGTATATACTGGTAAATGTTTGTGGAAGTGCATGTACAAATGCAAATGAAACATGCGTGCCCACACTTAGTAAATAAAATATTTCAAATATTATGTGTGTGCGTGTGTCGCCAGTTAAATTAAATTAAAATCAAAGAGTTGTTTTATTTTATTTTTGTGAGCATTATCCGTATCGGTATTTTTTTATAAGACTAGGCTGAAATTGAGGAACATTGCGTACAGCAACTGTAACAGCCTTTAAGATTTGCGGTTCCACCCCGCTTTAATAAAACCAATTGCAGTCTTTGTTCTCATTATTTTCCAAAACCAAAGATTTCCATATAACAATAGGATACATGGACGCCAGCATCTTGAAACTCAAATAAAATATATTTGGGATCCAATTTTGTAAAATGCAACGCAAATGTGTTCCTTTGTTGCAATTAAAAATTGCCCGCTTGTGCTCACCTAAAAAATTAACTCAAATCAATCATAAACATGATCTGATTTTTTCATTAAAACCAATTTTGTGTAGTTCCACTATGGCGATGATCTGCCGCGAATCCAGCTTTATCGTTTGGGGAGAATTTTATACAAAACAAAACAGTGTAATTTTGCAAATAGCAATAACTACCCCTTTTTCCCAACCTCTGCATTCACGCCTGGAGTTGATTATGAAATTGATATACTTGAAAGTCAAATTGTTATGCTTATAAATTATTAAGGCTTAAGCTATTTTAAAATTTTAAGGCACCTTTTATGGGAAATTGTTGCACTTTCTGCATTTAACGACTTTTTGTAATCCATTTAATGTATTTTTTGCAAACCAAATCATCATATTTTCATTTTGTTTCTGTTTAATTTG
Organism: Linnaemya tessellans; assembly: GCA_951800035.1. Taxonomy (NCBI): domain Eukaryota; kingdom Metazoa; phylum Arthropoda; class Insecta; order Diptera; family Tachinidae; genus Linnaemya; species Linnaemya tessellans. The sequence goes on from OX637534.1 coordinate 28,149,900, forward strand.
TTCCTCCAGACGCTTTTTACCTTTTTTTCATCATATGTTTACACTTATTTTAAGCGTTTTTACAAAGGGTGGGAAAATTTGAGGATAGGAAGTAAATCGGCTATCAAATGATGAAATATCAAGAGTTGAGCTGATATCCTTTGATGTTAATTTAGTAAAAAGTGGGGAAATTTTAAGAAATTAGAGCCGACCGATCATTGTTTGCGCCAAACGTTTGTGAATAAGTCATTTGAAAAACTGAACGAAAACAACGCACCTTCCAACAAAATCATCTTTAGTGATGAGCACAATTTATAATTAGGCGGTTAAGTAAACAAAAAAAATTAATTGTCACATATGGAGTTCACAAAATCCATAAACAGTATTTCAAAAACCATTACATCCAACGAAAATGATCGCATGGTGCGGTTAATTGTCAGGAGGCAGCATCGGCCCGTATTTTTTCGAAAAAGAGTACGGAAACCCCGACACCACGAGTTCCCTGCGCTACCAAATCATGATAGCCGATTTTTGTGGTCCCAATTGGCCTATGTTGACATCAGTGATCTTTAGTTCCAGCAACACGGCGCCACAAGTCACACAGCCGGCCTAACAATTCAGTTATTGCATGGGAAATTTCCTGGTCGCGTAATTTCTGAATTTGGCGAAGTCAATTGGCTGCCACGTTCTTGTAATTTTGCAATGAATTTCGGCGCCATAATCTTCATGTATAATATATCGGAAAAATTGCATGGCCTGATCCAGCCTATACCCAACATGATTAGCACCTTTTCAAATAGTGATTACCTGATTCAAAATAATTTTCTTTCTTCACTGGAGACGTTCACGACGATCGTGGTCATACGCATCGTGACTTCCTATGAAGACCTTGTCCCACTTGTAAACATGCTTTTCACTGAGAGTACAATCAGCTCATGTCACTGGCCACATTTCCAGTACTTAAGGTGTCAACTTAATTCCACGTTTTATATAATATTTTATAAAAATTGTTTGATAAATTTTTTCAATATCAGAAAATTGCCCAATATGCACAAAATTTTTAACTTTTATGACTCTCACAAACAAAGTTAAACTTCCTAACCAGTGTAACAAAAATAAAACGCTAATTGAAAGTAGCTAACCAGCTAAATGTTAAAGCTTACTTAATTTTTGAACAGACCTCGTTTCTCTTAAAAAATGGGAAGTGTTGTTCAGGTACCAGCCTACTCACAACGAAGTGACAACCAAAATTAAATTAAAAACCAGCGTCACTTGCAAAGCCGCACATATATCTTATAGCAGTGCTGCCAACTTAACCCTCTAACCCGCAAACTTTTAAAAGTTTTAAAAAAATAGTTGGCTAATATTTTTTTTTTAAATAATTATGACCTAATAAATTTAAACAAAACATGAGAAAGTCATTATAAAACTTTGTTTAAGAGTTAGGTGAGAAAAGTTGAAGAGTGCCTCAGGGCACTGTTGGCGGTTCCGGTGTAAGAAAAACAAATATTATTTATGATAAGATTTTATTAAAAATCGGATGAATGTTATAAAAAATATGAATTTATGGTTTACTTTCTACGATGATGTTCGTAAAAGTAATTTTTAGCGTTTGAGCAGCACAAACGAAGGTCGCACTTTGAACAAACACACTGTGTTTGTGATTTTTTGCATAGTTTGCAATGAAGCCACCATTAGATGGCACATTTACTGGACCACTACTTTCAATCAATGGTAACGAAGAACGGGGTCTTTTCTATGCTTTTCTTTCATTTGTTGATGGAACTGGTTTTTTGGCTGCAGAACATGACTCAACATTTTCGACAAATGATGATGAAGGTTCGTCATCATCATCAGTCAAAGAGGATAATTTTATACGTCTGCGGTTTCTTTCTGTCATTTCTATCACTTTTTGACAAAAATTTTAAAATAATATAACAAAGAGATAAAAAGTAACGGAATATAAGTGATCGATAAATTTAGCCGGAACGCGCAAGAGTGCCCTGAGGCACTCTTTAGTTTTTGCGTTCTCAGTACATGTTCTTTGTTTTGTTTTGCATTTACAAACATATAAATTCAATGAACGTTATCATACCTTTCCAACAAAAATTATTTCGAATAGATCGGACGACTAGAAGTTAGTACAAATTAGTTTAAAAAAAGAGAGAATTTCACTTGCAGTAATTTTGATTCCTCTTACTAACCAGCTGACACAATCGAAGCCAAATGTCGAAATGTATTTGAACTTTCGAGAAAAAAGTAAATAGATATATAACTAAATGCTCCGTTAAAATTAAAGCAAAATATGGTAATTGGTTTCTGAGTAAATTCAATTTTTATTATAAGTGCCTTGAAGCACTCTTGCGGGTTAGAAGGTTAAAGTTCTATATCTCTTGAAAATACTCTTTATATGCTAAAAATTTCAAGAAAGCGGCCTTTATTATAAAACAAATATATGGTGAACTTAAAATTTATTTAAAAAAACTTGTGCCTTCAAACACATTTGAATTCCAATTTTTTTTTTGTAAAATCGACAGCAACTCTTTAAGATTATTTTAGCATAAATTTCGGAAAACCATAATTTTTTTTGCTACACAAAAACTCTCTCCCATTATTTCAAATGTTCTTTAACTTTTTTGCTTTAATACTCGTATTTCAGCTGCGGCCCTTAATCTTTCTTTTATCTCAACAGCCTCTTAATAATATCTTTCGATTTGATTTGCAAATTAAATTTGGCACATTAATAAAAAAATAAATAATAAAAAAAATTTTAAATTGTTGAGACGTGATACATCATCAATTACTTTTTCGAAAGCGAATTTTATATCGAAACGATTTTTATGACTTGTTTTTTACAAAATGATTCATGTTATATTTTATGATTTCCAACTAAAAGATTCTGTTGTTGTATAAAAATAATTTGCATATGAAAAAATTTAATAGCAAAATAAAAGAAACAAATACTTAGAAATGTTAAAGTTAAGATAAAATGTTTAGAAAGAGGGTTGGTAATTTTTTTTCAGCGTAGGGAAAAAAGATTGAAAAATTTTGAAAAAAACACATGGAAAATATGCAAATTAGTTAAGATGATATATGTACTCGTATGTATATGGTGTGTATGTATTTTGGTCCAAAAAAAAAAAAAATATTTGCATACAGTTCTAGGAAGCAGCTGTAAAATTTTCAAACACATGTGAGCGTATATGTTTGGCATTATTTTATTTCATTTAATGATCGAGGTATTTTTTTCATACTTAAAATGTTTTCTCTTATATTAAAATATACTATCAATAAACTAATTAATCACGTAATCAAATAATTAAATATTTATTGTGATTCTGCCTGAATTCCACAAAGACACGGACTAGCTCCAAGTAAGAAATGTAATTATTGTGGTAGCATTCTTCCAAGGGACGGTGGTTGCGTACATTAGGACCAATTTTGCGCCATTCCTTTTAAATTTTCCTTCTAAACATCAAATTTGTGCAGTTTTCTTTCAAAAGAATAACAAACAAGTAAAAAACGTTATATTCGACCGCGTCGAATCTTAAATACCCTTTAAATATTTAGTAAGTAAATCTAACATATTTAACTTGGTGGGACAGACTTGTTTTATACAATATCGCACGTCAGCGCCCACTAAAGAGGGCGGGGTTCAAAAATAGACAATATCATGTTTTCCACAGACGAACGTATGGGCATTGCTAGATCTTCTTAGACTTCATCACTGATCAAGAATATATTTACTTTATGGGGTCCAATTCTCTTTGGAGGGTATTAAAACTGTATAGTGGCGGGGTCGATCTGGCAAGGGCTGTGGGGGAGACATTTCACTTTTGTCATAAAACTCTAAAAATAATTGTTTGAGATAATTAAATACAGAACAAAAAAAATTTCTTTGATAGGGTCATTTGGGGGGGGCAAAGGGGGAGAAGCTGGTGGGGCAGAGTAGTACCAGGTTACGTCTCAGCTTCATCATTAAAGCTTAAAGATGTTATTTTTAAGGAATGTAGGCTTAAGTAAAACAATGTGTTAAATCTTTACACTATTTTTGCATATAACAACGCCTACTAAAGAGGGCGGAGTCCAAAAAATTTATTTTTTTAATTTTATGGCTCCAAGTTTTAATACAAAAATATATCATTTGCTTAACAAAATCACAAAAAAACCTTTAAAAATTATGTTGTTTTTCTTAGAAGAACTCTTTTCCCTCTTGCCCGATTTAGCCCATCTCCGAACCTAACCTGTGCTATCCTTCAAGATATGATTGTACCAAATTTCAAGAGTCTAGATTTTTTCGTTTGGACTGAACCGTGATTTCCGCAGACGGACGGACGGACGCAAGGACATGCTCAGATCGTCTTAGATTTCATCACTGATCAAGAATATATATACTTTATGGGGTCTCAGATGGATATTTCGCTGCGTTGCAAACGGAATGACAAATTGAATATACCCTCCATATTCTTTTCTCGAGGGTATAAAAATGAGCAAACGTTATAAAGCCTTCTAGAAACAAAATAGCCATCAAAGTCTAGGAAAAGATCAAATTACAGAATGGTAAAACTTTATCTGTTTCGTACTAAAACTACTTTTAAAAATAGAAAGAACTGACTTCATACACCCAACGCTGAACAGTAAAAATAACATAAAATACATGTAAAAGGAGAAGAATCAAAAAACTCCTTTAAGATGTTCCATTAAATATTTAAAACGAAACAATTTTTGCTTCTCAAAGGACAACATTGAACAACATCTTAATGGGTTTTCAATGGATTGTCATAAGTTTTGCTCTTCACACAACTTTTAAAAGAAGATATTTATTTATTCTTTTTTCCACTTTAACGTAATGTGTCTAAAAATACTTGGTATTTCGTTGTAAAAATGCTTAAAAATACGAGTACCAACACACTTTTTTTTGGAAGTTACACAAACATTGTCGATGACACTTAGATAGACCTGTTGTTTCGTTTTTGTTGCTTTCAGATAATTTTTCTATTTTCAACTTTAATATACAAAATGGAGAAATTAGAAGCTTGCCTAACAATTCTAAAAAAGTTTATTAAGTTTTTGAAAGTTTATTAAGTATGTTTGGATATATAATATTTATTTTTTATTGGCACAAGCCCGTCGTACAATCACCTCCAAATCTATGAAATGGCACATTTGTAATTTTTTTAAATAATTTCAATATACAGAAAAACTGTTTTAAATATATTATTATTTAAGTTCGACAACTCGAAGATTTATTGGAAAATGCAAATATTAAAACTATAATATATACACATAAAAGAGTTCATATTCGCAACATTTATACTTTATATTTCGAAGGAAAATTTTCCCACAACTCCTTTTCTTACATTCGAATTTTTGTCACGTAAAGTTTGTATATTTTGCATGAAATATCTATATTCTAAACTAATTACAATATATATACATATATAAATATATATATATATATATATATATATATATATATATATATATATATATATATATATATATATATGTATATATATATATATATATATATATATATATATATATATATGTATATATATATAGTGTTTGAAATAAATTTCGAAAATTCGAAGATATTTTCGAATAGGCGAATATGAAAACCGTACAGTTTGGACGCAGAATAGTTCATACTTGCAACCTTTATGCTTTATATATTGCACTATATATTTCCCTAAACTAGTTTTCAAAGTTTCGAACATGGTGTAATTTAAATACCAAAAGTTTTTGATGCTAAAAAAATTTATTCTATACAGCTAAAGTTATTAAAATAGCTTTTTATTTAAGTTCGAAATTTTGAATACATATTCGAAAACTCGAATAAGTTCAAAAATTTCATATATTCACATACAAGAGCTCGTATTTGTCAGATATATGTTATTTGTTATGCTCCAAATTTTTAACATAGTAGAACTCTATTCAAAACTAATTTATAAATATGAAATTAAAGTGTTCAAAGTAACTTTATATTTGAGTTCAAAACTTCTAACTACATTCGAAAACATTAAAAAATGTTAAATCTTCACATTTGTCATTTAAAATGTTTATATTTTGCCCGAAATTTGTTCTAAAATAAATTATAAATCAAAGAAAAGTGTTTGAGTTAAATATCAAATTGAGTTCGAAAATTTCGAAAAATCTGAATATTCATACTGCGTTATTTATACATAGAATCGTATATTTTTGTAATTTTTGTTTTATATTTTGCATGAAATGTTCACCAGAACTAGTTTTCTAAGTTTCGAACATGGTATCACTTCGAAATTAATAGGTTTATACAATTAAATGCATTGTTCTTTTCAGCTACAGTGTTTAAATCAAATTTTTATCTATGTTCGAAAATTCGAAAATATCTTCGAAAACTTGAAAATGTTGAAAATCTCATATATCCAGGTATAACAGCTCATATTTGTAATTTTCAAGTGTTATATTTTGCATGAACTGCTTTTATTTATGTTCGAAATTTCGAAAATATTTTCAAAAACTCTAATATGTTGAAAATCTTATATATGCAGCTTTACCAGCTCATATTTGTATTGTTTAAGTGTTATATTTTGCATGAACTGGCTTGAGAAATTATTTTTCTAAATTCCGAACACGGTAAAATAATGTTCATTTTCATACAAACTAATTTGTATATAATGGGAGTGTTGAGACCAATTTTCTGGTTGATATCAAAATTTCTATGCTGTTTTCGATGTTTGGAACATCTTATGAGTTCGGCGTTCTTTAATTGTAAAAAATTAATTCCGCTTCCAAGTACCACGAACAAGGATTGTAGAAAAATATCATTTCGGCAACACGTTCAATGTTTGTATCTGCTGTTATGTTAGCTTTTATAGATATCAATGTTTGTAGGTTATTCGATATTCTTGACAACCTGCGTTTCTTTTCTTTTTCTATTTTAGAAATTCTATTTAAAACTTTCTGTATTTATTGTTAACAAAAGAAACACCTTTATTTACTTTAACAAACCAAACAAATGTAATTTTATTCGCCCTTTAAAGTTTGCTTTTCTGATTATTTTCTTATTTTCAGATTGGTGCTCAACTGGCAGGACATTCAAATGTGTTTTTATTGATTTTGGAATGTTGAAATTTCACTACGCGTGTTTAAATTCTTTGATGGCGCTGACGATGACGATGATGATGATGATGACTATGGCAATGGCCACGTTGTAAATTTAAACACCAGCAGTTAGCAACTGATGCTGTCACTAACGGATGTGATGTCCTTTACATTTTTAATATCCGCCGGTGATAACTTGAATTATTGTTGAATGGCGTCCTGTATTTTACGATTGTACATCGTTTCTTTTTCTAATAAAAATACTGTTTTTTTTATTTAAATAGACCATTCATTGACTGTTGAATTATTATTTTTTGTTAGGGGGTATTTGGAAGGGCCACAAGTTACTTGATTTAAGCTATTTTAAGTTTATTATTAAGCTGATGGCATTAAGATTTCCTTTGAGTTTGACTTTTATTGGTTTCTTTCAGTTGGCTTTTTACTTACAATTGGATGAATTTGATAAGAGCTATTTTCTAATGTTGCTGCTTGTTCTTAATAAAATCTTTAAATTAGCCAAAAGTAGTTTAAAATTTATAGAGTTTTGAAAATATTTTTTTAACTGTAGTTTTTCACTCACCCAGTCAGACCTCATTAACTTTTCAAATGTTTGCTATAAATTAAAATTTGTTGGAAATTAATGTTTTCTGTTGATTGTTCACTTTTTTTATTGGCTTCAAAATTACTTTTTTGTCTATTAAAAATAAACTCAAACATTATGGTAGACAAAAAAATTTATATAAAATGCCATAAATTATAAATAAAATTACTCCCCATTCGTGGAAACACTTTTTGCACTACAAACAGTTAAAAATGTTTTTCCTGTTTTTGTTTTCGTAAAAAAATGGCGTTTCTTGTATGAATTTATTTAAAGAAAAGTGGTTGAATTTTATTAGAAATTGTTATTTTACAATGAAAAGTAAAAAAGATATAACAAACAAAAAATGTTTAACGGATAATTGCTGCCACCCTTAGGTGGGTGATAGATGCGTATGTTACTCATATGCATGAAATACATAAACATGTGTATATGTATATGTATCTGTTGCTAGTTAAGTATATAAATAATATAAAAATATATATATTCAACCCTGTAACTACAACCCTTTTCTGCATTTTGTAAGCCTAGAATAGAGTATCTAACAAAATAGTTCATAGAAAAAGCGAGGGTGATGCAGAAAATTTTGAGTCCAAAATGCTAAAATTCAGCAGTTTTTGGTACTAAAATTCACTATAGCAATCGTGAAATAATTCATTGGCTTATAAAGAACATCTGCAATATTTTTTCGTCGCCTAAAAATGTTACATTTTTCTTGTTATTAATAGATCGATAGAGAATTTTCATGAAAAACTTAAAAAAAATCATTTGCTAAAACATTGCGAATTGAGTTTGATACGTAGTCCAAGGTTTACTACATTCTACCGTTCTATAGAACCCGTAGGTAAAATGGTAAAGCAGACCTAAAAGGCGTGCAAAAGCGATTTTATATCGGGTGTTTTTTTAGCTACTTGAGAACTTAAAATTATAATATAGAATATAGATAAATTGTAGGAACTAAATTGTTTTGAAACAAATAAAGAGCAATGATGTCATCAGTAAAATGCGGTGATTGCACTTTTCAAAGAAATTTGAGAAGAAGTAAACGATGATTGTCCGGAGAAGTTGAATCACTATTAAAGAAGTTGCTGAGGATGAAATTTTTGGCATGAAGAATGTGTCAGTAAAAATATTTTCGAAGGTACTGAATATTTTACCACAAACAACTCCGTAATCATGCCAATACCTTTTTCAATACATACATTTTTTTAATAATTCTTTTGGAAACATCAGTTTTTAGAAAGGTTGCTTTTGTGAAATGTTATTTTTGAAAATAGTACTTTTTTTTTGAAAATTATGCTTTTTTGAAAATGGTACCTTTTTGAAAATGGTACTTTTTGAAAATGGTACTTTTTGAAGAGGGTACTTTTTTGAAAATGGTACTTTTTTGAAAATTGTACTTTTTTGGATATGTAATTTTTGAATATATCATTCTTGATAAATTACTTTTGAAAAAAGTACTATTGGCCCTATAAAAAAAGTACGCTTAAAAAAAATTAACTTTAGGAAGAGGTATTTATTTAAAAAGTTGGTTTTGGAAAAAGTTTTACTTTATTAAAGTTTTTGTTTGTTTTGAAAATACTAATTTATTTTATGAAAATTTATTTACTTGTTTGAAAATATAATTTCTAAATAAATAATTTTTGAAAATTAACTTTTGGAGAGGGTGCTTTTTGAAACAAGTACTTTGATAATAGTATTTTTTTAAAGTACTTTTTCAAAAAAAACGTATTTTATATTATTATGAAAAAAGGTGCTTTTTTAAATTATAATTTTGGAAAATTTTATTTTTAAATATATAATTCTTGAAAATGTACTTTAGAAGCACGTACTTTTTGAAAGCTGTAATTTTTGATAATAATACTTTATGCAAAAAGTAAGTTTTCAAAAAAAGTATCTACTCTTTTACTTTATGAAATGTTATTCTTCACAATGGTACTTTTTTGAAATTGTGATTTTTGAAAATGTAGTTTTTAAAAAGGTAATTTTTCAATAATATACATTTTGATAATGACATTTTGCGAAAAAGGCTCTTTAAAAAAAAAATTCTGTATGAAAACATATTTACTTAGAAAGGTGATTTGAAAAATGTACAATTTTAAAAAGGTACTTTTTGAGAAAAGTACTTAAATAAGTACTTTATGAAAAAGTAACTTTTTCAAAAGGTAATTTGTAGAAAAATATAATTTCTAAACATATACTTTTTTAAAAAAGTACGTTTAAGAAAATTTGCTTATATAAAAAATCTTTTTGGAAAATGTACTTTTAGGAAAAGGTACTTAAGCATTTTTATTAATTAATAAAATAAGATGATCCCCACATACGCGATGCATTACGTCAGAACTAGAAATGAGGGCATAGTGTTGAGAAAACAGATGAAGAAAGATAAGAAGTTAAATAACTATTTGAATCTTTAGTAGAGGGTAATACGCTAGTCCAGAATATTATATTTGGAAAATATGTGACAATAAAATTTAAATATTTCCTAGCAAATGCTTTACAATCAATCTGCCAATTGCCATTGTCCGCTCATTGGCAGCATCATTGTTAGATCTGACAATCGTCTGAGCAATGAAGAGATTCTACTCTACCACCGATTTATGCTTTCAAGTGAACTAAAATGCATGCCAGCCTTTACAAATTTATTTTTCAAAATTATAATTGCCCAAAGTGTTCTTAATTTTTGTTGTTGCAAATCATATGGTTATTCGATGCCAATCATTTTAATCAATCGTTAAAAAATTCTATATACGTAAATGTTATTCATTTACAGGGGAGATACCTTTACCAGCTTCGTTGGCAATGTTTTTGTTTGACATTGTAAAGGTACATTAATTAATGTTCCATATAAATTTACAAAAAAGTCCTGTACTCTCCCATACCACATGAATGCATGCGTATTCTCACTCATCCTTTATTTACGCAGCATCCTTTTTGTTCCATCTATACAGCCATTCAACCATCCATCCATTCATCCCGTGGCAAAGAACTTCATTTGCATACACGCATAATTTTAATTTTTTGTTTGGTGGATTTTTTTTATTCTTTCTTTTTAATTTTATAAAAAGCATAGAAACACGCACCTTGAGCACATCAACCCTTTCTGTTTGTTTTTGAAGATTTTTTTTCTTTTATTAATTTTTTTTTCATTCTAGTTGATTAGAAAAATATGTAAATAGAAAGAACGTTAAAGGTTGTGTATATCCCGTATCCATATGGTTTCCTGCTTTAGTTTTTATTTTATTATTATATTTTTTTTTATTTAATATCAAATAATTTTACGTTGTGTTCGATGATCACGTTATATTCTTTTATATAAAATTCATATTCTATCGTATTCTCTACGCAAAGAGTTGTGCTTTAAAATTTAAATACTTTCATTTTCCATGATCCTTTTTGACATGCAAAACAGCTGTTTAAACTCATGCTTTTCTATAGATTTCAAACAAAGATTTTTCTTTTTCTTGGAATAGCAGACCTTTTACTTTCCTGCTTGCCTGTTTTTCGGTTGAAGGTGTCCTTAAAAGGTCGACTTGTTTGAATTTAAATTTTTAATTAGTAACTTCCTTAATTTGCTCACACACATGTTGCGGCAGAGCTGTTAATATTTTTTACCTCTGACCTGCTGTTAAGTCATGAAGTTGTTATTGGGCCAAAGGCCATTTATGGTAGAGAACAGCTCCGAAGCATGTGCGCTATATTAACTTGTTGCAATTAAATGCTTATTAAAATGCAATTATTTTAAATAAAATTTATTATTAGGAAATTTAATTTAAAAAAATCAAAATGATGATTTTACAGATTTTTGCTACTTTCTACGAGCCTTTCGTTTTATGTAATGAAGAGTATCATTGAACCTTCTATGCAAAATGCTTTTGGAAAAACTACAAATATTATTGTAAACTTCTAGCCCAGCAGCGATTTGCATGGGACGTATTAAACGTTTTCCATCATAGCAATTTTACTTCAAATTAAAGTGAGCGAAAAGTTCACTTTTTTATTAAAAAAGCAACATTTAATAAGTCCGCTTCTCCAAGTTGCATTAATGGACTTTCAGTTATTTGCATAAAAAAGTTTCGACTCGATTTTCTATTGCATTCCATTTGACAAAATATTTGTTACAAAAGATTTTTTTTCATGTCATGTTTTATTTGCAATCTATTTTACAAAAATTCAAATTAAAAGCAAATTGCATAAGAATCATAAAAACGCGAAATTTACAAGCCAAGGAAAAATCAAAATTTTATCAAAATAAACTTCATTTAAATTCAAATTCATTTAAATATACAAATTTACATTTTATACAAATTTAAACATTTTATTTTATTTTCTACAAGGAGAAGATCATGTCCGTGTGCTCTCTTTGATCTGTGTTTTTGACTAGTTTCATCCAACAATTGGATTGCCAACAAAAAAGAAATTAAACCAATTTTTTAAAGCTTTTTTTTAATTTTTAAAACTAAAACTTACTTTTTTAATGTCATCGAAGGTTTAAAAAAAATAAAATAAATTCATATTAAATTTAATTTTTAAGTTTTATGTATTTTTATTTATTTAAATTTTTTTTTAATATTTACTAATATAAAAAAATATGTTTTATTTTTTAAACGCTATTTCATAGTCAAGATTGTTCTACCTCTAATTATCACATCTAAAATTTACTGACTTACAATAAAAAATATTTCTGCATTATATATATATTTTATAAGCGATTTATAAATAAAAATTATTTGTTACGAATAAGGCATTTATTGTATAAAACAGTCAATGATACAAAATTAAACTATAAATTCATCACATGGGATTACGATAAATGCAAAATTTATCAGAAATACGTTTCCAGCCCTCGGTAGCTCCTACAGCATTCGAATTTTTTTGTATAAAATCATCTATGTGATTTATCAAATTTTGTTCGTGATATACATGGGCCACAACAAAAAGTCCAGCTGCAGTATTGATCGAGATATTTTTTGCCAACTCGATGCCGCACATGTTTTTTAAATTTTCCAATTCGTATTTATCGCTGGCAGCTAGAAGTTGCATGGGCATTTTTTTAAATATCGGCTTTTTTCCAGTGTATATGAATCGTAACATTTCGTTGCAAGTTTCAGCATCCATATCATCCAAGCGAACTACATTCGATTTAGCCTCCTCCGTGTCACGCTCAAACATGTCAGCAAACACTTTGCTGAAGCTGCTCAACACACATTTATGGGCAAAAAATTCTTTACCCTGCGCTATTAACTTGACATCCCAATGTTTTTTTGTTTTGAAGAGTTCCTCAAGGCAATCACCCAATTCCGGCTCCTTTTTCAAATTAGATGGCAGATCAGCTGTTCTGAAACTTATGCAAACAATTTGGCAATTCAGTGTATAACGGCCGGTGGCCAGCAAACATTCACCAGTATTTCCGTCCGCCAGAGCCATATGATTCATTAGGTTCATATTTTGGTTTAAATAACACAAGTATGCGCTTTCTGTAGTCAATGATTTACCCAGCCAAACGAAGGCTTTAGCCCTCCACTCTTTTGCATTTAAGCATTGCAACTCTAGTGAAAACCATCTCTTGGAACATTTGCTACCGTGCAGCGACAGCTCTCCCACGAATTTAATATTGCGATTAACATTAAAAGCAAATACGGTCGAAGGCAAAGGCATTTCTTCGTTTGTTCCGGTTTGGCAGCAATAACATTCAATGCTCCAAGAATATAAAAATATGTTGTCACGTTGGGTAATTTTAGAAACACTCATTTTTAAAATATTACTAAACTATTATATATTATTAATTTTTCAAAAACTCTGTTGAAACTAGTGATTTTAATTCGACTGTTGGCAAGATACTGAATTGATTTGTCAGGAGCGAATCCTTTAAATCTTTAATTGCTATTGATTTGTATATAATTTAGCACAAGTCACACATACGCAAGCAGGTAGATTTACGCATGCGCATGTTCTGCAAATAAGGGTTGCTGGTCCGATGCACACCTGCGCAAAAGAGAGATGCAAGCTATTGTCTTGGCAAATAATTTGCTTTAAAACAAAAACAAATTTACGAAGTTCTTGTTTTAAGTCTTTGCTGACATGTTTAAGCATGACACGAAGGAGGCTAAATTTAATGTAGTTGAATGTAGTTATAGTCCACATAGTTTTATTTAAAGGATGACTTTGCTGCTGAGCAGTGTTATCACATCTATATAAGATTTACTGACTTATTAATAAAATATATTTCTACGTTGTTAAGGGTTTATCTAACAAATCCTGTATGGAAATCTATTTTATAAACGATTTATAAATCAAAAATATTTTGTATGAATAAGGCCTTTATAGTTTAAAAGAGTTTAATAAACACTTAATACAATGATTCATGATAAAAAATTAAACCTTAATTCATCACATGAGATCACGATAAAGGCAAAACTTATCGAAAATACGTTTTCAGCCTTCTCCGACGACTTTAAAATTTTTTTTTAGAAAATAATCTATGTGATCTATAAAATTTTGTTGCTGATATACATTGGCCGCCACAAAAAGTCCAGCTGCAGTATTGATCGAGATATTTTTGGCCAACTCCATTCGCACATGTTTCTTAAATTTTTCGTATTTACCGCTGCCAGCTAAAATCTGAATGGGCAAATTTTTAAATATCGGTCTTTTTCCAGTATAAATAAATATTAAGATTTTGTTACGGGTTTCAGCGGCAACTACATTCAATTTAGCCTCCTTCGTGTCATGCTCAAACATGTCAGCAAAGACTTAAAACAAGAACTTCGTAAATTTGTTTTTGTTTTAAAGCAAATTATTTGCCAAGACAATAGCTTGCATCCTTCTTTTGCGCAGGTGTGCATCGGACCAGCAACCCTTATTTGCAGAACATGCGCATCCGTAAATCTACCTGCTTGCGTATGTGTGACTTGTGCTAAATTATATACAAATCAATAGCAATTAAAGATTTAAAGGATTCGCTCCTGACAAATCAATTCAGTATCTTGCCAACAGTCGAATTAAAATCACTAGTTTCAACAGAGTTTTTAAAAAATTAATAATATTTAATTATTTGATAATATTTTAAAAATGAGTGTTTCTAAAATTACCCAACGTGACAACATATTTTTATATTCTTGGAGCATTGAATGTTATTGCTGCCAAACCGGAACAAACGAAGAAATGCCTTTGCCTTCGACCGTATTTGCTTTTAATGTTAATCGCAATATTAAATTCGTGGGAGAGCTGTCGCTGCACGGTAGCAAATGTTCCAAGAGATGGTTTTCACTAGACTTGCAATGCTTAAATGCAAAAGAGTGGAGGGCTAAAGCTTTCGTTTGGCTGGGTAAATCATTGACTACAGAAAGTGCATACTTGTGTTATTTAAACCAAAATATGAACCTAATGAATCATATGGCTCTGGCGGACGGAAATACTGGTGAATGTTTGCTGGCCACCGGCCGTTATACACTGAATTGCCAAATTGTTTGCATAAGTTTCAGAACAGCTGATCTGCCATCTAATTTGAAAAAGGAGCCGGAATTGGGTGATTGCCTTGAGGAACTCTTCAAAACAAAAAAACATTGGGATGTCAAGTTAATAGCGCAGGGTAAAGAATTTTTTGCCCATAAATGTGTGTTGAGCAGCTTCAGCAAAGTGTTTGCTGACATGTTTGAGCGTGACACGGAGGAGGCTAAATCGAATGTAATTCGCTTGGATGATATGGATGCTGAAACTTGCAACGAAATGTTACGATTCATATACACTGGAAAAAAGCCGATATTTAAAAAAATGCCCATGCAACTTCTAGCTGCCAGCGATAAATACGAATTGGAAAATTTAAAAAACATGTGTGGCATCGAGTTGGCAAAAAATATCTCGATCAATACTGCAGCTGGACTTTTTGTTGTGGCCCATGTATATCACGAACAAAATTTGATAAATCACATAGATGACTTTATACAAAAAAATTCGAATGCTGTAGGAGCTACCGAGGGCTGGAAACGTATTTCTGATAAATTTTGCATTTATCGTAATCCCATGTGATGAATTTATAGTATAATTTTGTATCATTGACTGTTTTATACAATAAATGCCTTATTCGTAACAAATAATTTTTATTTATAAATCGCTTATAAAATATATATATAATGCAGAAATATATTTTATTGTAAGTCAGTAAGTCTTAGATGTTAGATAATTAGAGGTAGAACAATCTTGACTATGAAATAGCGTTTTCATAATAAAAAATATTTTTTTATATTAGTAAAAATTAAAAAAAAAATTTAAATAAATAAAAATACATAAAACTTAAAAATTAAATTTAATATGAATTTATTTTATTTTTTTTGAACCTTCGATGACATTAAAAAAGTAAGTTTTAGTTTTAAAAATTAAAAAATCTTTAAAAAATTGGTTTCATCTCTTTTTTGTTGGATGATACTATTCAAAAACACAGATCAAAGAGATCACACGGACATGATCTTCTCCTTGTAGAAAATAAAATAAAATAAAATGTATAAATTTGTATAAAATGTAAATTTGTATATTTAAATGAATTTGAATTTAAATGAAATTTATTTTAATAAAACTTTGATTTTTTTTTGGCTTGTAAATTTTGCGTTTTTATGATTCTTATGCAATTTGCTTATAATTTGAATTTTTGTAAAATAGATTGCAAATAAAGCATGAAACTAAAAAATCTTTTGTAACAAATATTTTGTAAATTGCATTGAAATAGAAAATCAAGGCGAGACTTTTGTTTAAGCAAATAACTAAAAGGGTATAATTTCAACTCGAAGATGATCAAAGCGGATTTTTTCTTAATCTTTTTTTTTTTTTGCAGCCAAAGTCGGCGTCAGTTCAAAAAATGCTCAGCGATTTCTTTAATTTTTCTTCTTTAAATTAAAGGCTCATCAAGTTCATTGCAATTTATTTGAGTTTTTCGTATTCATATCGAGTAAAATTTGTTTGATGTGTTTTCTAAAAATTTGAAATCCCGCTATGTTTTTTTTTGTATAATTCTCAATTGGTTTTTGTAAGTTTGTGCCAAAAAGTTGGATAATTTTTTTAATTCAGTTAAAGTGCACTACTGATGATGTGATGTAAAAACAAATGAAATGCATCAAGACTGAGCACTCGCAGCTCTCCGCTCATGCAATGTACAGTAACCGGTAACGTTGTAGTAAAATATATGCTTTCACGTGAGCCTCGTAAATATTAAGATGTACTCATTCAAAATGAAAAAGTGTCCTTGAAGGACACTTTGCTTAACACAATATTCATTTGTCATTTATTTTCAATAATTCATCAAACGTGTGTTTGAGTTTGTTTTAGGGGTTGTAACCAACGTATCAATATTTCGACTCCTTTTTATTATTAACAAAAACAAATAATCTAGTTTTAATAGCCTCTAGATATTTAGCTAGATTGATAGTTTTGTTTTAATTAAATTATTACGTGTCTTGTAATAAAGTAATTAAGAAAATTTATTTGCGATATAAAAAAACAATGACAAATTTATTTACAACGTCAATTAAAGAGAATAATTGGAGTAATAGTTGCGTGTTGTAATAATAATAAGGCAATAAAAATGTTATATGTTTTGTAGCATTTTCTACTTTTCCTCAGCAAAAAAGAAATTATATCTGCTGTTCTATTAATTTAAAATTTGTGTGTGTTTTTCCCTCCAGCCTGCAGTTGCCGCTTAAAGAAACGAAAAATATTTTTATTTCAAGTGTTCTTCTGCTATCATCAGCACCACCACATTTCTTTATATTTCAGCAGCATTTATTTATCTTTTATTTTTGTCTGTGAAGAAAAGAACTTCAGAAAAAACACAAAACTTCTTAAATAAACTTATACGCCTCTTAAGCTTAATAAAAGCCAAAAATAATGAAAAAATAGAATATAAAAATAACTCGCTGGCAAAAGGAAAAATAATTCCAAAATTGCAGACAATCCTTGAAAACTTACAATAAAAGTCATAAAAAAATAGCTGAAGATAATAGTAAAAGCGAAAAAAACAATTTTCTTTAAACTTTTAAGAAAATGTCTTTAGTGTGAAACTGAAATTAGTATAAAATGGGAAGCATGAGATCTGTTATATCAAAAGCTTAAATAAATTCCATAGTTTAAAAAAGAAATAAAAATGGAAGAGGTACATGAATTCGTTGTTTTATAACTGCGTCAATATATGGCTCGAAGGACCACCAAAAATGTGGAAATCATTTATATAGAGAGTATGATTAGATATTATAAAATATATGCATATTATGACCTGTTCTTTTCTAAAACAAATTTATTAAATTTTTCGCCTCTTTTCAGTACAATAGAACAAAGGGGGCATTCACGGAAATAAGAAATAATTGCATTAAGAGCTGATTTGGCGTTAACGGACACATAATGACTTGCCACACCGTCTAGATTATGGCATCTCTTTAACTGTTTGCCTCCTGATTAATTAATTTGCTCTGTAAACCTTTAATATGATCTTGTCAAATTTTTCTAAAATAATTTCTGTGTGTACACGACTTTTATTCATCCTTGAAACTTGAATATGTATTGCGCACACAATCTTTGCAAAACCAGTTTTTGTTCATGAAACGATCACACTTAACTTGTTGCTTAAACTTGTTGTTGAGTAGTTATGAGCTCAATTAGCATTTAATGCTGCAAAGTAATTAACTGACCACCAATAGAGTCATCATAATATCACACTTTAGCCACTGGCTGACCACTTTTGTTCAAAATCAAATCCCATTAAACACGATCGTTTTCATAACAACAATTGTCACGTGGTAGCAACAGCACAAAACAATATATTTTTCAAAGAAAACCGGTCTTAGTAACAATAAGTTTCGAACAATTCAATTTTCCAGCCTATTAAAACTGACCTGAGGTCATTGTTCCAGGAGCTCTAAAGGGAATTGTGTAAGCAAACCAACATCATAATTTTAAAACACGTTCTCGTATGCCGCTTGCCTAAATAACAAACCCCTAAAAAATATTTTATTTGTTTTTTTTTCATTTTGGTTGCCTGATCATTCATTATTATACGTTTATAAGATATATTTTTAAGAACAAATAGTTATTTTCAAATGAAATGAATTAAGGAAAAGAAAATTCCAATTCATTCCATTATCACGTGCAACTTTAATGTCATCAATTGATTTATTTTGCTTTTTAAGTTCTGGCGAGATTTTCCTACGTCGCATATATTTTTGCCGATCTGGGCATCGACTACCTTGGGGATTCAATCCCACTGAAGGAAATTGGAAATGTCTTCCTTCCTGCTATTTGGCGAGTTATAGATTTTGCGTTCATTAAACGACAGTTCTATTTTCTTAATTATATTGGACCGCAAAATGTGACATATTATTTTCAGATATCTATTTCTAAATTTTTAAAAGGCCATGTCCAATAACTTTAGTGCGATCTTCTCGTATCAAAAGAATTGTTATCATCCTCAAAATAACGAAAAATATTGTTTAATCCCTCCAAAAAAGAATATGTAGGATATATTCACTTCGCCATTCCGTTTGTAACGCAGCGAAATATCCATCTGAGACCCCATAAAGTATATATATCTTGATCAGTGATGAAATATAAGACGATCTGAGCATGTCCGTCCGTCCGTCTGCCTGTGGAAGTCACGAAAAGAGCCAGACAGAAATTTAGTACAAATATACCTTGAAGGATAGCACAGGCTAAGTTCGGAAATGGCCTAAGTCGGGCAAGAGGGAAAAAAGTTCCCCTTAGAAGAACTAAATTAGCCTCTAAAAAACAACATAATTTTTATAGTTTTATTTAAATTTTGTTAAGCAAATTATATATTTTCATGTCAAAGAAGGTCCAACGGTTCCAAGCTTGGAACCATAAAATCAAAAAAATTTATTTTTGGACCCCGTCCGCTTTAGTGGGCGTTATTATATGCAAATATAGCGTAAAAATCTAACAAATTGTTTTACTTAAGCCTACATTCCTTGAAAATAAAATTTGTAAGCTTTAATGACGAAGCTGAGACGTAACCTGATACTCCTCTGCTCTACCCCCTCTTCCCCCTTTGCCATCTAAATGAATCTATAAAAAAAATTTAAATAAATTTTACATTTAATTATTCCCCACGGCCCTTGCCAGAGAGACTCCGACAAAATACAATTTTAGTACCCTCCAAAAAGAATTGGACCAAATAAAGTACATATATATATATATATATATATATATATATATATATATATATATATATATATATATATATATATATATATATTATTGATCAGTCATGAAGTCTGAGACGATCTAGCATACGTTCGTCTGTGGAAAACATGATATACAGGCATGTCATGAATTCCGTTCCGTAGTTACGATTCCGATCGGAATGGTTTAAGCTTCTATAGATTCCGTTCGATTTCATTAAGCCGCACAAAAATGTGAAACCACTTTTCATGTATTAAGTATGGCAACGCAACAACGAATATAGCAAAAAAAAGATTTTCTTGATTTCCACTTCGATGCTTGCCCCTACGAAAGGTAATATGTTTAAAAATGTTTTTAAAATACAAAAATTAATGTTAAAATACTTACATGATCATTTATTTAAATTTTATGTAGATGTTGATGTTTCTGCGGCAATTATATTTTATTATTTTATTCTGTTTCGTGCCTTTTCGTAGTTTTACGTGCTGCCACTAGAGTTTTTTTTAGAAAAACTTACTACAATAAGAGTACGGCAACACTAAATAAACAAATGACGTATTTTCTTTTATCTTTGACGAAGTATTTAGAAAAATGCAAATTTTTTGTTATATTTGAATAAAAAAAAATTTATTTTAAAAAAATATAAAAAGAAACAACATAATTTACAAATAAAAAGGAATCATGAGTACTTTATACACCATGAAAATGCTTAAAATATCAATTCCACGTAGAAAATTGAAAGTGGTTTCATTCCGAAAAAATTTTTCGGAATACTTCTTCCATTGCAGCAACATGCGGAATCAATTCCACTTCCGAACGGAATTTATCTTTGTGACATGGCTGATAGTCTATTTTTGGACACCGCACCCTTTAGTGGGCGTTGACGTACGATATTTATATGCAAAAATAGTGTAAATATTGAACAATTTTTATTCCTATAAGAAGCTGAGATGTTCTCTGATATTGCAGAGGTGAAACGTCTGCCCCACTTCCCTTCGCGGAGTGACTCTGTCAAAATAGAGTTTTAAAATTAGAATTTGAAATTACACAGTTTTTTTAAACAAACATACCCTTTTTTGTACGCCTTTTTTATACGGATATATTTTTTTAGAATCATAAAATGAAATAAAATAAACACTCTGTGTATACTATTGAACTAAATCTGTGCGTTTTTATAAAATTATTTTCTCATTTTGTGTATACACTTACATTCATACATAATATGTGTCTTTTTTTACACGGTATCCTTTGGAACGTATCTACCGTGTAAAAAGAGGTTTTTGTGTATAACGCTTTTACCTGTTATTTTTTACTTTTATTAGATTTAAAGAGAGTTTCGTATAACAATTACAATAACAAACAAAAAAAAATTAAAGACTGTTTCTGTTGGGCATATCTACATGAAATTAGCTTCTAAAAAGTATATATATTGCATTAATATATCAGGGCAAAATGATGCTTGAAAATGTACCACAATATGTGTGTCATATTTATATAAAAGATATACAGCTGCGTCTGAGACTGGCAGATATTTGGCTGCTTTTTAGTACCTCATGTAATGCTTAGAATAGTTTCTGTCTGAAACCAGAAATATTAACAATGGAACATGAAGTAAACATTAAACATTAAACATCAACACGGTAATTAAGAGTATGTTACCACCGGGTTGATACAATTCTCGTATGCATTGTCCTAATAAAATTTGTATACATAAAACCAGTTATCATATTAAACTAAATCACCTAATAAGTCGTAACAAAAAAAAAATAAGCCTGAGTGCTGAGGATGAAAGTGTAGCGGCTTTCGAAAACAGCCTCTCTGCTCTGCTTTGTAAGTTGAATAATGAAAAAAAAAATATGTTGACTTTTCTATGCGCCTTGGAATGCTTATTACATTTTTCCGCATTTAAAAAATATATTTAGTTTATCAATCTTAATTGTAATATAGGGTCCGCCAAATAACTTTTTTTTTAAATTCTATAGAAAAAACTACTGAATATTTTCTCAAATTTCTTTTTTTATTTGAAAGTGCAATCCATCCGGTTAAATAATGGAAAATAATTTCATTCAAATGGCTGCATGGCCCGATAACGATCGCCATTGACTGTAACGGCCACTCCTTGCTCATTTTCGAAGAATTATGCCTCTGGACCAAAATCCGCACCAAACAGTGACTCGTTTTGGGTGCGTCGGCTTTTCAATGTAAGCGTGCGGGTTTTCTGTGCCCCAAATGCGGCAAGTTTGCTTGTTTACATACCCGCCAAGATCAAAATGAGCTTAATCTGAAAAGATGATTTTTTTTGGCAAAATCGGCATCTTCTGTAAGTTGGTCGCAGGCCCGCTTAGCGAAGCGAAAACGCATTGGATGGTCAACCATATTCGTTCAGCGGAAGAATAAAACTAATTATCTGTCAAATCAGACATGAGCTAAGTGTTACGGTTCACGAAATAAGCACTACTTGAAAAAAAACGTTAGATGGCGGACCCTTTATAGCAATAAAAAGCCCAATACAAAATAATTACAAATATATATTTACACAAAGTATAACTACATAAAAATAGTACTTCAAAAATATATATCTCATCCGTATTTGAGGACAATGATATTATTAAAAATGTACCACAAAAATATTTTTGTATAATATACCGAAGTGTATCCAAGATTCAAACAGGTCTGGAAGCACCTATTCAGGAAATGCTAACGACTTATACCCTCCCAAAAAGAATAGGTGGGTATATTCACTTTGTCATTCCGTATGTAATGCAGCGAAATATCGCTCTAGGAGCTCATAAAGTATATATATATTCTTGATCAGTAATGAAATCTAAGGCAATTTACTCATGTCCGTACGTCCGACTTTGGTTATCACGATTTAGTGCAAACGAAAAGAGCCAGACCTTTCAAATTTGGGATAGATAGATTCTGAAAGATGGGACAGGCCAACTTCGTAGATGGGTTCAATCGGGCCAGAAGGAAAAAGTTCTCCTAAGAAGAAGTAAACCAACATCATTTTTACCGTTTTTTTCCGTAATTTTATTAAGCAAATTATATATTTTGATGTCAAAGAATGTCCAAGCGTTGAAATTGGAGCCACAAAAACAGAAAATCCATTTTTCGACCACGCTCTCTTTAGTGGGCGTTGGCGTAAGAATATTATATATGGGTGCTGTTGGCTGAAGTAGTAGAACCCAAGACTATGAAGCGGAAGGTCCTGAGTTCAACCCCGCGCTAAGTCATCAAATATTGTGTTGAATTCTTCTGATAGGCATTATTCTCATGTGGGGTGATGTGAAGTGGCCACCAAGATTGTTGAGGTTTTATAAAGTCGCAGGCGTAAGCGACAAACCACAGGAGTCCTCTAAGCCAACATAACCCATGCCCATCAGTTATCAGCCTGAATTATTCAACAGAGTCTTGGAGTCTTGTGGATGCTGTTGGCTAAAGTAGTAGAACATGAGACTATGAAGCGGAGGGTCCTTAGTTCGAGCCCGCGCTGAGTCATGAAATATTGTGTTGAATTCTTCTGATCAGCATCAGTGCGTGGTTGTGTTAGTTGTTGCCACCCTGTTTCAATGATGAAGGCATATTCACTGGTCAGTGAACATAATTGGCAGCGACTGACACTATCAGGTACTAAAAGCAGAGTAACAGCACCCTCCTTCGCCGGTCCTGTAGCAAAAAAATTAGCCGATTAAGTAAAAAAGGTTGAAATAGCTACAAAAAAATTCTCTATCTTCTCATCTTTCCTCATCTGTCCCCTCGTTTTCAGTTCCGGCGCAAAGCATTGCATATGTAGGGGTTATCCCCTGAGTGCTGGTCCAAGATAAAAAAAATTGTAAATATTGAACAAATTGTATTCCTTAAAAATGAAATTTATAGGCTTTTATGACCAAACTGATGTGTTTCCCGATCTTCCCCTGCCCTACCCTTCCACCCACCTTGATCCCCTAAATGGCCTTATCAAAAAAAGTTATTTTCTACACCCAAAAAATTTAATTTTCAAGTATTTACGCCAAAGGTGAGATATCTCCCGTACGACCCTTCCCAGAGTCAGCCCGTCAAAATAGAGTTTTAATATTCGGCACAGAAGTGTCCTAAAGGACACTTTTTTGTTAAATTTAAAATTTTTGTTTTCAAATATTTTATAAGATTTAATACGATTTTGAGTGAAATATTTTTGCGGAACATGTTAACCGAATTATTCTAAATTGAAAACAAAATTGTGTTGGCTGTCTTGCAAATTAAGAATGAAACCAAATGCGTGTGGTCATAAATTGAACAAAAGGTCATATGATTTATCTATCTTCTTCCCCGCATGCCCATTGTGCGTGTTAAGTGGCCAAGACATAAACATTAAGTGTAAAACACTTTGAGCCCTTTGTTTCAGCAGACAACTAAAACGCCCCTAATACAGGACATATCATTGACAGAAAAAAAGCAAACTAGCAAGGATATCAATATACAAATTAGTTACATCAAAGATAACCCCACAGCTACTATAGATGACATATGTAAATGTCGTTTTGCCGTAAAACACACATAAACTATCCTTGAATAGCACTCATATCCTGTTGTTTAAATTGTCAGAAGGAAGTAAACAAACATCTTCCCTCATATTCGAAACTAATGAACTCGGTAGATTACAGCACGTTATATTTAAATTAATAATTTATAAACGTTAATGTACTCGTACCTTTCAAGGTTTATTTTTTTTTTCTTCTTTTTTTATCTATTCATTTTATTAATAATATCCTTAAGAGAAAGTGTCATATCCCGTTGCTTGTATATGTGTGTGTGTGTGTGTGTCTGGGTATTGGAAAATCATGTTAGTTAAACAGGAGACTAACACTTTCTTTTCTTTTTTGTTTTTTTGTTGGAAAAAAGGGTGATTTTTGGTTTTTATTTGCCTTAAAGTGAAATAGAATTTTAATAAAACAGAGGTAAATATTTGTTTGCTATAAAAAGCAGCGTATGTCAAACCCTTTTCCTTTATTTATTTGTATTTCATTTTATTTTATTTTTGGAATCAACTTAATTTTTTACAATTAAACCTAAATTTATGATGGTCATATTGTTGGTTTCATATGCTACTGACATTATCTCAGTGCTAAGATCGAAAGGGTGCTTCATGGGTTTGCAGTTTAATAAATCTTGAATTTGAAAATTTCACCATATAATTAGATTGAAGTTAAACTGGAAAAATATCTACTATTTAGCCAATTTAACATATTAAAAGAGAAAAAATATTTTTTTATTGCCTAGCAAAATATGTGAAGAATTTAATTTTAAATATCTTGAAAAGTATTGGAGGTAGAAGAAACATTTTTTACAACTTGGTAAATTAATACGTCTACTATCATATAAAAATGAAATATTTTACAACAAGTCATGTTATAAAAATACAATTAGGTAGAAAAAATTGTGTTATAAAATTAAGACAATTTTATGACAATCTCCTCTCCTGGCTTCATTTACGATATTAATATTTTTTTACTAGTTAAAAAAAAGTTCAACAATATTTTTAATCATTTCCCTAAACCAGCCGCTCTAAGGCATGGCGAATTATTAAAAATATATTTAAAAAAATTTATCTAACTATGAACTTGAAGATACCGAAAAGTCCAGAATAAGCAACAATCAATAAACAATGAAAAATAAAAGGTGGGCCAAAAGCAATCACCCCATTGGAAGATGCTCTTACTTTTGCAAATGGTGGCCAATGACAAATCAGTTTTGACATCTGTGAACTAAACAGATGTAGAATAAAAGTGTACAAGCCATGGAGCGATACACTCCCCAAGAACGCGGAATAGTCGTGTCTATTTTTTTGCGTAAGAATTCGTCTGTGGTGTTGGCGCAGCGCGGCTTCCGTCGCCGATTCCCCGGTCGTCCAGCACCGACTGCGCAAACACTGCGCCGTTTGGACACCAACCTTGAGGAGTATGGGACCACATGAGACGCCACTCTTGGCCGGCGCCGGAGCGCCCGTTCTGCCGAGAATATCGCCGCTGTTGCCGAGGATGTCGAGCTGTTGCCAAAAACATGGACCAGACTACGTGCTTCGCAATTAGCCATTAGCCGGTCGGTCGTCCCTGAGGCGAATTTTGGTCAAAGACCTGCGCGTGTTCCCATACAAAGTCCAGTCCGTGCATCAGCTGCTGCCTGGCGATCGCCAAATGCGTGTAAAATACGCCCAAGTCATCCTCAATCTCGAGGACGAAGTGGACGATTTTTCAACGAAAATCATAATGAGCAATGAGGCTCATTTCCACCTCAGCGGGTACGTGAACAAGCAAAACTATCGCTTCTGGGGCACCGAAAATCCACGAGTGATGCACGAGAAGCCATTACATCCGCTCAAAGTGACTACATGGTACGCTGTTCACGCTGGAGGAGTTTTCGGAAAATTTTTTTTTCAAGGACGCCGCTGGTCAAACGACATCAGTGGACGGTGCGCGCTATAGGGCCATGTTAACCGAGTTTTTTCTGCCGCAATTAAACGACTTAAGACTGGAGGACATGTGGTTCCAACAGGACGGAGGAACGGCACACAGTGCGCGAGCCACAACCGATGTTCTGAAGACAGCTTTCTCGGGTCGCCTCATCTCTCGCTTTGGCGATTTACACTGGCCCGCAAGATTGCCCGATTTAACCGTTCCAGACTTTTTTTTGGGGCTTTTTGAAGTCCCGTGTTTACGTGAACAAGCCCGAGATCCCGGAAGCCCTCAAGGTCAACATTCGACACGAGTTCGAGAATCTGTCGCCCGAAGTTCTCGAAAAATGTCATAAAACGAGCCCGTATAGCAATCAATTGCGACGGCGCCCATTTGGCCGATATCATCTTCTCGACTTGCCCAATAAAATTGATTTAGAAAAAAATGGCAGCCAAACAACATCTGCTGACTTCTTTTGACCCACCTTGTATATACAAAAAGTGTGTAATTTTTGGTCCTTTCCACATATATTAAAAACATTCGGTCAATGCTTGAAGTAGGGTACATTTGAAAAATTTCCACAAAATTTATTTTACAGTCTTTTATGAAAACTTTCTAAAAACAATTAACATTTTTATTATCTGTCTGATCCACGATGTCACTGGATATCGTTCCAATCGGAAAGCTGTTAAAAAATCACCCGTTATTTACAAAAGTTGGAAAAGTTCTAATTTCTAAATGTAACATAACAACAATTTTACAGTTATTCTATCGAAAACAGTAGTTCAAAACTTGCGGTCTTTTTACCTATTTTTTTTAAATTGCACGCCACTGTGCACTACTTTCAGTTGTTAAATCACGTTTGAATTTTCAATTTCGGTGAAATATTTATTTTACGATTAAGATATATCAAACTTATTTCCTTTCACGAATAAAGATTTATTTTGTTTTTAATATTATATAAATTTAATAAACTTTTGTTTTCAAATAAACTTGAAGCAAATGTACACACCCTTGAGACGACTGCCGAAAGAAGCTCCTAAAATACTTGTGTTTTTGTTAAATATTTTTTAATTTCCTTTTAATTTTGTTACAACTTTATTAAGAGGTTTATACTCATCTACTCTATTATTATTACCTCTCACAATCTTACAGAAAAAGAAGGAAAAAAAAAGAATTTGCAAACTTTTTCAGGCGATTTTTTTTTATATTTTTTTGTTGGTAACAATTTAATCGTAAGATAAACATCATCATTTCTTGTAGCAAACACACGAATGAGGAGGGTGGTTAGAAAAGAAGTGAAACACATGTTAACACATAAAAATAAGGAATTTGCATATAAATTCATATTAAACGTTTTACAAACTGAGACAGATACTCAAGTTTCCTACTCTGCGAAGTCAGTAATCAATGAGGCTTTGCAGCATTTCCATGTGTCTTGTAAGAACTTTTTGCAAATTGAAAAAAAAAAAAACAGGAAGTTAACAGTACAAGACTGGGGTTTAATTTTTATAAAGCTTAACTATTTATTATATATATTTTTTTTTTTGCTGCAACTTTACAGCTTAAACCATTTAGTGTAGCAGTAGTCGCATAATATCCAACAATTTCTTATTGTAAGAAAATCTAGAAGAAAATGTTTTGTGGCTTTCCGATAATTATGTGTTTTTATAAAGTTTTCCTTCTCTTTTGGTTTTATTAACAAAAGGAAAAAAAGCATAAGTTGCATTTGGGGCTTTTTCTTCACATTCTGCAAATGATGCCGCCATGTTCCTTTCTCCGCAAAAAATTTATGAAAACCGAGTTTTATTTAACTCTTTTTAATTACAAACGAAAGAAGGTAAAGCAATTTGTACATGTTATTTAAATTTCATTTATAATATAAAAAGCATTTATAATTAATTTCAGGTCATTATGTCCATGTGTAAATGAAGATGGTTGCCAATGCAGACTGTTCAGACATCCACCTTAATTCAGTTTTTCGCAATCGTTGCCGTTATTGAGCTCAATTAACCATGTACAATTTTAGTTAAGTAATTGCTCAATTTACACTTAATTGCTATAATATGGAGTAAAATTACAAATGCAGCACTGTTGAAAAATCTGTTTAGTTGGCACAACGCAGCTCACTGAACAAAGTTAGTCGAGATTTAGCGCCCAAAAAGGGGGAAAAGAATATAAGAAAAAATTAAGTTACTGACATTATATTTAGTATTGATTAGAAAATTTAAAAACAAGCAAAACCATTTCCCAGATTTGAACTGAAGGCTCTCATGAATATGAAAAATTTGTATTTTTGGTTTTTATACGTTAATTGAATTGACAAAATTTTTTATATGTGAGCGGAAAGATAATTACGGCAGTAAATTGAATATTAACTCAATTAAAAATGCATGCCTGATCACCACATTAAATAATTCTAAATGTTTGCCATGCACAATTAAATATAATAAAATTTTGCTGCATTGTAGGGGAAATTAAAAGACATTTACTGCATTTACTGCCTTAAGTATAAAAAATATTTGTATTTTGTAAAGAGTTTATAAAACATATTTTATGTGGAAATCAGTTTTATAAACCTTTCATAAAGCAACACCATTTTTTATGAATAAGGCCTTTAGATTTTATATATGGCGAGATCAAATTACTTATGCCAGGAAAAATTTTAGAATTTCCGTCAATTTTCCATCAGATATCGCCAAATATTAAAATAAAATTTTTTAATATAAACATATTCTTAAATAAAATAAATATTTCATAGAAAGCATTTTATTTGTTTTATTATATTTATTAAGCTCGAAAAATTTTTACAAAATGATTACACATATTATTCATTAAAAATTAAATTCTCTAGTATAATTTTAAGAAATAAAAACTTTAATAATTTTATAAAATTACCCCGAGCTTAATACAGGGTGGCTCAGAAAGACAGAAGTGGTGTGAATTCCTTATAACTTTTTCATTATAATTTTTTTTCTTTTCAGTATTTTGTAAAGAAGACTTGGACAATTTATAATGGAGCAATACACAACTGAACAACGTTCCCAAATCGTTGAAATTTACTTTTCAAATCAACGGTCCTTTGTTTTGACTCAGAGTGCATACCGTCGTCGTCAATGACGAAGCCCATTTCCAATTAAATGGGTTCGTTAAGAAGTAAAACTGTATGATATGGGCTACGGAAAATCCGAGAGTACTTCATCAACGACAATTAAACCCAGTTAAGTGTACTGTTTGGTGCGGTGTTTCTTCAGAAAGGATCATTGGCCCACATTTTTTTTTTAAATGAACGAGGTGTCGCCATTTCCATCAATGGTGATCGATATCAGGCCATGTTGGAAAATTTGGTAAGGCCAGCCGTGGAAAACCATCCGTAAATATGGTTCCAACAGGATGGAGCCACAGCGCACATTGGGAGGGCCACAATAGCTCATTTACGCGACATCTTTGGTTAAAGAATAATTTCGCGTAGAAGCAATTTTAATTGGCCTCCGCGTTCCCCGGATTTAACCGCTCCAAACTGTTTCCTTTGGGGTTATTTAAAAGGGAAAGTTTATGTTAATAAGCCTAGGACTATTGAGGAATTAAAAACCAATATCCGAGACGAAATTAACAACGTAACACCGGAAGTTTTGCGAAAGGTCATGGAAAATGTGTTGGAAAGAGCACCTTTGTGCGAAGCAGAAAATGGCCACCACTTGCGGGATATCATTTTTAATAACTAATCTAAAAATATTCCCTATAAATTTACTGTATTTAAAAAACAAAAAATTAAAAAAATTTGTCTTAAATAAAAAGTTATAAGGAATTCACACCACTTCGGTCTTTCTGAGCCGCCCTGTATATATAATAAGATAAATAAAATAAAGATCAAACCAAGTTAACAGAAGAAAAAGTTTTTTTTCTTATAACTTCTTTTTGTTTGTCAAATTTCTATATAAAATTTGTCAAATAAGCAGTTTATAAACATAAAATATTTTTTATATATATTTAATTTTTTTAACAATATCATATATTATAAATTCTTATAATAAAGAAATCGACTGTCTTTTTTTTAATTAAACAAACAGTAAACAAAATCTCATATTTAAATTGAACATGTAGCAATTATAATTACTTGTTCTAAATTTCTCTTAGTACACTAATTGTCTTATTCATAAAAAATATTTGTGTCTTATAAAGGGTTTATAAAGCAAATTTTATATGAAAATCTGTCTTATAAACCTATTATAAATCTAAAATATTTTTTATGAATAAGACCTTAAATTTGTAACAGAGATTACTACAAGCAATTTCTAAATTTTTACTGCCGTAGACATACTGCCTTATTCATAAAAATTACTTTTGTGTTATAAAGGGTATCTAAAACAGATTTAGTATGGAAATCTGTTTTATAACTAATTTATAAATCAAAGATATTTTTTATGAATAAGACCTATAAAAAATACGACCGTCTTATAAAGGGTTTATAGAACAAATCTTGTATGAAAATCTGTTTTATAACCCTTTAATAAATCAAAAATATATTTTATGAATAACGCCTTTAAATTTTATATTCAATGTGCTAATCGTCAGATGCTTCTTGCAGCCAACATCTGATGTCACTTAGCCTTAACAAAATATTTGTACGAGGTAACTTAAGATATGAGTTTTTAATCCATGGTGGCATTTCGGGTTTTTAAAAATATTTTCCAATAAAAAAATATATGTATGAATGTAAACTCTTATTTTTCGAACTTAATAATTTTATTACAAAGATAAGAATTTTTTATTCATAACCAAATTCAAATCTGCAAATTATTTTTTCAAAAATTTGTATTAAATTCAAGTTATTTTTTCGAGAGTATAATATTTAGAATATTTTTATTTATTTGATTACTACGAAAATATTCTAAATATTCCACTTTTAATAAAATAACTTGAATTTAATAAAAAATTCATAAAAAAAAATAATTTGTAGACTACAGATTTGTACTGGACTCTGAATAAAAAATTTTTATCTTACCAATATAAAACAAAATTTCAAAATGAGGCAAGAGTTACAAAAATAAATACAAATTGATAAGAAAAATTTGTTTTAAAGGAAAGGGGCACAAAAAGTGGCAAAAGAAACACAAAAGTGCGAAAAGTGCCACTTTAGGTGCAAAACAGCAAAACTATCACCGACAAATATATGACAATTGTATTCCATTTTCGGCGGGCTATGAGTGATATCAAACATTTATTTTATTAAAAAAAAAGGCAAAAGTTGTATGAAAAGCAAAATAAATGTGCAAAGTGAACAAAAGATTTTACTCGCAAAACGGCAATCCTGATAACGGTTAACACACGATAAAAATTAATTTTGTGCAAAAAGAGGAAAAAGTTGTCCGAAATAATAAAATTTTATTTAAAAAAATGGTCATGTAAAGAAAAGGTGCAGAAAAAGTGCTAAAGCTAACAAAAAAAAAGGCGCAAAATGCTTCCATTTTTCTTTAGTAGGACCAGCACTTAGGGGATTACCCTTAATTATGCAGTACATTGCGTCGGAACTAAAAAGGAGGGGATAGTATTGACAGAATAGAAGAAGCGAGATGAAAAAATAGAGAATTTTTTTTGCAGCCCAGTCGATGGCGATTAGCATTCCGCTTTAATAGATAATTTTTAGAGGGCACTTAGACATTTTTTTCTTGCAAATTACAAGAGTTCGTGAAATAGTGTTTTGTCCAAAACTAGATTATCCAGAACTTGAATATCTTGAATTTAATGCTAATTTGAGAAATTATTATTTTATAATTCTTGAGTCTATAGGGTGGCCATTGTTCGTTTCTATTGCCAAAACTCTCGGATTGCTGTCCATCATTAACAGTTAGTTGTGAAATACAAATTTCACATTTCTTTACCTCAAACAGCAGAGCAAAAAAAAAAAAGAAATACTTTTGCGGCAGCTCCTATGAGTCCTTGTTTATTTCTATTTATTTTTATTAAGAGAGCATATGAAAATGAATTACATTTTTAAAATTTCCATTTGGTTTCCTTGTGATTTGTTTTTTTTTCAACCTCTTTTTCTTTGAAACTTATTAAACGAGTAGCCAAAATAAAAATAAAAATCGTATCTAGTACAGCGCAAACTAAATAGAATCTACAATACCCAGCCAGCAGCCAGCCACTCGGAGTCTGTGCATCGCACCACTCTGCTTGACTGTAAGTGAAATGAATATTCTGCCACAAAGAATATATTAGAGCGAAAATAAAAAAATCTAAAAGTTGTGTAAAAGGCTTGGGATAAATTTTTCCATATTTTTATTTAATTCTTTTTTTTTTGTGTGTTCATATTCTATTCATACGAGTACGTTGATTTTTTTTTTGTACTCATTTTCTATGCCACAATATTTTTTTTTAGTTTTATTAATAAGAAAAAATGTTGGAAAATAAAAATAGATTTCATTTATATAAAAAATTTATTTTTCTGCATCTTTGTTACCGTACATTTGAGTGGTTTTTTGTTTTTGTGAATCTTTTTGGCCATAAAACGTTTGTTAGAAGCTTTTGAAAAATCAAAAGCGTAAAATAACTACGAGTAACCACTTAGAAATAGAGGAAGCGCAAACATTGAATAAAACAGAATTATTAAAATATTTAAGTTAAAATTATGATGAATTGGGCGGGGGTAAGGAAAGCATTACGGATGGTATGAAGGAGTCTCCACTAGATACTAAACTTGTATGGACATCATGTCGAAAAGAAAAACTCCAAACCTCTTCCAGGTCCCGTCATCTAGATATTAAAGTTGTATAGAGCTCATGTCGGACATGAAAGACACAAGTCTCTTCCATGTCTTGCCATTTATGGCTGGCTATCCATCGGCGACATGATGTTAGAATTCATAAAGGTTCTTCCATGAAGCGCTTCGTGTCTATAAATTTAAATTAAAAAATTGTCTATGAGTGTGTGATATCATCGAATTTTTTTAGTCATTTGAAAGCCCTATTGATGCCATTGTGACGGCTTCTCTGGCTGGAGCGCACCCGAAATGTTCAATTTTCTATGACTCTGGCGCTTAAATCAGGCTGCCATGGGTTTTGTTGACTTTGAGGAGCGCTGCCGACTGTGGCTTATTCGCGACTCCCTAAAAAATACCTAACGGTGTCGAATCGCACGATCCCGGTGTGAAGATGACCATGCCCTCAAATCTCTGAAGTAGAATATCCAATGTGACATAATCTTTGTGGCACGTAGCGCCGATCTGTTGAAACCACATGTCGCTTTTGTCCAACTCACGTGCACTCCGTTGATATTTATGGCTTGACAATCGTGGTTCCCAAAGAAATATTGATCGATGACGTTGTTGCCCGCACAAAGTCCATACAGTCCAAACAGTGACTTTTTCGGGATTCATTGGACGGTCTAGGATCTCATATTGATTGATATCGTCCCAAGTTTGACTATTTTGTTTGCTTCCGTGCCCATTCATCCAGAAAGGGGGTCCATCAATGCTCCAGAGAACATTCAGTGAACACGCATCCTTGTCCATAGCCGTTTACCTTCAGCTGCTGAGTCAGTAGAGTTTCGTACGCGTGAAGGCCCAAGTCATGACGCAAAATTTCCCAAGTTGTGGTCTGCGAAGGATTGAATTCTTGCCAGTGCTGCGAAATCGAAATGCAAGATGTGTCGAAAATATTCTTGCTGTCCGTGGGAGTATGCAAGAGAATCCAAGGCAGCTCTTGCATACTCTCAAGGACAGCGGCGATGTTTTCGAAAGATCTCGAGTTTCGTCAACGTACGGCAATTGGTCGATCATTTAAGGAACCAGAAGATTATGTACAGCATGCAAACCGATGCATGCGCGATCATGCTTCTTCATCTGTAACCATTAGAGTATCCAATTAATCGGGTTTAGGTTTTGTTCGATTAAAAAATTAATCGATTTTGGGATTTTAATTTGCTCGATTAATCGATTAAGGTTTTTAAATTGCTCGAATAATTCGATTAATCGAATAAGTCGAATAACTCGAATAATTTCTGTATATCTGTATACCTTACTTGAAAAATAAACAAATTTAATGTAGGCGGTAAATTTTATTAATAAAAAACATAAAAATAATATTAAAACATAAAAACAAACGTAAAATAATAATTCATGTGAATTCAAAAACGTTTAATAAAAATAATAATTAATTAGGTACATACAAAATGAGATCTTTTTTATTTTAAAAGTTTTTAGTCACATCTTCTAAAATAATCTTTTAAAAATAATATGCAATTAAGATGTTTGGCTTTTAGTCGATTTTTTTGTTTCGTTTTAATGAAGCTTGACTTTGAAAACACCCTTTCACTTAAAGTAGATGTTGGTGAAACTGAAAGAATTGCATTGAAAAGTTTTTCTAGATTTTCTGATCTTTTTTTTGTTTTATCTAGATACAAAAAATCATCAATTATAGTACAGTTTACATTCGATTTTTTTGAATTTTTAATACTTTTTATAGTATCGTTCAATTCCAGTAAAAGATTATTTTCATTGATATCAATTATTTCCTCTTCTTCTTCCAATACAATATCATCATCTGATACATTTTGACTAGCTTCAGTGTGAAATAACCGATCATACAATTTCGAGGCAAAGTCTTTTGTTTCCGTTTTGGAGCTATATTTTAAAAAGTTATCATTTATGGGGAATGTTCCCGAGTTAAGGTATAAAACAAGTGTGTTAAGTACTTTTATTCGTCTATCATTTATTCTAGACTTAAGGTGGGCAGTCAAATCCTTTGAAAACGAATTATTTGCCTTGTCTAAATTGTTAATTAAAAATTTTATAATACCTTCCAATTCAATTAATGTTGCAGAATCTTTGCTGAGCTCTTTAATAGCCACATCAAGTGGTCGTAAGGTATTGCTCAATGCTGATAATATTTTTATTTCTTTGTCTGTAAAAACTGGCATACCAAAATCTGATAATGCATGATTTACACATTATAAATCCGAAGAAAATTTTGAATCATGTTAGATAACGACGACCAACGATGTTTTACGTCATGTGTTAGTCGAATTTCCTTTTTTTCTTGAAGAACGACGTAAGTTTGTAATTTTTGCTGTTTTTCGTTCGACTTATTGAAATTTTTGCAGCATTTACGTACGCGATTAACAACATCTTTTATTTATACTTTCAGGTCAAATTGATCGTCTATGTCAATTTTATTTTCATATATATCAATATTACCGCTTTCATCTGCACTTTCCTCTTCACTTTCTTCATAATTTTCCTCTTCACTTTCATCATAATTTTCCTCTTCATTTTCATCTGGCATTATTTTAGTGATTTTTGCATAAAGAGTGTCAACAACAGACAAATGAATGGCATGGTTTAAACAAAGTTGTGATTCTGCATCTACATATATCATTTCCATATTTTTTCATTGCGGCGGCCCCGTCATGTGTAGACCCAACTATATGCTTTTGGAAGTTTATTCCAAATTCTTCAAGCTTTCTGTTTATTAAACAATAAATATTTGCAGCGGTTCCTCTTGTTTTAATTTCTTCTAGGCCCAAATTAAATACTTTGAAAGACTTTGTTTTTTGAAATTTGGCATAAATATATTCTAAAACTTAGAGCAGGTTAAGTTCGAAGATGGGCTAAATCGGGCAAGAGGGAAAAAAGTTCCCCTAAGAAGAACTAAACCAAC
This sequence comes from Linnaemya tessellans, assembly GCA_951800035.1. Classification (NCBI taxonomy): domain Eukaryota; kingdom Metazoa; phylum Arthropoda; class Insecta; order Diptera; family Tachinidae; genus Linnaemya; species Linnaemya tessellans. The sequence continues at coordinate 28,185,836 of OX637534.1, forward strand.
CCAGAAAAAACAACATAATTTTTAAAGTTTTTTGGCTATTTTGTTAAGCAAATGATATATTTTTAAGTCAAATATGGTCCAACGCCTTAAACTTGGAGCCATTAAATAAAATAAAAATATTTTTTGACCCCGCCCACTTCAGTGGGCGTTATTATAGGCAAAAATAGCATAAAAATTTAACAAATTGTTTTACTTAAGCCTACATTCCTTAAAAATAACATTTTTAAGCTTTAATGACGAAGCTGAGACGAAACCTGGTACTACTCTGCCCTACCCCCTCCTTCCCCTTCGCCCCCTAAATGACCCTACCAAAAAAAAATTTTTTTTAAATTTTGTATATAATCATCCCAACCATTTATCTTTAGAGTTTTATGACTGCCGATTTCTGCCCTACCCCCTCCTCTTCCTTTGCCCCCCATATGACCCTGCCAAAAAAAAAAATTTTTTTTTTTTAATTTTGTATATAATCATCCCAAGCATTTATCTTTAGAGTTTTATGACTGCCTGTTGCTGCCCTACCCCCTCCTCCCCCATTGCCCGCTAAATGTCCCTATTAAAAATAAATAAAAATTTTATTTTAATTTTGAGTATAATCATCCCAAGCATTTATTTTTAGAGTTTTATGTCTACCTGTTTCTGCTCTACCCCCTCTCCCCCTTTGCCCTCTAAATGACCCTATCAAAACAAGAAATTTTAATTTTGTATATAATTATCCCAAGTATTTATTTTTAGAGTTTTATGACAAAGGTAAAATATTTCCCCCACAGCCCTTGCCAGCGCGACCCCGCCAAAATACAGTTTTTATACCCTCCAAAGAGAATTGGACCCTATAAAGTAAATATGTATATTCTTAATTAGTGATGAAGTTTAAGACGGTCTAGTAATGCCCATACGTTCGTCTGTGGAAAACATGAAATTGTCTATTTTTAAACCCGCCCTTTTCAGTAGGCGTTGACGTACGATATTATATAAAGGAACTCTGGGCCACCAAGTTAATCAATTTAAATTCACTTACTAAATATTTGGAGGGTATTTAAGATTCGACCCGGTCGAATATAACGTTATACTTGTTTTTTTATCTTGGACCAGCACTCAGGGGATGACCCCTATATATGCAATGCATTGCGCCGGAACTGAAAACGAGGGGATAGTATTGAGGGGACAGATTAGGAAAGATGAGAAGATAGACAGTTTTTTTTGTAGCTATTTTAACCTTTTACTTCGCCGGCTAATTTTTGCTACAGGGCCGACGAAGGTGGGTGCTGTTAATCTGCTTCTTTTTTTAGTACATGATGGTGTCAGTCGCTGCCAATTTTGTTCAGTGACCAGTGAATATGCCTTCATAATTGAAACAGGCTGGCAACAACTAACACAACCACGCACTAATGCTGATCAGAAGAATTCAACACAATATTTCATGACTCAGCGCGGGCTTGAACTCACGACCCTCCGCTTCATAGTCTCGTGTTCTACTACTTCAGCCAATAGCACCCACAAGGTATTGACGAATCAAAAGCACTTTATGTTTTTTTAACTCGAACCAGCCCTCAGGAGATGAACCCCACATATGCAGTGCATTGCGCCTGAACTAGAAAGAAGGAAGTAGTATTAAGGGAACAGATGAAGAAAAATAAGAATGTAGAGAAATTGTTGTAGCTATTTGAACCTTTTTACTTCGCTGGCTAATTTTTTGCAACAGGGCCGATGAATGGGGCAGCTGTTACTCTGTTCTTTTAGTACATGAGAGTGCCAATCGCTCAGGACCCTCCGCTTCACTTCAGCGTGTTAACTACTTCAGCCAACAGCACCCTTAATGTTCCTGGCATGAAAATCCAGTGTGTCGTTCGAAGGACAGAGCGCATTTTTCGTTTCTTCAAAAGAAACTTTCGAGTGCCTAGACTTTCTGAAGCGTTGTAAGAGATACTTCACTCCACCTGATCTCCTCACCATTTATTCCACCTAAATCCGCTGAAAAATGGAATACAATTCTATTTTGAAGTTATTCCACCGCGTATAGTAGTGGACGAAGAACCTACTTGGGGACGGTAGAGTAGCCAACTCTATTGAACCACTTGAGCATCAACGGAATGTGAGGTGTGTTTCACTGTTTTATCGCTACCATAAGGGGTTGTATGCCAATGAAATCAGGATCTCCTTCCAGAAACTCACACTTATCTACTCTCAAAGCGCTCTACATTACCATCACACCCATATGTCGTGGACTTGCAAGTGAATAGCCCTATGCATTACACAGAGAATTTGTTCTTTGCCGGGACTGCCTGTATGTGCAATAAACTGCCTGCATGAGTAAGGGTCATCCTTTGAGTGCCGGTTCTAACTAAAACAACACAACAACCGAAAACAATTATGTAAAGGGTAATCCAACCAAAACGCATGATATTAATTGTGAGTCAGACCTTAAAGTCAAGTTTTTTTCTAATTTCTTTGTTTGAGTAATTGACTGGAGCATCGACACAATGTGGGTTGTGTTTCACTATTTTATCGTTACTACAATAGGATCTCTTTCCCATACGAGCACTTTTCTGTTCTCGTGGAACCGAGCTACGCATTACAGGGAAAATTTTTTCCTCGCCCACATGTGGAATAAATAGTCTGAAGAGGTCTTTCCCATCGTATAGCATGGAAAAATTAAAATCGAATGTTCGTGTGCACTACTCCCTTTATCTTCCTTCCCACTCCCTTTATCTTCCTTCCCATAGGGGTCATCTCTTGAGTGCCGGTTCTAATTAAAAACAAAAAGAATTGATGACCAGAGCTCTACTTTTGCCTAACAGAACACCCATTTTGATAGAACAATTTTAACCTCTGCACGCTAATTTGACAGATTTAGCTTCATGAAGGTGTTCTCTATTAACTGCTAAAGTTCTGAGAATCTTTTATTAACACCATCACGTATTCTGAACTAAAAATAAATTATATACGAATTTATAAAATTTTAAATACTCGTAAATTAAACTTTCCACTCAATAACGATACCATTAACACAATAATGATGTCTCTGGGTCTTGCAAACAATCAGGGGCAAAAAATTTAAATAGTCTTCACATATTCTCAACAGATTTAAGCACTTGTTAAATGAAAAGTAAATTGAAAATTACACTCTGTCAACTGGCTGCAGAAAAGTATTTTGCCAAAAAATATATACAAACACCAGTATGTTACAACACACACGCACCCTTAACAAAAAAAAACTTCATGGGAGTTTATATTTCAGCAATAAATTGTTGCTAAAAACTTTTTCCTTTCTTTTTTTTTGCTGGTTCGCATCTTCAGCAACTACAGAATAGATACTAAAGAATCCTTAAAATAACAAACAATCACATACAGTTTTAGACATGCAAAACATCTGGTATTTACATGCACAATGACAAGGATATTAAGATGCCAATGTATGTATGCTGTGTGCTAGTGTGTGTGGGTGTGTTTATAGGTCTGTCTTTTTTTCCTCAGTGCATATGTTTGGCTGTGGTAAATGATACATGCAAACGTTTAGCAAAGTGCTTTGCAATGTTTGCCATTAAATTATGCAAAACATTTAGTGGATCTTAAGCAAATTTAAAAGTTATAGAATTGAATTTATTTAATCGCTAGAAGCGGAATGCAAAATGTATGATACTGCCATCTGGTGAGAGCTTTTTTATATGAAAATAATATCTAATTTTTCAAAATCATTGGGAGGTACATATGTTCAAAATTTACTTGCGATTCAAAATTTCGTGGTCTACGAGATATGTTCTGCTGTCCAAAAATGTGGACCAAAAATTAGCATAAAATGTTTAGTGAAAATGAAACTAAGTGCTCAAGAACTCTTAAGATGTTGATAGTGGCCGCAAGCTTTTCAGAGAAGATTGAGAAGACGTAAATGACGACGCTCGTCCCATTTAGCAGCATATCAACCACCAATCAAAGTATTGAGAAAGTAACAAAAAAAAGTGGTATGCAGAATCGTCGAATCTTTATTAAAGATGTTGCTGAGGATGTCGTTATATTTTTTTTGTTTAATTTTTGGCAGTGCAGTTCATTCCGAAATTGTTGAATTTTGACCAAAAAATCAGTCGTATTTGAACAAAAACTACAACTTTTTCCTGTTAATGTTAAAGAGACTTTTAAAAGGATGCAAATTTTCAACGATTGAAAAGAGCTCTGAAAGGCTGAAAGAGCTCAAGCACATATCGGAAAGTGCCTATAAACAGCCATATTCAGTAAGTCCCTAAAACTAAAACTCCATCGCTAAAAATCTAAAAAGTATTTTTAATCTGAATAGGTTAAAGAAACTTTCTACGTATTTTCCGGGGTTTATTTTGTATATTCGTATTTGATAGCAAAAAAAATTTTATACAAAATAGGCCCCCAAAAATATGCAGAAGTTTCTTAACCCTATGCAGGCAAAAAATACTTTTTTAGCAATGAAGTTTTAGCTTTATCGAGTTACAGAATATATCTGCAGAGCTACTACGAGAATTGAAAAATACGCTGGCAAAACTCTACTATAAATCGCCCCCTCAGATTTGAAGGGCACAAAATAGCAATTGATAGATAAAAATTTTTATTTTTATTTTTATATTTCTTTTTATTTTATTTTAAATTTTTTTAATTAATTTTTTTTAAATTTTTGTAAACTTTTTATTTTTCTTTTTATTTTTTTTAATTATTTAAAAAAAAAATTTATATATTTTTAATTTTTTTTAATTTTTTTAAATTTTTTATCAACGATAAATATATAATGAGATCATAAAAATTGTCTATCACATACATGACTGACTCTGGAAGCGAATCCGGGACCTACGGTTTCTACATGTTAAAGACAACAGTATCCGCTTCTCTCTTCACAGTTCCGGGACAATTTATTGCATGAATAGAATTCTGTGAATAGAATGAATAGAATTCCAAGTAAAAGAAGTACGAGAAGGTTATTTACGTTTGGGTTAATTAAACTGTTTATAGTGTGCAACTGGGCAGAGAAGCTCAGTTGCTTCGAATCTTAAATGACCTCTAAATAATTAGTAAAATTACGTACAGAAAAAATTTTTGATAGGGTCATTTAGGGGACAAGGATGGGTAGAGCGGTAGGACAATGGAAGATCAGCTTCGTCGTAAAAGTTTAAAAATTTTTAAAGAATGTAGATTTAAGTAATACAAACTATTTTTGCATATAATATCCTACGTTAACGCCCACTAAGGGAACTGGTTCAAAAATTTATTTTTCTGATTTTCTGACTCCAAGTTCAACGCTTTGCACCTTCTTTGACATACAAATATATCATTTGCTTCACAAAATTACAACAAACAAGTAAAAACGTTATATTCCACCGGGTCGAATCTTAAATACCCTCCAAATATTTAGTAAGTAAATTTAAAATGATTTACTTGGTGGGACACAGTTTCTTTATATAATATCGTACGTAAACGCCCACTAAAGGGGGCGGGGTTCAAAAATAAACCATATCATGTTTTCGACAGACGAATGTATGGGCATTGCTAGACCGTCTTAGATTGCATCACTTATTAAGAATATATATACTTTTGGGGTCCAATTCTCTTTTGAGGGTATTGAAACTGTATTTTGGCGAGGTCGCTCTGGCAAGGGCTGTGGGGGAAACATTTCACCTTTGTCATAAAACTCTAAAAATTAATGCTTGGGATGATTATACACAAAATGTAAAAAAAATTTATTTTTTTATAGGGTCATTTAGGGGGTGAAGGGGGAGGCAGGCAGAGTAGTTCCAGGTTACGTCTCTGCTTCGTCATTAAGGTTTAAAAATTTTATTTTTAAAGAATTTAGGCTTAAGTTAAACCATTTGTTAAATTTTTACACTATTTTTGCATATAATAACACCCACTAAAGGGGGCGGGGTCCAAAGATTTTTATTTTTTTATTTTATGGCCCCAAGTTTAACGCGTTGGACCGTGTTTGACATAAAAATATATAATTTGCTTAACAAAATAACCAAAAAACTTTAAAAATTATGTTGTTTTTTCTGGGTTGGTTTAGTTCTTCTTAGGGGAACATTTTTCCCCCTTGCCCGATCTAGCCCATCTCCAAACTTAACATGTACTATCCTTCAAGATATATCTGTACCAAATTTCAATAATCTGGCTCTTTTCGTTTGGACTGAATCGTGATTTCCACAGATAGACGGACGGACGGACATGCTCAGATCGTCTTAGACTTCATCACTGATCAAGAATATATATACTTTATGGGGTCTCAGATGGATATTTCGCTGCGTTACAAACGCATATTCTTTTTTGGAGGGTATAAAAACTTGAAAAATAATGTTGTTTCTTAGAGGTTGGTTTAGTTCTTCTTAGGGAAATTTCTTTCGCTCTGGCCCGATTCAGCCCATTTACGAACTTGATCTGTGCTATGCTTCAAAATTTATGTGTACCAAATTTTAAGAGGCTGGCTCCTCCAGACGGACGGACGAACGTGGCTCGATCGACTTAGATTTCATAACTGAACAAGAATATATATACTTTATGAGGTCTTAGAGGAATATTTCCCTGCCCTTACATATTTACATATAAAATTGGAACAAATTATTCAGACAAGTTAAGCACCGAGATTAAGTGTGAGGTAACAGCAATTTAGTATTGATACAAATTTTATTTTTTTTTATCTTGGACCAGCACTCAGGGGATGAATCCTATATATACAATGCATTGCGCCGGAACTGAAAACGTGGGATGGTATTGAGAGGACAGATTAGGAAAGATGAGAAGATAGACAGTTGTTTTTGTAGCTATTTCAACCTTTTACTTCGCCGGCTAATTTTTGTTACAGGGCCGACGAAGGTGGGTGCTGTTACTCTTCTTTTTAGTACATGATAGTGTCGGTCGCTGCCAATTATGTTCAGTGACCCGTGTTATGCCTTCATCATTGAAACAGGCTGGCAACAACTAATACAACCACGCACTAATGCTGTTTTAGAAGAATTCAACACAATATTTCATGACTCAGCGCGGGCTCGAACTCACGACCCTCCGTTTCATAGTCTCGTGTTCTACTACTTCAGCCAACAGCTTACTGCTCATAAATTTTTAATAAATAAAACTAAGCCGCCTAAAAAGCTTCAATAAACAATAATAGCCATGTGTACTGATGATGAAAGTGTAGCGGCTTTCGAAAACGGCTGTCCTGCTCTGCTGTGTAAATTAAACATTATACTGATACTGACTCTTTCTTGTTCCTTGGAATATTTGTCAGGTCTTTCTAAATTTACTATTACGATTTTAGCTTTTTGATGCTGGACAGAAACCCTCTGCGGTTTTCAAAGAGCATTTGTTGTCTTACTGAAGAGTTTGAATGTGGAATAAAGCTACAGCAAGGACCTTTCGTGTAAATTTCAATTTGCAATACAACTCCCTCTATCCTCTTCCAATAGTTAATCCACCTACTTCTAACACAACGCATTCCACAGGAACACGTCATGAGTGCTGACTCACCAGAAAAAACGACGCAAGACCTATAAGCGTACTTTCGCATTATTGTTCAAAGACAGTCAAAAATTCCTCTGATCTCTTGTGTATCCATTCTAAACAAGATCTCGATAAAATTTTTGGAATTTAATCCTTCTATGAAGTCGATGGGGATTTATAAACGTTACTTAAGCGCTTTTTGGCTCTTTGTCAAATTTAATAGAATTTTCAAAGAAATTATTTTATGTTATTTATTCAACAGAATATGTTATTCACCGCTTTGCTGGCTGCCTCAGCCACTACTGGAACTACAAATTGTTCTTAGTTATAACATTATTAAAGAAATATCTGTTTTGATGGCCTTACAAATAAATTACTTTTCCCTGTATTCAATTAAATTTGTATATGGATTTCTTTACTCTAGACTCCAAATCACAATAAAAATGTTCAGTTTTAAAATTGTATACAGTATTATGAAGCATGTGTGCTGCCAGTGCCATGCACACATACACAGACTCCATAAACTTTTGAGCAACGATTTGAAAAATGTCATCATACTTGGCTAAAGTCTCGAAGGAATGTTGCCTAAAAATTACAAACTAAACAGAAAACTAAGAAAAGCCATTAAACAAAAAGATTTTGTTGTTGCTTTTGTGAAGCTAAAACTATATTGATTACTCGACAATAATATTTTTGAGAAAATAAGTTTTAATCCTTTTGATATCCCTGCATATGCCAGAATATCTAAACACACACATATGCCTCAAACCTCAAACAAACGTGCCTTCCAAAGATGGGCAATTGTGTTTGTCAAAATAGCATAGACAAAATTGTTTTTATATATCTACATATCGTTGGCGAACACTTACTATTTTTTTTTTTGTTTTGTGTTTTTAATAACGAATAATGTGTTCTTTTCTACAAATAGTGCTATATTTCATGCACTTTTCTGTGGACAATGGTAATTTTACCCGTATGTTTTTTGGAAATACTAATTTTATTAGAAATGAATCTGCCGTCGCTTACAAAAATTTATTTTTCTTTTAAAGCTCCGTTTAAGTGCAACTGTTTGGAAAAAAAGTGTAAGAATGTTGCCTTTTTTGAGAAAAGAAAACGCTATATATAAATCAAATTATTTTATTTTTATTATTTTGGGAGAGGGAAATCTCTATTTGCAATATTACAAGCTTTTCTATTGAGGGGTGTGTAAAGGTGATATGCGTGAAGTGGTTGCCACCCCGCCCGTTTTTTTTTTAGGAGTAGGACCAGCACTCAGGGGATGACCCCTACATATGCAGTGCATTGCGCTGGAACTGGGAAAACAGATTTTGGGAAGGAGGATAAAGGGAGTAGTGTCTGTGGATATTCGATTTGAACCTGCTCAAATTATAAGTGGCGGGGAAGACATCTGCGGGTAGTTTGTTCCACATACGGACTGTTCGGCCAAAAAACGAATTTTCTCTGTAATGCATAGTGCGATTCGTTGGAATATCGACCACAAACGCATGCGCTCTTGATGAAAAACGCGTTGAGCGTAAGAAAGAATGGGTTTCAGGAACAAGTTCCCTAATTTCACCAGAGCACCTGCCATTGTAGTAACGATAGAACAACGATACGCACCCCACATTGCGACGATGCTCAAGAGAGTCAATAGAGTTGGCTACCCTACTGTCTCCGATGAGTTTCATCGCCCTCTCCTGTACGCGGTCGAGTAACTTCAAAATAGACTTTGAAGCACCGGCCCAAACATGAAAGTTGTATTCCATCTTCGGTCGGATGTAAGTGGTGTAAATATTAAGAAGATCAGAAGGGGTGAAGTATCTCTTGCACCGTCTTAAGAAGCCAAGACACTTGAATGCTTCTTTTGCGACCTGAAAGACATGTTCCGTCCATCTGACATCGCACTGCACTTTCATGCCCAAAACATCAAGAGCCCTTGACTCCATAATACTTACACCACCCATAGAAACAGATGAAGCAGCATGGTCATACGTACGTCGATGCGTAAGCATACAACACTGGGTCTTACGGGCATTAAAATCGACCCTGTTCGCCTGACCCCATTCGGAAATCTTCGCGAGGTCACTATTCAGAACGTCATTCATAAACTGCCTCCTTGTTTCGATTTCAGACGTTGACGGCCTGCAGTTAAATGAATAAGAATGCGAAAGGCTGCTATCATCTGCGAAAGAGTAAATAGGACAGGAAGTTTGGGAAAGTAGATCGTTAAGAAAAATTAGAAATAGAGTAGGAGAAAGAACGGAGCCCTGAGGTACCACTGAGTTGACTCTGAACTCATCGGATGAGACCCCATCTATAACAACTCGTATAGAGCGATCCCTGAGGAAGCTCGATATAAACCGAGAGAAGGTGTCTCCGACACCAAATGCAATAAGTTTGGACAGGAGTGCTCCATGCCACATTCTATCGAACGCCTTAGAAATATCTAGAGCCACCACTTTACTTTCGCGCTTTCCAACACTTTTCACAAGGTTTACACTAACAAGTATTCGTATTTCTATCGAAAACTCTCTCTAACGGTTGCTGTTCTCTAAATCTTATTAGCGTATCCCCACGACTTCAAGTAGCCCTGAAGAGAGAAGTCTGGGAATTCATATGCAAAATAGGAGACAAGGGGCGGACCTTTCCTTCACAATTTCCGTGATGGCTTTTGGTGTATTTTGTACAGTCTTCTTGAAACAACGTGTTCAATAGGGTCTGCTCGTCCAATTCATTCAGTAATAAATCATTTATCCCAGCGCCCGTAAAGCGTCCGCTTTAACAGCCGTTTTACACATTTTCAAAAATCAACGATCCCTCATGTCCGGCGGTAATAAGTTGTTTATCGTAGTCCTATAGTTTTTCCGGGAACAATAGCCGTCCTCGAAAAAATGCTTCCCAATCACATTTTCCACGTGATCGCCACACCTTACAAAGACCTTGAACCTGCACATTCATGTTCTTCATGCATCACACGTGGATTTTTAGTTCCCCAGAAAGGAAGATTTTTTAATTAGCGTAAGAGCTCAAATGGAAATGCACGGCCAATCGGCATTAACTGACGCTCTATAGACACACGACGACATATCAAGTCATTCTTTGCTATAGGCTGCGTCTGTTCAAGGCCAATTGCAAGATACGTCGTCTATTCGATGGTCCTTCGTTCCCAGCGACATCACCAGCCACGGTCGCGATATTCTCGAAAGAAGTTGTTGTTGGCTGAAGTAGTTAACGCCAGAGTAAGAAGCCGATAATCCCGAGTTCGACACCGCACTCAGTCATGAATATGGTATCGAATTTTTCTGATCAGCTTTAGTTGGGACGCCTGAGTCGTAACAGGGGTGGTGCAGGACACCTAATTTCACACTATTTTGAGAGCATCATCGGATGAGGTCCTCTGGACAGGAGCTGACGTTAAATTTGTAAATAGTTGATCAGCTTTAGAGCATGCTTTCGTTAGTTGTCATAGGCCTGTTTCAGTTCTCTAAGTCATAGCACAGCTCATTGAGTATTATTGGATACAGGACCGACGAAGGAGTGTGCTGTTAATCTGCTCTTTAGGCCGACAACAACTAACACAGCCATTCACTGATGATAAGAAGAAGAATTTGACACCATATTGATGACTGACAGCAGAGTCGAACTCGGATTTTTGGCTTCATAGTATCGCGTTAACTACTTCACGAAAAAGTTTTTAATTTAAATTGCCTATCAAGTGTGAAGAACACGATGAATCTCTCTTGCTTTACATGGAACAACAAACTTTCTTAGGGTTTAACTACAAGTGACCTTAGATGACATCAATATTCCAGCGTGCTTGTTTTCTCAACACAACTGTATTAATATAGAACCTTTTTCACACATTTATTATTATTATTCTTGTACACTTGTTTTATTTTAAAATTCAAATAATAAATTTTGTACATTGAAATGTGAGGTTGTGTGTGGTGAAAAGTTGCAATAATCATGGATTGTTTCAACAATGATAAACGAAGTGTTGACCAATATGCACAACAACAACAACAACTATAACAAATTAATGTTGTTGTACCCTTAATAATAATTTATGTAAATTATAAGAAATAAACAAATCAACCCAACAAAATCACTCTGAATACACAAAACTTGAATGAAACAAGGATGTGGCAGCAGTTGAAGTCGACATAAATCAAATTCTGATATGGGACACATAATCTAACAGTTCCAAATGTGTATGTGTGTGGACAAAATTCCATTTAGCAAACATGTTTTCCCCCCCCCCCAAAAAAAAAGAGGAGAAAAACTAATGAGTATGTGGTCAGAAGAGGTCCAGCATCTTGTCTCGCAATGTTTTGCAGCTTCCAATTTAGTCCTTTTCCTCATTTGTGTTGTTCAATAAAAAGAAAAACGTGTTTGCTTAAGACTCAGATTTCTTGTAGAGAGTTGATGAAAACCCAACACCATCCATACGTTAACATTTTATGGACAAAATGTATGTGGTTCGTTTTCTTTTTTTTTTTTGTGTTAAAGTGTGGGTATAAAAATATTAATGAAGCATATCGGTCATGTGGTCATACAGTTCTCTTGATGGAGGATTATTCCTATAACATATGTGTACGTGTTTGTGCTGTGGACGGGGGAGTGTAAGCATATTTTTAAGGTTTTGAAAAGTGTCTGGTTTGAAAATAATTAATCTTTTAATTGTTTACACTTTTTGGGCTTTTTCCAACACACATCCTGAAGTGATCTGTAAATTTAATTGGTTCGTTTGCTAAAAAAATACGTTTGCTTTGAAAGAGATTCCAATTGTCTAAATAAATTGTCAGGAGATTGTTCAGTTTTTCTCCATGCTATTCCACAGCGTAACGCAGCAGTAAATTTTATCAGAGGAGCATCCTTCCACTTGCAGCATGAATTTCCTGTTGAGTTGTATCATGCAGTGAAACTGTTCCTACACTCTCTATCAAGTGCTCGAACTCATGCATCAGTCCAAAAATCTCTGCTTCACGGATTTAAGTCTTAAGAAAAATTTTCACTCACTTGAGTGGACTCATACACCTGCTCTTTCCTCCCATATCGATCGTCATACATTCAGTGTTGGACCACAATATAATCTCTTGACTAAGTGTTCTTCAAATTTACCTCACGAGCAGCAATCTACTCCTATACAGGAATTAAAAATCCCAAAAATACCCAAAAATATGGCGATTACCCTCACATATGACTCTATATTAAAGAAACGATGCAGAAACTAAGACCAACTAAGAAATGGATACAAAAACAAATATTTTATCCCGATCTTCATTACTTTTGCAGGTTGCTGCAAAACTAATCATCTCAACGGAAGATTTTATATCTTTTGCAAATGTCCTGGGGCATTTGTAAACTAGGCAGCTGCACTACAAAAATAGACAGGCAATGGAGCGTAAAAGTATTATAATTAAGAAATAAAATGGAGAACAACTGATCTAAGATCCGTTATCGAAGTACCGTTTAGATCAATCCAGATCGTCAATACGTTGCTGTCAGTTGAAAAAGGAGACATATAAGGTGCAGCGCATTCTGGGCCCCTCGGCCCTTAGTACTTTTTTTTTTTTTTTTAATCTTGGACCGGCAATCAGGGGATGACCCCTATATATGCAATTCATTGGGGATAGTATTGAGGGAACAGATTAGGAAAGATTAGAAGATAAACAGTTTTTTTGTAGCTATTTCAACCTTTTTTACTTCGCCGGCTAATTTTTGCTACAGGGCCGACGAAGGTGGGTGCTGTTAATATGCTTTTAGTTCGTGATAGTGTCAGTCGCTGCCAATTATTTTCAGTGACCACAGTGACTACGCCTTCATCATTGAAAACATGCTGGCAACAACTGAGACAACCACGCACTAATGCTAATCAGAAGAATTCAACACAATATTTCATGACTGAGCGAGGGCTCGAACTCACGACCCTCCGCTTCATAGTCTCGTGTTCTACTACTTCACCACTTTAAAAAAAAAACCTTAATTTTTATCGTTTTTGTAATCTTGCAGTACAAAATAGTGTGAAACTTTACTACAGGGTCGCCTAAAATTTACCATCCTATCGGACTTCGTGGGGCAGTCATATTCGGCATTTGCGAATTAAATAGCTGCAGTATACAAAGCGACAAGTATTGGAGAGCAACAATTTTTTTTACCGATCGCAGCGAAAATTTCAACTCCGGTATCGTGTAGTATCGCAATAATAGGGCAAACATTTTGTTGCTTAACTGCTTCACTCGGACAGACTGAAACACAAACGACCAAGCAGAGCGTGGCTTGATCCATTTATCGAAAATATTTCAGTTGTGGCTGCGGAAGTCATTAACAATGAAGAAACATCAAGCAGGCGCCGTGCCAAGCAATATCCCATAGACACACGGCACGTAGTACTATTGTTTGGCATGTTCCCATAGAAAGTGAGCTCACAAATGTGTCTAAGATCAACTTGGGTAACTGCCATGACGTCCTAACCCGAGGATGATCTCAAGACCGTGTGAAGGCGAGTTCCACTACCACGCCTGAGAATAACCGCAAGTCATACTTTTCACATACGCACAGTTGATAACTTCTCACGCATGAACCTCCACAAAGCAGGCCAATTTCCATGAAAATATCTTCCGCATACACTTGCAGAAAATATTTTCACTTTAAAAACTACACACTTTTCTTAAAGATCTTAAAAAATTATTCTAATTTTCATGAAAATATCTTCCGCATACACTTGCAGAAAATATTTGCACTTTAAAAATTACACACTTTTCTTAAAGATCTTGAAAAATTATTCTACTCATAACTTTAAATATATTTCAAATGCATCCAATTCACAATTCATTATTATTCCGTGTTTAAAATTTAAATTTGACACTTTTTTTTGAAGTTGTTTTTCTTATTTCACACACAATCATTTTTGACAGTTTTGTTAAACTAAACTCACAGTTTTGCCTGCAGATTTGTCTTCTGCAGCAAGAAATGCTGTTGTTGCAACAACGAATTTTGTCATGAAAAATTCATGTTTATTTCGTGTTTGTTTTTTTTCCACAAATATTTTATACACAATTTTTATATTTGAAATACTTGTCTTGTGCTTTGCATTAAACTCATCTCATGCGCATTCAACAATGCAGCTCAATGTTGTGTGTTGTTGTAGCAGCCAACACATTCCTGTTTGATATGCTTTAGTTTGTTTAATATTTTTTGCTTCCTTAGTGTATGCTTTAGTTTTTGTTTCTTTTTTTTACTTTTAACAACAGTGCTGAATGGATTATGCTTGAAATTGTTTTATTTTATTTTTTTTTAGATAACTGCCAGCATTATTTTAAGTGCAGCCAGCAGTTTGTATCCCTGCCGAGTTAGAAGGTCCTTTGCCTCTGGCAAAATAATCTTAATCGACGTGTGATTGCAGTTTATTTTAACAAAGTGTGGACTTAACTTTGTGTGTTTGATTATGACTGTTTGCATGGGAGTTGTGCGAAATGTTTGTCATGGTGCCAGTGTTTGAAGAGCATCATTATTATTTGGTTATTTTGAGTGTGAAATATGTTGACATTTGTTTGTGAATTATTGATGGCTTGATGGTTGAATATAAATGTGGATATCAATTTTAAAGCAAAATATAAACTACTTTTTTTAACAAGAGAAATTTTGAAATAGTAGAAGTTGGTTAGTTCAATTAGTTTTGCTCTCGTTCCCGTTTATAGAGCGATTTGCAACTTTTTTATTTAACGTAATCGATATTCAAATTGTTCAAATTTGTTTTAATTATAATAAGATTTGTGCAATTGAAGGATGAGCCGCGGCTTCGTCAAACAGGCAGTTATTTATTTATAAATTTGTTTTTATTTCTTTAAAATAGTCTAAGGGCCTTCAAATACACGGTCCATTCACCGGCTCCAAACGTGAAATAAACGTTTTATTGAACTTTTCTCTCAATTGGGCGATTGTTTCGAGTGGAGTGGAACCGTCCTGAAGATTGAGGAGATTTTTAATTCCTATAAGTGGCAATCGTCAGCCACAGTAACTTTCCAGCCTTCATCGTCTTTGAAAAAGAACAGTCCAATGATGCAACCAGCCTGTCCAATCCAAACCAAACAGTGCATGTTTCAGCAAGCATTGACAGTTTCTGCAATGCCACTACTGTCTGCTCTTCACACAAAATGCTCAAATACGGTAATTTCATTTGTTCACGTATCCATTCAATTAGAAATGACCACGATGCACTTTCTTAACCAAGTATGAATTTTGATTATAAAATTCTAGGTTAAATTATAGACCAAACTGAACATGTTTAACAGTAACATAGTTTTTTGTTTTTTTGGAGGAGGACCAGCACTCAGGGACCCCTTTATATGCAGTGCATTGCGCTGGAACTGAGATGTTAGGTTTTGGGAAGGAGGATAAAGGGGCTAGTGCCTGTAGATATTCGATTTGAACCTTTTCAAATTGCAGTTTGTTCCACATACGGACTGTTCGGCGAAAAAACGATTTTTCTATTTAATGCGTAGTGCGATTCGTTGGAATATCGACCACAAACGCATGCGCTCTTGATAAAAAAACGCGTTGAGCGTAAAAAAGAATGGGTTTCAGGAACAAGTTCAGTAATTTTACCAGACCACATCCCATTCTAGTAACGATAAAACAACGAAACGCACTCCACATTGCGACGATGCTCGAGAGAGTCTCTTGTAGGCGGTCGAGTAACTTCAAAATAGACTTTGAAGCACCGGACCAAACATGAGTGTTGTATTCCATTTTCGGTCGGATGTAAGTGGTCTAAATATTAAGAAGATCAGAAAGGGTGAAATATGTCTTACACCGTCTTAGGAAGCCAAGGCACTTAAATGCTTCTTTTGCGACTCCAAATATATGATTAAGGAGTCAAGGGCTCTTGATCCTCTGCATGCAACACTGAGCATTAAAATCGACCTTGTTTGCTTGACCCCTTTCAGATATTTTTATGAGGTCGTTATTTAGGACGTCATTCATAATCTGACTCTTCGTCTCGATTTCAGACGTTGACGGCCTGCAGTTAAACGAATATGAATGCGAAAGGCTGCTATCATCTGCGAAAGATGATTTCACATGTTACACGAAAACAGCTGAGCTGCCAAAAACAGTGTTGCCAAAAAGAAAACTGTAAAAAAAATCACACATTACCTTCAACAACATGACCGTGGGCAACTCTTGTGTTCACTGAATGGACTCCGGTGCAGTTGTCAACTGATCCAATTTTTAATCGAAAAATTATCTTCAGTGATGAGGACTCTTTCTGAATAAATGGGTACGTGAACAAAAAAAATAAATTCGAATTTAAAACGAAGCCAATTCACATGAGACCCATAAGCGTCCAATGCATTCCGAAAAAGCCAGTGTTTGGTGCGGGTTTTATACTGGCGACGTCATTGATCCATACAGCTCATGTCACATTGGACTTTCTGCACGAGCAATTTAACATGGACATGGTAATCTTACGTGGAGGTGTGATTTGAACCCGTTAGAGTTTTTCTTTCCTTTCGCAAGTATATGCGAATAAGCAGCAGACCGCAGTAGTAATCAAGGACAACATAAGACACGTCATGGTTAAAATTCAGCCCGATTTATGTCCCAGTATCTTGGCAGACATTTGATCGATGTTATATTCCACATTTAATGCCATAAATTCCAAACGATTACAAAATTTCGATATTTTTCACACTCTGGGTTTTATTTCAACTTAAAGATAGGAAGCAGTTAACGAAAGACCCCTTACTGGAACCGTGTTAGAGCCGTGGAAAACAGGACAAGTGCCGAAATTTGTTCTCAAAGGATTTTTACATGACATTTTTTATTTATTATTATAGTTCAGAGACCAAGCCGGGCACTGCATATGAGCGTGCGGTGCCTTCATTATTTGCACAGACCAATAACAGCTCATGACTTGGCTAAGTACGGCATCAAACCTACGAACTTCAGTCTCACAGTCAAGTCTGCTTCAGTGAACAACATCTGACTTGTTGGTCATCCATATTTTCCAAAGAATTATTATATTGAAATGATTCAATTGTACTTCAAATTGTCATCTGTACTGTGACTACCAAGAGTTTAAATAACAATTACGTAAGAAATGCGTGTACTTCCTAAGTTCTCTTAGAACAACTAAATTTCATCTAATTAAAAGAGTAAACTATACTTTAACTTTTGCCAATGAAATGAAGACAACAAATCTATAAATTTGCACATTTCTCAGCATTTCCATTTTCTAACCACAAAAGGAAATAGCATTCCTTAAGTTTAACTAAAATCTACAAGCAAAACTTACATCCGGTGAAATACTTCAAGTAGTAGCACATGCAATATGAACGAATAAAAGTCACAGATACCGACAATTATAACAAGAAATCTAAGGACTCTTTGTGGAAAAAATAAAAATAAACAAAATATTACTTCAACATATGAGACCTTTTTATTCTTATCAGACACTTGACAGACAGTTGCATGAAGTAGACAAAACCACACGAAAATTCCCCAAAGATGAAATCATACAAAAGAAATATGAAGAAAATCTTCTGCAGCACGAATTATATTTGAAGAAATTTATTAAGTCAAGATGATTTTCCAAAGAAAATCTAAATCCCTTTTGGTCATATGAGTAGTTTTATTGAGACAATGTTGTTTTGTTTTGTTTTTTTTTTCTTTTAATATTTTTTCTTGCTCTAAAAAATATCTGATTTCTTGCCAAAATTTTAAGGACATGTTGCCAGATACCAGAAGGAGTTTGCATATAATATGACTAATTGCTTAATTAGCATATGTCAAAGCCAATATATAACAATGCCCAACAATAACAACAACTTAAAACACTTATGCCATGAAACCTTTTGTTCAAGGACTTGTTTACACTTTTGCCTCTTTTTTTTTTTTGTTGAAACAGCATTGAAGTTTGGATGGGATATTTATGTTTTTCATATGAGAAGTTTATCTTAGTTTTGTATGCTGGCCTTGAATATGATGTCAAAAAAATTAATTAAATTCAAGATGCATTAAAGTGTTTTATTATTGTAAACTTGCTAGCAAAGAGTTACAGGATATTTTGTAAGAATATTTTAAAGTAGGGCCGAGAATCTGGTGCGGTTTCTATGAGAAAAGAAAAATTCTAATATGCGATATTTTGAACTTTAATCGCTAGTTGAAAGGCGGCTCTTAACCTAACCTACGCAGCACATCTTTGTTGAAAGGAAGTACCCTTCACCGTCATACGGCTGCAGTATATCCACATATTCATTCCAACCCTGGAACCATGTTTTTGATCTTCCTGATTTTCAAAACTAATTTACAGTCGACTTCGCTTTACTAAAAATAAACAAAATCCAATTTTTTTCAGTTATCAGATTTTTTTTCTCTAAAACGTAGTTCGGATTACTGAAATTTGTTACAGTTAAGCGTACTGCTTAAAATCAGTAAAACAATATTTTTTATATCAAATGTCTAGTCACTTGCATTGACAATATAATAGAAATATACAATAAAGTACGTAAGAGCGAAAAGGACAAAAATATTTTGCCATTTAATTTTTTAACGGACAAACCATACAAAATTGGTTCAGCCTTAAGTTATGCAATCGATTCGATATCATTGTTTATTGTTTCAAAAAGCGAAGTAAGTTTCATACAAAACGTAGTCGTGGGTTTTCAGTAATACGATATTTTCAATAAAGCGAAGTGAATAAGACTAGCTGCGTTTAAAATCAGTGCGGGGATTTGTATCGCTTTCAGTAATCCGATTTTTTCACTAAAGCGTGTTGCGCTAAAGGTGTTCGACTGTACTTCTTTTTATACCATCCAAAAATGAATATTGAGGGTAATTTCACTTTGTCATTCCGTTTGTAACACAGCGAAATATCCATCGGAGACCCCATAAAGTATATATATTCTTGATCAGTGATGAAAACTAAGATGGTTTGGTCATGCCCGTCTGTGAAAATCACGATCCAGTCCAAAGGAAATAGCCAGACCCTTGAAACTTGGTATAAATATATCAACAAGGATAGCACAGGTCAAGTTCGTAAATTGGCTGAATCGCGCCAGAAGGGAAAAAGTTCCTCAAAGAAGAACTAAACCAACCACTAAAAAACAATTAATTTTGTTAAGCAAATGATATACTTTTATGTCAAAGAAAGTCCAACGCGTTAAACTTAGAGCCATAAAATAAAAAATAATAATTTTTGGACCCCGCCTCCTTTTGTGGGCGTTATTATATACAAAAATAATGTAAAAATTTAACAAATTGTTTTACTTAAGCCTACATTCCTTAAAAATAACATTTTTAAGCTTTAAGGACGAAGCTGAGACGTAAGCTGGTATTACTTTGCCCTACCCCCTCCTCCACCTTTGCCCCCTATATGAACCTATAAATTTTTTTTTTTTTTTAATTTTGTATACAATTATTCCAAGCATTTATTTTTAGAGTTTTATGACAAAGGTGAAATGTCTCCCCCACAGCCCTTGTCAGAGCGACCCCGCCAAAATACAGTTAAACATTTTAAATTTACTTACTAAATAGTTAGAGGGTATTTAAGATTCGACCCGGTCGAATATAACGTTTTTACTTGTTCAAATATACCTATAATATATTTGTTCATAGAAGAAAGAAGATTGTTTATATACTTCATTTAACGTACCAAAAATGGTTTAAATTTTCCAGCTCTGGAGCTGTCTTCTTGGCTTTTCTGATTTCCTATGAACTTCTTTCAAAAATCTGAAATATATTTAATTTATAAAGAAAAGTATACATTTTATTTCTTTTATGTACCAAAAGGCGTTTCAATTGTCCAACCCAGGAATCGTTTTTATATCATGGACCCCGTACAACGTACGTTCGCCCTAACAATAATAGTAACCGTTTTGCATATTTTCAACAACCAACTTCAACTCCGGCGGTAATAAGTTGTCTATCATGGCTCTATAGCATTTACCTGTAACAAATAGCGCCGTCTAAAATATATATTCCAACAGCACCTCCCACATGAACGTCGCACTTCACAAAGACCTTGATCCTGCACAATCATGTTCTTCATGCATCACATGTGGATTTTTAGTTCCCAACAAACGAAGATATATATACCCCCCAAAAAAGAATTGTAGAGTATTTTCAGTCTGTCATTCTGAGTGTAAAGCTGCTTGTTTTTTTTTTAAATGCTATTAAAAAACTACTGAATATTTTCTCATATTTGTTTTTTTATTTGAAAGTGCAATCATTCCGGTTAATAAAGGAAAATAATTTCAATATTAAATTGAATTAAGATTCATAGGCTAATTGTTCGAAATTTGTTTTTAAATCTCAGAAAGACATGATAAATATTCCAAGGCACAAAGGAAAGTCAACATCAGTTTTATTCAACTTACACAGCAGAGCAGAACAGCTGTTTTCGAAAGACGCAACCCTTTCATCATCAGTGCTCATGTGTATTGTGTTTGTCACCACTTATTAGGTGGCTTAGTTGAATGTGATAACAGTTCCTATTTATACAAATTTTATTGTGAAAAAGAATACGAGAACTGTATCAACCTGATGTTAACAAGTTATTGTTATAATACCCGTGCTACCGTTTGATTATTTTTCTTCGTGTCCCATTTTTCTGAATTTTTTGTCCCATCATACCTAAGTCAAACTTATTTGGTTTGAATTTTATACTTAAGTACATGTGAACGTTTTGCCAATATTTTTTATTATTGGTAGCTCAAGCCATAGCTTAAATTTGTATGTAGTAAGAATTTTAACGAACATTTATATTGCTATATTAAATTGAATTAAGATTCATAGGCTAATTGTTCGAAATTTGTTTTTAAATCTCAGAAAGACATGAACAATTAGCCTATGAATCTTAATTCAATTTAATATAGCAATATAAATGTTCGTTAAAATTCTTACTACATAGGAAAATAATTTCATTTAAGCCTATATTCCTTAAAAATTACAACTTTAAGCTTTTATGACGAAGCTGAGATATTTTCTCATCTTACTCCGCCCTACCCTTCCGCCACCTAAATGATCCTTAAAAAAAATTTTTTTACTCTTAATAACATCAAAAAAATTACTTGTTTGTGTTAGGTCAGATGTATCCCCACGGCCCTTGCTAAAGCGACCCCGACAAAATAGATTTTTTATACCCTCCAAAAAAGAATCGGACCCCATAAAGTATATATACTCTTGATCAGAAATGAAGTCTAACACGATCTAGCAATGCCCATCTGTCCGTCTATGGAAAACACGATACAGTTCACTTTTAGACCCAGCCCCTTTTAGTGGGCGTTTACATATTATATGAAAAAATAGTGTAAATATCTAAAAAAGTGTGTTACTTAATTTTAAATTCATTAAAAATTAAATTTTTAAGCTTTTACAACAATCGTAAGATCTTCTCTGATCTTCCCCTGCCCTAGCGCTCCACCTATCTTTGGCCCTAAATGAACTTATCTAAAAAAATTTTTAATTACCAAATTTACTGTTTAAGTTTTAACGACAAAAGTGAGATGTCTCCCCCCATGGCCCTTTCGGCAGTGACCCAATCATAGTTGTTTTTTAATGCCAATTTAAATCTTCCCGAAGTATCAAATAGTTTTAATTAACAAAAATTTGTTTTAAAGAACTACTTTTATATTCTAAAAATAAATCTAAGTTTTCCAGCTCTGGAACTGTATTTTTAATTTAGCTGATTTTCAATAACAATCTATTTCGGAATATTTCCAGTACATCATTCCAAGACCGAAGTCTGTGGATTTTCCCATGCAGGGATGGGAGTATGTATACCTTTTAAAATTAATTAATTTGAAAGTAAAGTTACTAGTCTTCATAATTGTCTTTTAGCTCAGTACAGTGTGCTGTAGCGATCAACAAAAATGTATTAATAGCGTTTGAGTATTTTTTGAAACCTAAAAACTGAAACCAATTTTAACAAAAAACATAAAAAAATATTTACTCTTGCTTCAACATTTTCAATATTTAGCTTGTTTTCTGGTATCAATACAGTAAAAATTTCTCCCGCAAAAATATTTAATTTTTATATGTACAAAATTACAGGCAAAAAATTAAATAAAAGGAAAAAAGTACCACACCGCAGACATTCTGTTGACAATACATAATGTCAACAAGCCGCTTAACATTAATTTGTCGCATTTTTACTGCTTTATTTCTATGATGCTGCAGACTCTCTGTGTACGTGAAATGCGACATAATGAAACAAAAATACGATTGCTTGCATTTATCAGTGGCAGTTTCAATAACAAATTGCAAAATGCAAGAAAAACTAACAGAAACCTGAATGTCTAAAGTTGGGTTGGGTTGGGCTGGTTTTGGGATTTCTGGCAAATTATTATTGGTTGTGTTTTTCTTTTTTTGTTTCGAGGAAAATTTTTCATTCCCTAGAGTGTGTGACGATGTGATGTATACAGATTGATGGAGAGGCAGCTTGTATCCAATTGTCTTTATTGTTTAAATTTCGAATAAAGATTCAACAAATATAATTTATTGCAAAGAGAATAAAATCTCTGATATGATTAAATAAATTCACTAACAATATTATCTACCTTATACAGCATAGCAGAACAGTTGTTTTCAGAAGCCACTACGCTACCATCATGTGTATTCTTGTTTACCAAGTAATTTCCGCAATTTTAATATGCGACCCCACAGTGTGCAGTTCTTGGTTCTTATGAATCACGAAGTCTAATAAGCGACATCCGCCTGTCTGTACCTAAAAAAGCTTTTCCAATGCCCTCCTAAAAGCTAGGGACTTCAATCTTGGATTGATGCATTGCAAATAGTGCTGATTATATCGCTATTGAAAATCAGAAAAATCCAAAGTACAATTCCAGAGCTGGAAAATTTAAACTTTATATAAAAGTAACCAACTAAAACTAATTTTTATTTACTTATTAATGAAATCCATGTTATAGTTAAAAGAGGATTAATTTAATATAAAAATTCAAACAAAATTAAAAAAAGTTTCCAGGGTTGGACAATTGAAACTTTGTTTGGTACATATAAATAACAAAGTAAAAAAAATACTTTTTGTTTATAAACTAAAAATATTTGATGTTTAAAAAAAATCATTAGCATCAGAAATCAGAAAAGCCAAAAAGTTGGCTTCAGAGCTGGAAATTTTTTTTTTTTTTTAATATTAAAGTAACTATGTATATAAAACTCATTTTTTTCTTTGGTAATCAAACATATTTTTTATACTACAAAAAAAAATTAGTATTGAAAATTAGAAAGATTAAAAAGATCGTTCCAGAGTTGGAATGAATGAATATATATACTACAGATGTACTTCTATATAAGAATCGGCACAGTCATATGTAGCACTTTTACTTGTTTAATAAAGCACCTTTATAGAAAAGTATGTATCAAAAAGTACCTTTTTCAATAAAGTACCTATAAAGAAGTTGTACCTCTTGAAAAAAAGTACTTTTTCAGAAACTTCTTTTAACTAAGTACTATTTTAATAAATGTATTTTCCTAAAAAGTAGCATTTAAATAAGTTCTTTTTTTCAGAAAGTACATTTTTAAGTAAATAGTTTTTTTAAGTAATATTTTTTAAAAATCCCTCTTATCATAAAGTTGTCTTGCCGAAAAGTGTAAAAGCTGAATTTTTTACACGTTTTTTGCACCCTAAAAGTACATTTTCAAAAATTACGCTTATGAAAATAACTTTTTCAAAAATTCAATTTTTAAAAAGTATGATTTCTCAAATCACACTTTGCAAAAAGTGATGTTTCCAAAAATAACATTTATTTCGCAAAGTACTTTAAAAATTATATATTTATTTTAAAAAGTACTTTTTACAAAAATATACTCTTCCTCAAAAGTACATTTTTCAAATAAGTACTCTTCTGCAAAAGTACTTTTTTTTAAAAAGTACTCATCAGCAAAAGTACTTTTTCCAAAACAGTATAAAACATTTTAAAATAAGTACTCTTTCGGAAAAGTACTTTTTTTCAAAAAAGTACTCATTAGCAAAAGTACTTTTTCCAAAACAGTACTCTTTTACAAAAGTACTTTTTTTTAAAAAACTACTCTACCGCAAAAGTACTTTTTTCAAAAGAGGACTCTGCCGCGGAAGAACTTTTTTCAAAAAAGTACCTACTCTTCCGCAAAGGTACTTTTCAAAAACGTAAATACGTTTTTTTAAAGGTATTTTTAAGATTGCTATTTTCCTAAAGTACTATTGTCAATAACTCCATTTTTCATAACCCAAAAGTACATTTTCAAATATTAAACTTTAAAAATGTAATTTAAAAAAGGTACAATTTCCACAAATACTACTTGCCGAAAGCTGATTGTCCTTCCAAAATGTGTTGTTACGAAAAAAAAGTCAATGAGTGTTCGAACTCACGGGCGATGTGTTAACACCTTTTTGTTTATTTATTTTATATTAAACCCACAAAAAACAAAGAGAATGCAAAGCAACAGACAAATGTACATACATACATTGTTATGTTTGTACATAAGCTACACACGTTGCTGTCTTGCTATCTCATTTTTATATATGTATGTACGTATAACCACGTCACTATTCTCTTTGCTATGCATAAGACAAAACCGAAGATCAACATAAAACACTTTTTTAATATTACTCCAAATTAATACTCCGAATTAAAACACTTAAATCTCCGCTCGCCGATATCAGATCGCCTTAATTTTTGGCCTAAACTCTTCGTCGAAACCCGCACTAGCGTTTTAATCAAAAAATTAATAAAATCGGCTATGAATTTCCGGAGCAAATCGCGTGGGAAAATTATATGAAAATCGCCCAATAATCACTTTCAATACCGACTGCCAAGCAACGAACAAACAAACTCTTACATCTTACACCTTACACTTGCGTATGTATTGAAACTGATAGTTTACTGCCCTAGAGGCGCGCGTATAGATGTTAACACATCAAAAATAATTTTAAAGAAATTATTTATAAATTATGTATGAATTTTTATTAGTCGAACTTTCTTATGTAAATTGTTAATTTTATCAACGGGCTTAAGTTCGAATCTGCAAGACTGCAAACCATTTTTTTATTATTTTATTAATAAATGAATTTTTTCAAATTCTATTTTATTAATTTATATTAAGATTGGAATATTAAGAATATTTTTCAATAATCATCAAACCAGCAGAACGGATCAGTACTGATTTCGAGGCCGCTACGCCATCTCATCAGCGTTCTTTGTTCAATATTTCCACTTTTGCAAGTGGTGCTAGTTAGTAGGAATATCAACTATTTAACCAATGTTTTTAACGAAAATTGAATATGAGAAGTTATCACATTCATATTTTTAAGTTATTACCTTTTTGGTTAGTACGAAATTCCCCAACTTTGACGATTAATATTCCCAATATTCCATGTATCTCTTTCGCTTTTTCCAGAGCCATCGGCTGCTGATAACTAAAGCTTCTTTGTTATTTTGTGTTCAAGTAATTAAATTTAGTTGTCAATTTACAATGAACAAGTGCGCGTGCCCCCGCAATGTTTTAAATTACATAT
The DNA here is from genome assembly GCA_951800035.1 of Linnaemya tessellans. Taxonomy (NCBI): domain Eukaryota; kingdom Metazoa; phylum Arthropoda; class Insecta; order Diptera; family Tachinidae; genus Linnaemya; species Linnaemya tessellans. Next base: position 28,211,790 of record OX637534.1, read on the forward strand.
GTATGAATTTTTATTAGTCGAACTTTCTTAATTAGAAAATATTTATATAAAAAACTTGTTGGTCAAGTGTGATATTTTTGTTGTTTATTTACAAAACTTAATATAGAAAATAAATACTAAAAATTACTTTAAGTGCAATTCAATAAAAAAAAGCTTCTTGCAATAATATGACAAAAATTATGCGAATTGAAAGTATTTCTGCATCGCAATGCCAGGATACTATTAAATTCATCGGTCCTTAAGAGCTTGAATTACAAATTTCATTGTAATTTACTTATTATCACATTTAAGATTGTTTAAAACAGAATTATAAGTCAAGTGAAGCTCACTGAAATTATTAAATTTTTGAAATGAAATTTTTTAAACGAAACTTAATCCTATTTGAGGAAGGGTGCAATTACATCGGCATACTTCTCCTTCACACTGTTCCAGCCTTCGGTATCTCTTACCGCCTCTAAATTGTTTCTTATAAAATAGCTGGTGTGATTTTTCAAATTTTGCTCTTGATGTAAATGGGCCGAAATGAATGTATCTGCTGCATTATTAACCGAAATATTTTTGGCCAATTCAATTCCACCGACAGTTTTCAGGCCCTCCAAATCGAATATATCGCCGGCAACCAAAAGCTGATTGGCCAATTTGCTTCCATTCAACACTTTGCCGGTATATATGAAACGTAACATTTCGTTAACAGTTTCCGTATCGACATCATCGATGTAAATTTTAATCGCTTTAGCCTCTTCCGTGTCTTGCTCCAACATGGCAGCAAGTACTTTGCTGGAGCTCGCCAGTACACATTTATGGGCGACCAATTCATTGCCCTCCACTATTACTTGCACATCCCAATATTTTTTAGTTTCGAAGAGCTCTTCAAAGCCACGATTTAATTTCTCTTTCTGTTTCAAATTCAATAACTTATCATCTTTAGTTTCCCGGTCAACAGCATACATTTCGTAAACTAGATCGTACCTTCCGGTTGGCAATTGTACGGAGTGCCTGTGCGAAAGCGATAGTCGACGAATTACGTTTTCATTGTACTTCAAACTACACAGAAAGTCCACATTTAAGGCCCTGCCCGTTTGTATGAGAGCTAAGGCTTCCCATTTTTTTGTCGATAGACTTTCTACTTTAAACGAGCACGTCCTCTCTGAACAGTTGGCACCACGTACCGTTAACTCCCACACAAATTTTAAATTTGGACCAAGAGAACAGGCAGCTGTTACCAGTGATAAGGGCTCTCCATTAATTGGATTCTCACATAAAATATTTTCAATGGTATAGCAGTTGCCTTTCTGAATGACTTTATTTACATTCATTTTAATTATATTTTTAAAATATATATATTTTTTATATTTAATATTAAAATATATAGTTTTACAAATACCGTCACTCTAAGTGTGAATGTTGGCGAGATACTGAATTTCTTTTGCAAGTAAAAGACGATTTTATATTGAAAATTGGCTTGCAGGTGAATTGCGTAGGCTATTCTTAGTTAATTTGTGTAAGCCAGCAAAGGACGCATGCGCAAAATCAATTAATATTAAATTAAGTGAAACATAATTTCGTTTGAAGTCTCAACGATTAAGACTCATTATGCACATGCAAATTTTCTATTATTCCAAGAATTAGAAAAAAATTCCTGGAAGATTCAAAATTGAACGCAACTGCTGTCGCAACGCAAGCGTCCTGCCTACTACTTATGCAGATGCAAACTTCGAAAGCAGATGGGAATGTATTTTTATTCAAAAACAATCATCCAACAACAATTAAAGTTTTATTAACTGGCACATAATTTCTGTATGTCTAAGAAGTTTAAAAACTACCTGGAGAACTATTTTGTAGTCGCATATTTGGAAGGAGTGTGATGAAAATCATGTTCTTTTCTCTCACCAAAAAATTAAATTTCATGTTAATTTCTTTGCTGTATTTTAAATATTTTATTGTTTCATTGGAAATGAAAATTACTCTCGCCAGTCAAAATTTACATTTAGGTATTTGACTTAAGTAAACAAGAAAAAAAATTGAATTAAGATTTTATAGGCTAATTGATCGAAATTTTTAATTTAAATCTCAGAAAGACATGATAAATATTCCAAGGCACAAAAACAAGTCAACATCAGTTTTTGTTATTCAACTTACACAGCAGAGCAGAACAGCTGTTTTCGAAGGACGCAACCCTTTCATCATCAGTGCTCATGTGTATTGTGTTTGTCACCACTTATTAGGTGGCTCCAATGTGTTGACAGGAGCATGACTGAGACACCCTTCCGTCAGCACAAAAGCGATTTACGTATTAATATTTTATATCAACGTGCAAACAATGGACTGAGATAAGTTAAAAATGTTTAATGTGCTGGATCGCAGCTCCTTTAAGACATTTCTTTGCCCGATTTTAAAACTCTATACAGGGCCACTCCGAGAAAGGCCGTGGGGGAGACACCTGAATCGTAAAAACCTAAAAATTTAATTTTCGGCATAATTAAGGGTAATTAATTTAGGTGGCAAAGGGGTGTCGAGTGGTAAGGCAAGAGAATATCAGAGAACATATGATTATTCGTCGTAAAATTATTATTATTATTATTATTATTATTATTATTATTATTATATGAGGCCATAAGCACTGCGACCCAAAGGAACTTTTGTGCAGCCCTGATGTAGATTGAGGCTACAAATAAAGCCAATTACTCTACCCGGTGAGAGATAACGTAATGAAACGTTTTGCCTGTCCTAGGCCGTGAAGGGCTTTCCAGTGGCGGTTAAACTCCACCCTAGCCCAGGAGTCATTCTGTTCCTTGACATCGTCGTAAAAGCTTATATATTAAATTTTTAAGGAATGTGGGCTTAAGGAATACAATTTGTTAAATACCTACGCTATTTTTTCCTATAATATGTAGCTTCAACGCCCACTAAAGGGTTCAAAAATAGACACTATCATGTTTTCCACAGACGAACGTATGGGCATTGTTAGACCGTCTTAGACTTCATCACTGATCAAGAATATATATATACTTTATGGGGTCCAATTCTCTGTGGAGGGTATTAAAACTGTATTTTGGCGGGGTCGCTCTGGCAAGGACTGTGGGGGAGATATTTCACCTTTGTCATAGAACTAAAAATAAATATTTGGGATAATTATGTACAAAATTAAAAAAAAAATTTATTGGGCCATTTAGTGGCAAAGGGGGGAGGAGGGGGTAGGGCAGAGAAGTACCAGGTTACGTCTCAGCTTCGTCATTAAAGTTTAAGAATGTTATTTTTAAGAAATGTAGGCTTAAGTAATACAATTTGCTAAATTTTTACACAATTTTTGCATTTATTAACTCCCACTAAAGGGGACGGGATCCAAAAATACCGGGATCCAAAAATACCGCGTTGGACCTTCTTTGACATAAAAATATATCAGTTGCTTAACAAAATTACAAAAAAAAAATTAATTAAGCCACCTAATAAGTGGTGACAAACACAATACACATGAGCACTGATGATGAAAGGGTTGCGTCTTTCGAAAACAGCTGTTCTGCTCTGCTGTGTAAGTTGAATAAAACTGATGTTGACTTGCCTTTGTGCCTTGGAATATTTATCATGTCTTTCTGAGATTTAATTAAAATTTCGAACAATTAGCCTATAGAATCTTAATTCAAATTTAATATAGCAATATAAAATGTTCGTTAAAATTATTACTACATAAAAAATATGTTGTTTTTTAAAGGCTGATTTAGTTCTTCTTTTTAAGGGAACTTTTTGTCCTCTGGCCCGATTCACCCCATTTACGAACTTGATCTGTACTATCCTTCAAGATATATTTATACCAATTTTTAAGGGTCTGGCCCTTTTCATTTGTACTGAATCGTGATTTCCACAGATGGGCGGACGGACATGGTTAGATCGTCTTAGATTTCTTCACTGATCAAGAATATGTATATACTTCATGGGGTCTCAGAGAGATATTTTACTGCGTTAAACACGGAATGACAAAGTGGAGGATATAGAAATGGTAGTAAAAAATAAAGCAAAATGACATCTGTGCTCCAATAATAGGGGACAACCAGACATTTTTATCTGCATGCAATAGCTTTTCCATAAACAGTTCTGCATTCTTTAATCCCTCTATGCGACAATTGATCTTGTAAACTAAATCACCAAGAGGGCAGTGAGTGTCATCGCTAAAGGAAATGTTATTCGAAAAATCTGCAGTGACTACGGTGTGTGTTAAACTTTACATGGATGTCAGTGCAAATGTAAAATTCTCCTTAATCGCAAGATAACTAAATCGCTGAGAACGCATTGGGATCGACTAATTTGGATTATCCGGCGACAATTCGACTCACAAAAGTGATATTTTCGGGCGTGGGGTGCACTGCGATAGTATGTTGCCACATCTGCAACGCTTTTAGTCTCTTCAAAAAAGTCTTTTTAATTTTGTAGATCAATTATTGTGATCGCAATCACTTGACACTACAGATGACAGATGTTTGACAGCTGGCGGCCTTGCCAGACCAGCAGTTTTTAAACCGTTATAAAAAAACCCGATTGCATAAAAAAACTATACTAAAATATATGAAAAGTTTTGTTGTAGCAAAATATGAAAAGTATTAAATCCTTTTTATAAAACATCAGACTCTTAGCTTTAACCTCTCAAGGGTTAAGGTTTTAAGTTTTTTCTTTATTTCTAACAATAATCGGCCTGCCACAATGTTGCAAATTTCTAATGTTTCATATTCCTTAGACCCCATTCCCTTTAAACAACTCATGTTATAAACATTTTTACGTTTATCCTGTCTTCTCTTTGATATCGCCAAATATATTGTTTTTCGGCCAACAAAATAGGGGGGGATTTTTTAAGGAAGATTTGAAAAAATATTAAAAAAATCAAGTAGCGAATAATAATAGAAATTATTTCTTTTGTCAAAGTGTCTGCGATTTCATATTATTTTTATATTTGATGGCTGTGTGGTTTGTTTTTTTCATGTCACATTTTGTCGTTACTACTCGTATAGTATTTCAGTAATTACTTAAAAAACATTCCATTGAATTTGCCCAAAAAATAAAAGACATAAAATTATTAAACTGCTTTTAGAAAAATTGTTACGAAAAGCAAGGAAAAAAATTTTGTTTTCGAACATTTTCAAATGCTGAAAACAATAGCTAGAATTTGATTTTGTTTTGAATGCAAATGCCCACAGGCAGTTTTTTTCGTTTTTAGGTAGAGACCGTAAATTTGTTTACGATTCTTACGTTTTTAATTTTACCGATTAATTGCTATGCAATCAACTATTCGTTTAATATAGAATTGGCTATTGTGAATGAACATTTAAATCGTCTAATTTCCGTCGTCCCATTAAACAAAAACAAGCTACACATAATTAAAAAGTGTGTAACTATCGCACCTAGGGGTATTTGGCCATTCTAGCCGTACATTAGGCTAAAACTTAAAATTAAGAAATGTAAAAATTTAAGTACGCAGCTCGACAGGCAAACAAAATTATGCATCGTATAGGGAATTTTCAAGGCTTTTGCTTGAGATTTGTCGTTTGCGACACTGTTAAAGTCGGGAAAGTTGAGTAAATGGCATGCGCTTTTACTGAATTTTTACGATTTTGAGACATTTACAGTTGGAGTATTCACAATGCAGTCATAAAGTCATAAAATAATAGCACGAAATATATGACTAGTGTGAACAACCCGTCATAACTGAGTATGCTATTTCAAACACCGATAAGCTGATAAGATAACAACACATTTGTAATTAGCTGTCATCAACGCAGAAGAAAATTAATACAATTAAAGATGAAACGTATAAAAACTCCATTTCTATTTAAAATTATTAAATTTGTCTACTGGTGCACAAGAATATCTAAATGAATTTGTATATATTAACTAAAAAAGCTGCTGCCTTGATATGAAAAACGTTCAGTGGCTGCCAGCTACGTAAGTTAAACGAGAAAGATTTTTCACTTGTATATATTTAGTTTTTGCGATTTAGTTCTCTTTTAATTTTTTATGTTATAAAAATTTGATTTAAGGTACAGACATATAGGTATGAATAATTTTTTAGCCATTTTTTAGTCGTGAATCATATATAAGTAACGGCGGCAAACATATACTATCGCCGTCTCACCTAAAGAATTTTAACCGTTCGACACAGATCTCTAGAGCTATTTTATGACAAAACAAAAACATACCCCAAAGTGTGCTATTATTTTATGACTTTTTTGTATGCAGCACAACAACAACTTTTTTAAACTGGTATAAAATATTATGACTTTATGACAATATGACCAAATAGCACGAAGTGTGAATACCCCAAATATATATTTTTTGTGGCTAAACGAATAAAGATGTTACATTGATTTTTTTTCTCTGCGAAAGGCTACATATTCAGCATTAGAAAAATTTATTTTAAATTTTTACAATAACAAAATTTGTTCGAAATTAAATAAAAATTATTTTTTTGTTAAAATTTTTGTAAATAAATATCAAAACGTTTTTGAAAGCGAGTTCCATCGAATTCGTAAAAATGTTATAGTTCACTATAAAATATAAAATCTCTACTTTTAGATAGAAAAAAAAACTTGCGCATTTTTGCGTAATTTTTTTGGGACTTTTTTAAAAATTTCACATTTCTGTTTTTGATCATTTTGCATAAGTATGTAGGAGTAAGAAACCGTTTTGTCAGTCATAAAAACTTTTAGTTTTTAATAATTGCACGTGTATGTTTGTTATTTAAATTATCATACATAACACTGTTTGTTGTTAATGTGTAAAAAAGAGATGTGAGAAACAGTAATGCGCGATACCATAAACCTGTGCAGCTGCGTTGTAATTGGCGTTATTTGATGGAGCAAAAGAAAATTACCTATTTCAATTGACTTTTTTATTATTATTAAAAACAAAGCCAAAAATATATAAAAAGTAAACAAATCTGGCCTGCAGGTACTCAACTTTTTGCTGTATATTTTGGTTATTGAACAAAGTCATTGCCAGAACCTTCGAGAGTAAAATGGAAAAAGGGTATACAAGGTTAGAGTTATTCCATATATTACAGGAATCTAGTGCTACGCCCGTTGAAGAGAAATTAAAATTCCACTCTCAAATATAATAAATAGAATGTAATCACGTTCATTTATTAAAAAATAAAAATAAAAAATAAATAAAAAATAATTTGCAGTTTCGCAGATTTGAACCTATAGCCTGTTGGGAAAATTAACATCCAGTAATACAATTTACATAAATAAAGGTTCACTATTAAAATAGAAATTCATACATTAATTTAAAACATTGCGAGGGCACGCGCACTTGTTTACATGTTCATTGCAAATTGTTAACTAAAAAATGCAATTCCTTGAACATAAATAACAAAAAGCTTTAGATATCAGCAGTCGATGGCTCTGGAAAAAGCGAAAGAGATACATGGAATATTGGGAATATTAATCGTCAGGGTTGGGGAATTTCGTACTAACCAAAAAATGTAGTAACTTAAAAATATGAATGTGATAACTTCTCATATTCAATTTTCGTTAAAATATTGGTTAAATAGTTGATATTCCTACTAACTAGCACCACTTGCAAAAGTGGAAAAATTGAACAAAGAACGCTGATGAGATGGCGTAGCGGCCTCGAAATCAGTACTGATCCGTTCTGCTGGTTTAATGACTATGAAAAATATTCTTAATATTCCACTCTCAAATATAATAAATAGAATGTGATCACGTTCATTTATTAAAAAATAAAAAATAAATAAAAAATAATTTGCATAATAATTTATGGGGGTAGAGGAATACCTCCCCCCTTCCTTTAAAAGCTGAAAAATTAAATTTTTATGGTAATAACCCGTAAGTAATTTACATTATTTTTATAAATAATATTTTATATCACCGAACATAAAAGGGGGCAGGGAAAATAGGGCATTTTATGATCTCCGTGATTAGGTTTCTGAACTTTCGCCGACGTTAACAGTTCCGTTTTCTAAGCAAAAGTAGCGGAAAACTTAAAACAAAATTTCGTTTTTCAGAGGTAGGATTAATTCTTCTAAGGGAACTTTTTTCCCCTTGGTCCGATTTTTCCTATTTTGACCATAATAAATATTTCTGCCAAGTTTAATCAATTTAGGGGTACCCAATAACTTTTTAGAATATAAACAGGCAAAAATATTAATGTCCGGTTAGATTGGCAAAATACCCCTATGTGCAGCGCTCAGAGGATGACCCCTATATATGCAGTTCATAGCGCCAGAACTTTTGTCGGTACCATTTCCGTAACTGAGCGCAGAGTTGAACTGAGGACTTTCAGCGGCTTCTTAGCATCGTTTAACTACTTCAGCTCTCAAATTAATTTAATATTTTTTGTGGGTACTGTTAGCTGAAGTAGTAGAACACGAGACTACGAGGTGGAGGGTCCTTAGTTCGAATCCGCACTGAGTCATGAAATATTGTCTTGAATTCTTCTGATCAGCATCAGTGCATGAAAAAGCAGAGTAACAGCAACACCCTCCTTCGTCGGTCCTGCAGCAAAAAAAAATTTACCGGCGAAGTAAAAAAAACTTGAAATAAATAGCTACAAAAAATTCTCTATCTTCTCATATTTCTTCGTCTGTCCCCTCCATACCATTCCCTTCTTTCTGGTTTCGGCGCAATGCACTGCATATGTAGGGGTCATCCCTTGAGTGCTGGTCCAAAATAAAAAAAAAAATTTTTGTTGTGGTATTCGAACGCAATTTTCCTTAAATTTTTTTTTTAATGTTTTGTATCGTTTATATTTTTGTGTTTCATGCATGACCTACTTACGCAAATGAAAGTTAAAATTAAATGGTCCATTTTATGGTTCTTTTAAGTTAGAATAGGTGGTCATCAGTTGGAGTTGGTGGACTCGTTTCTTGATCTTGGATTTTTGCTTGATCCAAAATTAAATTTTGCTTCTCATATTACACTAACTGTAAACAAACCTAGAGGTGCTCTTGGCTTCATAAAACGCTGGGCACAGGAGTTTTTTGAGCCTTACATTACGAAGCAGCTATACGTATCCTTAGTGAGGCCTATTTTGGAATATGGTTCAATCATATGGGATCCTTATTACAATATCTACAATAATAGTCTTGAGTCTGTACAAAAATTTTTTTTTGTTTTGTTTACGTGGCCTTCAGTGGAGATTTTCCACAAATCTTCTATCCTACACTAGTGGACTAGCATTAATAAAATTACCAACTCTTAAAAACCGTCGTACGATGTTAAATGTGACTTTTATGATAAACCTTATTAATGGTAACATTTGTTCCGAATATCTGATAAATTCTGTCAAATTTAACATTCCTACTCGTACTACTCGTGATTATAATCCTCTTGTTATTAATTTTTGTAGACCTAACTATGCCTTTGCTGATCCATTTTTGAGGTTATGTTGTGAATATAATTATTTGTCTGAATTCGTTAATTATTCTTTAAGTTCCAAAGCTGTAAAACATAAAATTATTATATTAAATTGAATTAAGATTCATAGGCTAATTGTGCGAAATTTGTTTTTTTAAATCTCAGAAAGACATGATAAATATTCCAAGGCACAAAGGAAAGTCAGAAAAATGGGACATGAAGAAACGGTAACACGGGTATTATAACAATAACATGTTAACATCAGGTTGATACAGTTTTCGTATTCTTTTTCACAATAAAATTTCTGTAAATAGGAACTGTTATCACATTCAACTAAGCCACCTAATAAGTGGTGACAAACACAATACACATGAGCACTGATGATGAAAGGGTTGCGTCTTTCGAAAACAGCTGTTCTGCTCTGCTGCGTAAGTTGAATAAAACTGATGTTGACTTTCCTTTGTGCCTTGGAATATTTATCAAGTCTTTCTGAGATTTAAAAAAACAAATTTCGAACAATTAGCCTATGAATCTTAATTCAATTTAATATAGCAATATAAATGTTCGTTAAAATTCTTACTACATAAAATTATTGTTTATCTTAATTCAAAAATTTTTTACTTTACTTTTATTTTGTTCCAATATTATACTAATAGCCTGTAATCCATTGACTATATATTTAAATAAATAAATAAAAATAAATAAAGAAAATTCTTTCAGCATCTACTTTCAAGTCAGTCAACGACAATAATAATCAAACTTTCTTGTAAGTCTTAATAAATTATTTATGCAATCTATTTGGTTCCGTACAAATATAACGAGCCGTATAGTGGATACCAGGTGTAACGATAATTACATTTTCCAATAAATAAATCTCACCTTCAGTACACCAGTTTCTATTTCGAAACTTTCTGCGAAATATTTTGCCTAAACTGAGAAATCGTAAATATATCTACTCGATTTCCTCAATATCTTCTGCAATATGTACATGCGTACTCGTATCATATGAAAAAATTTATTTTATCTTTTTGTCGTTTTACGCTCAATATGACTTTGAAAGTAATCGAAATAATACTATTTAATATCTGATATTTGTTATATTTAAATCAACAGAAATATAACACACATTTTGCATGAGATAAGATAAAAATAGTATACAAAGTGTTCGCTGAGCGATCACTAAATACAAAGTGACAATAATACATTATATGCCCCAAATCAGGTACGGAAAATGGCGATTTTAGAAAACTGTACTAAGAGGAAAATATATATTTCTTCATCAGAAATTGTAAGAGGGTATATACAGATTTGGCATTTCGTGTCTAATTTCCCCAGTATAAATATGCGACCCCACAAAGTCTTTTTTCATTATGGGTTCTTATGAATAGGGAAGTCGTATAAGCGACAACGGTTTACCGAAGCCCCAAAAAAACCTGGAGACTTCAGTCTTAGATTGATGTACCGGAAATAGTCCTAAATAGATTGCTATTGAAAATCCTCAAAGCTGGAAAATTTAAACTTATTTTTTGTATAGGAAAGTACCGGGCTAAAACTAACTTTTGCTTTTTATGAATTAAACGTGTTTTATACTTCAGCAAGAACTAAATTGCTATTAAATATCAAAAGAAATCAAAAATATACGATTCCAGGGTTGGACATTGAAACCTTACCTGGTACGTAATAGTAATCAAGTAACACACATTTTTTCTTTATAAATTTAACACAATTAATGCTTTTGAAAGAAATTCACTGGTATTAAAAATCAGAAAAACCAAAAAATACAGCTCCAGAGCTGGAAAATTTTATTTTTATTTTTTGAAAATTAAAGCAAGTAAATAAAATTAATTCTGTTTTCTTTAATTAGATCTATTTTATAATTCAAAAAGTACTGAATTGATGTTAAATATTATAAAAAACCAAAAATACGATTCCAGGGTTGGACAATTGAAACTTTCTTGGTACATAACATTAATCAACTAAAACAAAATGTTTCTTTTACTTTGTATATTAAACATATTTCATGTATTTGAAAGCAACTTCATTCATAATGGAAATCAGAAAAGTCAAAAAACCGCTCCAGAGATGGCAAATTTTGACTCTTTTTGGAGTCTTAAATAAAAATAATTTTGTTCTTTGGTAACCAACCATATTTTTATACCCTTCACAAAAAAGTGAAAGGGTATATATGGGTTTGTCATTCCGTGTGTAATTTCTTCGATATCAATATAGGACCCCATAAAGTATATATATTCTGGATCCATATGAATAGCGATGACGATTGAGCGATGTCCGTTTGTCTGTACGTGACATGGGGGCTTTTCCCAAGCCCCCAGAAGAGCTAGAGACTTCGTTCTTGGACCGTTGGATTGAAAATGAACTTAAATAGAGTGGTATTTAAATTCAGAGAGATCCGAAGTATGGTTCCAGAGCTGGGAAGCTTACACCTATTTCTCGACGCAAAATTTATACCAACAATCAATTATCTTTTTTAATGTTTGTAAATTAAACCTATTTCGTGCTTTGGGAAGCCTCAATGGTCTATTAAAAACTAAAAAACAAAAATTTTTTTGTCCAGGGAGGGGAAATAAAATTTTTTTTTCGGCCTACTCCATATTTTGTAGTACATATACATGGTAACTAAAATAGTTAAAAATTTTATGTTTTTCTTTAACAAAATCTATTTATACGTCATTAAGATTTGCATTGGCCAAAAAAAAATTTTTAATTCAAATTTTGCTTCCAGGGGTGGGAAATTGCATTTTTTTTATACGTGAAAGTAATCAAACAGGCAACTGATGTTTGTTTTTTTTTTGCTAAATAAAACCGTCTTATAATTTAGAAAGAACAAAATTGGTATAAAAAATTTAAAAAACAAATCAAAATTTCGAATCCAGGGTTGGACAAGTGCAATATTTTATGGTTTATGAAGGTGACCAAAATGGTTCAAAATTGTAATTTTTCTAAAATAACACTACTTTATACCTAATGAAGAGTTGCATTGGTAAAAAAAAAAACGAAAAAAAAATTAAAATTTCACTTCCAGGGTTGGGAAGTTGAAAGTTTTTTTGGTACATGGAATATATTGTACTACATGAAAGTGACCAAAATGGTTGCAAATTTTCAAATTTTCTTAAATAAATCGACTTTATACCTAATGAAGACTAGGATTGGTAAAAAAAACTTAAAATTTCGCTTCTAGGGCTGGAAAATTTAATTTTTTTTTATACATAAAAGTAACCAAAAGTAACGAAACACAACTAACGTCGGTTTTTAACTAATTAAAACAATTTTTTAGTTCAGGAAAAACAAAATTGTTATCAAAAATTCGAAAATCAAAATTTAGATTCCAGAGATGGATAACTGCAATATTTTGTGGTATATGAAAGTGACCAAAATGGCTACAAAAATTAAGTTTTTCTTAAATAAAACTATTTCATGCCTCATTAAGAGTTTCATTGGTAAAAAAAACAAAAAAATTATTAAAATTTTGTTTCCAGGGTTAGAAAATTGAAATATTATTTATGCATAAAAGTAACCAAAAATGCAATTGACGTTGTTGTTCTTACTAATTAAAACTGTTTTATAATTCAGGAAGAACAAAATTGGTAATAAAATTTAAAAAAATCAAAATTTCGACTCCAGGGTTGGACAAATGATATATTTTATGGTAGATATATGAAAGTTTGAAAATTTCAATTTTTTTTGTCAAGTACAACTATGTTACACTACGAATTGCATTGGTAAGAAAATAAAAATTCGCTTCCAGAGTTGAAAAATCGAAATATTTTTGGTACATAGAAGTACCCACATAAATTCCAAATTTTGTGTTTTTAGTGAATTAAACCTATTTTATATTTCAGAAAAAATTAAATTAGTATCAAAAAATTGAAAATTCGGTTCTATGGTTGAAAAATCGAAAATTTTCGGTTCATAAAAGTAACCATAAAAGTTCCCAATTTCGATTTTTTTCAGAGAATTAAACATATTTTATACTTCGCTAAGAATCAAATCGGTATTAAACGTTTTTAAATTAAAAAGTCGGTTCCAGGATTGGAAAATTTAAATTTTTTGGTACATAAAATTAACTATATAAGTTTCTAATTTTGGTTTTCTGTGGATGAAATCTTTTTTATACTTCGGGTATAAAAAAGATTGGTATTAAAAACCAAAAAAAATCTAAAAGACGATTCTAGGGTTAGACAATTAGAACTTTTTGGGGTACATGAAACGGATTTTTACTTTTTGTTTTTAAATTAAACATATTTATAATTTTTGAAAGACGTTCAGAGGTATTAGTAATAAGAAAAGCCAAACATTTAGCCGAAAAATTTAAACGAAAAAAATTACATCTGTGAAGGGTATTTAAGATTCGGCACAGCCGAATATAGCACTTTTACTTGTTTTTATATTAGAAAGAAATAAATTATTGTTGGAAGTCAGAAAGATCAAAAAGATGGTTCCAGGGCTGGAATGTATATAGTATATGTAGATATAGACTGCAGACGTACGTTGGTGAAGGGTATATAAGATTCGGCACTTTCAATTGTTGAAACTAAGAATATTCATTCTTTTAAAAAGGTTTTAGAGAACTTCAGTTTTGTACATTGAAAGTAAAAGAAGGCATCATATTAATGATGCCCTGCCAGCAGAATAGTGACATCAACGTCATCATGGAATTTTGTCACATCCCCACTGTGGCTAAATGCTTCAATACAGCCCTAGAGCATTATTACTTAATAAGCTTACAGTAAAATAAAATAACAGTTTGATAAAAACTGAAAATAAAATTGGCTATTGCGAAAGAACAAAATGTCGATTAAGAAATTTATAAAATTATGCAATTTAACTCACCTTGAAGTGCTGCTTCTGCAAAGAGAAAAGAAATAATAAAATGAGAAAAGAACAATAAAATTAATATTATAAAATTTTTGATGCAAAACTTTATATGTTATACAATAACTGCCTTATTCATAAAAAATATGACTGCTTTATAAAGGGTTTATAAAAAAATTTTGTATGGAAATCCGTTTTATAAACCAAAATTATTTTTTATGAATAAAGCCCTAACCCCTTTATTCATAAAAATTATGGGAGTCTAATAACAGCGTAATAAAACAAAATTTCATATGAAATTTGTTCTATAGCACTCTTATAAGCATCTCATAATTTTTATGAATAAGAGGATAAATTTTTATATGGAAATTTGTTTTATTAACCTGTTATAAATCACAAACAAAATTATTAATTAGGGCTTTAAAAAGGCTTATAAAATAGATTTCTATATAAAATTAGTTTTAGAAAGCCTTAAAATAGAAAATTTTTAATAAATAAGAGAGTAAGTTGTTATTGACAGTTTGTACATATAAAAGATGTACAGCCTAATTTATAAAAAAATAACTTGATTAATAAGAGCCTTATAAAATCAATAAAAATTTATTTGTTATTATAAAAGGCAAAAAAAGGTATATAAATTATAATACATTTTTTTTGTTACTAAATGACAAAAAATAATATATATATATACATATATATATATATATATATATATATATATATATATATATATATATATATATATATATATATATATATATATTAAAGATCTTATTCATAAAAAATATTTTAAATTTATAAGGGGTTTTTAAAACAGATTCCACATAAAATTTGTTGTATAAACATTTCGTAATTTCCTTACAGAAATTAATTTTTTAACACTTTTATGAATCAAACATTTTTTATAAATCAGACTGAAAGTCTTTATTTTTGTTCACATCTATGTATAAACTATGACAAATGTTTGAGTAAAATCAAAACCATTTTAAAGAGATTTCTGTACACAACATTCATTAGTCATATTAAAAATATTAATTCAGACTTCGCTGAAATCAGCAATTTTATCGTTGGCCGGAAACACATAAAAATATGCGCATGTGACAAATAAGTCTACTTTTGTGCGAATGCCTAGATTTTTGCCAAACACCTTGAAAACGAAAAGTTGTGGTAAATTATTCCAATTACAGGAAGATATAAATCACGTTCATTGAATAACACTTACATTAGAATTCATGGAAATACCCATATACAATATACTTAATACTGTGTTAAAACATACATACTTTTTAATTGAGCTTATCGCAATTAATGCCATTATTGAGCTCAATTAGAAATATAAGGTCCGCCAAATAACTTTTTTTTCTTGAAAATGCTATAGAAAAAACAACTGAATATTTTCTCAAATATCTTTTTTTATTTGAAAGTACAATCCTTCCGGTTAATAATGGAAAATAATTTCATTCAAATGGCTGCATGGCCCGATAACGATTGCCATTGACTGTAACGGCCACTCCTTGCTCATTTTCGAAGAAAAATTGCCCAATTATGCCTTTAGAGCAAAATCCGCACCAAACAGTGACTCGTTCTGGGTGCGTCGGCTTTTCAATGTATGCGTGCGGGTTTCTGTGCCCCAAATGCGACAATTTTGCTTGTTTACATACCCGCCAAGATCAAAATGAGCGTCACTTGAAAAGATAATTTTTTTTGGCAAAATCGGCATCTTTTTTTTTTTTTTTTTTTAAAAACAAACACAGCCCGCAAAGCTATTTGCTTGTCTGCGGAAAACACCCAGAGTCTCCGGCGGGAATCGAACCCACGACCATTGGACTGACAGGTAGCATTGCTATCCATCAGCCACAGAGGCACCCTTCTTCTGTAAGTCGATCGCAGGTCCACTTAGCGAAGCGAAAACGCATTGGATGGTCAACCATATTCGTTAAGCGGAAGGATAAAACTACTTATCTGTCAGATCAGACATGAGCTAAGTGTTACCATTCACGAAATAAGCACTAGTTGAAAAAAAACGTTTGATTGCGGACCCTATATAAAAGTTTAATTAAGTAATTGCTCAATTAAAATCGAGTAAAATTACAACTTTGCTAAAAAGTATGTTTAGTAAGCAAAACGCGACTCACTGAACAAAGTTAGTCGTAACTTAGCACCTAAAATATGCAAAAAGTAAAAAAGGGAAACCATAAACAAAATATGTCGAGCCATGTTGAAGTTAAATAATTTACATTAAATTTATTATTAATTGGAAAAAAAAATAATAATAATAACAAAAAAAGATCCCAGATTTGAACTTGAGGTCCGCAAAAATATGTACTTTTAGTTGTCATACGTTAATTGAATTGACTAAATTTTGTATAGGTGAACAGAAAGATATATATGGCAATAAAGTGAATATTGACTCAATTAAAAATGCATGTCTGAACGCCTGACTGTGTTTTTATAATTGCCACTCCGCCGCTCAAAATGTATAAAACTCTGTACAATAGCCATTATTTTTTCGCCGTGATCGTGTTTCATGCTACGAAATCAGACCGGGAAATATGAATTCTTCGTATTAAGCAAAATACCTGCTTTATTCCTTTTGTGTACTGAATAGATTTTGACTTCAGATCAGAATTTTAATTGAAAGTTAGTTTAAAATCAAATTTATTATCTGAGAAAAAGTCAAGATCAAAATATGTTATAAGTTATACAAATAGAAACTAGCCAGAACTGTTTCTCCGGACCCCCAAACGTCAATATGTTATGACATTTTGAAATCTGTAATCTCCCATTTTCTGACAACAGGAAGTTATAAAAAAACTAAAATAGCAACCAAAATTATTAATAAATGCGCTATAGAAAAAACATGCTTCATACATTTTATTTTTAACCATAAAAATATCTTTAAACAGTATTAACAAAAGTGGGTGAATAATTTTTGTTATTTTCTTTTTTTTTAACAAAAACCATCTAATCTTATCATTTGGAGAGATTACAACATTGTACAGTGGCCACATTGGGCAAGAAATTATTTATATAAAAAAATTTTGTTTCTCTTCATTAATAAAGGTAGACTGTAATAACGAATTTCTCTTCTTTTTATACCCTCCAAAAGAGAATATGGAGGGCATATTCACTTAGTCATTCTGATTGTAACGCATGGAAATATCCATCTCAGACCCCATAAAGTATATATGTGACAGCGCATAGAAAAAGGGACCTAAGAATAAATCAATTTTCACTTTTCTTTTTTTTTGATGTGGACAACATCTGAGCATCGAATGAGACCGATTCCATGCCCCAAAAGTGTTCCCTCCCACCAAAGATAGATATTTAAATCTTTAAAATATTTAAATCTTTAAAATGCCTCTCCTGAACTAAACCGGTTTTTACCCTTAGGTTAGATCAGTAATGAAATCTAAGACGATCTGAGCATGTCAGTCCGTCCGTCCGCCTGTGGAAATCACGATTCAGTCCAAACGAAAAGAGCTAGACTCTTGAAATTTGGTATAAATACATTTTGAAGGATAGAGCAGGTTAAGTTCGGAGATGGGCTAAATCGGGCAACAGGGAAAAAAGTTCCCCTAAGAAGAACTAAACCAACCCAGAAAAAACAACATAATTTTTAAATTTTTTTGGTTATTTTGTTAAGCGAATGATATATTTTTATGTCAAATACGGTTCAACGCCTTAAACTTGGAGCCATAAAATAAAATAAAAATATTTTTGACCCCGCCCACTTTAGTGGGCGTTATTATAGGCAAAAATAGCATAAAAATTTAACAAATTGTTTTACTTTAGCCTACATTCCTTAAAAATAACATTTTTTAGCCTTAAAGACGAAGCTGAGGCGAAACCTGGTACTACTCTGCCCTACCCCCTCCTTCCCCTTCGCCCCCTAAATGACCCTACAAAAAAAAAAAAATTTTAAATTTTGTATATAATCATTCCAAGCATTTATCTTTAGAGTTTTATGACTGCTGATTTCTGCCCTATCCCCTCCTCTTCCTTTGCCCCCTAAATGATCCTACCAAAAAAAAAAATTTATTTTTTTTAAATTTTGTATATCCCAAGCATTTATTTTTAGAGTTTTATGACAAAGGTGAAATGTTTCCCCCACAGCCCTTGCCAGAGCGACCCCGCCAAAATACAGTTTTTATAGCTTCCAAAGAGAATTGTGATGAAGTCTAAGACGGTCTAGCAATGCCCATACGTTCATCTGTGGAAAACATGATATTGCATATTTTTGAACCCCGCCCCCTTTAGTGGGCGTTGATTTACGATATTATATAAAGGAACTTTGTCCCACCAAGTTAAACACTTTAAATTCACTTACTAAATATTTGTAGGGCATTTAAGATACGACCCGATCGAATATAACATTTTTACTTGTTTTTCTCTTTAGCTGCATGAAAACTAACGATGGTTTAACTTATACCCTACACCAAAAATGGTTTGTCATCCCGTGTGTAAGTTCCACAATATTAATATGAGATCACATAAAGTGTATAGATTCTAAGTTCTTTATGAATAGGGAGGTCTACGAAGCGATGTCCGTCTCTTTGTAAGTAAAATGGTTTTCCGAAGGCCCCAGAAAAACTACAGACTTCGGTATTGGATTGATGCATTGGAATTGATGCTAAGTTGATTTCCATTAAAATCCGGCAAAATCCATAATTTAGTTTCAGAGCTGGGAAATTTAAACTTAATTTTGGTGTATACAAGTAAATGGCTAAAACTAGTTTCTTTTTTTAATTAAACATACATATTTTATACTTCGGGAAGAATTAAATTGTCCTTAAAAATTAAACGAAATCAAAGAAAGCTACTCCAGGGCTGGATAATTGAAACTTTTGTTGGTTCCTAAATGTAAACAACTAAAACAATTTTTTGTTTTGTTTTTGTATATTAAACATATTTGATGTTTTTGAAAGAAATTCATTGGTATTAGAAATAAAAAAGCCAGAGCTGGAACTTATTTGTGGTGTATAAAACTAACCAAGTAAATCCAATTTTGTTATTAATGAAAACCATTTTATACTTAAAGTTGGATTAGCACTTAAAGATGAATTGATACGGAAAGTCAAACAAAATTAAAAAGGTGTGTCCAGGGTTGGACAATTTAAAAATTTGTTTAAAGTAAGCAAATAAAACTAATTTTTCTTTGGTAAACAAATATATTTTTAATTTTTAGAAAGAATTAAATTAGTATTGAAAATACCAGATATCAAAAAGATGGTTCCAGGGCTGGAATGATTGTATGTTGTATGTACTCCAAATGTACATTCCTGAAGGCTATATAATTTTCGGCACAGCCGAATGTTTTTTTTAATATATTTTATATGATTTCATAATGAAGCATGTGTTAATTTATTTGCTATACATCCCACTGTGCAGTGCATTAAAACACAAACATTTTGTAGAGTTTTTCAGAGATAATGGGAAGTAGTACGAGTATTGGTTCAAGGCATAATTGCTTCGTTTTCAATTATTAGTGGTTTTAGTACGAATTCTGAAACAGGTGGCGTAAGAAGGTAAAATAAGTGAAAACTATACATAGAAAAATCTTGTAAAGAACACTATGGATAATAAAAAATTAAGGAAATTTTAAATAAATGTATAAGTTAAAAAACTAAGTGAAACAGTTTATTGTGAAAAAATAATAATAAATTTCATTTATATATATAGTAGTATTGTGACAACAATGTGTCAAATAAAAAGATTTCATAATAAATTTTATTTGTTAGTAAAGTTTGGAAAAGGAATTGTTAAAAATTGATTTTAACCCAGCGATCGGTGTAGTTGAAAAGAAAAAATGCTTGCAAAACAAACTGATAAGAAATTTAAAATTTTCAAATTATAAAGTGAAATAAAATTATCAAGTGGCGAAATTTTGTAAATGTGCTTTGAACTTTTTTTTATTATTTATTTTAAAAGATGACCAATACATATTTTTTTTACTATTTAGTACTTTTTACGAATACCAATCAGTAATTTTCTTTATCTTATCGTTAGATAAAGAGGTCTTAAAATCGCATTTATAGTTTTGTATTTACCAGCTCTAACAATTGTGCCTTCTGTTGCCATAAAAGTGTAGACTTTTTGCCAACTGATTACTTCTCTTCTCCCTCACGACAAGTGCGTAAACTATAACAGGTGGATATTTCGAAATACACAGAAAAATGTGAACACTGTAAGCCCGCGAAATACTCATGTTACACACACCAAAGCAAATCAAAATTGATATATATTGAATAATGAAACTATTCTAATAACAGCAAATAAATGGTGAATAATTTGTGATTTCGTTAACGATTAGATATTAATAAATAAAACCTAATAAATGGGTAGTAAAACTACAAAATGAGTCATTCCTATACAGAATAAAAATTAAGGGTGTAGCGAGTGTTAATGAAATTTAAATCACTCGTTTTATGCATTTCACATTTTATATCTTGAAGATTTTTTATTTTATATGCGAGTTTTGATAATCCCCCATAATAATAGACGTCACAAAATCATACTTAAAGGCCGTGATATCTGATAGAATTCTCTACGACTACAGAAATTCGGATTAAAAGTCTGCTTCTAGAAATCGGCAGTCATAAAACTCTAAAGATAAATGCTTGGGATGATTATATACAAAATTTAAAAAAAAATTTTTTTTTTGGTAGGGTCATTTAGGAGGCGAAGGGGAAGGAGGTGGTAGGGCAGAGTAGTACCAGGTTTCGTCTCAGCTTCGTCATTAAAGCTTAAAAGTGTTATTTTTAAGGAATGTAGGCTTAAGTAAAACAATTTGTTAAATTTTTATGCTATTTTTGCCTATAATAACGCCCACTGAAGTGGGCGGGGTCAAAAAATATTTTTATTTTATTTAATGGCTCCAAGTTTAAGGCTTTGGACCGTATTTGACATAAAAATATATCATTTGCTTAACAAAATAACCAAAAAACTTTAAAAATTATGTTGTTTTTTCTGGGTTGGTTTAGTTCCTCTTAGGGGAACTTTTTTCCCTCTTGCCCGATTTAGCCCATCTTCGAACTTAACCTGCTCTAAACTTCAAAATATATTTATGCCAAATTTCAAGAGTCTAGCTCTTTTCGTTTGGACTGAATCGTGATTTCCACAGACGGACGGACGGACGGACATGCTCAGTTCGTCTTAGATTTCATCACTGATCAAGAATATATATACTTTATGGGGTCTGAGATGGATATTTCGATGCGTTACAAACGGAATGACAAAGTGGATATACCCTCCAAATTCTTTTTTGGAGGGTATAAAAACAGCTCTGAAGATATTTTTGGCTTCTCTGACATGTTTAATTTATAAGAAAAAAGAAAGGAGTGGGCAAATTTGGGGTTAGGAAATAAATTGGCTTAAAACATACTCTCTTCTTTCGATAAATTCAGTATTATTGATATCAATGTAAAGTAGAGATATGGGAATTAATAGTACGTGGGCAGACGTCGCCTCTTTCCACAAAATTGTTGACCACATTTTGCAACAAAGCTTCAAAGCAGCGTCGAATTTCATCTTTCAGAGCGTCAGTGGTTTGTGGTTTGTTACCGTAAATCCAGTGTTTTTAACAGCCCCTGAGAAAATAATACAGCGGCATTAAATCACAAGAACTAGGAGGTCAATTCGCATGAGAAATTTCGCAGTCGCGCAATTTCTGATACAATAACTCAAGTGTTTGGCCGGCTGTGTGGCATGTGGCTCCGTCTAGCTGAAACCAAAAGTCACTGATATCCACATTCGCCAATTGTTTGGTAGCGTCGAGAATTCACGGCGAAGCCATTTTCTTGCTCATTTTCGCAAACATACGGGCCTATGATGCCGCCTGAACACAAACCGCACGATACGGGCACTTTATTTTGATGTAATGATTTTTCGAAGACTGTTTGTGGATTTTGAGAGCCTCGTATGTGACAATTTTATTTCTTTACATAACCGTCTAATTGAAAATGGGCCTCATCACTAAAACTGATTTTGTTGAAAAATTCGTTGTTTTCGTTAAGTTTCCCAAGTTTTTATTAAATAAATGTCAACCCACGACAGTCAAATTCTTGACATTTCATCATTTGACATTTACTTTACTTTATAACCCCAAATTTGCCCACCCTTTCCAAAGAAAAAGTTTCAATATTTAAACCCTGCAAGCGTCTTTTTGATTTCTGCTTGCTGAAGTATACAATGAGTTTAAATAAAAAAAAATTGTTAAAATTTTCCAGCTATGGAACCGTATTTTGAATTTTGCTAATTTTCAATATCACCTCCTTTAGAACTTTTTTCAATACATCAGTCCAATCGCCTTTTTGGGGGCGAAATAGGCAATTAACTATCGTTACGGGGAATGGAAAGCGATTTCGACTAATTGTTTTCATGACAATTCGCCATACAGAGCGCTTAATATAGTGTTCAGACGTGAATTTTTAATTTCGTCAATATTCACGTTATTGCCATAATTATTTTCCTGTTCGCACATACAAAATTTAATCAATTCAATTAACGTGTGGCAACCAAAAACAAATATTTTTCATATTCATGAGGACCCTAAGTTCAAATCTGAAAATTTGTTGTTAAATTTTTTTTTTAATTTTCTAATTAATAATAAATTTAGTGTAAATAACTTAATTTTACATGTCTCTACATATTATGTTTATGGTTTTTTACTTTTTCCACATTTTAGGTGCTATTGGAAATTTCGTGTGGAATTATGTCAAAATGCATGTATAAAAAATTTGAGCGGAAAATTCATGAAAAAATTTTGCAATAGTAGTACAGTGTTTTCTCGGGGAAAAACATATGAAATGTGTCCGGTAACATTTGAACACAGCTGTGAAATAAAGCAAATGTTCTTTATTTCATACGGAATTTTGACAGCTGCTCATAAATATATAAAAGAAATTAATAAAAAACAAACTTAGACACCACATTTTAAATGTCATATTTTCCAAGTATAATAATTAATGTTGCTCAACATTTCCCACAAATTCGAACAGAGTATTAGGCTTAAGGCTCCACTAACTTTGTTCAGTGAGTTGTGTTTTGCTCAAGAAACACACCTTTTAACAGTGTAACATTTGTAATTTTACTCGATTTTATAGCGATTAAGTGTTAATTGAGCAATCAGTTAACAAACATTTTATACAGTTAATTGAGCTCAATAATGGCACTAATTGCCTTAAGTTCAATTAAGGTGTATGTCGGAACACCGTATAACAATCAATTTATTGTAAAATCAGTTTGGTGTCAATTTACTGTTCGTGTATGTTTGAGCAGACTTAGATCTACATTTTCCAAGAACATATCATATAACATCCTCAATGTTTTTCCATGCAGACCGTTCGTTGGGAAAAGAATAGGATCGAACTCAGCATTTTGCGTGAGCTTCCGTATATCAGAACCAATAAAAACAACTGTTGGATTTTGAAGATAAAACAAACGCATGTTCCAAATCGAACTAAATTTTTTTTACTACAACCTGTACATTTCGGAAAAGCTGGCTTCAACAACTCTCAAGCTGACACATTTTCAATTAAAAGTTTTTACCAAATTTTTCCTCACTCCAATTACACCATGCGACATATGAAGACCTTTTGAAAAGTGCAAGGTCGTGACTATATGGGTTCGATTCTCCTATCAAATTGTAGTAAAATCTTATACTCAGTTTGGCCAATTTGGTTACCGTTTCTTTTTTATGGGCCTCCAAAGTTTCCCAATATTACCATGATGCCCAAAAAAGGTGTCATCAATTTTTGCCAAATAGCTAATCAGCACTTAAAAATATCGCTTAACTATGTTCGGCAAAAATGTAGCCAAGAGTACCGAATATTTCGTGCTAAAATTTTATGACCAAAATATATTTTATCTTAGAGTTTTTTTGAAAAAGTTAAGGAAAAAAAATTTTTTTTTTAATATTTTGATCATAAATTTTAGGAAATCCTGATTTTTTGTACACTATATTTGGGAAAATTGTAGCCACGGTAAAGCTGAACAACTTTTGTGGACATACCAATATAATCTGAACGTGTCTAGATGCCATATATAAGTCATAAAGAATCAACTTTTACAATTTTATAATAAAACAACATTTTTTGAATAATAACACTGATACAAAATAGCACAAAGTTGAAATACCTGCGACAATATATTATTTTTCTGATAGGTCTTGTCGGGCGGAACGACGCTCCGTTTTTGAAATTTGCGAAACACCTCCAAAATCTTCATTTATGGGTAAAAACCAGGGTTTTCTACCTTGGTTTAGTTATTAGCCTGTATCTTAGTCTAGTGTCAACCAAACTTTAATTTCTCGGTCGATTTGGAAAGACAAGACCAAGACCTTTCAAACGACATATACATGTACGCAGAAGCATTGACAATCATATATTTTTCGCCATCAAACTCATTTTTTATGATTTCTGTTTTGGGCTAAAACGTGTATTGACCTGATTATAAAGTGAAAATCCACTAAAATTTGGCCGAGTTATTGGACTTTTAACTGAGACATATTTTTTGTTAAAATACACTTTTTGTTAAATTTACTCTAGACGCCCACTTAAAAAGAAAACGACCAATAAAACATTTTTGAGTAAAATAATATTTTAACGAAATTGTACCTTAAAAAATATTTATATAGCTCGGCCAATTTGTAGTCGATTCACAAAAGCAAAGTTGCATTTTACACATAGACAAATACACGTTTTAGCCCAAAACAGAAATCATACGGTTCCCATATTAAAATGGTACAGAAAAATGCCATCAAATATAATAAATTACAAAAACAAATTTTTTTTTCTTTAACTTTTTCAAAAAAAAACTCTAAGATAATATATATTTTGGTCATAAAATTTTAGCAAAAAATATTCAACCTACTCTTGGCTACATTTTTGCCGAACATAGTTAAGCGATAACTGATGACACCTTTTTTTGGGCATCATGGTAATATTGGGAAACTTTTGAGGCCCATAAAAACAAAACGGTCACCAAATTGGCCAAACTGAGTATAGGGTTTTGCTACAATTTGATAGGAGAATCGAACCCATATAGTCACGACCTTGCACTTTTTGCACTGTTGCACCGTGTTATTATGTGTATTGGTGGCAGAAGTATTTCTTCTGTTCTGGTTCTAGGACTGACTGAATGATATTGTGTTCGGCTGACTTCTCCGTGAGCTCTTACAAAATCCCTCGCGAGACAATGAAAACACAAACAACATCAAATTTTCTTACACCAATTTTGGATGGGAAAAATGACACCAGGAAATAGAAGAAAAAGTTAGCAAAAAAACTAAATGCATAGTGAAGTAAATACAAAAGTATTCGGTGTTCGAGTGTCAAACCTTCTCCTAAACAATAAAAAAATGAAGCTTTAACGGACCATTTTGAAATTTGGTTTTTGGTGTTTGTATTAAATTTTGGGCTTTGGTGTGTTCTGAAATGCATATTAACATTTTATGGGCACCATTTTTGTAAAACATTTCATCCCCGCCTCTTGCCCTGCTCGGCCTGTTTTGTTACATTCTGTTAGAATAAAACCAAAACGAGCCGTTATGCGAGGAGTTAGAAGGTTAATATTTCTACAAAAATATTTGCCAACATATATTCTACAAAGTTGCTGAGCATACCCTACACTTGGGACCAAATTACGGCATTCGATATCGATCGAAGTTTCTATATAAATTGTATTGAAATTTCGATCGATATCGAATGCGGTAATTTGGTCCCTGATAATTGAAGAAAACATAGTTTTATATACCGATATACTGGGTAACTTTAACCGCCTCTAAAATAAAACTCCGATACGATCCTTCAAAGCCGTTGACATCCCTATTTTTATTTCTTTTTTTTTTTTTTGTCATGTTTTTTCTTCTACCAGGAAGCAGATTATGATAAAAATTCGTCTTTAAAATGTATTGAAATTTTGATCGATATCAAATGCGGTAATTAGGCCGTAGAATCAATCGTCGAAATACCGTAATTTGGTAAAAAGTTTCGAAATGTTGTACAGTGTAATTAAAAGAAAACTGTATCATCCTGTTTTCAGTCATGTTTAACAAATACTTTTGTTTTTGTATTATATCTATTATTTGCTTTTGCGTGCATGTTAACAGCAACAGTGTTGACTTTGGAAAGAAAGTACTCTGTAAACTTTTTTTGGATTACAATTAGAAACATGTTGTGTTGAGTTCGTATTACCAAGCAACATGTGTATACGAAGCAACCATATAGAGTGTATGTATACACACTTGTGCTAATTATTCCAGTTCTTTTAACGAAAAATTACTTGTAGTTTGAATTTAAAAATACCATTTAAAAAGAAGCGATTGTTTAGATTATTTCCTATAAATGCACATGGGGCTGTGGGTATGAATGATATCATCGGTGTTTGGTTAATAGATAACATTCATATGAAAAACAATGTCTTGTAAAACGCCTAAAAATTATAAACCTGATAACGATATTGATAAAAAACATAATGGGTGATTTTTTAAGAGCTCTAAATATAAACACATAAAATTTAGAGAAATATATTTGAGCTAATAAAACAATCTATATAACACAATGTTTAAAGATGATTTCATGTAAATGTTGACGGCGGCTACACTTCAATTTTGGCTACAAAAAATTCTCTATCTTCTTATCTTTCTTCTTCTGTCCCCTCAATACTATCTCCTCCTTTCTTGTTCCGACGCAATGCACTGCATATGTCATCTTTTGAGTGCTGGTCCGAGTTAAAAAATAAGTAAAAACGTTATATTCGACCGGATCGAATCTTAAATACCCTCCAAATATT
This sequence comes from Linnaemya tessellans, assembly GCA_951800035.1. NCBI lineage: Eukaryota > Metazoa > Arthropoda > Insecta > Diptera > Tachinidae > Linnaemya > Linnaemya tessellans. The sequence continues at coordinate 28,238,777 of OX637534.1, forward strand.
TAGTAAGTAAATTTAATATGTTTAACTTGGTGGACAGAGTTCTCCGTACCCAATTTTAAATCTCTACTTTGACAAAGTCATTCCGGGAAGGGGCGGTGGGGGAGACGTTTCCCCTCTGCAAGATCAGAGAACATCTCAGCTTCTTATAGGCTTAAGGAGTAAAAATTTTTCAATATTTACACTGCTTTTGCATATAATATCGTGCGTCAACGCCCACTAAAGGAGGCGGGGTACAAAAATAGACAATATCATGTTTTCCACAGACAGACGTATGAGCATTGCTAGATCGTCTTAGACTTCATCATGGATCAAGAATATATATACTTTATGGGGTCCAATTCTCTTTTGAGGGTATTAAAACTGTATTTTGGCGGGGTCTCTCTGGCAAGGTCTGTGGGGGAGACATTGCACCTTTGTCATAAAACTCTAAAAATAAATGTTCGGAATAATTATATATAAAATTTATTTTTAGTATTTTTTTTTTGGTAGGGTCATTTAGGTGGCAGAGGGGCAGGAGGGTGTAGGGCAGAGGAGTACCAGGTTACGTCTCAGCTTCGTCATTAAAGCCTAAAACTTTTATTTTTAAGGAATGTAGGCTCAAGTAAAACAGTTTGTTAAATTTTTACACTATTTTTGCACATAACAACGCCCACTAAAGAGGGCCGACACTAAAAATTAATTTTTTTGATTTTATGGCTCCCAGTTTAACGCGTTGAACCTTCTTTGACATAAAAAATTACAAAAAAAAAACTTTAAAAATTATGTTGTCTTCTATAGGTTGGGTTAGTTCTTCTTAGGGGAACTTTTTTTCCTCTGATCCGATTCAGCCCATTTACGAACTTGACCTACGCTATCTTTCAAGATATATTTATACCAGATTTCAAAAGTCTGGCTCTTTCGTTTGGACAGAATAGTGATTTCCACAAACGGACGGACATGCATGGCTAAATCGTCTTAGATTTCATCACTGATCAAGAATATATGTAGTTTATGGGGTCTGAGAAGGATATTTCGCTGCGTTACACACGGAATGACAAAGTGAGTATACCCTCCAATTCTTTTTCGGAGGGTATAAACAATCATATCGGCCGATATCTCACGAATAAATTCATCAATATCATATTCCAGTGCGCCAACCATTGGCGGCCTGTCCCTAAAGACATGTGGCTTAACATAGACCCTTAAAACATAGTCTAAAGGCGTTAAACCGCACGACGTTCAATTAACCGACCTCAAACATCAAATAAACTGTTCACTGAAATTGGACCATTGTTTCGCGTACTGTGTGGCATCACATTCATTTCATGTTTTTTCAAACCACATATCAGTCCATTTTATGTAAAAAAAGTTTTTTTGTAATCATTTGTAATCACTTGTAGTTATCGCCATTCACAGTAAAGTTCATCGCTTTGCCGTCTATGCGCATAATCGCCAGCAAACACCGTATTTTTCGGGATGACTTGGCAGTTCTTGCAATACTTCTGACTGCTCTTCACTGCAAATACGGAAATTTCGCTTGACCGGAAATGATCATGATGCACTTTCTTAACCGAGCATGAATTTTGATAATAAAATTCAGAAATCTGCAAGCGTTGATCATTTGTAAGTCGATTTATGAATAAAACACATTCACAGCTGCAGGCTACCGACTGCACGATCACAGAAATAGAATTCACATCGTTATATGGGGAAAATAGCACGGACATTAACCTGCCAGATGAGGCATTTTCTTAACCGGGAATGAATTTTGAAAACAAATACAAAGATATTCACGGCAGCAGGCCACCAACTACACGACTACGGATATATCATACAATAGTTTAGGTGAGAAACGTAGCACGGACAACAACCTGCAGTGTAGCCCAGAAAGTAATCATTCCCATATAAACAATTGTATTCTATTTCTATAGTCCTGTAGTCGATAGCCTGCTGTCGTGAATGTGTTTAATGCATCACGATCTTATTACACACCCAACTGGACATATTTAACAGTAACATGTTGTACGAAAATAGCCGAGTTGCTGAAAATAGTGTTGCCAAATGGAAAGTTACTGTAAAGTCACCCTTTATAATGAAACATAGAAAATGTATGTATATGTGCGTGTTTATATTTGTAGATAAAACTAGTGTGTAGTGAGTTTACGAAAACTAACACTTGTTGTTGAGTATCGTAAGCCATAAGCAAATATTGCTGAGCAATTAGTCGATAAATAAGTTGTTTGTGAACTCGTTTTGGCCCTGAACTGATTACAAACTTCAAATGTTATCCAATAAGTAAAATTTAACTCAAAAAACTTGCATCCATCACATTAAAATATGTAATTCTATCTTTTCTCCCTTTTTCAGGCTTTAACGACTTTGAAAAAAGAAACAATTATAGAATTAAAAACAAACAAATTTATATTATTTATAATAAAAAGCATCATGACATCGATTCGAATGCCGGTCTTTGTGCGACTGCTGGCTTTATATCTCTGCTGCAGCATAGATTTAACACAAGCCCAAGAAAATGCCCAACTGCAAATACCTCCGTCTTTGGTGGAATGCTACAATACCACCTACTATATGGATCGAGCCAATCGCCTGCCCTCGAACATTGAAACACTTATAGCACTAATCGAAAAAGTGGAAAACTCTTATGGCTACAATCAAGACATACGGCAGTTGGCCGTTTCGCTGATTCATCGTTTCCGCCAAGATGGCATACAGAGAGCGCCTGGTGTGTCCGCTAATCTCGGTGTTATACCCTATAGTCCCACTGGTTTTCAGTTTCCCAAATTTCGCATACTTCTGCAACGCTTGATACCGGGCAATGCTATGAATTTCCCCAACAGCACATTGACCAGTGAGGAGCGCTGCTCTCTGCACTTCATGTTGTCCAGTTCCTTTGATACACGAGTTAGGGGAGACGAGAATAGTGTGTGCAATAATTTAGCCCAATATAGGGCTCAGCGTTTGCCGCGCAATGTTAATAGTGCTCAGCAGAGACCCAATAATTTCATAGGAGATGTGGAAATTTTGGACAGCTTACAGGCCAAAAAAAATAAACAAGGCATACCCTTAGCAACGGGCCAACGGCTCAATGCCAAGTCCTTCGACTACGAGTATAGCTGGGGCAATGGTTACGATGGCAACAATAATGGTAACGGCATTAGCCAGTGCCCTGTGGAAAATGGGGTAATACGCACTCAATGGGGTACTGTGGCGGCTGGTAATTTATTGGCTGGCATTGCTGCGGGTCTCCAGCCTCAGACGGTGCCGCTGAGAACGTTGCTGTCGCTGGCCTCAAGACGTAATGGTTATCAAAATGCACCACAAATTGCCACCGTGAATGTCGACAATAGATGGGCTGCCACTTTGGCTGGTGACTTGGCTGAGGTGGCTTTGGTGCAAGTGCCGGTTTCTACAAACGAACAAGCCACCGTAGGAGCTGCCGGTGCCTGGAATAGTACAGTTATGCCTAAATGGTATTTCCTATCGCAAAGACAAAATCTAGAAATGACAGATGCCGAAATTCGCGGCAGCATAGATGGTATAATACTGGCACTGAACATTGGCCAATGGCGCAATCAAGTTAGCAATCTGAAGTTGTCGCAACTGTTGCGTATGTACTATTCGTTGGACGGCGTATTAAGCAGCGGTATTATGGCCTGCAATCGCATGAATACCTTCCAGCAAATCAACAATTATCAGCAAACGCTAATGGCTCAGGCGTCTGCCTTTGCCCAGGTATTGGATCGTGAGATGCAATTGGCCGTCACTCTCTCGCCAGATTCCATTGCAAAGTTCTCATTATCGGCCACAAATGCTTTGATCAATTATTTGCGTAAGTATTATAGTTTCGTTTGGTTTTTTAAATAATATTTTAACGGTTGTAGAAAAAGAAATACTCTCTGGTTGTTTTAAAGATTACAATAAAAATATTTAAACGGTCGCAGTCAGCGTTGACGCCGTTGACCTTCTACTTGTTACGGTGAACAGAGGTGAATATTTCATTTGACTTAAATAGCGACCCGTTAAAAAGTGATTAAGTCATTAAGCTGAAAGTCTATACCATCTGTTCTGTGTATATGCATCTCATGCTTTTCGTGCACTCAACATTCCCAGCTTTTCTTCTTTTTTACACTGCACTCTATGCATTTCTAAATTCAGGCAACGCATTTTACATGCGTAGCCTTGTTTTAATAAAAACAAGTAAAACGTTATATTCGATCAGTTACGGTTGGATGCAATCTGATGTATAAACACGCCATACATATTTTTGTGGTACAATTTTAAGAACCTTATCATCCACCGATATTGATGAAACATATATAGTTTGGAAGATATTTTTGTGTTGATAAGCACCATATAAACGATTTATTCAAAATCTTGGCATACAATTTTTATAAAAGCGGTTTAAATTTATTTAAAATACAACAGGAAAAAATGATTTGAAAGCAATATTGTTTCCAAGTCTTAATTGGTGGCAGTTACTAAAATATTTCCAAAGTAAAAAAAAAACAAGTAAAAACGTTATATTCGACCGGGTCGAATCTAAAATACCCTCCAAATATTTAGTAAGTGAATTTTAAATGTTAAAATTGGTGGGACAGAGTTCCTTTATATAATATCGTACGTCAACGCCCACTAAAGGGGGCGGGATTCAAAAATAGACAATATCATGTTTTCCACAGACGAACGTATGGGCATTGCTAGATCGTCTTAGACTTCATAACTAATCAAGAATATATTTACTTTATGGGGTCCAATTCTTTTTGGAGGGTATAAAAACTGTATTTTGGCGCGGTCGCTCTGGCAAGGGTTGTGGGGAAAACATTTCAACTTTGTAATAAAACTCTAAAAATAAATGCTTGGGATAATTGCATACAAAATTAAATTTTTTTTTTTTCGTAGCGGCACTTAAGGGGCAAAGTGGGAGAAGGGGCTAAGGCAGAAATTGGCAGTCATAAAACTATAAAAATAAATGCTTGTGATAATTGTATAGAAAATTCATTTTTTTTTTTTTTTGATAGAGCCATTTAAAAGGCAAAGAGGGAGGAGGGGGTAGGGCAGAAATCGGCAGTCATAAAACTCTGAAAATAAATGCTTGGGATAATTGTATACGAAATAATTTTTTTTTTTTTTTTTGGTAGGGTCATTTAGGTGGTGAAGGGGGAGGAGAGGGTAGGGCAGAGTAGTACCAGGTTTCGTCTCAGCTTCATCATTAAAGCTTAAAAATGTTATTTTTAAGGAATGTAGGCTTAAGTAAAACAATTTGTTAAATTTTTATGCTATTTTTGCATATAATAACGCCCACTAAAATAGGCGAGGTCCAAAAATACTTTTTTTTATTTTATGGCTCCAAGTTTAAGGTGTTGGACCGTATTTGACATAAAAATATAACATTTGCTTAACAAAATAACCAAAAAACTTTAAAAATTATGTTGTTTTTTCTGGGTTGGTTTAGTTCTTCTTAGAGGAATTTTTTTCCCCCTTGCCCGATTTGGCCCATCTTCGAACTAAACCTGCTCTAAGCTTCAAAATATATCTATACCAAATTTCAAGAGTCTCTCTTTTTGTTTGGGCTGAATCGTGATTTCCACAGGCGGACGGACATGCCCAGATCGTCTTAGATTTCATCACTGATCAAGAATATATATACTTTATCGGATCTGAGATGGATATTTCGATGCGTTACAAACGGAATGAGAAAGTGAATATACCCCCCAATTTCTTTTTTAGAGGGTATAAAAAAGTAGAAATTATCCCTCCATATTCATGTGTCCTTTAATCTCTATTAAAAGTTTTACCGAAATTGTACGCGCTAGAATATGACTTACTTTCTCATAGTTTAATCTAAAAGTCTGTATCTAAAAGTTAAAAAGAGAAATAATATTATCCCATTAGCCATGAACGATCCTTCGTGCTCAGTTAGCAATGCTTTACCCCAAGATGTCTCACAAACCATTACACCCATGACAAATATTTATGTTTATGTGGACACCACATGGCCGTTCTATCAAGTGCAGGAATACGTCAAGTAAGTGATATTTTTTAAAGCCAGATAATTTGTTGTTGTTTTTTTATTCCCTCCAAAAAAGAATTTGGAGGGTATATTCACTTTTTTTTCAATTTAATATCTATTTCCTATAATTATACTATAGTTATGTGCTGGAGAACTTAAACATTAATCCTTACGCCAGTTCGGTGACTTTATTGGCGTCCGCTGATGCCTCCATTATAGTAAATACCACCAATTACATAGGCGACATATTCCAAGGTTGGAATTACACCACACATAATAGTTGTAAGTTGAAAGAAATTTGTTTTCTTCCGTGGCAAGTAGTTTCAAGTTTTTCCTTTTTTTTATTGTGATCTGTAGATATTCAAGGCTTTAATTTACCTGCTGTTCTTCAGTCGGTTCGCAATTTGACTTATCAGTACATGAACGGCCAAAAGGCGAATTCTACGGTGGGCGGACGTTCCTTGGTGGCTTTATTGGTGCCTTATATGGCTTCTGTCAGTGCTTCGGATTCGAATTATGCCACCACACAATTGCAGTCTTTGAAAGAACTAGAACCCGATTTACGCTTCATTTATTATGCTGGCGGCACTATTGCACGTTTCTCTTCATTCGTTAGAGATCCGTCTAAGGATCTATTCGCTCTGACACCCTCCACCTTCCCTTCAACAGCGGGCACACCAGTGGTTATGAGAATCAAGACAAGTAAGTTAGAAAAAATCTCCTGTACCAGAAAAGATTAATATTTCTTTAAAATTTTTAGTACCACGTCGCATAATAAATCCACGCTGTGGGGCCACTTGGTATGCTTCCAGCTGGGGTACCGATCAAATGGCTCAATATGCCCGCCCTGGTGTTACCAACTTCTATCGCATGGTACCCAATTATTTCTATGGAGCTGGCAGTGGCCGTTATTTGAATATACAATCACAAAATTCCATACAATTCACAATATGCACGTCACGTTCAGTTGAGCTTCCGCAGCAAAATAATACATCCGGCAACTCGGATGTCACCTGTACCAAACTACAGGGCAACACTTTTTCGTATGATTTATCAAATGCCTGCGATGGTTACTACACCATACATCAATGTCCTTCGTTGTATGTGTCTGTACAGGCTCCCTCTGCGTCTTCCTCGTCATCGTCATCGAATGGTTTTGGCGGCGGCTCCTATGCCAGCATTTGCAATGATGCTGCCTGTCAGACACCCGATCAGGCACGCTATGTTATATCGGTAGTAAATTTAGGCTGCTTTAGTGGTGTGTCCACATTAACTGCCAGTTTCGTCACCATTATTCTGATGTATTTATTAAGTAAACTTTTGTAAAGCATTACAAATGAACAAATTTCCTTAAAGATTCTAATTGCATTCAGTCATTTATATTCATTAACGAAACGAGTCACAAAAAATAATCCCCCTTATTCTGTAACTATTTGTCAACGTCACGTCAAGACAATATCAAAAATAGGACACTCCGGTATTCCTTTTCTTTAGCAGTTTACAATTTCTAACATCCGTTTGTTATATTGAAGACCTTAAAGAGTAGTCACAGGGTGTCAGAAGTAGTTAACTGTTCTCCACAAGGAGAAGACAAGTGATCTATTTGTGATATTGTCTTGACGTGACATTGACAAGTAGTAACAGAATACGGGTGAATATTTCTCTTGCCGAACTCTTCAAACCATTTATCATCAGTACAGTGCCATCTATGTGGGTTAATGTCTGAACTAATATTTAAGAGACTTGATGCTTGGGATGGTGATGCTTTCCAAATCTTTGTAATTTTCACATACTCTTGGATTCTTTAATCTTTGTGGATCTATTGTAATAGGTTAAGTACACGCCTACTGCTTCATTTATATGATGCACTCAATAAAAAGTATGCCTTAAACACATTCACGACAGCAGGCTACCGACTACGCGACTACATAAATAGAATACATGCTTTGTATTTATATGGTAATGATTTTTTTAACGGCTACATGGCAGGGAGTTGTCAGTGCTACTTTTCCCATCTAAATACATATATTCTATTGCTGTAGTCGGTAGCTTGCTGTCGGAAATGTGTTTAAAGCATTATGCCACCATGTAATTTTGGAAACTCTCCTTAGCGAACTTGGAAGAATGCGATCGGCCAAACTCCCTTCTCATATCCGTTACTTTGGTTCGCTTACGGGCTAAAACCAAACCAAAACTAAAAGCCCAACTATAATATGAATAAGTAATTCAGTACGGAATGTGCGTTCAGTTTGGCTCTTTACTTAAACAAATGGCATTTGACTAGACTTGTACCGAACTCTTTCATTAGCTCGTTTTTGACAAGAACCTATGATCAAACCCATTTAAATTACATTGGTTTGATTAAAGGTTCTTGTCAAAAACGAGCTAATGAAAGAGTTCGGTACAAGTCTACATTTGACGAAACTTGACGAAAAGTTTCTCTCAAGTTTCTCTTAAGTACATTATAGTTGCACACATACATACATACGTATTGTATGTAATTGCACAGTTGCTTAAGTTTGCTTATTCATATTATAGTTGGGCCTTAAGACAGTCAGCTTTTAATCATCGAAACAGTCCAAAAGATTTTAACTAAACCTTGCAAATTGGGAAGGAGCTTACTCTTTTAGTACTCGTAGATAGATGGCGCTTTTTGTCATTTTTTATATCTATATTTTTTATGATTTTTAAACACATTTTTAAAAATTCTTGCACCAAAATCAATAAACTTTATAACAAATAATATTAATAATGGCCTTTACAAACACATACAAGTAATTTTATTTAATTATTTAAGTCAAACATATTAAGAAACATATTAGTTTAATTTTTCTAATAAAACTTTAAAAATTTGGATGTGATCCAAAAACCACAACTGAGAGTATTTTCTTTTTATTAACAAACAAAAAACTCAATTTCATTTCAATTTTTGCTTTTCCTAAAGCTGAAGTACTTGCCTGTACTTCTTCAAAGCCCTCTTTTGGACAAGAGGCCGAACATATTACAAATCGTACCACCGTAATGACCGATATTTTTATATTTTTGGATACTTATTGGGAATACGATCACATAGTGGATTATATCAAGTACTTAAATGTTTCAAATAATTATCAAATGCTTTAATGGCTTAAGACTTTTATTTAGTTTTATAGTGCAGCGTTTAAACATCAATCCTGATGGCAGTTCCATTACACTACTGGCCGCCAGAGATGGCAGCATCATGGTGAATCGTACATTCTATATAACGGACTATTATGCCAACTGGAATAGGACTAGTCAGTCTTGGTGTAAGTAAGAATTATCACATAAAACTGATCTCAGGTATTAAACCAGATTAAAAGTAGCACATGAAAATTGACTTCTCATATATTTTCTAACGCATTAAACTAACTTTACACACACTCTATAGATTTGCATACTAAGCAACGGGTGTTTTTTTTCTGCATGAGAACTTAAAATGGTAATAATAATAGAAGAGACTGCAGGAATGAAATTTGAATCTGATAGATAAGTTCAGGTCAATTGTTTTTTATATATGATTGCTGGCACTTGCCCGCCGCGGCTACGAGTTACGCGATCCATTTCATCTCTGGCCCTATGACGTCAATATTGGCTTTGATTTCTTTCCAAGAATTGAACTTTCAACCTTTTCTTTGTAGTTCCGACCAGCACCCAGAAATCGACACAGTATTCATGACTGAGCGCAGAATGGAATTCTAGACCAAGACTGCCCAAGCCCTATGCGCTTCGTACTCATTTGTTTTTGTAAAAGCGCTTAGCTATAGGCTGTGCGTTTTAATGCTCGCATACAGCACCCAGCACTAACAATAGGAAATACACAAACAACTTTGTCTTATTATTTTTATTTTATTGTTGTTCTCCATTGTATAAAAACAAGTGGAAAACAGTAACACTTTCGTAAGGTTTGCTGGTAGACATTGACGACAGCGATCATCACTGAAGATTTCGTTTTTGTTTTTCGTATGATATCGCTTTGTATGTAGTTGTTTTTACAACAAGAAATATTGAATAAAAATTAGTCTTTCTTTTAATGTATTGGTGTTTACTCTTCCTTAAGGAACTTTTGGGCAGCCTTGTTCTAGACCATCTGCTTCAGTCTCGGGTTAACTACCTCACCGGGTCGAATCTGAGATACCCTCCATACATAAAAACTCTATTTTGTTGGGGTCACTCGGGAAGGGGCCGTGGGGGTGACATCTCAGCATTGTCATAAAACACTAAAAAGTAAATTTTTGGGGTTATTAAGTGCAAAAATTTTTTTTTATATGGTCATTTAGGGAGCAAAAATGGGGGGAGGGTAGGGCAGGGGATGCTTTAGACATTCTTTCCCATATAAATATATTATTTGATTAACAAAAGTACAAAAAACCTTTAAAAATTATGTCGTTTTTTAGAGGTTGGTTCAGTTCTTCTTAGGGGAACCTCTTTCCCTCTGGCCTATTCACGAACTTGACCTGTGCTATCTCCTAAATTTATCTATACCAAATTTCAAGGGTGTGTTTCTTTTTGTTTGGACTGAATCGTGATTTCCACGGTCTGAGATGGATATTTCGATGCGTTACAAACGGAATGACAAAGTGAATATAACCTCCAAATTCTTTTTTGGAGGATATAAAAAAAACGTAAAAATTAACCCTCCATTCATGTTTTTATTAATCTTTATTAAAATTTTTTACGAAAATTGTTTCATAGTTCAAACTTGAAGTCTGTTTCCTGGATTCAACTATTTGCCAGCGAAGAAATAATTATTATTTAAAATAGACCTCCAAAAGTAAACGGTAGTTTCTTTTTCGATTTTTGGCAATGGAGTTTCAGTTTTAGCGAGTTTACCTTCGGGTAGACCGCATCAAACAGTCAATGTTAATGGATGTAAAGGTGATTCGTTATGGGTTTAAGGACTTTCTCCGTTCCAAATACGCAAATTTTTCTTATTGGCGTGGGAATTTAAGTAGAAATTACCTTCAGCACTGAACAAACTTCTTTGATAAAAAGGCGTCCAATCAGCAAAAATTTGACTCAAACGTTTGATTCCAATTCTTGCCCGAATTGTATTTTATAGGCTGGTAAGCCAAGATCGTGGCAAACAATTTTTGCGTACTCGAGAGAGAAAAAGGCTAACAAGTTGACAACGATGACGAGTCGGCATATTTCGCATTACAGCAGCAATATTCTCTTCGGTACGCACGATCTGTAAATTCACGATTTTTTGTTATAGGGTGACTCCTACATGTGAAATTAGAAAGGCGGGTATCGTATTGAGAAGACAGATGAAGAAAGATGCGAAGATAGAGAATTTTTTGTAGCTTTTTTAACCTTTTACTTCACAGGTTACTTTTTTGCTGCCAGTTAGGTTTAGTGACCAGCGCTATGCCTTTGTCACTGCATTAGGCCGACAACAACTAACACAACCATGCACTAGTACAGATCGGAAAAATTCGACAGCATATCATGACTGAGTACGGGGTCGAAGTCGGGGCTTTCGTTTTTATAGTCACGTGTTAACGACTTCAGCCACCAGCACCCTGTTGTTCTCTAGGTCGACCGTGAAATGGACGAAGTGCTCTATTTTTTAAGCAAATTTCCACAGTTATCGATATCGATAGTTCTCTTGCAGCTAAAAAAACACCCGAAACAATCTCTCTTTATTTCAGTTAGAACCGGCTTCAGTTTACCTGCGATTTTAAGCAAAGCTCAGGTTTTAGCCGAGACAATAATGAAAGACGAACGCAATATTTCGCGTCTAGGTGGACGTTCTATGATCGCCCTTCTGGTACCCAGTCCCATAGCATTCATTTATGATTATGACTACGACTATTGTCGAAATTATTTGACCTATTTGAATAATACGTTGCCGGGACTAACGTTTCTTTATTTTGCCGGTGGCACGGTAATACGTTTCGAAGATTTTGTTAGCAAACATGAAGAGGATTTATTTTTATTAAGTTATGATTTCGAGGTGAAAACGGCTGCCGAGCCGTTAGTGAAGCGTATTAGAAAAGGTTGGTATTACAAAAATAAATGAAAGCTGCGGAAGCAATAACAGAAAAGCCCTAATTCAGTTCAAGTCCTTGAAGCTGGTCTTACCTGGTTATTGCCTTAACTTTTATTTCATAAACATGTAAAATATTTTAACTTTCCATTTTCTTTGAAGTACCGCGTCGTTTGAGTAATCCCCGCTGCTCGGCTTATTGGTCACCCCTATCCACTGGCACAAATCAAATTATTCAATATGTTGGTCTAGGTCACATCAACTTTTATGGTTTATCACCGCACTACTTCTTTACGGAGGGGAGTATGCGTTATCTGAAAATTAAAGCGTTAAGTTCGGTAGCTTTCATAGTGTGTACTTCACGGTCACACCGTTGGCCTTATCGTGATCCCATATCTCCTTACACTAAAGGAGTAGATTGCAGACAAATCACCACAAACGATTTCAACTTTGATTTGGGAGACTTGTGTCTGAACTATGACAATTTGAACGAGTGTCCTCCATTGTATTTGTCCGTGCAGGCTCAATCATTTGCTGAAGCAGATCAATTGAATTGTAAGAAAGCGGCTTGCCCTACGCCCGATCAGAGCCAATTTGCTATCGTGACTAATAATTTAGATTGCACAAATACAGCGACTAAGAGAAGGATTAATCAAGTGGCCTATTTAGCTGTAACGTGGGTAGTTTTAAGATTTTTTTATATATAATAAACTAAAATGAATCTTTTTACAATTAATTTGAAGATGAAGTTAAATTGAAATTAACAGGTAAGTGCAACTTTATTAGTGTACAACTTCTACAGCGTCTTACTGCGGCACATCTAGGGAGGAAGTGGCCAAAAATTAATAAACAAAGAGTGTTTTTTTTAAATACTAGGGCAAGTCAGTCTTAATAAATTGACGCTGGAACAATGCTACTAAATTATCCAGATATACTCCATTCTTTCTCCTTGCCTATTTCTCCTTTTCCTTAAAGATCTTCTATTTCAAATTTCCCATTCTATTTACTCCTTTGCAGATGACAGCAGTTTATTCCATTCATGTTAAGTACTCGTATGCAGTGGCTGAAGTAGCTAGCGTGTAGGCCACGAGGTCAAAGATCGCGCTTCCGATTGCTCACTTAGTCATAAATAGCGTATTAAATTTTTTGATCTTCATTAGTAAAGGGTGATCCACCCAAAGCGCACGATTTTGATTGCAAATAAAACCGAAAGAAGTGGAGGGTATATTCACCTTGTCAATTCGTGTGTAACGCAGCGAAATATACCTCTAAGACCACACAAAGTTTATATATTCTTGATCAGTGATAAAATCTAAGACGATCTAGCCATGTCCGTCCGTCCGTCCGTCTGTGAAAATTTTGATACAGTCTAAACGAAAAGCGCCAGAGCCTTGAAATTTTATATATAAAAAATTTTTAAGGATAGCACATTTCCAAGTTCGTAAAAGGGCTAAATCGGGCCACATGGAAAAATGTTCCCCTAAGAAGAACTAAGCCAACCTCTAAAAAACGACATAATTTTTAAAGTTTTTTGTAACTTTGCTAAGCAAATGATATATTTTCATGTCAAGGAAGGTCCATAGTGAGGCGTTGAACTTGGAGTTAAAAAATCAGAAAACTCCATTTTTGGACCCGGCCCCTTTAGTGGGCATTGACGTTAGATATTATATGCAAAAATAGTGTAAATATTTAACAAATTGTATTTTTTAAGAATACATTACGACGAAGGCAAGATGTTCTCTGACCTTCCCCTGTCCTACCCCTCCACCCACTTTAATCAACTAAATGACCCTAAAAAATATATTTTTTTTACTTTTTGTGACAAACGTAAGATGTCTCCCCCTCCGGTCCCGTCCAGAGTGACCCTGTCAAAATAGAGGTTTAAAATCTGCCACAGAAATATCTTAAAGAAACTCGGACCAGCAGGTTAAACATTTTTAATTTATTTTCTAAATATTTGGAGGGTATTAAGGATTCGACCTTTTTATATTTACTTTTATATTTGCTTAATATTATAGAAGGATCTATGACAGGTATGAATGAAGCAAAATATCGGCTAAATGCTAGCCACGACTTCATTGGCATGCTTCCATATGATGCTCCATATTTTCAATGACTCTGGGAAATAATTGAGGTTCAATGTCGTTAATGACCCGAATTATCTCATCCTTCAGCTTTGAATTGTTCTGGGCTTATTGACATACATTCCAAAGAAAGAAGTTCAGAGGTGGGTTCCGCTGTGTCTGATGTAGCAATACTAACCTGTCATTTCAGTGGTCGTGGATTTGATCCTCGGCGGTGACTCTGAGTGTTCTCCGCAGACAAGTAAATCACTTTACGTGATATGTTTGTTATTTAAAAGATAATATCGCCACCACGTCAGATAACATGGCCATTGAATTTCTCGCGCTTAAAAGCCATTATTTCAGTGGCTGTGTGACAAGTGGCACCATCCTGTAGGAGTCACATATCGTCCAGCTCCATATCCTCAATTCCTGGTCACAAGAACTTCGCTATCATTTCGCGATAGCGAACACCATTCACGGTAACTGCTTGGCCGACCACATTTTCGAAGAAGTACGGCCCGAAAGCGCCGCCAGGCCATATGTGGCACCAGACAGAGGCTCTTTGCAGATGCGTAGGCTTTTCAACAATCACTCGTGGTTTTTCATTTGCCCAAATGCTGCAATTCTGCTTATTAACGAATCCACTGAGGTAAAAGTGTGTTGAAAATCACGAAGTGTACGAAACGCATTTTGATTTGAGCACTCATTTTCGTAAAAGGCTTCAACAGCCTTAAAGCGCTACTCATGTGTATATCTCTCCATATATAAATTTGTCAAACACTCAAGCAAAGAGATGACAAATTAAGTTGGGAAAAACTTGACGTTAAGCTGTGACTCACAATTAAGATCGTGCGTTTTGATTTTATTTTTAATTTGGAGCGGCACTCAAGGGATGACCCTTACTCGTGCGTGCATTGTGCTGGAACTAGGAAAATTGTAGTTTATTACACATTCAGACACTCTCGGAAAAAAAGAATTCTCCCTGTAAAGCGTAGTGCGTTCCACTGGCAAGTCCACGACATATGGGTGTGATCGTAATGTAGAGCGCATTGAGCATAGATAAGTGTGCGTTTCCGGAAATAGATCCCTGATTTCATTGGAACACAACCCGTTATAGTAGCGATCAAACAGTGAAACACAACCCACATTGTGTCGATGCTCAAGTGAGTGCATGGAGTTGTCTACTCTACCGTCCGCAGTGAGTTTCTTCCTTGTCGCCTGTACACGGTCGAGTAGCTTCAAAATAGACTTTAAAGCTTCAATGGTGAAGGCACAGCACTGATCGCTAAACATCATTCACAGCGATTGAGTTTATGAAATAATCACCTTGTACGAATGGTGGGCCAAAAGAAGTCATCCGATGACTCCTCCAGCGTGAACAGCGCACCATGCAGTCACTTTGAGCGGGTTTAATGGCTCCTCGTGCATCACTCGTGGATTTTCGGTGCCCCAGAAGCGATAGTTTTACTTGTTTTGCTTTGTTGAAGTGGAAATGAGCCTCTTCGCTCATTATGATTTTGGTCGAAAAATCGTCCACTTCGTCCTCGAGATTCAGGATGGGGAGTGTATCGCTACATGGCTTGTTCACTTGTACTCTACATCTGTCTAGTTCACAAATGTCAAAAGAGATTTTACATTGGCCGCCATTTGCAAGAATCTTCCAATAGGGTGATTTGACCCACCTTGAACTATTAGTATTCCTCTCTCGTTCTGTCTCACTGGAATACTACAAATTTCTGAACGAAAGATTTCATAGTGTAAACCGGGACTGTCATGTAGTAAAGAATGTACTACAGCACCTTCTATTATCGGTACCGCAGCAAAAAATTCGCTGGAAAAGAAACGAATAAATTGTCTAGCTTCTTGTCTTTCTTCATCTGTGCCCTCAACGAAATATCCTTCTTTCATAGTTCCGGCACAATGCTTCCCATGAAGCGAAACAAAGCGTGAGCATAATAAAATCAGATCTACGAAACGAAATATCAGATCCTTTTGGTTACATTATTTTAGATCACAGAGTATCACTCGCCCCCGATGTCAAATCAGCACATTCATGTCAGCTTTCCAATCATATTTGCCACTTGTTCCTTAATTTCCCACATGAATCACATTGAATTACTTTTAAACTTTATGCTCAGCTTTAACATCCTGCCATCCTTTTTATACATTTTATTTACATTTTAAAAACTCTGTGTGTGAATTTATGACTTTTAACTTCACATCCTGTCCACAAGACATTTTGACGCAAAGTTTTCAGTCATCTTCTTTGTTGGATTTCATGTGTCAGTGAAAATAAAGTGTGTGTGTGTGAAGTTTAAAGAAGTATATTTCTTTTGCAAGTTTGTTTTTCAATAGATGGAAGATGACAAACTTTTGCTTGTGTTACAAACAGTCAATGTTTTATGCAGAAAAGGCTTTTGATATTTTAAGTTGTTTTTAGTAACTAAAATCTTAAGCCACAATCGTGTACTAAAGAGCTGGTGCTCACCAGAGAAGTAAAGGACAAAATACGAGCAGATACAACCAAATCCTTTATCGCCTCATCTTCCTTCATCTGCCCTCCTCACTCCACCTTTCCTTTCAGGCTCAAAGCATTGCATGAGTAGGATTCTTAACCGCAGTGCCCGCCCAATTGAAGAACAACAATCAAGACTAGTTCTTTCTACACAAAAACATAAAATGTGAAAGTAAGCAGATTTGTGCAAAGAGGCCTCTCTGCTTTTAAGTTTTTTCGGATTTTCTATAAATTTCTCTTTTCTAGAAATCCTTTTTTCAATGCCAAGCACTTTGAAAGAAGTTCAAAGGTTTTAGTTTTTCGGCTTATTGTTAATTTCAATACTCTTTAAGTAATTTCAAGTTTAAAAATTTTAAAATGTTATGCAGCATATTAACAATTTTCGAATAAAATATATTATTTTCTTTCAATATTATGACAATATGACTTAATAGCACAATCTTTTCATTACCCAATTGCCTGAGAAGAGAGTGTTAAGTGCATGACATATACTCGAAAGGCAGAAGATGTAGTTTGGATATATTTTGCTATGAAATAATTACTAAAAACAATTAATAACTCTAACAACTGGAATCGATATGAGGAATTGGTTAAAATAGTTGTTGCATTGTTGAATATATTAAATTAAATTATTAAAGTCAAATAATTAGATTTCGGTTAAAGGCGATTGCACGAATAAATTCTAAACTTGTTGAGAAATCATTTTAACAAAACGGTAATATTTCACTTAAGGCCCTTTTCACAATGTGTGATTAAATGCTAACTGACACTTTAACCGACAGTTAGCTGAAATTATATTTCGCAATGTAGGATTAAAATTTAACTGACACATATTAACCGAAAAGTTGCTGTTAAATTTAGCCGAACAAATTCTTCTGGTTAGTGTACTAATTGTCACTTCAAAAAGAAAACAAAAAATTACAATAAAACAAGTAAAAACAAGCAGAAATTGGCAGTCATAAAACTCTAAAGATAAATGCTTGGGATGATTATATACAAAATTTAAAAAAAAACTTCTTTTTTTTGGTAGGGTCATTTAGGGGCAAAGGAAGAGGGGGGGGGGAGGGGTAGGGCAGAAATCGGCAGTCATAAAACTCTAAAGATAAATGTTTGGGATGATTATATACAAAATTTAAAAAAAAAAAATTTTTTGGTAGGGTCATTTAGGGGGCAAAGGAAGAGGGGGGCGGGGGGGGGGGGTAGTGCAGAAATGGCAGTCATAAAACTCTAAAGATAAATGCTTGGGATGATTATATACAAAATTTAAAAAAAAAATTTTTTTTTGGTAGGGTCATTTAGGGGGCGAAGGGAAAGGAGGGGGTAGGGCAGAGTAGTACCAGGTTTCATCTCAGCTTCGTCATTAAAGCTTAAAAGGGTTATTTTTAAGGAATGTAGGCTTAAGTAAAACAATTTTTTAAATTTTTATGCTATTTTTGCCTATAATAACGCCCACTGAAGTGGGCGGGGTCAAAAAATATTTTTATTTTATTTAATGGCTTCAAGTTTAAGGCGTTGGACCGTATTTGACATAAAAATATATCATTTGCTTAACAAAATAACCAAAAAACTTAAAAAATTATGTTGTTTTTTCTGGGTTGGTTTAGTTCTTCTTAGGGGAACTTTTTTCCCTCTTGCCCGATTTAGCCCATCGAACTGAACCTGCTCTAAGCTTTAAAATATATTTATGCCAAATTTCAAGAGTCTAGCTCTTTTCGTTTGGACTGAATCGTGATTTCCACAGACGGACGGACGGACGGACATGCTCAGTTCGTCTTAGATTTCATCACTGATCAAGAATATATATACTTTATGGGGTCTGAGATGGATATTTCGATGCGTTACAAACGGAATGACAAAGTGAATATACCCTCCAAATTCTTTTTTGGAGGGTATAAAAAAATTAAAATCAACACTTATATTTTTTTAATATTTATTAATTCAAATGAATTTTAATAATATGTATTCGCATAAAGTCTGTAAAAAATATTCGGAAAATTACGCAATCCATGAAGATGGTGTCAGCTGCTAAATACTGCCGTGCAGAACGTGAATTGAAAGCAGCCCACCCATATGGCGTTGGAGCTCAGCAATTTTTTGAAAAACTGAAATTAAGGCAGACGAAAAGGCCGAACCTAAAAAGCTGATGATTGCCATGACTTCAGATCGTGGATTGTGCGGTGCAGTTTACACTGGTGTTGCTCCTTATATTCAAGGCGAGTTGGCTAAAGGTATGTTCACACTTATCAAATATTTGCCCAAAAAAGCGTAACCACTAAACACTAATAAATAACTTTTTAATTCAAAAAAGTATTCATTGAGTTATATAGTCTCCAATAATATTGGATTCATGACAATGTCTATTAGTTTTGTATGAAATTGTTTTACTTAATAAACACGTATCTGAACGAAAATGGTTTTCATTAGTATTTAGTGCTTATGCTTTTCAGGGAAAATATTTGATAAGTGTGAACGTACCTTAAGGATGAATCGAACACTAAAATAATTTGCGTCGGCGACAAGTCTCGCGGTATCTTGTCACGCTTATACAGCAAAAACATCTTGATGGTGGCCAATGAAGTCGACCGTTTTCCTCCCACATTCTTGGATGCTTCTCGTATTGCTCATGAAGTTCTGAAGTGCGGTAATGATTTCACCGAGGGACAAATTGTCTATAATAGGTTTAAATCGGTAGTATCGTACCAGTGTACTCAATTACCCATTTTCATTGCACCTGTCGTTGAGAAGTCGGACAAATTGGCCGTCTACGATTCTTTGGATACTGATGTTGTTCAAAGTTATTTGGAATATTCTTTAGCTTTCCTTATTTTCTACACAATGAAAGATGAAGCTTGCTCAGAGCAGTCTTCTCGTACGACTGCCATAGACAATGCATCCAAGAATGCTGGTGAAATGATTGAAAAGTTAACATTGACATTCAAACCAGTGTTGTCAGATAATTTTTTTTCTTCCCCCCAAAAAATTTAGAAACCCCCTAAATCAGAAAAATTTAAGTAGTAATTTGGTTTCATCATTCTTATCTCTATTAAATTTGAATTGAGGTACTATCATTCTTACGCGAAAAGCACGAAAACACCCAAATTTTTATTTTAGTTTTTTATAAAAAGCCCCCAAAAAATTATATATCTGCAATCTTTCTTTCTTCTGTAAGAGACGGCTTGAGGAAGTTTGTTACGGGTACATGTACTTCTTTTGTTTGGGATGCAAATCCAACATGTTTTTTCGTATTTTGGTGTGCAATAAGGTCTCCTGTTAGCCACCATAATGCTTTTACAATATATGCATAAAGCTTTGTAGTTGGCTCCCTGGACATGGGCTAACCAATCTGAAATTTAATTTTGCATTTATTGTGTTTAAAATTTTATTTAAAAATACAATACCTCTAAACTGCTGATCTGCTTCCCACTCCTTTTTATATTTTTGTTTATATATGTTATTCTTTTTTGGCATATTGGTAATAAATTGTAAAGATGAACAACTTTTTAAAATTTATATTTTGTCTGGGCCGATAGCCATTAGTTGCTAGTGCCTTCACTTCTTTTTGTTTATTGTAATTTTAATTATAATAGACTTGATATAATAATAATATTAATAATAATAATTATATTTTGCAGTTCAAAGAAAACCAACAAAATTGATTTAACGAGAAAAATGTTTTAATGTTTGTATTTGCGTGATTACTTTCTAAATCCCCATTTCGATGCAATATCTTCGACATGCTCAGTTGTTAAATTATGTACTATTATGTACCAAACTATAAATTCGAAAATCCCCTAAAAATCCCCTAAATAAAATTTTCTTACACCCAAATTTCCCCCTAAAGAATATTAACTCCTAAATCTGCCCCTAAATAGAAAAAAAAAACCCTAAATCTAGGGGGAAACCCCCTAATCTGACAATACTGATTCAACCGTACTAGACAGACTGTCATTACCCGCGAGTTGATTGAAATTATATCTGGTGCTGCCGCTTTGGATTAAACATCCCATATAACTACTGCTAATTCATTAGCTACTTGAATCTATAAGAAGTGATTGAAAAAATTTCAACACATCTTCGCAAAAATCCACCGACGAAAAATGAAACTCAACGAGTTTAAATTAAAATCTGTTTAATTATTAAAGTTGAATAAAAGAAATAGTACATAAATTCGAAATAAAATGAATGATTTTTTTTTGAATTTTTCGGTTACAAAGAGAAGTATTTTCAATTTCGAAATTTGAAAAACTTTTTTTATATTTTTGCTAAAAAAACTGCAGCCCGCCTTTTTTACAAATGACAAAACTAGAATTCATAAACTTAACTCTTTTATTACACTATTTTTCGTAAACACAAAATTCAAATGTTGCCATATTTAATACAGAATACACTGGTTTAGTAACTAAATGATGGTGAAACGCAAATGGGTAACCATCGTTTAAAAAGTGCCTGTTAAGAAAAGTGTCAATTAGCTAATTTTTCGTTAAAGTTAATTTAATCATACATTGTGAAAAGAGCCGTTAGTCAGTTCAAAGTCGTTTTGGAAAAGGGCTACTGAGACTCAAAACGTTACATTTGAAACGAAATGACATACGACCTGAAGTCTTTTCTACAAAAGCAAATATAATAAACAGTTGCAATTCAAATGGTACTGCACATTTGATCCTAGCAACAACGACGGCATGGAACTTAAATTTTCCAGTACTGGGAAATACAGATGGGTTCAATAATGTACAGTCTATACAGTAAAGCCAACAACCATTTACAGCAGAGGCTCTTAAGCTGCTCATAATTAATTTGAACTTAATAACAGTTTTGAAGCCATCGCTGTATCCGGTCTAATCGGTTGCTACATTTGCTGTATTTTAACACATGCTTCTATTATGGACATGAACCAGCTAAAGTTGGCATCACTGCTGTCTTGCAAAGCCGCCATCTACTAATGAAATTTGGCAATATTTTTATATAATAACATTATTTTTTTTTATTGAGAAGAAAACCTGACGACTGCACAGAAATCTTTTTGATTTAAAGTCAAAGCGTTTCAATTGTTTGTTGATTTAAAATTCAATTAAAAATCGATTAGAGCGCCAAATTATTACCATTTAATTGCACTCGGTCATTTGGTGGCACCATAAAGGGTGTATAAACATGGCGTGTAGTGAATTTGTGAAGTTTGAGTAAATGTTTTTGTTATGACGCCAGCGCAAAGAGTAAAAAATTTTATTTACTAACAAATCATCACAGACACTCTCACATCAAGTATTTGATTTCATGTTGTTGTTGCTGTAGACTAGTTTTTTTGTTTTTGTTTTTGGGGAAAACACTGGCATTAAGGATACAATTTATATATTTTAATGTTACGCAGAATTTATTAGTGTATTGGCAATTGGCATAGACGGACACGGTTAAAATTATAATAAACAAAAAGTATTTCACATAAATAAATGGAAAAAGTGGATAGAAATTTCTATACAGCAGCATAGCTAAACAACTCCCTCCCTAAATGATGGGGAGGCGCGGGAAAGTTTGAATTAATAAAGAAATATGAAGGAATATTTTGCTAACATATTAAATATATTAATTAAATAAAAACCACAAGGAATATAAGAAAAATGTGCATAATGAGTGATGAATATAAATAAAAAGTTTAGAAAATTGAAATACATATATGTTAGAAAATTCAAATTTCGTTTTAATAGGGAAATTAAAGCCTTTAAGAAATATATAATTTTCCAATAAAAATAATCAATTTAATTAAATCTGCTATATATCTAAGATGAGTGCTTTAAAGGTAAGTGCTGATATAAAAATACTAAAAGTCTGCATTTTTAAATTTCCAAAAAATATATAAATATTTTATTGATTTTTCACAATTTTAACTTAATTTTTAGTTTGAGTATTACTCATACCTGCTGGGAGAAAATGAAAATGCAAAAAATTGCATTTTCCTTCAACAATACACACACCGTTTATGTGTATGTTTAGGTACTACACCCCATTTTTGGGTTGGAAAATATACAATTTTCCAATTTTTAGGAGCAGGCGCTCAAGCCCACCTTAGGAAATAGAAACCGTTAAACAAAAATGTCCCCCAAATACTCATACGCTCAGTGTATCCTAAATAACTTTTACACACACTCGCATACGAAGTACAAATAAAGCAACAACAATCATTTTTACTCTCATACTTCAAATGTCTCAGAACTGTCTATAAAATAACAATACATAGACGCACAATCCCAAACAGTCCCATGCTCTTACATGACAAAACTCACGAGTATGAGGCTTCCCAGTTGTCGGTATGTCGGATGGTGGCATTGTTTGATTTGATATTAAAAGTTGTACACATGAGTTTATTCCAGTTTAAAATCAAACATTTTTGTGTCTATAACAATTTTTTCGTTGCATAGAAATTGACAACAAAAGAAGAAACAAAAGACGCATACACACACACACCCTCGTATTTGCATATTGTGTATTCTACGTTAAATAAACAAAATAATTCCTATGCACTAAATTCTATTACATGTAACAACAAAATAATGATTAATTTTATACTTTCTTTCTCTCTCACTCTCACCTGCATTCCGATTGCATACCAAACAGGTCCTTCTCTACAGTGCTGCCTACTCTTCAAATGTCCAGCAGAAAAATGTCTATTCTGCTTTAAACGCTTTTAAATTGCTTAAAAAAGTTTATTTTGAACTAAGGGCCGTGTAATCAAGGGAATTGATAATCTGACTCGATACTGATAATCAGTTCGAAATAGTAACTTCGACTATAAACTAACAGTGAACAGAGTTTTGAATTTATCAGATATAAGAATTTAAAATTAACATGAGTTAAAAACAATTAAAACTGTTGTATTCGGCTGAGCCGAATCTTATACACCTGCCACCGACGTACGTCTGGAGTACGTACATTCGTTCCAATCCTGAATCTTTTTGATTTTCAATAGTAATTTTTTTTTCTAAAATACAAATATGTTTGATTACTAAAGAAAATTAATAGTTTCATTTAGTTATTTCAATATTGAAAAAAAATTTAATTTTCCTGCTCTGCAGCTATCTTTTTGCCTTTTCTCATGTCTAATATCAATGAATTTATCTCAAAAACATCAAATATGTTTGATATATTAAGAAAAAAGTATATGCTTTATTTGGTTACTATTATGAACCAAAAAGAATTTCAAATGTCCAACCTCGGAATCGAATAATTGATTTTTTAAATTTTTGATACCAATTTAGTTCTTTCTGAAGTATAAAGTAGATCTAATTAAAGAAAATCTATATAAATTTTATTACTTTAATAGTTCAAAAAAAAAATTTTAATTTCCCAGCTCTGGAGCTGTATTTTTGACTTTCCCGGTTACTAGTACCAATAAAGCTCTTTTCAAAACATCAAATATGTTTAATATATATAAAGAAAAAAATTGTTTTAGCAGCTTTAATGTAACAAAAATAGTTTCAATTGTCCAACCCTGGCATGATTTTTGTGATTCGGTTTGATTTTTAACACCAATTTAATTTTTCCTGAATTGTTAAATAAGTTTAATTAGCAAAAAAAAAATTCAAAGTTAGTTTTGGTCGGTTGCTTTTATATATCAAAAATAAGTTTAACTTTTCCAGATCTGGAACCGTATTTTAGTTTTTACTGAGTTCCAATAAAAATTCATTGAGGACTATTTCCAATACATTAATACAAGACTGAAATCCCTAGCGTTTCTAAGAACTGAGGGAAGCTGATTTCACGTACAGACAGTCGGACTTCCTTATATATGAAGACCCAAAATTATATATAATTTATATGTTCGCATGTTGTGGAAACAAACACGTAATGGCAAACCTATATACTAGAGAGGTAAGACTATCGATAGTGTTACTATCGAAATATTTCGATAGTATGAGAAAATATGTCGATATATCGATTATAGACTAATAAAAGAATATAAAACCCTAATCACCTAAATAATACGTATCAGCACTTCTTCGAGAATGGTAAGAAACGCTGGTTAAAATGGTTTATATCCGAGGAGAACTACTTTGAAACTGACAAAATAGAAATTGATGGAAAAATAAATATTTTATAATAAAAATGAAAATTCACCATATATTTTGAACAGACCTCTAATATTGCTATAATTACCAAAAATGGTGAAAAGAGATTTATAATAGAGGTGGAAAAATATCGATGGCACTATCGATATTTATTTATGCTTTTTTGCGACTATCAATGGTTTTATTTCGCAATCGATTGATATTTAAAAACAATCGATATTTTTTAATCGCCATCGATAATAAGAGGTAAACAGTGCTGCAAAATATTTTGTCAATATCGGCCTACAATATCACTTTCACTCGTTTCTGGGAAAATGTATTTCGAAGTCATATTCGGTGCGCAATTAATGGTGCTGTTGGCTAAATTAGTTAACGTGTAGACTATGAAGCCGAAAATCAAGAATACTGTTCGCCAAATATTGCCAATAGCGATTGACACTATCATGTACTATAGAGAGCATTACAGCACTCTCCTTAGCCCAAAATCTTTCGCAAGAAAATAAGGTGGCTACAATACTGATTCCTTTTTTATACTCCTGGCACAATGCACAGCATAAGTAGGACTGACACCCTGAGTAAACTAAACTACTGTGAAATCGTTCACCTAAAAAACTTTTTTACATATTAAGATTTTTAAAATTTCTCATTTCAAAATATAGAACTATTATTTTGATTAAGAGTGCAGCAAAAGTACGCTTCAGATTCAAGTAAAAAGCACTAATTCTAGAGAAACCAGCTGAATTGGCATTACACGTTTCTTTACTCACACTTTAACATTTTCTAACAAACTCTCGTTTAATTCTATACACTCTCACGCTCTATCTCTCAGTTATTCTCATGCTCTCAGCATATAGAAAAAAAGCTCTGTTGCATTTTTGTTTTACACATTTGCTAAAAGGTTTCAATGTTCAAGGGGCCGAGGGGTGCTGCAACACAGTTAGAATTTTCTATTTGATTTTACTTTTTCCCCCAAAAAATAATCAAGTCCATTTAATTGAGTGTTGATAGCGTTTTAAAGAGAGTTTAAAAAAATGTATATGTAAAAATTTTATATAAAAATATATGTAACGAATAATAGGTAAAGAAAATTTAAATACAAAAACAATTGAATAAGAAATGCAGCAAATTTGTTTTAATGACTTTTACGCAAGACACATTCATGCGTCTATTGTTTCGCCTCCTTATTTTAGTGAATCTTATTTAAAACTTTTGAAAACAAAATCTGATCTCGCTAGCCTGGCCATACGATTAATCATGACTGAAAGGAAACAATATCCATGAAAAGTGAGCATAAAGGGTGTTTTTACGAGTTGTTTGGAAAAAATACTTAAGTGTTCCTTTGAGGATTAATAGGCTCCACAATGTTGCTAAGCAACCCTACGAACCGGAGAAAAAAATTATATGACGAAATAAGAAACAAGAATCCCCGTTAAATAAAGTTGTTTGAGGGTGCTGTTGGTTGAAGCAGGAAGTTCCTGAGTTCGACCCAGCTCTCAGTCATGAATAGTGTATTGAATTCTTCTCATCAGCATTAGTGCATAATTGTGTTAGTTGTTGCCAGCCTGTTTCAGTGATGAAGGGATAGCACTGTTCACTGGTCAAACCTGGCAGCGATTGAGAATATCATGTACTAAAGAGCAGAGAAACAGCACCTTCCTTCGTCGTCCCTGTACCACAAAATTATCAGGCGAACTAAATTGTTGAAATAGCTACAAAAAACTCACTACCTTCTCATCTTTCTTCATCTGTCCTGTCAATACCATCCCCTCCTTTCTAGTTCCGACGCAATGCACTGCATATGTAGTGCTGGTCCGAGTTGCAAAAAAAATCCGATTCAGTCTTGAAAAAAATCCAGACTCGTATATTGTTTGGGTTTCCTCTACTAGAATCGTTTGTTATACAGTGCTCCAAGCCACTGATTGCTTTTCATAGTAATCAGTTCAGCTGTTGGCTGAAGTGGTTTAAGCGGGACCACAAAGCCGAATATCCCGCCTTCGACTGCCCACTCCGTCATGAATGTGTTAACGAATTTTTCTAATCTGCATGTTTCTATTAGTTGTTGTTGGCCTGTTTCAGTGATGAAGCACTGATCTCTGAACATTACTGGCAGCGATCATGAACTAGAGACCGAATTACAGAACTCTCCTCCATCGGCGCTGTAGCAACATATCGTCGGCGATGTATTAAATTTAAATAGCTACAAAAATTCGCATCTTTCTTTATCTATTCTTTCAATCCCCTACCTTCTAGTTCCGTAGCAATGCACTGCATACGTAGGTGTCATACCCTGAGTGTTACTTCGGGCACATTCATGATATTAAAGTGCTCCGGGCACTTGAGATTTCGTTAACTGCCAGACTTTACTCTTGATAACTTCTTCGACTCCATCGACGGCTACCTTTACATGTCAACTTGCTAGGAAATTCCATTCCACAACGTAATTATTTCATAAAATTTCAATTACCAGATTTATCAATAAAAAATCTATAGCCGGCGACATCTAAATTTCAATAATTTAAAATTATGTTGTATTCACCTAAATAAATCATTTAAGTAAATTTATTTTTTTTTAATTTTTCAATTATGATTAGTGGTAAGATCAGAAGTCATAATATTTGTCAGAAAGATATTTTCTATTTTATCTGTTTTAAGTATTTCCATGTATACGGAATATTTAATACCGTGTTCAGACATACACTTTAATTGAGCATATCGCATTATAACATTTCAATTAATTATTGTTCAATATTGAGTAAAATTACAAATGCAGCACTGCAAAAGGAGTGTTTAGTGAGTAAAACACAACTCACTGAACAAAGTTAGTAGAGACTTAGCACCTAAATTGTGGGAAAAGTAAAAAACACATAAGCAAAATTTATCGAGCCATGTTGAAGTGAAATTAGATTTATTATTAATTAGAAAATTTAAGAAAAAAGATCCCAGATTCATGGATATAAAAACCCACGAACCCAAGAGCTTTGGACTGACAGGCTAGCTTTGCTACCTGGATAATACATCTCTCTAAGAATTGTTGTCAAAACAAAACGTACAAAGAAGATGAAAAAAGTTGGTTTTTGCATTCGAATATTTCCAAAAGGATTAACTAAAATTTTCATAGAACAAGTGTCCCGAAATTAACGCCAGTTTTGAAATGGGTGTCCTGAAACTAACACCACATGTTAATTGCATGTCCCAAAATTAACGCAATATTTTAATTTGTCTCCATTTGTGCAGTAAACTGTTATCAAACCTAAAAAAACAATTCGACAGTTTAAAGTTTAGGGTTAGTAAATATGAAGCAACGTATAAAAAATAAAGAAAGCTTAGCGCTCGCAGTTTTCTATTTAATGCAAATCTAGTGTTAATCGTGAGGCAGCAAAGTAAATCTGGGGTTAATTTCGGAGCACGCAATTCAAATCTTGCGTTGATTTTGAAATCCTAATTCAAATCTTGCGTTAATTTTGGGACATCCAATTCAAATCTTGTGTTAGTCGTGGGACAGTCAATTTAATTCTGGCGTTAATTGCGGGACACCCAATTCAAATATTGTGTTAATTTTGGGACATCCAATTCAAATCTTGTATTACACTTGGAACATCCAATTCAAATCTTGTGTTAATCGTGGGACAGTCAATTTAAATCCAGCGTTAATTTCGGGAAACCCAATTGATATATTGCGTTAAGTTTGGGACATCCAATTGAAATCTTGTGTTAATCGTGGGACAGTCAATTTAAATCTGGCGTTAATTTTGGGACATCCAATTCAAATCTTGTGTTAATTTTGGGACATCCACTTCAAATCTTGCGTTACGTTTGGGACATCCAATTCAAATCTTGTGTTAATCGTGGGGCAGTCAATTTAAATCTGGCGTTAATTTTGGGACATCCAATTCAAATCTTGTGTTAATCGTGGGGCAGTCAACTTAAATCTGGCGTTAATTTTGGGACATCCAATTTAAATCTTGTGTTAATCGTGCGACAGTTATTTTAAATGTGGCGTTAATTTCGGGAAACCCAATTGAAACATTGCGTTAAGTTTGGGACATCCTATTCAAATCTTGTGTTAATCGTGGGACAGTCAATTTAAATATGGCATTGATTTTGGGACAGCCAATTCAAATCTTGTGTTAATTTTGGGACAACCACTTGATATCTTGCGTTAAGTTTGGAACATCCAATTCAAATCTTGTGTTAATCGTGGGGCAGTCAAATTAAATATGGCGTTAATTTTGGGACATCCAATTTATATCTTGTGTTAATCGTGCGACAGTTAATTTAAACCTGGTGTTAATTTCGAGACAGTCACTTCAAATCTTGTGTTAGTTTTCTGACATCCAATTCAAGTCTTGTGTTGATTTTGGGACATCCAATTCAAATCTTGCTTTAATTTTGGGACACCCAATTCAAATCTTATATTGATTTTGGGAAACCCAATTTAAAACTTATGTTAATTTTGGGACATACTATACAAATCATGTGCTAATTTTTGTTGCCCTATAAAAATATACTATAATAAAGTTTTTGCTGTCGACTGACCCTTCGATGGAAACGCCCATACTCTTTACCGATTCTTAATCAAAAATATTTTAGATATCCGTTAAAATGAAGTCATTTGCTTTCTTTCCAATCCAAAAACAAAATATATAACAACTAAATGAATAAATAAAAAATATGTAAATTACACTTGTTGCCTTGCAATATCGTAAACAAAAGTAATCACTTTAGCCTGATATTCAACTCCACCCCATGGCCAAACTTGTATAACATGTAACCTAACGCCTTTCGATTAATGGCAGTTTCGTTTCTTCAAACTGTAAAAATTAACACAAACCAAGGAGAAACCTTAATAATGTAGAAAAAAAGATAATACCGACGCTGATAATAACGATGGTAAAGTAGAAGATGTGTGATGAAAAGAAGTACGACTAAAGTAATGGAAAAAAAACAACAAAAATGTTTAACACTTTAGTAAATATGAAATCCTTGAAACTTCCCACAATTACTTGCACTCGTTTGTATGTGGCAGGCAGTTGGATGGTTGATTTCAATAAATGGAATTGGATGCAAGTAACACCACCACCATTGCCACCACATGCTCTTACACCACGTAATACTTTTATTCATGGTGCAAGACTTGCACTCACTTTTTTATTTTATTTATTTTTTATTATTTTTTGCTTAACATTTTATGGTTTTTATCAATATAAACTTGTTGGTTTTTTTTATATGTAGTTTATTTTTTGTCTTTCTTTTCTGGTCAGCAATTTGACCTTCTTCTTGTAGCTGATTTATTTTTATTTTTCTTTTTTTGTTCCAAGTTGGCCAAGAGGCATTATATCATTGTTACACTTTAGGCTTTTTTCTGTTGGAAAAAATTGTACACAAAAGGATAAGCAGATATGTTGTGAGAGAGAGAGATAGAGAGAGGAAGAGAGCTGGCCGTAAGAACAACAGGTACTTTCTGGTCTTATCAAATTGCATTCAGTTATAGTTGTGCCGTTGTGTTCAATTAACTGCAGTTATGAAAAAGAAGCAGCAACAACCCTGATCTTCGTCATACAGCAATGGATCAGGATTCAATTAATGATCGTATTACAAAAAGAAATATGTACTGGCAATTAAAGGTGACCATGTCCCGTGATCAATTTGTGAGTGTAAATGTGAATAATTTTTTGCTAATCTTTGCTTTCATTTCGCACAACTTGTGCGTATTGGATTTTCTACGTTTTTATGCAAAACGAATTGTACTTGATGTAATATTCCAAGAAGGAATAGAATCATTTTTAACTCCTCGCTAAGAAAATTTAAAATTTTTAGAAAAATTGAGAAGTTGTTGCTTTTACCCGGTTTTGAAAAATCTAATTACACCAGATCTCGACGTTTTGAACTCCCGGGAAGATTTCCTAGCTACTCCTGACAGGGTGGGACTATGTCTGTATGTGATTTTTTTTAATAAACTCCGAAATTATATATCGGGCCGATTAATGATCGAGCCAACATAGACTTCCTTTAAATTTTAACCGATACGGACCGGTAGATTTCGGGAAATCTTCATTGTTCGATTCCACAAGCTAATGGGCTATTGACATTCCAAAGCCACTTCAATCGGTTGATGCGTTCGTGAGGCGGGAAAAGTGGGTGCTGCTGGCTGAAGTAGTAGAACACGAGACTATGAAGCGGAGGGTCGTGAGTTCGAGCCCGCGCTAAGTCATGAAATATTGTGTTGAATTCTTCTGAACAGCATTAGTGCGTGGTTGTGTTAGTTGTTGCCAGCTTGTTTCAATGATGAAGGTATAGTCACTTGTCACTGAAAATAATTGGCAGCGACTGACACTATCATGTACTAAAAGCAGAGTAACAGCACCCACCTTCGTCGGCCCTGTAGAAAAAATTAGCCGGCGAAGTAAAGGTTGAAATAGCTACAAAAAACTGTCTATCTTCTCATCTTTCCTAATCTGTCCCCTCAATACTATCCCCTCGTTTTCAGTTCCGGCGCAATATATTGCATATATAGGGGTCATCCCCTGAGTGCTGGTCCAAGATAAAAAAAAAGTTTTTTTTTAACTACGCAACGTACCTTCACGCTCAGATGTGATTAAAATTACAGGAAAGTTGACATATTTTTTTTACCCTCCAAAAAAGGATTGGAAAGTATATTCACATTGTCAATTCGTATGCAGCACACACCCTATAAAGTATATATGTATATATACCTATAAGGTATATATATTCCAAACAAAAAAAGCCCGACTCTTGAAATTTGGTACAGATAAGTTTTGAAGGACATCACGGGTCAAGTTCGTAATGGGCTAAAGTTCCTCTAAGTAGAAGTAAACCAACCTCTAAAAACCAACATAATTTTTCAAGTATTTTTGTAATTTTGTTAAGCAAATGATATATTTTTATGTCAAAGAAGTTCTAAGGCGTTGAACTTGGAGCCAGAAAATCAGATATATCAATTTTCGAACCCCGTCCCCTTAGCCGTCATTAATGTAAGATATTATACGCAAAAACAGCGTAAAAATTTATAAATTGTATTACATAAGCCTAGATTACTTAAAAACTAAATTGTTACGTATTTACGACGACGGTCTCTGATCTTCCCCAGACTTACCCCTCTTCACTTTGCTCTAAATGACACTATAAAAAAAATTATCTACTCTTAAATGCAACAAAAATTTACTTTTGAAGTTATTACGACAAAGCTGAGATCTCTCCTCTACGGTTGTTCCCGGGGTAACCCCGTCAAAAAAGTTTTAAAATTGGACTCAGAAATGTCTTAAAGGAACTCTAACCCACCTGTTTAAACATTTTTAATTTATCTCCGTCCCTTTTTGTACGCGTTGATATAAAATATTTATTTACCAAATATTTGGAAGGTGTTTGAGATTCAGCCTGGTCGAATACAACGTTCTTGTTTTTTTTTTTTTTTGGACCAGCACTCAGGAAATAACTCTTATACATATATGCGATGCAAGGTGACGGAACTAGAAAAATTGGTTATGGAAAGGAGGATAGAGGGAGAAGTGCTTGTGGACGTTCGATTTGAATTTCTTTAAGTTGATCGTAGCAGGAATGACCTCTATAGGGAGGTTTTTCCACATACGAATCATTCGATCAAAGAAGGAGTTCTGTCTAATGCGTGGTGCGATTCACTGGCACTGCAACCACAAATGGATGAGCGTGTAGTTCGCAAAAATGAAAAATTTTCGAGTACAAGTTCCCTAATGTCACCTGAGCACAATCCGTTGTAATAGCTGTAAAACAGTGAAACACACCCCACGTTGGCCACCCTACAGCCACTGATGAGCTTCTTCGCCTCCTGCTGTACGCGGTTGAATAATTTTAAAATAGACTGAAGCAACGACCTATACCGGAGAGTTGTATTCCAATATCGGTTGCATGTAGGTGGTATAAATGGTGAGGAGTCGGAGTAAAGTATGTCTTGTGTTCTTTCCATGGAACTTCACACAGTATTTTGATGAAAATAATATCCACAGCTTCCCATTTTATCGCACTTCTTTAAGTTAAACAATCCAAATAAAGAGTGTTTTGATTTTTCCCAATTTATTGTGTCATTTTCGAATACGACATACATATTGATGATGATATTCCACGATACCAATAATTGCGCAAGTCGCAAGTGCATGTTCCGCTTTACTTAACCCCACCAAGACCCATTCATCATTCCCTTTTAAATACTGGGGTATAGTGGTTGCAGCTTCATCTACACTTATGACTTGAAATGCACCTGTTTCAGACAGTAGACTATGCGTTTGACTCGTATCTGGTGTTAATTTAAAACTGGTAACTCTATTCAATATTAATAATTCTGCTGGTAGTTGACTCTTGAATATCATAATCCCTCTCTAAAACATGCGGCTTTGCAGCTCTCTATTAACATTGAATTAAGAAAAAACTGGTTTTGGGTTAAGTTTTTGCCTGATGGCTGCTGATGTTGCTGTTGCTTGACATGCCGTATATTTTGGTGGATGACTAACGAAAGTGCATTGTGGAAAAATGAATGAAATGTTTTAATGGGGGAATTCTTTTTGTTTTGCTTCTTTTTACGTTATAGTTGTTGATGCAGTGGAGAGGTGTTGTGTACAATTTTATAGGCGATCAGCGTATACTTACGATCAACCTGTTTAAGCTATACAACGCAGATGCCTACATACTTACATGCATATGGACATGTCTCAATTCTACTATGCCATCAGGGTTATTTGGTTGCAAAGTACGTGTATGTGTGTATATTTACAATCAAACACAAGTTGTATTATTAGTATTTGACGATAGACTATTAATGAGCGTTAGTTGGTATTTGATTTTATTACGTATAACAATGACGTTCTTGCTTATAAAATTAAAAACAAAAACTTTGATTGGTTGATAAATAAATTCACAATCATGCAAATGACTTTCAATTTCATTAAACGGGCAGCTCTGGTAGGCTGTATTAAATCCTTAATGAAATTTTCTACGAATTTTCGAAATGATTCACTAATATTTTTTTTTTCAACGCGGATATTATATGTGCCTATCACTCAGTATCTCTTTTTCATGTTGACTAGCAACTTGAAATGTTTTGCTGAAAATTTTTTCTTTTTGTTTCATTTTACTTGGTGTGTTAATAAAAAATGCACCTTTACGCGCTGTTTTTATTTTATGTTTTTTTTTCTTTCTTTTTTTTTTTTTGTCTTGCATTTGTGCGTATTTTATATTGAAGAAAGAAAACTCTTCCTTAGGCATTTCCTTCCTTTTTTAAGTTTTGCCTCTTTAACAGTTTCTGCAGTAGTAGAATGTGTTTTAAAGAATTTAGTTGGCCAGCGTAGCACCATCGAGCTGATAATAAAAGCATTAAGTTTTGATTCAAGTGTGTACATCTAACGTTCATATAAAAAATATATGAATGGAACGAGAATATTTTTCTGAGAGGAACGCTAGCCGATCAGCTTTTAAGCGACCCCTAATTGCAATCACATTACTGGTTTAATAGAAGCTATGACTTAAGATCACACTTCATTAATTAATCGCTTCAAAATTAGATTATAGGTGGCACAATATTGCAAAAACATGTGCCTGACAAAAAATACTACTCTGTTCGCACGGATACTATCATTTTATTTTATTAAAATATCCTAAAAATTTCCGAATCGAACAACATGTCGGAAACTTTTTCTAACACGTTTACACTTTAAGATCACATATTTTTTTCTGCACCGTTGGACCGCGTGCTGACGTGTGGTAATTCGCGGGTTGACAAGCTGGGACCAAAATTTTTTACTCATTTTCTCTTCACTCTATGTTTACTTCCTGGTGCCGAACTAATTTTATTTCAATGGTAGATGTATGCAGAACAAATACACTCGTGATCACAGTGCAGGGAAATGACACTCAACGTGTGACCACGGGTGGTCACGATGTCACATAAAGTAAATCCACCAATCACCACGGGTGATCACATTGTCCTAAATCATCAAAATAGAAATGTGCCACCGGTGGGGCTCTAAATGTTAATACACATTACATGTTTGTCAGTTCACACGATTGTGTGGGATAATTAGATACGGCCTCAAAAGCAATAATTTTCACTATCTGATTTAGTCATATAAGTTGGCAAAAAATAACCCTGTGCTTTCTAAAGTGTGAAATTTTAGGTTAGGTTCATGTTCCGATTTGGTTCCATTGGGTCTTCTTCATGATTGTCGTGTCAAACCCTTCGGACTCCAGGCCACGATTTGTTGGCTGGTTTTCATGGCTGCGCACTACACGCACACAGTCAAGTATAATCCATTTGACTCCTTTTTGAAAAACCACTACAGTCGTCGGTGTCAACCTTTACATTGTGTATCCAAATACGGAGTATTGGTACTAGAGCCAACCCGTCTTATTGAGATATCGGCCAGTATATGGCTGCCTAAGAATTTGTGTGCTGAGAGATGTAAAGCTGGACATTGATAAAGAAAGTGGAAAACTATCCCTTCCCTACTTTCTGTACGGCAACCACGACAGACCTCATTATAGGACTGGCTATTGTCCAGTGTCTCGTCACTATTGCAACGAGCATCGATATGTTCCTACAGTTCCTGTTTATTAATTTTTAGCGATCCTACACGTCTCTGTGTTACGCCATCTGTCTTTAGTCTTTTACAGAATATCCCTGAGAATGAAGTTCATGATAGCATTCGATGGTGGGTCTACCGGTTCGATAGCATTAGACATGCTCATAGCATAAGGTTGCCATCCGTCCTCTTTTTTATATCGTCGGGGTCCGTCCTCCTCCTTTTTTAACAAGTGTCCGGGGTTGTCCTACTTTTTGCTGCTTTTACATTTTCAAAATATCAAAACTGCTACATTTTCGCTCATAAGTAGCCAAGCTAAATTTTTAAAAACAAAACACCCAAAATAATTTAGAAATAACACAAATTTCGTACGAATCAATTTTCGTTCGAAATTGTGAAACAGCCAGTAAAAATCACTATTTTGAACAAAAAAGGGCTATTTGTGATGCGATAGAGACTGCGTTGGCATCACTGTATGAATTGTCAAGCACTTTATGAATATTTGACAAAATGTGATAAAAATAAGTAATTTTGTATTATTTATGTTATTGTTGAAATATTATAAATAATTTTTAAATTGTTATCCTGAAGAAGATATCCAGAGGATATTGAAATATTGATATAATTATAAAATAAATAGTTTTATAGTTATTATTTTATAAAAATAAGCCTCAAGCTCAATATTAATTAAAATAAAAAGTAATTTTGTATATTTTATTGAGTTTTTTGATTTTTGAATTTTAGGCAAAAAAAGAGTCCTTTTTTGAGTCAAATGTCCTCCTTTTTTAAGGTTGTTGTACTCCTTTTCTCAAATTGGAAATGACAACCCTATCACAGCAGAGCCAAACCCGTTCACTACTAGAAAGTCGCTGTATGCTGGGACCCGGAAATCCTTGCACCGCCCAACAAAAATGGAGGAAGTTATGTGTGATTCTGGCGGCATAGATGCCGCCTGGCTGTCGACAAAGATACTGACTGTGTCTTATTACTTTTTGTCTATCCGCACTTTAACCACCTCTCCAAGCACCCAATGTCTCAGTTTGAAATGCACTGACTTAGGAAGACGGAGGAAGCATTCTAGCCCAAGGTCATCTGAGAAAACTCCAGAGCTAGAACAATACAAATCATTCTCCATGTATCAGTGTAACCCCTGACGTCTTATTCTCTTCCTATTTTGCCTCCCTTCCAAACCCGCCTAGATGAAATTAATAATTTAAACATTCTGTGAAAGTCGGAGGATCTTCTCAGTGTAGGTGGTAATTAATCCAGAATCCTGGTATGGCCAGCACTACGTGAGAACTATGTAAATCGATCGGTATTAAGTTTAATATAGAATTGAAAGCCTTTGAAGTGCTAATACGTAAACATCCTGCAATACCAATGCAAATGCCGTACACTGCACAAGTCTGACACTTTACGGTTCATATGGAGTTATTGTGTGCTATTTGCGCAGTGAACTAATTCAAAATCAATACGATTTTAACTAAAGTTTCTGTGTATGTATGTTGCAAACGCTCAGTTATGCCTATATATTTCACCAGTACTTAGGAAGTCATGACTCACGTTCACTTATCATCCTTATGAGGTGTAGATCGTTAAATTTACAAATTACATGCGCAAATATGTATGTAAGTTTCGTAAAAATTTACGTATATATGTATATATATATATATATATATATATATATACATATATATATATATATATATATATATATATATACATATATATATATATATATATATATATATATATATATATATATATATATATATATGTATATGTATGCCTTGATCTCTCATCATGATCCCACGCCGCCTTAAAGTCGTTGTGATACTATACACTCAGCATATAAAAATTATGACCTGCTTAAAAATTGTTGGGTAGAAATTGAAAACAAAATAAACAATAAAAAATTTGTGTACAATCAAACTCAAGAAGCCCCAGAAGAGGCAGACTCTTATTTACCACTTCCCCGTGTCTGCAAGACTGCATACGACAAGGAAGAAAATCATCATAATTTTCGGTACTGCTTTGCTTGATCGCTGCGCAACAGACGGTAGAACCTTTGCTGTGTTATTGTTGTTGCAGCCCGTTTTTTTTTCTTTTTTTGGGTTTCCTATGTTTGTCGTACAATGATCATAAACACTGCTATAGCGAAGTGTTTAGTTTAAAAAACCGCGTGGGTTCTTAAGCAGAAAAAAATCTAAGCAATAACATAATAAGAGAGCAACAACCAAACACACATGCATTAGCTTTGATGTAAGAAACAGTCATCCAACCATATACACCACTGTGAAACAACCACCCCACGCTAAATTTGAAAATTAAAGAAATTTTTAGTATGCATGTATAGTATACATTGTATACCAAAGGGATGCCAGCTCTTTTAGAATCGTTCATAAATAGTTCACTTCACTTTTTTATACCCTCCAAAAATATTATTGGAAGGTGTACGCAATTTGTCACTCCGTGTGGAACGCAGCGAAATATCTCGCTAAGAGGTCATATGTGAAAATCACGATACAGTCCAAATGAAATAATACAGACGCTTGGAATTTTGTAGAGATAAATTTTAAAGGATGGCACAAGTCAAGTTCGTAAATGAGCTGAATCGGGCCAGAGGAAAAAAGGTTCTCCTAAGAAGAACTAAGTCAACCTCTAAAACACAACATAATTTTTTTTTTTGCAATTTTGTTGAGCAAATGATATATTTTTATGTCAAAAAAGGTCTAAAGCGTCAAACTTGCATATATATTAATTTTTGGACCCCGCCCCCGTTAGTTATTATTTTATTAGATTCAAATCTACAGTTCATTAGTTCATGCTCGATTTCTGATCCGTCTGAATTTCTGATCCAATGAATTTCGCTCTTTTGGAATTTCAATGATTTATTCCAAATTAAAAACCCATTTGAAAATAGGTTATTATTCTATCTTAGGACTTCGCGCTATGTAAACTATAAGATCTTTAAGCGCGATTGGTCTAAACATACCTATTGTATAAATCGACGGGGTCAACATATTTAATTTGATCAGATTGCTTAGATGTGTAAAATCCCCGTTGAGATTTTCCCATATCTTCACACAAACTCAACACATGAACAATTCCCATGTTCCGGAATAAATCTCCTATACCGGCAGCAGAGATAGATAATTTGCTTAAAACGCACACTTGTTTGATCGATTCTCTCATTTCCTTTCTCTGTGAAAGTGTTGCCATAATATATAAAAAAACAACATTCTGACATTATTTGACATCGCAATAGTATGTGAATTTTTATATCAATTCGGAACATTTGAATTACTATGTTAATAGCATACAGTTTCGAACTATCGCCTAGTCAAATCGAATTACACATTAATCCCCCAGACCTGCAACCAACACCGCCCTTGCTGTCCTTGATTCATATCCTATTCGATTCGAAATCGTGTATGCTCAAAAAATGTGATCGTGGTGGTAAAAATTTAGAGTATTTATGTTACAGATCTTTTCCATTTGATATTTTTACATGGGATTAGAGCTGTAGGTCTTGTTTTCATCCTTTTAGTTCCCACGATTTTGCATAGTTCTGGATGTGTGCAAAATAATATGTTAGATATGGCAGAGCTTCTTCATCCATTCTCATGATCTCTCTGACTTGAGCTAAGAGTGTGAAAGAGTACTACTACCTTTTTTAATTTCTATTATTTTGCTATATACTATTTTACATGTCAAAGAGTGAATGAAAAATTTACTTGTGCGGCACATCAAAATTGAATTACAATTTCGTTTAAATTTTTTTAGTTGTTTGGGCCAAAGCGCATGGAAAACACTGAATACCGCACATTGTCTGTCTACATACCACCTTTGACTTAGGATATCACAAGATTATTCCAAATTCATAAAAAAAAACCCTTTGAAACAGTTGCAATCCAAACTTATGAAAGAACAATTTCTGTATATATAAAATGCTAAAGGTACTCCCTCAAACACAAAGTATTTTTGTACAATTGCTGTCCAAAAAGTACTTTTGAAATTAGCTTTAGTATCTTTTTAAAAAATATTTTTTTTGTGTTTGGTAACTCATGGCTCATGTCAACGATGTACGCACGCACAAGGCAAGTGGGTTCTTGCTGTTAATGTATTGGATGCCCCGTTTCTTCATACATTTCGTTTGGTGTCCATTCGTTATGTTCTGTTTTTTGTTGTTGTTTAGCTTCTCACTAGCTTGCAATTTTTGTGTGTGGATTTGTTTTGTTTGTTAATTGTTTACCTTAAAACACACTATGCATGTTTTAAGAAAGTGTTCATTTAAAATTTGGAACATTTAAACACAATAGTTTGGCGTTACTATAATTACGAACGTTGATGTTAGGTTTGATATGGTGGCGTTATCATTAGATATGTGCGTGAGAGTGATTAAAAAATTTAGGACCCTGCATGACAGATCGCGTGTGCGATCGCTTTAAATCTTGCCGTGTGTAAAAAAAAGTTTGAGTTTAGTGGTCGTGAGCATAATTTTACTCACGCGCACATCTGCAGTATCATGGCGGCATAAATAAAAAATCAATGAGTGTTCGAACTCACGGGCGATGTGTTAACACCTTTTTGTTTATTTCAGGGACCGGAAATAAGAGTTATTTTTCAATTTTTGAAGAAATAAATCATACATAAATGAACATCGTAGAAAACTTTTAATTACACCATCATGATTTTTAGGCGAAATGCATCCAACATATTGCATGATTTTTAAATTTCTGATTTTTATTTTAACAATCAAAAATAAGAGTTATTTTTGATTTTTATTTTTTTAAATGAAAAATAAGAGTTATTTTTGATTTTTATTTTTTTAAATGAAAAATAAGAGTTATTTTTGATTTTTATTTTTTTAAATGAAAAATAAAAGTTATTTTTGATTTTTATATTTTTAAATGAAAAATAAAAGTTATTTTTGATTTTTATATTTTTATATTTTTATATCAATAATAAAAATCAATTCAAAACTCTTATTTATTTGTTGATGCCGTATGTATTATATTATGCTGCTTCATTCAAATAACAACAACAAAAATGAAAGAACAAATAATAGCGTTATTTCAAGTTCAAGGGCAATGCACAGCGTAATTTAGAAACTTTGTTACACACATTTTGTTGTTATTATAACTGTGTACTTTATTTTTACTTTAATACGTAACAAAGATTAATAAACATATTACCTATGTCACGAATTTTGAATTGATTTTTATTATTGATATAAAAATATAAAAATCAAAAATAACTTTTATTATTGATATAAAAATATAAAAATCAAAAATAACTTTTATTTTTCATTTAAAAAAATAAAAATCAAAGATAATTCTTATTTTTCATTTAAAAAAATAAAAATCAAAGATAACTCTTATTTTTCATTTAAAAAAATATAAATCAAAACTAACTCTTATTTTCTATCTTAAAATATAAAAATCAAAAATAACTCTTATTTCTTGATTTTTTTGATAAAAGTCATAACAGTTACGGTCCCTGGTTTATTTATTTTATATTAAACCCACAAAAAACAAAGAGAATGCAAAGCAACAGACAAATGTACATACATACATTTTATGTTTGTACATAAGCTACATACGTTGCTGTCTTGCTATCTCATTTTTATATATGTACGTATAACCACGTCACTATTCTCTTTGCTATGCATAAGACAAAACCGAAGATCAACATAAAACACTTTTTTAATATTACTCCAAATTAATACTCCGAATTAAAACACTTAAATCTCCGCTCGCCGATATCGGATCGCCTTAATTTTTGGCCTAAACTCTTCGTCGAAAACCGCACTAGCGTTTTAATCCAAAAATTAATAAAATCGGCTATGAATTTCCGGAGAAAATCGCGTGGGAAAATTATATGAAAATCGCCCAATAATCACTTTCAATACCGACTGCCAAGCAACGAACAAACACATACTCTTACATCTTAGACTTGCGTATGTATTGAAACTGATAGTTTACTGCCCTAGAGGCGCGCGTATAGATGTTAACACATCAAAATATTTTCTGCAGTTTAAAAATCGTAGCTCTTCACTAATCGTGCGATCTGCCAAATATGACATGTGTGCTAAGAAAATATGATAGTGTGGAGCAAAGTGCATTTTCAACCACATTTTGTACAAAGCTTCGCTTATCTGGTCAATGCAGCGCAGAATTTCATCCTTCAGAACGCCAACTGTTTGTGATTTGTTCACGTAAACCCGGTCTTTCAAATGACCACAAAAAAAATAATCCAGCGGCGTTAAATCAGAAGAATGAGGCGGACAATTGACACCGCCAAATCGAGAAACAACAACTGGAAAATTTCTCATGCTTACGGTGCCGTCCTGTTGAAACCAAATGTCACTGATGTCAAGATTAGTCAATTGTAGCCACAAAAATCTGTTATCATAGTTTGATAGCGCAAAGAATTCAAGGTGACGACGTTTCCTTGCTCATTTTCGAAAGAATAAGAGCCGAAGATACCGCCTGACCACAAACCTCCCCATACGGTCACTCTTTTTCGACGCA
Organism: Linnaemya tessellans; assembly: GCA_951800035.1. Lineage (NCBI taxonomy): Eukaryota > Metazoa > Arthropoda > Insecta > Diptera > Tachinidae > Linnaemya > Linnaemya tessellans. Next base: position 28,280,533 of record OX637534.1, read on the forward strand.
ATAGTTTTTCGAGGACTTTGGGCGCCCATGTGCGACAATTTTAATTGCCTAATTGAAAATGGGCCCCATCACTTAAGATGATGATTTTGTTGAAAAATTCGTTGCTATCGTTCAGTTTTTCAAACAGCCAGTTCGCAAACATTCGAAGCAACCAACGGTCGTCCGGCTTTAATTCTTGAACGAGTTGAACTTTAGAAACGTGAACATAAAGATGTTTATGTGAAATGTTGATCAAAGTACTCCTGGTAATGGTTAATTGGTGCGAAAGGCGACGAATTGATGTTCCAGGCTCATTCGAATCACACAGCCACTGCGGGCGTATTGTTTTGGTCTGTTGTCAGCAACAGTACCGTGAGTCGAATTGAGCGATTAAATTACGCACACCGGTCCCAAAAGAAGCCTGATTCCGTGGAAAATCTTCTCGAATTTTACGGGATACAGTAAAATGTTCACCATTTTGATAGTCAATTTTCACAATTAAAATTCTTTGTTTATGTGTGTAGCGTTCCATGGTTAAAACTTCCGAGCTCTTTACTTAATAAATGTCAAAGGATGACAAATCAATTCTAGACATTTCATCAATTGACAGCCAAGTTAGTTCTTAACCTCAAATTTGCCCACCCTGTACATATTTATAAAAAGAAAAGCGCTGTAGCACAACAGGTTTTTTTCTGTTTTAAAAACTTTAACGGCATACAAATCTTCCATTCTAGGGAGTGACTGTATTAATTTTCTTTTGTATACCGAACCGCTGTTATGTTCATATGTATATGCAAATATTGTGCTCCTAATTTTACATGAACATTGTTTTATTTACCAAACACTGAATATTGTTGTTGTTACATTTATAATTTTTGTGTGTGCTGTCAATTCTTTTCCCTTTTTCTCTCATTCCGTTTTGATATGATCTTTCAATGTAAGGTGGCTGGTTGATTTTTTTTTGCTTTTGTTTTTGATATTGTTCTTGTACTTAGGCAAGCGTTGGGTTGTGATCAGGCTTAATGTTGGGTATGAGTGGTCGATCGACCGCTTATTTAGTCGGGGTCTATATGTTTGGCTTTATTGCGTGGTGGTTTATGCTTTGTTGTTGTTATTTTAGGCTGCCCAGAAATCACTTACACTGAATGTGTGTTGCTGTTTTCAGTAGAGAGACAAAACTAAAGGCGACGCCACCAACTAATGTAAAAATACACACATCCATACAAACATACATATGTACATATGTTTGTATGCATGTGCTTACTTAGAATACAAACAGAAAGCAACGGCAAAAAGATAAATAAAACAACCACCACCAACATACCCATACACACCACACCACTCCATCCATCCCAAACACCATTTCTCAATAACTATTCACAATGCTTTTAATGATCAGTCTGTAGGAATTTTTCAGTGTGAACGGTTGTTAAGTCAACGCATGTAGCGGGTGTTAACAAAAAATAAAACTTTTTCACAAATAAATCTGCACAAAAACTGCAAGTGATAATTTTTGGGAACACGTCCCTATGTAAATAAAAATATAATACCTATAAACAGTGCACTGAAAACATAAATTTATTTTGATGAAGATTAAATCAAAGGCATATGCACCCAAATTCATGAGTATGCCTGCTTAATATTTATTATTAATAAACTTTATTGAATTAAAAACTTGTTTATGAAACATCTACTCTTTGGGGAACCCACGTTTTACTATCCCCTTCTTACTTTTGCTTGGATTGACGAAACAAACGGTATGTAAAATTTTATTTTGCTATAGAAAAAAATAGGTATAAACCGTTATTAATATAAATAAGTATGTAAATTATTTGGTATTGTGGCCGGTGTTCTTTACCCATTTACATACATAAATGAAGAGTAAACTTGTTGCTCTTGCCTCCCTCACCCCCTGTCGGTTTATAGGGAAAAGATGTAACGACAAGATTTTTAAGAGTGATCAAAACATTAATGTTATTTAATACCGATTGAAATATTAAAAATAAATTTTAATAATAGTACAACTAAAGGCGGTCCCCTTTTTAAAAATACAACTTTAACCGTTAATATTTTGTATAGAAAAGCTGCATGTAATTAAAAAAAATACATTTGAAATTTATCAACAGTTAACGTGAGATGATCTTCAGGATTTATTCACACACAAAACAAATGTACTTATGTACATATATGTATGTACATATGTAAGTAAATGCATAGATATGTATGTATTTATGTATGTATGTACACACACATATACATATATGTATGTATATATATATATATATATATATATATATATATATATATATATATATATATATATATATATATATATATGTATATATATAGGTATAAAAATAAAAAGTAAATTTTTGGGGTAATTAATTGTAAGGAAAAAAGATTTGTATAGGGTAATTTAGAGGGCAAAGGTGGCTGGAGGGGTTAGTCAGGGAACGATCAGAGAACATCTTACCTTCGTCGTAAAAGCTTTAAAATTAAATTTTTAACGAATGTAGGCTTAAGGAATACGATCTTTTAAATATTTACACTATTTTTCCATGTAATATGATGCTTCAATGACCACTGCAGGGAGCGGGGTCCAATAATGAATTTTTCTGATTTTGTGATTCCAAGTTCAATGCTTTGGACGTTCTTTGACATGAAAATATTAATTTGCTTAACAAAATTACAAAAAAAATATACATATAAAAATTATGTTGTTTTTTAGAGTTTGGTTTAGGTCTTCTTAGGGCAACTTTTTTCCCTCTGGCCCGATTCAGCCCATCTATATCAAATTCGTGAATCGTAATATTCACAGACGATCATAGATGGCATGATCGTCTTAGATTTTTGCTCCCTTAAAGCATTCAAGAATGTACCAGCGTAATTAATCCTAGAAGGTAATATTTTAAAATCAATGAAATTAGTATTGATGCATTGAACACATTCACGACAGCAGGCTACCGACTAGACGACAACAGAAATATAATACATGTGTTTAGCACGGACAACAACCTGCCGTGTAGCCGTGAACAAAAATCATTCCCATAAAAACACATGTGTTCTATTTCCGTAGTTGTGTAGTCTGTAGCCTCCTGTCGAGAATGTGTTTAATATATGAAACACATTTCAAAATGGTTTAGTAATGAGAGAAAAAATAGCAGCACAATATCTTAGTAATGAAAAAGCATGTTTAAATCAAAATTCTGCATTTATAACGTTATTTAAGCAAATGACGCCTGATTTTGAAATAAAGTTCAGGGGAGTTATTTTAAAGGTAATTCGTTTTGAAATTGTATGTTATTAACCTTGAAACTCGAAAGCCTTTTTAGGAGAGTAGACTAAGGGCTACATTATAATATATCATACTATATAACATAATCCCCCTTATTCAGTAACTATTTGTCAATATCACGTCAAGACAATACAAAAAATTGAAAACTTCTGTTTTCCTTTTCTTCAGCAATTGACAATTTCTAACAGCCTGTTGCTAAATTCAAGGCTTCAAAGAGTGCTCACAGGCCATCAGGAATATTTAATTGTTCTCCACAAGGAGTGGGTGTCATATTTTTTACATTCGCCCCTATCATGAATGGCGACATCGACGTCACATCAACTCGACAGTGAAAAATTATCACTTGTTTGCAAATTGTCGATAACAATTAATTACCCTTGACAATGTCTTAGCATTCTCTAGGGCATATAATATCGATAGAAGATGTCAATAGTAGTCAGTTGCCGTCGAAAAAGAGTGGACAAGCGACAATTTTTTGCTTTCGTCTTAATACGGCGTCGATGTCGTCATTCATAATAGGGGCTATTGTCTTGAAGTGACGTTGACAAATAGTTACAGAATACAGGGGAATAGTTCACAGGGAAAAAATCAGTCGTTGCATGGGTGCCTACTTCCCCATTCCCTCCCCAAAAAAAATCCAAAATTATAATCTACGGCTGCTACATGTCACATATGCACACGCATGTACTTACAAATATGCATTCCTAGGTATATACATAATTATACAAATATATATACATATTGTATGTACTTATTGATGTACTTTTATATATAAATATATATATATATATATATACATATATATATATATATACATATATATATATATATATATATATATATATATATATATATATATGTGTGTGTATGTGTGTGTATGTGTGCGCGTGTACATATATATATATATATATATATATATATATATATATATAATTATGTATGTACAGCTAAGCATATTTCTCTTTTTCACTATAAAAAATTCCCCCTCCATTTGTCCCAACTGCTTTTTTGCAATGATCAGCTAAAAAAATTATTTACAACACATTTTGATCGTACACTATGAACAAGCAAACTCCCTCAAAACTTCTATTAATTAAGAGCGCAAAGAGCTGTCTGTTTCGCAAAATAACAGCAATAGAAAAGAGGATCTGAGCGCAGTCAAAACAAATTGAAGGAGAATAATTTTTAAGCTTTGAAAATATCCCCCGTTCAAACAACAAGAAAAATAAAGCCATCAAGAGGCTGGATGAGAATCAATAAAAATTCACTTTATAAGAAAATTGTGTAAATTATTGTTGTTTTTATTGCCTTCTTCCAACTGGGGGGAATTTTTATAAAAAAATTTGAAATGATGAATAAACAAAATTGTGAAAAATAAGAAATATGAGGGTGTTGGGTTGTCATGCAAAACTAAATAAACAAACAGTAGGTATTTTCGAAGTCAAAGTTATTGCATTAAGTCATGCTAACTTTATATCAGTTGTTAAGTCAACATTTGCAATAAAATTAAAAAAAAAATCTTTAACAAAATCTAGTGTTCCCTAAATAAGTATGTGAAAAACACCGATTTTGTTTGACTCGTATGTGCACTCTAATTTTACAGAGGGTGGTTCTGAATTTCAGTAGTTAAAATAAATTGTATATTTTAGTTTATAAATCAACATAAATGCATTATTTGTACTCTCCGGGCAAAATGTTACGGTTTATAGACAACCCGCAGATTTAAGCAAAATTCTTGCTGATTTTAGCTTAATGATTTGCATGATCATTTTGCAGTGGGAGATTTAATTTTTACACTTATCTGACGGTAAAAAAGACAAGTTGACTCACTGCATTTTGTTGATGTTGTTTTGTTCTTTTATTTTTTGTAGCGAAATATATGTTTAAATCTCTAACTATTCAATAATGTTTTTTGCAAAGACTCCCTTCTTAGGGCAGTTACAACCAACCACATTAACAATTTCTCAAAGCTTCACCAGCAAAATTATGTGTTTTAGAGGCACTTGATTGAAAATTTAAAAATACATACTCATTATTAAAAAGTACTTTTTATTACGAAAAGTAACTTTTTGCTATAAAAAGCACTATTAAAAATAATTTTTTATTAAAAAATTTTTAAAATATAGCAAGTAGTATTTTTTATTAAAAAAATACTCTTAATTTAAACGCTACTTTTTTTAAATTAAATATTTAAATTTTTAGTAAAAAAAAGTACTTTTTTTATTAAAAGGTTTCTGATTATTGTATTAAAAAACACCCTTTTTTAGTAGCAAGTAATTTTTTTAAACTAAAAAATTAATTTTCTTTATTTAAAAAATATATTTTTATAACAGTACTGCTCATTTTTGATTAAAAAACATTTTTATGAAAAAATATTTTTCTATTAAAAAAGTATATTTTTATTAAAAAGTATGTACCTTTTTAGTTAAAAATCATCTTTTTTTAAAATGTACCTTATTTACTAAAAATTTTGATTTTTATAAAAAACTATTTTTGAAGAAAAATTTACCTTTTTATTAAGAAAGTACCATTTTATCAAAAAAGTACCTTTTGATTAAAAAAGTACCCTTTTATCAAAAAAGTACCCTTTTATTAAAAACGTACATTTTTATTAAAAAATTACCTTTTTGTTAAAACAAGTACCTTTTTACAAAAAAAAAAATATTTTTTAAAGAACCTTTTTATTGAAAAAGTAATTTTTTTATAAAAAAGAATATTTTTTAACAAAAGTTATTTATTTTTCATACTTTTTTAAAGTAACTTTTCATGAAAATAAGTTTTTATTTTTAAGTTAATAGGTGTCGTTCCTACAGAATGTTAGTATTTTTTTATTAAAAAGTACGTTCTGTTAAAAAGGTACTTTTTATTAAAAGAGTACTTTTTGTTACGAACGTACTGGTTTTGATAAAAATAGCAATTTGCATTAATTGTCAATTTGTTAATTTGTGTCAATTAGTTACTTTTTAGCAAAAATTTATTTTTTACTACAATTGAATTAAAAAATAATATTTTTTATTATAAAATCTACTTTTCTTCGAAAAAGAGATTCTTATTTAAAGATATACACTTTTTCATTGAGAGGTATATATTTTAATAAAAGTAAGTTTTATTAAGAAGTATTTTTTATTGGAAAGGTACTTTTTTAATGTGTAATTTGAGCCTTTTTGAGATACACGGTATCAGTGCAACAAGACTCTGTTTCTCAAAAATGATGCGCTTAAACATTTAGTGCACATTCCTGATAGAATAGATTGTCTTGATTAATATTAAACAAGTATCTTTAAAATATTGGAAATGATTTTGTATTTTAAATACACAACTTCAAAGTATTTTGCATTTAAAATGCATGCGAAAACAGGTTTTGTAGTTTTCATGTAAATTACAGCAAAGCATGTATTCTGCCCAGCTCTGGAAATATAAGTACATACGTACTGTTTTTATATTCTATTAAATAATTGAGAAGATCGCAAATTATTTCCTTAAACTTCCCATATACGGCGCATATCCTGCTAAACCCACTTTACTTAAAATGATGTCAAAATATCAGACATTTCCTGTTTTCGGCTGTTCAAAGAATTGCAAATTTATTATTAAATCCCAAATAGTGGAAGGGTGGCTCCAACTGCAGGTAGAGTCTTAAAAACACAAGGGTTGTTTTAACTAGTCCCCCTACACACTGATATGATAATATTCAGCAGAGCTATGAGAAAATCTGAAGAAAACAATATAATGAAATCTGTATTTAACAATTTCCTGTTACAAGGGAAAGATTTCTACAAAATAAGTCAAATAAATAGTGGTTGGTTGAAAAGAAACTTTCAAAATTTTAAATTAAAAGTGCAGGTAGTATTTTACCTGTATGTATTTATGGTGTACGTATTTATGTATGCACAGACACACACTTTTGTATGTATGTATGCATATACATATGTACATACATGGAATTTGTGGCAAAGAGGAGTTAAACACATATACACCCCGCAGCTGGTGATTGATAAATTTTTACCTGCTTTTGGCTACAAATTTTTGAGCACACCAACACACACATACATATATGACATAGTATTTGTTATATTATAGATCACTTCAGCTTTGTTGTGATGAAAACCTTGATAAAGATGATGAAACTGAAGAGTGTGGTGTAGTAAGCAGAAAAGCGGTCCTCTGCGTGTATTTATGACTCTCATATTAACACACTATGCATGTTCTCATATCCATACACACCCAGTGAACAGTTCTTGACGATATTTCTGATGCCAAAAATTATGGTTCGTTAGCTGATCATCAACCGAAACTTTCTTAAATTTTTAGCAGAAGAGTCGGCACTCATTTGGTTTGCCTTCTCTGGAATATAATTTCCTTCTGATCATTTTTCCAATCATTTTGCGAACAGTTTGCACAGATATTTTTATAAAAACATACATACGTATTACTAACGTGCAAATATTCGTATTCGAATTCCCGAATATTTCTATTCGCTATGTACGAGAATATTTTTCCAATATATAAAAATTCATTCTAACTCTGGAACCATCTGCTTGATCTTTCTGATTTTCAATATTAATTGATTTGTTTCTAAATATAAACTCCCTGATTCATAAAAATATGTATGTTTATTAATTTCTTATTTGACCGACCTCTATGGAAAATTTGGCAAATGAGGCTTTAATAAACTTAAAATATTTTGTATGAATTGGTCGGAAAATCGAAAATAAAATTTAATATTTCATTAAACAAGTACTGACAGACGAACATCGCTTATTCGACTGCCCTATTCAAAATACAAATAGGGTCGTAGTATATCAATTATTGTGGAAACTTCTTTTTATTTGTTTGTGTGCGAAAAACACCTAGTGTCTCAGCGGAATCGTACCCATGAACATCGGGCTGCTAGCTGCCACCTTTTCTATAAATCTTCATTTTTAACAAAAAGTTAATTTTTAATAAAAAGTAAAATGCCCATGAAATTTTTTATTTGATTTATTTTCGTAATTCTATTGCAAATAACTTTTCAAAACTATGACTAAAGTTTACTGATGATTTGGTAAAGCACCAATGCGGTTCTGTTTTCCATAAAAACTACTCTTTTAATAAAAAGTAAAATTTTAATAAAAATCGACTTTTCAATACAAATTTTATATTTCACTAAACAAGTATTTTTTTTTATAAAAAAAGTTATTTTTTAATAAAAAAAGTACTTTTTCAATAAAAAAAGTATCTTTTGAATAAAAAAAGTACCTCTTCAATGAAAAAAGTACCTTTTTAATGAACAGGAAGCTTTTAATAAAAAAGTACCTATTTAATGAAAAGGTACCTTTTATAGTAAAAAAGTACGCTTTTAATAAAATAGTAGATTTTTTTAAAAAAGTAGCTTTTTTGGAAAAAAATTTAAATTTTTAATAAAAAAGTACATTTTTAATAAAAGATTACAGTTTTAATAAAAGAAGTACCTTTTTAGTAAAAAGGTACATTTTTAATAAAAACGTACATTAGAAAAAAAAGTACCTTATTAATAAAAAGTATTTTTTTTTAATAAAAAACGAACATTTTTAATAAAAACTCCTTTTAATTTCACAATTTTGATGAGGTTATAAAAATGCAGTTATATATAATATAAGCAAAATTTTTATTACACAAACAAAATTACAGTGTAAGAGATCATTAATATATAAAATTTATATTAATAAGATTTAAAAATATGGTAAAATTAACAAATGAGAAATTATTTTACAAAATAACAGCAATAGATTGATATAAAGAACTGAGTTATTTATTCCAAAAAAATTTAAGATCACTGCAAAATATCGGTGGAAAATATCGTCGATGTCGATATGAATATCGACAAAACTGAAACGGTTACTTCCCTAATTATATCTCTCCTTGTAATATGAGATAGTTTTACAATAATTTGCTTCTACTGAAAGCTTTTAAATTTTTATTTGGATCTGTTTAGAGGAGGAGGTGTAATATGTAAATATTGCATGCAATAAATACATTCTAACCCCATAACCGATAACAATATTCGGCTCGAACTCCCTGATTCGCTAGTTTGATCTTATACATATTCGTTTGTCAGTTTACGCAAACTTCTTCCCCGACTTTGGCGAAAAATGATCGCTTGGCATATATGTACATACCTACATACATAAATGCGTACAACACCTACAATCGTTTATAGTATGCGCAGGTTCGTATATGCACATGCATACACACATTACGTATGTATGTATGTGTGCATTTGAGTGCGTGTGTAAAAGAAATCAATTGTTGCTGCTGTTGTTAGTATTTTGCTTTTTGGCTCTCTGCTTATTTATGAGTAGGTGCATGTACATCCTCGTACATACATACACATGTACGAGTACATACAGTACCTGTGTTAGGTTTTTTTCTTTAACTATCCACCCCAAATTTAACAGGATTTAAACTTCATTATCATGCTTGATTTATAAAAACGGCAAAAAGAGGGTCGTTATTTGTTGATCAATTGGTTGGCTGCTTGTTGTTGGCCGCGTTGTTGTTGCGTTGTGCGCAAGACAGACAACGTCTATTTGAAGGCTGTTATTTTTTTATCTGCTGCTAGTGAGTAATCGTCGTAAAAAACCTTCTTTAAATATTCATTTCTTTTCTTGTCCATAGAAAAAACAAAATTAAGAAGAGTGGGTTCGCATTTACTTCTGCGCAATAATGAAAAACACGTTTTTTGTTTTCATTCCTTTCTGTAGGTACTTTTTTCTACATGGTTTATGGGGTTTTAAGGTTGGGTTGCTTTGCCCGTAAACCATTCGGCCTGCATGATCTTAAACAACACACACACACACATACATACATACTTACTATGTATGTATGTAAATATATATGTACAAATGTATTTTCCTTTTCTGCTTTTATTTCTGATTTTCTGAGAGTATGTACCTACATAAATACATATCTACATATGTATGTGTGTGTGTGAAAGTGTTTTAAAATGATCCCTTTTTATGGATATTTTTCAACAGAATAGAAGGTGGTGTGGTGGCGGCGATGGTGGTGCTAAGCTGATTACAACAACAATTTTATGATGTTTCAGACTACAAGGAGAACACATACAAATGTACCATGTCCGTACATATGTATTTATGTATGTATGTATGTATATGGATTTGGTGTATCTTTGTTAGCTTATAGATACATATATGTATGTAAGTATATATGTAGATACATATGTACTCCTGTTTGTAGGTAGGTGGTTTTCTTGGAAACTATACTTATGATAACTCTTAAACAACATCCAACCCAAGCAAAACCATCTACATACTACATATATAATAACATTTAGCCAGACGACATACATATGTACATCCGTACAAAGCTGGTGTTGTACTCTTTTTAGTTTTAAAAACGATCTTTTTGATATTTTCCACTACATCATCAATTTTGTCATATTTTCTGTCTGCCTAGTCTTGTTTTATTCGTATGTTATTTCTGTTTCGTTATTTTGTCTTTGTAACATTTTTCTGTTATGAGGAGGAGGTTAAAGATGATGACGAATCCATAAAACCCATGAATGTCAGTTTAATGTTGTTTATACATACATACATATGCATGTGTATATAGTCAGTACATACATATATTATAAATGTGGAAATCCAGCCATTAACTAGAAGAGGGAGTATGTTTGATATCTGCTTGTTGTTATTGCTAATTTTAAGACATGCAGTGCAATTTCAAACCATATGAGACGAGATCTTGTCAGCAATATACATACATACATGCATACTTACATAAACATACAAACGTACATACTAGGAAATAAAAACATAATATGCATATGAATGATTACAAATAAAATTATTAATTTCCCAACTTTGAATGCAAAAAAAAAAATTTATTTCCACATAAACCATCTGCAAGTGTGATTAAATTAATAATTCTTAGAAGAATTCAATTACATTCACACGTATATACTATACATATGTATGTATGTATGTACCTTTTGTACTTGTGTATATGGCAGGTATATTATATGCACATTCAGGCTTGCATGTCCTTCATTCTTTTAAATAAAAATTTATTCTTAAAAAAATTAAAACATTCTGGATACAAACTATCCTAATAAAAAGTAATGTCTGCGGAAAACAATCCTGGTCCCTGGCGGAATCGTACTCACAGTTGCCACAGTTGGTAACATTCTACCAAAATTGGTAATTTTCTTTAGGGTTGGTAACTTGGTAACTTTGTTTTTAAGGCTTGACAAACTATCAAATTATTGCTTTTCTTTTATCATTTTTCCGTATTACTCAACACTGAGAAAAAAATCATTTAAAAAAACAACTGTGTGAATGTGCGCCAAATTGTTCAACGGCGTAATATGCAAATGTCATTATGTTTGGTCAGCAAAAGATTATTTTAAATGACTGCAATATTAAATAATTTATTTAAATTAAATACGGAATTCGTAGGTATAATGAATTGAAATATTTATTTATGTTCTAAAATGAATTAAAACGTTTTATGTTATTTTCTTTATTAATAAAAGTTGTTGTTTTTATTATAATAAAAATAAAGATTTTTGTTTTTATAAAAAAATTTTGGTAACTTTTTGGTAACATTTTCGGAAAATTTTGGTAAAAAATTTTTTTACTCAGTGGCAACCGTGATCGTACTCACGAACTTCGGACTTGAGGGGAGTTTTGCTACCTGCTAGTCACCTTTCAAATAAAAAGATATTATAAAAAAGTAAAACTTGATTTTTAACAAGTAACTTTATATAAAGTTTATTTTTAATAAAAAGTGTATTTTTGATAAAAAGTTTATTTTTAATAAAAAGTGTTTTTAATGAAAAGTGTATTTTTAATAAGAGTTAATTTTCAATAAAAAAAGTATCATAAAAAAGTAAATTAATAAAAAATAACGCTTTTAATAAAAAGTACCTTTTTAATAAAAAGGTACCATTAAAAATACCTTTTTAATAAAAAAAGTACATTTTTAATAAAGAAGTAAATTTTTATTATAAAAAGTAACTTTTAAATAAAAAAGTGCCTTTTTAATAAAAAAAATCCCTTTCAATAAAAAGTACCCTTTTTAATAGTTTAATAACAAAATACCTTTTTAATAAAACAAAATGCGTTTTCAATAAAAAAGTACCTTTCTAATAAAAAAAGTTCAATTTCAATGAAAAAGTTCCTTTTCAATAAAGTAGTACTCTTTGAATAAACAAAGTACTTTTTGAATAAACAAAATACTTTTTGAATAGACAAAGTACTTTTTATATAAAAAACTATTTTTTTTAGTAAAAAAGCACCTTTTTAGTAGGCAAATATATTTTTGATAGAAAAGTACCTTTTTAATACAAAGAATTGCCTTTTTGATACAAAAAAATACCTCTCCAATAAAAAATTACTTGTTTAATAAAAAAGTAATTTTTAAATAAAAAAGTATCTTTTTAATGAAAACGTACCTTTTTTGGAAAAAGTAGCGTTTAATAAAAATATACTCCTTCAACAAAAAAGTATAATTTAAAAGATAAATTTTTAATAAAAAGTTCCCTTTTAATAAAACTTGTCTTTTCAATAAAAAAAAGGACCTCTTTAATAAAAATAAATAAAAAAGAACATGTTTAATAAAAAAGTACCTTTTTGGAAAAAAAATATAGCAAACATGATTTGTTTGTTGCGGGTTTTGTAAACCTATTGGATCTTATTTCAAATCATCAATAAACGCCAGTCAACTTTATTCCAAAAATTAAAAGCTTATTTGCAAACAAGAATAACTTTCTTAGTAAAAAGTTCCTTTAAATAAAAAGCACCATTTTGTGTTAAAATTTTAGGCCATATTTCTTTAATGAGTTTTGCAAAATTTCCAATAATTAATACTAGGATCTCTTGATATTTGTATTTAAATTAAATCTTTAAGTGTGCGAAAATTTTGTATATCTATTATGCGATCCTCTCTTCAAAAGAAGCTATGGAAATTTATGAAAAATGTCACATAACTTGTCATATTTCCTTACAGAAGAAGTTTTCATGAGAACATCCAGTTATAAAATATTATACGAGTAGTTTTGGAAGTGTGTTTGCAAGTACAAACGAAATGAAAAAAGCTTTTTGTGGCTTTTCGAGCTAAACTACTTCGTTACAATTTTTATCCCAAGACTTTAGAAAAACTATATACAGTCGACTCATGATAATTTGAAACTCGTTAATTTGAATCTCGCGGTAATTTGAACTGTTTTCCAAGTCCCTTGAAAAAAACTCAATAAATTGAAAAATATCTATGTAATTTGGTCCCCTCAATAATTTGAAATTATTTCAATGGCATTTTGATCGCCGACTTGAATTATTTTAATTGCTGTGCAAAATATAAAATAAATAAAACAACCATTTATTTTAGTTTTTTGCGATGTGCTACAAAAATGACATCTTGCTCGCCAACGTTCTATAATTTGAAGTTCGGTTATTCTACACTCTTTAATTTGAACTCCTAATGTGATTTTGTTTCTGTTTTTGAAAGAAATTTAAATCGTTTGCATTAGTTTCTGTGCCACGATTTTAGTATACACCACTACATCGACAGTTGCTAACATAAAAAATTAAATTTCTTTGCTTTGCTTTCGCGGAATTTAGTGCGTGCAAATGGTTTTGCTTTTTTTATGAAAACTCTTGTTAATTTGAATTTTTTCTGTCTCTCTTTCGATATTTTGAAGTCTCGTTAAAATGAAAACTCGATTATTTGAACTTTTTCTCTGGTCCCTTCAGTTTCAAATTATCAAGAGTCGACTGTATTGTGATTATCTGCACAAAATTAGCTTTTAAATTATATGTGTTTCATCATTATTGGTGCATGATAAGATTGTTAAAAGCGTACCACAAATGTGTGGAGTATTTTTTATATGTGATTATAAATATGTAGTGTGTATTAAAATTTGCAGAAGAATTTTTTCGGGAGTACTAAAAAAATACTTTTAATTTTTGTATAAAAGACAAAGTATTTTAAGGAATTTTTTTTATGTTGATACGCTTTGAAAGGTACTGTTCTAAAATCAAATAATATAGTTACTGTGATTTGAACTTGTTTCAAATTTGTAATGTAAAAATATAATTTAATTTTTTCCACGTTTTTCTTTAGCTGGGTGGGTGTTTTTCGATTTGGAGGTTGGTTGGTTTTTTTTGTTATTTTGTTTTTTTTTTTAATTAATATGTTGCTGTGTTCGCTGGTATCCAACACAAAAAAACTTCACATATAAAAAAAAATAATAATGACGGTGGCGGTGGTGCTGGTGAAGCTGTCACTGAGATTTCTTTAAAAAAAATCTACATTAATAGCGACACACATTAGTAATGATCATAAACCCGTACAGTTTATTTGCCATGACTATGAAAATAAGTTTCGCTGGCACACTGTTAAAGTCGGCAACAATATATGAAACATGCATGAGAGTGAAAAAGAAATACTAAGCGTGTATTAGCAATCCAGCCTAAGATAAGATTAATATTAAGAAAAAATGCGTGGGTTGTGGGTGTACACTGTTACAGTGTAAAAAGTAAAGAAAAACGTATCACTAAAACTAGTGACCGCAAGTTTTAATTGAAATGGAGACCCACCATAACAAGACTTTGAACTCAAAAAGGTGGGGTGGCAAACTTATAGAAAATATTTGATTGAAGAAACTTTATAGTCACAAATGGACGATTGCAAATAAAGGAGTAAATTTATTTTTCTAAGGATATAAATTAATATAAGTTGTTTGCGTATAGTTTGTTTTTGTAAGAATATTGAAAGCTGTTTTAATCTTAGCAGAACACCTTGTGCAGATACTGCAAGGAAAGGTTCAAGGATATTTTGTACTTCTGCCTGCTGTATGAAGCTGCCATTAAAAACGACTATTAATTTTATTTCTTAAGCCTGCATTTTGAAATTAAAAATAAAGAAATAAATACAAATTGTGTGTGTTTTACATTCAGTGTATCTTTAATGTTGTGCTCATATAAGGGCGGCAGGTGGTATGAGTCGTTTATTTTTTGGTGACTAGGTAAATGAAGTTGATACAAAAAAAAAAACACACCATCATCTTTAAGTTTTTTTTTTTTCTTAAGAAAAAATGTGTATGAATACAAATATTTTGGGTTGGTTGAAATCTTAATGGTTTTTTAAGGTATTTTGCCGATGTCTGTTGAAAAAAGTTGTTTATGAGATTTACTAATACACACTCGCATATACATACATACGAGTATATGGGTGGGTAGGAAGGGGCCCCAATTTGGTGTGACGGTTATTTTGAATGTTTTTTTGTGTTTTAACGTTTAAATGGTGTTATTTTAAACATTTTTAAATAAAATTGTTAATGACTTATTTTTTTTCTCTTCTTTATTTTGAGCTTCAACTTAAAACAATTTGCAGAAAGAGTAACAAAATAAAAAAAAAACGTTAATTTAAAATTTATGTGAGAAAAATGTGGGCGTTGAAGCTAACATTCAAGGCTACAAGTATCAATGCATGTGATCGAAACATGTAAATATTAATTAACTCAAAAAAAAAAATAAAAATAGTGAAATATACGCATTCAAATCCTTATAAAACCCCTCCACTAACGTGTGTAGCAGGTGCTTGCATCCCTTATGCACAGTGTCAGCCTATTGGAAATTTTATTTCCTCCAGAAAAAAAGCATCTTGTGGTAATTTTCTAAAAGAAAAAAAAAAATAACAAAATAAAGAAGCCCAACCAGGCTAAAACAGGTTGCTTTTTATAACTGCCAGCAGTTTCTTAAGGCTCTAAGGAGCACATACTCGTACCTACACCCTTTCCAAAACAACGACCATCATATTAAATTCACTTATATTTTTGAATATTTGTGTGACTGTCCAAATGTGTACGTGTGTGTGTGTGTGTAAATACTCGTATAATTGTAAAAAAATACCCACAACAGTTGTTTTCGTGTTAAAACGAATCAAACAGGAAAAAAATCTTATTATCCTGTTTCTTTCTTTACTCATCCTTATGTTGCAAGCAAAACTAAAACTAAAACGAAAAGAAAATATACAGAGTTTAAATTTAAACTGTGGACATCTTCAAGGAACACTACACACGCAGGCATGCAACATGTGCTAAAAATTCCCAGACATTTGTAGACTTTTTTTCCTCCAATTTCAGTTTCGAGGGGTTGTTTTTCTTATGTCCTATTTGCTTTTGGTTCAAGGCATAGCAAGGAGGAAGAAGCAAACACACAAAAAAAGCATATTAAAGCAACACAACCAGTTGCATTTCTTATATTTAAATGCAGTTTATTTATTCCCTTTCTTTAAGAGGTTTTATTTATAGGGGTATGAGTAACAAGTAACGACTTCCCAGTGACAGGTTGTTCTAGGAGTTTGGCATTTTAAGGGTGTTTAACAGGTTGTCTTGGTATTCTTTAAGAAGTTTTTTTTCTTTATAATTATTAGTTTTCTTGAAGAGGGCAAGTGACCAAAGGAGAGGGCTTGCCGTTATAATTTAAACTTCCTTTTGAGACAACGTTTTTGCCTAAATTTCCCACGATAAAAGGGGGAAGAAAATTATGATTTCCACATTTTTTTTCCAGCTAATTTGTGGCTAAAGTTAATTAATAATTTAATTACTTTATTCCCACAAAAACTGTTGAAGCTTAAAATTTTTAGATGGACGAAAGTGTATGGGAATTTTCAAGTTTTAATTTGGATTTTCTCTGTTCAAAAAAAGTGGAAATTATTTATCTCTAATAGGTTTGGCTTATCCGCTTTCAAATTTGACAGTTTATAATAACTTAAAGACAAAAGGCTAAATGTTTCTTTAATCTATTACAAAATGTCGAATTTGATGGCGAATAAAGTCAAACAAGATAAGAGATCATATTTGCTCGCATTTTTAATGTGTTTTAGAGCAGAATCGAATGTTTTCACTTTAATTATTTGTATACCTTTCACCAAAAATAGTGAAATACTATAGAAAATTAGCAATATCTGACATACGGCTCGAGAGCTGAAAAATTTAAGCTTATTTTTGGTAAAAATAATTTTTTTTTTGTTGTATCAAATGTACATTTTAGGAAGAATTGACCCTAAAAATTCAAACAAAATCGAAAAGACGATTACAGGGTTGGACAATACAAATATTTTTTTTTTTGGTAGATAAAAACAACTCATTAAAACAATTTTTTTCTTTATAAATTAAACTTATTTAATGTTTTTGAAAGAAAGTCATTGGTACTCGACATCAGAAAATCGAAAAAAGACAGCTGCAGAGCTGGAAAACTAAAACTCTTTTCGGAATATTAAAGTAGGTAAATAGAACTACAGTGGAGGCTCGAAAAAGTTAAGTAGTTTGTTTTTGGAGTGATAAACTTTTCCGAAATCTTAACTTTTCCGTAGTATGAAAACTGCATATGGTTATATGTACTATATATTTACTCATTGTTTATTTATTTTAAAATTAGGATTATACATACATATTTATATGTACATATATATCATTTTTTTTAATATGAAAAACAGTTAGATTATTTGTTAGATTATTTGTTATTTGTTGCGGTAAAGTAATCAGTAGCTTTATTTTGATGGAGCTTTTTATTTGAATGTCATTTTACGATATCGGATCGTAGTTCGAGAAGCTGTGAAATGTGTTTGTCGGAGGACTTGGCATTGTACTCATTCCATTTGATCAGAGTATTAACTGCGCATATTGGATCATTATATGATACGAACTCTGGAGCTTCGGTCACATTGTTATCCTCTTGATCCGTGCCTGTGTTCGTTTCATTCTCATCAAGGCTATCGGCATTCCACGTAATAGTCTCATCACATGAGAGAATACAATCAGGAGCAAGTGTTGTCAATAACAGTTAAAGATTGTATATAAAATTTGCTAAAATTATAACGGTAACTGCTATACGCACTTATTTTATTTTTGTTGCGCATGTATGTCTCCCTGTATATATAAATATGAATTGATGATTGAAATATAAGAAGTGAAATGATTTTAGAAACAGAAAAACAAAACAAAAAAAAAATTGTCTCTAAAAAGTTGAGAAGTACTTAACTTTTTAGCGTCACGTGTGGTAAATAAAAGCTGCTTAACTTTTCCATATACTTAACTTTTCTATGACTTAACTATTTCGAGCCTCCACTGTAACTACTTTTTTTTATTTTATATTTTAAAAATAAACAAATCAGTATTGAAAATCAGAAAGATCATAAAGATTGTTCCAGGCTTGGAACGAATGTATGTGAGCCATTTAAAAGTCTAAATTTAAAAAAAAAACTGTCTATCTTCTCATCTTTCCTCATCTGTCCCCTTAATACCATCCCCTCGTTTATATGCAATGCATTGCATATATAGGGGTCATCCCGTGAGTGCTGGTCCTACTCCTAAAAAAAAAAAAAATTTAAAACTGCAATAAAACAAACACGGTTTGAAATTTTTTGCAAAATTTTGCAGTATTAATTTTTTTGTTGTGAACTGCAATTGTGCCGAGTTAGTAGAGATGGAATATTATTTCATTCATATAGTTGACGTGGCTGTCCTAACAGTACCCCATTCGATCGAACCAATTTTCGGGCACCTTTTGGAGTGTACGAGGTCATATTTCGGCAATGGCATTACGAATGTTGGCCTTCAAATGCTCAATTGTTTCTGGTTTCTCGGCATAACACTTGTCTTTAACGGCGTCTCGCAGAAAACAGTCCAACGGGATGTCGACTAATTAAACGGCCGTCAAATGTTTGACTCAGTTAATTTATAGTGGCATGGGATTTGTGGCAAGTTGCACCATCCTGTTAAAACCAAACATCGTTCACATCAATACCATGAAATCAAAAAACTCGGCCGTCATGGCGTGATAAGTGTCTCCATCGACCGTAATGGTTACGCCGTCCTCATTTTCAAAGAAAAATGTTCCAATGATGGCTCCGCTCCACAAGCCGCACCAAACAGTCACTCATAGTAGATGCATTGGCTACTTTAAGACCACGTGTAGGTTTTCTGGGCCTCAAATACGACGAAGAGATATTTTTTTTTTGCCAAAATCGAAAAATCGATTTCCGACCGATTGCCTTTGTTTTTAGTAGTAGGACCAGCACTCAGGGGATGACCCCTATTTCAGCCTTTTACTTCTCCGGCTAATTTTTGCTACAGGGCCGACGAAGGTGGGCGCTGTTACTCTGCTTTTAGTACATGATAGTGTCAGTCGCCGCCAATTATGTTCAGTGACCAGTGCTATGCCTTCATCATTGAAACAGGCAGGCAACAACTAACACAACCACGCACTAATGCTGATCAGAAGAATTCAAAACAATATTTCATGACTCAGCGCGGGCTCGAACTCACTACCCTCCGCTTCATAGTCTCGTGTTCTACTACTTCAGCCAACAGCATTTAGAAATAAATACCAAAATTTCGTTCAGTGGAGATAATATACCGAATTTTGTGACAAAATATAATAGCGAAAGTATTGCCAGATTCGAAATAACTGGTGGTTTAAATTTAAGCCGATAGCTGGCCCCCCGGTATATACTTCAGACGTACGTCAGTGAAAGTTATATAAAATTCGGCACAGCCGGTTATAGCACTTTTACTTGTTAAAACATATTTTATTTAAAATTCTTCGTAAAACTTCCCAACCATTGGTAAAAATATCTGTAAAACAACAACATCGTTATCGATGATTTGAAGATATTTCACTTGTAGTGCTGGCAAATGAATCAACAAATTCTCTATATGGTAATATCGGGTAATACCAGTCCAAAAATCTTCAAAACTTGATAGAGTACAGCAGTTGCTGGCTGCAATTTTAACTGAGTATCTCGTTCATAAAAGCTTTTGCTTAACACATATTTATGAACAATATAAAACAGTAAATCTGTAGAATCAATCCTATAAAAATTTTATAGATGCAAAACCGCAAAAGACAGACGGTGTAAAACTAACTTAAAAACAAAACATTCAATACAAATAGCATAACACAAGCCATACAGATCCACGAAAATCAAATAAAACATTTTTACATAAATTTAAAATACAGAAGAAAAAAATTTAGCAAAACTTAAATGGTGGTGCGTGAGTTCAGTCGTCCAGTTCGTATGACAAAAAGAAAAAACGAATATTTATTTATGAAGAAAAAAAAAGTAAAAACACTCTAAAAAAATATTACTTTCAATGGGTTGGGTGGCTTTTTACAAGACTTGAAGGCGATATTAAAGAAATACTTACGATACAAGCACGTTTCAAAGACAAAATTAAGAAAAAAATATATATCTAAATAACACACGCACCCGCAAGCTACAATCAGTGTAGCGGACAACTTATTTTTACTATTTGCACTCTCAGACGATCATTAATAACTTTATTTTACTCGGTGTATTTGTTTATTTATTTTTCTTTTGCTGGTAAATAAAACAACAAAAATGACGTATTGTGTAAAATAGAAAAAAAATTGTCCATTATGTCGCCAGACGCCAAAAAAATAAAAAACAAAGAAAGGAAATTGATTATCCAGACCCTTTAAACTCATATTCGTAGACGGTGCGCTTAATAAAACTTCTTATCTCAGAACGTTTTTTTTTGTAATAGAAAAGAGCAGGTAGCACAACGACTTGTACATATACTTCTATTTTTAAATTCCAGATTATTTTAATACCTTCCCACCAATTTTATTTTTTATCTCGGACCAGCACTCAGCGGATGAACCCCTACACATGCAGTGCATTGCGCCGGAACTAGAAAGGAGGGTATAGTATTGAGGGGACAGATGAGGAAGATAGAGAATATTTTGTAGCTATTTAAACCTCTTACTTCGCCGGCTAATTTTTTGTTACAGGGCAGACGAAGGAGGGTGCTGTTACTCTGCTCTTCAACAACAGCTAACACAACCATGCACTAATGCCGATCAGAAGAATTAAACACAATATTCACGACTTAGTGCGGGGTTGAACTCAGGACCCTCCGCTTCATAATCTCGTATTTAATACTTCAGCCAACAGCGCTTAAAGCGCTTGAAAATCTAAAATGTTTGTTAATTGCAAAACATTTTTTTAGAATTTTTTTTATCTCCAGAAGACCGAATATTTTCTTAGAAATCCAACCACTCGTAATTTCAAAGTCATGTTGATAACTCAGTTTTTAATAACTTCACTTCCATTAAGTAATAAAAATAAATGGCAGAGTATCTGTGGAACAATTGGGCATCAACTTTACATTAATAAGAAGTTTAATGTAAATTTAGGTCATGAAAATGGCTGAAAATGACAGCGGAAGGCACGATCGCCTCAACATCATCAAAAATTTCCAGATAAAGCAAAACGATCGAATGAATATCTCGCAATCTGATTTAGATGTAATTTTTTACGTGAAAACAAAACTTCAAGCGATAAAATAAACTATTAATTTGACAGCTTCAACAAGATGATCGTTATCAAGTGTCAAAGTTCGAAAGATCGTCTTGGAAGACTCTTTAGAGAAATACACTGTGGGCAAATTTGAGGTTAGGAAGTAAATTGGCTGTCAAACTATGAAATATCAAGAATTGAGTTGTCATCCTTTGACACTTATTTAGTAAAAAATTGGGAAATTTTAACCATAGAACGCTACAATCATGAATCAAAAATTTTAATTGTGGAAATTTACTATCATAATAGTGAAAATTTTACCTTATCAATTCGTAAAATTTGACCAGTTTTTTCACGTAATCAGGCTCCTTCTGATACCGCTGTGCGTAATTTAATCACTAAATTCGAGGCTCACGGTACTGTTGCTGACAATAGACCAAAACAATAGGCTCGTAGTGGCCGCAGTGATGCAAAGACAGCCTCTGTACAGCAAAGTGTTGAGGATGGTCCTGGAACATCAATACTTCGCAGCAATTTGCTAAATTGCATAAAGACCTTCATCTTCCAAACATTGTTCTCGTCAAACGTTTGTGAATTGACTGTTTGAAAAACTGAACGAAAACAACGTATATTTCAATGAAATCATCTTTAGTGATGGAGCCGATTTTCAATAAAATCCACAAATAGTCCTCGAAAAACCATTACATCCAAAGAGAGTGACCGTTTGGTTCGGCTTGTGGTGGGAAATGACGTCTGCGCTTAGGCTTACCAGATCCAGATTATTAAAAAGCTGGACATGTGAATTAAAAATGCTGTATGTTAAAAAAAAAAAGCTGGACATTTTGAAATAAAATTTTCACGAAAAGTTACTTGTTTATTGTACAAACAATTTTATTAATTATATCGACATACCTCTCATTTGCTGGAACAACGTGATAACTCAAAAATGTGGTTTCTTATTTTAATGTAGAATTAATTATCGCTCCTATATTTATCTTAAGTAAAAAATTTATTTAAAAACCTTGCATATTCAGCTCTTGAGAAAAATATAATTTTTCGTTTTCCCATTGACTTCTTTGCAAATTGAAAACTTTGATTATGACCTATTCCAGCATATGAGCGATATGTATTTAAGAATTAAAACTAAATAACGAAAACAAAAAATCATACCAAAAAGACGCAAACAAAACAAAAAAAGGTACTAGATATTTTTGTACTTCGAAGTAAAAAAGTTATAGCAAATTTATAAAAATTATTTTAAAGCAGCAATAAATATTAAGATCATTTTGTGGAAAATTGTTTTTAGCTGGACAAATTTCTTTTTAGCTTGAAACTGTACAGGCCATTAAAAAGCTGGACAATCCAGCCAAAACAAGCCCGACTGGCAACCCTATCTGCGCTGCCAAGCCAGTATAACCAATTTTTTGATGCCACAATAGCCTGATTTAATATCAGTGACCTCTGGTTCCAGAAAGACGGCGCCACACAGCCGGCCAGACAGTTATTGCATGAGAAATTTCGAAGCCGCTAAATTTTGCGATGTAACTTGGCCCCCTCGTTCTTGTAATTTAACGCCGCTGGATCATTTTCTCTAGGGCCATTTGAAAGACCGCGTTACGTGAACAAATCACAAACAAATGACGCTCGGAAAGATAACATTCGGCGCTGCATTCACGAGACAAGCGAAAGTTTATTGCAAAATGCGGTTCAAAATTTTGTAAAAAAAAAGCTGACGTCAGCCGTAGCGCTAGAGGTGGACATTTGCCCGACATCACATTCCATTATTAATTGCCACATTTCCACTTTACATCGGCATCAATAAAACTGAATTTATAATAAAGAAGTTTGTTTTCAAGGCAATTTACGTCCTAACCTCAAATTTGCCCAGCCTTTATATAGGGTACAGATATAACTAACCTTCAATGAAATGTAGGGAACTAAAAATTTGCTTAATTATTAAGATCCATTGATGTTTAAAGTTAAGTGTCTAACTTAAATTATGTAGCTCACTATCAAACAAACACACTCACATATTGATATTCACGAAAATTGCGTATGCCTAATGATAATAACGACGAAACCATGATGATGATCTCCAACACCCAACAACCGGTTCTTCATTATTATTATTGTTCACAATTTGCTTTAAACACTCCCCCTTCTCCACACCATCAGCACTCCTTACCAATGCATCCATACAACAATACAAATTACAGAAATGTGAAATGATCTTTGTACATGAAGATGAAAAGAAATATGAGAAAAAAAATCGCGTGCGTCTGACTGATCATCATGTCGGTGATGGTGGTTGGAGGTGTTCTTTTTTTTTTGGCGATGCTGCTGAGGATGATGTGAGTGAGGTTCGTTTGGTTGTTGGCTGTTGTTGGTGCTGTGTGTGTGTGTTAAAGCTAACGACAAATGTTTGATTGTTGACGTTGTCATTAAAATTTACGCGCCCATTTTCAACCCACTCAAATCGACTCTATGGGCTTGTTGTTTGCAGACTACCACTAATGCAAAAACAAAAGTCATGTCTTGTTGTTTTTTTATTTTCATTAATATTCTTTTTGAGGCGGATGTTAAACAACAAATAACATAGACAAGCAACACTTGATGTTTTTATAGCTGGTGATGAGGATGATGTGCATTTTAAACATCAATTTCATAATAATTACAAAGAATTTGCTGCGATAGCGGGTGACATGCACACGTTGTAACTGGCTGCTTTCTTGTATGTTTTTTGTTTTTATTAAACAAATTTATAGGAGATGAAAGCGCTGTAATTATTTCCCCCCCCAATTTAGAGGCATGCAACATATCCTTAACTCAATACTTTTGTTGCATGAAACCCTGACCATTCAATTAAACGATTTTTACCATTGAAATATATTTATGACATAAACAACTGTTGCTTTATACCCACATAAAAACTTTTCTTTTTTTTCAATGAATAAAAAAGTGAAATAAAAAACTAAAAAAAAATACTTAAATCTTAAGGTTTGGGTTTATTATGGTTGATGTGTGCTCCTAAGGAAACACAAAATATAATATGCATTTTGTTGCTTTTCATATGCTTCGTACCTTTACACCCATTTTTATTTTATTTGTTTCACATTCAACAGACTCTGATAACTACAGAGTATGATATATGACTTGAAGACTTGTGTAGCCAGCATCCACCCACTTTTTATTTGAAAAAATAAAAATATAAACACATACTTATATAGAAATGTACATACATAAGTATATATAGAAATGTATCATGTACATAGAAATAAATATGTACATATTGAACGTGAAAAATGACGGTGATGTCGAATTTGTTATGCTCCCCTACCTTCCCTAACATAAAAGATTTTGTCTATAGTAGATATCGTTAGAATTTATTTAAATAATTTTTAAACTAATTTTTTTTGTTAAACAAAATATGCAAGAGATTGCGAAAACAAGTTGCTATCGGTACTTGAAATTTTTTTCTTTTAGTAGGACAAGCACTCAAGGAATGATCGCTACATGAAAGCACACATGAAGACAGATGAGAAGATAGAGAATTTTTGGTAGCTATTTTAACCTTTTTCACTTCGACGGTTAAGTTTTAATACGCGACCCACGAAGGGAGGGTGCTGTTACAGGAAAAACTAAAAAATATTTTTTTGTCATGTTTCAAAACCATTTTTATATATTAAATTTCAATTTCCTATTCTTGTTCCTGATGATGTTAACAAATTGTTGACGAAATATTGAATAATCAAAGAAAACTGAAAAAATTTCATATAAAAAACGACCTCGAGCTTAATAAATAATACAATAAATCAACAAAATAAAGGTCAAAAAGTTAATAGCAATATAAATAAAAATATATAAATTAAAAATATAAATTAAAAATATAAATAACAAAATATAAATAAAAAAATATAAATTAAAAATATAAATAAAAAAATATAAATAATAAAAAAAAATAAAAAAAAAAATAAAAAATATAAATAAAAAAATATAAATAAAAAATAAATAAAAAAACATAAATAAAAAAATATAAATAAAAAAATATAAATAAAAAATAAATAAAAAAATATAGATTAAAAATATAAATTAAAAATATAAATTAAAAAAATATAAATAAAAAAATAAATATAAAAAACATAAATAAAAACTATAAATAAAAAAATATAAATAAAAAATAAATGAAAAAATATAAATTAAAAATATAAATAAAAAAATATAAATAAAAAATATAAATAAAAAAATTATAAAAAACTAAATAAAAAATATAAATAAAAAAAATTGTAAAATAAAATAAAGAATGAATAAAATTAATAATAAAAAAAAATAATACAAAAAAATAAAATTAAATAAATAAATAGAAAAAAATAAAATAAAATAAATATAAATAAATAAATAAAAACAAATAAAAAATATAAATAAATAAAAACAAGTAAAAAATATAAATAAATAAAAACAAATAAAAAATATAAACAACAAAATAAAAAATAAAATAAAAAAATACAAAAAAATAAATAAATAAAAAATGAAATAAAGAAAAAATAATAAAAAACCTATATAAATAAAAACAAATAAATAAATTTATTTTATAAAATTCTTCGACCTCATTTATTATTAATTTATAATGTTTATTTAAGCAAAAGGTCAATTATTTTTTAATTTTTTATATAAAAATTATGTTTATATTCCAATATTTTTCCACTTCTTTGTATACCTTCTTCAGGGATATATAAAATTGTGTAATTTGATATAAAATGTTTTTCCTTTTTTCAATTTAACACATATAATCAAAAATTGTTTGAAACAATAATTACACAATTTTATATATCCCTGAAGAAGGTACACAAAGAAGTGGAGAAATATTGGAATATAAAAATAATTTTTATATAAGAAATAACTGACCTTTTGCTTAAATAAACATTATAAATTAACAAATAAATACAAATAAATAAATAAAATATAAAATTAAAAAAAAGTTTTTAAATATAACAAAAGATATGAATAAAATTATACAATAAAAAAAATTAAAAAATGTAAGAAGAAATAATTTAGGAATAAAAAATAAATAGCTTTGCGAAACTATACGAGTAGTTTTATAAATGAAAGAAATTTTGTTGCTTCCAGCAATCAATTTTACTAAGTTATGCTAAATATTAAGAGCAGCAGGTACATATATTTTTATAATTTGGACATGCCTATTAGAATAGAATACGAGAAGTATGTTATGGTGTTGCCAGATATCACAAAAAAGATATTATATAAAATTTTTTCGTATTTGGATACTATTAAACTGTTTTATTTGAGACCTCATTCACAAAGTGAGATAAAGATTGTCCTAAAAAGTATTGAAAATAAAACACATTTTCATTTTTGTATGAACATTTGTTTTATTAATCTGGGGACAAATTACGGCATTCGATATTGATCGAAATTTGTATTTAAATTGAATGGAAATTGCGATCGATATCGAATGCCGTAATTCGGCTCCTGTTATTTAAACTAATAATTTCGTGTCTCACTTTATGAAAGAGATCTAAACAATCCTATTAGCAATCGCTTTTGAGCCATGTACTGTAGCGTACAACAATATAGAGCATTCATTCATTCACAAAAGAAAAAAATATATTCTCTTCGAAAAGTAAAATAAATAGATACTCCAGCAAAAAATAAATAAAAAATACATGCAAATACAAGCAAGCACTCGGATACGAACACACTTTAATGCATAAAAGTAGAAATAAACAATTCTGGCGTCAAAATATGACTTGGAAAAAGTGGGTGGTTTGTTGTTTATCCATTAAATGTGATTTGAATATAAAATATGTGTATGAAATTTATAGTTGCGTTAACTACTAGGAATTGTCAATATAACCTTGAACTTTTCTTTTTCAAATAAAAAGTCTGTTCACAACTTTTTGAACGACAATTTTTTTTTGTACATAATCGTAGGTACACATATGCAGTTGTCTTGAATTAGCCCAAAAAAAGTAAAAAAGATTTAAAAAAAGTTTCAAGAATTTCTAGACTTCCGTTATTAAAATTAAATAGAGTTTTGATTGAAGATCACACTTCGAAAAGACAAAAAAACCATCTCATTCCATTTTGTCTCTGATAATTATTTACACCATTTAATTCAGATAGAAAATGGCCACAACTGTGGTGTATTTTGAAGGTCCTCGATCTTTAAACATGACCGATACCAATATCTCAAACAAATTAAAGTAAAAGAAACTGCTATTTCTCATTCGACTTTAATCGAATGCCAACAAATATTTACTACTCCCTTATGCATTTATCGGCTCATTTTGTTCTTTCCCATATTAATATTTAGTCCAATTGTTGTACCACATTTCCAGTATCGTATTGCGTGTCAGAATATCTTTAAACTTGAATACAGATACCATCTACGTTTTCAAATCTTTTAAGTATCCTTGCAGTCTTCTGGTTATATGTTGCGCGGTACGTGTGGTACATGCGTCATAATGAACTTAAGAGCTGGATTATGGGCCTAATTTTGTAAAACATAACACTTAGCGTTGATAAATTTTTTAATGAAGGAGTTGAAATTAAAAGAAGCAATAAAAAGAAGTAAAAACGTTATATTCGACCATGTGGAATCTTAAATACCCTTTAAATATTTAGTAAGTAAATTTAAAATGTTTAACTGCGTGGGACAGAGCTCCTTTATATAATATCGTACGTCAGCGCCCACTAAAGGGGGCGGAGTTCAAAAATAGACAATATCATGTTTTCCACAGACGAACGTATGGGCATTGCTAGACCGTCTTAGACTTCATCACTGATCAAGAATATATACACTTTATGGGGTCTCAGATGGATATTTCGCTGCGTTGCAAACGGAATGACAAAGTGAATTTACCCTCCATATTCTTTTTTGGAGGATATAAAAAAGCTTTGAAATTTTGAACCAATTTTTCCAGTGTATGTTAGCAACGGCAACACGAATGTTGGCCTTCAAATGCTCTCGTTTGTCGGCATAATACTTGTCTTTAACGTCGCCCCACAGAAAATAGTTCAACGGGTTGTCCAATCGCAGGTTCTTGAGAGGCAATTGACATCACCATTTCGACTAATTAAACGGTCATCAAACGTTTGACACCATAAATCGATAGGGGCATGATATGTGTGGTGCACATCAATACTTTGAAGAGCGGCCACAAAAAAAACGCTTATGATGGTGCGATAGGTGACTCCATTAACTGTAACGGTTGCGCCGTTCTCATTTTCAAAGAAATATGGGCCAATGCTTTCGCTCCATAAGCCGCACTAAAAATAAAATACTCACTCGTAATGATTGCATTGGCTTCCGTAAGACCACGTGTGGATTTTCGGAGCCCCAAATATGGCAATTTTGTTTATAAAAGTACCCACCAGGATGAAACTGAGCTTCCTCCGAAGGGATGATTTATTTTTGTTTCAAAATCGAAAAATCTTTGTTTTTTGAAATAAATTTAAAATAAATCCCAACGTTACTCAAGCGTAAATCGATTCATTTCGATCACTGGAGAATTTTGTGACATAAGTATTGCCAGATTCGAAATAACCGCTGGTTTAAATTTAAAACGATAGATTATTAAATACTTCCTAATGCTTGGCGTTGCATTTTACAAAAGAAGAGCCTAAATAAAAGATGGGTCTAACATCCTTTCTGAGTGCAATTATGCCACCTAATTTGTTATGTAGCAGAAGTCGACAATTTCCATGATATTAAACAAGTAATAAATAATAAACAAAAACACGCATGCATACTGATGTTGCTTTACAAATTGACAATTAAATTGATGTTGGAAAATCCGTCTCTGACAAGTCACAAGGCTTCTAGGATTTTAAATATTAAGCAGGAATTAATTTGAATTTATTTAAATAAAAAATTGACATTTGAAAAAAGAAACTTTCTTTTTCAATTTAATATTACGAATCATTGCCAACATTAAAATTGAGTTTAAAATACAATAACAATGTTTCAGTGGTTCGTGAAGAGAACTTCGATCGCACAACTCCAACCGTGCTTTTAAAAAAAAAATTAAATTCCACTTGGCTATTTTACTTTAATTCTATTCCTAACCTTCATCCTTAATTATAAATTTCATCACACTTACGAATATATCAACAACCCCATCATTATGACTCATATTCACTCACTTTGTCTAAAAGCAGCCGCTTTATATTTAAATGTGGGGTTCTTGGCCAATACAACAATTATCTGCATATTCATGCTTAAGGAGTATCTTACATACAATGTATGGTAAATGGTACTTAAATATGAGAAAAGACAAAACATACACACACACAAACGCATATGCATGTAAAGAGTCTTCCAACAGGGACTTTGGAAGTTTGAATTTTGATCTTGTTGAAGATCTGACAAATTAGTTGTCATTTATTTACTTAGATTATTATAGCAAATTCTTATAAATGAATATAGCATTCAACAACACGTCCAAGTAATAAAATTATTTTACGAAAAATCATCTTCAGCGACGAGGCCCATTTCTGGATGAATGGGTACGTCAACTAACAAAATGGTCAAATTTGGGACGATACCGATCCACATCAGATTCAAGAGCATCCAAAGCATTCCGAAAATGTCACTGATTGATATAGATTTTAGGCTGACGGTGTCTTCGCTCCATATTTCTTAGAGAACGATGTTGGCCAGGCCATCACTGTCAACAGTGAGCGCTATAACTGAATGATTGCCAACTTCTTTGGGCCTGACTTGGATGATCTGGATTCCAAAGACATGTTGTTTCAACAGGAATATTGTATATTCTCAATCTCATGCGGAGGTCATTTGATCGTGCGATTTGATCTCGTTATACCTTTTCTTGCAGGGTTTTCTCAAGTCGTAGATGTATGCGAATACCTTATAAACCTCATCGGTCCTCAAAATCAACACAACCCCTGCCATCAGTCAAAGTCAATATGATTTATGCGGCAGAGTTGAACATGTTGGATGCGCTCCACCCATAGCAGCCGCGACCGACATTTGAACGATGTTATATCCCACAGCTAACGGCAACTGTAGCAGAGGAACAGCACCTTCGTTCAACGGCTCTGTAGCAAAAAAATTAACAAGCGAAGCAAAAGGTTGCAAAAGCTACAAAAAAGGTATTCTCATCTTTCTTCGCCTGTCCTCTCAATACTATCCCCTCATATCCAGTTCCGGCGCAATGCACTGCATATGGAGGTTTCAACTTCTAAGTGCTGGCTGGCCCGAGTTAAAAAAATAAATAAAATAAAAAATTTCGTTAATATCTCTTATTTAAATTTTAAGTTAGGAAGCGCTTAATGAGAGACTCTTTAAATGCATATATGCATGCTGGTTTATTCCAACAATTTATGCATACCGATGATATTCTGGGAAAGCAAAAAAAAAAAAAACAGATCCAAACAGCAAAAATTGACAACATAAAACCACAAGTAACTGACGCCCCCTACCTTTTGTTCAAATCTAAAATTCACAGAAAGCAAACAAAAAATAAAAAGTTTTTTTTCAAAAAGAAGTTCTTAAACACGAAGAAGCAACAGCGAAAAACAAAATTTACAAAGCGGATGTTTATTGCAAAAAAAAATGTTCATTTATTTATTTATGTATTTGCGTTTTTGCATTTTTCTCTTTTGCAGTTGGAAGGGACTGGCAGCAAGAGCAACAGTAATATTGCATTTAAAGGTTTTATTGAAGCATCAGCGATACTGTTGAAAAAGCCATGGCAACAGTAATACCACCGACCTCAAATGTTGAGGCCGCCTATGAAGATATGTTCAAAGAAATCACAAGAAAATTATATGGCGAAGAGACCGGAAATGGTTTGCATACACTAGGTACCCCCGTAGCACAGGTGGCAACAACAGGACCAACAGCAGCACCAGAAGGTGAACAACGATCGTTTACAAATTTGGTAAGTCGTTTTAGATGGAATAACGCAAAACTGAAAGAAGCTGCAGTCAAACAATTCGCATGATGTTTTAAACTTTTTTTTCTTGCTTTTTGGTTGAATACTTATACAAACTTACACATGTACATGTATTTCGGTTTCTACTTTAGCAAATTGATCGTTCTACACAACCGACCATAGAATACGAACACAATAATCCAAATAATGCAACAGCTACATCGGTGGCTGCTGCATCGGCAGCCGCAGCAACAGCAGCTGTTATTGCTGCGGCCACAACACAAAATGCCACAAATGTTGTTATACAGCAACAACCTGAGGGCTCTGTGGTTGTAACAACCACAACAAATGCAGGTGGCAATTTCAAATCGGAAGATCATTTGAGTACGGCATTTGGTTTGGCGGCATTAATGCAACAAAATGGTTTTGCCACCACAACCGGCACTATTTTGAGCACACAGGCTATAAATAAAGTTATAACAACGGCCGCGGGTAGCCAGCAACAACAGCAGCAGCAGCAACAAAATGTGACAGGTGATCAACAGCAACAAGGTTGGTCTAACGAGGGCACACAACAGCAAGATCAGCAGCAGCAGCAGCAGCAACAACAACAACAGCAGCAACAACAACCCGCACCTACTACACAAATTGTACAATGGACAACAACACCGAGTGGCAAATTGCAAAGTTATTCAACTACAACAGCTCAACCCCAACAGCAGCAACAACAGCAACAGCAACAAATAACTCCCAAGTCAAAGTGAGTTTTAAGAATTGTTAATAATAGAATAGTTTTTCTTTATAAAACTTGCCTGAAAGCTTTTCTTAACACATGTGATAAATACATACATACTCGTGCTTATGTATGTGAGTATGTCTATACGAGATCTGCACACAAAAGGCACTATAAAGCGACTGCGGTACGTGCATTTCCTTTAAGGGCGAATAGTGATTGCACAAGTGGTTGTAATCTTTTGTCAGACAAATAACAATACACGAAAACAATTGTATAATAATTAGCAAAATTATTATTTTCCGAGTGCAATGAAAATGATGTACACTCCAACGTGTACAATATTGCAATATCATTTTAAATAATATATAAGGTATTTTTATTATAATACTATTTTAATAACAAAAAAGTAAGAACGTTATCTTCGACCGGGTCGAATCTTAAATGTCCTCCAAATAATTAGTAAATATATTAAATATGTATAACCTGCTGGTGAGAGCTCCTTTAAGGCATTTCTGTGCCAAATTTGAAATCTACTTTGACACCCGTGTGAAGATAAATTTCGAAATTTATAACCCTACACACAAACCAAGTACGTATGCAATTTCCTAATAAAATTTGTTTAAATACGAACTGTTATCATATTCAACTAAGCCACCTAATAAGTGGTGACAAACACAATACACATGAGCACTGATGATGAAAGCGCTGCGGTTTTCGAAAACAGCTGTTCTGCTCTGCTGTGTAAGTTGAAACAAATATGAATGTTCGTTAAAAAAACACTTACATAAAATAAATTTAGTCGCCCACACATTCCCATTTTCCAGAAATTCATCCTTTAGAGAAATTCCTAATATGCATGTGGTCAAGCATGTCATATGCTTCCATTTCATTGGTTCTTACACCAAATCATCAGTAGACTTTAACGTAAAAACA
This sequence comes from Linnaemya tessellans, assembly GCA_951800035.1. Taxonomy (NCBI): domain Eukaryota; kingdom Metazoa; phylum Arthropoda; class Insecta; order Diptera; family Tachinidae; genus Linnaemya; species Linnaemya tessellans. The sequence continues at coordinate 28,313,702 of OX637534.1, forward strand.
AAACCTCTCAGCTTATAGTACATAAACTCCCAAAAATGAATTGATAATTACACAATCAAAACCATAGAATTTGAAATTTTAGAAAACACAACAAAAAAATTTTATTCGATATAAATTCATTTTGTTTTTCGAACAAAAGATTTTAAAAATCCAAATGTCTCTATTAAAAATCCAACTGTTAAGGGTATTGGACGTGATAGAGGACCACCAGAGCGGCAAAATAAAACAATTTCTAGTTGCCCACATGTTCCCGTTGTCCCATGATCCTGGCTTATTCTGTCTACGATAATTTTTGTGTACTAAAAATCGAAGCATATCGGAAAAGCTATACCAAAGTATTAATATATTATGAAAGTTATGGACATGGTTGTCTGTTCTGTTAATTTTTTTCAAGGCTGGTGCAGAAATGTGGCCAGTATTCCATTTGGAATAAAAACACTCGGATTCTTCATGCTTAACAAAGCCCTGTTAACGTACTTGGTTTGTGTCTAGAGTTCTAATTTTCGAAATTTATCTTCTCACGGGCTACTTTGACAGGGTCACTCCTGGAAAGGCCGGGGGGAGGCAACTCACGTTTGTCGTAAAACCTGAAAAAGTATATTTTTGGGGTAATTAAGTGTAGAAAAAACCTTTTTTTATAGGGTCATTTAGGGTCAAAAGTGGGTGGAGGGGTGGGACAGTGAAAGATCGGAGAACATGTCAGCTTCGTTATAAAACCTTAAAAATTTATCTTTTAAAGAATGTAGGCTTGAGGAATACAATTTGTTAAATATTTACACTATTTGTCCATGTAATATGTTGCTTCAACTCCCACTAAAGGGGCAGGGTTCAAAAAAGGATTCTTCTGATTTTCTGGCTCCAAATTCAAGGCTTTCGATATTATTTGACATAAAAATATATCATTTGCTTAACAAAACTCCAAAAATTATGTTGGTTTTTAGAGGTTGGTTTAGTTCTTTATAGGGAAACTTTTTACCCCTGGTGCCATTTAGCCTATTTACCTGTGCTATCCTTCAAGATTTATCTGTAGCAAATTTCAAGGGTCCGGGTCTTTTCGTACAGCCCAAGTACCGCAATTTCTACAGACGAACGGACGGCCAGACGGACATGACTTACATTGTCTTAGATTTCATCACTTATTATTAAGAAAATATATACTTTATGGGGTCTTACAGGGATATTTCAATTCAATTCCAATTCTTTTTTGGAGGGTATAATTAAAGTTAAACTATGAAGTTTTAAAAACCACCAGTGAAACAATGAAAAATGTTCGTAAAACTAACCGTATTCTACTCAAAATTAGGATCAATAGGTGCTTTCGGCAGAGAACAGATAGTTATTTTCTTGGATAGTCAGGCTGCCATAAGAGCACTCAGCTCATTTCCAAGTTGACTAGAATTCTCGGACTCGTTGAAGTGCAAGGAAACAATAAAGCGGACAGCCTGTCCAGAAGAGTAACTAGCACATCTATGGGCTTGGATCAAATATGATTGGAATAGGTATATGGCGGGAGATTAGGAATAACAGAGAATATCTTTGGCACAATCGGTTCAGGACTCTCATTTCCTTAAGTAAAAAGATTCTAAGAATGCTCGATTGCAGTCTCACAGGTCATTGTAGATTGAGAGTAGCATCCTACTAAAGGGGCAGATTCTGAAATTGTGATGACGAGACTCTACAGAACATTCTGATGGACTGTGAAGCTCTATGCCACAAGAGATACAGCCAACGGGACAAACAGCTGTTGGAAGAGGGGAAATGTCAACACTGAAACCTATGACAATCTTGAGATTCCTCAAGACAACAGGTCTAGATGACATGGTCTAGAAGGGGGTACAATAAACCTTTTTGGTCACAATGTCCTTATTTTTCCCCCGTTATCAATAATTTATTCATTCATGGTTGAGGAAATACCTCAACCTGAGAGTAAGATTATGGCAACGAGACCCTACAGAACATTCTGATGGACTGTGAAGCTCTATGCCACATGAGATACAGCCAACGGGACAAACAGCTGTTGGAAGAGGGGAAATGTCAACACTGAAACCTATGACAATCTTGAGATTCCTCAAGACAACAGGTCTATATGACATGGTCTAGAAGGGGGTACAATAAACCTTTTTGGTCACAATGTCCTTATTTTTCCCCCGTTGTCAATAATTTATTCATTCATGGTTGAGGAAATACCTCAACAGATTTGGCATTGAGAGTAAGATTATGGCAACGAGACCCTACAGAACATTCTGATGGACTGTGAAGCTCTATGCCACATGAGATACAGCCAACGGGACAAACAGCTGTTGGAAGAGGGGAAATGTCAACACTGAAACCTATGACAATCTTGAGATTCCTCAAGACAACAGGTCTAGATGACATGGTCTAGAAGGGGGTACAATAAACCTTTTTGGTCACAATGTCCTTATTTTTCCCCCGTTATCAATAATTTATTCATTCATGGTTGAGGAAATACCTCAACCTGAGAGTAAGATTATGGCAACGAGACCCTACAGAACATTCTGATGGACTGTGAAGCTCTATGCCACATGAGATACAGCCAACGGGACAAACAGCTGTTGGAAGAGGGGAAATGTCAACACTGAAACCTATGACAATCTTGAGATTCCTCAAGACAACAGGTCTAGATGACATGGTCTAGAAGGGGGTACAATAAACCTTTTTGGTCACAATGTCCTTATTTTTCCCCCGTTGTCAATAATTTATTCATTCATGGTTGAGGGAATACCTCAACAGATTTGGCATTGAGAGTAAGATTATGGCAACGAGACCCTACAGAACATTCTGATGGACTGTGAAGCTCTATGCCACATGAGATACAGCCAACGGGGCAAACACCTGTCGGAAGATGGGAAAATTTCAACATTGGAACCTATGGCAATCTTCCTCTAGATGACATGCTCTAGCAGGGGATACAATAGATCTTTTTCGTCGCGGTGTCCTTGTTTTTCCCCCGGTGTCAATAATTTATTCATTCATGGTTGAGAAAATACTTGAACAGATTTGGCAGTGAGAGCAAGATTATAATGACGAGACTCTACCTAGCTTTCTGAAAAACTGGGAAGCTCTAACTGGACAAGCACAGGTTACAGATAAAGGCCCTCACTATTTATGGGACATGATTTGCTTCCAAGATGCCCTTTTTTCTATGTGTAATTTTTATACCCTTCACAGAAAAGTGAAAGGGTATAAATAGGTTTGTCATTCCGTGTGTAATTTCTTCGATATTCACTTGGGACCCCATAAAATATATATATTCTGCATACTTACGAATAGCGATGACGATTGAGCGATGTCCGTCTGTACGTGAACTCGGTTTTCCGAAGCCCCAGAGACTTCGTTCTTGGACCATTGGATTGGAAATGAACTTAAATAGCTATCAGAAAGATTACACCTATTTCTCGACGCAAAATTTATACGAAAAATCTATTATTTTGTTAATGTTTGTAAATTAAACCTATTTCGTACTTTGGGAAGCCTCAATGGTCTATTGAAAATAAAATTTTTTCCAGGGATGGGAAATTAAAATTTTTTTTTTCGGCCCATTCCGTATTTTGTAGTACATGTTGTAACTAAAATGTTTAAAAATGTTAAGTTTTTCTTTAATAAAACCTCTTTATACGTCATGAAGATTTGCATTGGCCAAACAAATTATTTTAATTCAACTTTTACTTCCAGGGGTGGGAAATTGGTTTTTTTATACGTGAAAGTAATCAAACAGGCAACTGATGTTGTTTTTTTTCTAACTAAAACTGTCTTATAATTTAGAAAGAACAAAATTGGTATCAAAAATTCAAAAATAAAATTTCGAATCCAGGGATGGACAAGTGCAATATTTAATAGTACATGAAAGTGACCAAAATGGTTAAAAATTTTAAATTTTTCTTAAAAAAAATTACTTTATACCTCATGAAGCGTTGCAATGATAAAAAAAAACAAAAAATTTTAATTTCGCTTTCAGGGTTGGGAAAATGAAGGTTTTATTTGGTACATGCAATATTTTGTAGTACATGCAATAACCAAAATGGTTAAAATATTTTAATGTTTCTTAAACAAAACTACTTTATACCTCATGAAGATTTGCACTGATCAAAAATTTCGCTTCCAGGGTTGGGAACTTTAATTTCTTTTTACATAAAAGTAACCAAAAAGGCAATTGACGTTGTTTTTTTTTTGCTATCTAGAACTATTTTATATTTTAGGTAGAACAAAATCTGTATCAAAAATTTTCAAAAAAATTAAAATTTCGAATCCAGGGTTGGACAAGTGCATGAACTATAAAGTTCATGAAGGTGACCAAAATGGTCCAAAATTGTAAATTTTTCTTAAATAATACTACTTTATACCTCATGAAGAGTTGGATTGGTAAAAAAAAAAAAAAATTAAAATTCCACTTCCAGGGTTGGGAAGTTTAAAGTTTGTTTGGTACATGCAAGATATTGTAATACATGAAAGTGACCAAAATGGTTACAAATTTTAAGTTTTTCTTAAATAAAAATACTTTGTACCTAATGAGAACTAGGATTGCTAAAAAAAATTAAATTTCGCTTCCAGAGCTGGGAAATTTAATTTTTATACATAAAAGTAACCAAAAAAGCAACTAACGTCGGTTTTTTTTACTAATTAAAACTATTTTTTAGTTCAGGAAAAACAAAATTGGTACCAAAAATTAAAAAAAAAATCAAAATTTAGATTCCAGAGTTGGATAACTGCAATATTTTGTAGTACATGAAAGTGACCAAAATGGTTACAAATATTAAGTTTTGCATAAATAAAACTATTTCGTGCCTCATTAAGAGTTGCATTGGTAAAAAAATTAAAATTTCCTTTCCAGGGTTGGGAAATTGATATATTTTTTCTGCATAGAAGTAACCAAAAAGGCAATTGACGTTGTTTTTTTTTTGCGAATTAAAACTGTTTTATAATTCAGGAACAACAAAATTGGTATTAAAATCTTAAAAAATCAAAATTTCGACTCCAGGGTTGGACAAATGAAATATTTTATGGTACATGAAGGTGACCAAAAAGTTTACAAATTTTAATTTTTTTTGTCAAGTAAACCTATGTTACACCTCACTAAGAATTGCATTGGTAACAAAATAAAAATTCGCTTCCAGAGTTGGAAAATCGAAATTTTTTTGGTACATAAAAGTACCCACATAAATTCCAAATTTTGTGTTTTTAGTGAATTAAACCTATTTTATATTTCAGAAAAAATTAAATTAGTATTAAAAAATTGAAAAGTCGGTTCAAAGGTTGGAAAATCGAAATTTTTTGGTACATGAAAGTACCCACATAAACTACCAATTTTGTTTTTTTTTCAGTGAATTAAACCAATTTTATACTTCGCTAAGAATTAAATTGGTATTAAAAATTTTAAAAACTAAAAATTCGGTTCCAGGGTCGGAAAATCGAAATTTTTTGGTACATACATTTGGTACCCGGATAAATTCCTAATTTTGGGTTTTTTCAGTGAATTAAACATATTTTATACTTCGCTAAGAATTATATTGGTATTAAACATGTTTAAATTAAAAATCCAATTTCAGGGTTGGAATATCGACATTTTCTGATTCATAAAAGTAACCATATTATTTGTTATTTTTGATTTTTATAATGAATTATACATACTTTATATATCAGGAAGAAGTAAACTGGTATTAATAACCAACAGAATCTAAAAGACGATTCTAGGGTTGGACAATTACAACTTTTTGGGGTACATGAAACGGATTTTTTCTTTTTTATTTAATATTTTTGAAAGACGTTCAGAGGTATTAGAAATAAGAAAAGCCAAACATTTAGCTTCCTAGCCGAACAATTTAAACGAAAAGAATGACATATGTGAAGGGTATTTAAGATTCGGCACAGCCGAATATAGCACTTTTACTTGTTTTTTATCGAATTTCACAAAAGTTGACAAACAAAATTTTATTTTCATCACCTATTAAAAAATATTTTTTTTTTTTTTTTTTTTTTTCATATCATATTTATTTGCAATCTATTTTTCAATAATAAGCAAATTAATTAAAACATATATATTAACATGAATTTTAACCTACATTAAGATTAAAACATAATTATTTACATTAATTCTATTTAACATATAAATAATATATTTACATATATGTATATATACAAGGACTTATACACTATTTTCTAAATGGAAGGTCAAGCACGTGTTGTCTTTTTAATCTGTGTACTTCTTCTTCATCATCTAATAAAATAATAGCTAAAGGGTTGGAATGATAACTAAGTCTGTCAAGGTATCTTAAACTGTAATTATTTATTTCATTTCTAATTTTTGGTATATATAAATCTCTGTGAATCGCATCATTTGTTACAAACCATGGGGCATCTACAATCATTCTAATAGTTTTTGATTGATATCGTTGAAGTATTTCTATATTGGAGTTACTTGCCGTACCCCAAAGTTGAATTCCATACGTCCATATTGGTTTTAAAATTGTTTTATATAATAGTACCTTATTTTCTAAACTAAGTTCAGATTTTTTCCCTAGTAACCAGTGCATTCGTTTTGTTTTAATATCCAAACAATCTCTTTTAGCTTTAATGTGTTGTTTCCACGTTAGCCTTTTATCAATATACATGCCAAGATATTTTACACAATCAGATTTTGGAATTTCTTCATTATTTAAAAAAATGGGAGGAGATATACCCTTCCTTAATGTAAATGTTATATAATTAGATTTTTCTGTATTAATTGAAATATTCCATCTCTTAAACCAATATGACATTCTGTCCAGATGATTTTGAACTAGTCTTGAGGCTTCTGATTCACAATTATTGGTTGCAATTAACGCTGTGTCATCCGCATACGTAGCAATAGTAACATTTTCATTCAAAGGCATATCAGATGTATATATTGTATATAGAACAGGACCCAGTACGCTTCCCTGAGGAATACCAGCCTTTATATTACAAATATTTGAAATTTCATCATTTATTTTTACATAAAAATAACGATCTTCTAGGTAAGATTTCAGGACCAAATAGAATGGTGCAGGTAACAATTTTTTTAATTTATATAAAAGACCTATATGCCAGACTTTGTCAAATGCTTGCTTAACATCCAAAAATACAGCAGAACAGTACTGTTTGGTTTCTAAGGCATTTCTGATAATATTTACTACTCGATGACATTGTTCTGGTGTACCGTGCTTATGACGAAATCCAAATTGATGCTCAGGGATAATATCTCTGGTTTGTAAAACTGGCTGCAATCTCTTTAAAAATAATTTTTCAAAAACTTTTGAAAATGTGGTTAAAAGACTTATGGGTCTATACGATTTAATATCATTTTCTGGCTTAGAAGGTTTATGAAACATCATTATTTCTGCACATTTCCATTGAGTTGGAAAGTGATTAAGTCTTAGTACAGAGTTATAAATTGTTGTTAGTAAAATAATGGCTTTTTTAGGTAAAATTTTAATATCATGTGAACAAATTTTATCATAACCGGGAGATTTTCTGTTATTCAATTTAGAAATTTCTCGTTTAACTTCAACTGGGGTTATATGCTTAATAGGTAGATCCATTTGGCAAGGTATGTCTATAAAAGCAGAAGTAGTAATTTCATCTTCAGAATTACTTAAGGCAAATGGTGTGAAGATGTTCTGTAAATATTCAGAGAATGAAACAACTTTATGTTGATCCGATTTACACCAGACACCGTTTTGATCTTTTATAGGTACATTTCTTTTAGTTGGTCTTTTTAAATATTTTGTGGCATTCCATAAATTATATTCATTCCTTCTATCGCATAATGTGGTAAGGTTCTCCAAATATCGACTTAACTGTTCGTTTTTGTTATCATCTAAACGTGTTTTTAATTCTTTTGTAGCTCGATTAAAATTGGTTTTATCTGCTGGATTCCTTGTTTGTTTCCATATTTTCCGTAACCTTCTTTTATCTCTTAACAGATTTCTGATTTCTGCAGACACTATAATCTGGTTTCGAGAATTTTCATGGATTGCAGAAGGAGTTGCTTGAAAACCAGCTTCATGAATCAGATTTGTGAAATCTTCCACCACATCATCAAGCTCTTTTCCATCCTTAATTCGAACATTTAGATTTATATTGTCCTCTATCCAATTTTTAAACAAATTTATATCAGTTTTAGGTGAAACAATTTTATATTTTTTATCTAAAGTTGAGCAATATGTACTTAAATTTACAATAAGTGGTGAATGATCAGAACTTAGATCGTCTGAATCTAGGATATCTAAAAGATGACTTGATATCCCATTGTAAACAACAAAGTCAAGTAAATCTGGAATTTTTCTGTTGTCACTAGGCCAGTACGTTGGATTTCCAGTAGATAGAACAGAAAACTTTTTGTTTATTATACTTTTGTATAGTTCTCTACCTTTTGGGTTTGCTAACCGAGATCCCCACCATTGATGCTTAGAGTTGAAATCACCTCCAACTATAAATTTATCTCCAAGTGTTTCAAAAAAGTTGTTAAAATCTTGACACTTAACAGGATGCCTTGGTGGAATATATATAGAGTATATAGAAATATTAGAGTTACATAATTTAATTTCAATACCAGCTGCTTGTATATGCGCCATTTTATAATTTTCGAGGGGAACGTACTTCAAATTAGATTTTATTAAAATTGCTGATCCACCATGAGCTCTTTCATCTGGATGATTACAAGAAACTATATCATAACCTCTTATTTTAAAGTAACTTTTTGTTGTAAAATGAGTTTCAGATATTAAGAAAATATCTATGTGTTGTAAATGAATGAAAGTCTCAATTTCTCTTAAATGATTTAAAAGACCGTTGCAATACGAAGATTTATTTGCATAATTTAGAGATCAACATTGTTATCATATTAAGAAGGTTTGCTAACATGGATTCAATTCTTTCCATAGTAATATTATTAGTGTTATTATTAATATTGTTATTTAAAACTTCTGCATAAGATTGATTGTTGTTGAAATGTTGAGGTAAATTGAATGTATTATTATTATTATTATTATTATTATTGATTTGTGGTAATTTACCATGCTGGACGTTATTTTGTTGTTGATTATGGAATCTATTACCTTGGGACATTCTTTTTTGAAGTATGTTTTTATATACCTGACAACCTTTATAATTTGCAGTGTGATCTTTTAAACAGTGATAACAGCGAGGTGGTGTATCTGCATTTTTCTTACAATCCACCGTCGGATGATTAAGACCGCATTTAACACAGTTGAATGGCCTTTTGCAATAGGCCTTCGTATGCCCAAAAAGTTGACATCTATGACATTGAATCAAATCTATTGTTTTCTTAGGGGCTTCAACTTTTATTATAGCATAATTAATATGTTTGACGTTGTAAATTTCCTTATTATTTGAATTAGGATCCAAATCAACAAAAAACATTGGCAAAGGTTCCTTAGTGAGTCGACTTCTAATATTAGTTATACTACGAACTCGGTGTCCTAATTCTAATAATTCAGCTTTTATCTCAGCAACAGGAGTGGAGTGATGTAGGCCTTTTATAACTACTCTAAAAGAGCGTTCTTGTTTAAGCTGATAAGTGTGGAAACCTATTTTATTAGCATCTAAGTATTTTACTAATTTTCTATATAAATCAATAGTTTTTATCATAAGCCTAACTTGATTATTTTTAAGTGACTTATAAGTGAACTGATCATTAGATATAATAGCACTAATATTACTTATCATTTTCTTAATATCAACAACATCAGGAATGTATATTGGGGGTGGTTTTGGATTATCTGCTGTTTCAGCAACTTCTACATCAACATCGTCATCATTGGGATCATTTTTAGTTTCAGCATTTAACTTGTCGTTAATTTCTTCATCATTTTCATTATCAAAATCGTCATCTTGAAGCATATGATATCGATTACTTGTTGAAGGTTCATCATCATTTATCACTTGCTTACATTTATTTAAATATATCTTAGGCGATTCACATTGAGGTATTAGAAATAAGAAAAGCCAAACATTTAGCTTCCTAGCCGAAAAATTTAAACGAAAAGAATGACATCTGTGAAGGGTATTTAAGATTCGGCACAGCCGAATATAGCACTTTTACTTGTTTTTTATCGAATTTCACAAAAGTTGACAAACAAAATTTTATTTTCATCACCTATTAAAAAATATATAATAAAAAGAATAAAACTTCTTTTAAAATTGTACTTATAACAATGATCCGAATACACACCGATAATTTTGTGCCCAAGTATGTGAACGGTGTTTGGATTTGGAACGACCAAGAAGATTGTCTTCACTTTGATTCTCATGCAGAAGCCTCTAAAGAAGTCAGTACAGAAAAATATATAACAATTGGCGGTTATAAATTTTTGGCCACTATTAATCAATTGGAGGAAATGATATTTCGGCAAGAGTTTCAAAGAGGTGATTCTACTCACGATTATGAAGCCATATTAATACAGGATGTTAAAAATTTGGTATTATTCTTATCGCCGAAAGAGATCCTAACCAAAGATTTTATATATTTTTTAAATACAAAAATCGTGCATAGATTACTTAATGCTTTGGTAATATATTTTGAGTATTTTTTAAAATTGGTGGAATTTATACTCATACGAAGAGATGAGATATCTGGCGAAATGGCGCAAATACAGAGCGAAGAAAGTACAGAAATTAAGAGAATTTATTCCAAACAACTTTCCCAACACCGTTTGCTATTGGCAAGGGAATATAGTGATATTTTATTGGGTAACGGAGAAATGAGCAAATTCTATCACATAAAGCCTATTGTTAATATTTCGCAATCCATGAAGGATAAAAAATTTCATGAAGGATTTCTGGCATTTTGTACAAATTTCGTATGGATTGCCATGCACAGACGAGATTTTGAATTAATTGACATGGAAATGAATCGTTTATTTAGATCTGAACATTTTTCTCTAGTACGATCCGAGCGCTATCGATTTTCTCCACTAGAGGCGGCCATGTTATACGGCAAAAATTATAGACGTTGTAATTATCGTGCACAAAATTCTCCGCTTATAATGGAGTTGAGTAACGTCGAAAAGGAGAATGTTCCTTTATTATGGGTAGGAGAACGGAAATATCGCGGCACGGATATGCGTATACTTGAAATCGAATTGGAATATATCGTGCCCGAGTCCCAACTCTGTTTGATTGATGTAAGCCATGGCATATTAGGTCACCCTAAACAAATTTACGATACTATGCTAAGAATTAATTGGGAAGCAGTACGCTTGCAAAACTATTCCGATGTGTATGATCCATATCGTATCATGAGGCAGCCCTACTTAAAAGTTCCGGAACTAGATGCCGAAAAATTACGTAAAAATTGTGAAAAATATGAATCGTATTATCAATTGGTGCACTCATTTGAATGCTGGGATTGTGAAATGTTGAAAAAGTGGTTAAAACGTGAGGAGATTTTAAATTATTTCGAAACTAAAGGTATTCTCACAAATGTTTGGTTGAAATCTAAGAAAGAAATTGAAGATACAGATTATGGCCCCTCTGTACGGAAAATAATCAAGAAGTTTTTGGAACGGAAAGAGAAGTTGAGAAAGAAGTGATGTGAATTAGAAGTTTTATTTCTTAAATAAATTATTATATATTTTGGAATAAATATTTGTATTTGTGGAAAACATGTTTGTTATTAATTATTTTAGGCAGCAAACCGCAATTGCGAACTACTCATTATTTTTCCCATTTTGTTTTTCTTTTATAGAATAAATAAAAATCGTAATGATCATACGTCTCCTCCCATCAACAATACTACGGAAGTCATCTACGCTAGTCCCTCGACATCGGTGAATATGACTCAGCAGCAACAACAGCAGCTGCAACAACAACAACAACAACAACAAACACCTCCAAATGTAAACACTTCAATGTCATCGAACACATCCTCGTCAGGCGGCAGTTCGAGCAGCAATAGTCGCAAAAAAACGCAAAATAATCAAAATAACAATAACAATGGACAACCTTTGGTACAAAAACGTTATGCCTGCACACATTGCCCCTATTCGACAGATCGTCGCGATCTCTACACACGCCACGAAAACATTCATAAAGACGAGAAGCCATTTCAATGTTATGCCTGCCTAAAACAATTCAATAGAGCCGATCATGTTAAGAAACATTTCCTGCGTATGCATCGTGAAATGCAGTATGACATAAACAAGACGAGAAGACATGTGCCCTCTAGTGCTAGTGGCGGCGGTCATCATCATGGCGGCGGCAGAAGTAATATTACTATAACAACGGTAAATACCACTACTATTAATTCCTCTACCAATAGTGATTGTACCAATAATAGTAATTTACTTAATGATGGCATTACAATTGAACAAAAACCTATAATATTCCAGACCCAGGCAAACGTTAACTTGGAACAAGCCTTCTTGGAACAGCAGCGACAGCCAACATCTTCTAGTCTCAGTATTGCCGAAACCATTGAAGCTGTAGCCACAGCCACTGATGCCCCCTTGCCACAAATGAAACAGGAGAAGAACGATGATGGTTCTTTGGTTACCGGCCAAGCGGTCAATGTGAAACCTAAACGCGAGAAACGTTTCACCTGCTGCTACTGTCCCTGGTCAGGTGCCGATAAATGGGGTCTTAAGAGACATTTAAATACACATACAAAACCGTTTGTTTGCCTGTTGTGTGATTACAAGGCAGCCAGATCGGAAAGATTGGCCACTCATGTTCTAAAAGTACACAATAAGAGAGCCTGCAACAAATGTTCTTATCTCGGTGACACTTTGGAAGAATATCAACAACACTTGAATGAAGTGCAGTAAGTATCTCGTATAGAAAGCGATTTTAAAGAATTACAATTAAAACAAAATCTTTTCCTCTCTTCTGCTAACCAAAGTCCTACGACTCCATCTAATCGTAGTAATAATAGTAGTAGCAATAATAATAATAACACAACAAATAATACCAATAATATTACAACAACTACTAACAACAATTCTTCGAACAATTTAAATGTGTTACGCACGATTGGCAACACTTTGGGAAGTAACAACAATCAACTAAATCAATTTCAGAATAATAACAATTTTAGGTAAATGTTTAATAAATAGTCAACTAAAGGTATGCGTACGAATCTAATGTGTTTTTCTTGTGCTTTTCTCTTATAAAAATGTTCAGTGTTAATAACGTTTCAACAACTACGACAAATGGCAACTCTGTTACTATATATACCACTACAACTACAGATAATCAAGGTGGTAATATAACGACAGGTGGTCCTTTGCAAGAGATTATAGTAAATCCCTCTTCAATGGTGGGCTGGCGTTTAAGTGCCAATGGCTCTTTGATACCACCGCACGATTTGTTGACGGGAGGCCTGCCGAACGCCGCAGCCCAAAAGCGTGGCTCCGAGCGTTTATTTCAATATCTTGAGGCAGACGGAAGCGATCCAGAAGATTATGCGCGGTATATTTATATAATTACATATCTTTTAGCAAGATCTTTTCTCAAAGATTTCAGTTATCCTTTGCGTTACTTCACTTTTCATTTGTTTCTGTTCTATGAAGCATTTTTTTCTTTTTATTTCATTCTACCGCCAAATCGTTTGGCTTTATTAAACATAGAATTTATGTTCAAATATTTTTGTTGTATACATCTGAAAGCAAGCTTAATTTACACACTATTACTTATTTATTTACGTTATTACTGGGGGCTACTGACTATTTCGTTAATATCGTACAATTTCGAACAGTTTTCGAATCGAATCGAATTACAGAGTAGCCCCCTTGCTTAATTATTTTTTGTTAGGCCTGTTTCTTTCTGTACGTGAGATCAACTTAACCACAAATACAGCAAATTTTTGTATTGAAAAAGACTTTCGGTTAAGTTGTGAACATTTCGTGCGCATAAAGAAACACACCTATTAATGCTTTTCTGTTTTTAATTCGAATTTAAAAGATAAGTAGCTCAAACATTTTTGCAATTTTTGTTACAGTCTTTTGAAAATGGACGCAATTAGTCGCAATACAGCTTCAGTCGCTCAGGATTTTCATAAGGCGGGAGGCGTGCACGAGTTGAAACTACCAGCTAATCATCAACTCCTGTTCAATAATAAACTGCCTTCACAGTGGACGACTAAAGAAGCAGCTGCTTTACTGCAAAGTCTTAGCAATGCCAACAATTTGAGCTTTGTCTATCAACAACAACAATTGCAACAGCGTTCCAAATATGCACCCACTAACGGTTTCCTTCAACACAATGGCAATGCTGCTGGCCTGCGTCAGCGTCAACGCTCCTTGGGTGATGATGAAATCACACCTTCATCGGGATCATCATCGTCAACAACGTCATCGAGTGATGACATGTCACCGTTAAAAATGGACGGATCTAAAGCTTACAATTTGGTATTAAATATTAACGAGCAGAAAAAGGCGATGTCAAAGGCATATTTAAATAAAAATTGCGATTTGCAGGAAGCATCTTCCAATTCATCAACGGGTGCAAATGAGATTTTCACAAATGCAGCTAACAACAACAAGAACAACAACAGTAACTTTAATGGCAACAGCATCAACAGCCATGCAGATGCAATAAAAAATCAAGACATTTTCGATGAAGATCAAGAAAACCAAGAGCAGCTTATTAGATCGTCTCCCGCGTTTAAATATAATAGCCACTATTATAATAATAATAATAACAACAACAACAACAATATAACAAATTTGAATAAAAACAACAAGTCGTCAGCAAGAACAATTAACAACAATCTAACTAACAACTATCAACATCGTCTTGATCTGCAACACAATAAAGAAAACAACAATAACGCTACATTCCTCACACAAATGGAATTCCAAAATCTAAATAAAATTGGGGCACAATTTCAAAATTACGTTAAAGATATTATAAACAAATACTATGCCGCTGAAACGCCGCTTATGTTTCCCAACATGCCAACGCCAACAACAACAGCCCAACAGAGCCAACAAAGAACTACGCTACAAGCTTCGCCGAAACGTAAGAGAATGTTAAGTGAAACCGAAGAGTATATAGAGTATTTGAAAAATAAAGAGGATATTACGTTAACAATAACGCCAAAAAACAACGGCAACAATGGCAGTAACGGCGGCCCCATACAAAAGTCGCCGTTACCTTTAAAAAGAGAGCGAGATTTAGCTTCAGATTCCTACAAGAGAGTTCCACCAAAAAAGCAAATGTTAGCAGCTGCCACAGCTGGCAATTTAAATACTCCCATACAGCCGCCAATAGCAGCTGCTTTAACACAGCAAAAGTCAAATAAGAAATCTATTTCTCAGTTGGCCACTCTATTGCCTCTACTGGCAGATGCTGCTTGCCAGCAACAATATTTAACCGCACCGTTAGATTTCAGTAAAAAACCCGCAAGTGGCCAAATCTCTACAAACACCACTACGAAGCAAGAAAGCGAAGAAGCTGAACTCAAGGTTACAATAAAACAGGAACCCGAGAATTTCACTTTAAAACAACAAGAACCTCAGAAACCCATAGAAACCGAGACGGCCCACAAAGCATATGGCAACTTTTCCGTTAGCTCTATGCTTAACAATAGCGGCACAAATGCCGACAAGCGATCGTCCCGCAAACAGGCCCAACCAAAAAAGATACGTGTTCCTCCTGAATTGGTCATAGCCATGCTAAGGGATAAACATCTTAATCGGCTGGTAGATCATAAACTCAGCTGCAAAGATTGTGTCAACTGCAAACGTTCATATATGCTAGTCTTTAATTATCACACCAAAGCTTCGCTGTGTCTGCATCGTTTGTGGAAGCATTCGGAAAAACCGCAAAAATGTAAAAAATGTGGCGAAAAGTTCAAGCAAAAGTACAACTTAAAATTGCATCATTTGAAAAAGCACAGGAAAGTGACGAAATAAGTTGGCATGGGAAACTTTAAAAAGGTGCTACAGGTAAACATTTATGTCATTTCAAAAAACAAAAATTAGTCAAAAATTCGAATTGTATTTTGCGTTTTAAGCTTTTTTTTAAGTTTCTTTGGAAAACTGAAAATCTTTAAAACTTTTTTGTACAATCTAACGAAAAAACCAATGAATGCCATCTTTAAATGTTAAATTAAATTTTTTTCTACACACACACCCTAACGTTTTGCTGGCATTAAAAATGCTCTGAATTTGTTTGTATTTTTTTTTATTAAATTTCTTAAAAATCTGAAGTTTTACAAAATTCGGCGCCTAAGCTGTAATTATTAATTAAAAAGGAATATGATATTTAAACAACTAAATTAAACTTTCAGTTGGCAAGAAGGGGTAAAATCTTTTCTTAAAACATGTCCGATTTATTCTCAATTTTATATAATTTTTATGAAAGCAATTAATTACAAAAATATTTTTTTTTTACTATTACTTCCTAATCGTAATTGTATTATTTCCTAATCGTATGTACCTCCTCCAAAGATTGAATTTAATGTCAAAATTTATTATGTCTTTAAATATGGCAAACAAATAAAAATTATTTTGCCATTCATTACACTACAATTATCTTGTACAGACTGCCAATTTTGATTAACAAATCCAACCCCTTTTGGGTCCTAGTAGATCCCATTGTGTTCGACACACGCAATGTCTTTGGTGACAATCGAACCTACGACCTTTGTACTGATGGGCTGGCGGCACCTTGTGCTACATTTGTGGCGTCCCAATTCAAATTGCTAAACTTATCACTTTTTCTTTTTTAAACTTTTATTGGCGTTCTTATTACTTAAGCTGATAATAATAGGTGTCATCCCGTACTTTTTAGGTAGAGTTCAGTAAAATATGAATTAACAAAAATTACTTGACTGAAATGCCCAAAACTATGGGAATACGAAAAACAAAAATTCCAATCTAAAATATAACGTCAACTAACAACAATAATTTGACTTAACCATTAATGCCTTTAAATCTTTATAATACAATTTACCAGTTTGTTTTCGCCTTCGCAAAATATTATGTTTCCTCAGTGGCAAAGCAGTTCTGAGTCAGTCAACATCAATTTGCAATAAAATGCGGTGAATGAGAACCTACTGCAAACATTTAAAAATTTACTCTCAAAAAGAGCTGTTTTCGGAAAAAGTACTCAAACGTAAAAATTAAAAAAACAGCTGACTGCTAATATACATAATGAATAAGCGCAGTACTAGATAACTTCATACATACTTAAAAGTATTACAACTCTGAACAATTAAAACATTTCAAACGAACAATTAAAAGATTATAGGCCTAATTCATAAAAAATATTTCATGCTTATAACATCGTTATTTGACATATTTCTATGGGATAATTGTCAAATAAGACGGTTATAAGCATGAAATATTTTATGAATTAGGCCTTTAAAATAAAGGCCGAGGCACATAGAATCCGTCATACGTTATACGTCGCTTTTTTCAACTGACAGCTGAGTTGATATGCATGCTGTCTTATGTGAGTTGTCACATTCAGTACTTCTGTGTCAACGCCAACTTTTGACGTACGTTGAATTCTTTGACAGCCATCAGTAAGTGTTTCAAATTATTTTGATTAATTTTATTGTGTTTTGTGTTCAGCAAAAATTAAATCATATATAAAAAAATTTTATAAAATAAATAAAATGGCGAACAAACAACTGATTTGATATCCGTCAACGAAGTACTCATTGTGTCAACCATATCCGTCGTTACGTTCATGTCAGCTAAAAAAGGCAACGCATAACGTATGACGGATTCTGTGTGCCTCGGCCTTAAAATTCCTTAAAATATATTAATAAAATGAACTACAAAATATATTCCATATTAAGTTACTGTTACCATTCTTTATAAACCTTTTATTTTTTAATAACTTTTACAAATTATTTCACTATTCGTTTATTTATTTTTGAAATTTCTGCAGTACAATGTTGCAAGTTCTCAGTTAAAGAACTGCCAGATTACTCTCTCAATTTGTGTTCTCATTTACTGCATTTTGGCTAAAGGAACGCAATTTAGTAAAATGCTGTCAAGTTCAGTAGAAATATAATACAATTTATATTTTGGGTTCAGCCACAAAATTGATCGTTTACTCTCTTTCTAGAGTTTTCCGAACTGTATAGATGTACCACGGATGTACTTTTTTATACTTTTTTTTGTACAATTAGAACTTTGTTGGTACCGTGGTACTACCACGACCAACTGGGTACAATTTCAATGTCTTAACCATAGGTTTTCATTGTACGCAATATCCCAGTCAGCACTTCATAAAGTTTACGGCCCGGTTCTTACTCCTCTTCTCTATCAAAATATTTAATTTGGTGTTTCCTTTCGAAAATGTTTGCTCTTTCGATAAAAAAGGGCGCCAACCTTCCAAAATTTTCCCTTATGACTCTTATTTCTGATAGATTTGCAATTATTTGAGATAATTTTTCGCAACAGAAACATTTTTCATCGTTAGGCTGCCCTATATGTAATTCAAAAACAATGACAGTGAAAAAAAATTATTTTCCAAATACCGAAAAAGGTTGCAATCAATGTCTCGTCGTCTCAATTTTAAACAAACAGAAAATTTATTATATTCGCTGTGATTGTGTAATAGGTTTGCGTTTACACCTCAGTCGTATTTCGTAGTAGATTAAAGAAAACTGCGTGTATGTTTCTTTAATCTTGTATAAAAAACGCCTTTGGCGTAAACGCCAACGTCTTACACAATCAGGCCGATTAAATTACATGTGTTTTTAAATAAAATTTAATTGACTGATGTCTAGATTTTTATGGAAATGATTGATATATTTTTGCTGTATCCCTTTAGGAAATAAAATAATCTGTTTATAAAAACACGAATTATAAATTAAGTATTTTGCAACTGACTACAAATTGGTTTAAATCTAATGCAGATATCAACCAAACAAAAAAAACTAAATATTTTGAATTTAATTCTCATTTTAAGTCATGAAATGTGCTTGAATTTTTATTTAAAATCAGTATCAACGTTGCAAAAAGATATATTTTTTAGTCTTTTTTAATAAAAAATTGATTGAAACTTAACTATTTATAAATGAATTAATAAAAGTGTTTTAAATAATTTAAATTAAACTGACTACAAATTGGTTGAAAAATAAGTAATTAGTAATCAATTAAAAAGTCATGCAGAGATGGCCAATTGACTATCGCTTATGACATGCATATGTTAATATAATGAGTCGACGACAAGGAAAAAAGTCACTTTATACACTAGTTGTGCTTATTTAGAAACCAGTTTTAAGTTACTTAAAAATGTGTTTGACTTCCTATAGGGATGCTTGTGAATTTGTATAGACAAGTTTTTGAATTTCTATTTTTAATAAATTTAAAAAAATAGTACCGTAATGGTATGAAAAGTACATTTTGCTTAGTTAATTGAGTACAAAATCAAAATAGGCATTTTCCATCCCTGAGACGTACAGTTCTTTTCAGAGATTTTCCGTGGTTAACACAACGTTGTTACTTCTTATGTGAAGGCATAAGTCGTGTACATGCAGTCACAGTAACGGATAAAAATAAGGCTTAACAACATCGCCGAAGATAAAGCGTATGCCGTATCGTGCAACTAGAAAAATAAATAATATTCTTTCAAAATCACTGCCAGTTATACAGTACGGAATAAGTTTTTGTGCAAATTGGGAAGCAAGGGGATCCTATATGTTGCCTATCTGCCCAGAGAAACAATGCGGGCTGTTTCCTGCAAAAAAAGCTTTTCTCCCAATCTTGCTCTCTCTCCCTCTATTGCCCAGACTTTCAATACGGAAATACATAGTTTTTGCTAAAATTTAGGTCTCTCGAGCTCACAACGTACGTCCGAGTACGAGATAAAACCTATTGTATTTCCTAAAAACGTTATTGTAACAAATTTGTCTATTGCGACCAACGTCCAGCTTCCCTCATGACCTCCTATAATTTTCAAGTTGTAAAAGAGGAGTTTTCTTTGTAAGCCCTTTATAAGTTTGAATACCATGAACGATTCAATACGTAGAAATGGCTTTAATATCAATAGTTCAGATATTAATTCTAATCTTTTACGCTATAAAAAAAAAACTCATGGGCGCTTTAAAGAGCAAAAAAATCAATTATTAGCTAATACGAAAGTAACTTTAAGCTTTCTATCCTATTGTATAGCAGATTTGGATTTCTGACTTTCAAAATCATATGAAACTTATTCAAAATATAAATCTTCACGTTTTTAACGAAAATTTCCATATTATTGACAAATTTTATACTCATTTGTAAATGCATTTAGATATCTTTTATGGACTTTTCAATTTGAAAATTAGAATTAAAATTGTGTAAATAAAAAATTTTAAAGCATTTTTTTCTTTTCTGCTATAATTTTTATTCAAATGTTAGATTTCTAAGATTTTGTAAATTTTCATACATATCTATTTTGTTTTTTACAGTTATTTTATTTTATATTTTTGTAAGCAACAAAACGCAGACATTTAAACAAAAAAAAAAAAAACAAAAAATTGGCCGATTTGTGTCAATAATACTTTTTCGATTTCCTAAGTATTATTATTTAAGATAATGATTTTTTACAAGTGAATTAATATATTTTGTTCAAAATGAAATTATTTAATGAATTGTATATGAAGAATAATTTTTATGTTAAAATTTTATATATTTTAGCATTAAAAAAATTAGATAAGTTATTTAGCTTGCCAATCAAGAAAGTAGAAACTAAAATCAGAAATTCTACTCGATTACACAAATTTCCATTATTTAAAAAGAATATGAATTAAGTTTAAAAACAATTTAAGTTTAAATTTTAAGTTGTGATGTACCTGAAATATGATTTCATCTAAAAAAACATTGAAAAAATCTATATATTAATTTTGTTTTATTGATTAAAGAAAATAAATACTCTTTACCTAAGTGAAATTACATTTTTTAATTTAAATAATTAAGCTTTAAATTGCCATTTAAATATATTTGGAGATTATTTTAAGTTTCTTTTGTTGCCTTAATTTCATAAAAATCCTAAAACGTTAAGCTTTAATTAATAATTTTTCTTTTAATTTAGTATTTAAGTTTAAAACCACACAAAACAACAATTGGAAAGGCCATCCAACACCTCCCCCCTTCCCCAAAAACGTAAACAATTTAAAAGCGCGTGCAAGTGATCGGATAATTTTATTAACTTCGTTTAAACAAAAAACTTGAGTATAAATTAAATTAAATTAAAAGAACTGCATCTTGCGAAGTTTGTCAAACATCTTTTCACTTTGACGCGCACTTTTTCATAACATTAATTACAAAACATTTTACAAAATGTAACAAAGAATATGATAAAAAAATCTCTTAAATTATTTATAACAAAAAATATAAAATAACCGAAAAAATGCAGACAAAGAAATGACTGAAAGGTAACAAATAAATGACAAAAAAAAACATTTTTTTTAAACAAACAACACGGCATATTTTTATTTTTACAAATATTGTATTATTTATGTAAGAATGTTGGAAAAATGTTAAAAAGAAAACAAATTTTGGTATACAAAATTTCTACAAAAAAATTAAAGACAAAAAAAAACTACTTAAGCATACAAATTTTAGGCAATGAAATAAAATCTAAACAAAAAGACGTTAATTTATGATTTTAGTAAAAAAAAGGAAATACATATTTATTATTAAATAAATAAAATTTTACTTTATTTTAACAAAAAAGGAAAAAGTTATAAAAAAAAACAATACGGAATTTTGTGTCGTATCATAGACGTGTGGAAATGTTGGTGAAAAACTTAGTTTAATTTATGATACACAATATACAAAAACAAAACAAACACCCACATGCATACATTTCTCAAAAGCTACAACAAAAACACAAAATGAAACCAATAAAAATATTTAAAAAAAAATTATATATTAAATAATGAGTTTTATTTGGAAGCAATTATGCTTTAGTGCAGCAGCAGTATATATAAATTATAAAAATTTTACATTTTCAGAAAAAGCAAAAAAAAAATATCGTTTAGTATAAAAATGCCTTTTCAATTAAAGGTAGCTGTGCTTCGTGGAAAATTAACAAGTGTTTTCAAAAATCCCCGACGCACTGTTCGTTCAGAAATTTAAGTACATATTTCCAAAAAAGAAACGATTTATAAATTAAAATTGCAGCACAAAGAAAACTAACGCTAGGGGTGCATTTTTCTTATAAAAAAATTATCTAAAGCACAGATAAAATCAAAGCTTATTTTCCGAACATTTAATCATAGAGGAATTTCTCTTATCACAATTGCAATAATAGAAGCCCTTCATATAAATAAGGCGTTGCTTTGGTCCCCTTAGAAATCGCGGGAAAAAACTTTAATTGTTCGTACTATATGGCATTTATGGTACCACAGACAGAATCAGAGATCCAGCTACATTTCATAACACACAGTTTTCATTCATCATCACTCTAAGAAGAAAGAGTGCGAATATCATGAAATAAATTCGAAAATTCATAATATTAAGTTAATAAAGACGTCATAAATATTCCAAGAAACAAGGGAAAATCAACATCAATTCAATGTTCAACGTACACAGCAGAACAGAATAGTGCTACTTTGGAAAGTATGTACTTATACTTTCATCATCAGTAGTGATGTGAAGTTTTGTTTATCATCATTAATATAGTAATAGTTTTTATACTCTTCAACAAAAATGGGGAAAGGGTATGAAAGGTTTGTGATTCCGTGTGTAATTTACACAATATTCATACATATACGAATACATACATTCACAACAAACAAAATATTATGCTTAATAAAATATTTTTATTTTGAGAGATTACCGTACTTTGAAATGGTTTTTTCAAATACAACTTGTGAATTGAGAAATTAATATTAGCTAAATTTGTTCATTATTTTACCAGCCACGTTACAAAGTTCAAATCCTTTCAAAAACGGAATTAATTTCGTATTTTGCTTCTTCAGAAAACGACAAAAAGGCAATTTCGAAAATAATTGTTTTTAAACAAATCCTTTAATGGTATTAAAATTGATTTCATTCTGAAAAATTGGTTCGTTATTCGTTTTCTGAGGAAGCAAAGTATTGAATGAGTTCCTCTTCCAAACGGAATTTAACTCTGTAACATGACTGTATTAAATGCATATTAAATATAAAACGTAAGTTTAGCACACTACATACATACATATGTATTTTTTGAGGCCTAATTCATAAAAAATGTTTTATATCTATAAACAGCATATTTGACATTTTTGTATATAAATTGGTCAAATAACAAAATTATCATAAAATATTTTTTAGGAATTAAACCTTTGTTAGATTTTTTTTTATTGTTTCTTAAATTCTTAAAAACTCAACATACTGTTACAGAAAAATTATCTGCATTAATTTTTAAAAATGTACATGCACAATTTATGGCAATTCTTTTAAGTCTATTTTTGGATCAAATGACCAAGCGACCCCCCATCTAGTGGTATTACCTTGATGAAATTCTGTAAAGCAAACATTTGCAATATTCTTTGATTTAAGAATATTCAAAATATTTGATAGGCTGCTTTTAAGACCCAACATTGTTGTAAACACCCTTTAAATTATCGGAAAAATACAAATTTTCAAATCAAGATTATACACGTATGTTTGTATGCAAATTCATTATACCTTATTTTGTGTTTAAATAGCAAGCTTTCGTCTATAATTTTTTCGACAAACTTGACTTCACCTCCCTGGCAGCTTAATTCTTCTTTGTGACCAGTGGGACAGTTGTGAGGAGGGGGCCTTTTGCCAGATTTACGTGTTTTCTTGTTTGTGTCACCATGAGAATCAAAGAAAGGCGGGTTACATAAACAAAAATCATATGTTGTCGTCTGGGAATTGGATTCCTCTGAACATTTGAAATATTCCTGGAATATTTGGGTGTTTTCCTTTTGCTTGTATAATGTTATCAATGAAGTCAAATTATTGCTTTCTATATTTTTAAGAGCATATTCCAAATTCATTTCATTCGATTCTAAAGCCACCATCTGCCAATTATTCTTTTTTGCCGCCAGCAGACTATATATGCATGAAGAGCCACAACCAACATCTATGCCGCGTATTTGATCATCTGAAGAACCAGTTCTAAGTACATCTTCCAGCCATAGTATGTAGTTTAAACGTAGGGGTAAAGTTGGAACTAAACTGCCAGGGGCGAAGTCAACGCTCAATTGAAAGTATTCCATTAGCAAAGTTTGAGTTAATGCTCTCAAAGCAGCTTCATTTTTATAATTAATACAAACTTTGCCATTAAGCTCCTTCCGTGATTTCAAAGTTGTTAATAGAGTTAACGGTTGAATGTTTTAATATAAAAAGGAAGTGTTTGTTTAAAAATATTGTGATTTTACTTACCAGCTTGCAGACACGGCGAAATTCGGTGTACTTGATGGCCAATTCCGTATAGTCGGGAGGCTGGCGGAAGACATTACGTGGATGCATTTGCTTTGTATTTTTCAAAAAACAGATTTAAACACTATTTCTTATTAAATTATTATTTTACTAAGCTAATACACTTTGTAGAATAGTCGCTGAGATTTCTGTGACAAGAAACAACTTTTAATATCAGCTGATACCCAAAAAGCTCTGCATATTGGCGGTAATAAATTTATTTACACACACACTTTGTATATTTAATTATGAACAGGCCTTATTAATATGATTTTCATTTATTTCTACTTTTTTCATCATATATTTACCACTTGTTTATGATATAATATAGCCACACACTTATGGCATTATCTTTTATTTAAATTATTAACACATTTATATATGAACTATTATATATCAAAACATTCTTAAAACTCAACCACACTCTATGGAATCGTGCCGTTACTACTAAAAAGTACTGTATAAAAGTAATTAAAAGTGATTGAATGAATGCTTCCTCTTATTATATTAGCGTTTATTTATAATACTTTACAGCACTGTTATCAGTCAAGTATCAAAACAATTGTTCAAACAAACAAAAAAATTTAATAAAATAATATATGAACCTATTTTCAAAAAGAAATTTATTTTTTGGTGGTCAAGCAATGTCTATATGCATTTCACCAACAAATAAATTTCATTTAAAATAGTATTGTGACAACATTGTGTCAAATAAAAATTTCATAACAATATATTCAAAAAGTTTCATCACATTTCAATTCAACTCAAGAAGTTGTACTTTGATCCAACGGATCATTACTGGTGACAGAAGGCGTCAACGTCAAACAATAAAGGATTGAATCGTACTTCCTATGTAAAGGCTTCGGTCGAGGATACCGAGAAATATTTATAATGGTATGGTCCTTCGGGAGCAGGATATGCACTTTTACTGCACGGCCAAATAATTCCTAAAATTAAAACAAACATATAGGTAGTATACCTATATTCTATATATTTTACGTGCACACAGTTGACTGCGAATTTAAGATGGATTCAAGCGTCCATGTTTGAGGTTGTAATTGATATGAATGTAATTAGTGTTCCACGAAATTCTACCCTATATTTGCATAGACGGTGTTTGTCATATTAATGAAGCGGCCTTTGTGCGATGAATATTATTCGCCAAATCAAGATTGATTTATGATGAATATTATTCGCCAAATCAAGATTGATTTATGAGAATCATGTGGCTAATAACGTAATAACTAAAACAGTAATAGACGTCTTAATTCTTGCTAATTTACATACATAAATCAAAAATTAAAGGATCACACAATTACTTTTATAAAAATGTATTTCAAATGTGTTGAAAAAATCGCATGCTTTAAAAATCTGGCTACTACCAAACATAGTTTATTAGGTGAAAAATTTATATAATTATGTAATATTTTTAAAATCGTTTATTCGACATGTTGTCTCAATTAATTAGTTTTTCAAATTCTATGGTTTTGCTTGTGTAATTCTCAATTAATTTTTTTGGGAGTTTATGTATAAGCTAAGAGGTTTTGTTATTTTGGAATTGGGGTAAAGTCTACTGATGATTTGGTGTAAGAACCAATGAAATGCAGGCATATAGACATACTTGACCACATAACAAACAAAAAGCACTAATTATGTAATATAATTTTCTTTTGTAAATATAATTTACTTTTGTCCATTTAGTTTGTTACTTTTCTTGTCGTTAATGCTCATTTTTATTATCACAGTAAGTTTAAATTCACCGCCTTTTTTTCTAAATAAAATGCAGTAGGAAAGCAATCACAAATTTAAATAAAGTGTGTTTTTTTTAGATCGTCGTAATGCGTGCAAATTGTTGAAAATTTTTAATCTAACTCATCATGCACTTCCTCCATTCTACGGGGTACATTTTCGGACCACATTTATTATTTACCGTTCTCAGCTATTGGTGTTGTCTCCTTCCACTTTAGGGAAAA
This sequence comes from Linnaemya tessellans, assembly GCA_951800035.1. NCBI lineage: Eukaryota > Metazoa > Arthropoda > Insecta > Diptera > Tachinidae > Linnaemya > Linnaemya tessellans. The sequence goes on from OX637534.1 coordinate 28,340,055, forward strand.
TTGGTGTTCCAGATTGCGCCGTATACGGGCCATCAGTGGCGGCCACATTGCAGAAATTTAATTTAAATATTAATTTGAAAAAATTTTCTTTCCAATAAAGCCTGTTTCATTGATATTAAAAATATAATTTCTTGTTTTATTATGATTAAAACTTGTGTCATTTTATAAAAAACAATCTTTAGAAGAGAAAATTATATGTAAGTGGATTTGATGCCGTTACAGTTTAGATGTGGATAACAAGTTCATTGCGTGTTAGTTCGCTTGTGCTCCTATCAAGGTATGCACATATGTATATACTTACTGTACATACTTATGTATATAATAATGTAACTGGAATTGGGGGACTTGAGCTAACCCTAGTATATAAAGCCCAGAATCGAAATTGATAAGATTAAATTAATGTATCACTTTTTAAATTCAGTTACCACTCGGAATTTTCTTATAAATTCAGTAGGATCTTTGAGATTAATGGGCGCTTTTACAAATACTTTGATTTGATATTGACTATTTAATAGCAGTTACACTCTAGTACGCAATCCGAGTAATTTTTTCTTAATACAGTATTACATACTATTCCACCTACGACTGTAATAAGATCTACAAAGAAAATTGTAATGATATGTCTTGCTTCAACAGTTGGTCCTAATCTCGATCTCAGTGCTATGGAGGAGCAATTTTTTTAACCTTAAATTTATTTTCTCGCTGACACCAACTTTCATACAAATTGTAGCACACCATCATATCTGATAAATATTTGTTTATAACAATTTCAAAATCCAACTTCATTGCCATACGTACTTATGTACATACATGCATACATACATATGTACATATGTAGTATTTAATTATCTTCTTTTTATAAATTGGGTATACAAAATTTAGTGGTTAGAAACGGTTTGTCCCTTAAAATGAAGCTAGTCTATATATGATCGAAAGTCGTTGATAGAGGACTTTGTAGTCTGCTGAGAATAATAACTGTTTGAATATAATTTGATGTACAGATAGCTGGTAAAAGTATACATATATTTAAGACAAGTAATTCTTTTACTTAACATGAAGGGCCAGTGACTTTCTGAGTACGTAAAAGCCAGATCCATAAAGTTGAGTGGCAGGTTTAAAGTGATTGTGTGAACACAATAGGTGCTTACCTACTCTTATTGTATTTAAAAAGTTTTTATTTAAATTGTTTTAACATTGTTATTTTCACTTTGAATACAAACTGCTGACTAAATTTTTAGAATGAGTGGATGTTTATTCTAGTATCAACTCTGCTGTCACCCGCCAATTTTTATACTTTTATTAATATTCGTACCGCATATAAAGTAAACTTACATGATATATATATGTACGTTTAGGTATTTATCAAGAATTTATGTATTTTACTGTTTAGCAAAAACGAAACAATTTTTTATATACTAATGAAAACTTAAAAATCATTTTATAAATATTCCTAATTTTGTTACAAGATATTTGCTGTAAGTGAAGAAAAACTGTAAAAGATAATGTTGCTGCTGTTTGTACTAAAACACTACTGTAACTACTTCAAGTACTGTATAAAAGGGGGTTTGAAAAGTGTTGGTAAATGATTTTCGTAATCATCATATCAGGCTTAATTCTTGCAGTTTACAGCACTGTTAGTGTCGCACATGCTGGGAACTGTCAAAACAATTTCTTTGTTTTCGTGTTTTGGAGTAATAAAAGTTGCAGAATTTAATATAATTTTTATTCTATAATTGTTTGTATAAACAAATTAGTAATATGTCGGAAACTAGCTCCAAGGATACAGTGCTGAAAACGGCCATGACTTACATATGCGGTGGTAAGTGATAATAAAACGTGAAGCTGGATTTACATATATCTGTGGGAGATTATCGGTCTGGGTTAATTCTTTATAAAAACTCCTATGCCTTCATTTTTAAGAGTTCAATATTAATAAATAACTGTTAAAACCTCCTAGTAGTTCTTTCAAATAAACAGTTTATAGCACATATTATTCTATATCATGTACAGTGTAAATGTTTTATACATGGATGCATGGCATGCACAAACATACTTTCACACGTAAATACCAATGATGAAGTGAAAATCCTAATAATATGAGCTTCATCTGTTTCAACAATGGACGTTGTTATTTTGCGTGGAAGAACTATTTAAAGTTCTTTGCAGAATTTTTAGTTGTTTTAGGTTTCACTAACCATTCTTGCCGGAGTGTGACTCCTTCATATGAAAACAATGATTTAATATCAATGGATACCTTTAGATTTCTAAATATTGGTAAACTTTTTTACAATAATTCTGGTAATTAACTTATTGTGATTGTGAACAATTGTTAAATATATGTTCTTAACAGCTTTGTGGAGATTTTTCCAATTTAAATATATTATTGACGTTGGCGTCGACTAATAGACATGATTAAATAATAAATTACCTTCATCTGTGGCCGATTAAATTGAAATATCACAAAGGGATCATTATTCTTGCGTCTAAGCAGCAATCTTAGAACCCAAGTAAAATAACATTAATAATCGTTATTTAACTGGAATATCCTTCAAAGCAAAATGTTATATACATAATTCATATGGAAAGTAGCTTTGGAAAGAAATTTAGTTTTGGAACCATGCATTTATTGAATTTCAGTCAGAAAATAAATGTTCTTTTCTTTTCAGAGTGCCATCATGAAAACGAAATGCGCCCACGTGATCCCATACGTTGTCGTGAATGTGGATATCGTATTATGTACAAAAAACGTACCAAGAGATGTAAGTAACATTCACCCTTATTGTGTTTGGCGTTTTACGCCTTTAAATTCGACAAATTGTAATAGCATAAAGACAAAAACTTAACAATTTTTATAAAGACAAAAAGCTAAAATTTTTTTAATCTGTTACAAAATGTGAAATCTGAAGGCGAAAAACGCCAAACACAATAAGGCTGATTGTAAAACCATAAAGAACGTATGTAATTGATTTTTGTTTGCTTTAACAAATCTTTTTCTGTTTTTATTGCAGTAGTTGTATTTGATGCCCGCTAATTGAGTCAAACTTTGGCACTGGTATTTTAAAGTTAAGATTGTAATACATGTAGTTTAAAATTTTGTTAATAAAGGACAATTCAAGATAAAATACAAATGTATTCACATATGGAAAAAATGGTCAGTCAATAAAAACAATTACGCAGTACTTTGGTTTTTCGGGAAAAGTTTTCTTTATTCATTCATTTTATTTACTCAAAAAGTGTAGTTTGTATTATTTCCTTTTTTAAATTAATAATTCAAGTTTGACAATAATATTATTTGTTTTTTTAATATTTTTTTCTTTGTTTTTACTTTAGCTTTAATATCGTTTATTAAAATAATTTATTACATATTTTTCTGTAAAAGAGTAAAAGTAATAGATAGAACCAAGATCGCAAAAAAAGTGTGAAGAAATCGTCAGTTTCCTGAGAGGAAACAGAGAAGAAATCGATCAAAGCATGAAGAAGGTAAAACAAGATCGGTTGCAATGAAAATTTGGATTCAAAATAATTCCGAAAAGTTTCTGTGACATGCCTGAACATTTTGAATAAAGGCGCATAAAGTAGGAAAAGCTCTATTTAATTTTTTTCTAACATGAACAGCATAGTTTCATTTCGCCAGTTTCTAACATTGATTTAAAATCGAAAAAGGTTCGAATTATGGTATTTTCAAATCAAGATCGTGCATGACTTTTCCATTGATGAAACAAGGATTCGCCTTCAACACCCCAAAAATGTTATTAGAATGACCTATTAAAATTATTTTCAATATAAACTGCCTGTCCCTCGATACCACCAGATACCGTTCTGTCGAAAAACAAAATTTCGTGAAAGAAGGATTTCTGGTGACATTGTGGGATAGGCAGACAAAATTCCTGCAAGAAATAAATGATTGAAACTAATGTTGATTTCTTTTCTAAAAAAGAATGCTACTTTAGCACTTTTCAATAAAAAATGGCAATATTATGACATTTGGAAATAGTGAATTTATTACAAATGAATGTACCATCTTTTGCGAAACATTATTTTTATTTTAAACATGCGCCCAAATGTAGTTTTTTTTAGGAAAACAGTGAAAAAATGTTACTGTTACATTTTTTTAGAAAAGAAATCACCATAATAGACACTTGAACATATACTTTTAGTTTTTAATTTCAGTTTTCATTTAATAAAATAAATATAGTGCCTGACGTGCGCACTGAACTTGCGTAATGTACGACCGGCATAAGTAAAGTTGATTTCTGTTTAGGCAATTTGTTAGCAACAATCATTTTAAATTTGTCATATTTTGGTGGTTTGATAAAATCGATATATTTTGGAAAAATACCAGCAAATCGTCACTTTTAAAAATTTTGAAACAAAAATTAGTCAAGGCGATGAGTAGTCGCCAATTCTGGAAGCCGTGGATAGAACTCATGGTTGCATTCGAAATAACAGTAAATTCTGTGTTGAATACTCGTACTCTTGGCTTAAGGAAAGGGAAAATCAAATTAACTGGACTGGCATTTGCAAGAAAAAATACTATGGCGGAACGGTAAAAAGAATTAAAAAGAAAAGAATAACACAGAGTTACCAGATAATATTATAAATTAATAAAGGAGTTTTGGAATAGTTTATGTTGTTGTTTTGCTTTGATAGTAGAAGGAAATGGAATAAAATAGTTTGAATTGTACATACTTACTACATACACACATATAAATATAAAATTTTTTGTAATAATAATTAAATAAAATTGCATAAATTATTTTTATTTGGCAAGGCTTAACCAAGAAAATCTATTTAGGGAACAAGGAAGCCAAAACAACTGTTTTAGTCTCTCAAAGATGTATTAAACACGAAGAAGAGGAGAGTAAACAAAACGATTTTCCTAGTTAAGCTCCAACATTGTAAATTTTCATGTTGTTTTTTTATTGCATTTATTTTTATTAATTAACAATTCATCTAAACTGAAGTGCTGAATTCAACAGTATGTTGCAGTTTTTCTGTAGTTTTATTTTTTCATAGTATTTTTTTTATTTCTTATTTCTTTTTTATTTCATTTTTTTTGTTCTATTAGTCGTATGTTAATATATGTAATAGAATTATTTTCCAAGACCTGTTTCTTAAAAAATTAAATTTAGTTTAGTTTTAGTAATTTAAGTTTTATTAATGTCTTTAAGTGCATTTTTTTCAAAGGGAATTGAAAGGTTAGTTTCAAGTTGAATTTTTAATTCGTTTTTCAATTTAATTTTAATTCAAAAGTGCATAGAGTCATAGAGTTAGTGTGAAAAAAAGACATTAAATGCTAAATAATTGAAATAAGTAAAACGAAAGGGAAATAATTTTGTTATAGTCAAAGTTTGGCAAATTTTATTTTTTGTTACATTTACACGTGTTGGATTTGAGTTTTTTTCTAAGAAAAGTAGCCTAGCAACATTTTTTTCTAAAATACTATATTTTGTTGTAAATTGTATGCAATATACATATTTACAGCCTAATTTATAAAAAAATTGTGAGTCATTAAAGGCTTATCAGCAAAGTTTTTGCATGCAAATTTGCTTTAAATCAGAATTAATTTTTATAAATTAGGCCTTTAATATGTAAAGTTTAGATTGCAATATATTGTGCAAAATTTATTAGAAGTTGTAGCTGCAGTAGGCCACTTTCCATATTAAACGACTCTTGTAATAGCTGCTAATAAGCTACTCGTACATTTATTTTTTGTTTTGAAACTGTCTCACACTGGAATGCTTTATTTGCTAATATTTTAATTTTTTTTATATATTTGTTATGACCCAAGCTCTTTTATTTGATAAAATATTATTTATTTATTTATTTTAATGAATTGAATAAATTATTATTGATTTTATTTATTTGGTTTTTTGTTAATATTTAAAGCTGTTTTGAATCTAACATGAGAGTTGAATATTTAAACTCCTATAAAAGCCAACATAAAAACTTAATAATTTTTGCTTAAAAAAGAAATTATTTAATAAAACTTAAAATTAACAATTTTAATATTTTCCTTTTTAAGTACAATGCAACTTTGACGATTTTTTTTTAATTTTTGTTTTCATTTAACTTTTTTCCTTCATAATGGACTTGTATACCTTTTTTTTGTCTAGTGATTTTTTTATGATTTAAATCTTAATATTAGAGTTTCATTGTTATTATGTTTTTTTTTTATTTTATTTTAAGAAATTGCTAATTTTTAAAAGTTTTTCTTTCCTTAATCCCAAAAAAAGAAAAAATAAATTATATATTTGTGTTGTTTACTTTTGTTGTTGTTCATCAGTAATTAAAAATTGTTTCTTTTTATTCAACTGGTTGCTGATCCTTGCGGGTTTTATGGCCTCGGAAAGAGGCCTGTATTTTCGTAGCTGCTTTATTTAGCTCTGGATCACTTAAATCAATATCCAATTCTTCAGCCACCTTCTTAGTGATCTCCTGTATATCAACATCTTCTGGCGCTTCTTTGGTCACCAGTTTACGGGTTAAGTGACCACGGAACGTGGCTTGAATTTTCAAAGCAGCATCACACAGTTCTAAAATTACAAGAATATAATTGTCTAAATTAGTGTTAGTGTAAATGTAATTTATCTGGGTTAAACATTTTTGTTTATAAATAATTATTCACAATATTTTATTAACTTCTTATTAGGCATTATTAATGCTATTTGCAAAAGGGCACTTATTTTCATACCTTCCAAAAAAGAATTGGAGGGTATATTCACATTGTCATTCCATTTGTAACGCATCGAAATATCCATCTGAGACCCTATAAGATATATATATATATATATATATATATATATATATATATAAATGAAATTTATTTGTTGGTGGTTAAGCAATGTCTATATGCATTTCATTGGTGCTTTACCAAATCGTCAGTAGACTTTAACCACAGTTCTTGTTCAGTTGTTATTTTTGAAAATAGTTTGTAATTTACAAGTTGTGAATTCTCAGATGGTTTTCGGAAGTATATGCATAAGATAAGAGGTTTTTAACTTTTCAAAACTGTGGTTAAAGTCTACTGACGGTTTGGTAAAGCACCAATGAAATGCATATAGACATTGCTTAACCACCAACAAATAAATTTCATTTATATATAGTAGTATTGTGACAACAATGTGTCAAATAAAAAGTTTTCATAACTATATATATATATATATATATATATATATATATATATATATATTCTTGATCAGTGATGAAATCTAAGACGATCTGAGCATGTCCGTCCGTCCGATCACGATTCAGCTCAAACGAAAAGAGCCAGACTCCTGAAATTTGGTATAAATATATTTTGAAGGATAGCACAGGTCAAGTTCGGAAATGGGCTGAATCGGGCAAGAGGGAAAAAATTTCCCCTAAGAAAAACTAAACAAACCTCTAAAAAACAACATAATTTTTAAAGTTTTTTTTTTGTAATTTTGTTAAGCAAATTATATATTTTTATGTCAAAGAAAGTTCAACACGTTAAACTTGGAGCCATAAAATAACTAGTACAATGTCGATAGTATAGTTTCACTATTGGCATTTCCTGCAGGGTACTGTTTTGCTTGCAGACGCGTGTATTTGTGAACTTATATTTGTATATTGACCTGAGCAACGCATGGGATGTGGTTTGAGTTGAATATTGATTTTACTCAAAGTCATGTTTATACTTTCAAACTTTAGCCATATATTTTTGTTTTTGTTTGTACTTGTTATTGATGATTTGCAACTGATCGGGGAATATAATAAGCACGTACACATTTGCAATATCTGCTGTGGTAATTGACTGGGGAAATCTCTTACTTAAAGAAAGTTTTCTAAAACAGAAAACTTTTCTGTTTTTGTGCAATTAAAACTTGAATGAAAGTTTTTTTTAAACTTGATAAATTTTAATTAAAAATTCTTTTGATATTTTATATTGATTACAAGGACATTATAAGTAATTTCATATGACAAGGCGGCATCAGCGAGTTGTTGTTCTGGGAACTTTAAGCAAACATTAATATATACATGCATATGTATTTGTGTATATGTACATGTTGTATATGGGTATTATTCAGACCAATATTTCGTGATTTTTGATTGACATTTTCGATGTCTCGTATAAAAGATCTCAGAAAGCAGTTTGCAATTCCGTACCAGAGCATGCATATAATAATAGATTTTAAACGTGTACAGTCTATAGGTAAATAATTGTGTGATGTATAACCAAAAAACATACGAGGTCTGTTAACAAATTAAGGTGTATTTTAAATTTTCTTAAAATAAAATATGTATATGTACAGGGTGGGCAAATTTGATGTTAGGAAGTAAATTAGCTGTCAAACGATGAAATGTCAAGAATCGAGCTGTCATCTTTTGACATTTATTTGGTAAAAAGTTGGGAAATTTTAACCATGGAACGCTACACTTTTGAACATAGAATTTTAATTTACTATCCAAATAGTGAAAAGTTTACTACATCACTTCGTGAAATTACAGCAGGTTTTCCTCGGAATCAGGGTTCTTCTGAGACCGCTGTGCGTAGTTTAATCGCTAAATTCAAGACTCACGGTACTGTTGCTGATAATAGACCCAAATAAAACGCTCGTAGTGCCCGTAGTGATGCAAACATAGTCGCTGTACAGCAAAGTGTTGGGCATGAGTTTGGAACTCGTCGACTTTCGCAACAATTGGGCATCAACAGAGGCATTTTGCGCAAAGATCTTCACCTTCACGCTTGTAAAATTCATTGTTTGCGTCGAACGTTCGTGAATTGTCTATTAGAAAAACTGCACGAAAGCAGAAAATTTTTTAACGAAATCATCTTTAGTGATGAGGCCCATTTTCAATTAGACGATTATGTAAACAAAGTTGTTCTATATGGGTCTCACAAAATCCACAAACAGCTCTCGAAAAACCATTACATCCAAAGAAACTGACCGTATGGTGCGTTTTGTAGTCAGGCAGCATCATCGGGCCGTATATTTTCGAAAATGTGCAAGGAAATGCAGTCAACGTGAATTATCTGCACTACCAAATCATGATAACCGACTTTTATTGTGACCAAAATTGGCTAAAGTTGACATCTGTGATCTTTGGTTTTAGTAAGACGACACCACAGGCCACACACACGGCCAAACAATTCACTTATGGCATAAGAAATTTCCGGGAAGCGTAATTTCTCGATTTGGCGATGTCAATCGGCCGCCTCGTTCTGGTGACTTAACACCGCTGGATTATTTTCTCTGGGAGCCATTTGGAAGACCGAGTTTAGGTGAATAAACCACAAACAATGGACGCTCTGAAAGATGAAATTCGGCGCTGCATCAACGAGATAAGATAATCTTTGTCACAAAAATGTGATTCAAAATGTTGTGAAAAGAGCGTACCTTTGGCGACGTACTAGGCTTAAACATTTGCCCGACATCATATTCCATTATTAATTCCCATATATCTACTTTACATTGGTATCAATGAAACTAAGTTTGTCAAAGAAAAAGTGTGTTTTTAAGCCAATTTACTTTCTAACCTCAAATTTGCCTACCCTTTATACTTAATCATCAATTTCCATTTTGACCCCTTCAAAGTAGTATTTTGCTGACTTTTTTCACCAACCCTCGAGGCAGTTTTGATATTCACTTTCTGCTGTATCTTTGAGCTCTTTCAGCTAACGTCGTTCCCCTCCAAAATCGAATTGGAGGGTATATTCACTTTGTTTAATCCTGGGAATAGGAAAAAGTTTCAGGGACCCAGATCTGGTGAAAACGATGGCTGATGACTTTTTTTGTCAATATTCATGAGCAAAATATCAGAAAAAAATTGCATGGCGGGATCCAACTGATATGCCGACATTTTCATTAACTTCTCTAATAGTGATTCGAAACATATTCCATAACAAATTGCTTTCTGGTTTCTTTAAAAAACTTGTGTCAGTTGTAAGAATTTTTTTTACTTAGAGTACGGTCACCGTATCTCATTACTATTTTGTATACAAAATTTTGATTGATGATCCATATTATATTTTCGACTGCAGAAAATCGCCGCATACTTAAAACAATTTAATTTTTATGACTCCAACAAATAAACTCAATATGCTAAATAGGTGAAACTGTGAATACATCTGAGAGACAAGTGTACCAACCGACAGAAACGTCCGCAAAGTTGAAAATTCAACTTATATTTCAAACAGACCTCGTACACAAAAATAGCAAAATAGTTGTTAAAGGAAAATAATAATAATAACAATAACAGTAATAAAAGTATTAGTTTCCAAGGCAAATAAATATTTTTTTAATAATTAGATCTGCACATTTTTTTAATGGCTCCGAGCAATTAATTCATTTCAGCTTTCAACATTTAATATGCCATTTAATTAGAACTATAATATAGAAATAAATGGCTTTCTATTTGAAAATAAAAAGTAAATTAAAGCAAAATTAAACAAATTGGGTCACATACAACACACACATATACAAATATAATTAGCATCGAATTAATTTTATTAATATATTATCGAGCGTTTCATACAAATACTCGTATATACTTTTAAAAATTGTTCGCAACGTTTGCAGCTGAAAGCGAATATTTTATGAATTTATTGTTATTTAAAATGTTTTGTTATGGTATGTTCAGGTTTCCAATTTTGTGTAAGTAAAATAACTGCTTAATCAATAATCTGGATATTGAATATTCATGATAAGTCGAAAATATACACTTTATTCTGGCAGTGGAGAAAAAAATGTCTTCCAATTTTTTTTGCATGGCTAGTATATGATACTTATTAAAAATATTTTAAATAAAATATCTTGAATTTAATAAAAATTCTTAAAAGAAATAATTTGCCGTTGGCAGATTTGAACTTGAGTCTGAATAAAAATTCTTATCTTAATAAGTACGAATCATATTTAAATTGGCAAATATGAACTGCCAGACTCCATCATATTCTATAAATGTTTTGATTTGGCATGACCTAAATGACAACAAAAAGTTCAAACACATATTTGTATTAGTTTTAAATTTATTTTTATTTCCATTAGATGCATATTTTGTCATAAATATTACGTTACAGCTTAAATTTGTTGCTTTTATCATTGACAATTATTGTGACAATATCTGATTGTTATTCTTCGCTCTTTTGCTTCTATAACAAACTGTTTTTCTTCTTTTGCTGTTTTTGTTATTGTTCGTTTTTCGTTTTTACAAGTTTGCGTTTTACCATGCAACATGAGTAGAGAGGATGAAATAGAATACAAACAAAAAACCATTTAAATACAATCAAGCATTTGCTTTGCTTTGCTTCTATATGACATGTGTCAAAAATGTTTTATGGAATGGAAAGAAAAAAAGATATTGTAAAACAACACTGTCAAAGCTGGAAGTTTGTTTGTTAACAAACGGAAGCACAAAAAATAAGTTTATTTTTTTTTCATTTCTCTTATTGTGCACAGAGAAATTAAAACGAGCACGCATACGAGTACACGAGTGCCATAAAGTGCATACTTACACTTTTAGTTACATACATACGTAAGTGTGTGTGTGTGTGGCGTGTGTACTGAGTAAACAGCACAAACTTGTTAATGAATCTGTATTGAGCTGTAATTATGCAGGGGTGTGTATATGCAGATTAAATATCAACAGTATAGATTAAATTTTAAAATTTCCTTTCAATATTTGTACACAAAGAGATGTACTCGAATGATGCATACAATGGGCAGCAGCACGTATGAGTAATATTTAACCAAAAATAATAATAAGTATACGCTACAGAAAAAATATATATTTATAAGGAAATTAATACATGAATGCCGTGTAAAGCAGTGGTGTTCAGCCCATACAACAATTGTTTAAAAAATTTACACACATTTGTTATGCTCTTATAAAAATGTTCATTCAGTCGTCGTTGAGCAAGCGATGAGAACACATGCGGATGGTTGTTGTCATATTATTTCAGAAATTTATTAAGCATTGTTGTTGCTTCTTGTTGGACGAAGTATAGCAAACACAAGCGATTCAATTACAATTGAACACAAAAATTAAACTCGAAATTGAATAAAAGCATACACGTTCACGGAATGAAATGTGAAAAGTATTTTATGATAAATGATGCTTTTCTAACATTCAAGTTTTAATCTTACATAAAAAACTGGTTTAAATAGATTTATTATTGTTTTGTTCTCAATATAACTGTTCTATTTTTTGATATTGATAACTGCTATTTACGGTCCCCGATATTTTTTTTCTTAAAATTAAAATTACATTCACATTCAGTTGTTTATATATGGCAAAAACTCTTGTCTGCTTTTCTTATTTTAAGCGTTTGACATTATGTTTGCTGGGCAAAATCTCTCCCCAATACATCTTCACTTTTATTTTTGAACACCACTGGTGTAAAGCAAGATTAAGGACTGCTGTCCATTTCGGTTTCAAGTTGAATAAGACACACATAAAACTATAATTGCGATGAAATTTTTATTTAACGTCAATAAAATAGCAATCTTGGACGAAATATAGTGGCATGAAAATGGCCGCCTTACTTTTACAAATGCTTTGGCTCATCATGAGCTGTCAAAAGGCTGCACCGATTTATTTGTTAAATACTTTGACTTGCAAATATTATTTTTACACCCTCCGAAAGAGAGTTGGACGGTAGTTTCACTTTGTTATTCCGTGTGTAACGCAGCGAAATATGCCTCTAAGACCCCATAAAGTATGATGATGAAATCTAAGACGATCTAGTCATGTCTGTTCGTACGTCTGTGGTAATCACTCTACAGTATAAACGAAAAGGGCCGGACTCCTGAAATTTATTATAGATAAAGTTTGAAGGGTAGTACAAGTTAAGTTCGTAAATGGGCTAAATAGGACCAGGCATAAAAAAGTTCGCCTAAGAAAAACTGAACCAACCTCTAAAAACAATATAAGTTTTAAGGTTTTATTTTGTAATGTTGATAAGTAAATGATATATTTTTATCTCGAAGAAGGTCCAAAGCACCCCGTACCCTTTAGTGGGCGTTGAAGCAACTTATTACATGAAAAAATAGTGTAAATATTGAACAAACTAAGCATTCCTTAAGCCTAAGATTTTACGACGATCTTCTTCTGCCCTTCCTCTCCACCCGCCTTCGTCCTCTAAATGACCTTATCAAAAAAGTTTTTTTTTTACACTTAATTACCACTTTTTCTGAGGTAAGACAAAGATGAGATGTTTCTCCGGCCCGTCCCAGAGTGACCCTATCAAAATAGAGTTTTAAAATATCTTTAAAGAACTCAAAGCCAGCAGGTTAAACACTTATAATTTATTTACTAAACATTTGGAAGCTATTTAAAATTCGGCACGGCTGAATATAACGTTCTTACTTGTTTTTTTTTTATTTTTTATAAATTTTAAATTATTATTTAATAGAGATTAAATAATAATCTCTATTAAAACTGAATAATTCATTTTAACACTTAAGAATATTGTCAAAAGTTTTATTCGTTTTTTGTTTTCTTTTTTGCAAAACCAAAAAATTTTTTATACACTTTAATACTTTAATTATTCTTTGTAGTAAAACTATTTTCAAATTTATGGGATTTATGAAGCCAGTGCTAAGTATTTTAATTAGCGCCATCAAGTGGCACTGATGGTGACGTTGGCGGTAGCAAAAGAGTAGATAAAAAACTAAAATAAACACCAGAGAATTAAGTACAATAAAGTTTCAACCTAAGCCATGGCTAAAACCACATTGTACGACTACCAAAGGGAAAAGCTAAAATAGTGCAAAACAAAATATTGCTGATTTGAATATTTCAGCAAAATGTGTAAGAATAAGAGAGTGAGAGAGAGAGAGAGAGAGAGAGGGAGCTTGCTGGTTACTGTGGAGGACAATGTTGCTAAATTAGGGTCTTCTATTTGTAAACCATTTATAGCATTCATGCGTTTACACATACTATACATATATGTATACATATGCATATGTGTGTATGTGCTGTAATGCCCTTAAGTCTTGCAACATGCAATATTGCATATACAAACAAACAACAATGTAATAGGAGCTGTGGAATTCGATAATAATATGGCTTAAATAATGTTTAGCAGGTTTATTGATGGCGAATCAATGGTATTAACACAACAACTTCAGCCTATTTAAGCCGCAACCATTAAAACAGTAATTCAACCTGAACTTGTGCAACTTAGCAATTTTGCTGTTTGGAATTTTTGCTAAACTTTGCATGTTGTAACCTTTAAAAATTGTAAATGATAGCGACTTATGGTTGTGTATGCATTCGAAGGACAATTCAATGAGAGAAACTATTAAGCACGCACACATACGCACATTTAGACATGAAAGGGAAATTTAAGTTGTTTATTTTTCCTTACCAGGAAATAGAAAAAAATCTGCCAGGATTTATGTCGTGAGTAATTATAATTTGACTCTTTAAGTTCGTATTTTTTGATTGAAGACGTTCAAATAAATATTTTTACATTTCCAGTGCAATTAAATACTGCTTCATAGCCATTTCACATTATGAGTTTTTATCATGACTTGTTAGGACAACTTTCTTTTAAGGCCACTACCAAAAAACACGCACATTTACAATGTGATATTTTACTCATGCCTTTCTTTCATATAGTACATCTGCAAGTATGAAAAAAGCTGCTCAAATCTATATCGGGTGTATTTGAAATCAAGATACAAAATAGAAATATAGTTGAAATGACATCTTTTTAGCCACCTAATAAGTGGTGACAAACACAATACACATGAGCACTGATGATGAAAGAGTTGCGTCTTTCGAAAACAGCTGTTCTGCTCTGCTGTGTAAGTTGAATAAAACTGATGTTGACTTTCCTTTGTGCCTTGGAATATTTATCATGTCTTTCTGAGATTTAAAAACAAATTTCGAACAATTAGCCTATGAATCTTAATTCACATCTTTTTAAATTATAATCTGAGGCCAAATAACTGCTTTGAACATCGATTGAAATGTAAATAGAAATTCCTATATCGAATGCCGTAATTTGCCCCTGGTAAATAATTTTATGGCATTTAAGATATGATTTCCAGCATATGTCCCTCCGCTTCAGGTTACATTTTGCATTCAATCAATATTTTTAAAATTTTTTTAAAATAATGGCTATAAGGCATTAATGCTGGCTTAACAAATATTTTGTAATGCTTCACAGAGCCCCCATAAAAAACAATTCAGTGGCGTTGAATCGCATGAAAGACGGAGCCATTGAAAAATAAATAAAATGTTGCCAGATTGATTTTGCAATAAATCGATTGCGAAGCGCTTTGCAAATTTCGCCGTCTTTTCGGAACTGATGCATTTTTGAAAACAAAATTGTAGGCAGCTTTTACCATAGCGCCCTTACGATAAGGAACGATATCCTAACAGCAGCTTCTTGCTCATGTCGAAAGAAATAAAGGCCAATGATGTTGCCAGTGTAAGATGATGATTGTACTGGGAGGCAGGAAAATGTCTACAAGTGGTAAAGGGTAACTTTTAAGAGCTATCGGATTTGATTAAAAAAAATGAAATCTATACTTAAGTCGATGAAACGATCTATATAATTCAATGCTTAAAGATGATTTCGTGCAAATGTTAACTACGGCTACGCCTCGAATGGTTCATACGCTGGGTATAATTTTGGCATACTCTCCCCAAAATTTTGGTCGGTATCTCACGAATAAAGTTTTCACTATTGACTTCCAGTACGTCAACAGTTGCGGTTCTGTCCCTTTAGACATGAGCCTTAACATAACCTCACAAAAAAGTCTAAAGGCAATCTGGGCGGTCAATTGACCGGTTCAAATCGTGAAATAAACTGTTAACCGAAGTCGTCTTTCAATTGGGACATTTTTCCGCATGCTGTTTGTTAAAGCCACATGTCAGCCATGTCCACCTCTTCCATTTTGGACAAATTTTTTTGTTTAATTTAGCGCTCGCCATTCACAGTAACGCTCCTTGCTTCGTCGTCTTTGCAAAAGTACTGTCCAATAATGTCTCGGGCCCATAATTCACACCAAACAGATCATTTTTCGGGACACATTGGCAGTGAACTTCAATAATCTGCAAGCTTTGCTCATTTTTAAGTCGATACGTAGTTGAATTATAGACCAAACTGAACATGTTTAACAGTAACATGTTAAACGAAAACAGCTGAGCTGTCAAAAACAGTGTTGCCTAAAAGAAAGTTGTTAAAAAATTGCTATTGACATGATTTTTAAAGAAGGTCGAGAAGATGTATGTAAATGACGATGATCGCCTGGGACGTCGCAACACATTCATAGTCGATGAAAATGTTGAGAAAGTGAAGAAATCTGTATCACTATTATCGTTTGGTTCATGTAAGAAATATTTTTTCTGTCATTTTTGGCATGAAGTGTGTGGCAGCCAAGTTCATTTCGAAAGTGTTGAAATTTGACAGAGAAAAACGTATTTCTGTTTTACCAAAAACAACACCGTAATCATGTCTCAGCTTGCGTATCCACCAGAATTGGCATTTTTGCAGATTTTCCTGTTGCACGGACGAGACACAAAAAACACTTCCAACAAAAATGAAAGGAAATTTGCTGAAATTTAACGAGTTAAATACTATCTTGGTTAATATGTTTGCAGGCTTAAGGCCGCTACTATCAAACAATTGAAATCAGCGAGAAAGCAACGAACTCATATGGCGACAACGTGTTGATCTCAGAAAAATGTAATAATTGTTTTAGTACTACCAGTTCCTAAACGTTAAATTTTGTTTAAGTTTTTTTTAAAAAATTTCAATTTAATGTAAAACATTTACTTAAGGAAGTTGAGCCTACTATAATTTTCATTTTAAAACTTAAAGCTTCATAAGCAAATATTAAATGAACTTTTAAGCCAACTCGTGAAAATACTACTGCAGCACAACAATCCTTAAAATTTCTTGATTGTTAAAAAACTTTGCATATATAATTTCGATTCTTTTCTTTTAATTTTCCACTATTTTGTGCACATTCTCTGGCCCCACCTTTCCTCCACTTGGCAAAATTTCCATAAAAAGTTTTTCAAGTTGTTTAACGGAAAAACTTTTGCATGCCAACAATTTAGTTGTTGGTTTCTTCCCCTCTACAAAAAAAAAGAGTTTTTCTGTGTCAGCTAATGCAAAAAAAGAAAGGAAAAATGTGTGTATGTATTTGTGTAGCAATGCTACATGCTACTACAAGCTTTATGTGGCATAACAATTTATAAGTTATAATAACGGTACTTTGCTAGCGGTTGCGTGGGGTTATCAAAAAGAAAATTTCAAAATCCAACATGAAAAAACATGGGAGGAAACAAAACATTTGCCACTTAAGTGCTGGAAAAAAAGATTTGGTAGTTGGAAATAATATTCAAAGTAAAAAAAACACACAAAACTGTGTAAGAAAATTAAAAATTTTATGCCAATTGTTTGCATGCATTTATTTACAACTTAGTTTTTGAACGGTATAAAAATTTGCATAATAATGCATTAATGCTTTAAATACACCGGCATTAAGCATATAAAAAATAATATTACACCAACTTAAAGACCGCCAAAATTCAAGTTATGGAAATTCATGCTGCACGAATCTTTCTCAAGCTAAAATCTGTAGAGGACACTTTTCAAAGCTAAATATTTGGAGAAATATAATAACTTTATTAATTAATCGATTAATCATGATATGTAGGTTGCTTCATGGACTGCTCCACAGCTTTGTGTAGAACAACGTATGACTACAATATTCGAACTAATCGAATAATATTTTTATTCCTAATTAGAAAACATTTTTCGTTTGAGGCAAGTGTAGAGTAAATTAGTCGATTATTCGAAAAATTATTTAGATTACTTTTTATTCTAAATTAGAAAAATTTTTTTTATTCCAAAAACAAAAATGTTTATAAAAAAATTTTTTATTGTTCGAACAATTTCTTTCGAGTAATTTCTAGTCCTAAACTAGAGAATATTTTGTTTCTGATTAAAATATAATGAAAATATTTTTAATTATTCGAATAATTTCTTATTCTTAGCTAGAACATACATACATACATATATTGCTTTTGTTAAAAAATAAGGAATATTATTCGATTATTCGAACAAATTTTATTCGAAGAATTATTCAAATAATTTTCATTCGAAACATTTTTTAAATCATTTTTATTCGAAAAATTATGCAAAAAATTTTTATTTGAGAAATTATTCAAATAATTTTTTATCTCAAATTAGAAATTATTTTCGTTACATTTTTAAGAATATATACAAAAATTATTTGATTATTCGAACAATTTTTGTTCGAATAAGGAATATTATTCAATTATTCGAATAATTTTGTAAATAATTTTCATTCGAAAAATTGTTCAAGTAACTTTTATTCGAAAAATAATTTCGATCAAATAATTTTTGTTCGAAAAATTATTTGAGAAATTATTCAAATAATTTTTTATCGCAAATTAGAATATTATTTTCGGTAAATTTTTATGAATATATTTTATCCTATATTAGAAAAAATTCTGCTTCTGATTAAAAAAATAATTAAGATTTATCGATTATTGTTATAATTTGTAATAAAAATTATTGGAATAACTTCAATGAAAACTCTGTTTGCAAAACTTTTTATTTCCAAATAGAATATTTTTGTCCTGTACAAAGAAAAGATATTATGAAGCATGCGAATAACAAAAAATTTTTAATGTGATAGGTTTCTCAAAATAACATTTTAAGTAGAATTCACTCAATATTTCTGTTGAAGCTAATTTTATATAAATGAATTTCACTAAATAATGATCTTCCTTTGAGTTCTGTTGCCCACGCGGCAACCTAAAACTATTTATCTTGATCATTGAAGGATTTACTAGATGATATTTTTTAAAATGGGAAGTAAGAAAGAAAGTACGTTGTTGTTCACAGATTTTGAACAACAACTTACGGCTACAATTACTATTGCAACATAACACGAATATCCATAAAAAATTATTTCAACAATTTTTTAACGTATTTTAGAAATATTGTTCGCTTAAATAGAAAGACAATTATTCTGAACAGTTTTATTCGAAAAATTAATCGATTAAATATTCGAATAATTTTTTGTTCTTAGAAAGTTTTTTTAAATAATATTTTTACTCAGCTTTATAACATTTTTTCGCGAATAAAAGTATAAAATACAATTATTCGAAAAATTGTTATTCGAATAAAAAGTCTAGTTACATGAGACTTGTGCTAAAATTTCATACATTCCTTTAGTGTTATTTATAAGCAAACGCTTATTATGAATGGCCAATTTTGCACATGTAAATCGTGTGTGTATTTATATTAAAAATAATTTCTAGATTACAAAAAAGTAGAAAAAAATGTATATCGTAAAGGTCTAACGCATAAAAAATATTTTATGAGCTATAAAATTTTTATTTGAAAAATTTATCAAATAAGCACACCATAAGCATAAATTTTTTTTTATGAATTAAGCCTTAAATATATAAAATTTACAAAAATTGTAAGGGAAATTATGCTGCTAAAACAGGTTGTTGATATATAAATTTTCTGAAATTGTTATTTCTAAGGTTGCAATCCTAGAGTCCATGTATAAAATATTTGCTTAAGATTTTTTTAAATTTAATTAAAACCTAAAATATTTAAACAACTTTTGGTGTTAAACATAAAGGATTTTTACAAATTTTTTAATACCACAACTTCTTAAGGCCAAAGCAAATAGCTGCTTTTGTGCACTAATTTCAGCTAACGCCACACTATTATGTTTCCGCAAAAAAACAAAAAAAAAAGAAAACAATAAAGAAAACCAAATATATATAAAAAGAAAGAATGTGTATAAAATTTATAGCAATTGCAGTCAGGCGGTGGTGGAAAACTAAAGTGCTCGTATATGCAAACAATTCCGTCTAAAAATCGTTACAAGGATGTTAGAAAAAACCCGCAAAATGCATATTTTTTAGAAAAAATTATTTGAAATTAGTTGCAACAATGTGTATGCAAGTGTGTAATTTTTTTTTGTATGAATATTTTTAGAATTATTTATTTTATGCACATACTCGTACTTCAAGTTGGTATTGTTTAGCTGATATATGAATTATCTAAAAAAATAAATATTCACATTGTTGTGACAAGTGAGTTTTGTTTGCACATGAAACAAAATTTACATCAATCAAACACGCAATACTTTCTTCCCTTCAAACTGTTGATAGGAGGGATTTGAAAGGGGTTGCGGAAGCTGGGCACCGGCACATTAATATTTTATTTAAATATTTTCTATTGAGAGAAAAAAATAAAAAATAAAATAAAATAGAAACAATAGATTTGAAAGAGCTTTTGAAAATATGAAAAGTCTTATATAACAAATATTTTAAGTTTTTTTCTTCTATAGTACACATAAGTATTTTTTTCTTTAGAACACATAAGTATTTGTAATAACATTTAAAAATAATATGCAAAAAATTGTTGTATGAATAATGAAATCTTAAAAGAGTTATTTACTATATACGAAAGTTGTATCACTGATTAATGTGTGTTCAAAGATTTGGCAAAATATTGTAAAAAAACCTAACGGCAACACTGGTATTTAATGTGTGAACAGTTCTCGTATACTGTTTTCCTAAAAGTTTTATAATTTTGTTTTAAACTGTTCAACTAAGCCACTTAAAAAGAGGCGATAATCAACAGCATGCATGAATACTGAAGATAATATTGTAGTGGCTTTCGAAAACAGCTCTTCAAGCTCTGCTCAAGTATAAACTTAAATTCATGTTGTTGTTTCCTTATTTTATTAAATTACACTTTATAAAAATCGATTAAATAAAAATATTTTAACAACAGTTTGTATTCGCAAAGGGCTTGGCATTGTCCGCTGTTTATGTTCTTTACCAAAAATCGTGAAAGGGGTTTGTTATTCTGTGTATAATTTCTACAATATTAACAAGCGACTACATAAAATATATATATTCTGGATCCTTATGAAAAGGGAAGTCGATGCCCGTCTGTCTGTCTGAAATCGGTGTTCCGAGGCCCCCACAAAAACAACGAGACATCAGTCTTGGATTGATGTATTGGAAATGGTACTAAACAGATTGCTATTGAAAATCAGTAAAATCCAAAGTGAGGTTCCAGGGCTGAAAAATTTAAACTTATATTTGGCACATAAAAGTAAATAGCTAATATATAATTTATGTTTTTTTTTGCCAATTTTTACTTCAAGATGAATTATATTATTATTAAAAATAAAAAAGTTTTCAGGGTTGGGCAATTGAATCTTTTTTTGGTACATAAAACTAACCAAATAAAACAAATATTTTCTTTTTCATTAAGAATAAAACATATATATATATATATATATATATATATATATATATATATATATATATATATATTAATATACATAATAATAACGATAATAACAATAATAGTAATAATAAATTAATTACATATATGCTCTTAATAGTCATGACACTGCCCACAATTACTCTACAGTTTGTAAACAATAAAAGAATACAACAAGGCATAACGAAATATAAAGTCTACATTAAAGCATTCAATGAAATTTCTAGCATCTGCTTAATAAATTTACTGAGACAATATCTCAAATAAATTTCAAGGAATTGATTAATTGAAAAATAATATTTGCTTTGGATAGACATGGCTTTATCTAATTTGCTAATCTCGGCAACACAATTTTTATGCAAAATATCATAAGAATGGAAATGGAAAAAATTCTGCAAGATGTGATTACAGGCCCACAGAAAAGCAAAAGTAGAACTAAATATAAACTTTTAATATGAAAAATAAATAAAAAACAGCCAATTATTAGAAGCTGCTCATGGAAGAGATTTTAAATAAAACGAGCTTGAATATGTACAAAATGGTTTTATCCTGCTCTTATACTGCATACATACATATATAGCAAATATATAAAAGTATGCACGAGTATGTGTTATTTTAACTTGTTTGCCATTTTAATCCTTTTAGTAAATGTGTGTTTGTATGGGCTTGCGTCTGTTTGTGACATTTCAATTTAATATATTTTCTCTTTAGCAAAAAATGAATATCTGTGCTATAGAAAATATTTGCACATTAGATTTCTATGCATATTTAATCTGCTTAATGTTATAAACCACAATACATGCAAAATCTTTGCATTTAATAAATTCAATTTATTTAATATTTTCGGTTGATATTTATAGAATTTTTGTGGTGAAAAAAGACGATGTAATCAATAAATTTGTGAAAATATATTTTAAGCCACTAATTAGCTAATATTAATGAAAATTTATAATATAGTTTTTAATAATAAACTAATTTGACGTTCACACATGCATTTTTAATTGAGTCATTATTCACTTTATTGACATAATTAACTTCACAAGTAAAAATTTTTCATATTCATGGGGACCTCCAGTTCAAATCGGGGATCTTTTTTTAAATATTCTAATTAATAATTAATTTATTGTTAATAATTCAACTTCAACATGGCTCGAAATATTATGTTTATGGTGTTTTTTTACTTTTTCCACAATTTAGGTGCTTAGTCTCCACTAAGTTTGTTCAATGAGTTGTGTTTTGCTCACTAAACACACTTTTTAGCGGTGCTGTCTTTGTAATTTGATTCGATTTTTAGAATTAAGTGCTAATTGAACAATCACTTAATTTATATGGTTAATCAGCTCAATAATGGCATTAATGGCGATAAGCTCAATTAATAATGTACGTCTGAACACCGTATTGTAACAACAACAAAAAAAAACAAAAAAAAGATGAACCAATGAATGTTCATAGAAAAATGAACAACTAATTATATATTAATTATACACACTCATAATGCAGCCGCACTGTGACACCATATACTTGAAAATTAAGCGCCATTTGGAAATACCGATTCACACACTTCAATTTTTATACCCTCCAAAAACGAATTGAAGGGTATATTCACTTCGTCATTCCGTGTGTAACGCAGCGAAATATCCATCTAAGACCCCATAAAGTATATATATTCTTTATCAGCGATGAAATCTTAGACGATGTAGCCATGTTCGTCCTGTGGAAAAAACGATATAGACCAAACGAAAAGAGCCAGACCTTCGAAATATGTTATAGATACATTTTGAAGGATAGCAGGGGTCAAGTTCGTAAATAGGATAAAACGGGTCAGAGGCAAAAAAGTAACCTCAAGAATAACTAAACCATCCTCTAGAAAACAACATAATTTTTAAAGTTGTTTTTGTAATTTTCTAATCAAATGATATATTTTTATGTCAAAGTCCATTTTTGGACCCTGCCCTCTTTAGTGAGACTTAAACGTATTACATGAAAAATATTGTAAATGCTTAACAAATTGTATTCCTTAAACCTGCATTCGTTAAAAATTAAAATGAAAAAATTCTCTATCTTTCTTCATCTGTCCCCTCAATAGTATCCCCTCTTTTCCAGTTTCGGCGCAATGCACTGCATATGTAGGGGTGCTGGTCCAAGATAAAAAAATCAATGAGTGTTCGAACTCACGGGCGATGTGTTAACACCTTTTTGTTTATTTATTTTATATTAAACCCACAAAAAACAAAGAGAATGCAAAGCAACAGACAAATGTACATACATTGTTATGTTTGTACATAAGCTACATACGGTGCTGTCTTGCTATCTCATTTTTATATATGTACGTATAACCACGTCACTATTCTCTTTGCTATGCATAAGACAAAACCGAAGATCAACATAAAACACTTTTTTAATATTACTCCAAATTAATACTCCGAATTAAAACACTTAAATCTCCGCTCGCCGATATCGGATCGCCTTAATTTTTAGCCTAAACTCTTCGTCGAAACCCGCACTAGCGTTTTAATCCAAAAATTAATAAAATCGGCTATGAATTTCCGGAGAAAATCGCGTGGGAAAATTATATGAAAATAGCCCAATAATCAATCACTTTCAATACTGACTGCCAAGCAACGAACAAACAAACTCTTACATCTTACACTTGCGTATGTATTGAAACTGATAGTTTACTGCCCTAGAGGCGCGCGTATAGATGTTAACACATCAAAAAAAATTTTAAGCTTTTGTGACGAAGCTGAGAAGTTCTCCGATCTTTCTCTGCCCAGCCCCAATGGCAAAGATAAGATGTCTCCCCAAAGCACTTCCCCGAGTGACCCCCTCAAAATAGGGTTTTAAAATTGGTTGCAGAAATGTCTTAAAGGAACTCTCACCCAGTAGATTAAAATCTTTTGTTTTATTCTTCAGAAAATAAAAATAACTTTTTGATTTTCTTTTATTATTCACAAAATAAAAGTTATTTCTTGATTGATTGCTCTTATTGATATAATAGCGTGTATTTGTACGCTGAAATAGAAATCTGTTAATATTGAAACGTACTAAGAGATTTTAAGTTCGTTCCGTTGCTAACTTCTTGTTAAATATACAATTTAAGTAGTAAATTTATTTTATAGTCGATTTGTATAAGTGCGTGTATTTATTTTGTGTGTTTGTGCCCTAAAAACGTTAACTTAATTTTCAATTTGCAACTTCTTACTCATATGTCCTGTGAATTTATTTATACACTCATACAACGATTGTATGGCTTCTTCATAAAAATTTTCAATTACACTGCACTTTCCAAACATTTCTGACTTTATGGAGTGTCGAGTGCCTTTGCACAGCAAAGTGCTCGTACCAGCCCAGCCAACCAGTCAACCAGAGATCACTTGACATTTATGTTTACGAGCAGGCATGACTACGACAGCTGTAGCAAATGTTTGAAGCTGCCATTGCAAATATTTTAACTTACACACGAGTAAGTATGTAGATGGATATTTTAAAAAGTTTTGTTTAAAAAATATACAAAAAAAGATTCTACTCGTGCAAGAAAGAAATAAGAGAAAAATAACATGACATTAACTTTTGACCTAAATTTTTTTTGTTTTGTTTTGTTTTACTGTGTTGTTGGTGTTTTATTTTTGTTTCTGACAACCAATTTGGAGGCAAAGTGTTGCGCTGCTACTTGTAGCATAAAAGTTAACACATTGTAAAATGATATGCAATTTACCTTAAGTTTTTTCCCCTTTCCTTTTTGTTTCTAAAAGAGCTAAGCAAAATATTCATATAGTGTCATAAATAATGAGAATATCTCGGTGTCTATTAATTATAACTATTATTATGATAATTATTTTAATGAGGAAGAGATTAAGTATCAGGGGTGTAAAGAGTGGTTCTCTGCTTGTTTATAAGCAGTTCAATGCTTGCTTCATTTATAACAGATTTTTTTATTTACCTTCCCAGTTGAAACTAACAACAAGAGAATAATACCGGAAGTTAGAAAATTTTTCTATTTACAACTCTCATTAACTGGGAGCTCGGCAGCGAATCAAGTCTATGCCTGCACAGGCAATATTTGTTTACTTTTCTAATTTGTTTACTTTTCTAATCCAAAAGCTTTACGATTTTTAATCGATATATATATATATATATGTATATATTTCTCTAATAACAGAAAAAGAATATGCAGAAAAAACTGTGAGCACGAATTAAAATATGACGTTCTGCTATGCGCTGCAAAATGATGAGAGAAGCTGTAACTTAGAACGATACGATTTGCACCATCTTTTAATCTCTTTTAATTTTCAATTCCAATTTATTTATTTCTAAAAATGTGTTTGATTATCATGTTTTATTTAGTCACCTTAATATTCCAAAAAAAAAGTTTGAATTTCCCAGCTCCGCAGCTATTTTTTCTGCTTTTCTGGTTTCTACTGCGAATGAATTTCTTTCAAAAACATCATATATGATTAATATATAAAGAAACAAATTTTGTTTTAGTTGGTTATTTTACGTACCAAAAAAAGAAAATTTTCCAAACCTGGAATAGCGTGTTTGATTTTGTTTGATTTTAAATACCAATTTAATTCTTTCTGAAATGCAAAATAGGTTTAAGTAACAAGAAATCAAAATTTGTTTTAGCTAGTTACTTCAAATTTTCCAGCTCAGGAGTTGTATTTTAAATTTTGCTGATTTTCAATAGCAATCTATTTATCAATCCTGTTGAAATATTATAAAACAAATATGTTTCCCACTCTAATGGCAACCCATAACAATACTCACAATGAACATTATTGCAACTGTGTAAACTGTAATACCTTTTTTACATTTTTGCTTTTCCATTTTATTCCATTAAATTGTGAACCTTGAATATATAAAAGTCTGTCTATTCCTTTGATTAAGTTCGTTCGGTTTGTATTAAATTAATATTGAAGTATTAAATTAATATTGAAGATTCTAATTTTCTGGGGCTTCATAAAATCGATTTCATGCACAGACAGACGGACATCGCTTATTCGACCTTTCTATTCATAAGGGCCCACAACATAAATATACTTGATGGTGTCGCATATAAATATTGAGGATATTACACACGGAATGTACGACCTAACGTGCCAAAGACTGTTCCAGGGTTGGATAATTGAAACTTGCTTTAGTACATAAAAGTAACCAACTAAAACAATTTTTTCGTTTTTATTTATATATTAAACATATTTAATATTTTTTTTGATGGAAATTCATGGGTAAATCAGAAAAGCCCAAAAGACAGTTTCAGAGCTGGAAAATTTAACTTTTTCAAGTGTTAGATTAATTACAATAAATAAGACTAACATTTTATATTGCTATATTAAATTGAATTAAGATTCTATACGCTAATTGTTCGAAATTTTAATTTAAATCTCAGAAAGACATGGTAAATATTCCAAGGCACAAAGGCAAGTCAACATCGGGTATTATAACAATAACATGTTAACATCAGGTTGATACAGTTCTCGTATCCTTTTTCACAATAAAATTTGTGTAAATAGGAACTGTTATCACATTCAACTAAGCCACCTAATAAGTGGTGACAAACACAATACACATGAGCACTGATGATGAAAGGGTTGCGTCTTTCGAAAACAGCTGTTCTGCTCTGCTGTGTAAGTTGAATAACAAAAACTGATGTTGACTTGCCTTTGTGCCTTGGAAATCATGTCTTTCTGAGATTTAAATTAAAATTTCGAACAATTAGCCTATAGAATCTCAATTCAATTTAATATAGTAATAAGACTAACATTTTTCGCAAAGCAGCTCAAGCCACGTTGGCCATTATTTTTTAACTGCTGCCAGATCACCGATCGTTTACTCTCTTTCGAGAGTGTTGCATCTCACTCGTACTAATTGATTTCAGCAGCTCACATAATTGCATAGATTTAAAATTTTTTTAAATTTTTTTTCGTGGTTGTGAAAGTAAATATAAGTCGTATAAAGTCAGTCAAAGTAACGGATAAAAGCATCGTCTCAGTCAACCCGCCGGCATCTGTGTACCGATATTTTGCCGCTTTTCTTTGCAAAATATTTTCTATACAAACACAAATATTTTATATTTGGGAAAGAAATAAATAAATATTGAAAACCAGAAAGATCAAATAGATGGTTCTAGGGTTGGAATGAACAAATGTTTGTACTCCCGACGGACGGCGGTAAAGGGTATATACGATTCGGCCCAGTCGAACATAGCAATTTTACTTGTTATACCCACCAAAAAAGAATTGGAGGGTATATTCACTTTGTCATTCCGTTTGTAATGCAGCGAAATATCCATCTGAGACCCCATAAAGTATATATATTCTTGATCAGTGATGAAATCTAAGACGATTTGAGCATGTCCGTCCGTCCGTCTGTGGAAATGACGATTCAGCCCAAACGAAAAGAGCCAGACTCCTGAAATTTGGTATAAATATATCTTGAAGGATAGCACAGGTTAAGTTCGGAGATGGGCTAAATCGGGCAAGAGGGAAAAAAGTTACCCTAAGAAGAACTAAACCAACCTCTAAAAAACCACATAATTTTTAAAGTTTTTTGGTAATTATATATAAATATATATATATATATATATATATATATATATATATATATATATATATATATTTATGTCAAAGAAATTAATTTTTGGAGCCCGCCCTTTTTAGTGGGCGTTATTATATGCAAATATAGAGTAAAAATTTAACCAATTGTTTTATTTAAGCCTACAATCCTAAAAAATAACATTTTTAAGCTTTACTGACGAAGGTGAGACGTAACCTGGTACTAATCTGCCCTACACCCTCCTCCCCCTTTGCCCCTAAAATGACCCTATAAAAAACAATTTTTTTTTTATAAATAAATTTTACATTTAATTATCCCAAACATTTAGTTTTAGAGTTTTATGGCAGAGGTGAAATGTCTACTCTACGCCCCTTGCCAGAGAGACCCCGACAAAATGCAGTTTTATGGCCCTCCAAAACAGAATTGGACTCCATAAAGTATATATATTCTTCATCAGTAATGTTCGTCTGTGGAAAATATGATATAGTCTATTTTTGAACCCCGCCCCCTTCAGTGGGCGGAACACTGTCCCACCAACTTAAACATCTTAAATTTACTTACTAAATATTTGGAGAATAACATTTTTACTTGCATATTAATTTGTTCTGTTTTTTTAGAGCAGATTTACAGTTTCAGAGGCTTCTTTCCATTTGTCTAAATTCCATTACAGCTCATTCATTCGTTGTTCAATAAAATATTTTATTAAGAGATTATAGTGAAGTGATCGATCGATATTTGTGGAGGCCGCATAAAGTCAGAAACAAATCCCTGATGCTATTTTGCAAATAACGAAAGAAATCGTGCGGCAGTTTTGAAGGAAGACCATGTCTAATCAAAAGTTCGTGTAACTTGAGTTTCGCATAAACAGACGACAAAATTTGTAAAGAACTAAAAATATATTGTATTAACAGTATTTCAGTTTATACCCTGTAACAAACTTTTTATTAACCAAGTCCATGTGCTGAGCTTTTAAACATTTTTTTTTGTTCGTGGATTATTCAATATTCTTTAAGGGAAAACCATTTTGTTACGAATTGCATGACCCAATTTTTTTTCTATTTGAGGATATTTATGGTTGTTAGTAAACTTATTATTAAATAAAAATTATTTTGTTAGAAAATAAAGTTAGCAAAAATGTGTATTTGCATATAAAGTTATTACAAATGGAGTTTGTATAATATTTTAATTAGGTTTGTACTTAAAAGTAATTTTTGTTATGCGTTTTGTTGTTAGGGCGAAAAATTATGCGAAATAAATTATAATAAATATGCTGGAAGTTTTGTGGCACTGCTGTGTAACGTGCAACGTCGCTGAATGGTTTGAATGGGAGTGTTAAAGAGAACTATTTTGTTTTAAACACAGATTGATTGTCACTTTTTTAAGACTGTAATTATAGGTAATAGGTTCTTGTCAGAAATGAGCGACTGAAATAGTTCGACACAAGTCTAACTGTAATTGGCTTCTATGACGTAAACAATGGATTTTATATTTCATTTTATATGAAAGTGTTTTTCAATAATTTATTGTTTCAGATAATGTATGAAACACAACCAACCCTTTTTGATACAATTTTCCCAAGATTACATTTCTATTATTTACAATGTTTCTCCGTTAAAACAAAAGACACATATGTTTTATTACCACTACGTGTTTCCCTAAAACACCTGCAACCGTTCAATAACGTACACTGAAAATATATAAATGGTGCTAGAGTGTGCGAGAGAGGGACAGGCAAAAAATGCTTTTGTGTCATACAATAAAAAGAGTGTTATTAATTTGCCCAAACACTATCACACATATTAATGTGAGATGCAGGTATGGGAACATTTCGAAATAGTTCGAACTGCCCACAGCCAGGTTAGGTTGTACAGTTTGTCAGTTTTGATTAACAAATGCAGCACACTGGGTCTCTAGTACGAGTAGGTCTCATTGTGTTATCGGAAAATGTCACAAACACACAAGGTCTTTGATGGGATTCGAGCCAATTGTCCATAGTGATACTTTGCCCACAGCAAAAGATGTTTCATTTTATTTTTAAGCAGGACCTGCACTCCACCAATAACTGTTACTAATGCAATGCATTGTGCCGGAAGGGGATAATGTTGAGAGTATGGAGAGTAATGAAAGGTCTCAGAATTTGTAGCACCAGTATTAATTTAATATTAACTTCTCGGTAAATTTTTACTACAAGGTTTGCAAAATTTGAGGTTAGGAAGTAAATTGGCTGGCAAATGATGAAGTGTCAAGAATTGAGCTGCCACCCTTTGACATGTATTTAGTAAACAGTTGGGAAATTGTAGTTGTGGGATACTAAACTCTTGAACAAAGAATTTTAAATGCTGAACGATAACAACAAAATCGTCTTTAGTGATGAGGCCCATTTTCAATTGGGCGGTCATATAACAAACGAAATTATCGCATACTAGGCTCACAAAATCCACAGTGTGCACCATCGCACACTGTGGTAAATCACAAATCTAGCTGAAAAAAATTAAAAAAAAATGTCTGGCAACATTCCTTATGATCGTTTAATGAGCTTCTCAATATAATAGGTAACTGTAATTTATGTTTGGTTTTTTTTTGTTTTAAACTCTGATTAAAGCTTTAAAGTCAGTTGTTGTCAACTCATGCATTCAGATTTCAAAGAGAAGCGTATTTTTTGTGTGACTTTGGCTTATGATTAAAACGAATACGTTGATTTTATTGTCATAATTTTTTTTCATTATTATAAAGCAAGGCAGATTTACTAGGTACCCCCATAACTACAACAATGAACAACACCAAAAACCACACGTATTTTGTTGCTACAATTTAAGCGCCTCGTTGTCAAAAATCAATGTGATTTTCTTGAAAACAAAACAAAAAGTAAAACAAACAAAAGGCAGCTAAATCAAATAATATAAGAAAATTTACGTGTTTTGAATTGTTTTTATTAAATTTTTATAATAATATTATAATTCGCAATCCCTTGAACGTATTTGGAAAAAAAATAAAGTGTTTAATTTTCCAGTATGAATCTGGGAAGCCACTCAATATATTACGTGTAGGGCTGCAAACATAAGACGTCGGTTTGAATTGCATCTTGCAAGCTTCCGACCACTTGTTTCGTCTACGCTCATCCCTTGGTACGCTGAAGAAACTTCCGTTCGCATCTTTTTTCTTGTGGCACAAACAACAGCGACGCATACTGAACTTTATTTATTTCTTTTTATGCACTAATTCTTTTTATATACTTGGAATTTGTTTTCCACAAGCCTGCGTCTTTGTAAAACTTGGTATTCCAATTCTAAAGACTAAAAATATTTATAATTTGTTTTGTTCGGTTTCCACTGAGCATATAACACTATCACACTAACGCACTTTTTTAAAATATCACTATTTTTGAAAAATTTTTTAATATTTTGCTGCAATATTTTTAATATTTTTCAGTGAAAAAAAATTATTTGTGTACCTTGTAAACAAACTTTTGACAATAAGTTGCTTTATAAACAATAGACAGCTGCGCTAGTGAGGGCACCTGTTTAATCTGCCTTGTTATAAAGCTTCATATCAGGGAAATATATTACAATTTTCATTTAAATATTTCCATTATAAGTATTAAAAAAATTTTTTTTTGTGAGCAGTTCAGAAAGTGCAAAAAATAAGTTATTTTCTTTTTTCAAGTAGAGTTAAAGCTGTTTATTCTAGATTGTTCCGGTGTAAAACTATATTTGAGTTAATCTTTCAAGTATTCACTTTAAGGTAAACCAAAAACATCTGCCGCATTTTTGCGACCGCCATAAATTTTTTTTACTTTTCCAGTATGACCTCCACTCCTTCGCGAATGGAAATTTTTGAAGAATGGGTAAAAACTCCCAAAATACATACATGCTTTAATAATTGTTAGGTATGGTCTTCAAAATATACCAGAAGACGTGAAAAGAAATCTTAAGGCAAAAATAAATATTATTTGTTTTAAACTAGCCGAAAAATGGATCAAAAGAATTAATTGCACGTTTTCATATTATTTTGGAAACTTTAGGTAGTGGTTACCCTATTGATGAAGATGCTTTTGAAAGTTTTATTGTTGTTACACGAAATTTATACTTAAACGAATACCCATGGTACATTATGCCAGTTAGCGTCCATAACATCCTTTTTCATGGGAAAGACATAATAAGGTGTTGCATTCTTCCTATTGGACAGCTGTCAGAAGAAGCTCAAGAAGCAAGAAATAAGGACACGAGGAAATTTAGAGAGTTGTTTACTAGAAAAACATCAAGAATAGACACAAATACAGATCTTTTCAATCGACTCTTAGTTTCTTCGAATCCTCTTATCGCAAGTTTGCGTCACATTCCCTTTCGAGTTCGAGCTTTGATAACAAAAGAAGTTCTTTCATTATTATCTGTTGATATTTTTGAGGAGGAAGAATCTTTTATCGATGCATATGAAAGTGAATAAATTAAAAGCTCTTTTTAATATTAAAACGATTATCTCCGACTCCTTACGTAAAAACTCCCATAATAATGTTATTATATTCAACCCAAATGCTAGTATATATAACTACAATTAAGCTTAGAAGATGTATTTAAAAACCAATTTTTTATTTTAAAAATGTATATTTTCTTGACAATGAGAACTGTTTATTTTTGCCTGATTTTATTAAAAAAAATCTTATTTTGTTAAAAAAAAGTTGATTTTTTATAATCATTTATATATTTGAACTCAATTTGTATTCAGTTCATAATTATGAAGTGAACCCAACGTGATTTATTAATTTTATCCAGTTAGATTTGTGATCTACACACTGTGCCCGTATTTTCCTCGAAAATGAACACGAAAATTTCGTCACCTTGAATTCTCTGTACTACCAAATCAAGATAACCGATTTTTTGTGGCCACAACTGGCTAAGGTTGACATCTGTGACCTTTCATTTCAGCAAAACGATGCCACAAACCACACTTCCGGCCAAATAATTCAGTTATTGCATGAGAATTTTACTGGTCGCGTAATTTTGCGATTTGGTGATGTCAATTGGCCGCCTCATTTTTGCGATGTAATGACGCTGTATTTTACGTGAACAAACCACAAACTACTGACGCTTTGAAATATGATATACGGCGCTGCATTGACTAGATAAGCGAATGTGTTTCAAAATTTTGTAAAACGTGTGGCTGTCTGGCGACGTGCTAGGGGATGATACCTGCTCGGCATCATATTCCCATTATTAATTCCTATAGTTCTTCTTTGAACTGAATTTTCCAAAAAAAAAATTGTTTTTAAGCCAGTCTACTTCCTAACATCCAATTTACTTTCCATCCTTTACAATAGTTACGAAGTTGAATGCTTTAAAGTGCTCTTTAGAACATGACAATGTGGATCGCTGCCAACATTTTTCAGTGACAACTATTAAAAATATAACGAAAAGAGCCAGACTTTTGAAAGTTGGTATAACTATATCTTGAAGGATAGCACAGGTCATGTTTCGAAATGCGCTGAATCGGGCAAGAGGGAAAAAAGTTCCCCTAAGAAGAACTAAACCAACCTCCAAAATAATTTTTAAAGTTTTTTGTAATTTTTTTAAGCAAATGATTTATTTTTATGCCAGAAAAGGTCCAGCGCGATAAAATTGAAGCCATAAAACCAAAACAATTAATTTTTGAACACCCCCCTCCTTAGTGGGCGTTATTATATGCAAAAAATAGTGTACAAAATTTAACAAATTGTATTATTTAAGCCTACATCCCTTAAAAATAACATTCTTAATCTTTAATGACGTAGCTGAGAC
Source organism: Linnaemya tessellans (assembly GCA_951800035.1). Classification (NCBI taxonomy): domain Eukaryota; kingdom Metazoa; phylum Arthropoda; class Insecta; order Diptera; family Tachinidae; genus Linnaemya; species Linnaemya tessellans. Next base: position 28,373,658 of record OX637534.1, read on the forward strand.
GTATCCTGGTACTGCTTTGCCCTGCCCCTTCGTCCCCCTTTGCCCTTTAATCACCCTATCAAAAAAAAAATGTGTAAATATTAAACAATTTTTATTCCTTAAGCCTATAAGAAGCTGAGATGTTCTCTGATCTTGCAGAGTTGAAACGTCTCCCCCACGGCCGTTCTCGGAATGACTGCCAAAATAGGGATTTAAAATTGGGTACAGAGATGTCTTAAAGGAACTCTGTCCCACCAAGTTAAACATATTAAACTTACTTACTAAATATTTGGAGGGTATTTAAGATTCGATCCGGTCGAATATAACCTATTTACCTGTTTATCTTAAAATTCTATCCATAAGTTGTTTGTTATTCGCGAGTTTTTTGTTAATATAATAAATTAATCAAAAATCAATAAAATAAACAATGGTTTAAATAAGTTAATATGGCATGAAGAATAATTACAAAGCAAAACAAAAAACATTATTAACAATAACTGAAATTGAAGTGTGCTTTGAAAATGTTCTATAACGAGATTCATCAATTTAATGAGAATTTATCATTCGCTACTTTGATATTTATTTTCAAAAATTAAAATTAAGTGGTTAAAGAAAAAAATCGGCATGAGCAACAGCTTTTTTGAGTTGCAAATAATTCAATTATATTAAACCATTTGAAGAAGAAACAAATACGTGAAATAATTGTAAACCATGATTTTCCTATTTGAACACAATTCGTTGCAAATACATGGTTTCGGTATTATTTTTTGAATTTTGAGGAAAATATTAAGAAAAAATGAAAATATAATGTGTAGAAAAATTAAGAGTAGAAGTAACACATATGCGACGTCGCGTATGACAAATATATGTATAGAAGAAAAAACTCACTTGAAGACGTGTTTTAAATGAACTGCTGTTTTTCCATAATCTACATTCTTCATTTGCTTCTACATTCTACATTCTTCATTTGCTTCTGTATGATGTGATTGTTATAAACATGTAGAGTATTTCCTCATGTCTGCTTTAAGTCGTCTATGAAGTGAACATCTGAATATCAGCTTAAGTGGGTGCTGTTGTCTGAAGTAGTAGAACACGAGACTATGAAGTGGAGGGTCCTGAGTTCAACCCAGCGCTGAGTCATGAAATATTGCGTTGAATTCTTCTGATCAGCATTAGTGTGTGGTTGTGTTAGTTGTTGCCAGCCTGTGTTCAATGATGAAGGCATAGTCACTGGTCACTGAACATAATTGGCATAATTAACACTATCATGTACTAAAAGCGGAGTAACAGCACCCTCCTTCGTCGGTCCTGTAGCCAAAAATTAGCTGGCGAAGTAAGAAGGTTGAAATAGCTACAAAAAAATTCTGTACCTTCTCATCTTTCATCATCTGGCCCCTCAATACTATCCCCTCTTTTCTAGTTCCGGCGCAATGCCAGGATTAGGACCAGCACTCAGGCGCTATCCCCTGAGTGCTGGTCCAAGATAAAAATATATAACAAATACATGGAAGGTGTGGACCTTTTCGATAACGCCATGAACAATTATCGCATTCGAGTTCGGGACAACAAGAGTTATTGGCCATTAGTTACAAACGCTTTCGATGCGGCTGTGATGAATGCATGGAAACGGCAATGCCTTTGTTATGAAAACAACCCCAAGTGTCTCAATTTGATTTTAAACTGGAAATATGCGAGATGATAATGATGAAGTTTAATCGAAAAAATGCCGGTAAGATTATGATTTCCAGCGCACAAATGGAAGTTAGATATGATCGCGTCGATCATTTAATCGGAAAACTGCCAGCACGTCGGGGCGGTGGCAAAACAGAGTACGAATGTTTGTGGGTGCTGTTGGCTGAAGTAGTAGAACACGAGACTATGAAGCGGAGAGTCCTGAGTTCGAGCCCCAGATGAGTCATGAAATATTGTGTTGAATTCTTCTGATCAGCATTAGTGCGTGGTTGTGTTAGTTGTTGCCAGCCTGTTTTCAGTGATGAAGGCATAGTACTGATCACTGGACAATTACTGGCAGCGACTGACCCAATCATGTACTAAAAGCAGAGTAACAGCACCCACCTTCGTCGGCCCTGTAGCAAAAATTAGCCGGCGAAGTAAAAGGTTGAAATAGCTACAAAAAAAAAAAAAAAAAAAACAACTGTCTATCATCTCTCATCTTTCCTAATCTGTCCCCTCAATACTATCCCCTCGTTTTCAGTTCCAGCGCAATGCATTGCATATATAGGGGACATCCCCTGAGTGCTGGTCCTACTCCTAAAAAAAAAAAAAAAAAGTGCCAGGCGAATTTGCACAAGCACCATGCTTCCTGAATTACCAAAGAAGTGTTACACCAGATAAATCTACTATTGCAAAGTCTAAATAACCGCTAATTTTTTTTTAAATAAATTTAAAATATATAAATTCGCCTTTTATTTAGGCCAAAAAGAATTATTTCAATATAAAGAAATTAGTTAATTTTAGAACTCATTTTGGACGGTTGGGTATTTAAATACCCATTTTCACTTTTTAGCGTACGACGGCCAAGTGTGTTAACAAATCGCTTTTTTTTCACATTGCAAACGCGGCACGCACCTAAGCCTATTTAGAATGTGCAGGTGTTTTTCATTTTTCGCATTGTCCTTTATTTGACAAACCTATTTCTGATCATTTTTGGACAAACAAAAAACCGCAACTTTACTAATTCTCAAACTAAATGTAAATATTTAAAAAATTTTTTTTTTTAATTTTTCCCACATTAATCAATCTCCATTATCAAATAAAAAAGCAACTTGCAGTCATTATCTCTTATCAGGCCATCGCAAGAACTTGTTTACTTCTTTAACTTTTTTGGGTATTTAAGTACCCAGTCGACTAAAATGGGTAAAACATGTTATAAACAAAAATGGCATTCATATTGTCTTGCTGTTGAAGTTTCCATCTCCGTTAGAATTCATTATGAAATATACGAGAATATACATTTTAATAGGTAATTCAAGAGCACACGTTAAGGATGCAAGCCACACACTCGCACCGTACCAGCAGACACGCACACACACACACACACACGCACACATTTGCAGTCAAATAGACAGTTATTCATATTGTGTACGTGGTGTGAATTCAAATTCATACAACTATGAATTGTTAAAACTATTTAAGCATTTTAGAAGGCTCTTGTATTTCTGTGTGAACACACAAATGCATGTCAAAGAAACCACAAAATCCCCGGAAGATTTTCTATTTACATGAGAGTGTGTGTGTGTTATTAAGGACAAATTTTAGTAAGAGATGAAGGCTTTTGTTTGAGCATCTATTTAAAAGGGGATATTTACACTTACATATGTATCGCTCCTTTAATGCAACATAATCGTAACTCAAAAAATAAAATTTTTCAAGTATTTAAATATAACTGCTCTTTCATACCATCTCTGTGCTGTAAGCTGAGCCGAAGCTATATATTTTGTGCAATCATGGATGAAAGCGTGCATTTGTAAAACTTTAATTGCATTTTTCTCAGTTTGATTTTTTTTGGGATATGACTACGTGACATTAAAAGAGCGATATGTTATATTTAGACATACTGTGACTGCTTATCGTGAGCAGGGCTCGGAAAGAGGCAGGCGTTCGCAAAAAGCCACAAAATGAAAGTTGATGTGAATTACAAAATATTATTGAATGCCTGTTAATATTTTTAAAGCGTCGCAAAGCAGTTCTGAGTCAGTTAACATCAAGCCTCGTTGGCAATTATTTTTTAAGTGCAGCCAGACCACTGATTGTTTACTCTCTTTCGAGAGTAGTGCGAGTGAGAACTCGCACTAGCTAATTTCAACACCTCAGATAACTGTATAGTTTTACAGTTCTTCTGAGGAATATTCCGTGGTTAACTACGTTGCTACTTCCTATGTGAAGGCATAGGTCGTGTACAGTCAGTCACAGTAACGAAAGAAAATACGGGTTAATAACATCGCCGGCATATGGTCTGAGTCACACCGTCGGAATCTGTGCACCAAATGCTTTGCAAATTTACTTTGTAAAGTATTTCAACATACAAATACAAATACAATTTTTAAAGCAAAAGGATCTATGAAAGGCACTTTCTTGTATTAAATTCAGTTTTATTGATACCGATGTAAATGTAGGAATTAATAATGGGAGTATGATGTGGGGCAAATCCAGACACGTCACCAGGCCGCCGCTCATTTCACAAAATTTGGAATAATTTCTTGCAGCAACGATTCGCTTATCTCGTCAATGCAGCGCCGAATATCCTCTTTCAGAGCGCCAGGTGTTTGTGGTTTGTTCACATAAACCCCGTCTTGCAAATGACTCTAGAGAAAATAATCTAGCGGCGTTAAATCACAAGAAGAAGACGGCCAATTGACATCGCCAAATCGAGAAATTACGCGACCCGGAAACTTTTCATGCAATAACTGAATTGTGTAGCCGGCTGTGTGGCTTCTAGCGCCAACATGCCAAAACGCTGACGTCAACATTAGCCAATGGTGGCCATAAAAAATCGGTTATCATAATTTGGTAGAGGAGCGAATTCACTGTGGCAGCGTTTCCTTGTTAATTTTAATCACGCCGCCTGACCACAAACCCCACCATACGGTCACTTTCTTTGGATGTAATGGTTTTTCGAGGACTGTTTGTAGATTTTGTGAATCCTACATCCGACAATTTTGTTTGTTTACATAACCGCCTAATGGGAAATGGGCCTCATCATTAAAAAGTTTTTGTTGAAAAATGCGTTCTTCAAATAGTAAATTTTTACAATTAAAAGTTTTTTGTCAAGGGTCTAGTGTTCCATGATGAAAATTTGCCAACTTTTTACTAAATAAATGTCAGAGAATTACAGCTCAGTTCTGGACATTTCATCATTTGACCTAACCTCAAATTTTCCCACCCAGTGTGTAATTTGGTTCTTTATACAAGAAACTTTAGGAGAACAATAAAAATCGTTTGTTATCTTTCTAGCAATATATAGAGACATTTGAACTTTTGTTTTTATGTGCAAATGTATTTTTGCAAGTAAAAATCAAACACGGAATACCAAAATTCTGTAGTAAGTTTTTTTTAACAAATTTAAAATTCTTTCTTATAAATTTTATGTTAAAAATTTGGAGAAAAAATTATGTGCAGCAAGTCTACACAAAACTGTCTTTTAAATTTTATAAGTTTAATTAATATTAATGGACGATAACACTCATGAAAATGTACCACAAAAAATTTGAATTTATGCATAAGATTAGCCTATACTCGGAGTGTTCAATAATTTGCTGTTAGCGCGAATTTAGTATATTGAATGTCACATCATCTTACAGACTTCGTTACGGATTTTAAAGATATAAAAATCCTAGGACACTAATTGCTGTTGAGCATATGCAATACCAAGAGAACTGAGAGTTATTCTATCAGGATGAACAAAACTTAGACATCCCTACGATTGTTAGGTCGGTAAATACACAAGCAAAATCTGTCTGTCTTTATATATAGTTTCAACGTTTTTAAATCAATTTCAAAACTCAAACCAAGGGCCAAACTACGGCGTTCGATATCGAGTGAAATTTTCATACAATTTTAATACAAATTTCGATCGATATCGAGTACCATAATTTACCACCAGCATATCATTGGGTTCTGAAAAATTAATTGACAAAATAAATCATCTTTTATGTACTTAAGTATAAAAGAATTCAAACCAAAAACAAACAGAATACTAAATTCAGAAAACTACGACATGAATAAAATAAGCAAAGGTAATTAAAAGTGTGTTACAGTTCTCGTATGCAATTTCCCAATAAAATTTGTATAAATAAAAACTGTTATCATATTCAATTAAAACACATAATAAGTGATGAAAAACAAAAATACACAGGATTACTGATGATGAAAGTGTAGCGGCTTTCGAAAACGGATGTTCTGCTCTGCTGTGTAAGTTGAATAATTAAAAACGACTGATGTTGACTGGCCTTTATGCCTTGGAATATTTATCATGTCTTTCAGACAAGTGCAAATATGTAATCAAGAGTGAGTTCTGCTATAAGACGGTGTTCAGACATGCATTTTTAATTGAATCGTCAATATTCACTTTATTGCCATAATTATCTTCCTGTTCACATATGCATAATTTAGTCAATTCAATTAACGTATAACAACTAAAAGTAAAAATATTTCTTATATATTTGGGAATTTGTTTCATATATTTGGAAATTTTATTCTTGGATATTTTTCTAATTAATAATAATTTTCTAACTAATAGTTAACTAACAATTTAACATGCTCGATATATTTTGTTGATGTTTTTTTTACTTTTCCCACAATTTAGATGCTAAGTCGCCACTAATTTTGCTTACTAAGCACACCTGTTACCAGTGCTGCATTTGTAATTTGATTCAATTTCATAGCAATTAAGTGCTAATTGAGCAATCACTTAATTCAAATTCCATATGATTAATTGAGCTCAATAATGGCATTAATTACGAAAAGCTCAATGTATGTCTGAACACTTTATATTGATAAGTTTTTATGAAAATTATCATTCAATATAAGCAGTTCTGGTTCCAAAAAAACGGTGAATTATTTCGTAGCACAATGGTTTCTGAATTGTATGAAGACTTTAAGTGTTTCATTAAATATTATATCACAAAAATGCATGAGATTGAACAAAACTAAGCAAAAAACAAAATACTTGTAATGAAACTGAAAACACATTCTGAACGAAAGCATAAATATTACATAGTATAAGATGCAAGAATATGTAAATCCTAATTATAACATGTTGTGCTAAAAATGAAACTTCAAAATAAGAGCAAAATTATTTTTTCTTAATTAAAATTTTTCAAACATTATGTTATAAATTCCACTATGTTTGCTTTTATGTCATTTGCTCATAAAAATCCTATATACAAAATTATTATGATACTCGAAGTGTGGGATCATAAAGTGAAAAGAAAACAGTAAAAATAAAAATATTTTTTAACGACAATTAGTCAGTCAAGTGTATCGGAGAGATAATTTTAAGCAAAAGTTAAGAAAAATAATATATAATATTAATAATAATAAAAAGGTAAAGAATTTCATTTTATTAAAATTTGAAGCTTGAAGCAATAAATACAAAGTATTTTATTTAACTTGAGCTTTCAAGGACTTTCATTAACACTTTATAATGTCAAGTAAAGAGGACTTGATATTATATGTAAATACTGTAACACAGTTTTCAAGAAAAAACTTATTCAGAAACCAAGTCGCATTAAGCAAAGGGTGGGCAAATTTGAGGTTAGGAAGTAAATTGGCTGTCAAGTGATGAAATGTCAAGAACTGAGTTGTCATATTTTGACATTTTTTAGTAAATTTGTTAGGAAATTTTAAGCATGGAACGCTACACTTTTGATCAAAGAATTACAATTGTGAAAATTTACTATCAAAATGGTGAAAATTTTACTGTACAACTTCGTAAAATTCGAGCAACTTTTCCTGTAATCAGACTCCCCCCTGTAATTTAATCGCCGAATTTGAGGTTAACGGTACTGTTTTTATACCCTCCAAAAAAGAATTTGGAGGGTATATTCACTTTGTCATTCCGTTTGTAACGCATCGAAATATCCATCTCAGACCCCATAAAGTACTATATATATTTTTGATCAGTGATGAAATCTAAGACGATCTGAGCATGTCCGTCCGTCCGTCCGTCTGTGGAAATCACGATTCAGTCCAAACGAAAAGAGCTAGACTCTTGAAATTTGGCATAAATATATAAGCTTAGAGCAGGTTAAGTTCGAAGATGGGCTAAATCGGGCCAGAGGGAAAAAAGTTCCCCTAAGAACAACTAAACCAACCCAGAAAAAACAACATAATTTTTAAAGTTTTTTGGTTATTTTGTTAAGCAAATGATATATTTTTATGTCAAACACGGTCCAATGCCTTAAACTTGGAGCCATTAAATAAAATAAAAATATTTTTTGACCCCGCCCACTTTAGTGGGCGTTATTATAGGAAAAAATAGCATAAAAATTTAACAAATTGTTTTACTTAAGCCTACATTCCGTAAAAATAACATTTTTAAGCTTTAATGACGAAGCTGAGACGAAACCTGGTACTACTCTGCCCTACCCCCTCCTTACACTTCGCCCCCTAAATGACCCTAAAAAAATTTTTTTTTTAAATTTTGTATATAATCATCCCAAGCATTTATCTTTAGAGCTTTATGACTGCCGATTTCTGACCTACCCCCCCCCCCCCCCCCTTCTTCCTTTGCCCCCTAAATGACCCTACCAAAAAATTTTTTTTAAAATTTTGTATATAATCATCCCAAGCATTTATCTTTAGGGTTTTATGACTGCCTGTTGCTGCCCTACCCCCTCCTTCCCCTTTGCCCGCTAAATGACCCTATTAAAAATAAATAAATTTTTTTTTTTAATTTTGGTTATAATCATCCCAAAAATTTATTTTTAAAGTTTTATGTCTACCTGTTTCTGCCCTACTCCCTCTGCCCCTTTGCTCTCTAAATGACCCTATCAAAAAAAAAAGAAATTTTAATTTTGTATATAATTATCCCAAGCATTTATTTTTAGAGTTTTATGACAAAGGTGAAATGTTTCCCCCACAGCCCTTGCCAGAGCGACCCCGCCAAAATACAGTTTTTATACCCTCCAAAGAGAATTGGACCCTATAAAGTAAATATATTCTTGATCAGTGATGAAGTCTAAGACGGTCTAGCAATGCCCATACGTTTGTCTGTTTAAAACATGATATTGTATATTTTTGAACCCCGCCCCCTTTAGTGGGCGTTGACATACGATATTATATAAAGGAACTCTGTCCAACCAAGCTTAACATTTTAAATTCACTTACTAAATATTTGGAGGTTATTTAAGATTCGACCCGGTCGAATATAACGTTTTTACTTGTTTTTTTCTTGGACTACCACTCAGGGGATGACCCCTATATATGCAATGCATTGCGCCGGAACTGAAAACGAGGGGATAGTATTGAGGGGACAGATTAGGAAAGATGAGACGATACCGTTTTTTTGTAGCGATTTCAACCTTTATTACTTCGCCGGCTAATTTTAGCTACAAGGCTGACGAAGGCGGGTGCTGTTACTCTGCTTTTTAGTACATGATAGTGTCAGTCGCTGCCAATTATGTTCAGTGACCAGTGATTATGCCTTCATCATTGAAACAGGCTGCCAACAACTAACACAACCATGCACTAATGCTGATCAGAAGAATTCAACACAATATTTCATGACTCAGCGCGGGCTCGAACTCACGACCCTCCGCTTCATAGTCTCGTGTTCTATTACTTCAGCCAACAGCTGAAAATAGACTAAAACAATACGCTTGTAGTGGGCGCAGTGATGCAAGCACAGCAGCCGTACAGCGAATTGTTGCGAATGAGCCTGGAATATCAACGACGACGTCGACGTTTGCATCAGTTGGGCATTACCAGAGGCAATATTTTCCATAAAGATCTTCATCTTCACGCTTGTAAAATTCATTGTTTGAGTCGAAAGTTTCTGCCTGGCCCACGATGTCACTCGATATCGTTTTCTCATATAAATATATTTAAAACAAAAACAAAATTTTGAAATTTGATTTTGTTTTAAATATATTTATCAGGGCATACTGATACAGGTAGGAGCGGTTTTACAAAAATAAAAACCTACATGTATTTTGTTTTTGTGAATTCTAATTCAAACGTCACAATTAATTGTGTAGAGCAAAGCAAAACGAAAAAGTACAAAAACAAAATATACATGTTTGTTTCTACATTTGCTTTTAAATTTTGTATGTATGTAAATATGTAAAGAAATTTTGACGTTTGTATTAGAATTTCTCCCAAAAACAAAATAACCGTATGGGCTATCGCTCCTACCTGTATCAGTGTGCCCTGTATATTTATATGAGAAAACGATATTGAGTGACAACGTGGGCCATGCAGTTTGTGAATTGTTGTTTAAAAAAACTGACTTTAGTGACAAACAAAAGTGTCACATATGGATCTGACAAAATCCACAAACAGTCCTCGAAAAACCATTAAGTCCAAAGAAAGTGACCGTATGCTGCGATTTGTGATCAGGCGTCATGGGGTCGAATTTTTCAAAAAAATAAGCAAAGAAACGCCGTCACAGTGAATTCTCTGAGCTGGTAAGCCATGATAACCGAAACGTTCACATCAGCGACCTTTGGTTTCAGAAATACGGCGTCACAAGCCACACAACCGGCTAAACTATTCAGTTATTGCGTAAAAAGTTTTCCGGTGGAGCAATATCCCGTTTTGGCAATATCAATTGGCCGCCTTGTTCTTGTGATTTAGTTTTTGGTGCATAAAAGTGACCAAAAAGTTTACTAACTTTGACTTTTTTTAAGTAAGACTATTTTATGCTTCACTAAAAATTAAGTTGCCATTAAAAATTAAAAAAAAGAAAAAAAATTTGAATCCAGGTCTGGAAAACGAACTTTTTTTTATATTGGGTGTTTTTTATTGAGGTATAGAACTTTAAGTTGGCATCACTTTTTTAACTGGCGGCCATTTTGTCAGCTGTCAAGTGATTAATATTTAGTTTGGTTTGCCATTTCATCATGAACAGGTTGACAAAAGAACAACGCTTGCAAATCGTGCAAATTTATTTCGAAAGTAATGGTTCAGTTCGCGAAGTTTACCGCAAGCTCCGTCCATTTTATGGTCGACATAATCGTCCATCAGAGCAATTAATTCGGTTAACCATGGATCGTTTTCGCACTACGTTTACTCTATGTGATAATACGCATCCGCAGAGACGTCGAACAGTGCGCACCGAAGAAACAATTGTCGCTGTAGAGCAAAGTGTTGAAGAGGACCCGAATGAATCGATTCGCCACCGTGCACAGCAATTGGAGCTTTGTCCATCAACGTTATGGAAGATTTTGCGCAAATGAATGTGGATGAGTTGTGGTTCCAACAAGACGGCGCTACATGCCACACAGCGCACGTCACAATCGATTTATTGAAGGAAACATTCGATGAGCGCATAATTTCGCGGAATAGACCTGTCAATTGGCCACCAAGATCGTGTGATTTGACACCATTGGATTATTTTCTTTCGTCTACGCCAACAAACCAGAAACGTTAGGGGACTTGGAAGCCAACATTCGTGGCGCTATTGCCAACATACGGCCCCATATGCTCAAAAAGTGGTTGAAAATTGGACATTAAACGATTTTCTTGTGTTTTATTTCAATTCGAAGTTCTATACCTTTAAAAAAACACCCTGTACATAAAAGTAATCAAAAATCGTGTAAAAAATCCAAAAATTTAAAATTCGGTTCCAGGGATGGAAAAGTAGTCATACCACTTCAGGTAGAATGAAATGGGTATTAAAAACAAACAAAAAATATAAAAATTCGATTCCAGAGTTGGGAAATCGAAATTATTTTGGAACATAAAAGTAACCATATAAGTTCCTAGTTTTGACTTTTATGGCGAATTATAGTTACTTTATAGTTCAGGAAGAACTATATTGGTAATAAAAATTAAAAAAATTAAAAGTTATATTACGGTGTTGGAAAATCGAAATTGTTTTGATATATAAAATTTGCCATATAAACTTATAATTAATTTTCTTTTATCAACTATACATATTTTATACTTTAGGAAGAATTAAATTGGTATGAAAAACCAAACAAATTTGTAGGGTTGGACAATAGAAATTGTTTGGTACATGAAATAACAATGTTCCTAATTTTGTTTTTTAATAACTAAATAGGGTTAATAAAAAGGTTAATCCTAAATTTGATTCCAGGGTTGGACAATATGTTGCAAATTTTTTTAGAGAATTAAATCTATTTTATACTCTGGAAGAATTAAACTGGTATTAAAGAAATAAAAATTCTATTTCAAGGTGGGACAATCGAAATATTTTTGGTACATGAAAGTAAGTAAAACGGCTACTAATTTTTCTTTTTGGTTGGTCTTAAAACTATTTTATGCTTCAAGGAGACAAAAATGGGCATTAAAACTCTGAAAACTGGTATCCAGGATTGGACCATTGACCATTGTTTTCATATATAAATCTATTATATACTTGATCTAAACCCATTTTATACTTCAGAATGATTAGAATTTGTATTGATAATCTAAAAAAATTAAAAAGACGATTCTAGGGTTGGACAATTGAAATTGTTTTGGTACGTAATTAAAACCACAAACAACTCACGCTTTGAAAGATGAAATTTGGTGTACTTGAGATTAGAGAAGTTTTGTTGCAAAACGTGGTTCAAAATTTTGTAAAATTAGCGAACGTCTGGTGGTATACTAGAGGTGGACATTTTCCCGACAACATGTTCCAATATTAATTCACATATTTCTACTTTACACTGATATCAATAAAACTAAATTTATCGAAAATTTGTATTCTTAAGCCAATTTACTTCCTAGCCTCGAATATGCCCACCCTTTGTATCTTTATTAAAAGAGAAATCTTTTATGATTTTCTTTCTCGTGATGTTCATTGTTGTTATAAAATAGAGAGAGAGATAGAGATAACCTGTTCCAGTTGTTGAGCTACGTGACTGATTTTCTTTCTTCTAACTAAATATTTTTAAATTAATGTATGAATTTCTATTTTAATAGTGAAACTTTATTTATGTAAATTGTATTACAGGATGTTAATTTTCTTAATTTATTTATTTATTAAAAAAAAACAATGACATACGTAATTAAGGAGAATGAATTAAGTAAATTACCAGCTTTGGGTTTTATTAACGCTCATACTCGTAATTAAAATAAATTATACTCGGCTATATACCACCATTTGTGTGACAGTCATATTAGAGTTTTTTTTATCATATGATTTTATTGGCCCACAATACAAATTCATTTTCAAATTGTTACCATTCAGAGTTTACATGTAAAAAACTCATAAATCTTGCAGCAGTTTAAACAGGTTGCTAGTTCATGATTAAAAAATATGCAATCATGCACCTTAAGTGCTGGCATATGACCGCCTGCAATCTGATACACTCAAGCTTAATCAGCCATGTGCTGAACAATAGGCCAGCTTTAATGCAAAAAAACGGCAACACAACTTTTTAGCACATATACATGTACAAATGTATATGTATGTATGTATGTGTGCATACAACAGTTGTGGCGTGCAACATATAATTGTTAACAATAAGAAGGCTAGCAAAATAGTATCTAAATAGTTGGCCCACTTAAAGTTCACTGAGTCGTTCGTTTGGTAGATTGCAAAACTGTTATTCGCTATTAACTACCACTGATAGTTGCTGTGGTAGATGGCCTGGAAACTGCAACAACTACAACAGCAACAAAAAAAAAACAGATGTACTCGTGAAACAACCCAACATTCATGTTGAATTTTACTCTCATTTGCCAAAGAACAAACTGAATTTGTATGTACATGCAGTTGGCCAACAACAACTACACTGAAAGAAAACCCAACTAACAATGCAACACAATAAATTCTTTTCAATTACTAACATTTGCCGTGGCTGTTCCAGTCTCTTATATTATCATGTGCATACATATTTAAATACTTGTATAAAAAGACTGCAGTTTCTGTTGTTGAAAATTATAGAAAAGAGTAAAAACAAGAAGATTCCATCATAAAACTAGTGACAAGCCCTGAAATGAATAATGAAAAATATAAAGGAAAAACATGAATGAATGATGATAACAAGCGTTTTTTTCGCCCATCAAAACGACCAAGATAATTTAAAATGTTGAAGGTTAAAAAAAAACGCAGAGATAAAAAAATAAATTGAAAAAAAGAGGAGAAAAATAGTTTCACAGTAACTGGTGTGACAGTTAGAAATGAGAAATATCAAAGTGCTTTTAAGTTGCTATCATTTGTGTTCTAATAACCTAAAGCAATTACTGTATGTGCAAGTATTTGCATGATGAAAAAGTGGATAATTTTTAATTAAAAAAATAAAGTAGTTTGGTTTGCTTTTATCTTAATCTTAATTTCTTAAAAGGTACCTTTTGAAAAAGGCATGTGATTTTTTAAAGCAAATTACTGAAATCAATAGCCCAATTCACAATCTTGTGCAAATAGTCGTGCATCATAGCATTTGCAAAATAATTGTACTCTACACCAACAAAATACATTGAAAATGTTCTCAAATACTCTCTCAATTTGCAAATGCAATAGGGCAAAATCATTTGCACAAGATTGTGAATAGGCCTAATAGTTTTTTAGACAATAAAGTCGCAGGTTGCAAACCAAATTTTTCAGATTCGCATTAGCGTTTTGTTGTTTTAATTGTTCTCGGCCTGTTTAAATTACTAAAGGCAAAAGACTGGCCACTGAACAGTAGCGGCAGTAATATCCGCTATTGTGTACTAACGGATGTTTGCAGAATTCTATTTGTAAAAAAAATTTGTCACTGAATAAAAAATAGAAATAACTGTTACCAACATCAAATTATTTCTTTATTCCCGTTTTTCACCATTTGCTCTTTCAACACGATCGACCGCTTTTTACCGTTCTGGCAAAATGCATTGCAATAGTACGTTAAACGGTACTTTTGTTGAAAGGTACTCTTGCAAATAAGTACTTTCGTTAAAAAGTATTTTTGTTAAAAAGTGTTTTTGTTAAAAAGTACTTTTGGTAAAAAGTACTTTTTTTGAAAAGTACTTTCGTTAAAAAGTACTCTTGTTTTATTAAAATGTACTCTTTATTAAAATGTACTCTTGTTGAAAAATACTTTTGCTTAAAGGTATTTTTGCTAAACGGTACTTTTGCCATAAGATACTTTTGCTAAGAGGTACTCTGGCTAAAAGTTAATCTTGTTAAAAAGTACTTTTGCCAAAAATATCCTTTGCTAAACGATACTTCTGCTTAAATGTACTTTTACTAAAACGTAATTGTACGAAAAGTACTTTTGCTAAAGAATGCTTTTTTTCAAAGGAATTTTGGTTAGAAGGTACTTTTATTAAAAGCTGATTCTGTTAAGAGGTATTTTTGTTAAAATTACTTTTGCGATGAAGTACTTTTATTAAAGGTATCTTCGATAAAGGTACTTTTGGTACTTAAAAAAACTTTTCAATAAAAGGTACTTTTATTGAAATTACTTTTCCCAACAGATACTTATAATAAAAGGTACTTTTAGTAAAAGGCACTTTAGTAAAAAAGTGTTTTTTGCTGCAAAGTGCGTTTGATAAAAAATCGTTCGATAAAAAGTGTTTTGCTTAGAAAT
Organism: Linnaemya tessellans; assembly: GCA_951800035.1. Lineage (NCBI taxonomy): Eukaryota > Metazoa > Arthropoda > Insecta > Diptera > Tachinidae > Linnaemya > Linnaemya tessellans. Next base: position 28,388,840 of record OX637534.1, read on the forward strand.
GCTTTTGTTAAAGAATAATTGAGTGAGAATTACTTCTAAGAAAGGGTACCTTTCTTTATTTCTTTAAAAGAAAATTTTGTACTTTTGCTGAAGGTCCTTTTGTTAAACCTTATTTCAGCTAAGGGGCATTTTTGCTATAAGGTACTTCTCTTATATGATATTTCTATGAAAAAGTACCTTCATTAAAAGTTAATTTTGCTAAGAGATAATATTGTTAAAAGGTATTTTCATTAAAAGGTACTTTGTTACAAGGAATTTTTGCTAAAAAAGTACTTTTGTTAAAAGTGCTTTCTTTAAAGCGATTTTTTGGTATAACCTATTTATATTAACAGGAAAGGCTAAAAGTTATTTTTCTTAAAAGGTACTTTTGCTAAAAGGTAGTTTTGAAACGGAGTACTTTTGTTAAAATATAAGTTTATGTTTGTAAAGTTAGTTTTATTGAAATCTATTTTCATAAATTCTATTTTCGAAGAATTATTTTTTTTTTTCATACGGTTCTAATATGGACTATGCTACTCTGGAATGTGGTTATTCTCAGGGGATTATGACCTTTTGGACTCTCCCAGATCATGCGGTATAGCTACAGTATTGCAGACAGATATATATGCCATAACACAAGATGTTTTAAGAGTTTGTGGGCATTTTGTAGAAATTACTTTTCCCAACAGATACTTATAATAAAAGGTACTTTTAGTAAAAGGCACTTTAGTAAAAAAGTGTTTTTTGCTGCAAAGTGCGTTTGATAAAAAATCGTTCGATAAAAAGTGTTTTGCTTAGAAATGCTTTTGTTAAAGAATAATTGAGTGAGAATTACTTCTAAGAAAGGGTACCTTTCTTTATTTCTTTAAAAGAAAATTTTGTACTTTTGCTGAAGGTCCTTTTGTTAAACCTTATTTCAGCTAAGGGGCATTTTTGCTATAAGGTACTTCTCTTATATGATATTTCTATGAAAAAGTACCTTCATTAAAAGTTAATTTTGCTAAGAGATAATATTGTTAAAAGGTATTTTCATTAAAAGGTACTTTGTTACAAGGAATTTTTGCTAAAAAAGTACTTTTGTTAAAAGTGCTTTCTTTAAAGCGATTTTTTGGTATAACCTATTTATATTAACAGGAAAGGCTAAAAGTTATTTTTCTTAAAAGGTACTTTTGCTAAAAGGTAGTTTTGAAACGGAGTACTTTTGTTAAAATATAAGTTTATGTTTGTAAAGTTAGTTTTATTGAAATCTATTTTCATAAATTCTATTTTCGAAGAATTATTTTTTTTTTTCATACGGTTCTAATATGGACTATGCTACTCTGGAATGTGGTTATTCTCAGGGGATTATGACCTTTTGGACTCTCCCAGATCATGCGGTATAGCTACAGTATTGCAGACAGATATATATGCCATAACACAAGATGTTTTAAGAGTTTGTGGGCATTTTGTAGATAGAGTGGCCGCATTTAGGACCCTAAACCAAGATGTGCGAAATATAAGTATATAATGAGATGTATTAGTTTACAATGTTAAAATAGTTTGGGTTCCGGGATATGAAAGCTATCACGCGAGAGAATCAAATGATGAATACCCAAACTTATTCACTAAGAGATATTAATATTCTCTCAATTGAGTTGCCACTGGCCGGCCTTATCTTAAGTACACGCCATTGTCTGTCATGTTTCGCTTGGTGAAAAGTTCTGTGTAGCCTTTAATAAACATGAGAAAAATAGAAAATTGAAACATTTGAAAAGAAGTATGCATCATTGAAAATTCATATATAAAGCCTCAGAAATTGGTTTCATTAGAGACAACCTTAAGCTGTCTGTCACAGCTAGATATTGTACAATTGAATTTAGCAAACGGCTTTGTAAACATTTCTTTGTTGTTCGAGCTCCATTCAAATCATCAAAATATCTGTGTGAAGTGAAGGACAATATCAAGCGCAGTTAACTTGACTTCTGTACACTTTTGCTTTCGTTTGTGCATGAATGTTAAATAAGAGAATAGTTTATTTTTCCATATTCATCCAGAGCAGTTTCCTAATGTCAGGCTAAAGCTGTATGTGCTTTTGTGTGTCTGTCAACCTCATCAGCGGCTGAACATGAAAGGCAACTTCGTTTCTATACAAAACACAGCAGACAGTTGACACTGTTCTGAGTAAAATGGAAATAATTACAAACCCTTGACGGAAGTCTAAATTACATTCTGTATTATTTATTCTTTGCATTTTTTATAGGATAGTGTTATGGCTTCAATATTAAGAGAAATATACACAGACTAAATGTTCATTTTTCCTTTATATTGTGCTAACTGACATTAACAATAACATTGGAAGAAATCCAAACAAAAGAAATAGTTTTGTGAAAAGTAGTATAAAAAGAACGCATCGTACCTTTGTCATTGGGATCAAATTCAGCTTCCAATTCAGCTTTAGTTGGCTCATGTTCTGTAGTGGCACTGGCTGCAGCATTGCCGACAGCACCAGCAGAGGTGGTAGTTTTAGTTTCAGTTTTCTTCATGGTGGTTCGAACTTTGTGTCCTCTAAATGCGGCTTGGATTTTAACAGCGGCTTTAGCTATAAGTAATTAAACAGAGAATATATAATATAGCCCTATTAATTAGAATTCATTAAATTCTACAACTAACACATTTTAAAAAATAAAAATATATTATTCACATAATTTTAATACAAACAAATTTTATTTAAATACATATTTTTGAAATATTTAATCATAATGTCCGCTACCACAGTAACTGCTACTGTGTTAGCGGATGTTACTAAAAGCCCTAAGGCATCGCGAATAACAGTAGATTTTGTGCGTCTTGTTGATAAATTTATTCGGCATTCATTCAGTTGATTTTTGGCTTATGTCCACAATATTTTCTTATTTACATAAATAATAAAATAATTGCCCGAAAAGTCATTTTTCAAAAAGTACTTTTTAAGAAAGTACTTTTTAAAAAAGTACTTTTCCTAAAAGTGTCTTTTACAAAAATCACGTTTCATATGTATTAGTATCTTTCTAAAACTATCTTCCTAAAAAAGTACATATTAAGAAAGTACTTTTTGCAATAAAGTACTTTTTAAAAAAGTACCTTTTATGAAAAACACTATTTTAAAAAAGCTTTTTCTTGCTAAAAAGTAGTTTTATTTAAAAAGTACTTTTGCCACAAAGTACCCCTAAAAGATTTTCCTTTTCCAAAAGCAGATTTTTAAATAAATACTTCTTTAAATTTAGAAACTTCGGTCTTGGATTGATGTGTAAGAAATAGTCCTAATTGGATTGCTATTGAAAACCAGACCTGGAAAATTTAAACTTATTTTTGGTTTAAAAAAATAACTAGCTCAAATTCATTTGTACTTTCTTCTCGTTAATTAAATCTACTTTATACTTAATGAAGAAATAAAATTTGTATTAAAAATCAAAGAAAGTCCAAGAATGGACAATTGAAACTTTTTGTATGGTTCATAAAATTAACCAAATAAACAAATATTTTCTTTTTGTTTAGAAATTAAACATACATATTTATGTATTTAATGATTTTGAAAGAAATTCAAATTCAAAATCAGAAAGCCAAAAAGGCAGCTCCAGACCTGGAAAAGTTAAACTGTTTTTGCCATATTAAAGTAATTAAATAAAATTAGTTTTGGTGTTTTCTTAATTAAATCTAGTTTACATTTCAGGAAGAATTAAATTGCTATTAAGAATTAAACAAAATCAAAAACACCATGCCAGGGTTGGACAATTGAAACTTTTTTGTATATAAAAGTAACCAAATATTTTCTTTTTCTTTACAAATCAAACATATTTGAAGTTTCTGAAATACATTGTTATTAGAAATAGGTAAAAAAATTTTCCAGAGCTGGAAAAGTTTAAATTTTTTTAATATTAAAATAATTTAATAAAATTAAATTTTTTCTTTTTATATTTTAGAAGGAATTAACTTAGTGTTGCAAATCAGAATGATCAAACAGAATATTCCAGGGTTAGAGCGAATGTAAGTATGTATTCCAGACCTACGTGGGTGAAAGGTATATACTATTCTTCACACTTTAAATAGTTTATGAGTTTTCTTATATTGTACCTGCCGCCCTCGTTGCAGGCTTCCTTTTCGTCCTAAATTTATTCTTCGCAATTTACCATCTTAAAAATTTTATTAATTAAAAACACTATGTTTATTTCGTAAACTGTCCACTGACATAAATCTCTTTTTCTTCCTTTTATTATAGAATATTAATGAGTTTTCTACCTGGTAAACCGTAAAAGTCATGAAGGAAAAGAAAAAAAATTGTCTTTTGCCATAAAGATTGATTCGGAGGAAACACTCAACATGTTACAGAAATGATGCTATTAGGGCACTATATGAGCATAATGTTCTTTTCATTTGCTGCACAAAAGAGTATAAACAATCCGTAGAAACAAGATGAGATTTTATTAACTTGAAAAAAATGATTTTCTTTTTCCTTTCAACGGTAACGAAATATTTCTATATATTTGCGTATTGCCTTTTATTACTTGATTTATTATTATTCGTTTTTTTTTCTGCCTAAGTAATTTATCAGCTGCTAAATCAAGAATCTCGTGCTTTGAAAGGTTTCATTTAACGCAGTAATAAAAGTTAAATAATTACTTTTGAGGTGAATAATGAATGGAATGCATGACGGAAGTTAAGAAAAATTACTGTTTTCAACTGAATGAAAGTAATCAATTTGTTAGGTAACACTTGATGAGTATAATTGCAATAGAGTTTGCTTGTATTTTAGTTTAAAGCAATAAACTTAATGAGGACATGTTTTTTATTTGAAAATGAGTAAATGATTAATTATTAGTGTAGAGGTTTGTTAATTATCTAATCTTAACACAGATTTTACACAATTTCTCATGCAGCCAAGTTTAGGAAACTTTGAGTTCAGGGTTTTTATTGGTATTACTCTTATAAATAATTTTTTAAAATTATTAAAAGAATTTAAAATTATTTAATTCCATAGTTGATATTATATTCCAGTTGTTTCTGAAACTACGAGAGCTGTTGGATAACTAGGTAATTTTTTGAATTTCTTTTAATTGCAGCACCGCTGCGATCAACAACCATCTCTTAATAGACCGCTGCCATGCCAGGTACGTTGATTTTAGCAAAAATTAAAAAAATAAGATTTCGTGTGTTAATTATGAATTATTTTGTGCCTAAAAACCCCCATCATTGAAACCAATGAAAATCTTGAAAAATAAAAGCTTGGCATATTTGAGGTTAGGAAGTAAATTGGCTTAAAGACACAGTTTTTTCCAACAAAATCAGTTTTATTGATACTAATTTAAAGTAGAAGTATGGGAATTAATAATGCAATATGATGTTGGGCCACCTCTACCTCTAACACGTCAGCAGACAACCGCTCTTTTCACAAAATTTTGAACCAAATTTTGTAACAAAGTTTCGCTTATCTCGTCAATGCGGCGCCGAATTACATTTTTGAGAGCTTTAGTTGCTTGTGGTTTGTTCACGTAAGCCTGGTTTTTCAAATACCAGGGAAAAAAATAATCGAGAAGCGTTAAATTACAAGAAATTACACGACCAGGAAATTTCGCATGGAATAACTGGTTTGTTTGGCCGGCTTGTGTGGCTTGTAGAGCCATCTTGCTGAAGCCAGAGGTCACTCATGGGAAGATCAGACAACATTTCAGTTTCGACATAAAAGTTTAAAAATTAAAATTTTAGAGAATATAATCCGTTAAATATATACACTATTTTCCATGTAATATGTTACTTCAAAGCCCTCTAAAGGGGGCGGAGACCAAAAATGGATTTTCATGATTATTTCACTCTAAGTTCCTGAAGATTTTCTTGGATATAAAAATATATCATTTGCTTAACAAAATTCAAAAAAAAAATGTATAAGAATTATATTGTTTTGTAGAGGGTAGTTTAGTTCTTGTTAGGGAAACTTTTTCACCTCTGATCCGATTAAGCCAATTTACGAACTTGATCTGTGCTACTTTTCAGAATTTATGTATAACAAATTTGAAGGGTCTGGCTCTTTCCGCTTAGACGGAGTTAAACAGACGGGTAGACGGATGGATGGACATGGCCAGATTATCTTAGATTTCATCACTGATCAAGGATAAATGCACTTTATGGGGTCTTAGAGGAATATTTCGTTGGGTTACAAATTCCTTTTTGGTCCAAATTCCTTTTTGGAGGGTATATAAAAATATTCTAAACTTGCTGAATTTTTTTAAATGGCAGCTTTTTTCCTCCATTTTGGTGCTCCTTGAAATTTCAAAGTTGACAACACTGCTTGCTATCAACCTAAAGCAGCAATTTGCTACACATTCCCTTATAAATGATTCAAGTTATAAATAAATGTGTAATGAACCGTGTACGACAAACAATATATTACCAGCAGATTATCTAAAGCGTATAAAAGAAAATTTATTCCCACTTAACGTTTATACTTCTATTCCTTCTTGAGCTTAATTACATTTGAATATTTATAAATGTCTTCTAAAAGAATACAGAACCTGAATACCACACAAAATCCCCTCTTTTATATATTAGAAATAAAATTTAGCACATGTTTGCTTTCCGTTGCTAATTTCGTACGTGTCATTTCAAATGGTCAACCCGCTCCTACTCGCACCCAGACATTTTGGTTTTCATACCCTAAACCCTCATTATAACACTCATGCCTTAGACTGTTTCACTACCTTTTAATAACATATAGAAAAGCAAATCACTATTCGGTATATGAGCCATCGAGTATATTTAATGGATTGATTAAAGCAGCAGCTATAAATAAATCAGTAACTGATTTCGTGGTGGAAGGACGGAGAGCTGCTGTTTTGGATTTTTATTTTTACATACTGTGATTGGCAAACAAAAAGGTTGAGTGAAAAGATTTAAAAAATCAAATTTAATTTCAATCCATTTAAAAATAGCAAACAGATTTGGTAAGAAAAGAATTTGAAGCCAATCATGTGCAATTCCGTGTTATCGGAAAAAACTTTTCAAGTGAATGAATATAAAAAAAAGAGAGTGACATGACAAACCGAAGAGTGTCTAACATTTTATTCAAGTTGTTGGTAATTTTTGCTTATGTGCGTCATTAAATAGATTTAATGCCACACACACGCCATTAAATCCCTTAGAGCTTGTCAATAGCAAAAAAGCTGTGCTTTTTATCAACAATCACTTACAGTTTTTTTTAAACAGAGAGCTCGCATAGAAATTATTTTATTTTAGTTCTAAAGTAGAGACAACTTATGGTTCAGAACTTTGCCACGTAGGGGGTTCTCAAGTGGATGAAGACCGTTATAGGAGCGATATATGAAAGTGGGCAGTGAACTGCCAAAACTGATGTGCAGCAGTGAAAATTAAAAATTTTGGAAAACGGCTGACCTTAAAGGCCATCCCTGCAACTTCCCGATAATTTTAAACGCTAAAAAATTCTACTGTTTTAATTTTTAAATTGCTATAACTTTCGAATGGATCTGCCGATTCCGAAGTAATTGGTGCAGTTCCTCGAGTTCTTAAAAAAAAGTAAAAACGTTATATTCGCCCAGGTCGAATCTTAAATACACTCCAAATATTTGGTAATTAAATTCAAAAAGTTTAACTTGATGGGACAGAAATCCTTTAAGATATCTCTGTACCCCATTTTAAATCTCTATTTTGGCATAGTTATTCCGTGAAGGCCCGTGGGGGAGACGCTTCACCTCTGCAAGATCAGGGAACATCTCAGCTTCTTATACGCTTAAGGAATAAAAATTGTCAAATGTTTACACTATTTTTGCATATCATATCTTACGTCAACGCCCACTAGAGGGGGCGGGGTCAAAAATAGACTATATCAAGGTTTCCACAGACCACCGTATGGGCATTGCTGGATCGTTTCAGATTTCATCACTGATCATGAATATATATACTTTATGGGGTCCAATTCTTTTTGAAGGTTATTAAAACTGCATTTTGTCGGGGTCGCTCTGGCAAGGGCTGTAGGGGAGACATTTCACCTTTGCCATAAAACTCCAAAAATAAATGTTTGGCATAATGAAATGTAAAATTTATTTTTAATTATTATTTGATTTTTTTATAGGGTCATTTAGGGGGCAACGGACTACCAGGTTACGTCTCAGCTTCGTCATTAAAGCTTAAAAATGTTATTTTTGAGAAATGTGGGCTTTAATAGAACAATTTGTTAAATTTTTACACTATTTTTGCATATAATAACGCCCACTAAAGGGGGCGAGGTCCAAAAATTAGTTTTTAAATTTTATGGTTCCAAGTTTAACATGTTGGACCTTCTTTGACATAAAAATATATATCATTTGCTGAACAAAATTACAAAAAAAACTTTAAAAATTGTGTTGTTTTTTTTATAGGTTGGTTTAGTTTTTTTTTAGGGGAACTTTTTCCCCTCTGGCCCGATTCAGCCATTTACGAAATTGACCTGTGATCTCCTTCAAGATATATTTATACCAAATTTCAAGAGTCTGGCTCTTTTCGTTTAAAATCGTGATTTCCACAGACGGACGCACGGACGGACATGCTCAGATCGTGTAAGATTTCATCACTTATCAAGAATATGTATACTTTATGAGGTCTCAGATGAATATTTCGCTGCGTTACAAACGGAATGACAAAGTGAAAATACCCTCCAATTCTCTTTTTGGAGGATATGAAAATAGATAACACTAATTGATCACATATATAGTTTCGCAGTTTTTTAAGAAATTCACTTTTTTCAAAATTTTTCGTTAACAACATCTTACGAACGTTTGTACCGATTTTAACCCATTTTATGGCGATCGAGATGGCTTTTTAAATTTTATTAAAAAACAACTTTTAAAAACCCAATTTTCCTCAGTTTTTTTTATTATATCACGATATCTGCCAGTCCGAGCCGGAAATTTAAGTTTGAAAAAACCCTTTAGAACGCGGCTAGCTTAGGTCGATTCGTTTCAGCCATTCAAAGGCGGGTCACATACACAACCATACACACAAACATATACAGACATAGTGACGGCCTTTTAAGAGTAGTCAGGAAAGCACCCTAGGACCTAAAAACGTCAATAACTGATGAAAACTCGATTCGGTCAAAACTGGGTACAACCAGTAACTTCCCGATTTTTGGAAAATCTTCAATTTTCTTAGTGGGAAGTTAAAAAAGGAGCCAATAAGTATGAAGTCTTTTGACTACTGAAGTCCTTTGACTACTGGTAACTTTTACAGGAGAGCTTTTGGCAGAGGTTTGCTCTAGCACTCAGTGAATGAACCCGACCCAATCAGCACATTTTTCTGGAACTATGAAATAATGGGATATTATTGAGAGCAGAGATGAAAAAAGATAAAAGGAGAAAGTGAATTTGTTTCAGCCATTTACTTCGTACTTCCTCGTTGAAATTTTACTGCAACACAGATGATGAGATGGGGTGTCCAGAACAAGGGTCTTATGTGAACATCTTATCGAACATCTCTAAAAAACTTGTACCACTTTTAAATATGTTTCAGACTCAAAGTATAATCACCGTATGGGCTTTTGGGCATTTAATTCTATTTTCTGTTATCAGAAGTGTTATATGTCGTTGTTTCGTTTAGCAACCCAAGAACGCGTTAAAAGTTCCTTTTTTCTAAAAGGACCACCACTCAGGGGATGATCCCAACATATGCAGTGCTTTACATCAGAACTAGAAATTAGGCGATGGAATTGAAAGACAGATAAGAAGAGATTAGAGGATGGAGAGTTTTCGTAGCTTTTGTACGGTGTTGAGCACACAGTTACTGGAGGGGCTATCAGAAGGCTGCAGGAATATGACAGAATATTTCCTGGGTGACCTGTTAGCTGTTGGGAATGTTGACAAAACGGTTGGTGTGAATAAATAAATAAATACCGTGGCCCGTATATTGCGCAGAGGTGTGTGAACAATAACCACTATGAAATAGGTGACATAGAAAATTACCTGGTAACCCAAATGCCTTACAGAGATATTTGCAACTGCTTTAACCATATGGAACAAATGGCAAGAAGCGTTATAAAAACTATTTATATAAAAAGAATCAATTAATTTCTCATAAATTATAAATTACGATTCTCATTAATTATGAACATAGAATATTGACAAATGGCGGAATATTATAAAAAAAAGTTTGTTATTTCCCTATAATTACTCGTACTCGCACTTTGCGGCAGTAACAGAGTTTGTATGTGTGTCACGTGTGACAAGCATATTGCACTTTACTTGACACCAGCCGGCATTCACTTGTAGTTGTTGTTTTTCCCTATTTACTTTCTTTACAACTGTTGTTGCATGTAAGTGAATTTTTGTGTTACAAAACATGTCCGTTCTTGTTCAATCATGCCTTACTTGTATTGGTGTCATAATTCCATTAGTTGGACATTTTCAAACTGTAAATCATTGTCTGTTGGATTAATTAAATAAAATTAACTTGGTTTAGGTTTTGCTTTCACAAGCAAAAACTGGGCAAAAATGATTGTGTTGTTTATACCTATTGCACGTGTCACTCAGTATACGTACATATGGTTTTAAAATTTGTTTTAGTATTTGCAAAAAATAAAACAAATATAATAATAATTAAACAAAATTGTATCAGTTCATTTTTAGGTGCAGCTGTAATCGAAGACTGACTGGTTTAAAGGACTGGTTTCGTATAGTATTCTTCAAAGTTTTTTGGTCCCTCCGCACCGTCGGAGTGTAATGATCCTAAGCAAAAGTCGCAAATATCTATCTGATCTGTCCAGTAAGTTAATCAAACGCCGACCTTCCGGAAACATACGGTCCATTCGAGGTGCTTCAAATGGTGCAAAAGAAAGCATCGTACTCTTGCCCTCTCTCACTGACCGATAAAGATAGGAAGGAGCCCATGGAATATTCGATTGAAAGCTACCGGGAAAGTGTATATCCTTTTTGGCGGATTTAGGCTTGCTGCTGCACTAGGTCCAGTCTGATGGGTCGCCCTATTTTTGAAACAGTTTTGATTCGCACTTTCTGTTATGCCACTGAGTTCTCAAAGTGATTTAATTTTTGTCTCCTCAATCGTCGCGAAATGCCGACTTTGCATCTTCAATCTTGGAAAGAGGAAAAAGTTATAGCAAGCCAAGTTCAGAGTATACGATGGCATGATTATAGTATTGTTTTGGCCAAAATATTTCGAAAATACGAAAATTTTTGTTAATCACAACTTTCGAAGGAACTGCGTTAACACATCAAATTTAGAAAAAAAATTGATGGGGATCTTCAATTTGTTCTAACTGGGCTACCCTCTTATTGTGAATGATTTAATAATTGAAATTATTCGTTGTAAAATCTTTTCCTCTACAAAATATCATCATCGTGCTTTTACACTTCATTACATATTTTGTATTATAAAAATTGTTTCAGAAAAATTTTCCGCCCTCCAAATCATGCCGAACTAGGCATAAATCCGATACTTATCAGTGCCACTTTTGAGACGAGGTGGGAAGATATCATCTACTCGGCTCCAAGATGTGATTTGAAAATGTATTAATATAATTTTTTTATATGAAATATTCATAACGGCTTTAAAAAATCCATATCGTCTTTTAAAAAATAGACGGCATACATTGTGCATGCATTTCTAAAATAAAATGTCAACAAAGTTGTAGATTTCCGTGAAGAGAGACAATGAAAGCTTCTGCCATTTCATTAATCACAACAATTCCTCTACTATTTTTCTAACGTCCTATGAGAATTATATGTTTGTTTGATCTGTTTCAATTAAATTTCTAAACGATGCATTTGAATTATTTGCCTTTATGTTTCAAGCAAATTGTGAGCAATTTCAGTTTAGCAATAAATTTTTGCTTTTTAAATTGCTATTTCAGTCTAGTTAAATTTTAAACTGGAAATATAATATCTTTTTGTCTTTTTTCACAGAAAAATTCATAAAATTCATGAGAATTTTCTGTTAACAAAGTCATTCAAATTTATCGTGTGTATTTGTTTCGTTTATGACACGAAATTGTGCAAGCAATTTAATATGCAAACACGTAAACATGAATATGAGAGAAGATATCTTTATGTGTGTTGTTGTGTGTGTGTGCGCTTAAAAGCATGAGATAGTCACATATGTACCTACAATACATTCACATAAATTTTCTGCATAAATACACACTGGCAGGCGAGTTTGAACTGTCACGTTACAAGGTTAATTCGTAGTTGTGAAAACTAAATAAGGACATGCCTGATGAATATCATTATTTCTGGGTTTTTGTTTTTTTTTGTTTTTTTGTGTTTTGTTCTTGCGCTAAACAGCTTCGTCAGCGCATTCTGATGATGGCGATGACGATGACGATGATTATGATTTTGATACAAATAGTCTTGACTGCGATAAATATGAATATGAACGTACTCGTAGTATATTTTATAAGGATGAGCATGAAGAGTATCTTGACAGCAACTACATTTGTGGATGGGCTTTTAAACAAGGAGTAATAAAAATGTCATGGATAAAATGAAGACTTCTTGAGCATCACATCAAATATGCATAGAAAAAATCTTGTGTGCAAAAATAAAATAAAATTAAAATGCAAAGAAGAATGACAGCAGAGAAAACCTAAATGTATGCAAGTACAGTAGAACAAATTCAACCAGGAACAGACAATTAAAATTACTCCATAAAGCAAAAGTCTTTATCAGTAATGGGAAATGTCGATGCCCCAAAGTCTGCCTTTATCTATCCAACTGCTATACACAATATACTATAGTAACAACAAGTAAAAACGTTATATTCGACCGGGTCGAGTCTTAAATACCCTACAAATATTTAGTAAGTGAATTTGAAATGTTTAACTTGGTGGGACAGAGTTCCTTTATATAATATCGTACGTCAACGCCCACTAAAGGGGGCGGGGTTCAAAAATATACAATATCATGTTTTCCACAGACGAACGTATGGGCATTGCTAGACCGTCTTAGACTTCATCACAATTCTCTTTGGAGGCTATAAAAACTGTATTTTGGCGGGGTCGCTCTGGCAAGGGCTGTGGGGGAAACATTTCACCTTTGTCATAAAACTCTAAAAATAAATGCTTGGGATAATAATATACAAAATTCAAATTTCTTTTTTTTTGATAGGATCATTTAGAGGGCAAAGGGGGAGAGGGGGTAGGGCAGAAACAGATACACATAAAACTGTAAAAATAAATGCTTGGGATGATTATACACAAAATAAAAAAAATGTATATTTATTTTTAATAGGGTCATTTAGCGGGCAAAGGGGGAGGAGGGGGTAGGGCAGCAACAGGCAGTCATAAAACTCTAAAGATACATAAATGCTTGGGATGATCATATACAAAATTTAAAAAAAAAATTTTTTTTTGGTAGGGTCATTTAGGGGGCAAAGGAAGAGGTGGGGGGGAGGTAGGGCAGAAATAATCGGCAGTCATAAAACTCTAAAGATAAATGCTTGGGATGATTATATACAAAATTTAAATTTTTTATTTTTTTTGGTAGGGTCATATAGGGGGCGAAGGGGAAGGAGGGCGTAGGGCAGAGTAGTACCAGGTTTCGTCTCAGCTTCGTCATTAAAGCTTAAAAGTGTTATTTTTAAGGAATGTAGGCTTAAGTAAAACAGTTTGTTAAATTTTTATGCTATTTTTGCCTATAATAACGCCCACTGAAGTGGGCGGGGTCAAAAAATATTTTTATTTTATTTAATGGCTCCAAGTTTAAGGCGGTGGACCGTATTTGACATAAAAATATATCATTTGCTTAACAAAATAACCAAAAAACTTTAAAAATTATGTTGTTTTTTCTGGGTTGGTTTAGTTCTTCTTAGGGGAACTTTTTTCCCTCTTGCCCGATTTAGCCCATCTTCGAACTTAGCCTGCTCTAAGCTTTAAAATATGTTTATGGCAAATTTCAAGAGTCTAGCTCTTTTCCTTTGGACTGAATCGTGATTTCCACAGACGGACGGACGGACGGACATGCTCAGTTCGTCTTAGATTTCATCACTGATCAAGAATATATATACTTTATGGGGTCTGAGATGGATATTTCGATGCGTTACAAACGGAATGACAAAGTGAATATACCCTCCAAATTCTTTTTTGGAGGCTATAAAAATATCGGTATGTCATTGCAATTATGGTATCAAGGCGCACAGTGCGGCCGATTGCCAAAAAGCTGGCCAAAATTCGAAAATTCAAGGAATTCAATCCAAAATGCAATTTTATGTCAAATGTAGGGAAATTCACCCCTAAGCGACAACCCCCTGTGGTATAACATCATGCATTATTTATCACAATCGAGTTACATACCGTTTTCGAGGGATTTGGGGTCGCTGATTCCGATTTTCCTGTCATAATTACAAAATTCAAATTGCAAATACAAGAATGGGGTCACCAGGGGCGAGCCAACCTCACCTAAGTCAGAGCCTTGAACTTGAAACAATTAAATCGAAAACAACAATTTTCAAATTATCACAAAAGTTTTTATTTCAATTAAAAATTATACAAGTAATTAAATTATAGCCTCCTTGGCTTTTGATTATTTAAAGGATCAATAAATAAATTAATAAACCAAAATAAAAATATGATAATACCGATTGAAGTAAAAGTACAAAAAAAGTAATATTACATTACGAAATTTCCGTTGTCCTCAAGACCAGTAACATCTATATCGGTTTCCGACTCAGAGCTGTTATCTACACTTTCTTGGTCTGTTTTTTCTCTGCTGATAGATAGGGACGATAATAAATTAATAGCCTCTGGGGATAGAGATTTTAGCGGTTTACTTTGTAATATTCGACAACTCGAAATATAGGGATCGGAGGCTATTAAAAGTCGTTTGAAAACATCCTCCATTGTCTTCTGCCTGTAATTCTTTCTAGCAAAGCTGAGGCGATAGATAGAATAAAATTTATTGCAGGCCTCCTGTGCATCTTCTGACATTTGCCCGATTGGTAAAACTGAATTTTGTATAATTTCTGGGCCATGAATTAAAAGCTTATATACTTAAGTCGGCATGTTATACCACTCGTAAGTTTGTACATAGTGGAACCTAAAAAGAAGATTATTATTATGTTATAGTTGAGAGAAAATTGCGAAAATAAAATAATCAACGCGTTCTATTTGTTTAAGAAAAATAATAGCTAATAGCAAAAATTGTTGAATAATTATTTGATTAAACAATTTATTATTAATAACTTTGGGTAGCATTATTATTGATAATTGTTTTTTACAGCATTCGAAATATAAGTACGGAAATTGCAACAAGTTAAAATTTTTGAATGGGTGGTTTGGGCAAAGCATCCTTACAAAAAAGCCCATAACGATTCAAGGGGCAGGAGGTGGCAGCTGAATTTTGGCTTAATCGATAGCTAATACTTTTCAAAGTAACCTCCAAAAGGTTAGAAGACAGCAATCACCAGCGTTGTATTGTTATTTGATTTGAAATTTTCAGATAACTGACATTTACACATTTTTTTACTTACTTCACTAACCTTTACACGTACATTCCATTTGCTTTTATTAGGTTTTCTTTACTGCACGCGCTTTCACACGTTTAAAATTTTGCTAAATAATTACACTAATAGCGCGCTTGAAAAGAGATCAAATTCCAACTGAAAATAAAGAAAGAATTTGGGGTATAAGACGTCACTCTTAACGTTTTTTAATTCTTATACAATCCCTCTAGCCAACTGCATGCTAAAAAATCTTATCTAGACACTTTTATTTTTCGAGTTTTGGCCAGCTTTTCGCAATCGGCCGCACTGTGAAGCGGTTAGAAATTATAAGGATTAAGAGGTACTAAGTGATGGTACCAAAGATGCAAAGAGAGAGAGAGAGAGAGAGATAGCTGGAGGGATATAAGAGAGAAAACCCAACGAAGGCAGGTCGAAAAGAAAATATTTCAAAAATATTTTTGTATAAAATTTATTCATAATGAAATAAAATATACTCGAATAAATTTTAATCGAATCCTTGAAGCCGAGATGCTTGGTCTATGTTAAATAGACCAAATTAAATTTTCTTTTATAAAAAAAAAAATTAAATTACCATTATATATAAATGAAATTTATTTACTGGTGGTTAAGCAATGTCTATATGCATTTCATTGGTGCTTTACCAAATCATCAGTAGACTTTAACCACAGTTTTGAAAAGTTAAAAACCTCTTATCTTATGCATATACTCCCGAAAACCATTTGATAAGATAAGAGGTTTTAAACTTTTCAAAACTGTGGTTAAAGTCTACTGATGATTTGGTAAAGCACCAATGAAATGCATATAGACATTGCTTAACCACCAACAAATAAATTTCATTTATATATAATAGTATTGTGACAACAATGTGTCAAATAAAAAATTTCATAACAAATTAAATTACCATTATATGCCTTTTCAATCGAATAATTTTATATATAATTAAAATATATTCGATTAAAATTTATTCGAGTATATATTTTTGAAATAATTTTTATTCGAATCATAATTATTCGAATAATTTTTACTTTAACAATTTTTCGGACAATTTAAACTGTTTATATTGTCCTAAGGTGTTATGCAAATATTATTTACTTAAAATTAGTTCTTTTAATCATTTTATTCGAATAATTTTAATCGATTAATTTTTGTGGATTAAATAACTAATATTTTCTTGCAGAGAAATTTAATGTGTAAAAATAGTATTATTTGCACAAGTTTAGTTGTTATAACATCATTCAATAAAAGAATTGCAAGTGCAAATAAATTTTATTAATAATATTTATTAAACAAGAATATGAATTTTATTTGTCGAACTTATCAAATCTACAATCTGCAAATAATTTTTTTTAATATTGAGAATTTGCATTAAAATCAAATTATTTGTTAAAGAGTACAATATTTGGAATGTTTGTTTTACTTATAAAAATTCTTAACTTAACAATACTTATTGCAATAATTTTTTATTACTCAATTTTTCAAATAATTTTTAATATAATATTATCAGGCAAATGATATTTACTTGATATATTCTTTGAGCTATTTTATTCGAATAATTTTAATTGATCATTTGTTTCAAATATTCTTTTACAGAAATTAAATTTGACTAATTTTATGGGAATGACATTACTCGAATAGCTTTGGTTGTCATAACATCATCAAAATATAATATTATTCGAAAAATATTTATTCGGATAATATTTATTCGAGCAATATTTATTTGGAATAATATATATTCGAACAATATTTATTCGAATAATCTTATTGTAATATTGGTATATAATGTTATGCAAATATTATTTACTTAATAATTAATTTTAACAATTTTATTCGAATAATTTTAAACGACTATTTTTCTTAATCATTTTTCTCTAATGTTTTCTACTACAGAAATTTAATTTGTATATTTTTTAATTACTTCCTTCTTTATATTTTTGTATATTTTTGTAGGTATAATATTGTTGGAATAACTTTTTTTGTTATAAAGTCATTCGAATAATGTTATATAAGTATAAATAAAACAATTATTATTCGAATAATATTTAGTCGATTAATTTTTATTTCAATAGTTTTTCAATTAGTTTTTTTTAATATTATTTACTTAATATACGTTTTTAATCATTTTATTCGAATAATTTTAATCGTTTTTATTCTTCACATAATTCTTCTGCAATATTTTCTATTACAGAAATTTAATTGGCATAGTTTTATAGGAATGATATCATTGGAACAACTTGAGTTGTAATAACATCATTGAAATATGTACAAAATAGTTTCAAGTTCGAATAATTTTTATTCGAATAATTTTTATTTAATAAAGTTTCATTTCAATAATTTTTCGTTTAATGTTTATTGTCATATTTTATAAAAAAAAATTATTTACTTGATATAAATTGTTTAAGTGATGAACTTTTTTCAATAATTTTAAGCGACTATGTTTTCTGGAATAATTTTTATTACATAAATTTTATTTGTATAAATTTATAGAAATAATATTATTCGAACTGCTTTTATTCTTATAACATCATTGAAAGGATGTTATACGGTTTTTAATTATTCCAAGCCTTTCGCTTCAGCCTTCTTTTTACTGTCCATGCCGTCCTGCTGCGGTTCGTACTACTGTCCAAATTTCATTTATGCTTACATACTATATTTATCATCATCTATGAGAAACCTGCATCTAGTATAATTTGGGTGTAGATGTGTGTAGTTTTGAACACACACTAAATGTATACAAATACTATGCACGAGTATGTAAATGTGTAATTCTCCAAGTGTTTGCTTGTGTGTTCCAGCTAGTCTTTATAGAAGACAAATAAAACTGTCTTTCTATTTCCAAGTTAAGTGCAATAGATATTTTCTCTACATTTTATTAAAGGTTTCTGTATATTCTATAATTTTCTCAAGAAAAAAAATCACTCTCAAGCAAATATATAAGTAAGACTGTTGAAAGTCTTGATAAAAAGCTGAAACAAACGCAAAGGGAACTAAATTGAAAACGCAAATACTGCACTTAAAGAGTGTGCTTAGAATTTCAGCAAATAGAACAAGACTATTTGCAGTTGAAAAGATAAATTTTAGGTATACAAACAGGCATTATTTAATAAGAGAAAATAAATTTGTATAATAAACTTTTCACATTAAGACAATAAACTGTTTAGCAGCTGTTTAAACTAAGAGTGAAAATATTTAATTACGAAAAGAATCTTAGAACAATAAATATGAAGTGCACTATTACGTTATTTTTTTGTTTATATTAAAAAATATTTTGTGCATGTAATTCAAAACATTTGGTTGAAACATCGTTCCCTGCTTCTTCTTCTCTCTAACTCATATTTTCGTACGAGTACTGAAGTGCATATTGTGAATTTACATTATCCGCTTTTAGTAATTACAATCTCATTGAGCGCACTTGCGTATGTGGAGAGACATAAAAACTACACAAATCCATGCATACTTTTAAGGGCATGAGCCCTAGTTGTGCTAGTGGCAATTCTAATACGTGCACACATATGATGGCTCTTGAAATACAGTGAGAGGAGGGGAGCGAACAATGCAACGGAATAATAGTAAAACTAGGTAACAATGTTCACACTTGCATAATGCCAACATCATTACAAATACTGGCAAAGACACGAGTACATCTTCAAATAATAAAAGCCGAATAAAAATACTGAATACTCACTCGTATGTGCACTTGGATTTGTAAAGAGAAACTCGACAAATGCAGATAATTCACACCATAAAAATGTTATAAATAAGCTATGAACCGCATGAAATCAGAGTGTAATAAAATTTAATCAGCAATAAGGCAAGTAAAATTATTCAAAGAATACAAAAACAAAAAATTTTTGAATACTAATAAAAAATGCAAGATTGTAAAATTTATTACAATGTGAAAGGAATTTGTTCTAAACTAAAAGCCAAACATGAGCAAGACTTTAAGCCAAAAGTGAATTCGAGTAAAGTTTAATAGCCACTAAGGGCCTTATGCTGCCATTTGAATTTAACTTTGGGTTGAGGGATTTGTCATACAATCTTATAACAAAACGTTTTTTTCCGACATTTTAAGGCCGTGGATTAAATTATCATTAGATTCTTTTATACTCTTCACTTCCACCAGATTAATATGCGACCTCATAAAATACAGGGTGGTTAAGTTTGAGGTTAGGAAGTAAATTGGCTGCTAAAATTATAAAAAATCAAGAATTGAGCTGTAATTTCTTAACATTTATTAAGTAAAAACCAGGGAAATTTTAACGATAAGACGCTACACTTTTGAACAACGAATTTTAGTTGTGAGAATTTACTATCAAAAAGGTCAAAATTTACTGCACTATTTCGCAAAGTACGAGCCGCTTTTCCTCATAATCAGGCTCTTTCTGAGATCGCTGTGCATAATTGAATCGCTGAATTCGAGGCTCACAGTACTGTTGCTAACAATAGACCCAAACAATACGCTCATAGTGGCCATTGTGATGCAAACACAGTAGTTGTATAGCGAAGTGTTGAGAATGAGCCTGGAACATCAACTCGTCGACGTTCGCATCAGTTGGGCATCACCAGAGGCAATATTTTGCATAAAGATCTTCATCTTCACGCTTGTATAATTCATTGTTTGCGTCGAAAGTTTGTGAATTGTTGTTTAAAAAAACTGTCTGAAAATAACGCATTTTTCAACGAAATCATCTAAAGTGATGAGGCCCATTCCCAAACGTAAACAAACAAAAGTGTCACATATGGATCTGACAAAATACACAAACAGTCCTCGAAAAACCATTAAGACCAAAGAAAGTGACCGTATAGTGCGATTTGTGATCAGGCATAATCGGGCCGAATTTTTTCAAAAATAAACAAGGAAACTCCGTCACCATGAATTCTCTGAGCGACCGAGCCATGACAACCTTATGTTGACATCAGTGACCTTTGGTTTCAGCACTGCGACGCCAAAAGCCACACAGCCGACCAAACAATTCAGTTATTGTAAGAGAAATTTTCCGGTCGCGTAATTTCTCGTTGTAAAAATTAACAATTTACATAAGAAAGTTCGACTAATAAAAATTCATACATAATTTAATATATTTTTTTTTTAGGAGTAGGACCAGCACTCAGGGGATAACCCCTACATATGCAATTCATTATGCCGGAACTGAAAACGAGGGGATGGTATTGAGGGGACAGATTAGGAAAGATGAGACGATACAGTTTTTTTTTTGTAGCGATTTCAACCTTTATTACTTCGCCGGCTAATTTTAGCTACAAGGCTGACGAAGGTGGGTGTTGTTACTCTGCTTTTGGTACATGATAGTGTCAGTCGCTGCCAATTATGTTCAGTGACCAGTGACTATGCCTTCATCATTGAAACAGGGTCGCAACAACTAATACAACCACGCACTAATGCTGATCAGAAGAATTCAACACAATATTTTCATGACTCAGCGCGTGCTCGAACTCAGGACCCTCCGCTTCAACAGCACCCACATATATTTTTGTCATAAAATTTTAGCAAGAAATATTCAACCTACTCTTCGCTACATTTTTGCGAACATAGTTAAGCGATATTTTCAAGTGCTGATTAGCTATTTGGCAAAAACTGATGACACCTTTTTTTGGGCATCATGCCAATATTGAAAAACTTTGGAGGCCCATAAAAAAACGGACACAAAATTAGCCAAACTGAGTATAGGGCTATAGAATCGAAAACATATAGTCACGACCTTGTACTTTTCAAAAGGTCCTCATTTGTCGCATAGTGTAATTTAAAAAAATCATAACAAAACAAATCTTATTACGCAGTCGGCAAGTCCACGTATATATCAATATGTTTCGCTTTAAATTTTTAAAATTTAAATTATTTGCTGTAATGGTTTTTGTTTTATATCGGAAGTGCAAAAAATCGTTTTTCTAAGTTCAGGTAGACATAAAGTTGTTAGTTGAGTTGGGCAGGGAATTAAATGTAATTTTAAGGCCTGCACAGTTTAGCGTCATTTATGAAAAAAATACGTTGGGCATCGGAGGGAAGCTAGAAATAAGGATTTCAAAAAATCTTGGGAATTTCCTTCAAGAGAGTGCAGTCGTGAAAAATCTAATGAAAATATCATAAACTATCTTTTGTTAAGCTCTGATTCTGTTGTTTTTAGCATATGTAAGTTGCCGAACAAGAAGGCACGTGCCAGAGGATGCTTTGGACTTAATAAGACATGATGGAGATGATGGTGATGTCTATGAATTTTATTAGAGCTTCGATGATGATAACACTGATGTTAACGATGAATAATAAATAAGCCCCTTAAAATATTTTTATTCTTAACTTTATGAAATAAAAATCGTTATTTTAAAAAAACCATTGAAAAACAGGTCTTAAATTATTAGTATCTGGAGAATTTTAGTGGCAGGTATTGGGAAAATTCTCTTCTAGTCGCCCTCTCTTCACTAGTTGATATAATAATGGTACTGCAATATGGTAGTATTTTTACCAATAACAAGCGCATTTTTAGTGCGTTTGAGTACAGTACTTCTATAGACACATCACAACACAGTTAATAATTATTTTATATGGGGGTAGCTGACTTTCCCCTTTATATCCCTAAAATTTTCCTAAAATATGCGGATTGGCTTCACAGCTATACATGCAAAATTTTGCTCTCCTTGATATTGTTGCTGTTGTGATATTAATAAATCCGTGATAAAAGCAAATTTGATTGACCCCACTGTGCGGCATGCTAGAGGTAGAAATTTGCTCATATTCCATTAGTAATTCCCATATTTCTACTTTACATTGGTATCAATAACATCCAACTGGTCAAAAAAGTGTGTTTTTAAGCCTCAAATTTGCCCGTTCTTTTCTTCAGCCAACAGTTTAAAATATGCTGAATTAGAAAGTTTTTACATGAAATTTTATTAAATTCTTTTAACACTTTCAACTGTTTCTCCATATTAAAAGAAACTCCTGCACAAGAATCTGAATTGCATGAAGTCTGAATTATTTCATATATTTTGCTTTTTACTCTTTATTCAGTTTTTAGATATTTTGTGACATTTTAAGGTCACTTACAATATGAACATTGACAAAAAAGTAAAAATAAAATAAAAAAATTTAAATAAAATAAAAATAAAAATAGTATAAACAGCAGCACAGCATAAATGAGTGTGTTTAAGTTTTATGAATTTCAAACCAAAATAAACAAATTTTTCATTATTATTATTATTATTGGTTGAAAGCCTTTTTGTTACAGTTTTATATCCTTTTGCTGTAATAGAACAACAACTTTTTGCTTCCTTTTCCCCTGTTGTTTGTAAATGTGATGATTTTCAATGGAATTCTATTTATATTTATTTTAGCATTTCCAGCTATTTGTTATGCATTATTTTCATCTGCTCTGTCATCTAATAGAGAACTTAGGAGATGAAGAAGAACATGAATTTTAATAAATTTTATCTGCTCCATCCTCGTTACTGTTTAAAGTAGATGCGAGTGTATGTGCTGAAGTCCATTTGGTTTGTTTATTTATTTACATGTTAATGGGCATGTGAATGAGAGAGTTTGCTTTTATTTTATTATAAATAACTGTTTCCGCTGTATGGACATTAAAAAAAAACTTCTTTGTGTAACGGAAGTAATATTGTATGTAAAAGTGTTTGGGAGCTCGCTTGCTTTAAAGGAATAAGCAGTTCGTTGAATAGTACAGAGAGACATTTCAAAAAAATGTTCGGATAATTTTACTTGTATTGATACCAATTTGTGATATTAAATTAAAATTAAGAATTAAGAA
This sequence comes from Linnaemya tessellans, assembly GCA_951800035.1. Lineage (NCBI taxonomy): Eukaryota > Metazoa > Arthropoda > Insecta > Diptera > Tachinidae > Linnaemya > Linnaemya tessellans. Next base: position 28,412,056 of record OX637534.1, read on the forward strand.
TTTTAATTTATTAAAATTAAAGGACATTATAAGTTATATTTCTTAAATATTTCGTTTGGTTTTGCTCAACTTTTTATCTAAAATGGACACATTTCTTTCATTTTGTATGTACACAAATAATTAATTCGACTTAAGAGATTGTCTAAGTTTTAAAAATTAGTAAACTGAGATCTAGTCTTAAATAATATATTAAAAAATTGCTTAATATTATTTATTTAAATTATGGCGTTGCCTCTTACACAAGACCACGCGTTAAAAATTTCAATATTATGTTGAAGTCTTCTTTAAAAAAAACTATCAATAATTTTACTTGCATAAGAAACCGTTATCGATAACCGATCTTTTGAGAAATTAAGTTATCGATAATTATTTAAAACATGTATAAAATTGTCGATCACATTTCGAGAACAGTAAATAGGTATTGTAAATTTTTTAGAACAAAACGTAAGTGTACGAGTAGTTATTGCGAATTCGATATAAAGAGTGGACAAATTTGACGTTTAGAATTAAACTGGCGTAAAACTCTATTTTTTTTTTGGAAAAACACAGTGTTATTGATAGCCATGAAAAGTAGAAATATGGGAATTAATAATAGAATATATGATGTCGGACAATTGTGCACCTTTAGCACGTCGGCAGGCGTCCGCTCAATGCAGCGCCGAATTTCATCTTTCAAAGTGCCAGTTGTTTGTCATTTGTTCAAATGGCTCCAGAGAAAATAATTTAGCGGCATCAAATAACAAGATCGAGAAATTACGTGACCGGGAAACTTCTCATGCAATAACTGAATTGTTTGGCCGGCTGTGTGGATTGTGGGCCCGTCTTGCTGAAACCAAAGGTTACTGATGCCAACATCAGCCAATTGTGGCCACAAAAAATCGGTTATCTTATCTTTAGTAGTGCTCATTTTCGGAAAAATACGGTAATTTTTTTGGATGTAATTTGTTTTTGAGGACTGTTTGTGGATTTTGTGAGCCTCATATGCGATAATTTTGTTTGTTTACATGACCGATTAATTGAAAATAGGCCTCATCACTGAAGATGATTTTGTTGAAAAATGCGTTGTTTTCGTTTAGTTTTTCAAACAGTAAATTTTCACAATTATAATTTGTTGTTGAAGGGTCTAGCGTTCTATCGTTAAAGTTTCCCAACTTTTTACCAAATAAATGTCAATGATGAATGACAGGTTATTGCTTGACATTTCATCATTTGACAGCCAAATTACTTCTTAACCTGAAATTTGCTCACCCTGTATTATTCTGTTCCGGGCAAAACAAGCAAAATGAAACAGGCGTTATGTCTATTCAAGACAAAAGTTTCTACTACCAACATTTTTTACTTCTTTCTCACTACTTTGCAACATATTGGTTCTGTTAGGAAATACATGTTCAAATATTTTGCATACTTTCAGGCAATAAAAGCGGTAAAATATAAAGAATTGCATGATGGGCTGCATCAGCTACATGTTGAATTTATTGCAAAGGTTTTAGTTCTTTCTAAACAATTTTGGTTTTATTTCTCATTATCTTCTACAAAACACCGTGCATTTAATTCTTTTAATGATCTGCATTTTAATACATATTTTCTATTCCGACACTATGTTATATTATTTTTCTCTCTTTGTTTTTGGCTGTTGTTTACACTTCGTTCACTTGTTTAGTCGATTGTTTATAAACTTGAATGTATTTTAACAAATAAATTTTATCAAATAAATGCAGAATACAACTAAAAGAGAAAAAGTGAAATAGAATTTCTTTGTAACCACAGGCATTCAATTTGTGTATCGGAGTGTGTGTGTGTGTGTCAAAATCCGATACAATTTGAACAGACTACAAAATAAAAGAAAATATCTTATATTTTTTCAAATGTGAAAAGATTTTTGTGTTAGTTTTTGCCACAAAATAAATAAATATTTCCTTTTGTTGTCAGTTAGTGAAAGAAACAAAAAAGAAAACTTGTTATATTTAATGTTATGAGCTAGTGAGGCTACGTTCTTATATAAATAAAACAATTTATTTTATTTCGTTTTCCCGACGTTTCGTCAATTACTTGTTGACTTTTTCTAGGGTATTTGGAAAATCTATTTAATAATTAAAAACATAAGATAATTATATTGCACACTTTCGCTTATTATAATGGGAACTTACAATAATTTGCTTATTATAATTTACATATTAATTTTTTAAATTTGATTAAAATGCTATGGTTTTCCATTTAATATAAACACAAATTACAGCTTAAAGCTTTTTCACAGCTTTACTCAATAGCTAACTTATAATTAGTGCTTATGTTGTCCGTATCTTCTTTTAAATTCATCGTCCTTTTCCTTTTTTGTTGAATTCTTAAACTTTCTATAGTGTATCTTTTCTTTTCAATGTTTTCCTTGTCTAGTATCTTTACATTTTTAAAATCAGCAGTGTGATTGTTGTCCAGTATGTGTTGTGATAATGCTGTTGAGTGTTTCTTCTTTTCTATGTCTGTCCTATGCTCTCTTATTCTCATTTCTAAGTTTCGTTTCGTCGTACCTATGTATAACATATCACAGCTGTTATTGTTATTGCCATTGCATTTTATTTCGTAGACTACATTATTTTGTTGTTCCTTATTTATTGGCGCTTTTATTTTTGAAAATATTGTGTTTATTGTTTTATTTGGTTTATATGCGAACTTTGTGTTTATTTGCTTTATTGTGTTTCTGATGTTTGTGTTATCAGTTAGGCCAGGTATGTAACTTACACTATAATACTTATTTTCTTCCTTGTTGTTAGTATTTTCAGGTGTTGTGTTGTTAAATAATTTTGTGTAAGTTGCATTAATTAATTGCGTTATTACTTTTTTAGGGAAACTATTTTCAGTTAGTGTTTGTGTTATGTGCTTGATGTTCTTTTTGTGAAATTGGGTGTCGCTGAGGTGAAGGATTCTGTATATAATGTTCTTGGCAGTGTTGATTATTTGATTCCTTGGTTGTGTGGAATTGAAATTTATAATTCTTCCGGATGCTGTTTCTTTTTTGTGCCAATCTAGTATTAATTTATTGTTTTCTTTGTGTACTTTTGTGTCCAAATAAGTGATCGATTGTTCTCTTTCTATTTCCATGGTAAATTTGATTCTGGGGTGATAATTGTTGAACATATTTAATATTTTATCTTTATCTTGAATTTTGATTATGGCAAAAAGATCGTCTACATACTTTACTATGTATTTTAATTTTATGTTAACTAAGTTAAGCTTTTTTAGGGTTTCGTCTAATAAGTCATCTAACACAATGTCCGCAATGGTTGGTGATAGCGGGTTTCCCATTGGCATACCAAAAGTCTGTTTAAATATTTCTTTTTCGTATACAAAATAATTATTCTCGCAGAGACAAAATCGAAGTATTTTTGAGAATAATGATTTAGACATATTTGTGTATTTTTGAAGGAGTGTCCATTTTTTCAGTATAATATTAGTGGCCTTCCCTACTGGAATGTTGGTGAAAAGAGATATCACGTCAAGTGAAATTAATATTTCCCCATCCTCTAATGTGATGTTTTTTAGATCTCTTTTGAAACTTGCGGAGTTTAATACATTGTATTTGTCCGAAATGATATTTTTCAGAATTTTTCCTATATATTTTGAGAGTTTGTAGCACGGAACTTGTATCGAGGAAATTATTGGTCTTAGAGGTACATTTGGCTTGTGTATTTTGGGGAGTCCATATATTCGGGGAGCATTTGCAGCAGGGCAAAGTAGTTTTTTTCTAAGCCAATTGTCAATTACATTATTTTTATACAGTTCTGATATTATGTTGTTATTTTCTTTTTGTAGTTTTGTCGTTGGGTCAATTCTAAGTTTTATATATGTTGTTTTGTCATTCAATAATTGTTCCATTTTATTATTGTACTCTTCTTTGTACATTGCTACCGTCTTATTTCCCTTATCTGCTTGTACGATGATGATGTTGCTATGTTTTTTGAGAAAAGATTTTGTGTTCTTGTATACAGTCAAAATGAATTTTTCTTTTGGAGTATTTTTTAATTTTCTTTTAAATCGTATTATGTTGTTCGCCAATTTGTTTCGTGTTAAATCTTTATCCTGGTCTTCTTTATCTTCCATTTTCAAAATACATTGTTCTATGTCCGCAATTGTATGAAGTGCCGAAAAACTATTTTTGTCTACGGGTAGTGCAAACTTTTTTCCTAATGATAATAGCCATCTAGATTCAACCGGGAACTCAATATTAGTTTTATTTTCGAACCAGTTAGTATTGTGTTTGAATCCATATATATTGAACTGTTTTTCTTTCAACGTGTCCAATTTTTTATTCTGTTTATTTTGTATGTTAGTGGTAATATTGTTACTTCTGTTGTTTTGTTTGTTAATAAAGGATGTGTAGTCTACGACGGTTAACAGGTTTTTAATAGCATTTCTTATGCGTTTTAATTTCTGTTTTGTCATTGCAATGTTTAAATAAGTCTGTGATATCTCTAAATTTAGTATTTTCTTATGAAAATTGTATTCTATTTTCTTTAGTTTTTCTTTTAATTTTATGCATGTAAACAGCTGTGTCACCTGTGTCGTTGTATTTTTAGTATGGTTGGGAATGATACCATAGTTTCTGCATGTTAATATAAATTTTAATCTATTTTCTTGATGTGCTAATTTTTTCACTTCATTACAGTACTCTTTTAGGGTTCTGCATGTCTCGCCATCATACTTCAAGCTAATGTGTTGAAAGTAACCTTTCATTTTATTGTTGTTATATAAAAATTCTTTGTTAATAGGTATTAATAGATATATGTTTTCGGCAAGCTCTCCGATAATCTTTGTTGATTTGTTATAGCCACTTCCAAATTTTTATATTTAATGTTATGAGCTAGTGAGGCTACGTTCTTATATAAATAAAACAATTTATTTTATTTCGTTTTCCCGACGTTTCGTCAATTACTTGTTGACTTTTTCTAGGGTATTTGGAAAATCTATTTAATAATTAAAAACATAAGATAATTATATTGCACACTTTCGCTTATTATAATGGGAACTTACAATAATTTGCTTATTATAATTTACATATTAATTTTTTAAATTTGATTAAAATGCTATGGTTTTCCATTTAATATAAACACAAATTACAGCTTAAAGCTTTTTCACAGCTTTACTCAATAGCTAACTTATAATTAGTGCTTATGTTGTCCGTATCTTCTTTTAAATTCATCGTCCTTTTCCTTTTTTGTTGAATTCTTAAACTTTCTATAGTGTATCTTTTCTTTTCAATGTTTTCCTTGTCTAGTATCTTTACATTTTTAAAATCAGCAGTGTGATTGTTGTCCAGTATGTGTTGTGATAATGCTGTTGAGTGTTTCTTCTTTTCTATGTCTGTCCTATGCTCTCTTATTCTCATTTCTAAGTTTCGTTTCGTCGTACCTATGTATAACATATCACAGCTGTTATTGTTATTGCCATTGCATTTTATTTCGTAGACTACATTATTTTGTTGTTCCTTATTTATTGGCGCTTTAATTTTTGAAAATATTGTGTTTATTGTTTTATTTGGTTTATATGCGAACTTTGTGTTTATTTGCTTTATTGTGTTTCTGATGTTTGTGTTATCAGTTAGGCCAGGTATGTAACTTACACTATAATACTTATTTTCTTCCTTGTTGTTAGTATTTTCAGGTGTTGTGTTGTTAAATAATTTTGTGTAAGTTGCATTAATTAATTGCGTTATTACTTTTTTAGGGAAACTATTTTCAGTTAGTGTTTGTGTTATGTGCTTGATGTTCTTTTTGTGAAATTGGGTGTCGCTGAGGTGAAGGATTCTGTATATAATGTTCTTGGCAGTGTTGATTATTTGATTCCTTGGTTGTGTGGAATTGAAATTTATAATTCTTCCGGATGCTGTTTCTTTTTTGTGCCAATCTAGTATTAATTTATTGTTTTCTTTGTGTACTTTTGTGTCCAAATAAGTGATCGATTGTTCTCTTTCTATTTCCATGGTAAATTTGATTCTGGGGTGATAATTGTTGAACATATTTAATATTTTATCTTTATCTTGAATTTTGATTATGGCAAAAAGATCGTCTACATACTTTACTATGTATTTTAATTTTATGTTAACTAAGTTAAGCTTTTTTAGGGTTTCGTCTAATAAGTCATCTAACACAATGTCCGCAATGGTTGGTGATAGCGGGTTTCCCATTGGCATACCAAAAGTCTGTTTAAATATTTCTTTTTCGTATACAACCAAATAAAACAATAAACACAATATTTTCAAAAATTAAAGCGCCAATAAATAAGGAACAACAAAATAATGTAGTCTACGAAATAAAATGCAATGGCAATAACAATAACAGCTGTGATATGTTATACATAGGTACGACGAAACGAAACTTAGAAATGAGAATAAGAGAGCATAGGACAGACATAGAAAAGAAGAAACACTCAACAGCATTATCACAACACATACTGGACAACAATCACACTGCTGATTTTAAAAATGTAAAGATACTAGACAAGGAAAACATTGAAAAGAAAAGATACACTATAGAAAGTTTAAGAATTCAACAAAAAAGGAAAAGGACGATGAATTTAAAAGAAGATACGGACAACATAAGCACTAATTATAAGTTAGCTATTGAGTAAAGCTGTGAAAAAGCTTTAAGCTGTAATTTGTGTTTATATTAAATGGAAAACCATAGCATTTTAATCAAATTTAAAAAATTAATATGTAAATTATAATAAGCAAATTATTGTAAGTTCCCATTATAATAAGCGAAAGTGTGCAATATAATTATCTTATGTTTTTAATTATTAAATAGATTTTCCAAATACCCTAGAAAAAGTCAACAAGTAATTGACGAAACGTCGGGAAAACGAAATAAAATAAATTGTTTTATTTATATAAGAACGTAGCCTCACTAGCTCATAACATTAAATATAAAAATTTGGAAGTGGCTATAACAAATCAACAAAGAAAACTTGTTATATTTTATTTTATATATTTCGTTGTTGCAGGCAACTTAAGCAAAATCGCAATATGAAGTTTGACCTTGTTTCGAACAACTGATATTACAAATAAAGATATAAGAAAAAGGAACTTTTCGGAGGAATATTTTTGAAAATTTCATGTTTAACAGAAAGAAGAAAAGTTTCATGGCCGCAGAGCAGCAAAGTAAAAACAAAATTTAATTGAATTTGTTTTGTTTGTTTACAGTAGGTATTGGATTTTTATTACTTTCTTATTGTATTTCATTGGAGACAATTAACATTTTTATTTAAGAACAGTGCTCTTAAATGTAACAAGTTTCTTAATACACAATTGCAAAATAAGTTTGTAACGTCCAGTTAAGCAGTTTGTAGTACTAGGATGGATCCTTGGTAAAAATTCTAAGACTTGACGTTAAAAGTTAAAATGAATTTTTATTTTGCGTTCATTTTCAAGTTAGCACTAGCGTAATTGAAGGCAAATAACAATTAATTTTTCATATATCCTCTTCTTTCAGCACAAGAGCACAACCACAATCACTCTTGATATCAGCCATTAAAAAAAATTACACAAAAACCTTGAACACACGTACCTTTTTGTGTGAAGGTACGTGTGTGTTTGCAAGTGCAAAGAAAACATCAGAAATAAAGTTTTTTCTATTCATTTTCAAGTAAATCTAAAAAACTTTTTATTACTTTTATTTAATAAAAATATATAAAGCGTCCAACTAAAAGAAATGTTCCAATAAAATACATTAATGGAGTATGGTGTAAAGCAGATAAAGATAAAGCAGAAGTGTTTGCCGAGCATCAACAGAGTACTTTCCATCCTCATGAATTTATAAATCCTTACGATAATGACATAAATGAATTTATAAGCTGTTCTTGTCCCATGGATTGCCCCAATCAAGCATATTTCTCCAAATGAAGTAACTATTCAAATTAAAGACTTAAATCGTAAGAAGTCTTCAGGATACGACAATATAGATCAGTGTTGTCAGATAATTATTTTTCTTCCCCCCAAAAAAAATTAGAAACCCCCTAGATTCTACACTTTTTCTTAAAAAAACCTCCTAAAGCAGAAAAGTTTAAGTAGTAATTTGGTTTCATCATTATTATCTCTATTAAATTTGAATTGAGGTGCCATCATTCTTACGCGAAAAGCACGAAAACTCTAAAATTTTTATTTTATTGTTTTATAAAAAGCCCCCAAAAATATATATATGAAATCTTTCTTTCTTTTGTAAGAGACGGCTTGAGGAAGTTTGTTACGGGTACATGTACTTCTTTTGTTTGGGATGCAAATCCAATATGTTTTTTCGTATTTTGGTGTGCAATAGGGTCTCCTGTTAGCCACCATAATGCTTTTACAATATATGCATAAAGCTTTGTAGTTGTCTCCCTGGACATGGGCTAACCAATCTGAAATTTAATTTTGCATTTATTGTGTTTAAAATTTTATTTAAAAATACAATACCCTTAAAGTGCTGATCTGCTTCCCACTCCTTTTTATATTTTTGTTTATATGTATGTATATGTTTTCCTTTTTTGGAATATTGGTAATAAATTGTAAAGATGAACAAGTTTTTAAAATTTATATTTTGCAGTTCAAGGAAAACCAACAAAATTAATTTAACGAGAAAAATGTTTTATTGTTTGTATTTGCGTGATTAGTTTCAAAATCGTCATTTCGATACATCTTCGACAATCTCAGTTGTTAAATTATGTACTATTATGTACCAAACTATAAATTTGAAAATCCCCTAAAAATCCCCTAATTAAGTTTTCTTACCCCCAAATTTCCCCTTAAAGAATATTAACCCCTAAATCTGCCCCTAAATAGAAGAAAACCCCCTAAATCTTGGGGGAAACCCCCTAATCTGACAACACTGATATAGATGTTAAAGTAGTTCAAGCTCTCCCAAAAAACTGCATAATATATCTTACGTACATATATAATGCAGTCTTAAGATTAAGTTACTTTCCTTCACAATGGAAATGTGCAGAAATTATAATGATAAATAAACCAAATAAGCCAGAATATAATGTTAAGTCTTTTAGACCCATACGCTTATTGGTCATATTTTCAATACTATTTGAAAACTTTTTTTTGAAAAGGTTATTACCAGTTCTTGATAAACTAAATATCATTCCAGAATATCAATTTGGTTTTCGAAATAAGCATGGAACGCCGGAGCAATATCATCGAATTGTAACCTTTATAAGAGATTCATTAGAGTCCAAAATATATTGTTCAGGAGTTTTTTTCGATGTACAGCAAGCATTCGATAAAGTATGGCACGATGGATTGTGTTTTAAACTTAAAAATTTACTTAAGGGCACTGCTACACGTTCAATATATATTGTAATATTTGGATCGCGATCCATTTTAATGGATTGATGGATCACGAGCGTATGCTACATGTTCAATATTTATCGCATCAGTATATACCTTATTTTTGTGCTGTGCGGATCGTTTTTTAAAAAAATGCCGCGAGAAAACCAGAAAAAAACCTGTATTTTATTTGTTTTATTTCACTTCTTATTAACGTATCGCGATCTAATATCATGAAAATGCTACATGTTCAATATTTATCACGCGATCTGCGATCCGCGATCTGGATTCCATAATTTAGGCCATTCTGCGATATGGGTCGCGATCCATCAATACTGCATGCTACACGTTCAATAAATATCGCGATACTGGATCGCATTCAATATTTTTTTATCTTGGACCAGCACTCAGGGTATGACCCCCTATATATGCAATGCATTGCGCCGGAAGCGAAAACGAAGGGACAGTATTGAGGGGACAGATTAGGAAAGATGAGAAGATGGACAGTTTTTTTTTGTAGCTATTTCAACCTTTCACTTCGCCGGCTAATTTTTGCTACAGGGCCGACGAAGGTGGGTGCTGTTACTCTGCTCTTAGCACATGATAGTGTCAGTCGCTGCCAATTATGTTCAGTGACCAGTGATTATGCCTTCATCATTGAAACAGGCTGCCAACAACTAACACAACCATGCACTAATGCTGATCAGAAGAATTCAACACAATATTTCATGACTCAGCGCGGGCTCGAAGTCAGGACCCTCCGCTTCATAGTCTCGTGTTCTACTACTTCAGCCAACAGGACCCAATATTTGTTGAACGTGTAGCAGTGCCCTAAAACTCCTTTTTATTTATTAATAAAATCCTATTTGACGAATAGAAGTTTTAACGTTAAAGTTAACTCGGAAAATTCTCAAATGTGCAGTGTAAAAGCAGGTGTCCCTCAAGGAAGTGTGCTTAGTCCAATTCTTTATACAATATTTACGTCAGATATGCCAGTTAGCAATAATATTTTAATTGCAATCTTAGCATCAGATACCTGCCTTAATAATGCATCTAATACGTTACAACAACAACAACTGAATATCATTGAATCCTGGTTAACTAAATGGAAAATTAAAGATAATACTGAAAAAATCATCACATATTACTTTTACTTTACGTCGAGGCAATTGCGGTGCTGTAAGATTATATAACAATCCAATACCACAACTTGATTGTGTAAAATACCTAGGATTGTACATTGATAGAAGATTAATATGGAAGACTCATATCAAAATGAAGAAACAACAATTAACAATTAAGACTAAAAAACTACATTGGCTTCTTGCAACAAATTCAAAATTAAGTTAAAGAAAATAAAGTAATCGTGTATATAAGTATTTTAAAAATTGTTTGGACTTATGGAATTCAACTTTGGGGAACAGCTAGTAACTCTAATATTGAAATTTTGCAAAGATACCAGTCCAAAACTCTACGCTCTATAGTAAACGCTCCATGGTTTATATCAAATAATACAATCTCAATATTCCGAAATTAAAAGATGTAGTGAAACCTATTTAGAAAGATTAAGTCAACATATCAACCCACTTGCTATTGCTCTTCTTGATGATACCAATGAAATTGCCAGACTTAAAAGATACCATATTTTGGACCTTCCTTTTAGAAATTAATTTCCATGTTTTAATTCATTATATTAAATGTACATATTAGTTATCTCTTAATATTTCTGTTTAATTATATTATCCTCAGTGGAGTTTAACATATTGTGTTAATATTAATTAATCAAATTTACTTATTGTCCTTAAAAGGACAGACTGTAAATAAAGAATTAAAAAAAAAGTAAAAGTGCTATATTTGGCTGTGCCGAATCTTAAACACCCTTCACAGATGTAATTCTTCTTTCTTTCTTACTTGCCAAAACAGAAAGTAGGTTTAATTAAAAATCAAAATGATGTTATCGGTTACTTTTATATTTAAGAAAACGTTTAAATTTTGCGGCTAAGAAGCTAAATGTTTCGCTTTTCTAATATCTAATACCTCTGAACGTCTTTCAAAAATATTATATATATTTAAGGCCTAATTCATAAAAAATATTTCATGCTTATAACCTTCTTATTTGACAATTATCCCATAGAAATATGTCAAATAGCGATGTTATAAGCATGAAATATTTTTTATGAATTAGGCCTTTAATTTACAAACAAATCAAAAAATCCGTTTCATGTACCCCAAAAAGTTCTAATTGTCCAACCGTAGAATCGTCTTTTAGATTTTGTTGGTTTTTAATACCAGTTTACTTCTTTCTTTTTATTCATCATAAAAATCAAAAATAACAAATAAAATAGCTGCTTTTATGAATCAGAAAATGTCGATTTTCCAACCCTGGAACCAAATTTTTAACTTTTTAATACTTATTTAATTTTTTTTGAAATATCTAATAGGTTTAATTCACTAAAGACCACAAAATTTGGAATTTATGTATGTACTTTTATGTACCAAAAATATTTCCATTTTCCAACCCTGGAATCGAATTTTTAGTTTTTAACATTTTTAATACCAATTTAATTCTTAGCGAAGTATAAAATAGGTTTGTCACTGAAACAACCAAAATTGGGAACTTATATGGTTACTTTTATGTACCAAAAAGTTTCGATTTTCCAACCCTGGAACCGAATTTATAATTTTTTGATATTAGTTTAATTTTTTCTAAAATATCTAATAGATAGATTTAATTCACTAAAAGCACCAAATTTGGAATTTATGTATGTACTATTATGTACGAAATATATTTCGATTTTCCAACTCTGGAAGCGAATTTTTATTTTTTACCAATGTAATTCTTAGGTGTAACATAGTTTTACTTGACAAAAAAATTAAAATTTTTAAACTTTTTGGTCACTTTCATGCACCATAAAATATTTCATTTGTCCGACCCTGCAGTAGAAATTTTGATTTTTTAAGATTTTAATGCCAATTTTGTTCTTCCTGAATTCTAAAGCAGCTTTAATTAGCAAAAATAAACAACATCAATTGCCTTTTTGGTTACTTTTATGCAGAATAAGTATTTCAATTTCCCAACCCTGGAAACGAAATTTAATTTTTTTTAACAATGCTACTCTTAATGAGGCATGAAGTAGTTTTATTTAAGAAAAACTTAATATCTGTAACCATTTAGGCCATTTTTATGTACCACAAAATATTGCAGTTATCAAACTCTGGAATCTAAATTTTGATTTTTTTTGTAATTTTTGATACCAATTTTGTTTTTCCTGAACTAAAAAATTGTTTTAATTAGTAAAAAAAACAACGTCAATTGCCTTTTTGGTTACTTTTAGGTATAAAAAAAATTTAAATTTCCCAACCCTGGAAGCGAAATTTAAATTTTTTAAAATTTTCTCTATCAATGCAAATCTTCATGAGGTATAAAGTAGTTTTGTTTAAGAAAAACTCGAATTTTGAAACCATTTTGGTTATTACATGTACTACAAAATATTGCATGTGCCAAAAAAATTTAATTTTTCCAACCCTGGAAACGAAATTTTAATTTTTTTTGTTTTTTTTATCAGTGCAAGGCTTCTTGAGGTATAAGTAGTTTCATTTAAGAAAAATTGCAAATTTTTTACCATTTTGGTAACTTTCATGTACCATAAAATATTGCACTTGTCCATCCCTGGATTCGAAATTTTATGTTTTATTTTTGAATTTTTGATACCAATTTTGTTCTTCCAAAATTATAAGACAGTTTTAGTTAGCAAATAACAAAAAAAAACAACATCAGTTGCCTGTTTGATTACTTTCATGTATAAAAAATTCAATTTCCTACCCCTGGAAGCAAATTTAAATATAAGTAATAAAAATTACTTATATTTATATTGTGCAAATCTACATAAAAATACCTTTCCAATAATGTACGTTTTATTGGTATCAATGAACGATAAAATACTTAAAAGTGGGTTACAAAAAAACGTGAAACGTATTAATATTTATTAAAGATTAACCAGTAGTCATACGCTCTGTAGCACTTTTTGTAACATTTGATTATATTAGAGTTGAACTAAAAATTGCGAACACATTTTCGTGTGCATATATTTTAATTTGTAAAGTTGATATGAAGCCAAAACCGGTTGTCACAGATTCCGATTCCATTTGTAAACGGAATTGATTCCGTATTTTGATTCCTCAGATTTAACAAAAGGAAATAATTTTTCACTACCAGATTTCGTTCATGATATTAGAAATGATTTTTGAAGAATCAAAATACAGAATCAATTGCGTTTCCGCCTCTCTTAGTGACTACTTTCAACTGGTGGATGTTCATAAAAAAGTGTGCTATTGGATGAAGTAGTTAAGAAAATTCGTGGCTCCATTAGTTATTTAGTCATTAATAGGGAATTTTCTAATCTGTTTTAGTATATGGTATATTTTAGCACGACTGTGCTAGTTGTTGTCGGCCTCTTTCAACGACGAAGGAATAGCACTGGGCACTGCATAAAAGAACATCGACAATAATTAGCACCTTCATGTACATAAAAGTGTAATACATCACCGCACTTCTTCGGTACTGTAGCAAAATAACAAGTAAAACAAAAAAATTCTCTATCTTCTCATCTGTCCTCTCAACTTCATCCCCACTTTTCATAGTTCCGAAACAATGTCTTAAATCAGTAGGCCTCATAATCTGAGTGCCGGTGCAAATAAGCAAAGAGAATATATTACTTTTGTATAAAATTGTTCAAAGTTCTAAAGTAATTTAATTAAAACGAGTTTTATTTACGCGAACTTCTTTTTACTGAAACTCCAGCATAAGCGGATCAAAGTTTCTGTAAGCTTTAAGTTTCGCTTAATTGAATTTGACTGTAGATCGATCGGGTCGAATCTTAAATATCCTTCAAATGTTTAGTAAATATATTAAACATTTTCAACCTGCTGGGAACTCTGATCCTTTAAGACATTTCTGTGCCCAATTTAAAAACTCTATTTTGACAAGGTCACTCAGAGAAGGGTCGTGTTTGAAACATCTCCTCTTTGTCGTAAAAACTTAAAATGTACATTTTTGGTTTAAATAAGTGTAGAAAAAAATTTTTTTTTTGGTGGAGTGACTTAGGGAAAGGCAAGTGGAGTGGTAGGGTTTAAAAGTTTAATTTTAAAAAATTATGTTGTTTTCTTAAAGACTGGTTTGGTTCTTCTTAGGAAAACTTCTTTACCCCTGGTTCGATTAAGCCCATTTACAAATAGCACAGGCCAAGTGCTATCCTTCAAAATTTATCTATACCAAATTTCAAGGCTCTGCCAGTTTTCGTTTGGAGTGTATCGTGATTTACACAGACGGACGGACGGATAAGGCTAGATCGTCTTAGATTTCATCACAAATCAAGAATATTTATATTTTATAGAGTCTTAGAGCGATTTTTTGAGATATGGATTAAGTTTAAACTTAGTTTAACGTAGTCTGAAACTCTGAATTTTCCGACGAAATGGTATTTTTATATTATTCCATAATATACCAACATTTTAACCAAAACTAATCTGTTCCGTCAAAAGTATGTAGACAAACTTGGTAATGACGGCACAAATTTTTTTTCAGATTAGCTAAACCTAGTTTAACTGAGATCTCAAAAATCCTGCTTTAGAGGGACAGAATGAATGACAAAGTGAATATACTCTGCAATTCATTTTTGCAGGTTGTAACAAGAACTACAGAACTACAGTAATAATTCCTAAAGACATCTAATTAATATTACGTATACGTTTGTTCTAGTTGCATGTTTCTTTATAAAGAGTGAATGAACTACTAACTAAAAAAATCTATAATAATAAATGAATTTACATACCTTTAAAGCAGTGATGTGCACTAACACATAAACTCAGTTGCGCTTGTGTGTGAAGCAGAGAAAAACCTCTGCTTACTTTTAAAAGAGGTGGAAATGCCTTTGAATCACTTTCTGTTTATCAAAAAAACTGGACAGAAATCTTAAAATTGTATTCAATGTTTGGTACCACATATAATTGTGAAACAGCATTTTCTACCATGAAAATAACTCTAAGTAAAGTACGCAAGAACAAAAGAGTACCCAGCCCATATAGATCTGGATGAGCTAATATATATATATATATATATATATATATATATATATATATATATATATATATATATATATTTGAAATAAACATTTATTGTAAACAAGTTTACAAATTAAATAACATTTTCATCAGTTCGATGCTAATAAATAGAAATATTGTGTAATATACAATAAATACAATTATAAATGCAAAACATACGAGTAGTAGCAACAAGCATCTCAACCCAAAATATAGATAAACTTGAAAAGTACTTGTTATCCATCCCTGCTCTATGTTAAAGAGAAGCCAAAACCTAAGGAGAGCGAGAGAAACAACATTTTTTTTCTTTCATACACATATTTGTTTGCTGCGGAAGCAGAATTTGTTTTTTTTCTTGCTTTTCTATAACGCGTTATAGGGCAAGAGAAGCTAGATCATCTATGCTCTAAAGGGTACTTTTATAACTTTCTTTTTTGCAACACTATTTTTGGCAGCTCAGCTGTTTTCGTGATATATAACCATGAATCGATCTTTAAACGGACAACACTAGCAGATTATAGAATTTTATTATTTTAATTCATGCTCGGCTGAGAAAGTGCATCGTGCACTTCTTATGTTCGGCGATGAAGCTCATTTTTGCTTGAATGGAAACGTAAACAAGCAAAATTTCCGTATTTCGTGTGAAGATCAGCCAGAAGAATTGCAAGAACTGCCAATTCATTCCAAAAACATGCACTATTCGTTGAGGATTATAGACCGGTGGCATCATTGGGTCGTACTTTTTCCAAGACGATGAAGTCAGGAACGTCACTGTGAATAACGAATGCTACTGTGCGATGGTTAAATTTTTTTTCGTCAATTGGTAGACCTGCAATTGGCTGACACGTTGTTTCAACAAGATGGTCTCTGTTCTGTTCTCTGAACATTTTATTCACCTTTCATACATTTCTCTGAATTTTATGCGTGTTTTTTTTTTTAAATCGAATCTTAAAGTTCTTTAAAAAGTTATACATTAAATAAATCTACAAGCATTTCTTTTATATATATATATATATATATATATATATATGTATATATATATATATATATATATATATATATATATATATATATATATCGGGTGTTTTTTAGAGTGATACAAGTTTAAATCGTAATAAAACATAGTAATATATTTTTGATATCAATGGAACTGTCTTTATTGGATAGAACATTTTATGACATCAATGTTTAAATATGATTTCGGCCATGTGGTCGCCATGGCTGCCACGTAAAAGGCGCAGTCTGGGACACCAATATTCAACAACTAAACAAATTTTCTATAAAGTGGAAGGACACAACCTCCTCATTTGCTGAGAACGGCGACGAATTGATGAATTAGGATCATCTTCAATGCTTTCCTGTACAGCGGCAACAGCTTCTCCAGTCCACATTATCACAGTAACAGTAAATCAGGTCCGAAAACGATCTATTGTTCTCCGAATAAGCCGTGCCGCTCTGAAGGACGATTTTGTACGCCATAAAATGGAAGAAGTGTATGTGTATGTATAGTGATGAGTTTGACGAATAAAACAATTATTTTGATTAAAAATTTCAACAATTTTCACGCGTTGCTCTGGTGTAAGTCGATCCATAATGAAATGTCAAAGCAAATGCCAACTCAAAAAACACCCTTTATATACAATTGCAAATTATTGCAAATCTCTTTTCGATGTATTTTACGATTCCAGAATTACTGTAATTTAAATTTATTATGAACATAAATTGCACATTATAATAAAATGTATCTCCCTTGCATATTAACCTCGCTCAATTCTGTTACTGCTGCTTGGCAAATATGTTACCTTTTATATGAACATTTAACATAAATGTCAATTAGAGGCTAATAAACTTTAAATGAAGCTATTGGAATAAAATGACAAACAAATATAAATTCACAGCAACAAAATTCGACATGAATATATGTGTCATGCAATAACATGCTATTTGCAAAAAAAAACGAATATAGTAAAACAACAACATTTCATACAATTCAATTTGTGGTAATTGCTGAAACATAAATAGCATTTACAGATACCGAAAAATATATCCGGTGCTAAAGTTGGGTGGATTTGAGCCAGCAGCGGCAGAACTTAATGGTAAAAATAGGGAAATTGGTTCTGTTTTCTTTTTAAATAAATATTGTTTAATGATCCTTAACAATAACCGTTGGCCATATAGATCTGAGTTGTTAGTCGATTAATGTTCTGAACATTGTTTTTTTGTAATTCCATAAATCACGATGGAATATTTAATATTCAGCTGCCAGATATTATGCTAATACATTTTTGCTTCTTTTTTGTTTTATTTTATTTATTTTTATTGAGAAACAAGTGCAAAGAGAAAAACCTTTAAAGTGTTTGTGCAAACTTTTGGACAACGTAAAATGTTTACTTTACAATTTTTAACGTTAATTACATGCAGGTTGCTGTCCTGCATTAAATTTTATTTAATTGAAAATTTAATGTTGCTCATGCAATATTTGTGCTTTTAATTAAAATAATAATAAACACTATTAATAAACGGAGAGAGACGGAGAGAGAGAGAGAGATGAAAATAAATAATACTAAATAATTTTTTACAATGGAATACATTTCCATTTAAAATGGATGACGGTGATGAGCAGACGGAACAAAATGACAAACACAAAATTAAACAGCTAACATTTAATTTCCTTGAGAAATCACTTCAATATCAGTTATTGCAAAAAGAATATAAATACTCGTAGAAGAAAAACAAGACTATGACACTTTTATACATTTGCGTGGCCAATATCATATCCTTCATCCATTTAAGTTCGCCTAATAGACGGCTGACTGTCTCAAAAAATTTACGCATAGGAAAGTTTAAAAAAGACCATGTACTTACTTACTTATTTAGAAGCAGACCACCATGGTAATCCCTTCACAAGCCCTATTAGTTGTTTGTTCAGTCCACCAAAATGTAGACCTGCAATCACTGGGGCTCTTAACAGCAATGGCCTTTTTAGTGTAAGCTTTGGAGGTCTATTGGCAGACAGACCTTCATTCTCATCATAATGGCCTGTAAGGACCTAGCACAGTGGGGTGATATACCATCGAAACGAATGACATAATGCCAGAGTTTCCAAATATAATAAAGGGTCTCTCATTAAGCGCTTGCTGTATGGGAAATCTAATCGAAATTTTTTATTCGTTTGAAGCCATTGTGTGTGGAATATAACATCGTTTTCCTTCTTGGTTTTCAGAGGAATCAAAATACGGAATCAATTCCGTTTCCGACCGGATTTCAACTCTGTGGCATGTCTTGTATATTTGAATTTATATCATCAAAATTACAAAGTCAAATAAACTCAGAAACATGAGACATAAAGAAAATAACCAAACGACAACACGGGTATTAAATAAAAGTGTATTCCCATCGTTTTGATACAACTCTCGTATGCAGTTTCCTAATAAAATTTTTAGAAAAAGAAACTGTTATCATATATAATTAAGTCACCTAAAAAGTGGTCACACACAAAATATACACAAGTACTGGTGATGAAAGTGTAGCGGTTTTCGAAAACAGCTGTTCTGCTCTGCTGTGTAAGCCGTATAATTAAAAAAAGCGGATGTTGACTATCCCTTGTGCCTTGGAATATTTATGATGTCGTTTTCGAATTTAAAAGAAATTTTCGAAAAATTAAATTATCAATCTTAATTTAATTTGATATAGCAATATGAATGTTCCATAAAAATACTTATATATGACAGCGCATAGAAAAAGGGACCTAAGGGTAAAAAAAATCAATTTTCACTTTTTTTTGATGTGGACAACATCTGAGCTTCGAATGAGACCGATACCATGCCCCAAAAGTGTTCCCTCCCAGAGATATGCGCGTTTTATGAAGTGATGGTACACCAAAGATACACGTATTTAAATCTTTAAAATGGCTCTCCAGAACAAAACCGGTTTTTACCCTTAGGCCCCTTTCTATTTTGTGCGTCACATATATAAATTAAAGCAGCCGGTACAACATTTCTGTATTTGTGGTGATATGCAATAAGCGCTCAAGTCTACTTAAGAAAAAATTTTTTAATCACTATTTTAGTCCTTAAAGAATATTGCATTCACTTGCAGTTTCCAGTTGTCAGAATCACACGTAAACGAGGAACTAGCAAAAAAAATTATAATAATAATTAAATGAAATAAGCCAATAAACAGCTCTGCTGTAGCATAAAAACTTTAGAAAAAATGCTTAAGCGCTTATCACGTGTTGCTACGGATATGTTTCACGAAATTATTAATTTTTAAAGTTTAAGGGCAGCTACACATTTCCAATACTATTCTAATACATTATATTGTGAAATAAAATTGCATGTGTTTCTATTAAATTGGTATATGGCACAATATATTTGGATGTGTATGGCCTACCAAGAATATTTTCGAAATGCGTTGTCAACATTGTACAATAATTGCAATCACATCGTCACTCAGTCACTGAATATTATAATTCTATTTATACCCTCCAAAAAAGATTTTTTTTTTTTAGGAGTAGGACCAGCACTCAGGGGATGACCCCTACATATGCAATGCATTGCGCCGGAACTGAAAACGAGGGGATAGTATTAAGGGGACAGATGCGGAAAGATGAGAAGATAGACAGTTTTTTTTTTTTTTTTTTTTTTTTTTTTGTAGCTATTTGAACCTTTTACTTCGCCGGCTAATTTTTGCTACAGGGCCAACGAAGGTGGGTGCTGTTACTCTGCTTTTTAGTGCATGATAGTGTCAGTCACCGCCAATTACGTTCAGTGACCAGTGCTATGCTTTCGTCATTGAAAACATGCTGGCAACAACTAACACAACCACGCACTAATGCTGATCAGAAGAATTCAACACATTCCGCTTCATAGTCTCGTGTTCTACTACTTCAGCCAACAGCACCCACTGAGGGTATATTCACTTTGTCATTCCGTTTGTACTGCGGCAAAATATTCATCTGAGACCCCATAAAGTATATATATTCTTGATCAGTGATAAAATCTAAGTCGACTTGAGCATGTCCGTCCGTCCGTTCATCTGTGGAAATCACGATTCAGTTCAAACGAAAAGAGTCAGACTCTTGAAATTTGGTATAAATATATCTTTAAGGATAGCACAGCTTAAGTTCGGAAATGGGCTAATTCGGGCAAGAGGGAAAAAAGTTCCCCTAAGAAGAACTAAACCAACCCATAAAAAACAACATAATTTTTAAAGTTTTTTTGTAATTTTGTTAAGCAAATGATATATTTTTATGTCAAAGAAGGTTCAACGCCTTAAACTTGGAGCCTAAAAATAAAAACTTTTTTTTTTTGAACCTCGTCATTATATGCAAAAATAGTGTAAAAATTTAACAAGTTTGTTTACTTAAGCCTACATTCCTTAAAAATAACATTTTTAAGCTTTAATGACGAAGCTGAGACGTAACCTGGCACTACTCTGCCCTATCCCCCCCTCCCCCCTTTGCCACCAAATTAATGGCCGTTGTAAATATATAAAAGTTTTTTTAAATTTTGTATTCAATTAACCCAAAAAATTAGTTTTAGAGTTTTATGGCAAAGGTAAACTGCCTCCCCCACGGCCCTTGCCAGAGAGATCCCGACAAAATACAGTTTTAATACCCTCCCCTCCAAAGAGAATTGGACCCCATAAAGTATATATATTCTTGATCTGTGATGAAGTCTAAGGCGATCTAGCAATGCCCATATGCCCGTCTGTGAAAAAATTTATATAGTCTAATATTGGACCCCGCCCCCTTTAGTGGGCGTTGACGTACGATATTATATAAAGGAAGTCTGTCACATCAAGTTAAACATTTTAAATTTATTTACTATATATTTGGCGGGTATTTAAGATTCGACCCTGTCGAATATAACGTTTTTAATTGTTTTTTAATAACTTAAAAAAAAATATTTAAATGGCTTCGGGTTTTATTTTTTTCAATCATTTTTATGTCATATAATCTAAGAAAAATCGCGCATTATAGTTTTTTTTAATATTGTACAATTTATTGAATATTGTAGAGCAAAACGACAATAATAGTAATAGGAATAAATCACCCAATTGCATAATCCATGGTTACCTTATTAATACTTTTGCAATAGCATCTTGTTTTGCACGATTTTTTTTTTTGTAAGACGTTCCCTGGAACGCATGTACTTTGTAAAAACAGGCTTTGTAAAAACAGGCGTGGTTATAGTAAATCCAAAAAGTAATCATATAATATATATTTTACAAAACTAGGTTCTGTTTTTCTTTAATATCACATCCTACGGTTTTATGAAAAAGATACAATTTTCCTAGAATATTTTAAGCCATTAGCTCTCCGTTGAATGGGTATTTTAATCTCTGTTTTGAACAATTAACAAACAGCTGACATTAAGACAAGATTTAATTAAATATACGGGTATCGTTCTACAAAAATATTCCTCATGAACGTAATTATTTACTTGGAAATATTTTGTTAAATTCAATTAAGATTGATTGGCACATTTATCAAATATTTGACGAAGTAATAACAATTTCTGGCTTATTATTTTTTTTTGTTAATTTTAGGAATATAGTCATTGTTTAAAATGAGCATATATCTATTAGGTAAAAAAATTCAATACATAATCAGTATTGCCTTTTATCATTTTATTTGTCGGGCATGCTCGCGAATTATTAAAAAAACGTTTGTCAAGAAATAGTGGTTACGTCAAATAATTGACAAGTGCGAACGCATCTTAAGGCTCTTAACATGATATATTCAGAAAGTCACGATATATATTGTAAAGCACTGGGTAATATCAACACCAATGGAATTACCGAATGTGCACAGAAGGGCAGAACAGCCAGTTTTTGGAAGCCGCTACACTTCCAACATCACATGAGTAAATTTTCGTCGAATGCATTGCATAGGTTGGGGCTGATTTCTGACTGCCCGTTTTAGTTAAGCAAAACATTTCTTACTTTTACAAAATCTTTCAGTCACTTCCGTAGAGTGCATTTAACTGAAAATATTCACTTGGAAAGCAGCCATTTCATTCCTTACTTCACAAAAAAAAACATTGAAATTTATTAAAAATATTACGCATTTTTATACAACAATTCTTGAAAAACGATAAACGTTGCATGCAACAAAATATGGAAATTAGATTCAAAATTTAATTGTTTTCCATTTCATTTAAGTTTAGCAATAAATTACAATTCTTTAGCGAAAGACGGATTGAAAACTTACAAATTCTTCGAATACAAAAATGAAAATGATTTTTCACGAATAGGAAATTATTTCTTGCCATAACAGATAATAGACTCATTTAGATAATAAACTAGCAACACATGGCCATAACGTATGAATATAAATTACTGCTTTAAGAAATTGGCTTAAAAACACACACGCACATACATACACACACTTCCACAATATTCCTTATCAAATGTTTTATATGCTACGTGTGCACAGATCAGGGATGGAAAATATAATCCAATTGAATATTTTTCTTCAGCAACTCTTAAAGCATTGACGCCATACGGCCACACATCTATAGGAAAAATTGGAATATATGTCTCAAAACACATTTAAAAAATAAATTCCACGAAATTATCTACCAGATTTTGTAGATGAAAAAAATTTTATTTTAATAATATTTCCTTCTTGAGTTATCGTTCTAAGTTCTCATGCATCAAAACATTATATATAAAATATACATATAAGCAGTTGCCTAGTCCGTCAACATTAAACCTCGTTGGCAACTACAGGATGGCAAATTTGAGGTTATGAAATAACTTGGCTGTCAAATAATAAAATGTTAAGAACTGAGCTGCCATCCTTTGACATTTATTTAGTAAAAGGTTGGGAAATTTTAACTGTGGATTACCGGTGGACCATTGTTTGCGTCGAACATTTGTAAATTGGGTGTTTGAAAAACTGAACAAAAACAAGGCTTTTTTCAACAAAATAATTTTAGTAATGAGGCTTATTTGCAATTAGGCGCTTATGTAAACTAAGAATATTGTTGCATATCAGGCGCTCCAAATCCACAAACAGTCCTGGAAAAACCACTAAATCCAAAAAAGAGTGACTGTATGTATTGTGAGGTTTGTGGTCAACCAGTTTTTCGAAAATGAGCAAGGAAACAATGAATTGCCAGTGCTATCAAACCATGATAACCGATTTTTGTGGCTACAATTGGCGAATGCTGACATCAGTGACCTTTGGGATCAGGAAGACAGCGCCATTAACCACACAGCCCGCCAAACAATTCAGTTTCTGCATGAGAAATTTCCGGCTGCGTAATTTCTCGATTTGGCAATGTCGGTTAGCTGCCTTGTTCTTTTGATTTAACGCCGCTGAACTATTTTCTCTGGGGCCATTTGAAAGACCGGGTTTACATGAACAAAACACAAATAACTGACGTTTTGAAATATATATGTCATTGATTTACGTCAGTACCTGCCATACGGCTCAAACTGACGGTGGTCTTAACACCGGGTGAAAATTAAGTGTTACCAGCACCCCTCTTAGCACCCAAGAAGCACACGAAGGCGACCTCGGGTCGCCCAGGTGGCAATTTCTAGAACATGTTTTGGTAAGCCCCATGATCTAACACCTTGTTTAAAGTACCGATCCTATCTAGATGATCTTTTATTTGTTGATTCACAACAACATATAGGTTCTGCTACTATCAGCCGGACCGAAGTCCAACCACAAGGATTGAACATCAATCCTTATCTGACAAACCTTCCACCAAATTGGTGACCACAGCCACCACGTGTACTTCCGAGGGGGACCTCTCCAATATCCAGCCGCAGTAAACTGCGAGGCTTGTGCTGGACCCCGTGGTACCAGTTAACTACTGGTAAAGCCTCGAAAGTCAAACCAGTGTAGGTTCTATAAACTTTCTATCGACTTCGGTCTCTTTTCTGCCCAAACACAGATGTCGCCTCACCTGCCAATTCTTACTCAGGCTCGTAGGCGAACCTACTTCTTTTAGATTCTTATATGCACATCTGTTCCACTGTTTTAGAGATTGGGCAGTAACATATAAGTTTTACGGGACTACCTGCAAAAGTTATGCCTGAAAACCTGAATAACAACTCGAAAGCCAACCATTATAGGTTTCAACTTTCTATTGACTTTTGAACTCTTAATTAGATCGAGGCGTCTTTGGACCTCCTTTCTTATTTCAAACTTACGTAGGGGCCAAGGCAATCCCCTACTACTTTAATTCTTCTTACAGTAGCCAGCATGTTTCCTACTGAGACCTGTCCCTAACGTCCCACTCGGTAACGCGCAGGTGACGCTTTGAAATATGAAATCCGGCGCTGCATTGACGAGGTCAGCGAAGCGTTGTTGCAAAATGTGGTGCAAAATTTTGTGAAAAGAGCTGACGTCTGCTAACGTGCTAGAGGTAGACATGCGCCCGACATCATATTCCATTATTAATTACCATTTTTCTACTTTAAATTGGTTTGTCAAAAATGTGTGTTTTTAAGCCAATTGATTTCCTAACCTCAAATTTGTCCACCATTTGTTTTGTAGGTGCAGCCAGACCATTAGATGTTTACTCTCTTTCGAGAGTTTTGCGTTTCATTCGCTCTAGTTAATTTCTAGGCCTCAGATAACTGTATAGATTGACGGTTCTTCCGGGGCATTTTCCGTTATTAACTACGCTGCTACTTCTGTAAAGGCATAAATCATGTATAGTCAGCCTCAGGTACGGATAAAAATACGGGTTACTGACATGTGGACTCAGTCACCCGGTCCCCCTCTGTGTACTGATATTTTGAAAATTTTATTTCCAAAGTATTTTCTTAATAATAAATAAAAAGTGCTATTTTTAAATAAATTGTATTAAATAGAAATCGCTTTTACATCCCTGATATATACAGCAGCTATACCAAAACTACTCTTCGAAAATTTGTCTTGTGGCATGAGAGATTTATGAGTTATAATAAAATTCAACTCATGCCTGAACCATTTCAAAAGACAAATGTATTCACACGTACAAGGCCCCCCCCCCCACTCCCCTGCCATATAACATATTGAGGAAGAAATTCATAATGTTCATCTATGTAACCTGAAGTTATGTAAACATTTTGTATGGGGTTTGATTGGGAGTTATAAATCAGAAATACGTTTTCTTTTCATTTGGAATAAAGTTTGATTTCGTATTGATGTTAGCAATGAGTTTTTGTAATGAAACTGCTCTCCAAGGATTCACTGGAGGAATGGCAAATACACAATTTGTAATAATAATTGCAATACTGATGAATTTCAAATTAACAACATTATCGAAAAGGAAGTTTTATGAACGATTTAACTAAATGTTGAGCTATAAGTCTTTTACACCAGGCAACAGAAATTTAACTTTTATGTGATACATATTTAGATGAGTTTGTTTGTTAGGATTATTGCTTTTTAATAATTACGTTTTAATCATTATCTCCTGAGTTTTCTTTTTGCCTAGAAAATAAACGTCATTCTTTGATTTTTATTTATTTCTTAGGAACTAAAAGTTATTTCTTGATTGATTGATTGATCTTATGGCTTTATTATCGTACATTTGTACTTCTCCTTAACAACTTTTCTTCGTCAAGTCGTTCATCATCAAGCGCATAATTTTCAGAAATAAATAAAAATCAAAAGTTAAGTTTTATTTTTTGAGGAATAAATTGAAATAAAAAAATAACTCTTATTTTATGAGGAATAATTAAAAAATAAAATATTTACACTTATTCTTTGAGAAATAAGTGAATATAAAAATATAATTTATTTTCTGAGTAAATAAAAATCAAAAATAAACTCTTATTTTCTGCGGAGTGAATAAAAATAAAATAAAATAACTTTTATATTAAATTGAATTAAAAATTCTTACTACATACAAATAACTTTTATATCCTGAGGAATATATAAAAATAAAAAATAAAATCAATGAGTGTTCGAACTCACGGGCGATGTGTTAACACCTTTTTGTTTATTTATTTTATATTAAACCAGATACGGGCGTTTCATAGCACAATTGTGCTGAGATCATTCACACGTATTCTTACCCTCTTTAATTTAGTCGTCGATGAGACAGCGACGAATGAATATCAGGCGGATGCCTACGAACTTTTTTATATTTTTTTCCAGAATATTTGCCCAGCAAACAATTTCAGTCATGATGATATGCGAAAAATATTTTGTCATAAACAATTCTTTCGATAACATACAACGCCTTTTATAAAATTTTTCTCTAATAACGGACTAACTAATTCTCCTAATTTAGTAATACACTTAGCCTTATTAATTAGTCTGTGTAAAATCTTATCAAAAATATTTTGAATATGTTTCCCATATGAAAATCATCTTCCATGCCGACAAATATCCAAGCTTATTAAGTTTGATACATCCAACCGCGTATTTTTTTTGTCGCACATTCAGTGTTATGCTCCAGCAAGCAACCATTCTTTTATATATTTTTTTTCTTGAATGGAAAACATAACAAATTATTGTCCTATCCTTTTTAATTTTTTTCATTTGACTGTTTACATATAAAAAGTTTTATTTTTAATTAACAATTTTACGTAATCAACGTTATTTTTTCAACTTAGAAAATATTGCTACCTATGTATAAATATATATTGCACCATTATCTTTCAAACGCTTGGCTTTTTGTTTGGTGGGTAGCTCGCAAGCTCAACACATACACAATTTACCAATACATTGACGGTGCCCACCACTGTATTAAACCCCCAAAAAACAAAGAGAATGCAACGCAACAGACAAATGTACATACATACATTGTTATGTTTGTACATAAGCTACATACGTTGCTGTCTTGCTATCTCATTTCTCATTTCTCACTATTCTCTTTGCTATGCATAAGACAAAACCGAAGATCAACATAAAACACTTTTTTAATATTACTCAAAATTAATACTCCAAATTAAAACACTTAAATCTCCGCTCGCCGATATCGGATCGCCTTAATTTTGGCCTAAACTCTTCGTCAAAACCCGCACTAGCATTTTAATCAAAAAATTCATAAAATCGGCTATGAATTTCCGGAGAAAATCGCATGGGAAAATTATATGAAAATCGCCCAATAATCACTTTCAATACCGACTGCCAAGCAACGAACAAACAAAGTCTTACACTTACACTTGCGTATGTATTGAAACTGATAGTTTACTGCCTTAGAGGCGCGCGTATAAATGAAAAATTAACTTCTATTTTTTGAGAAATAAATGAAAATAAAACAAGTAAAAAAGTTATATTCGACCGGGTCGAATCTTAAATACCCTCCAAATATTTAGTAAGTAAATTTAAAATGTTTAACTTGGTGGGACGGAGTTCCTTTAAGCCACCTTTGTACCCAATTTTAAATCTCTATTTTGACAAAGTAATTCCGGCAAGGTCCTTGGGGAAACGTTTCATCTCTGCAAGATTAGAGAACATCTCAGCTTCTTATAGGCTTAAAGAATCGTACGTCAAGGTCCACTAAAGAGGCGCCGTCCAAAAATAGACTATATAATGTTTTCCACAGACGAACGTATGGGCAATGCCAGATCGTCTTAGACTTCATCACTGATCAAGAATATATATACTTTATGGGGTCCAATTCTCTTTGGAGGGTATTAAAACTGTAGTGGGAAACTGCTGTGGGGGCGACATTTCACCTTTGTCATAAAACTCTAAAAATAAATATTTGGGATAATTAAATGTAAAATTTATTTTTAATTTTTGTTTTCATAGGGTTATTTAGGTGATAAAGGGGGAGGAGGGGGTAGGTCGGAGGAGTACCAAATTACGTCTCCGCTTCGTCATTACAGCTTAAAAATTTTATTTTTAAGGAATGTAGGCTTAAGTAAAACAATTTGTTAAATTTTTACTCTATTTTTGGGCCCAAAAAATAGTGTTTTTTGATTTTATAGCTCCAATTTTAACGCGTTAGACCTTCCTTAATATAAAAATTTATCATTTGCTTAACAAAATTACAAAAAAATAACTTAAAAGATTATGTTGTTTTTAGAGGTTGGCATAGTTTTTCTTTGGGGAACTTTTTTCCCTCTTGCACGATTTAGCTCATCTTCAAACTTAACCTGTGCTATTCTTCAAGATATATTTATACCTGATGTCTAACTCGTTTCGTTTGGACTGAGTCGTGATTTCCACAGACGGACGGACCGACGGACGGACATGTTCAGATCGTCTTAGATTTCATCACTGATCAATAATATATATACTTTAAGGGGTGTCAGATGGATATTTCGCTGCGTTACAAACGGAATGGCAAAGTGAATATACCCTCCAATTCTTTTTTGTAGGGTATAAAAATAATTCTTATGTTGTTTTCTTTTCTAAAAAAGAATGCTACATTTTTTGCACTTTTCAGTGGAAAATGGTAAGATTATGGCATTTGAAAATAGTGAATTTATTGGAAATTGATCTACCATCTCTTATGAAGATGTGTTTTATTTTAAAATTGCTCCTAATTGTGGATTTTTAGAATAAAAAGTGACAAAATGTTACATATTTTCCAGAAAAGAAATCGTCATTAGTTTCTGAGGAATAACTAAAAATCAAAAATTAACTTATTTTTCGAGAAATAATTAAAAATAAGAAAATAACTTTTATTTTGTAAGGTGTAAATAAAAATGAAGAAATAACTGTTTTTTTCTGAGAAATAAATAATTTTGTGCACTTCTCATTTAGTTTGGTATATATATTCTTTTAATTTGGAAAATTATTACCGAAGTTTGCTTAAGCTGAATCAAGCGCGGTTTGCATTTTTAGCCCGCCTGAATATTATATTCACAAACACTAATTCATCCTATTGACAACCATCAAATCGTGCTCCTTTATTGAAATAATTCTTATTATAAGCGCTTGTTAAACATATACTCATGAGTAAATCATCAAATCACAAGTTCGAGGACAGCGTGCAGCTACGAACTCTTATGTTTGGATATTTTATTGTATTTAACAAAAAAAAAAAAGAAACTCATGCAATTACATGCACTTCCCTTATCATGCTTTCTTTATTTTGCTTCTCGTTCTTTATTCTTCACTATTTCCTTTTATATTTGCCAGCCAGCATGCTTGATTGCCTATGTAAGGCATCAGTCATGCATTTTTGAAACTCGTTCTTCATACTGGATTATTTATTTTGTACGTGCATTTTGATTTTTATTTTAAGATTTTTTTTCTATTTTTCTTGATTATTTATTTTAAGAAAATTTTTTTTTCTTACTTATTTATGTAGTTATTGACTCGTAAAGGAAGTCAAACGTGGTCTTTGATAGACTTGAAATTTATTCAAATAAATGTTGGTTAAAAAAATAGAAATAAAATAAATGAAATATCTTATTTTTATAAAGTTTAAACATTCTTTGTGCATCAAAGAATCTTGCTTTTAAAACCGACTTTAAAGTGTTAATGAAATATTTATCAATTGACAGTAGAAATAAATAGATGAAGAGTTTAAAATAATGAAACCAGGATAATATTTCCAGACCAAATATGATTTTATTAATGAGAATGATATTTATTATTACAAATTAATATGATGATCAGACATGAATTTTTAAATGAGCCAATATTTAGTTTATTGCCATAATTATCTTCCTATACACATATACAAAATTTAGTCAATTCAATTAACGTATGACAAATAAAAGCAAGTACTTTTCATATTCATTAGGTCCTCTAAGTGAAAATCTGGGATCTTTTTTATTTTTTTAATTTTCTAATTAATAATAAATTTCATATCAATAATTTAACTTCAACATGGCTCGACAAATTTTGTTTATGTTTTTTATTTTTTCCACATATTAGGTGCTATGTCTTTACTAAGTTTGTTTAGTGAGTTGTGTTTTGCTTACTAAACATACTTCTTAGCAGTGCTGCATTTGTAATTTGTTTCTCTTTTATAGCGATTAAGTTGTAATTGACTTAATTAAAATTTAATTGAACTCAATAACGTTATTAAGTTCAATTACGTCTGAACACCGTATTAGAATAAATTAAATGGGTAAAAATCTTTTTATTCAGACTCAAGTTCAAATCTGCAATCTGCAAATTATTTTTCTTTTTTAAATTTTTTTTTTAAATTCCATGTTTATTCAAATAACTTGAGTTTAATAAAAATTCTTAAAAAAATTTGAGCTTGAGTCTGAATAAAAAGATTTTTACCCATTTAATTTATGCTGCATTTGTAATTTGTTTCTCTTTTATAGCGATTAAGTTGTAATTGACTTAATTAAAATTTAATTGAACTCAATAACGTTAATAAGTTCAATTACGTTTGAACACCGTATTAGAATAAATTAAATGGGTAAAAATCTTTTTATTCAGACTCAAGTTCAAATCTGCAATCTGCAAATTATTTTTCTTTTTTAAATTTTTTTTTTAAATTCCATGTTTATTCAAATAACTTGAGTTTAATAAAAATTCCTAAAAAAATTTGAACTTGAGTCTGAATAAAAAGATTTTAACCCATTTAATTTATTCTAATACGGTGTTCAGACGTAATTGAGCTTATCGCAGTTATTAACGTTATTTAGTTCAATTAAATTTTAATTAAGTCAATTACAACTTAATTGCTATGAAATGGAAAAAAATTACAACTGCAGCACCGCTAAACAGGGTGTTTAATAAGCAAAACACAACTCACTGATAAATAAATAAATGAAACTAATAAATGGGAAAAATAAAAAATTTTCATTCATGTTTAATAATTATTAATATATTTTAGCTTTTGTTAGTAAAAAAAAGTAAACGGTTTTTGTTTAATAAGAAGGGGCCTTTAAAGAAAAAATTACTGTACCTGTTGATTTAAGAAATTTCTTGTAACATATTACTATTACCAAAATTAAAATTTTGTTTTTACGTTTTAGTTTAATTTTGAAGATTTTTGGAAAATTTACATGTTAAGCTGTTTATAAATAGTAAAGATTTAGTTAAGCATGTGGACAAATGAAACAAGTGAGTAGATGAGGAGGAGCCATAGTGTGATTTATTCTAAAATAACTTAATTTAAATGGAAATAAATATTTACCTGTTTATAATAAGGAGAGTTTTAATATCAATATATTTTTTACGTACCTGAAAATATCGAAAAAAATAGTGGTTGAGTAACTAAAGAATATAGCAAAAATTTGGTAAATGTAAAGAGATTCTGAAACGTAGTTTTATGCTTCATTATATCCTTCTTATTAGTCTGAAGGATATCTTCAAAATGCTTTTTAAATTGCTTTTCTATCAAGTTTGGTACTCTCATCTATTATCTTAAAACATCTAGTAAGAAATTAGGAAAGAAATATTTTTCTATCAGTTCACTGCTGTGAATTTTTTTAAAACTTTTTAATTGCCCAACTTCTTCACAACACAAACAGATAATAATTAATAAATGTTTTCTTTTATTAATTAAACTTTCAATTTACCAGTCAAACACATTTTTATTTGCCATTCATCAATATCTGGAAAAAAGTTTGTAGTTACGAGCATTTAAATTCCATTAGTTTCAATTTGTTGTTGCTCTATTGAATTTTGGCTTACAAAAATGTTAGTTGCAAATGCACTTAATAAATTTCAATTTCAATACTCTATGGCTTTAGCCATTATCAATATTACTTTAGTTCTCAATATAAAATGCATCCATCATTTCAGAGAATTGTTGCTGGATGAATGCAAAATTTGTTCAGTGACATGAATATGTGATTGCTGTATTTGCACGTAAAACATTAAATAACTTTGGGTTTTTTGTTACATAACCCGGTCAAAGGAAACAGATAAATGGAATGGTGTTACGCAATCGTATGTTAACAATTGGATGGAGAATATATAAAGAAAAAACGTTGTAAGCCAGAATTGAAGTGAATGGTGATAAAATTAATATCGATGTATCGTTTTAGGGTTCATAACATAAAATCATGTGAGTGACAAAATCTTTAAAATTAAGGTTTTAATCAATTGCTGTACATTATATCGAATTTATCTCTACAAATTTTCAGCCGCCATAAATTGTATGACTATTTTCCCAATTCTGTTCTGTGTACAATAAATTTTAAAAAATTTTTAGTTACATGTTTTTGATGATTTATATAAATTTATAATTTGCTTAAGACTTAAAATTTCAAATAATTGATTTTCAAGTTTTTTTTGCTTACCAATAAAATTTTATTACTGAGTTGATCATCGAAGTAACAAAAATTGTCTAGTAATTACCAGCCCTTTTCACGAATGCTTTTAGTTAAATTTATGTATTTGGAAATTGTTGTTAAGTACTTAAATGTTAATTCTAACCGTTCTGACTCTTTTTTACCTAAATTACAACAACAAAACAATAGTTTAAAGTGCTTCTTGAGGACCTTTTAACTAATTCTGCATTAGCATATAAGCATATTTCACTAAATACAATGCAGATCACCGGGTAACCTTTTGTGTTGAAGCCAAACAGAAAGATTTTAGCCTTTTATAGTTTCAATAGAGGGCGCTGTTTTCTGAAATATTTAACACGAGATCATAAAGCGCAGCTTCCAGAGTTCGATTCCGCTCTCAGTCATGAATATTGTGTCGAATTCCTCTGATTGCATTAGTGCATGGTTGTGTTAGCTTTTGTCAGCCTGTTTGAGTGATGAGGGCATAGCGCTGGCCACTGAACAAAACTAGCAGCGATTGACACTCTGATGTACTAAAGAGAAGAGGAACAGCACCCTCATTCATCGGCCCTGTAGCAAAAAGTTAGCCGGCGAAGTAAAAAGGTTGAAATAGCTATAAAAAATTCTCTATCTTCTCATCTTTGTTCATCTGTCTTCTCAATATTACTCCCTTCCTTTATATAGTCCTGGCGCAATGCAATGCATATGTAGGAGTCATCTTCTGACAACAAAAACAAAAATCTTCACTAAAATACCTCTTTCAAACTATAGTTTTTCGAAAATATTACTTTGGAAAGAACAAAGTTTTCAAGAAATGCCTACATATTTCAAAAAGTACCTTTCCCAAAAAGTGCCTATTTCAGAAAGTATCTTTCTCGAAACCCTTAATTCGCAAAAAGTATCTTTTCAAACAACAACGAGTTTTAAAAAGTATGTTTTCAAACAGCGACAATTTTGGAAAAGTAACCATTTTGCAAAACATTTTTAAAATATATCTATCCTTTTCAAAAAATGTTTCAAATAGTACTACATCCGCAAAAACAAATATTTTTTCCTAAAAATTATTCTAAAAACTTCTTTTTCAGAAGTTACAATTTTTAAAAGGTATTGATTTCAAAAATTCACATGAGAGTTCATTTCCAAAAAGTAAGATTTAAAAATAAGCCTTTGCTTCAAAAGCTTCATTTTCTAAAACAATTCAAAAAGTATATATTTCAACATTTATCCTAGAAGAAACTTCTTAATATAAAATAAAATCTTTTCTAAAAGAAATATCTTATCCAATAAAAATGAAAAAAAAACTGAAATTTCCTTGTTCAAGTAAGTAACGGAATTTTTTGAAAAAGTAGCAGTGTCAAAAACGTACTTTTTCCAAAAGGTACTTTTCCAAAAGGTACTTTTCCAAAAGATACTTTTCCAAAAGGTACTTTTCCAAAAAAAGTCGTATTCCACAAAAGTATCAGTTATCAAAATATATTTTTTCAAATATCGATTTGTTATAAGCACCTTTGCAAATAAGTACATTTAAAAAATGTATTGGACA
The DNA here is from genome assembly GCA_951800035.1 of Linnaemya tessellans. Taxonomy (NCBI): domain Eukaryota; kingdom Metazoa; phylum Arthropoda; class Insecta; order Diptera; family Tachinidae; genus Linnaemya; species Linnaemya tessellans. The sequence continues at coordinate 28,446,120 of OX637534.1, forward strand.
CATTTCCATCAAGTACGGCCTTATAAAAAGTCCTGTCTAAGGTAACGTTTTAAAGAAGTATGCATTTCAAAAATATTTATACGTCTCAAAAAATATGCCAAATGCAGCACTGCTAAAAAGTGTGTTCACTGGGCAAAGGTCCGTGGGGAGAAATCTCACCTTTGACTTAAAAACTTTATAGGAAAAAGTCAATTTATAACAATTTATAATAAATACACTTTATTTTGCACAATATAAATAAAAATGTTTCATTTGTTCCACAAAAATTTTGTGATAAGGTGTATTTGTGTGAAATCTGCTGCAATCCCTGAAAAAGTCAATTTCTTTATAATTGGCGTTAGGGCCTTTCTAATTGTAACCATCGATATGTACTTTATGGGATCTTAGAGGGATATTTCGCTGCGTTACACACGGAATGACAAAGTGAATGCACCCTGCAATTCTTTTTTTGAGGCTATAATAATATCGAAGGGATTTTAGTGATTTTCGGAATTTTCGGAATTTCGTCTTGCTTTTACCGTTTGCTGTATAGTATTTTTGAAATGTTTTTAGTTTATGATTTGCTACCGCACTTTTTAGCTTAATTGAAATTTTCGATTTCACGCTCGACTTAATAACGAAAGCCTTTCGATGCTTCCAATAAATTGGAAAATATTTTATTTATGTGCGCACTAATACAGACATGCACATGCAAAATATTTGCATATACTCCTGCAATATACAAGGCGAGTTTTCATATGGGACAAATATGTGTGATTACTCTGTATAATATAAGCAATTAATTTTTAACAGCGTAAAACTGCGTACAATACAAAAAATTTTTTTTAATAATAACAGCCATTAGATTGGGCAAAATGTATGAAGGCAAGTACAGCCAGCCTGAGGGTTAAAAGAGTATAATTAACAAAATTAGTGCAATACTTGTTTCATATAAAGCATACAAACAGGGCAAGGGGAGATTATAAATGAATACAATGTAGAACATTTACAGCGAACCTTTGGGGCAAAACATTTTATAAATTTAGCTTAATCTCCGGGGAATAGTTAGTTTTAATTGCAACAATTAGAGACAATTTTCCTTATGAAACCTCTTTTGAAAACAGTAAAAAATTATTGTACTTTACATTTTTAAGTCTCATAAAATATATTTAACAGCTAGAACTCAGCAGGTGAGAAAATGATTTGCATAAAAAAAACACTTTAACACTTCCGTGGATATATAAATGCTGTCAGAAAACGGAATAGAACGAAATCCAAGGTGTTGTAAATTTTTCTTTTTTTTATTATTTTACTTGCCCTGCACGCAAATGACCTACAGCAGCAGTTCATGTTAAAAGTTTTAAAATTGGTTATTCTATCTAAAAGTTTTCAACTTGTTTCTCATAAATATATATTTCAAATATGCAAATGCCAAGTAAAAAGCACTCCAGCTAAAAAAAAAGAATGTTCACAATATACGTGCAAGAAAATATGCCCTCGAAAGTGATTACACCCGCACTGTTTTATCAGGAAATATTTACTTTGGGTGTAAATTAAATTGCTTCATGCAGGTCTGTACGAAGCAAATCATTTTTATGGCTTAAATAGTTTTCACTAGTCGGTGTGTGTTTAAAAAATAACATTGAGTTTTTCAAAAGCAAATATTACTTTAATGCAAAAGAAATTTAAAAAAATTAATTAATGATAAAATATTATTCGAGAAATACTAAACGTCTGTGTGTAAAAAAAACTTTTCGATTTGAATGCAAGTAATGAAAACAAAATTAAATGCGTGAAGTTAAATGTATAACCCTGGACACAAACCAATTACGCTAAAAGAACTGTGAACTACATGTAAACTACTGGATATCCTAAGAAAACATTAACAATATCGATTTAAATAATTTTTTCCCGTTTTCTTGGGATCCTTTTTTATGCTCTAGAAGTTCAAAATTGTTATATGCCAGAAAATCAAATCCTATACGGTGTTCAGACATACACCTTAATTGAGTTTTTCGCAATCAATGCCATTATTGAGCTCAATTAACCCTAAAAAGTGTTAAATAATTAATTGCTCAATTAACACTTAATTGCTATAATATAGGGTAAAATTAGAAATGCAGCACTGCTAAAAAGTGTGTTTAGTGAGCAAAACACAATTCATTGAACCAACTTAGTCGAGACTTAGCACCTACACTGTGGAAAATAAAAAAGAGCCATATTGAAGCTTTTCGTGTTAAATTTAGTATTAATTAGTTATTCATGTTAAATTTAGTTTAGTAGAAATTAAAAAGAAAAAAACTTCCCAGATTTGAACTTGAAGCAATAACGTGAAAATTGACTCAATTAAAAATGCATGTCTGACCACCATATCGAGTCATAACCGCCAAAAAAGGTAAAGCGACATGCTCTTGGAAAATCGTTTTTTGACGATAATCGATTATTTACAATAATTTGGACCACCTGCTAATATATCAAAGTCGGTTTAAGTACCGTTACAGAAATACAGAAAAAGAAACTTACTGAAAAAGAAGTAAATGCAGAAGATAACTTATCTGCATTTTTTTTTTAATTTGTTTACATTTTTTTGTAACAGCAACGTGTCGGTTAAGCTAAAATTTATTATTATTATTATTATTATTATTGTTAGCTTCTTTATTAGTATTAAAAATACTTTTACAAACAATTACCTCTTGAATTATATAACTTTTTACAAACAAATGAATTTTGAATTACATTAAAAATTAGTTGAAACTATTACATTAGAGAACAGTTTTTTGACCAAACGCATTTGACACCTAATCTATATGTAAAATTGTCCGCTGAACCCAAATATGAAGTCAGAATGTTCAAAAGTAGAACAGTTTTCGAGATATTGCAAAATAACCGTTTTTTGTGTTTTTTAAAAAGATGAAGGCACTTAAAATAAAATATTTTCAAAAATTTCCGTCGGTTCGGACATTTCTTTCTTTCCGATGAAAGACAATAAAATTACTAAAATAACCATTGGTTGTTTGTTAGGATCGGTCATGAAATGACAGAGTAATGGTGGAAAAAACTTCAGATTCCATGAAAAATTTGTTAATTTTTAGCAATTTCGCCCTTTTCAATCAATCTATTTTAAACCGAACAATTAAAAATTTGTATGTATTTTTACATAGCGTATTAGTATATTTAAGTGGGAATATTTTGCGTCCAACATGATCCAGATTGGTGCAGAAGTGACAAAGCTACAGAAGATTAAGTGAATTTAGTCACTTTTCGCTATTTTTAAATCAAGTGCCCAAAGGAAAAACAAACATTTTAAATATTAAAAAATTTTAATTTTGCGAAAAAAAAATTAAGAAAGCGTGAAATTTGTTAACAAGAACGAAATGCGTAAGGCAAAACGGGCATTTATTTGCAAGAACAATCCAAACAAGTTTTGCTATGCTTGTGGAGTGTACAGTTTTGCACAGCCGTCAAATTTTTCAAACCAATTGCAAAAAGCATTTCGGATGTATTTCAAAGTCAATACGGAAAACATATTGAAATCTTGGACCCCGAATACTTTGTGTAATTCATGCAAAACTCGTTTAACTATGTGGATGTCGGGTGCAGAGTGAGTATGGGTTTTTTAATTTTGTTCTTAGAAAATATGTCTTCAGAATCTTAAGCTAATTTACTATGTATATATATAACCTCGGCGATGAAAGTGACGAACATGGTGAGCGTTTTCACCAACAAATACAAGAAATGGAACGTCGGTACCAAGGGGTGTATGATGAGGTGATGCTGGGCGACTATTGTTGGTTCCTTGTGCGAGAGGCAGAAAATAATTACAATAGGCAAAGCAATTCAACAGTTCTAAGTCATTTTTAATATTTATTATTAATAATGCAATTTATACCTACATGCATTTTTTTAATTTTATAAAAATCTAAAAATGGGATAATTTAATTAATCTTCTATAACTCTGTGATTTTTGCACCGATCTGATTCTTATTGGACCCGTAATATTTGTATTGAAATAAATTAATCTCCTAAGTGATGAAACTAAAGAAAAAGTTATTGTTTGGTTTAAAAAAAAGAAGTTGAAAACAGCAAAATTTCAAAACATCATTAAAATTTTCGTGAAGTTCAAGCTTTGGTCAACTGTAAAACTCTAAATTCTTAACAAATTTTTGCAAGCGTCCCGTGATTGTTTTGATAATTTTATTGTCTTTCAACGGCAAAAAAGACTTTCAAAATCCGCCAAGCTGTTTTGAAGGTACGTTCACTATAGTGACATAACCTTTTTAGAAAACGCAAAAAACGGTTATTACGCAATATCTCGAAAACTGTTCTACTTTTGACCATTTTGATTTCATATTCGGATTCAGTAAGCAATTTTACATACAGATCAAGTGTCAGATTCATTTGGTCACGACTTTGTTGAAATTTTGTGAAGTAGTGTTATATAGTGAATTTAACAAAATTTGATATGTTCTTTCTAAAACTATTGATATTTTGCTCATGTTTCATATAGCTTGGAAGAGCTTTATAACAGCTGCAATCCTTTTCTAACATTTTCTTTTTCAAATAGAGCGAAATTAGTGGCAAGTCTTCAAGAATGTAAATGAAACATTTAAAAAGCATTTTGCTAAGGACAATGATTACAAATTCTTAAATTGTTTGGATAAATTAATTGATTTTTCACAGAGAAAATCTTAACATGTCTTAACCTCCACAAATATGCATTGTATTATAGGAAATTCATTAAAACTATTAACATTAAATATTGTAGTCAACTAAAATCCTATGCGTCTAATATTAAGGTTCTACTTTCATTTAAGCCAAGGATAATTAAAAAATACTTCTCCTGTAAAATTTACTTTTTGTCGGTTAAGCTTTTTTGGCGGTTATGACTCGATATTAGCGATTTACCTATACCAATATTTTAGTATGTTATGCAAGTTGTGCGTCTAGTGGTGAGTTTCGTTAATTTTTTTTCCAGTTTAAAGAAAATATTGGCCACTGTAGCATTTAGAAGATACATATACTCTCACATTTTCCATGCTTATCAAATATTATGTTAACAGAGATGCGATAACGTACTTGGTTTGTGTCTTGGGTTATTAATTTCGAAATTTATCTTCGCACAGTTAACGAAATTATCCAGCCGTTTTTCAGGCGATTGCGTTTAAAATGCAAATCCCAAAATAATCTTCTGATATATATATTTTCTATTCTATTGTGCAAATGATACGATATGATATGATATATGATATTGTGTATCGCCTGATTGATGCATATGTTACAATCGATCCCATTGTACTGACGTAAACATTTTGTGTTATTAGATGAACTAAAAATTGCAGAAACAAAATATAAAGGAAAGTGATGTCAGCTAAGCAAATACAAACTTTGGGATAGTAGGTGATGGATTCTCTGAGGTCATTAGATCTGGGGCCAATTACGGCATTCGATATCGATCGAAATTTGTATATAAATTATATGGAAATTGTGGTCGATATCACATGCAGTAGTTTGGTACCAGTTATGGGAAAGCTTATTTACGGATGAGCTACCTTCCTTAAAGGGGACTGCCAACAAAAAAAAAAAAGGCCGCCAAAAAATCGTTTGAACTCATTTTATTTACTTTTCTTTTTTCTTGATATTTATTACAACATTTTCATACCCTCCAAAAAGATATATTCGCTTTGTCATTCCTTGTGTAAAGCAGCGAAATATCCCTCTAAGATCCCAAAAAATATATATATTATTGATCATTGATCAAATCTAAGACGATCTAGCCATGTCCGCTAGTAGCTCTGGCTGTGGAAATTACGATACAGTCTAAACCAAAAGAGCCAGACCCCTGAAATTTTGTTATAGATAAATGTTGAAGGTCAAACACGTAAATGGGCTGAATCGATCCAGTGGGAAAAAAAGTTCCCCTTAGAAGAACTAAATCAACATTTAAAAAACAATATAATTTTAATTTTTTTTTTTAAATTTTGGTAAGCAAATGATATATTTGTATGTCAAAAAAGGTCCAACTCATTGAAACCAGAAAATCAGAAAAATAAATGTTTGCACCCCGAACCCTTAAGTGGGCGTTCGCATAAAATATTATATGCAAAAATTATGTAATTATTTAACAAATTGTATTACTTAAACTACATTCTCTAAAAATTAAACTTTACAGCTTTTATGACGAAGTTGAAATGTTTCTCCCACGGCCCGTCCCAAACTGTCCCTGTTACAGAAATGTCTTAAAGGTTAAACATCCTAAATTTATTCACTAAATATTGGGAGGGTATTTAAGATTCGAATATAACGTTCTTAATTGTTTATTTTATGTTAAGCAAAATATTTTAGTCTAGGCTCAAGTTCAAATCCACGAATTTACAAATAATTTTTATTTTAAGAATTTGTAATAAATTTAAATTTTTATTAAAACAGGAACATATTGAATATTCCTTATAATCACAATACTAGCGGATTGAATCAGCAGCCATATTCCGTAACTCGCTAAAGTTAAAAATCTAAATAGTTGTAAGAAACTTCTGCATATTTTTAGGAGCTATACTGTAAAATAATACTTTCTTCGATAGCAAATAGGTAAATCCAAAATTAGCCCCCAAAAATATGCAGGAGTTTAGGCTAAAAATAATTTTTAGATTTCTAGCGATTACGGCCAGAATACGGATTTCGACTAATTAAATAAAACTAAATCCTATTGAATTAACAGATCGTGTTGTCTGAATGCCAGTTTTATTACTCCGCATAATGCTTGCTTTTTTGTGGAGAAGGCACAGTCCGCTTTTTCCGGACTTATATTTAGTGCTCGAACTTGATTTTAGCGTAAATAAATTTAAAACAAGTAAAAACGTTATATTCGACCGGGTCGAAACTTAAATACCCTCCAAATATTTAGTAAGTGAATTTAAAATGTTTAAGTTGATGGGACAGAGTTCCTTTATTTAATATCGTACGTCAACGCCCACTAAAGGGGGCGGGGTTCAAAAATAGACAATATCATGTTTTCCACAGACGAACGTATGGGCATTGCTAGACCGTCTTAGACTTCATCACAATTCTCTTTGGAGGGTATAAAAACTGTATTTTGGCGGGGTCGCTCTGGCAAGGGCTGTGGGTTAAACATTTCACCTTTGTCATAAAACTCTAAAAATAAATGCTTGGGATAATTATATACAAAACAAAATTTTTTATTTTTTTATAGGGTCATTTACGGGGAAAAGGGAGAAGGGGGTAGGGCAGAAACAGGCAGTCATAAAACTCTAAAAATAAATGCTTGGGATGATTATATACAAAACTTAAAAAAAAAATTTTTTTGGTAGGGTCATTTAGGGGGTGAAGGGGGAGGAGGGGTAGGGCAGAGTAGTACCAGGGTTCGTCTCAGCTTCGTCATTAAAGCTTGAAAATTTTATTTTTAAGGAATGTAGGCTTAAGTAAAACAATTTGTTAAATTTTTCCAATATTTTTGCATATCATAACGCCCACTAAAGTGGGCGGGGTCCAAAAATAATTCGTTTGTTATTTTATGGCTCCAGTTTAAGACGTTGGACCGTATTTGACATAAAAATATATCATTTGCTTAACAAAATAACCAAAAAACTTTAAAAATTATGTTGTTTTTTCTGTGTTGGTTTAGTTCTTCTTAGGGAAACTTTTTTCCCCCTTGCCCGATTTAGCCCATCTCCGAACTTAACCTGCTCTAAGCTTCAAAATATATTTATACCAAATTTTAAGAGTCTAGCTCTTTTCGTTTGGACTGAATCGTGATTTCCATAGACGGACGGACGGACGGACATGATCAGATCGTCTTAGATTTCATCATTGATCAAGAATATACATATATACTTTATGGGGTCTGAGATGGATATTTCGATGCGTTACAAACGGAATGATCCTCCAAATTCTTTTTTGGTGGGTATAAACACATTATGTTCATACAATATTTACTTTAAAAAAGTTGAGTTGAGTACGGCAGTTAATATTTACTGCATATAAATGAAGAATTTCTTTCAGTGTATCAAATCAATATAATTTCTTTTTTTTATTTTGCTGCAAAAAATTTTTGTATTTAACCTATTTTATATTTATTTATTATTAAAAAAAAATAATATTTATTGCTTTCTGTATTGCAATCGCTGTTTTCTGTTTTCATGCAAACATTCGAACATTCAAAACAATATAATCGATAATAAAACCATTATAATATGAGTACTTTATTAATTTCCATAAATATTTTTTCTTCTTTAATTTATTTCATTTATTTTGTAGCGAATATTTTTTACCCCCTTTTAGTTTGTGTGTGTATGTGCTGTTATCAAGGGTATTAAATATGAATTATTTTGTTTTTAGAGTGAGTCAAAATGTGTATTTTGTCCCCAGGTGTATTTTTGGCTCTCTTGCGTTTAGATAAGAATTTATAAAAAAAATAGCTGTTTCTCTTGTTTCGTTGGAAAGAAAAAAAAATATGGGTAAAATGCTAAAATTTGAAACAAGGCCATCTCAGTTATTCATTTTTGTGTGTTTGTGTGTGTGTTTTTTTGAAGTAGTAAAATGACATAAAACTATTAATTTCAATGGGGTTATGTGTCCTTTCGAAAAAATGTTGTATTTCTTCCTTCTTCCTTGGTAGCGTGTTTTCGTTCAACACATCGTATGTTGAAGCTAAAGTTAATTGTACTTTAACGTGCCGAGTATATCAATGTTGAAAGGAATATTTGTTTATAATTTTCCTTTTCAGTTTTAATTTAAACAAGTATTTCATTTACTTAACAATCAACAAAGGAATTTGCATATTCAAACAATAACACCTCAACATTATACTTGAGAAAAATACAGGGTGTTTGTTTAAGACCGATAGAGTATTATAGTAAAACTCTTCGTAAATAAATAAAAAAGTTATATATTAATAAAACAATTTTTTTTCGTTTTGGAATAATCAATTTATGGCTTCAATATTTGAAAATTATATCAGCTTTTCCTGATGAAACTAATTCAGAATTCCATTTCCGAGCACCGCTGGCCGTATGCAATCAACACGGTGCCAATTGTAGCCAGTTTATCAGATGTCAAATCCTGCGATCAGCCGGCGGATTATTTTATTTTGATTATATCGGATGGGCCATCTAGCGGCTTAAATTAGAACCACCGGTTATTTCAAATCTGGCAGCACTCATGTGATTCTATTCTATCACAAAATTCCGTATATTGTCGCCACTGAACGAAGTGAATCGATTTACACTTGAGCAACTTTTGGATTTATTGGAAATTTATCTCTAAAATGAAAACAACTGGTCTGGTCGGAAATCGATTTTTCGGATGAAACTCATTTTCATCTAGGTGGGTAAGTTAGTAAGTAAAATTGCCATATTTGTGGATCAGAGAACCCACATATGGCATTACAGAAGCCATTGCACCCACTACGAGTGACTGTTTGGTGCGGCTTGTGGAACGGAAGCATCATTGGCCCATATTTCTTTGAGAAATATTTGGAAACACCTATCGCAGCATTATAACCGATATTTTTTTGGGTCTATTCTTCAGAAATTAATCGATTTACGCTTCAGCAACTTTGAGATTTATTTCCAAAACAAAGGCAATCGGTCGGAAATCGATTTTTCGATTTTGCAAAAAAAAAAAATCTCTTCGTCGTATTTGAGCCCCAGAAAACCTACACGTGGTCTTAAAGAAGCCAATGCACCCGTTATGAGTGACTGTTTGGTGCGGGGTGTGGAGCGGAGCCATTATTGGATCAATTTTCTTTGAAAATGAGGACGGCGTAACCATTACGGTCGATGAAGACACTTATCACACCATGACAACCGATTTTTTTGTGTCCTTTCTTCATGGTATTGATGTGAATAATGTTTGGTTTCAACAGGATGATGCAACTTGTCACACATCATGTATTGCGTCCAACGTTTGATGTCCGTTTAATTAGCCGCAAAAGTGATGTCTATTGTAAGCCAAGAACCCGCGATGGGCGCCATTCAGGCTTTACCATAGTTGGTGAAGGGTAAAAAAAGACTCAACTACGATTTCAGTTAAAGGAACTGTAGCGGCATTCGAAAACTACTGTTCTGCTCTGCTGTTTAAGCTGGATATTTAACTTCAAGCTGATTTTCCCTTGTTTCTTGAAGTATTTAGCATGTTTTCCGATAATTTAATATGTTACGAATAGAAGTTTATGAAGCCATCATCACTGGGAGAATATGTGGTTTGAAATCTCTGATGGAAGATTATGTGCTCTTTAAATATTACAAAGTTATCTTTCAATTGTCAAATTGACTACCGATTTCTTAAGTGAATCTATACCATATAGACTGTAACAGTTCATATATTATTAAAAATGCCGACGCCCTGACAGTTCGTTATTTCTATGTGGCATTACTCTTCATTATTTGTCAAATTCAATTACAACAAGTAATAACGTTATATTCGATCGGCTCGAATTTTAAATACCCTCTAAATATTTAGTAAAGAAACTAAAATTATTTAATCTATTGGGTCCGAGTTCCTTTAAGACATTTCTGTGTCAAATTTCCAAACTCTATTTTGACAGGGCTGCTCTGGAAATGTTTGGAGTAATTAAGAGTAGAAAAACATTTTTTTATGTGGTCACTTATTGGTAAAGGTGGGTAGGGTGTGGGAAGATCACAGAAAATCTCAGCTTCAGCATAAGAGCTTAAAAATTTCACTTTTAAGGAATGTAGGCTTAAGGAATGCAATTCGTTAAATATTTACACTATTTTTTCATATAATATCGTACGTCAACGCCCACTAAACAGGGCAGGGTCCAAAAATGAATTTTTCTGATTTTCTGGTTTGAGCACTTCTCTGGGATAAAAATATATCATTTGCCTAAGAAAATCACAAAAAGTCTTAAAAAGTACGTTGTTGATTTTGAGGATGATTTATTTCTTCTTAGTGGAACTTTTTGCCCTCAAGCCCGATACAGCCTATTTACAAAGTTGACCTGTGCTGTCCTTCAAGATATATTTATAACAAATTTCAAGGGTGTGGCTTTTTTCTTTTGGACTGTATCGTGATTTCCACAGACGGACGGATGGGCATGACTATATCGTCTTAGATTTCCTCATTGATCAATAATATATATACTTTATTTGGTCTTAGAGGGATATTTCGCTGCATTACAGACGGAATGACAAAATAAATAAGCTTCCAATTCTTTGTTGAAGGGTTTAATAAAAACTGAAAAATGACATCAGAAATTTCTTAAACAGGCATGTGAGTAGCCTTCGTTTAATATTTTAACAAATATTGCGCAATATTTTTTATTATTGTGCAACTTATTGAATATCATACAGCAGAAAGGACAACAATAATTTTAGCCAACTGCATAATATATTCCAGTCTCTGCGTGTCCTCCTAGAGATTTATTTGCTTTTTCTTTCTCCCTCAAACTTTTTATAAAAGCTTGGAGATTAATTGGACAAATTAACAAATTCCACGTTTCTAAGCCAACACCATTATCACGTCAGCTGCGTCATCTGTTCGGGTCAAAATATTCTATTATCAATTGACAACAATTTCAATTTAATTTTCTCGCAGGCTTTAATTTGTTAACTGCCTTTATTTTCCAGCAATTATTGCTCATTGTGAACAGTTGGAATAAAAGTTGTATTTGGTAGCACGTGATTCAATTAAATGTTCCCATGGCTGACAATTTGAAACACAAACGTGTATGGATTTTAAAATAAAACTTCATGCATGATTTGGCTGCCAATAATGAAAGTCAGTGTGTGGTTAGCAAAATTGTTATCCTTTTAAATAAAAGTTTTTATAATTTGCTGAATTTTTATTTTATAGACAAGGGAATAAGAAAAAAACTTGGCATTCATTGAGATCTTATTTTTTATACAATTATTACGGCTGTTGAAAGCTGCAATTGAATAATTATGTTCCTTTTAATGGAGGCAAAATAAGATATAAAAATCTGTTCAAAATAAGGAAGCAAATGATTTGAAATAGAAATAATGCATTGAACACATTCACGGCAACAGGCTACCGACTGCAACCTGTCAGAAATAGAATATGTACGTGTTTATAAGGGAATGATTATATTATTTTTACGGCTACAAGGCAGGTTGATGTCCGTGCTACTTTTGTGGTTGTAGTCAAAATAAACTAATTTCTATTTCCATAGGCGACAATAAATAAATTAGTGCTGCCAACACAGTGAAACATCTTAAATAAATAAGCATTTAAAAATATTTTCAAACTGGTCAAGATTATGAAAATTGTTAAAAATTATATATGTAATAGACATTTCAAGAATAAAAATTATTTTGTAATATTTATTTTTTTGCGATCTCTCTCGGCTTTTACTTTTTATATGTTTTTATACCCTCCAAAAAAGAATTTGGAGGATATATTCACTTTGTCATTCCGTTTGTAACGCATTGAAATATCCATCTCAGACCCCATAAAGTATATATATTTTTGATCAGTGATGAAATCTAAGACGATCTGAGCATGTCCGTCCGTCCGTCTGTGGAAATCACTATTCAGTCCAAACGAAAAAGTCTAGACTCTTGAAATTTAGTATAAATATATTTTAAAGCTTAGAGCAGGTTAAGTTCGGTGATCGGGCAAGGGGCAAGGGGGAAAAAAGTTCCCCTAAGAAGAACTAAACCAACCCAGAAAAAACAACATAATTTTTAAAGTTTTTTGGTTATTTTGTTAAGCAAATGATATATTTTTATGCCAAATACGGTCCAACGCCTTAAACTGGAGCTATAAAATAAAGAAAAATTATTTGTGGACCCCGCCCAGTTTAGTGGGCGTTATTATATGCAAAAATAGCATAAAAATTTAACAAATTGTTTTACTTAAGCCTACATTCCTTAAAAATAAAATTTTTAAGCTTTAATGACGAAGCTGAGACGATACCTGGTACTCCTCTGCCCTACCCCTCCTCCCCCTTCACCCCCTAAATGACCCTATAAAAAAAAATATTTTTAATTTTGTAAATAATCATCCCATGCATTTATTTTTAGAGTTTTATGACTGCCTGTTTCTGCCCTACCCCCTCCTCCCCCTTTGCCACCTAAATGACCCTATAAAAAAAGGTATTTTAATTTTGTATATAATTATCCCAAGCATTTATTTTTAGAGTTTTATGAGTGCCTGTACGTTCGTCTGTGGAAAACATGATATTGTCTATTTTTGAACCCCTCTCCCTTTAGTGGGCGTTGACGTACGATATTATATAAAGGAACTCTGTCCCATCAACTTAAACATTTTAAATTCACTTACTAAGTATTTGGAGGGTATTTAAGATTCGACCTGGTCGAATATAACGTTTTTACTTGTTTTATTTATTTTTCGGTTATAACTCGTGGAATATAGGACGCATATAAACTATATGGTTATCATTTCAAAGTACTCCAAAATATCTTTCTATTGTTAGTATTATTATATATTGAAATTTTGTATCTGACTTTTCAAGTAAACAATTCAATTATTTTGAAAAGAGCTCGATGGAACGACATTTGAAGTCTCATTTTCTATATACTTCATAGCCGTTATCGGTAAAAGGCGTGAGTTAAGGCTGGTTGTCGCATACAGCTGAAGCTGAAACTAAAACTGAAACTGAATTTTTTTAAGTTTCAGTTCTTACTTTTTCAGTTCTAAAACAGCAACTGAATGTTGCGTGGGTTGCAACATACAGCTGAAACTGAATCAAAGCAAATGTAATTTGTCGGCTTTGTTTACGTTTTTTTTCAACTATTTATACGCGCTATTTAAATTTTACAAAAAAATGCAAGGTGAATATTCATTCAAACAAAATAAAGTGATAGTTTTCAAATTTGACATGTCAAAAATTACATTTCAGTCGGACAGCGACTGAAAATAAGTCAAAAGTACTTTTTTTCAGTTCGGTTGCTAATGTATAGAATTCAGTTCCTGTCAACAGCAACTGAAATATCGGATTCAGCTGCTAAATTCAGTTGCTATTAAGTTTCAGTCGCAAACGTATGGAATTCAGTTTGAGTTTCAGTTTCAGCTGTATGCGACAACCAGCCTTTAGATCTCAAATGAATTCAAAATGTATTTATTACAAATGCAAACAACAATAAAGAGCTATAAACAAATAAAGTGTTGTTATTATTAATTTCGTTTCGATCGATAAATAGATTTAGAATAAGCGCTTTTATTTTTATATATGAAAGTGGCACCACTATAATGAGATGTTGACGTTGTAGCTGCCGCACTGACAAAATTATGACAGTAACGAAATGTATTTTGTTCAAGAAGTTTTCCGTTCAGTCATTTTTAAATGCATAAGCATTTAAAAATGTAAGCAAATTTATTTTTAACTGATTCTAACAGTCATTCAAAAAACTAACTACACATTAATACGGATTTTCTGTTGCTTTCAATATTGTCCGTTGTTTATTTGTAAGTATATTCACAATATTATTAAAGAAACGGAATGTACTTCATTCAAGAAGTATTCCGTATAATAATTCTTAAATGAATATTCATTTAAAATTTTAAGCAATTTTAATTTTAACTGATTCAAACAATACTATTTCTCTTTGAGCTAACAAAATAAAAGAGAAAAGCAATATTTTTTACAGATTTAAGTCTGTTAATTTTTTAACATTTAAAATTAAATGATATTTTTGTTAAAGTTAAATGAATAATAAGTTGACCGGTTTTTAATCGAATATTCATTTATTTTATATGACAATTTCAGTTAATTTTACGTACAGAATATTTTGAGTGCGCGTTCAAAATAATTAAGTAGCCGACTATAAGGCGACAAGTGTTGCTAGCGCCACATGCAGCCATGTAGTCAGTAGCCTGCTGTCGTGAACGTGCTTAAATCATATCTGTGTACACTTACTCGTAAGCGACATCTTGAATGTGTAACACCAATAGGGCAGTCTGTAGCCTTATTCTGTAACTCATTAAAACTAAAGGTCTCTCGTTACATCTGCTAAAGTCATTTTTAGTACAAATAATTGAAAGAAGCTTTTGAATTGTGTTGTGGGGCTTTAGGAAAGCAAGAGAATAACTATTTGTATTCACATACTGCTAGTTCGCTGGCCCATCTCTGTAGGAAAAATTCGAGTGCTTGGTATTGTTAAATTTAATTTAGGGCTACAGAAATGCAGAAAAAATTATTAATGGTTTTTCATATTTCTTTTTATTCGTTACTTAACGTAAAGGCATGTGTTCTTTTTTTAGCACCCAATAAAAAATGTCAGACCTTTGAGAAATATTGCCTTGTGGTTTTCCACTTTGTTAAACTTAGAAATAATTTTTATACTGTGCAGATTTACATAAAAATACCTTTACAAATATGTAGATTTTATCAATATTAGTAAGTGATTATATTTACAAAAAATACCACAAAAAGTTAAGTGCCTTATTTTTATATAAAAAATGCCTGTATTTCCTTGGCTCTTATCCCAAAATCTTCAGTAGGTTTCTATTTAATAACAAAAATATTTGTATGGTAGATTAGTTAACAGCAAGAAATAAGCTTAAATCAGTTATACGAGGGTTGTTTGAAAACTTTCTGAATACTTAGTCTAGTGTTTCTCCAAAAAGAATTGGAGGGTATATTCACTTTGTCATTGTGTTTGTAACGCTGCGAAATATCCATCTGAGACCCCCCTAAAGTATACCAGCATATATTCATGATCAGTGATGAAATGTAAGACGATCTGAGCACGTTCGTCCGTCCGTCTGCGAAAATCACGCTTCAGTCCAAACGAAAAGAGCCAGACTCTTGAAATTCGGTATAAATATATTTTGAAGGATAGCACAGGTAAGTTCGGAATTGGGCTAAATTGGGCAAGAGGGGAAAAAGTTCCCCTAAGAAGAACTAAACCAACCTCTAAGAAATAACATAATTTTTAAAATTTTTTTGTAATTTGTTAATTTTTTTTTGTAATTTGATAAGAAAATTATATATTTTATGTCAAAGAAGGTCCAATGCGTTAACCTTGGACCCATGAAATAAAATAAAATAATTTTTGGACCACGCCCCCTTTAGTGGGTGTTATTATAAGCAAAAATAGTGTAAAAATTTAACAAATTGTTTTACTTAAGCCTACATTCCTTAAAAATAAAATTTTTAAGCTTTAATGACAAAGCTGAGACGTAACCTGGTACTACTCTGCCCTACCCCCTCCTCCCCCTTTGCCTCCTAAGTGACCCTACAAAAAAAAAATTTTTAAACAAATTTTACATTTAATTATTCCGAACATATACTTTTGGAGTTTTATGGCAAAGGTGAAATGTCTTCCTCTCGCCCCTTGCCATTGACCTCGACAAAATACAGTTACACCCTCCAAAAAGAATTGGACCCCATAAAATATATATATTCTTGATCAGTGATGAGGTCTGAGACGATCTAGCAATGCCCATACGTTCGTCTGTGGAAAACATGATATAGTCTATTTTTGGACCCCGTCCCCTTTAGTGGGCGTTGACGTACGATATTATATGCAAAAATAGTGTAGGTTAGGTTAGCAGGTTGCTGGTGAAAGGAAAAACAGAGACCAGCCCACTTGGGTTCAATTATTTTGATCCCTTTGTGACACCTGTATTTAAGAGGAAAAAAAAAATTGTGTAAATATTGAACAATTTTTACTCCTTAGCTTATAAGAAGCTGAGATGTTCTCTGATCTGGAAGAGGTGAAACGTCTCCCTCACGAGCCTTCCCGGAATGACTCTGTCAAAATAGAGATTTAAAATTGGGTACAGAGATGTCTTAAAGAAACTCTGTCCCACCAAGTTAAACATTTTAAATTTAATTACTAAATATTTCGAGGGTATTTAAGATTCTACCCGGTCGAATATAACGCTTTTACTTATTTTTTACTCTTTCCTAATAATAGGTTTTCTCAATGTCCTGAAAACAAGCGTTAATTTCGTTTAGGACCTCTTCATTCGACCCAAATTCTTTATCACCCAGCCATTTCTTCAGGTTTGGAACAAGAAAATAGTCGCATGGGATTTAATGTGGACAATGTGGTGAATGGTAGCAGTTCAAAGCATATTTTATGAATTTTTGCGTATACACATGCGCACTCGTGTACGCATCCCGTGAGTAGTTTTTTCATGTCCAAATATTCATGTCAAATGTGATGTTGTCCTCACGTACTATCACATATTACCATTCTCTGATGTTCCAATATCATTCTTGAATTTGTAATCGACAATTTCTGACGTGATGAACGTAAGGCGCCACTTGTGCTGGTACGGCCTCAACGGAACTACGGCCAAGGGAACGGGCTTGGAGTAATTAGCGGGGAAAGAAGACCCTGATGAGCTTGGCTTGACGGTGCAGAGTTCCTATAGTATTTATCAATTCTTTCCTGTGAGGGATATTTATCAAACAACCCTCGTCTGCATATTTTTTCTTATAACAGAACACATTTGTTCGGTAGAATAATAACAAACTTAATGTAATCTTAAACAAAATTTTATTCTGCCCTGGAAAAAATTTCAGCAAAAAATTTCCTTTTGCCAGAAATAAAAATTTATATTTGTTTTTATTCACAGTCACCACATCAAAAGAATACCCCTGCATTTATGGTGTTTTTACAAATTTAAATTGCTACCTTTCTTTTATCAGGCTTCTGACCACTCAACCTTAAAATATATTTAAAGTTTAAGAAAAATTGATAAAAAAGTATTTCTTTTCCTTTAAATCCCTTTCAATAAGCACATCATCGCATTAAAAATG
Organism: Linnaemya tessellans; assembly: GCA_951800035.1. Lineage (NCBI taxonomy): Eukaryota > Metazoa > Arthropoda > Insecta > Diptera > Tachinidae > Linnaemya > Linnaemya tessellans. Next base: position 28,463,830 of record OX637534.1, read on the forward strand.
ATCTCTTTAAAGTCTTCACTTCAGCGCCTTTACACCAAAAGGATATTGTATTGACTTTCCTTTAGAAATTTCCCAAGTTGCTTTCTCTACCGTAATCAGTTTCAATAACACTCAAGTTGTTAGCTTTTCCTATTAAACAGATAAAAATTTATTAGCGAATGAGAGGAATAAGAGAACTAAACAACAACGAAGAAGCATTGAATTATCAAGGATCTGCTTGTTTGTGGCAGCTGCTAGGAAAAAATAAACGTAAATAAACCGATTTCGTACGCTTGGTTTACATTAACTATAGTTTTAGCGATAATATGTTCTGTTTGTATAGTTAATGATTCACAAAATGTTTGTAACGTTGAAGGCTTATGACACGGTGTGTGAAGGTGTGTGCAAAAAGAAATTGTTCAAAGCACTACATTATATCTGCAGTTGTGTTGAAAGAACACTGGTGCCGCTAGGAAGCACAAAAAATATGCAATTTTCTCGAGATATTTGGAGTTTAAGCCGAAGATTTATACTGCTATAGTCATCACAATGGGCCTTTATGGCCTCCGAGTGTTTTTCTCGCTTATGGCGGGCAGCCCTTCTAACCTAACCTAACTGCTATAGTAGGTTAGGTTGAAGAGAGGGGCGTAAGCAAGGGCTATCCCAATCAGTTCAGGATTACACTTAGGCCTCATAGGCCTGTTGTGCGCTGTATTATAAGGAGTTCCCGTTTTATTGTAGGGATCCTCCAATGGAGACCGCTACAGTAAGCCACCATCGAAACTAGAAACTATCGTAATAATTGCATTTGAACTATAAAATATGTTTATTCTCTAGTTTAAAGTAGAATACTAATAGAAACCTTTTTATGAATCCATTTAACCTCGTGTAAAGAACATAGACAATTCCATTCCTAAATACAATTATTGTGATTTTATCTGAAAATATTTTGAATTTGGCTGGACTTTGCTGCGGTAAAGGCTTTGGGATTGGGTTCTCACATTCTCACAGCAGCCGTTCTATTTTAAAATCATATATTGGGTGTTTTTTATTGAGGTATAGAACTTTACGTTGGCATCACTTTTTTAACTGGCGGCCATTTTGTCAGCTGTCAAGTGATTAATATTTAGTTTGGTTTGCCATTTCATCATGAACAGGTTAACAAAAGAACAACGCTTGCAAATCGTGCAAATTTATTTCGAAAGTTCGCGAAGTTTACCGCAAGCTCCGTCCATTTTATGGTCGACATAATCGTCCATCAGAGCAATTAATTCGGTTAACCATGGATCGTTTTCGCACTACGTTTACTCTATGTGATAATACGCATCCGCAGAGACGTCGAACAGTTCGCACCGAAGAAACAATTGCCGCTGTAGAGCAAAGTGTTGAAGAGGACCCGAATGAATCGATTCGCCACCGTGCACAGCAATTTGAGCTTTGTCCATCAACTTTATGGAAGATGAAATGAATGTGGATGAGTTGTGGTTCCAACAAGACGGCGCTACATGCCACACAGCGCACGTCACAATCGATTTATTGAAGGAAACATTCGATGAGCGCATAATTTCGCGGAATGGACCTGTCAATTGGCCACCAAGATCGTGTGATTTGACACCATTGGATTATTTTCTTTGGGGATATGTGAAGTCGCTCGTCTACGCCAACAAACCAGAAACGTTAGGGGACTTGGAAGCCAACATTCGTGGCGCTATTGCCAACATACGGCCCCATATGCTCGAAAAATTGGTTGAAAATTGGACCTGTAGAATTGGCTTTATTCGAGCCAGCCGCGACGGCCACATGCCCGAAATCATATTTAAACATTAATGGCATAAAATTATCCTTCCAATAAAGCCAAATTGATGGACATTAAAACCATTTTCTTGTGTTCTATTTCGAAGTTCTATACCTTTAAAAAAACACCCTGTACAAGTATTTTTATTTGAAATTCACTTGTAATAAAAAAACCAGACCTGGACAATTTAAGCTTTTTTTGTTGAATATTAATAACTAAATAAAACAAATTTTTGGATTGGACAATTGAAACTTTTTTTGGTACATAAAAGCAAACAAGTGAAACAAATAATTTTTTCTGATATATTAAACATATATGACGTTTTTCAAAGAAAGTCATTAGGTGCGTTTGTTTACTTTTACAGTAAAATACAGTAAATGAGTAATTACTGAGCAAACTGAAAAAGTTACTCTCAAAAGAAGCTGTTGTTCAAAAAAGTACGCGAACGGAAAATTTGTAAAAATTCGTAAGATTAAGGAAACAGCTGACTGCTTATAAATGTAGTGTTGAAAAATATTTACACTTTTGACTACGTAACTCTTTTTCTTGTTGGTACTCGATGCAATACTTTTTATAACACGAAGATTTTAAGAAAATGTAATAATTTGTTTTATGTAATATTTCCCCTATTAATTATTTTTATTTTATTTGTTTCTGGTGATATGTGTCCGGTTAAATTTATTAAGAAATACATGATTATTTGATTTTGGTACTGATTACTTTAAAAACAAGTGCAGTGCTAAATAACCAAATACTTAAAACTTTCACAACTCCAAAGAATTAAAATAAAGCATTATAATAATTATAACTAAATGATTTCTATAACACTTGTTTCAACAAACAAATAATTTAGTTCAACAATAATAATTTAGTAATAATTAGCCACTTTTTTATTTTGTTTCAGTATTCTTTAAATTTTTCTTTTTTTAAGTACTTTTTTTACAAGTTTTATACTTTTTGTTTGCTTAATTTTTTTGTTTACCTTTTTGAATCATATGTTTTTTTGTTTTGCTAAATTTTACTGGCAAAAATTTCTGCAGTAAAAATTTGTAAATACTCAGTCATGAACTGTCACTTTACTCTCTCATTTTGTGTTCTCATTTACTGTATTTTGGGTAAACGAACGCAATTTAGTAAAATGCAGTAAAGTTCAGTAATAATTTGTAAAAACTTTTGCGTACTCGAACGCACTTATTGAAAACAGAAAAACCCAAAAAACTGCTGCAGAGCTGGGAAATGGTGTTTTGCTAATTCGACATATTTTATTGTTCAGAAAAAACTAAATTGGTATTAAAAATCAAATACAATCAAAAAGAGGATTCCAGGAATGGGCAATTGCAACTGTTTTTGGTACATAAGAAAATTATTACACAAATTTTTTCTTTTACTTTATAAATTAAACCTATTTATGATTTTTTTTAAAGAAATTCATTGGTATTAGCAATCAGAAAAGCCAAAAGACTGCTTCAGAGCTGGAGAATCTAATTTTCTTTTCACATATTTTGTAGTACCTAAGTGAATGTATGTAGATGTGTACTCCAGGCGAACGTCGCTGAACGGTGTATAAGACTAGGCATAGCAGACTACAGCACATTTGTTTGTTTAATTTTTGATGTGTTAACATCTATACGCGCGCCTCTAGGGCAGTAAACTATCAGTTTCAATACATACGCAAGTGTAAGGTGTAAGATGTAAGAGTTTGTTTGTTCGTTGCTTGGCAGTCGGTATTGAAAGTGATTATTGGGCGATTTTCATATAATTTTCCCACGCGATTTTCTCCGGAAATTCATAGCCGATTTTATTAATTTTTGGATTAAAACGCTAGTGCGGGTTTCGACGAAGAGTTTAGGCCAAAAATTAAGGCGATCCGATATCGGCGAGCGGAGATTTAAGTGTTTTAATTCGCAGTATTAATTTGGAGTAATATTAAAAAAGTGTTTTATGTTGATCTTCGGTTTTGTCTTATGCATAGCAAAGAGAATAGTGACGTGGTTATACGTACATATATAAAAATGAGATAGCAAGACAGCAACGTATGTAGCTTATGTACAAACATAACAATGTATGTATGTACATTTGTCTGTTCCTTTGCATTCTCTTTGTTTTTTGTGGGTTTAATATAAAATAAATAAACAAAAAGGTGTTAACACATCGCCCGTGAGTTCGAACACTCATTGATTTTTTTTTTGTCAGTTATTATTTTAAATCTGTAACCAAACAGTTTCAGTCACATTCAGACTGAAATTTCATATCACATTCAGAATTTATTACATATTGCCATTGTTTGATGATAATGAAATATGTTATAGCAAAAAATTCGTTTGTGCTTTATTTTATTACTTCATTAGGAATTTAGTGGCAATATTATTGCTGTTTTTGATTCTGATAATTATCAGACAATAAAAATAAAGCAAAATATTGTTATTTTATGATTTGTGCTTTCTTTTGTTGTATTAAATTATTTGCCATATCATAAAGTCTAAATAAAAGAAAATGTGAAATGAGTAGACTAAAGCAATAAAATAAATCTAGAAATCCATAATATATAAATTTTATATCATGCTATAAAACAAAATACAAAAAGCAATTTAATTCAATATTGAAACAACCATAAATGTTCATAACATAACAACGAAAGAATGTATAAAAAAACTATTAAAATCGTATATTAAAAATGCTGTTTTGTATAAAATTTATAAGAAGAAAAAAAATCCATAGAAATATATACACTAATTATATTGAACTACACTGTAGTTTCCTTTTAATAATAATGTTGACTTTAAAACGGAAACGGAAATTACTAAACATTAACCAAATGGGAGTCATGCTGAAATAGCAAGAAAGCTGACAGAATTTTTCAATTTTAATTTTAAATTTGCAATGCAACAACAATAACAAATAGTTGCCTGCTTCTGCGGAAGTTATTTTAAAAGGAAATTGTAATTAAATTCTTTATTTTTTTTCTGCTCATCAGCAAAAGAATATAAGCAACTCGACATTTTTTCGCAAATTTTAAATTAAAAAATAAACCCTTAAAAATACACGGATTTTTGCGACTTAGAAATTTCTTTACTTTGCATCTCCATGTTGGCAAGAAATTCATGAAAATATTATGTTATGAAAAAATAACTTCACATACCTTAAGGCAATAGCCTAAATTCTTAATCCAAGCATACCTAAGGGAGCTACTACTTATTTATGGTTGCCAAAAGTGTGCTAAAAATATATGCTAACATTCTCTTTTATATTTCGTTATTTCTTAAGCAGGTATATAGCCTGCCTTTAGGCTTATATTTTGTTGATGATTTTTTATTTAAACCTTTTGAAACTAACGCCTTTCTTTTCTTCTTAAGATGTTGTGAAATTTAACTTTATTTGTAGCAGCAGATAAAGATAATATAAAAACCCACAAGTTTAAGTGGGTCACAAAACTCCAGTTTGTACGCAATTACAAAGAAATGCGCACATACATTTGTAACCACTTGCGTACTTTGCCATGAATTGTATCATTCACTTGAATTTATTACCCCATAATTACGGTCACATAAATTGCTTTGCAACCAGGCAATTCCAAAGAAATTTTCGTCGGAAATAGACAGAATGTGTGGCAATATTTAACAACAGCTAATAAATTAAGAAAACCTCTTAACGCCTAAAAATATGCTGATTACAGACACTCTGTGGATTACAAGAATTATGAGATGAAAAACTCTTTTCCGGCTTGAAAAATATTAAAACATTAAAAGTCTAAAGGAGTTTTAATTAGACGACCCAAGTTTGCTAATTAATTTTTCTTATTAAATTTAATCATTACGTTTATGCTTAAAATTCAAAAGGTTTCGTTAAGACTTGATGTATTTATGCACTTCACCCAAAATGTTGAAAAGTTTGTCATTCCGTGCGTAATTTCCACAATATTAAAATGCTAAATCATAAGGTATCACAAAAAATGTAAAAAGTATCGTCACAAAAAATTTTAAAAGCCATATCCAACATTTTAACAGCCAAATTTATACACAAAAAATTTTTGATTAATAAGAGGCTTATAAAACAGATTTTTTTTCAATCTAAATTAGTCCTATTGACCTGTTATAAATCGGAAAAAAATATTTATAGATTAGGCCATAAAAGTTTAACAGCTGAAACATAAAACAAGTTTATATGAAAAAATATATTGACAATTTGTTCAAAATTATACAATAAATATACACATCTTTTCCATTGTATTGTAAAACTTTGCAGGAATTGTAAAAAAATATTTTTTTGTTTGGACAAATTTTATGATTCTTCCATAAAATATTGGGAATCGTATTATTCTGGGTCCCATTAAGCGATGCCCGCCTACCTGACTCTCAGTAGGTGAAAGAGGTTTTCCGAAGCCCACAGAAAAGCTAGAGGTTTTGACCTTGGGTTGATGTATTCGAAAAAGTACGGTTCCAGAGCTGGAAATTTGAACTTATTTTTGGTATATAAAAATAACTTGCTAAAACTTATTATTAGTTTTTTAATTAAACCTTCAGGGACTATTAAGATGGCATTGAAAATTAAACAAAATCAAAGAGACGATTCCAGGGTTGGGCAATTGCTACTTATTTTGGAACATAAAAATAAGTAACTAAAACAATTTTTTTTGGAACGAAGCTCCGTATGGGACGATGCGGAGGGGTACACTAACCGGGAAAAAACGTCCGTAACGTAAGATGTTTTGTTTCTAAATCAATGTTTAAGACGTATGAGTAATACGTATCTATACAAACAAATAGTAATCATACGCAGCCGTGCCGTGACAGATTCAATTTCGTTTGGGAACAAAATTGATTTTGTATTTTCGTTGGTAGGCGAAAAAAAATCTAAATAAAAAATGTATACCCGAATAATTATTTTTTTTATACCTCGAATAGAACTTAAAATTAATATTTTTATAATAAGGAACTTCGTTCCTATCTGGTGTTGCACGACACCTCACATCGTTTTTTTAATAAATTTTGCACATTTAATATTTTTGAAAGAAATTCACTAGTATTAGCAATCAGAAAACCCAAAAATATAGCTCCAGAGGTGGAAAATTTTAACTACTTTTGGAAAATTAAAGCAAATAAATAGACTTAATTTTGTTTATTTCATTAGATGTATTTTACACCTCAGAAAGAATTAAATTGGTATTAAAGATATTAAACAAAATCTAAAAGTTCGATTCCAGGGTTGGTCCACATTGCATTTGTTTTTGGTACATAGAAAAAAATTAACCATCAGAAATTTTTTTCTTTTTCTTTATAATGCATTAAACACATTCACGACAGCAGACTACCGACTACAACCTGTCAGAAATAGAATACATGTGTTTATATGGGAATAATTATTTTCACGGCTACATGGCAGGTTGTTGTCCGTGCTACTTTTGTAGTTGTAGTCAAAATAAACTAACTTCTATTTTCATAGGCGACAATAAATATATTAGTGCTGCCAACACAGTGCAAAATCTTAAATAATTAATGGTGTTTTCTTTTCTGAAAAAAATGATGTGCCTTTTGTATATGTAATATTGTTTTCCTGTTACACTCACCCTTACAAAGGGGTCCATTTTTCGATATCATAAAGGAACAAAATTTTTAATTGACTTTGCACTTAAAATAATGTATAGGTAATTGGCGTATTGAAAATGGAAAATGAATAAGCAAAATACTCAGTTGTATAAAAAAGTACTAAACGCAGCTGAAAAAATGATATTATCTCACCCTCAAATATAAACAGGTGTGAGATATGCAATATATTTACCATTTATTTGTGCATATTTAGAAAGGAAACCGGCATTTTTTCACATCTTCACATATATTTTTAGAATGGTACATAAACCCGAGTAAATGGTAACATAAATGGATCACTTTTGTCAGAAAAGAAAACACCATAAGTGTTTAAACATATTTTCAAACTGTTAAATTGTTAAAAATGGAAAATCTAATAGCCTTTGCAAGAATAAAAATTTCGTACTTTTTTATATTTTTTTTCGATCTCTCGGCTTTTATTTTTTATTTTTTTTTAATTTTTTTTAATTTTTTGTTGGTTATAACTCCCCATATAAACGATATGGGTATAATTTCAAAGCACTCCAAAATGTCTTTCTATTGTTAGACATATTTTTAAATTTAATTACCTATTGCGAGCATTATTATATTTTGAAATTTTGTAACTGACTTTTCAAGTAAAAATTCAATTATTTTGAAAAGAGGTCGATGCAACGACATTTGAATTCTAATTTTGTATATACGGCTATCAACGTTATCGATAAAAAACGTGAGTTAGGTCACAAATGAATTAACCCATAAACTCACTTTCTTAGTGCCATAACAAAAAAATCAAAATGTATTTATTACAAATGCAAAAACAATAAAGAGCTATAAACAAATAAAGTGATTTTGTTATTAATTTTGTTTCGATCTAGAAACAGATTTAGAATAAGCGCTTTTATGTTTATATATGAAAGCGGCAGCACTAAAATGAGATATTGACGTTGTAGCTGCCGTGGTCAAAATAATTAAGTAGCTGACTATAAGGCGACAAGTGTCGCTATAGCGATACTTGTAGCCATGTAGTCGGTAGCCTGCTATCGTGAAAGTATTTGAAGCATAAATTAAACATATTTAATATTATTTGGAAGATATTCAGAAAAGCCAAAAGACAGCTGCAGAGCTGGGGAATTTGAATTTTTTGTGAAATAATAAAATAAATGAATAAATCTAAGTTTTTATCTTTGGCGATCAAACATATTTGATATTTTAGAAATAAATAAATTTGTATTTGAAATCAGAAAGATCAAAAAATTGGTTCCAGCGTTGGAATGAATGTATGTGTATACTTCAGACGTACGTCGGTGAAGGGTTATAAAATTCGGCCCAGCCCATAATATTTTTTTTCGAGCAAGGGGCAACTCTAAAATTTCCCAGCAAAGGCAAATGTTTATTTTGTTTATTAAAAATGGAGCACTTGGTAAAAGCAACATGCAGACCATGGAAAGCCCCGACAATTCTTTAAAAGGATAATACCCTTTTCAGACATGAACCTTAATTGAGCTGAACAAAGTTAGTCGAGACTTAGCACCTAATGTGGAAAAAGTAAAAAAAGTCATAAACCAAAGGTGTCGAGCCATATTGAAGCTGAATTGTTGATATTAAATTTGTTATTAATTAGACAATTAAAAAAAATCCTAAACTTGAACTTGAAGTCCTCATGAACATGAAAATTTTTCACTTTTAATTGTGATACGTTAATTGCATTGACTAAATTTTGTATATGTGAACAGGAAGATAATTATGGCAATAAAGTGAATATTGACTGAATTAAAAATACATATTGCAACACCGTATACTAAAGCAAAGTGAAGTCAATCGAGAAAAAAATTATATATTCCAAAGGGTATAATTTGGGGCTTAGAAAATTACAAGTGAGATGCATCTCTGTAAAATAAATAGTCATGGCAAATCTCATGGAAAATTAATGGCCTTTCATTACAGCCGTAGGGGGCTATTTTAAGCAGGGACCGGAAATAAGAGTTATTTTTAAATTTTTTAAGAAATAAATCATACATAAATGAACATCGTAGAAAACTTGATGGTGTACATCATGATTTTTAGGCGAAATGCATCCAACATATTGCATGATTTTTAAATTTTTGATTTTTATTTTAACAATCAAAAGTAAGAGTTATTTTTGATTTTTATTTTTTTATATGAAAAATAAGAGTTATTTTTGATTATTATATTTTTATATCAATAATAAAAATCAATTCAAAACTCTTATTTATTTGTTGATGCCGTATGTATTATAATATGCTGCTTCATTCAAATTTCTATATGAATATAATATATTATGTGGTTTATCCATTATCAGCTATAAAAACATGAATGCATAGAAATAGCTTATAAGTTTTGGCTGCCATTCAAGTCAGTGTTAATAGGTCGTTTTCAGGTGTTCAATTTTACCATCATAATTGATTTTGAATGTTTCTCAGATAAATTATATCTCAAATCTCCCAATATTAATCTGAGTGCTGAAAATGACCTTTCTACACTGACTTGAGTGGCAGGTACAGAATGAACAATTAAAGCTAATTTTCGAAGCCATGGAAACACAAACATATTACCTATGTCACGAATTTTGAATTGATTTTTATTATTGATATAAAAATATAAAAATCAAAAAAAACTTTTATTATTGATATAAAAATATAAAAATCGAAAATAACTTTAATTTTTCATTTAAAAATATAAAAATCAAATATAACTTTTAGTTTTCATTTAAAAATATAAAAATCAAAAATAACTTTTATTTTTCATTTAAAATAATAAATATCAAAAATAACTCTTATTTTCTAGCTAAAAATATAAAATCAAAAATAACTCTTATTTCTTGATTTTTTTGATAAAAGTCATAACAGTTACGGTCCCTGATTTTAAGGATATTATATTCCACACTTAATCAGAACATTCCAATAAAAAATCTCACCTCTAAAAAAGTACGTATTTTTATTTTAAAATGAAAAAGTGCATTCTTACTCAGACATCTCCTTCATACTTACGGTCTTTTTTATAAAATATATTTCTCTTTTATAAAGGATTTATAAAACAAAATTTTGTAGGGATATCTGTTTCATAAATCAAGAATATTTTATGTGAATAACGCCTTCAGTATTCAGCGAATGAGCTCTAAATATATTTTAGTTTCTATTCACAATTTATAGTTTTCATGTTAAATGCTAAACTAACATCCGTAATTTACTGGCCTCTGCCACGAAACTTTTTGCCATTTATCAATATATTTTACGCTTCCTTTTTGTTACCACAAAAAAAAAACTCAAATAAATTATTTTAATTATCCATTGTTTTAATACTTTGCGATATTACCAACGACTTTCAGTTTTGTTTAGCGCACAAAAGTAAGCAAAAAAAAAAAAAGAGAAAAGCTTTGCCGCAAATGCCTAAAAGGATAAAAGTGCTCAACGAACGCCAAAGAGAAACAAGTGATTCATTCTTTCACAACTGAAACTTAATTCATTTTCCATGACATTGTGGTTTGAAATTAAATAACAACTGGGAAAGCGTTTTTTTCTTTTTGTTGTTCATTTAATTCCGCTGAAAGTAAGAGGAATTTTTTTTCGAAGGTTATTGAAAAACTAAAGGGGATTAACGGTGAAGGAAAAATAAAGGATTTTTACAGGATTATTTATGAAGTATTTTGTCAGTTTTAAAGTTTCAATTAGCGGAATTAAAAGGAATTAAGGTACTTAAAATGTGAAATAAATATTAAAATCAGTTACATAAAATTGTAAAATGTAGGTCAACTGCTTAACAAACTTACGATATTTAACTCTAATAAGTAATTAGTTAATTTTAATTGCAGAAAGTTATCGAGATGTAGAACTTGTTTTCAAATAAAAGATCTTGCACGACATACAGAAGCTCCCTTATTCAGCAACTATCTGTGACGTCACTTCAGGAGAACATCAAAATTGCAATAATTATGCATTTTTTATAACCTTCAAAGAGGGATTGGAGGGTATATTCACTTTGATCCCATAAAGTATATATATTCTTGATCAGTGATGAAACCCAAGACGATGTAGCCATGTCCGACCGACCGCCCGACCGTTCGTCCGTCTGTGGAAATCACGGTACAGTCCAAAGGAAAAGAGCCAGACCCTTGAAATTTGATATAGATAAATTTTGAAGGATAGCACAGGTCAAGTTCGTAAATGGACTGAATCGGGCCAGAGGGCAAAATATTCCCCTACGAAAAATTAAACCATCCTCTAAAAAACAACGTAATTTTTAAAGTTGTTTGTTATAATTTTGTTAAGCAAATGTTATATTTTTATGTCAAAGAAACTCCAAAGCCTTGAACTTGGAGCCAGTAAATCCGAAATATTAATTTTCGGACCCCGCCCTCTTTAGTGAGCGTTGGAGTAACATGTTACATGGAAAAATAGTGCAAATATTTAACAAATTGTATTCCTTAAGTCTACATTCCTTAAAAATTAAATGTTTAAGCTTTTACGTCGAAAGTGATATGGTCTCTGATCTTACCCTGCCCTTCTCCTCCAGCCACCTTTGCAACCTAAATGGCCCTATAAACAATTTTTTCTACCGTTAATTACCCCAAAAATTTATTTGTTAAGTTTTTACGATAGAGGTGAAATGTCTCCTCCACGACCCTTGCCGTAGTGACCCTGGCAAAACATAGTTTTAAAGGTCTTAAAAGAACTTCGATCCAACACGTTTTTAATTTATTTACTAAATATTTGGGGTATTTAAGATTCGACCCGGTCGAATATAGCGTTCTTACTTCTTGATACTGTTTTTGTTGTTTTTGTTTTTTTTCCTCGGACCAGCGCACAGGGGATGACCCCTACATATGCAGTGCATTGTACCTTTTTACTTCGCCGGCTAATTTTTGCTACAGAACCGACGAAGGAGGGTGCTGCTGTTACTCTGCTTTTTTAGTACATGATCGTGTCCAGTCGCTGTCAATTATGTTCAGTGACCAGTGACTATGCCTTCATCACTGAAACAGGCTGGCAACAACTAACACAATCACGCACTAATGCTGATCAGAAGAATTCGACACAATATTCATGACTCGGCGAGAGGTTGAACTCAAGACCTCCGCTTCATAGTGTTGTGTTCTACTACTTCAGCCCACAGCATCCCGCTTGACGTTGAAAAAATAGTCACAGACAAGAGGAGAATGTATACGATTATGAGGGAAACTTAAATTTTAATTAATATTTTATTTATTGTTTTCCTCATTAAGATCTATAGTTTCGGAGAAATATAACAAAAGAAAGTTTTAAAATGTGTCAGTTCCAAAAGATATTGATTCTAATAGCAAACTTTAGAAAGACTGTAGAGAGAACAACTTTTAAGGTTGTAAAGCTACAGAAAAATTCTAAGTTACTTCATAAAATGATAACAATTTCTGTTATACTAAAGGAGCTTTCAACAGAGGCAGTTTGATAGATGTCAACGGCCACACCTAAGGCGGCTCCTAAATTTCGTAACGAATGGAATTACTATATGAATGATATATGAATCATACATTCAAACAAACGTACAGATTTATTTTTATGTACAATATACAGATAATTGTTGTTATCCTTATACGAGGTCTGTTTAAAAACATGATAATTTCAATTTTTCTCCAAAAATATTTATTGGTTCATTAATCTTAATTTGCCTCTTTTAAAGCAGTCGGATATAATAGATTTGTGCAAGAATTTTTTGCAATCCTAACTGCAGTTCTGATATGGACCTAGTTTTTATCTACTCAATCGCTCTGAAACGCCATGCTTCAATGTATCTCTTCAATCTTGGGAACCAGAAAAAGCAGAAAGGCGGTAAGTCTAGTTAATACGCTGGCTGAGGCACGATTACAGCATTATCGAAAACTTCGCTGCTAAGCCACTTCAAAAAATAAAAATAAAATATAGAAAAATCATGACATGAGCCAACCGCTGCACTATGGGGTGAAAGCCTTCACAAGTGGCGATTAATTCAAGAGATTAACTTTAACTTTCACAACCGTATTGAGTACTATGTGAAAGTAGATATAATTCCACATCACTAACTACAAAAATAAAAGATCTTGGTAGTTTACTTTATTTGCAGTGTGTGTTCAAAGTTCAATAATTTTTGTTATTTTTGCGCGCATTGATAAAAAGAGAAAATTTTGACATTTCAAGTGATTATAGTTTTTGTTAAGACTTCTATAAATAAACGTTTTATAATGGGACCGTCAACTTCAGGTATATGAGCATTTAAAAAATTATTTTTTGTTTAGATAAATGTTTTAGAAATATTTTAAAACAAAAATATTAAATGTCTCCAAAAATGTGGTATTTTTGATATATACATTGAGTTTCAACAACTTTGCGGTTGAGTGCTGGAAAAATGCTTTTATGCTCTTGAAATATAAGATTTTAGCTAATAAATCCGAGAATACCTATTTGCGCATTTGTGCGACTTTTGAGTTATGAAGGTTTTTGTGAGAGAATTCCGGTTGCTAAGAATCAATGTAAAAAAGCGCACAAGAAAACAAGTTGATTTTATTATCTTTTTTATTATTTTTTCGAAAGCCACATAAAGTATGCTCTAATTTACAATTTAATTTACTAATTTATCGTTTTTCATTCCAAAGTTACAGCAAAAATAGTCAAATAAGACCATTTTCTCCAAAATACAAAATAGGCCATAAAAGGTTAAAATTTTTTTTTCAAAAATTTTTTTTTAAATTCTGGTTTTTTATGTATTTATTAATACTCATCAATAAAAAATAACAACATATTAATATTACGAGCTCTATGAATTAATCGTCACTTTCTCTACCACTCACCCCACTGTGCGCTGTTCTCAGTAACAGCGATTCAAGGATTCTCTGTAACAATTTTCTACACTTTCTCAACATGCTTGACCTTCTTTGAAGAGAACGTATCTCTTTTAAACATTTCTCTTGCTCGGAGTACAATCATTTCAATTCATTTTGAGCATTTAATACCATTTTTGACACATTCTTTGATCTATTTTTGACAGCAGAATATGGCCGAATATACAAAACACTGCATTTCATGATTAATTGTGCTAAACAACTGAAACTGTGAATATGCATCCAAGACGTGTGAACAAAAACAAACTCCAGTCGAATATAAATACTTAGAGATATAAGAAAATTTCCTATATTTTTTAAACATACCTCGTATATTACTTTTAAATACATTTTTTTCTATTAGTTTTATGTACATTGATATAATTTGAATAAAATAATACGAAAATTTGCCATAACTTGTAAGCAGACCTCGTACATTAATTTTAAATAAAATGTTTCTATTATTTTTCATGCACATGGAGATAATTTAAATACAATTATACGAAAATTTACCATTTATTTAAACAGACCTCGTATGTTAGTCAATTTTTTTCCTATTAGTTTTTCATATACATGGATATAATTCAAATAAATGTATGCCTGAGGAATATAAAGTATTAAGGCCGTCTTTCTAAAACAAATATTGCAAACTTGGAGTGTTCTTTAATATATAATTTTCATAAAAATTATATTTAAAGCATTTTTAAAGTAGAAAATATTTTTGTATAAATACGACAGTTAATATTTACCTGCTAAAATGAACAAAGTTGTTAACTGACAGCTTCAAATTATGCAAAGCAAGTTGCTTAACGGCAGGTCGTAAAAACATTAATGGCAAAAGTTAATCTCAAATTGTTGCTATAAATTTACAATACGAATAAGGCAAATCGTGTAAAGGGAGCATTTGGGAAATTATTTAGTGGCAAATTTTTACCACTTAAAAAATAAGTTGTTGGTGTACAAGGAAAAGAATGGAGACATTCGAGCGCCATATTGTACGGAAATGCATAGAAAAGAATTTTCAATATTTCAACAAGAGTATTTCGAATAAATATAAATCTGATAATTCTAAATTAATTCCCATATCTCAGAATGCTTTTAAGCTAATGAGGGGTTTTGTTGAAAAATTTGCTTACTCTGAAGGCAGCTCTATTCAAGATATTTCATCTAGTGGGAAATATTTTAGTTGGTCAAACACGCAATATATTTCTTGGATTGGGATTTTGCAAGAGAGTTTGGATGGTTTTGTTGATTAAAACTTTTATTTACTTTATACTCCTGGTATTCACAGGCGCTACATTAGTTTGTAAATATTATTATTATTATTATTATTATTATTATTATTATAATTATTATTATAATTTTTTATACCTCATGAAGAGTTGGACTGATAAAATATAAACCAAAAAAATTTAAATTTCGCTTCCAGGGTTGGGAAAATTAAATTTTTAAATAACCAAAATGGTTACAAACTTGGAGTTTTTCTTAAACAAACCCACTTACAACTCATGAAAATTTGCATTGATAAACAAATTTTTTTTTAATTAAAATTTCGCTTCCAGGGTTGGGATATTGAAATATCTAAAACTATTTTATATTTTAGGAAGAACAAAATTGGTATCAAAAATTTCCAAAAAATATAAAACAAAATAATTAAAATTTTACTTCCGGGGTTGGGAAGTTTAAAGTTTTTTTTGGTACATGCAATATATTGTAGTACATGAAAGTGACCAAAATGGTTGCAAATTTTAAGTTTTTCTTAAATAAAACGACTTTATACCTAATGAAGACCAGGATTGGTAAAAAAAAATTTTAATTTCGCTTCCAGGGATGGGAAATTTAAATATTTTTTACACATAAAAAAGAAAAGTAACCAAAAGGCAATTGACGTTGTTTTGTTTGCTAATTAAAACCATTTTATAATTCAGGAAGAACAAAATTGGTATTAAAATATTAAAAAATCAAAGTTTCGACTCCAGGGTTGGACAAATTACATATTTTATGGTACATGAAAGTGGCCAAAAAGTTTAAAAATTTTAATTTGCATGTTAAGTAAAACATTGGTAACAAATAAAAATTCGCTTCCAGAGTTGGAAAATCGAAATTTTTTGGTGCATAAAAGTACCACAATTTTGAGTTTTTAGTGATTTAACCTATTTTATATATCAGGAAAAATTAAATTAGTACTAAAAAATTTAAAATTCGGTTCCAGGGTTGTAAAATCAAAATTTTTTGTACATAAAAGTACCCATATAAGTTTCTAATTTTGGTTTTTTGTGAATGAAATCTTTTTTATACTTCGGGAAGAGTTAAATTGGTATTAAGAACCAAAAAAAAAATCCAATTTCAGTGTTGGAATATAGACATATTTTTATTCATAAAAGTAACCATATAATTTGATATTTTTGATTCTTATGATGGATTATACCTACTTTATATATCGAGAAGAAATAAATTGGTATTAAGAATCAAAAAAAAAAATCTAAAAGCCGATTCTACGGCTGGACAACTAGATCTTTTTGGGGTAAATGAAACGGATTGTTTTTGTTTGTAAATTAAACATATTTCATATATTTGAAAGACGTTCAGATGTATTAGAAATAAGAAGAGCCAAACATTTAACTAGTCGAAAAATTTAAACGTTTTCTTAAATATAAAGGTAACCGATAACATCATTTTGATTTTTTTAATTAAACCTACTTTCTGTTTTAGTAAGAAAGTAAGAACAAATACACCTGTGAAGGGTATTTAAGATTCGGCACAGCCGAATAGAGCACTTTTACTTGTTAATATAATACTTGTTATTTAAATCTTATTAATTGAATAATACTGTAATATGAAATAAATGAAGCCTCAATAATAATAACTAACTAACTGTTGTTGCTATAAAGTGATATAATTATAAGCCTTAAGTTTTTTAGTTAATAAAATCAATCATTTCTGGACACATTATTGTTATTCATAAAATCGTTTTGTCTTTTCTAATATTCGTGCCCATATTATATTCAGTCTTTCGATAAGTTTTGGCTTTTATAAGGCGATAGATATTTGGTAAGGACTATGCCTGTTTAGCACAGTAATAATAAGTCGAAAATCGAAGCAGGTGTTACAAATGTTTGATTGTGTATTGGAAATTTTTTTGTAACACGCATTTGGTTACTTGACGCACCACAATGTGTTTTAAGAAGTCGTAGGCCTGAAAATGTTAAAGCTAATATTTGACACATGCTAAATCCTATTGGATATGCCTAAAGGGCTAAATTACAATAAAATTAATCTTTCTTCTACTTAGACCATCTAAAACAATTAAGAACGTTATATTCGACCGGGTCGAAACTTAAATACACCCCAAATATTTATTAAAGAAATTAAAAATGTTTAACCTACTGGGTCAGAGTTCCTCTAAGATATTTCTGTGTGCAATTTTAACACTATATATTAATAGGGTAACTTCGGTAAGGGCCGTGGGACAGGCATCTCACCTTTGTCGTAAAAACTTAAAAAGTAAAGTAAGTAAATTTTTAGGGTAGGTAACTAATTAAGAAAAAAAATAAATTCCCGAAATTCCCCAACCTGAATTTTAAGTTATTACCAAAAAAAGGTAATAACTTAAAAATATGAATGTGATAACTTCTCATATTCAATTTTCGTTAAATAGTTGATATTCCTACTAACTAGCACCACTTGCAAAAGTGGAAAAATTGAACAAAGAACGCTGATGAGATGGTGTAGCGGCCTCGAAATCAGTACTGATCCGTTCTGCTGGTTTGATGATTATTGAAAATATTCTTAATATTCCAATCTTAATATAAAAAATAATAAATAGAATTTGAACAAATTCATTTATTAAAAAAAATAATAAAAAATCATTTGCAGTCATGCAGATTCGAACTTAAGCCCAAAAATTAACAATTTACATTACAAAGTTCGACTAATAAAAATTCATACATAATTTAAGAAAAAAATTTTAATGGGCAGCTGAAGATCAGAGAACATCTTATTTATTTATTTATTTAGTATATGGATTAATCCTTACAGATTACAATTAAAATATAACAATGTTTCAGAAATGATAATTACATACATATATAAATGGAATCGATAAAGCTTTGTTTTACAATAGTAACAAGACAAATTACATCAAAAACAAAAAGTATGGCTTTAACAAATGTCGATTTAACAAATTAAACATTTACTTATAATCAATTTTGTAAAGAGTTAAGATATAAAATTATATCATTTTTTATCGATACAAGGGTAAAGTCTATTAAAATCATTGCAAATTCTCCGAAAGGGATCGAAGTTGCTATAGTTTGTAGTGTAAAACTTAATTCTCAAGAAGCTATAATACCTTGTTGGACGATTGGGTATATTCAAGTTTATTTTGCTCAGGAGAAATTGAGATGTGACGCAGCCGTTTATTAATTTCAGCAGAAAGGTAACATTTAGCATTTGCCGACGGCACCTTAAGGTTGGGAGCTTAATAAGTCCTAGGCGTCTCTCGTAAGATGGTAATCTTATATTAGAGTTCCAAGGAAGACCACGAAGACAAAATAATGAAAATTGCACTTGTACTGATTCTATTTTATTTGAATGTGAAAGATATTGTGGGTCTCATACAACAGATCCGTATTCAAGTATTGGGCGAACTAAAGTAGTAAATAACATCAGAGAACTTCTTAGCGCAGCATTTAATAAAACCCAGAACACCAGTTGCTTTGCTAATAGTCGAAGTTATATGGCACCTGAAGCCCAGTTTTTTATCCAAAATAACTCCCAAGTCATTAAATGAATCCACTAGGTCAAGAACAACATTATTCATTTTATAGAGTCCGTTGATTGGAGTTGTTATTGCGAAAATCATGTATTTGCATTTTTTCACATTTAGGTCCATTAAATTATTAGCGCACCAAGTGGTTAAGTGTATAATGTCAGCTTGGAGGCGCAACTGTTGGTCAATAGAGTCAAACGATAAGAATAACTTTACATCATCTGCATACATTAGTATATTTGAGTTTTCAAAAACGTCGTAAAAGCTTGAAAATTTTATTTTTTAAGAATGTAGACTTAAAGAATACAATTTATTTAATATTTACACTATTTTTGCATGTATTACGTTACTACAATGCCCACTAAAACGGGCGGGGTCCAAACATAAATTTTTCTGATTTTCTGACTTCAAGTGCAACGCTTTGAACCTTCTTTGACATACAAATATATCATTAGGTTAACAGAATTCCAAAAAACCTGTTCTTTGAGGATAGTTTACTTCTTAGAGAAACTTTTTCTCCTCTGGCCGGATGCAGCTCATTTACAATTACAATTTATCTATATTGAATTTCAAGGATTTGGTTCTTTTCCTTTATATTGTATCGTGGTTTTCACAGGCGTACGGACATGGCTAGATCGTCTTAGATATCATCACTGAACCGGAATATATATATATATATATATATATATATATATATATATATATATATATACTTTATGTGGTCTTAGAGGAATATTTCGCTGCTTTACACACGGAATGACAAAGTGAATGTACCCTCCAATTCTTTTTTGGAGAGCACAAGCACTTTTATTTTTAGCTGTAATATTATTAAATTGGCAACACTGCAAAAGCAACCCCCCGAAGTTAATAGGACACCCGCGACATTAAAAAGAAACTACTTTGGCGAATACTTAATATTTAATTAAAATAAAATATTTTAATGTAACACTCATACGCCACCCACATTCAGCACAATGAACTAAGCCTTTTCCACTGGCAAATAATTAACAGCTTCATTTAAACACACACACATTAACAAACACTTAAAATGCTACAAATTAAAAGCCAACCAAGCACTTCATTTACATATTTTGCTAAAAACTCTTTACGAACTTGTACGAATATATCAATGGCACAAAAGTTGCTGGTGGCTTAATTAATTTATTTTTTATGTTTGCCAAGTGGAATGCAAGTTCCTGTATTTAGCCTGAAAATAAGTAAGCGCCCAGCAAGGTGGAAATGTTTTTCAACAGTTCCATAAGATTCAGAGAAAAATGCACTGCTCTTGTTTGAATAAATACTTATTTTGATATTTAAAAATACCACCAATATTATTGAGTACTTTATAATGCAAAGTTTGGATTAATTTGATTATGAAGCGAAGAACTATTATTCACGCTCAAGTTCAAATCCGCTCATGTAGAAATTGCTTATGGTTCATTTAAGTGGACGTTTGAGACAATCTCCCTTATCGTGTTTGAAATTTTTCGCTTTTTAATTCGACATTTTGTAATAGATTAAAGATGAAACGCTAAATTTTTCTTTAATCTATTACAAATTATCGGAGTTAGAATGCGTAAAAAGCCAAAGTCGATAAGGAAGAATATATTTAGTTATTCTAAGAAATTTTAGAATAAAGTTTCCCCGATTACCTGCATTAGTCCCAGTGATATATAAAAAGAATTAGCATTAAAATAATAATAATTAAATTCTTGAACTTCTATTATTCATTTTTTAAAAAAAAGGTAAATAACATTAAACAAGTAATTAGTAAATTCACGAGTTTAAAATAGATCCTAAATAACAGTTTTTACACGATGTTCAGACATTTAACTTAGTTGAGCTTATCGCAATTAACGCCATTATTGAGCTCAATTAGCTATATAAAATTGTAATTAAGTGATTGTTCCATTAACACTTAATTGCTATAATATTGAGTAAACGTACAAATGCAGCTCTGCTAAAAAGTGTGTTTAGTGAGCAAACTCACTAAAGAAAGTTATCCGAGACTTAGCACCTAAATATATAAAAAGTAAAAAAAAACCATAAACGAAACATGTCGAGCCATGTTGAAGTTAACTTATTGACATTACATTTATTATTAATTAGAAAATTTAAAAAAAGTATTCCAGATTTGAGCTTCCGGTCGTCATTAATAAGAAAAATGTTTACGTTTAGTCCTTGTTAATTGAATCGGCTAAATCTTGTATATGTCAACAGGAAGATAATTAGTGAATATTGACTCAATAAAAAATTCATGTCTGAACAACATATAAAACAGTTACTAAAGTAAAGACAGACTTTATTTAACAAAATATTTAAAAACTAGAACATGACCACAACTAGGAACATGACCACAACTTTGCCATTTGTTTTGTCGTTTACCAGCATAAACACTAGCATTTATTCTGTTGCATACTGCGTGGGGTATAACCAATTTCATCGATACGATTCTCACATAAACAAATATGTCTTATAGTTTAATTTATATATTTAGGAATTGTTAGGTAACACTTATTTATTAAAAAAAAAATTATATATGTATATACATATATATTTTTGGAGAGCAAAGAATACCCTACGAAAAAATTAGTCCTTTGTCTGCATTGTGTTCTAAGCGTAAATAAAGTTATATTTTAGTTATTTCACATATTCTTCACTTTATTTTCTACAAAACTATGGTATATACCTATACTTTTCATTTCATATAATCTTTATATTAGAACATATTAAAGATAAAGCAACGTTTTTTCTAACATATACGAGTAAATATCGGCTTTTTTTCTTATAAACACGCCAGCATATATATACTTTTTATTTATTCATTGAAATCTATCCAGCTTTGATATATATTATTACTATAAGCCTATAAGAAATTCCATAATCATTGTTTATTGTACTGAATAAATTCAATTTGCATTTCTGATGGAAACGAATCGTATGAATAGGCACAACTATGTATACGCAAAACGCTTTCATATTCAATTATGCATTTTATTAGGCTCATGAAATTAAGCAACATATTTTGACTAACTGAACGAGCATAAAATATCGCTTCTTCGCCAACACTATTATATATTAATTCATCTTTGCTCCTATTCGTTTACATATTAAGTAAATTGTTTGAGAAGGCAATATTTAACGAATACCGAATAAAAGCTAAATCTCTTTGCTACTAAAGCATTCTATTGATTTAAGGCATAAAGCAAATTCATGAATACCTGCCTTCCTTATGAATAACAGTTTTTTTTATCACTAACGTGTACTCCTTAAGGCAGGCTATACATATTTATTAATTAATAAGCTGTTACAAAAAGAAAAGAACTATAAAACATGTTACAGTTTGTTCTCTTTTTCATAGAGAAGAAAAATTCAGTTTATTCTTTGATGGGAGTGGTAATTTTTGTGCAGAGTTAAAGAAAATGTAATTAATTGAAAACTTGAAAAATTAATATTGCTTTCCATAAAGTTATTGTCGTTATAATATTTCTTAAGCGCTTTAGAACAATGTGATTATAAATTGCAGTATATCCCATAAATTCGGTCCTACTATTTGCTTACTTGAAAGCTTTAAAGTCTGTCAAAAAAGCCAGAACTTTTTTATAAAAGTCTAGCTTGTGTTTCCAAATCTTTAGTAGATACAAGAAAAAATTTTAAACTAATACTTTTCTATTCTTAGCTTTCTCAAATAATATTCTTAAATTCGGTAACATCAACATAGTGACTGACTGCTCTTTTGGTTTTCCAGTAAACAATATATTCTTGTCTAACGTTCATTTGCCTCCTGTTCTTTTTCCTGTATTCTAGATAATTTAATAACTTCCATAAAGCACCTACACAAAAATTAATTTCCAAAGGCTCATGTTACACAAAACGAATAAAAAACACATTTGTTACTAATTAAACATGCTGTTGGGGATAGAATTTTAACAACAACCCTAAAAGTATTGAACATATTTTTTTTATTAATAAATCTCATTAAGCAAATTAATTGTTAAGCTCCTGCCAGTCTGTAGCTCACTAACAACCGTATAAGTAAAATGTTTGTTTAATAGCTCTTTTGTCGCAAACAATATAAATCGATTTAACAGATATTAAACAGTAACTGTTTAATATATTCTATAAAAAAAATAGACATGCCCTGACAGATAACTTCTATTAGAGTATTTTAATATGAATTTTAATGCATCCCTTAAAGCATGCAATCGACTTTGCTTTATTTCAAAGCAATTAAAATATACAATCGACTCCGCTTTACTGGAAATAACCAAAACGCAATTTGTTTTCAATTATCCGATTTTTCTCTAAAACGTAGTTCGGATTACTGAAATTTGTTACAGCTAAGCGTACTGCTTAAAATTAGTAAAACATACACATGCATACTTATGTGCACATTTTGTTGTTGAAATTTTTCAAGAATTCCTCGAAAATGTCTAGCCACCTGCATTGACAATATAATAGAAATATATAATAGAGTACGTAAGAGCGAAAAGGACAAATACATTTTGCGATTTAATATTTTAACTGATAAAACATGCACAATTTTTTCAGCCTTAAGTTATGCAATCGATTTCTGATACATAAATAAATTTGTCATTGTTAATTTTTTTTTTCTAAAGCGAAGTAAGTTTCATGCAAAATGTAGTTGTGGGATTGCTTTTGGTTTTCAGTAATACGATATTTTCAGTAAAGCGATGTTACGCTAAAGCGAAGTGAATAAGACTAGCTGCGTTTAAGATCAGTGCGGGGATTTGTATCGCTTTCAGTAATCCGATTTTTTTCAGTAAAGCGTGTTACGCTAAGGCGGATTATTTGCCGAGCCTATGATATCCCATGAAATCGCTTTGCCGAATAAATATATTTAAAATAAAAACAAAATTTTACAGTTTATTGTTGTCTTAAATGTATTTACACGACAGATCGATATCATTTTGGATGCACTTCAATTAATCTTTCGATTAATATAGAAATTTTGGAACGAGGTTCCTTATGGGACAATGCGGAGGGATACCCTAAACGGGAAAAAACGTCCGTAACAAAAAATTTTTTGTTTCTAAATCAATGGTTAAGACGTATGAGTAATACGATTCCATACAAACAAATATTCATCATACGCAGCCGTGCCGTGACAGAATTCAATTTCGTTTGGGAACAAAATTGATTCTATATTTTCGTTGGTCGGCGAGAAAAATAATCATAACAAAAAATGTATACCCGAATAATTATTTTCTTTATACCTCGAATAGAAATTAAAATTAATATTTTTATAATAATGAACTTTGTTCCTATCCGGTGTCCCTCGACACCACACATCTTTTTTTTATAAATTTAGCACATTTAATATTTTTGAAAGAAATTCACAAGTACTAGCAATCAGAAAACCCAAAAATATAGCTCCAGAGCTGGAAAATTTTAACTACATTTGGAAAATTAAAGCAAATAAATAGACATAATATTTTTTTTCCATTAGATGTATTTTACACCTCAGAAAGAATTAAATTGTTATTAAAGATATTAAACAAAATCAAAGAGTTCGATTCCAGGGTTGGTCACATTGTATTTGTTTTTAGTACATAGAAAAAAATTACCATCAGAAATTTGCTTTCTTTTTTACATACACAGGTTTGTCATTCCGTGTGTAATTTGCTCGATATCAATATGGGACCCCATAAGGTATATACATATATTTTACAAAAGTCTTTCTTATTAATAAATAATTAAAATAAATATTTCAATGTTTAATTTTAATAGTGCTGAATGCCTTTTGTGCCATCTAAAGAGGAATTGGAGGATATATTCAATCTGTCATTCCGTGTGTAAAGCAGCTCAATATCTCTCTAAGACCACATTAAGTATATATATACACGTATATACACATATATACATATATATATATATATATATATATATATATATATATATATATATATATATATATATTTATTTATATATTCTTGATCAGTGATGAAATCTAAGCTGATCGAACCATGCCCGCCCGTCCGGCGATCTGTGGGAAACACGATACGGTCCAAACGAAAAGAGCCGGACCCTTAAAATTTTGTATAGATAAATTTTGAAAGATAGCGCACAGGTTAAGTTCACAAAAGACCTAAATCGGACTAGGAGGAAAAAAGTTCTCCTAAGAAGAATTAAATCAACTTCTAAAAAGCAACATAATTTTTAAAGTTTTTGTTAAGCAAATGATATATTTTTATGTCAAAGAAGGTCTAAGGTGTTGAACTTGCAGCCAGTAAATCCGAAAAATCAATTTTTGGACCGCTACCCCTTTAGTGGCGTTGAAATATCATATTAAATGGAAGTTAATGTAAACATCTTACAAACAAATTTAAGACTACATTCCTTAAAAATTAAATTGTTAAGCTTTTACGAAGAATATAAAATGTTCTCCAATCTTCCCCTGAACTTTTTTGCTTCCTAGACAATTTTTTTCCTTACTTAATTGCCCCAAAAATTTACTTTTTAAATTTTTAGGACAAAGGTGAGATGTTTCCCCACGGCTCTTATTAAAGTGTCCCTGTCAAAATAGAGTTTTAAAATCGGGCTCATACCTAACAGGTATGAACTCTGACCTAACAGGTTAAACATTTTTAAATTTATTTACTAAATACTTGAAGGGTGTTTAAGATTCGACCCGGCCGAATATAACGCTTTTACTAGTTTTTTTTTTTTAATTTTTAAAAAGTTATGGGAAAAAAGAATGAAATTAAAATTAGACGTTAGCAAACTCCAAATATGTAAATTTAATTATTTAGTTATCAATTTGTAATAAGCTCCTAAAACTAGGCAACACTTATTTAGTTTAAAATTGTTTTGATGTTAACGTATTATTAATATTAAGGTGAGATGAGATTAAAAACCATTTAAAGTGGGCTTTAAATTCTATATCATTAAAAAAAATTCCTTTCAACAGACAAAATATTCACACACACACACACACATACAAATATATTTCTCGCAGGTTTCTATTATGATTTATGTTGTTTCTAACAAATTAAATTTTATTTTATACTTGAAAACATTTCTCACAGCCAAACTGCCGCACTACAGCTCCCGACCCCCAACATAATATTTGATTTATAGCCAAGGCGAATGGAAATTAAAAACGAAAGCACAACTTATAATTCTTATTCTGATTTAATGCTAACAGCATATTGTACAAACAGTTCATACTCGTATCTCAAACAGCAGGAGTTAAAGGTGGTTCAAATAAAAGTGACCTGGATTTATTTTAAAGAAAAATCGTTCAAAAAACTATTAAATAAACATGGAAGAAAAGAAAATACCAGAAGTAGAACAGTTATTGAGACGCAGAAGCATGAAGTAAGTAAATGACGCATTTTAAAATAATTTTTTAAATGAAAAATATATATTCAATTAAAGTTCTTTACAATAGAAATTGCTTTTTGCATATAATTTAATTAATTAACCAATTTCCGAAGAAATTTTCTAATCACAGTTTCTGCATAGTTTTTCTTCACTCAGTTTTATTGACAAATCGTTAGGAAATCTAATTCATTATTTACTCCCATAAAGAAATCAATTGTTTTTTTTTGCAAAAGTTCCAACTCAAAGTGTATAGTTTGCAGGTCACCTCCTTTATAGTCACGCAAACTTGGCCTTGTTGTTGCTACTTTTGCTAGCAGAACAATTGTGGAAAATTAAAGACAAACAATCATTAAACTATAAGTAAATAAAACGCAAATTGTCTTGTGTAAAAAATGAAACCAATAGATTTGAAACTAAAAAAGTTTTGGCAATAAAAATTGCATAAGCAATCAAATGAGTCAATAAATATATATTGACAAATGGCTGACAACTAAAGTTTGAAAATTGTAAATTATTCAAAGTTGAATCAAGGAATCAAACAAATTGAAAGCGAATAAAATTGTTATTTAATGTTTGTTTATGTTTTTTATGATCAATATTTTTACTCTGTCAGTATTTTTCTAGTTAATATTTCAAGCAATTTATTTTTCTTGTAATTGCTTGAAAATTCTTTGAATTACAAAAGAAGTATAAAATAGAAATAAGATAAGTAAAAGTGCAGAATCTTATACAATCTTCTCGGCTGTACGTCTCTATTATATATTCCAACTCTGGTTCCATCTTGCTGATCTCTATGATTTTCAATACTAGTATTTCTCTTTCTAAAAAATATAAAAAATGTCTGAAAATATTAGTTTTATTTAGTAGATTTAGGATTCCAAAAGAACTTTAAATTTTCCAGCTCTGGAGTTATCTATTTTTCCTTTCTGATTTCTAATACCAATAAATATCTTTCATAAACATCAAATATGCTTAATTTGTTTGAACAAAAACTTGCTTCAGTTTTTTACTTGTATGTATTAAAAGAGATTTCAACTATCCAACCCTGTAGTCTCCTTTTTGATTTTGTTTCATCTTTGATAGCAATTTAATTCTTCTTGATGTGTAAAATAGGTATAATTAACAAAACCCAAGTTTAGTTTTCTTTAAATAGTTTAATATTCCAAAGTTTAAATTCTCCAGCTCTGAAGGTAACTTTTAGGACTTTGTAATTTATAACACCAATGAATTTCTTTCAAAAACGTCAAATATGTTTCAGTTATTAAAAACAAGTAAAAACGTTATATTCGACCGGTTCGAATCTTAAATACCCTTCAAATTATTCGTAAGTAAATTTAAAATATTTAACTTGGTGGGACAGAGTTCCTTTGTATAATATCGTACGTCAACGCCCACTAAAGGGGGCGGGGTTCAAAAATATACAATATCATGTTTTCCACAGACGAACGTATGGGCATTGCTAGACCGTCTTAGACTTCATCACAATTCTCTTTGGAGGCTATAAAAACTGTATTTTGGCGGGGTCGCTCTGGCAAGGGCTGTGGGGGAAACATTTCACCTTTGTCATAAAACTCTAAAAATAAATGCTTGGGATAATTATATACAATATTAAAATTTCTTTTTTTTTGGTAGGGTCATTTAAAGGGCGAAGGGGGAGAGGGGGTAGGGCAGAAACAGATACACATAAAACAATAAAAATAATTGCTTGGGATGATTATACACAAAATAAAAAAAAATTTATATATATTTTTAATAGGGTCATTTAGCGGGCAAAGGAGGAGGAGGGGGTAGGGCAGCAACAGGCAGTCATAAAACTCTAAAGATAAATGCTTGGGATGATTATATACAAAATTTAAAAAAAAAAATTTTTTTTTGGTAGGGTCATTTTAGGGGACAAAGGAAGAAGGGGGGGGGGGGGCTAGGGCAGAAATCGGCAGTCAGAAAACTCTAAAGATAAATGCTTGGGATGATTATATACAAAATTAAAAAAAAAAATTTTCTTGGTAGGGTCATTTAGGGGGCAAAGGAAAAGGGGGGAGGGGTAGGGCAGAAATCGGCAGTCATAAAACAATAAAGATAAATGCTTGGGATGATTATATACAAAATTTAAAAAAAAAAATTTTTTTTGGTAGGGTCATTTAGGGGGCAAAGGAAGAGGTGGGGGGGGAGGTAGGGCAGAAATCGGCAGTCATATAACTCTAAAGATAAATGCTTGGGATGATTATATACAAAATTTAAAAAAATTTTTTTTTTTTTGGTAGGGTCATTTAGGGGGCGAAGGGGAAGGAGGGGGTAGGGCAGAGTAGTACCAGGTTTCGTCTCAGCTTCGTCATTAAAGCTTAAAAGTGTTATTTTTAAGGAATGTAGGCTTAAGTAAAACAATTTGTTAAATTTTTATGCTATTTTTGCCTATAATAACGCCCACTAAAGTGGGCGGGGTCAAAAAATATTTTTATTTTATTTAATGGCTCCAAGTTTAAGGCGTTGGACCGTATTTGACATAAAAATATATCATTTGCTTAACAAAATAACCAAAAAACTTTAAAAATTATGTTGTTTTTTCTGGGTTGGTTTAGTTCTTCTTAGGGGAACTTTTTTCCCTCTTGCCCGATTTAGCCCATCTTCGAACTTAACCTGCTCTAAGTTTTAAAATATATTTATGCCAAATTTCAAGAGTCTAGCTCTTTTCGTTTGGATTGAATCGTGATTTCCACAGACGGACGGACGGACGGACATGCTCAGTTCGTCTTAGATTTCATCACTGATCAAGAATATATATACTTTATGGGGTCTGAGATGGATATTTCGATGCGTTACAAACGGAATGACAAAGTGAATATACCCTCCAAATTCTTTTTTGGAGGGTATAAAAAATATTTTTATAGTCTGGAACTTTTGAAAAAATTATTATTTTTTTAAACGGTACTTTTTGAAAATATTTTTTTCTTTTAGAAAAATACTTCTTAAAAAAGTTTTTTTTAATATAAGTGAAAAAAAATTACTTATGTGTTTAAAAAATTTGCTAATTTCAGAAAAGCAGTCTTTTCATAGAAGATACCTCTTCGAAAAAGTAGGTTTTTTAAGAAAGAAACAAGAAGCCCTCTTGAAAATTTGTTTACGGGTATTTTATTTATAAATTTTTTACATTTTCAGCAAAATGTTATGGTACATTTTAGTACTAAATAGAACTTTTTAAGTTATCTTTTTTAAAATGAATAGATTTCATCATTGATCAAGAATATATGTATATACTTTATGGAGTCTGAGATGCATATTTCGCTGCGTTACAAACGGTATGACAAGGTGAATATACACTCCATATTCTTTTTTGGAGGGTATACAAATAAAAAAAGTCAATTTTTTACTTTTATGTACCAAAATATTTTATTTTATGTACCAATTATCCAACCCAGGAATAGTTTTTTAATTTTTTTTTATTGTTAATACAAATTTAATTATTCCTTAACAAAATCAAATATTAGTTTCATATAGTTACTCTTTAATAATACAAAAAAATAAATATTCCAGCTCTGTAGCAGTCTTTTTAGTTTTTCTCTTTTCTTATACGAATGAATTTCTTTCAAAAACATCAAATGTGTTTACCATATAAAACAAAAATATTTGTTTTAGTTGATTTCTTTTATATACAAAAAAAAAAGTTTCAACTATCCAACCCTGGCATCGTCATTTTTTGATTTCGTTTGATTTTTAATACTAATGTAATTCTTCCTAAGGTATAAAATATGTCTAATTGCGAAAAAGAAACCAAAAACTAGTTTTATTTAGTTACTTTAATGCTCCAAAAGAAGTTAAAATTTTCCAGCTCTGCAGCTTTCTTTTCAGCTTTTCTAAGTTCTAATACCAATTAAATACTTCCCCAAGTATAAAATAGGTTTAATTAAAAAACAAACCAAAACTAGCAAACTACTTGGTAACTTGTATGTACCCAAAAATTTTCTGTTGTCCAACTCTGGAATCACTTCATTGATTTTATTGGATTTTTAGTACCAATTTATTATTTTATTCTTCTTAGTTTTAATTAACAAAAACAAAATAGTAGCCAAAGAAGTTTCAATTGTCCAACCCTGGAATCGCTTTTTCTTAAATTTATTTTTAATATCAATTTTATTCTCCTTGAAGTACAAAATAGATTTAATTTTCAAAAATCAAAAATTAGTGTTGGCTATTTACTTTTATGTACTAAAAATAATTTAAAATTTTCCAGCTCTGGAACCGTATTTTTGATTTTTGAATAGCAATCTTCTTAGGACTATTTTCAATACATTAATCTAAGGCAGAAGTCTCTAGCTATTGTAGTGGTTTCGAAAAACCGTTGTCACGTACCGCACAGATGGACATCATGCGACATGCGACTTTCCTATTCATAAGGACCCAAAATACTTATATATACGTTATAGGGTCGCATATTAAATTATGGAAATTACGCAAGGAATATTTTTTTAATTGAATCAACTAGAGTTGTACAAAACAGCTCTTTTGAGTGAGCGCTCTTTTCCGCTCCGCTCACTTTACTGAATTAATTCATTCATTTCTTTCACTAGCTCAGTTGATTCCTTAGCTCAGCCATAATTCATGAAATGAAAATGTCATGAAAGAAAATGAAAGAATCAGACTAGCTAATACAACAACCACTTATGCATTTTTATTTTTTCCTTAATATGTAATATAAAACACATTTATTGAACATAAATAATAATAATAATAATAATAAGAGGCTATAAAGAAGGAAGTAATTAAATATATAATAACTAGATAAATATTTAAGTGATTTTAAATATATTGCTTTCGAACCTATTTTAATAAAGTAATATTTTCTATTTAACCTTGTATTTTGTAGATTTTTCTCAGTTAATTTACGTATATGTTTATATATGTATATATACGCGCCAAGTTAATAAGTATTGAAATATGTATCATGGCAGTGCTGTTTAAAAATTTTCATCTGGCAGCTCTAATAATATAAAGCGCCACACCATGTGTGTATCTGCATTGAGTGAATTAATTCCTTTTTTTCATATAGATTTTGACATACCAGCATTGAAAAGAGCTACTGAAAGAGACAGATTCAATGACGCAATTGAAACAAGTGAATCACTGAATCAACTGAAACAACTGAAAGAAGTGAAAGAAAAAGAGCTACTGAAACAAATGAAAGAAAAGAGCTACTGAAACAAATGAAAGAAAAGAGCTACTGAAACAATTGAAAGAAAAGAGCTACTGAAACAAATGAAAGAAAAGAGCTACTGAAAGAAATAGATTCAATGAAACAACTGAATCACTGAATCAACTGAAAGAAGTGAAAGAAAAGAGCTAAAAACGCTCAGTAAAGTGAAAGATTCACCTCGCTCAGTTGAATGAATGATTCAATTGAATTAATTCATTCAGGAGCCGTACAACTCTAGAATCAACTTAATGGAAGCAGTCGGTTGAAAATTAAAAAAAAAAGAGTTTTCGCATAATTTTTTTAATTTTTAACAAAATTTGTTGCTTCTTGGACCAGCACTCAGGGGATGACCCCTACATGTGCAGTGCGTTGCGCCGGAACTAGAAAGGAGCTGGATAGTATTGAGTGGACAGATGAAGAAAGGTGAGGAGATAGAAATTTTTTTTAGCTATTAGAACCTTTTACTTCGCCTGCTAGTTTTTGCTACAGGATCGACGAAAGAGGGTGCTGTTACTCTGCTTTTTAGTGCATGATAGTGTCAGTCACTGCCAATTATGTTCAGTGACCAGAGCTATGCTTTCGTCATTGAAAACATGCTGGCAACAACTAACACAACCGTGCACTAATGCTGATCAGAAGAATTCAACGCAATATTTCAGGACTCAGCGCGGAGTTGAACACAAGACCCTCCACTTCATAGTCTCGTGTTCTACTACTTCAGCCAACAGCACCCACATAAAACATATAATTTAGAAACACCTATTTGAAACATTTGCCTATCTGATAATAGTTTCCATAGTCATCGTTGTAAAATCTTGTTTAGTCAGCAAGAAAAATGTTTCCATAAACAAAACAATTAAACACAGCAAAACCAAATGAAATTATAAAATAGAACAGAGCAGTTAAATTGGAGGCCATCATTGAATAAGTGATTGAAAAATAGAAAATCACTAGTGGCAGAAAGGAACTACATGCACAAGTTTTTATCAAAAGAGTAAAACACTTGTGCCGTTGCATGCAAGAATGTATCGAAGAGCTGGATTTCAAATGGGTCTAAAGCTCTTAACCTTCCACAATCGATAAATACTGACAACAATGTTCAGCATGAATAAAACCGATGTGAATAAGTACGATTACACAGACACAATAAAGAACGACTAAGAAGAAGAAAAATAGCTGAAAAAAAACGTAATAATGATGACGATGATGACGTTTTCAAGCGTGGAAATGAATGTTAAAACTCTTGAATCAGGCTAAATCATGCTTTATCACTTCATATCATGAATACAATTGTTACTTGTGTTTTAATCGAGCAAACCAAACAACAAAAATTATACAAATTCAAACAAAACAACCAAAGAAAGAAAAAACTGTTGAGGGATTTATTACAATTGCATGAATGAAAGGATAGAACGGGGAAAAAAGAAAAAAACGGGATCATATCTGCCAAGAAGAAAAATTATCCACAATCAAATGTTTCTTCCTTTTTTTCTGTGTTGGAAACTTTTGTAGCAAAAAATGTGCTCAATCAAACAATATGAAAGGTAATCAATCAATGGCTCGGTAGTTTTAGCAAAAGGTCAGTGGATATTGCAAGTGGCCCAAATCTTTGAAGTTTGTTTTTGTTTGTTTCCAGTCTTTGGACAAGTAATATTTTTAAATGCATGTATATCTTGAAAAAAAATTTAATTTCAATAAGTTATGGCATTAACATTGTTCGAAATTTTTATGTAAATGGTAATTACTTAATTAAGATTTCGATCAATACCAAAATAGCTCATTAAGACTCTAGCAATAAAAAAGTTATCAAAAACGAAAATTTATTTCAATTAATTTAAGTATTAAAAACATTCGCTGCCTGTCCCACGATGCCTCTAGTTGTCGTTCTTTCAATCAATTATATTAAAAACAAATACAAAACTTTACAATTTCTTATAGCTTTAACTGTTGCGACAGACATCATGACACAGGGGTTAAGTTTTAGTACTTGAAGCAAAACTTATAATTGCCCAATTTTAATTTCACACGAAAGCGGATTTTAGTTTTGAACGACCACAACGCATAGCGGCAGGTCCTTTCAGAAAAGTTTATTTAAACCTTTAGTTTTCAGCTGAATCGCCTTAAAGTGAAAAATATCATCAAAGAAAAGGTTGAAGTTTGAAAAACAAGTCACTTACTAAAAACTAAACACCATTTTAGAGATAATTAACATATAATTTTCACAAAACTCAAGTTGTCTTGGAAAAACAGAAAAAGACAAATTTTAGATCCTTATTAGTAAAAGTGTCCTATATAAGAAAATAATCATTTTATGAAAAAGTACTTTTTTATAAAAGAAAACCTTTAAAACAGATTTTTTTTTGTAAAAAACTAACTCATTAGTAAAAGCACCAAAAAAAGTAATATATTTTTGTCAAAATGTACTTTTTGTAAAAAAATACTGTTACCGGCACTATCGATTACATTATTATCGTTGTCAAAAGTATTTTTTGTTACCACTAATACAAAATGTCAAAATTCATTCGAAGGTCAATTATAGGAGTATAGAAATCATTACCGCGTTGGATAAACGCCATCTTTTATAATTTGCCCTTAATATCTAAAGTGTATTTGAATGCGTGAATTTCATACCAAAAAAGTATGTATAAATTTAATAACTTACTAATAATATATAATTAATAATTATCTACACTACTTTATTGATTCATGTTCAGGAATTTTAACGTTCGCAAATAAACAATTAAAACTAGAACTATTGTTGTTATTTGTGTGTTCAAAATCTGATGAAATTCAGGCGCTTTGGTAAACTCCAAAAACAAGTACGTTTTGTCAAAATGTACCTTTATTAAAAATTACCTTTTGTAAAAGAAAGTATCTTTTTATAACAAACTAACTTCTGTAAAAAGTATTTTTTTTTATAAAAGGGTATATTTTGATAAAAAAATAACCTTTTTATCAAATAAGTACCTTTTTATCAAAAAAGTACATTTATGTAAAAAAGTACCCCTTCGCGAAAAAAACCTTTTTATAAAAAACTCCTTTAAAAAGAGTTTCTTTCTATCTTATTAGTAAAAGTACCTATTGTAAAAAGTTTTCTTACTTTTAAATCTCCATAAACTTTAGTGGTCGAAAAATCGACCACTAGCCGGAAGCCCTACAGTTGCATGCAAAAGATTTTTGGAATTTTAAGGTTTTTATTTTCATTTTAAATCTAAATTAATGGGTTAAATTTAGCTGTTGAGAAAACTGCTTTTTCTATATAAGTACAATTTTGGAAAAAGTAAAAGTAACAGTGTTAATAACAAAATCGTTTTATGCGTGAAAGACTTATTCTGGGAAGACATATTTTAGCCAGCACTCAATAAATAGTCTTTTGATATAATGAATGAAGCTACGCATTCACTATTGTCGTGATCATATCCACTAAGTATAAAAAAAGTCCACTCTTTCAAACTGAAAATGTGTATACTTTCGTTCATGTACGTTCACATGATTTAAAAACAATCTTAATAGCGAGTATGCCCAATTCACGCAAACATCTCTAGTTTGGTATTCATAATAGAATTTTGTGAAATTTACAATTTAATTGGGACACGAATATTGTAAAAGGTTTTCAAACGACGCTGTTTAATTAGAATGATCAGGCCTGTTCGCTACAAATGGGGAATAGTGTAACAAAAAGTATAACTTATTGATATTTTATGTTAAGTTAATTTTGATGTGTGTGTGTGTGGGTGTGTAGCCATATACAGTAGAAGTAGCCCATATGGTTAAGTGTATCGAAAATATATGTCATGGAATCAATTCATTATATTAACTTGAAAAAGCATTTATTGTCATACGCCCCTGTCTGTTTCTATACAGAGTTATTGCTTCTGGAATTTTACCCAAAAGCACTTAATCTAACTTTAAGACGACAGGATTTGCTAATAAACCTCCTTTTACCATTTTGTCTTCTGTAAAAAAATAAAAGAACAGCTCAACTTTTATTTTATAAATGACCATTCTAGTGTTCACTTTATTGCAAAAAAAAAATACTTGTTTTGCGCTTGAACTCGTTCAAAGTGTCCAAATCAAGGTTGTCATCCAACTGCAGTTCATTTAGTTCACACAAAATAACCAGTGGAGCAAATGAATGAAAATAAAATCCTATTAACTTAATTAGATTTAAATGAATTTTATGGCCAAGTTGACAAAGTCAGGCCGAGATACATACTGCCGAATAGAAAATGCTATAAATTTTAAATTTTTTCCAAGAATTTTTACGTGACCGAAAAGAATAAAAGAAATTTAAGTTGATATTGTAAAATATTGAATAAAGACAAACTTGTATAAAAAACTGCTGAATTATTGAAGCAAGACTTAGTGCTGCTACAGAGCGGAATATTTGGTATTTCCTTCAAAAATAATGTTTTCTCCTTTTACGGGGTTTCCTGGGCTCTTACAAAAATTTATGGCTTTGCGTTGCAAGTTATTTAAAAATTACTTTTCTGTAAGACTTTTATCGAAATATGCGAAATTTGGCCTGCTTTTGTTATATTTAGTATGAAACTTTTGGTTTAGCGGAAGTAATAAGTTTTGTTGAATTAATAAAGTATGCTTTTAGGCTTTGGAAAACTGTTTTCCCCTACAATACATTCATTGTTGGAATACACACTCGCTCTCTCTCTCTCCCTCTCCCTCTCTGCCTCTCATACACGCACACACAATTGTTCGTAAACGGAATATAAGTGTACTGTACTGGTATGTGTTCCAATGTGCTGTTGCTGTACTTATTTATAAAGGAAGTTGAAATGTTTTCAATGCACAGCAAACTCACATGAAGTGAACGGGGCTGCTTGTTTGTCGGATTATTATGCAAAAAAATAAATAAAAAGAAATTTTGGAGAAACAAGAAAGCAGTGCTTGTTTGCAAGAATTAAAATTGATGACGATTTTCTTTTAAGAGCCATAAAACTTTAAATTTAAATTCAATCTTTTTCTGATACAAAATCAAGCGGAATGAATATGAGCTAAATTTTTTAATGAAATTTTAAAAAAGGAAGAAACCTTAAAAATTAAGTAAATTTATATTTTTTATATTTATTCTATTAAATTTTAAGACTTAACTCAAATCTAGTTCATATTAAACTACGACCCATAGAAATAAGAGCTTAATACACATAAATTATTTTTTATAAAGAAGACCTTTATTTTTTAAGCTTTTAATATTGAATTAAAAAACATATGAATTTGTATTTTAATAATTTGAGAAGAAAAACATTGAATTATAAATGAAAAAAATTTAATTTAAGAAGGAAAATGATTAATTCGTGTTGAAAATAATTCAAATTACTTTGAAAAAAAGTTAATTTGTTTTGAAAATAAATTCATTTAATTTGAAAAAAGTTGAATTTGTTCCGAAAATGTGTTAATTTGAGAGTAAAAACCTATATAACGGGTGAGCCATCTAGCGGTTTAAATTTGGACTACCTGTTATTTCGAATCTGGCAATACTGTTATTCTGTTCTGTCAAATTTCATTATTCTAAAAAGTACTCTAAAAAGCGCTCGAAAATTGGTCCGATCGGAGGACAGCCGCGGCAATCATATGAATGATATAATATTCCATCTCTCATCGGAACAATTGTGTTTCACAACGAAAAAAATAATTTTGCAAACTTTCATAATGTTTTTATTTTATTGCATGTTTTAAATTTAAACTTTTAAATGGGTCACCGTTTACAACTGCCTTATTTTGTGTTTGACAGCCATTAAAAGCAGACAAGCTCGTAAATTTTAACCAAATTGAAAAGAAATGAGTTTCGTGTGTTCAAAGAAACCATGGAAAAACTTGTTAAACACTTTGAAAACTGTGAAATATAAATTTCAATGGTTAAGAAGTTGTTTAGTGAGTTGCAATGTGGTCGTATTAACACCAGTTACGCGGTACTTTCAGGTAACCCCCAAAATAAAAAGAGAGTTCATGGTACCAGATATCGTTGCTAAAATTTATTTATGTCCAATATTATGAAAGATCGCATAATTAAAATACGTGAGGAGTGGCAGATACTGTAGACTTATTAATTGAACAACTACATCACATTTTACTTGATTTACACAAGAAAAAATTATCTCCCAAATGCGTAACAAGATCAAATGAATGCTCGAGTACACACTACGTGTGAGGTCAGCATATTCTTCAGTTTTAGCCCTCTTCGACTCTTTTCTTTTTCTGTACTTGAAGAAATGGCGTCGTTTTAAAAGATTTGGATCAAATAAAGAGGTCTTAACCGAATCAAACCCCTATTTTGAGATGCTTGAAAAATGCTATTATTTTTAAGTAATAAAAAATGAGCAAAACAGTCGACGAAATATACTTTTTTGTAACTCGGACCAGCACACAGGGGATGACCCTTACATGTGCAGTATATTGCTCTGGAAGTAGAAAGGAGGAGATAATACTAAAGTGACAGATGAAGAAAGATGAGAAGACAAAAATTTTTCTAGCTATTAGAACGTTTTTACTTCACCAGCTAATTTTTTGCTACAGGGCCGACGAAGGAGGGTGCTTTTCCTCTGCTCCTTAGTACATGAGTGTGTCAATCCCCATGCTTTCATTACTGAAACAAGCTGACAACAACTAATAGTCCTCCTGATTGTGTAAGGCGTTGGCGTTTACGCCTCAATCGTATTTCGTAGTAGAGTAAAGAAAACTGTTTGTATGTTTCTTTAATCTTGTACAAAAAACGCCAACGCCTTACACAATCAGGCCGAGTGTTTTTACACCGAAAGTTAAAACCTGTTTTTACTGTTAAAACCATAAAGATCTGATTTTGTATTCACAATACAAATTGTGGTTTTAACATACAGGCTGTATAATAAATTTGTTCAAAACAAATTAAATCGCTTATAGAAATGTGTGAATTTGTTGCTGTACTTGCTCTCTATTTCCACAACACTTAATTGACAACCTGAACAACAGAAGTTTTTGTTTGGAGGAACAAAACCAAATTGTTACTATGATTTCTAAAATAGAAATTATTTAACATTTTGTGAATGAATATTTTAAAATTATGGAAGTACTTATACAAAGTGACGAACTTCTTGGAAATCAAGTTGTGATATACGAAAAACGTAGGCCGATTCTGAAAGAAACAAATTCGCTTGTGTAATAACATAAACAATATCAGCTGGTTCCAATATATAACTTGGCAGCACTCAACTTAGCACAGCCAAAAAATGGTCGAAAACAAGGTTGCATTTCATAAAAACTACTTAAAACCAATTCGAAAGTGGTTTTAAGTCGCTTTTAACAAAAGCAGGTTTTAGCAGTTGGTTTTAATATTAAGAACAGAATTTATTAAAACCATGTCAGTGTAAAAACACTATAACACAACTATGCATTAATGCTGATCAGAAGAATTCGACACAATATTTATGACAGGACCCTCCGCTTCATAGTCTCGTGTTAACTACTTCAGCCAGCAGCTAAAAAGGGATTATTTTGGAAAATAAAATACTTATTAGCCGGAAAAAAGTTTCGTTTATACAAATAGTCAAAGAAATATCAAACAGTCCTCGTAATTCTATGCAAGGAAAAAAAAAAGAAGCAATCGACCACGTAATTCAATTTGTGGCCATTCCGCTTCAAAGAGCTAAGAGACAAAGCAGAACACTAGTAAATACTTAAACCTACAGTTTGCCATCAACCGACAAAATCCATATCAAATCTGTCTCATAATCCTCCTTTGAATTCTTCCTGTGTTGCTTCTGAAGTTTTTCTATAAATAATTTATCAAGTAAATTAAAAAATGTTTATTTTACCTTCACGCCAGGAAACTCTGTTGTTTTTCAATTTAATGTTACGACCGTAAAACCATGTAAAGTTAGCGTATCTGTAATTTATGCCACATTTTAGTTGGTCTATAAATTTGTCATGTTTCAAAGCAAGAGATGTTCTCTTAGTGTCAGTTTTATCTCAGTAAAGCTAAAAGCCCAAAGAACTCGTCTTGTTAGAAAATGTCTGCCAGATGTTTTAAATATTTTGAAAAACTTGTGTTGCCGAGTGTAACGAAAAATTTGCTATTTGCCAGCAGAAAGTTTGAAAAACTTTCTTCCCCTTCTAAGCCACAGAAAGTTTAAAGATTTATGTCATTGCTGGTTTATGAATAAGTGATAAGAGGGTACATTCCTTGAGTGAAAGCAGCTGCATGTTGCTGTCACTCATTATGTCTCTAAGTATTTGAGACGCACAAAACTCCTATTAATTATTGATAACGAGGTTTTTCTCAACAACAACAACAACTTTGTTTTCCTACCGGACCATAATGGCATTATATTTGGACTCTTTGGATTTTTTATTTGTTGACACTCATCATAGTAGAACCTTTGGCAAATGTAATGAATGCTACTTGGTTTTTGTTTTTGGCAATCCCATTAATATATTAATTAATAACCATAAAAATGGTGAACCTGTAGGAGGTACATTTCATAAAATTCATTACAATGTTTTGGCTAAAGAATTTGTTAGAAAATTCAACTGAAACTGCAGTCACATTGAATGGTTCCCACTATCGAGAAATATTGGCAACAAAATTTCTGTTATTATTAAATTCAATTAATATTGATAGAGTACTAGTTGTTCGAAAATTTATTTTGAATTCAGTAACAAATGATAAATATTCCAACGCAAAAAAGGAAACCCAGCATCAGACTTTTTAATTATGCAACTTACACAGCAGAGCAGAACTGCTGTTTTCGAAAGCCGCTACACTTTCATCATAAGTACTCATGTGCATGTTTGTTTGTCACCACTTATTAAGTGGTTTAGTTGAATATGGTAACAGTTTTTATATATGAAAATGTTATTAGGAAATTACATACGAGAATTATATCAAACCTTTTAATAATCGTATTGCCATTTCATTTCTTTGGTGGCCGGTGTGATATATGTGGCATCGTCTTGATAGCATTAATGGCCAAAAATTTTCTTCATCAAACGGCAATACGAGTTAAATAAAACTAAATATCGTAATAACAGAATTTGAAGAAAATAGGCAAATGGTAACACTGGAATTTAATATATAGTATTGCTGTAGTTCTCGTATCTAATTCCTTGATAAAATTTGTATAACAAAAACCATTAACACATTAAACTGAGCCATTTTATATGTGCTGATAAATAAAAATACGCCAGAGTACAGATGATGTAAATGTAGCGTTTTCTGTAACAACACCTATTCTGTTCTGTTGGATATTTATATGGATGTTGATTTTTCTCTGCATCTCCGTCCGTTTGTGGAAATCACGATTCAGTCTAAACGAAAAGAGCTAAACTTTTGAAATTTGGTATAAATATATCTTGAAGAATAGCACAGGTTATGCTCGGAGATGGGCTGAATCGGGCAAGAGGGAAAAAAGTTCCCCTAAGAAGAACCATAAAAAACAACATAATTTTGAAAGTTTTTTTTTGTAATGTTGTTAAGCAAATGGTATATTTTTATATTAAAGAAGGCTAAGCTTGGAGCCATAAAATAAAAAAAATAGCTTTTGGACCCTGCCCCCTTTAATGGGCGTTATTATATGCAAAAATAGTGTAAGCCTACATTCCTTAAAAATAACATTTTTAAGCTTTGATGACGAAGCTGAGACGTAACTTGGCACTCCTCTGCCCTACCCCCAAAATGACCCTATAAAAAAAAAATTAAATTTTGTATACAATTATTTTTAGAGTTTTATGACAAAGGTGAAATGTCTCCCCCACAGCCCTTGGCAGAGCAACCCCGCCAAAAAATACAGTTTTTATACCCTCCAAAGGGAATTGGATCCCATAAAGTATATATAATCTTGATCAGTGATGAAGTCTAAGAAGGTCTAGCAATGCCCATACATTCGTCTGTGGAAAACATGATATTGTCTATTTTTGAACCCCGCCCCCTTTAGTGGGCATTGACGTACGATATTATATAAAGCAACTCTGTCCCATCAAGTCAAACATTTTAAATCTACTTACTAAATATTAGGAGGGTATTTAAGATTCGACCCAGTCGAATATAACGCTTTTACTTGTTTCTTTTTTAAGATTTTTTTATTTTTATTAAATTTAAATTACTTTATGAAGAGTGGAGTGTTTACTCTTAATAAAGTAATTTGAATTCAATAAAAACAAGAAAGAACGTTATATTTGACCGGAACGAATTTTAAATACTCTGCAAATATTTAGTAAAAAAATGAATGGAAATGTTTAACCTGCTTGGTCAGAGTTCCTTTAGGACATTTCTGTCCCCAATTTTACAACTCATTCCAGGAAATGCCGTTTGTCGTAAAACTTAACAACTAAATTTTTGGCGTAAGTAAGTGTAAAAAATATATTTAATTTTATTTAGTGCTAAAGGTGGTTAGAAGGGTGGGGCAGAGTTAAGATCAGAGAATATCTCAGCTTCATAATAAAATCTCAAAAATTTTAATTTTTGAAGAATGTAAAGATAAGGAATACAATTTTTTATATATTTATACTATTTTTCCATGTAAAGTGTTTCATCAACGCCTACTAAAGGGGGCAGAGTCCAACAAATGTTTTTTTTCTAATTTTTCTCCAAATTCAATGCCTGGGGCCTTCTTTAACATAAAAATATATCATTTGCTTAACAACAATAGAAAAAAAGCAGAGTGAGTCCGATCACAGGGGAGATGAGTGAATATCTAGTAATGAAAAAGCTTTAATCAGCTGTTTGCTGAATTGCAACGCATGCAGTTATTTTACAGCAATGGTTCTCGAACTGTACAGCTAGAGCACAATTATATGTTAATGAAAATTAGTAGCTACTATTACACACTAGATGGTGTGTATATGCAGCTGCTAAGTTTCTCTTGTTGTCCGTTTGAATGACAATCTCAAAGACGAAAAAGACAGTTAGTTTGGCAAGTTTAGTTTTTTTGTTTTCCTTATTTTGCTTTGTTTTAGTAAAAAGTGCCAAAAATCTTTTTAAAAGCTATTAAAATTAAATATTTTTGTACTCATTTAATTTATTTGCTACGATAACATAAGTACGACTACTACTATTGCACACTAGACTTGTGTCCAACTAGCTCATTCGCTTAGTTTTTACAAGAACCTTTAATCAAACCTTTGTAATTTAAATGGGTTTGATCATAGGTTCTTGTCAAAACTGAGCGAATGAGCTAGTTGGAGACAAGTCTATTGTACACTAGATGGTGTTGAGTGTATTTCTATGGCGCCGTGTTGCAATCCCATATACCATAACCCCATATTGGCTTTATAGCACCAGCGATGTGTTATAGTCCCATATGGGCTTATTTCCTTCAAACAAGTGAGATAATACCATATTAAAAATTAGAAATTTATGCTATAACCCCATATTGCTAAACGTATAATTCTTTCTTTGTCGATTATTTTTTGGTGAATTTTGTATTGAGTTTAATTTATTGCGTTGAATATTATACTCTTTGTTGAATAAATATATTTTGTTATATTTTTGTAAAAGACAAAATAATTTGGTTTCCATTTTATAGAAATAACATAGTATGACTGATTTTAACTTTAATATTATACTCTTTGTTGAATAAATATATTTTGTTATATTTTTGTAAAAGACAAAATAATTTGGTTTCCTTTTTATAGAAATAACATAGTATGACTGATTTTAACTTTTCGTACAAGGGAAAATTCCCTTCTATTATAATATTTTTTTGCAAAATTATGGTTTCCCCTTTTACGACATGCTATAACCCCATATTGGCTTTATTGCATTTTATTTTGTGCGATAACCCCAAAC
Source organism: Linnaemya tessellans (assembly GCA_951800035.1). NCBI lineage: Eukaryota > Metazoa > Arthropoda > Insecta > Diptera > Tachinidae > Linnaemya > Linnaemya tessellans. The sequence goes on from OX637534.1 coordinate 28,507,094, forward strand.
CCAAATTATGGGTTTATAGCATAGGAAAAAGTGCTATAAAGCCAATATGGGGTTATGGTATATGGGATTGCAACACGGCGCCTATTTCTATAGAGCTGTTAAGTTTCTCTGTAATTCTTGTTGTCCGTATGATTACACTAATACACTCATACATAGCTCACACCGATTTGATCTTACTCTAAATTTGTGATTGTATTGTGAAAAATATTTTTACCCCCAGCGTCTAGATGTTTACACATCAAAAAAACTTTAAAAATTATGTTGTTTTTTAGAGGTTGGTTTAGTTCTTCTTAGGGGAACTTGTTTCCCCTGAGTCGATTCAGCCCATTTCCGAACTTGACCTGTGCTATTCTTCAAAATTTATCTATACCGAATTTCAAGGGTCTGGCTCTTTTCTTTTGAACTGTATCGTGATTTCCACAGACGAACGGACGGACGGGCATGGCCAGATCGTCTTAGATTTCATCACTGATCGAGAATAAATATATTTTGGGGGGTTTTAGAGGAATTCCAAAGTGAATATAACCTCCAAGTTTTTTTTTGAGGATATAAAATTTTTAAAAAAGAATTTGCAGATTTGAACTTAAGTTTGAATAAATAATTTTAATACTTTTCAGTTTTATTTTTAATACCAATTTAGTTCTCCCTGAAGTATAAAATAGGTTTAATTAATAAAAAAAACTATTTTAGCTGGTTATTTTTATGTGCCAAAAAAAGTCTCTGGAAGTATATTTTAGATTTTGGTAATTTTCTAACGAGGTATATTTAAGACATCAATCCAAGACTCAGGGATGCAGATATTCTGGAGACCTCGAAAACCGATTTCATGTACAGATAGACGGGCATGCCTTATACGACTCCCCTATTCATAAGGACATAAAAAGTATATATTTATATTGTAGGAATTACACACGGAAGGACAAACCCTTTCACTATTTTTGGTGAAGAGTATAAAAATCAGAAGTAGTCCCGTAATCCCAGCTCTTGAAAAGATCATCACCATGAAGTTGGTTATTGAAAAATGTAAAGTCTAGCAAAAAAGCTTTGAAATAAAATACTTATTTATATTTTAATTGAAAAATACAAAAAAATAGTCCTTCAAGGTTTTTTTTAGCTAAATATATATAAAATCAACAACATAACGAAAAATTCGTTATCACCATACAACACGAGGGCATAAAACAAAACAAAAAGCAATTAATAGGTCGACCCAGCCCAATTTGATGGCACTAAAACAACAAAAAAAAGTCTAACCATCAAAAGTTATAAAAATAGATATTTTTAGAAGAAAAAGACTTACCTCAATTGATTAACTAATTAATTTCTCAAACGAAATTATCAAATCAATACCAATTAAATCTTTTGGATGCCAACAAACAGTTACAGATAACAGGAACCAGAAGTAGCACGCGCACTTGTACACAATTACGCCTGCAGTCAGTGAAATGAGTTTTAATTTCCGTTAACCGGTTCTTTTTTTAATTTCTAAATTTTCAACAAACAAATTTTTTAAAGCTTTTTCTTTAAAAAATTTAAGTCTTAAGAGTTTTTCAATTTTAACAATTTAAGGCTGTTTAACGATTTTTTAAATATTTTTTTAAGCACAACAATTAAAATTCCTCATGTAATTTAATTGGCCAATAAATAAAGCTTTTCTTTACGTTTTGTTTAGTTTGAAAACAAATAACTTGATTTCGTTTTCTTTTTAGCATATAAATACAATAATTTATATAGTATTTTCATATATTTCTTTTAGCAATAATAGTAATAATTTTTCCGTTCAATAGCCAGCTTAAGGTGTTGCTCGGTCAACGTTCGAATTGGTTTTAATAGTGTGTTTGGCCTCGTTCCGTTCACTTCAGTGTGCCAGTTTGTTGTGAACGTTGCTATTTTGTTCGATATGAAACAAAATATTAAAAGTTGTTTTGCTTTTAATTTAGTTTTCCTTTTACTGGCTTAGAAGACAAGCGCAAAAGACACAATTTTTACTTTTATTTTTTATTTTGTCGTTTCGGTATTAAAACTGTTTGATGACGATGTTGTATAAATTGGGTTCATAATGTGTGAGTGCGTTTTTGCTGTGACAAAAAAAAACTGGTTGCATGGCATATGTTATCACAGGCCTAGCAGTACTATAGGCCAAACAAAAATTCAAGAGAGAGCTTTTTGTTTATTAGAATAGTATCAAATCTAAAGCAGAGCTTTTTGTGAGAACATTAAAGTTTAAAAACGAAGCTTTCATTAACTAACTTCCATCCCTAAATACGGGCGGCAAGCGTTTTTTAGCTGTCAAAAGTTCTCATGTCCATACATTTTGGATGGAGCATACCGAAATAACGCGGCGGCTACGCGCTGCTATTGGAAAATCCGATTTTGACAGAGCGTTTTCTAATGAAGTTGGTTGCAAAAGAAGAAAAGAGAAGAAAAGAATTTGTGCACTTCGTATTAGAAAATGGTGGTAAGAAAATATTTACAATATGATTATATACATAAATATGTATGCACGTTTGTAATTTGTACAAAATTTCAATAACAAAATCACAAATGTCGTCCGTTCAGCTGTTAAAATAATCAGGGTTGTTTAATTTGTTTGTTTGATAACCCTGTTTTTATTGTTTTTTTACATAACGCTGCCGCTTTTGTTTAGGTATGGCAATTTCAGCGTTAAAGCTCAGCGGAAAAAAACGTTCCGCTCTCCGCCCGTATTTAGGTATGGCTGTTATGAATGCAATACAATTTCAAAATACTCCAACTAGAAGGTTTATGATTAAAACTCTTTTTACACCATTTACATTGAGTATTTATTAGCATCATTTGGTATTAAAAATTTAAGAGAGAAATATCTAATCCAGGGTTGGGCAATTGTAATTTTTTTTTTCTTTTTTTTTGTTAATTGAACCAGTCTATTCCGTGGGAAGAATTTAATTTGTATTAAACATCAAACAACATCAAACAGACTAATCCAGGACTGGACTATGGAAAATTTTAAAATATTTTTGTAAAGTAAAAGCGTTTAAATAATTTCGTTTTTTTTTCATTTAAACCTTTCTACTGCAATAAGAATTAAAAATCAAACAAAATCGAATACATGATTCCAGGATTGGACAATTGCAACCTTTTACAGTACATAAAAGTAACCAAATAAAACAAATATATTTCTTTTTCCTTATACAGTGGAGGCTCGAAATAGTTAAGTCATAGAAAAGTTAAGTATATGGAAAAGTTAAGCAGCTTTTATTTACCACACGTGACGCTAAAAAGTTAAGTGCTTCTCAACTTTTTAGAGAACATTTTTTTATTTTGTTTTTCTCTTTCTAAGATCATTTTAACTTCTTATACATATTTCAATCCTCAATTCATATTTGAGGAGCTCCATAACAAAACGCAATAATTACATTTTTCAAAATTTTTAAGTTTTTGATTGAATCGTATTCTACATATTGAAATCTATATTTCCTTTACTACAAAGCATACCAAAACTCAATAATTACACTGCAATTCAATATCAAATATAATGGTTCAGAGCAAAACGCAATAATTACACCTCTTACTTAACTTACTTAAATTACATTTTGTCGTTTTTCCAAAAAAAACCTTATGATGTAATTATTGCGTTTTGTTATGGAGCTCCTCATTTATAAATACAGTGAGACATGCATGCGCAACAAAAATAAAATAAGTGCGTATAGCAGTTACCGTTATAATTTTTGCAAATTTTATATACAATCTTTAACTGTTATTGACGACACTTGCATCTGATTGTATTCTCTCATGTGATAAGACTATTACGTGGAATGCCGATAGCCTTGATGAGAATGAAACGGACACAGGCACGGATCAAGAGGATGACAATGTGACCGAAGCTCCAGAGTTCGTACCATATAATGATGCAATATGCGCAGTTAATACTCTGATCAAATGGAATGAGTACAATGCCAAGTCCTCCGACAAACATATTTCACAGCTTCTCGAACTACGATCCGATATCGTAAAATGGCATTCAAATAAAAAGCTCCATCAAAATAAAGCTACTGATTACTTTACCGCAACAAATAACAAATAATCGAAATGTGTAGTAATATATGCATATCTTCTAACGGTTTTTCATATTAAAAAAATGATATACATATATTTACATATATATATGTATATACTCGTATGTATGTATAATCCTAATTTTAAAATAAATAAACAATGAGTAAATATATAGTACATATAACAATATGCAGTTTTCATACTACGGAAAAGTTCAGATTTCGGAAAAGTTTATCACCCCGAAAACAAACTACTTAACTTTTTCGAGCCTCCACTGTATGTTAAAAATATTTGACGTTTTTGAAAGAAATGCAGGGGTACTAGAAATCAGAAAAGTAAAAAAGTCAACTTTAGAGCTGGAAATTTAAACTTATTTATAAAAGTAAAAGGCTTACAGTAAACTTTGTTTTTGTTAATTAAATCAATTATATCCTACAGGAAAAATTACAAGTCAAATAAAATCAAACAAATGTTTCCAGGGATGGGCAATTGAAACTCTTTCTGGTACATAAAAATAACATAAACAAATAACCTACAACAATTTTTTTCTTTTTCTCTATACATGTATTAAAAATATTTCATGTTTTTGAAAGAAATTCACGGGTATTAAATATCAGAAAAGTGAGAATGGCAGCTCCAGAGCTGGGTAATTGAAACTTTTTCTGGTACATAAAAGCAAACAACTAACATATATATATATATATATATATATATATATATATATATATATATATATATATATATGTATGTATATATATATATATATATATATATATATATATTATTTTTTTTCTTTATATGTCTGTTAAAAATATTTCGTATATTTTTCTAAGAAATTCACTGGTATTAAAAATCAGAAAAGCCAAAAAGCCAGCTCCAGAGCTGGAAAATTTAAACTTCTTTTTAATATAAAAGTAACTAAATGAAACTATAATTTTCCTTTAGTAATCAAACATATTTTATGTTTTGGATATTGAAGAAGAATAAAACTTGATTAACCAGGAAAGAGACAGTTAAGCAAGATCGCAAATACAAAAATAAATTATCTAAATGTTTTTACAATTATTAAATAGATTTTCCATCTCTGGAAAAAGTTATAAGTGGCTTCATTTTCATTAATAACGTTCGGACTATCAGCTCGTGCTACTCGTAATATATGTAAATCTTTTTCTATTTCTTCGACCTTTTTACATAATTAAAATGCCTATAGGTCTTTATTTTATATACAAAATTTTATTAACGTCTATTTTCCATATTTTTCAGGAAATCGTAAATTTTTTTTATAATTCGTCATCAGTTTCGTTTCCAAACGAACTCGGATTCTGTGACATTCTTGAATATTTTCTTTATTACCGCATTTTATTTTCAACAATTTTCATTCAATTCAATTTTCTTGACCTGTTTAAAAAGATTTTTAAATGCTTATTTATTTAAGATTGTTCAATGTATTGGCAGCACTAACCTATTTCATTGTCGCTTAAAAAAATTAAAATGGGCTTAATCGGACTACAACCACAAAAATAGCAGCATTTCTGACAGGTTGTAGTCCATAGCCTGCAGTCATCTAAGTGAACATTAAGGTCTTTCGCCTCTAAAATACAAATAGTGCATTAAGCACATTTACGACAGCAGGCTACCTACTGCACGACTGCAGAAATAGAATATGTATTTTATGTGGGAATGATTATTTTCACGGTTACACGGTAGGTTGTTGTACGCTCTGCTTTTTCCATATACACACATGTATTCTACTTCTGTAGTCGTGCAGTTGGTAGCCTGCTGTCGTGAATGTGTCTCTAAAGCGGCATGGCCACACATCAAACTAACGCTTCAAACTCTACTTTTCTTTGATAGTGTTAGTGAAAAAAACTCACACGTATGGTTTGATGTGAGTTTGAAGAATATCAAAACAATTTAGATTTTCACTCTCAAACTGAATTTTACCAACACATACACAAGTTTGAAGCATCAGTTTCATGTGTGGCCATGCCGCTTAATGCATAATAAAATTGAAAAGCTTTTCATATTTTGCTGCACACTATATAAGCTAACAAGGTAGGAGTACTTTTCTGTCTTCTGGTACTATATTTATAACGATACCAACATCTTCTCTATGTGGAACAACCAAATAAAGCTCTAAAGCTAAGAAAGCTTTTTAAGACAAATTCTACCTTTTTTCAATAACAAGCATCTGCAGTGGTTTCATGTGTTTACAATCAACTTTTTATTTTGTAGTTTAAAGCTTTATTCATGTTGGCCAAAAAGCTCAACAACCCTGGAAATGTATTTAAAAGCTTAAGATATTGTTATAAATACCTGTTAATAGAAGTTTTTGTTTCTATATAAAAATTATTGAAGTATTTACCTGTAATTAAAGTAATAAAACAGAAGATATTAGAATAATTGAATATTAAAGGACGGCTTTGAAGAGGCAAACCACATACAACACCACATCTCAAAGATACAACATCAAATTATATATATTTTAAACCAATTTTTTTTCTTCTGGTGAACAGCTAAAAACACTTAAGAACATTTTTGGTTTTAGAAACTAGTTTCAACGGAATTTCAACAAACATGAACGAAATGTACATGACATTAACAACTTGTGGCATGAAGAAGATGGTGAGGTGTGATTAATTGTTGGAATATTATATATTTATTTCTGTAGTGGTGAGTTTAGAGCAAAAGCTATTTTGGTAGAGTTATGAGGAAAAAGTTTAAATATGAAGAGTAGACAAAGTGTTGCAATATATATATGACAACTTTATGAAATTTTTATACGTTTTATTTTCTCTAAAAAAATTAATTATTGTTATAATAAGCTAATAACAAGGAATATATGAGAGTTAGAAAAGCTAAGAAAAAATTTATGAATTAAGAAACATGCTTAAGACAAATAACTTTTTTTACTTACAGTTTTACAGCATTTGAGGAAAATACAATTTATCAAACGTGTGTAAAAGGAAATTGTATGAAAACTTTTATAACAAATTAGTACGATTGCGATTACAGTCTGAACTCTTTAAAATTAGTGGAAAAACTTAATAAAAATTATTTGTGCTCAGAATATCATAGTCTAGGGACCATGACTGCCAGACTAACCTTATTTTCAACTGCATCTGGACGTTCGCTACAACATATAAAATATTATCAGCAATTAGTCTTTAATTTTTAAACAATTTATAAAACACCAAATTGTTGTTAACTCCAAAATAATAGATTATCCATTTGATGGTATCAAATTCACCGATCTTGCAAGGCTGTCAGCTGTTAAAAGCTATCAAAATTTGTCATCTGAAGTCTCATTTACTTAGTGGTCGGTTTGGCATTTATTTACGCCATAACTAGTCAAAACCGATTCAAAAGTGGCCACTCTTGGAGAAGTACTTTAGAAGACATTGGCTAGGTTATAAAGAAGTTTGGGGAGACTGGAAGCTTTGCAAAAGTGGTCAGGCTTGTGTATCAACAAAATGACAAAGATATGGTTTCTGCTATTGAAAGTGTCATGGATAACCCAAAACTTTTGACTCCATGGCATTCTCAGCCATTTTGTCTATCTGATGGTTCATAATGTCGGGTTTTGTTCCATTTGAATTTACACCTCCATCCATATAAATTCCAGCTCACGCAACAATTAAAGTCGGCTGATCATTCGTAACTCCGCAAAGACATAAACTGATTGGCTGCTAAAGCAACAGCATTTCTAGGTTAATTTTTCAAAGTAAATTTCTCACTCGGTGGTTATGTCAATAAGTCAAATAGTCGCATATTACACTGCGACATACCAGTCACTTGCTTTCCTGTGAAGAAATAGCTTTGGCTCCCCAATGAAATGGCCAGAGAAACTAGCTGAAAGACTCTAAATGATCTCTTTGAATTTTTTTTTTAATATTTAAATATGTTTTAAATATAAGAAATATTATTTATAATTGATCATGTCCGTCCCACTAACGTTATATTAGAAAATTAATGTTCGCTGGAATATAAAATATTCCTCCTTATTCTGTAATTATTTGTCAACGTCGTTTCAAGACAATACCAAAAACCGGGCAGTTAGATTCTGGTTGTGAACAATAACTGAATACTGATGACGGCCTCTGACTATTATCTAAGGCCTGGAAAAAATAGAAAGAGGCCCTTTTATATTGTCTTGACGTGACGCTGACGAATAAGTACAGAAAATGAATTCCGAATAAGTGGGATTAAGTAAAATTTTACTTCATTTTCTAAAGGAACTTTTAAATTGATTTAATTTGAAAGACCTAGGTCCCGATTTCGTAAATCACTTTTATGAAGTGTATAGGAAAGTGAAAATTAGTTTCTTAAACATTTCAAAATTTCGTTTTGTTTTATACACATGTTGTTACCACCAAACAAACGTTGAGAAATTCATGCGTTTCTTTTCCTTACGAAATGTTTAAAATTTGTATCAAAAATTAAATCAAATAGAATAAAATATTTGAACTTTTGTTTTTCTGTACATATAAATTTCACTAAAGCTAAGTGATTTACAAAATTACGGCCTTAAATTTTTATTAACTCCTAAATAGTAAGTGATCCAATTAGTGGATTCAAAACGGCCTATCCATTTAATGCTATGAAAACATCCCGTCTGGCAAGACTGTCAGCTTTAAAGCTTGTGTCTCTCATCTAATATGTCATTTATGTATTGTAGGTCACATACATATTTTAGGTTGAAAAGAGGGGTACGCATTACTCTTAGCCCTCTATGGTATGTTGTATGCTCTTATAATAATATTGAGGGACTTCCCAATATAGACACCGAAAATCTGTCAAATTTTATTATACTACTTTCCTCCTATTTTCCTGATTTCACTGAATCAGAAAAATAACGGCAAAAGTTGTACTCGAGGGTCCTGGCGGGCCTCACAACATCCACGCGAGCCAGGTGGTGCTTTTTTAACCACCTGTATGTTCTATTATTATGTTAACCAAGTATTATCCTATTTAATCTTAACCTTTTGTCTCATTTTTATTTTGGATTTCCCACAAAATTTTGATCACTTTAACTGAAATAAATTTCTCCCAAACTCTGATGTGTTGTTCTCTAGTCAATTGTTTTAAATCATTTTTGAATACTTGAAATGGTTTGGAATTTTCTAGTGTGATGTTGTTCATAAAAAATATATATTAATTTTATTATTAAAACATAAATAAATATTTTTCATGCCCTTGACTTATTAAAACGTTGTTAAATAACTTTATTCAGATGAGGACTTTTACTCGAGTAAGTAAAAAATGGATTTGAAAATTTTTTAAAAAATTTTAAATATTGCATGCTTATCTAGTTAATTTCTAGTGAACAAGAAATTTATGAAAAATATATTAATATATATAGAAAGAGAGTGAAAGAGAGAAAGAGAGAGCGAAACTAGAATTGAAAATCTTGAACTCACACACACACCAATTTTCGCTAATACAGTAGCTGTTGTGGTAGTTGTTGTATTAATAGTTGAACTGCATGTAGAAGTAGTTCTTGTTGCTGTTGTTGTTGTAGTTGCAATAGCTGTTGTTGTATTTATATTACTGAAATTAATAGCTGTGTTGATAGCTTGTGTTGGCTAAAATGAATTTACATCAAATTTAAAATCTAGATCCAAATTTTTTAAGGGATTTCGTTGGAACTTTTTACTGCCATGATGATGATGGTGGTGGGGTATATGAATTTCCACTTCCGTTTCATCCTCTTTATTTTATGATTTAAGTAGTTTGTGTTTGTTTTTGGTTTTCAGTTAGCATTAAAACGCAATTTACGGTTGAAGTGCATTATTAGTTATGTGCAGCATAATATAAATATATATTTTTTGTATTTTTATTAATTGTTGTTGTTGTTGGTTTTTAGGTTATTTTACAAACAAATTTACACAACAACAATAGGGATAAGAAAAATAATAACAATAATAACAAAGTGGAGAGAAAAAAACACAATATAATATAAGAATAGCAAAATATGTATAGGATTCTTTTTTATAAATAAATGTATTTGTATGGGTTACACGTATGCCATTATTTAAACAAATGCATACACACAGATATGCACTGTATGTATTTATATACATGTGAAAAAAAAAACTATAAACAAAATGAGCAGTAAGTTTATAAAAGATTTTTTTCCACCATACAATGCGAGTATTTTTGAAGCAGGAAATGAGCATTTAAAAAAAAGGTTCACAACCGAGAATAAAAAGCTTATTAAAGTGTACTTTTTTGGTTTTTAATTTGTTGCTTTTGAAGCATTTGTCGGTTGAGTTGTAAAGTGCATGTGCGTTTAAATGGAGCTGCTAATTACTCACCAGTTGCAAGTTTTTTAGTTCATTGTGTCAAATCATTAAGGCGTATGAGTGATATTTTGTTTGTATATTCTTAATTACATATTAAGTATACGCCAGAGTAGTTTCTTATAATTTAAACTAGTTTTAGAGAATATTGTAAGCTGTGCAGTGTCGCCAATTTAGCCGTTTTCTGGGTAAATTTAAAATGTTTTTACGAAAATATATAATAGTTTTTATTGTAAATACTTTTGTCTTTCTGTGTAACATTTTCAGCGATAGTTTAATTTAATGTATCTCGCATATTATTTAATTGAATAGTATTGAAAACGAGGAAAATAATGTAGACATAAGAGTGAATGACCGAAATAACATATGATTTTTATTAGCGAAATGTAGTCCTGATAAACTGAGTTCTGACGAAGTTGGAATTTGATCCCATAATAAAATTAAAAAATAAGTCTTATTTGCAGAGAAATAACCTTAAATCTAAAAGCGACTTTTACTTTTTGAGGAATAAATAAAACTCAGCAAATTATATGTGTTGTACAGTTCTTTATTAAAACTTAACCAAATGAAAAATAATGCATATAAAGGTATGTAACAAGGATTACTTTGGCGTGTTGCATGAGCATGTTTTTTTACACCCTCCAAAAAAGAATTAGGGGGTATATTCACTTTGGCATTCCATGTATAGCGCAGCCAAATATCCCTGTAAGACCATAAAGGTATATATAGTATATATCTTTGATAAGTGATGAAATCTAAAGCGATCTAGCCATATCCACCCGTACATCCGTCTGTGGAAATCATGATACGGTTCAAACCAAAAAAAAAAAAAGAGTCAGACCCTTGAAATTTGGTATAGATAAATTTTGAAGGATAACACAGATCAAGTTTGTAAATCTGCTGAATCGGGACAGAGAGAAAAAAGTTCCACTAAGAAGAATTAAACCTACCTCTAAAAAACAATATAATTTTGAAAGCTTTTTATAATTTTGTTAGGCAATCGACTTATCGGGAATATTCAATATCCAGATTATTGATTAAGGAGTTATTTTACTTACAAAAATTGGAACTTATTTGTAATTTTTGAAACTACAATATTTTTATTTACAAGAAATATTTTTATTTAGGAAAAATATATATAGTCGAAGTAAAAAAATTTTATGAAGAGCAAAATTTATATAAAATTAATATAACCAATAATTTCTGGTTTAATTTTTTATCATTTTAAGAAAATATACAAATATACGATATATTAAACAGACGATTGGTAAAAAAAAATAGTGGTTACACGTACTTCGTCAAATATTTGATAGATGTGAACGTAGCTTATATTATTAATAATTAATTTATTTCACAAAATTTTCGACTTATTGTTATTATTAATAATTTATGTTTATTTAAGCTTAAGATCAATTATTTTTTATAAAAAACTCGAAATACCGGAATAAACAAAGCTTTTTTATAAAAAATAATTGACCTTTAGCTTAAATAAACATAATTTATTAATATTAATAATTAATTGTATCGCAGTAAGCGATTTTTCATAGAAAATAATAATAATAATAATAATAATAATAATAATAATAATAATTCCTATTTAAATTCTTTTTGTAATTAAGATTGATATGCTAATACCGTGTTCATGTGTACACCTTAATTGAGCTTATCGCAATAAATAGCATTATTGAGCTCAATTATCCCTATACAATGCCAATTAATTATTATTCAATAAATATAAAATTGTTATGAAATCGAGTAAAATTAGAAATGCAGAACTGCTAGAAGGTGTGTTTAGTGAGGAATACACAACTCACTGAACAAAGTTAGTAGAAAAAGTGAAAGAAACCATAAACAAAATATGTCCAGCCATGTTGAAGTTAAATGATTGATATTAAATTTATTATTAATTAAAAATTAAAAAAAGAATTAAAATATAAAGATGCCAGATTTGAACTTGGGATCCTCATGAAAATAAAAAACGTTTACTCTTATTGTCATACCTTAATTAAAGTGACTACGGGCCATTATTACAACTTGACTTTAATGCAGCTGATAGCAAAAGCTAACCATAGCTAAAGTAGGGAATAAAGTGAACTTTAAAATTTTTCATTATCACAACTTCCTTATAAAATAAAATTAATCTTTTCAAATATATGGCAGTACCACAGAAAAAACCGACTACTTTTGACATGTTGTCATGTCATGTGGCATCATTAAGTACATAGTGGCAACGACTGTCTTGTTTGTTTATGTATTTGAATGGTGAAAAGTTGTGAATAATATTAATAAAACAAAAAAGTCGGTGAAAAATGACAAATTTTGTCATTGTCAGGACAAGATTTGTATAGAAGAAAATTAAGAGCAAAAAAAATCTTTCTACTAAAATAAGATTTTTTAAAACTTTAAAACTGTTGGACCAAACTGTATACTTCCTTCTGAGGGTTAGTTTGTAAGTGCTTCGCAGAGGTTTAGGAAAAAAAGAAAAGTCGGGAAAAGTACTCAACACGTGGCGCTGCAGGTTATTTGATCCTTATAGGTAAAATCGATTGTGTTGAAATTTTGAATTTGTCTTAGTGTCAATTGAGCAATTCAAATAAACTAATTTTTTTTAATGTAGTAAGAATTTTAACGAACATTTTGTATTGCTATATTAAATTGAATTAAGATTCTATAGGCTAATTGTTCGAAATTTTAATTTTAAATCTCAGAAAGACATGATAAATATTCCAAGGCACAAAGGCAAGTCAACATCAGTTTTTGTTATTTAACTTACACAGCAGAGCAGAACAGCTGTTTTCGAAAGACGCAACCCTTTCATCATCAGTGCTCATGTGTATTGTCTTTGTCACCACTTATTAGGTGGCTTAGTTGAACTTGAATTTGAATTTGAAAAATGGGACATGAAGAAAAATAATCAAACGGTAACACGGGTATTATAACAATAACATGTTAACATCAGGTTGATACAGTTCTCGGATTCTTTTTCAGAATAAAATTTGTGTAAATAGGAACTGTTATGAAATTCAACTAAGCCACCTAATAAGTGGTGACAAACACAATACACATGAGCACTGATGATGAAAAGGTAGCGTCTTTCGAAAACAGCTGTTCTGCTCTGCTGTGTAAGTTGAATAACAAAAACTGATGTTGACTTGCCTTTGTGCCTTGGAATATTTATCATGTCTTTCTGAGATTTAAAATTATAATTTTTTTTTAACTTTACATCTCTACAATTTCATTTGTGAAACTCTCTGAATTGTATGTGGGTCACGATTAGAATAAAATGCAAAATTCAACAAAGTCTTGGCAGCATATGAATAATACGAGTGCCCCCATACAAACTAATTATTAATTTTCCTGTGTATGCAGAACTAAAATAGTGGTTTTCTTCTATCTGAAGAACCACCAAAGAGAAATGTTTCTTTAATTTATTTTATTGCGATGTGTGGCGAAGCACAACGGGCCGGCTAGAATTTCATAGAAATATGTATATATTTGTCATATACAAATAAATAAATACACCAAAATATTTAAAAATTAATGTTAATGTCAAATAAGCGTAACAATGCCTGCTTTTGCAATTGTTAAATACTAAGACTAAAGTTTCGATTAATTTCCAAAATGTGTTTGAAAACTTAAAATTATTTATAATTACTGAAAATTTTCCTTAGAAGAAATAGCTAAAGAAAATGTCTTTAAATTTGTCAGATGCCCAAATATATGTACGTACGAGTTGATTAACCCTCCTGTTTTCGAAGCACTCAAAAACACTTATAAATTGTATAGTTTATTGCGAATTGCGAGTTGTTCCTTATTTTTGTTTTCCTGAAACTATCTATTAATTGTAATATAACAAATAAATAAAATCTTGATTTGATTTTGCATTTATATAAAATTTACAATTTGCTTCCTCTGCTTCTTGTCATTTATAGTTTTTAGCAAACAAAACTTTCTTAATTATTCAGTTGCTGCTTAACAATTAACTTCATTATGAAAATATTGTGTCTTGTCTGTGTTCGTTTATCTTTGCAAAAATGCTACTCAAAACATTGTCCTTAACATTGACAATTAGTGCAGTGAACTTGTGTCCGGAGGAAGAATTTTCTTTAGCTAAACAAACTTTGCATTCACCACTATGGGAGAGAAAAATAACCCAACAAGCATTTTGATATAAAAGTGTGCAGTAACAAAGTCATGAATTTTGCAAAAGAAGTCAAGTTGCACGTTAGAAGATGCCAAACCATTTCAATTATTCAAAAACTAACTAAAACAAATTGGATTCAGGTTGGAAAGACCTAAGAAAATATATTTAGTGAACCAGGTTCTTAGTCTAACCATGTTTTTCTTCTCTAGTAGGAGGTCTTCCAGTAACAGGCCACAATATTCTATAGAGATGTAACAGCGATCCGTAGCGAATTAGGCCAACATGATGGCCCATCTCTTCAACGTAATTAATATTAAAAAAAATGTTTCCTTACGATTTATTATTATTATTATTATTATTATTTTAAAGGGGTATATTGTTCTATTTTTTCAGCCTTTGATTATTTTATTTTATTTTAATTTATATTGAGCTTGAGGCTTATTTTTATAAAAATTATTTATTTTATATTTAGTTCAATATTTCGATATCCTCTGGATATCTTCTTCAGGATAAAATTATTTATAATAATTTAACAATAACAAAATTTTTTTATAAATTATATAAACTTAAATATTTTTGTTGTTTTTTGTTTTTATATAAAAAATTGAAAATGAATGAAAAATTTTTTCATACATATTAAAAACATTTCAAAATTGAAACTTTTTTCTTTCCTGTCTACATTATGAAAATTGAAATTTGAAAAATGAGAAAATGAATATAATAATTAATAAAATTTGAACACATTCTAGTTTACCCTATGATCATTTTAATAATCTATTTTTGTAAATCAAATGTCTATAATTCTGTGCTACACTATCAGTGTCAGCCTTAAAATTAATTCTTTTGTCTAATGGTACATTTATTATCTGTAACATTTCTAACATATAGCGATGTCTATACCTATTTTCAGAATTTAAAATGGATATATTTTCAAAATCTGGATAGTGATTTGGATCACGACAATGTAAAGATAGTGCTGTTTTTTGTGTAGAAGTATAATTCCTATATTTTAAGTTTGATCGATGTCCCGTTAATCTGGTCTTAAGTTTATTTTGTGTTGTACCTATATAAACTTTATTACAAATTTCATTATCTTTTCCCTTACATGGAATTTTATAAACAACATTTGACTTTTCTAATTTATCTATCTTGTCTTTAATAGTACTAAATAATTTACCTAGTGTATTAAATGTTTTGTGTGCCATGCTATATTTGTTTTTATTTAAAATATCTGATTTTTCTACTCTTTCCGAAACTATTGGAATATATGTCATAGATTTATAAATCTTTGGTTCAATATTATTGTTTGTGTAATTTATATTATTTCGTCTGTAATATTGCCCTATTACATTACAAGCTAATCCTACAGGAAAATCATTATTAACTAAAATTTCTTTAATAATATTTTTATTCTTATTATGAAATTTTGCATCACTTACACCTAGTATCCTATCTATTAATGTTAAGTAAATAAGTAAAAAAAAAGAAAAAAGTTTCAATTTTGAAATGTTTTTAATATGTATGAAGAACATTTTTCATTCATTTTCAATTTTTTATATAAAGACAAAAAACAACAAAAATATTTAAGTTTATATAATTTAGAAAAAAATTTTGTTATTGTTAAATTATTATAAATAATTTTATCCTGAAGAAGATATCCAGAGGATATCGAAATATTGAACTAAATATAAAATAAATAATTTTTATAAAAATAAGCCTCAAGCTCAATATAAATTAAAATAAAATATTTTAAAGGGGTTTAGACACGGTCAAAATGCTTGTTCAGCATGATTATAGTGTGAATGAAAATTTGTTAGTATGTGTGACACCAACGATGCTTGATGGAAAATAAAAAATTATGATTTTTGGTATGCTTGGTGTCACTTGTTATATATGTATATGTGTTAAATTGTCAACCACAAACCAATTTTCATTATAATTATATTTTATATTGTGAATAGTTGTCAAAAAAAAATCGGAATTTAACCGAACGAACAGCACAAAATCAGAATGATTGATGGAGCATCAAGCATGGTAACATCAAGCCCACAAGCATACGCACATTAACTTGACAGCAATAATTTTGACCGTGTCTAAACCCGTTAAGTAAATAAGTAAATTTTGATTAACAAAGGAAAAAATCTTTATCATTTAGTTATTTTAATATGAAAAAAAAAAACCGATAACATTTTCCAGCTCTGCCTTTTAAGCTTTCTGACTCCGAGTGACAATTAAATTCTTCTTGAAGCATAAAATAGGTTTTAATAAACAAAAAAGCAAATGAGCAACCTATTTGATTAGTTTTATGTACCAAAAAAAGTTTCAGTTGTCCAACCCTGAAATAAGTTCATTGATTTAGTAGGATTTTTAATACCAATTTTATTCTTCCTGAAGTATAAAAAAAGGTTTGATCAACAAACAAAATATATAAAAAATAAAAAAACTAGAAGCCCTTTTTGTTATGTATCTAAAAAAGTTTGGTTATATTATTGTTTTTTAATTTTTAATACCAATTTTATTCTTCCTGAAGGTTTAAAATACAAAAAAGCCAAAATTAGTTACATATTTGGTTACTTTTGCGTACCAAAAAATTTTTATGGACAAAAATAAGTTGAAGTTTTCCAGCTCTGGAACCATATTTTAGATTTCAGAACTATTTACAATAATTCAATCCAAGATTGAAGTCTGTGGTTTTTCTGGGGACTTTGGACACCCGCTTTCATATTCAGACGAGGGGAGAGACGGGCATCGCTTATTCGAGATTAGATACTTATTCATAAGGGCTTAGAATATGTATACACCCAACACTTTTTTTACAAGGTAGATACGTTCCAAAGGATAGCGTGTATACACAGAGTGTTTATTTTATTTCATATTATGATTCTAAAAAAATAAATCCGTACAAAAAAGGCGTACAAAAGACGGTAAGTTTGCTTAAAAAAACCTTGTTATATAAAATTCGCGTAAAAAACATGTAAAAACAGGCTTTGGTGTATTTGAGGAATTCGCATATTAATATTGTGTAAATTACACATGGAATGACAAACCTTTCACAATTTTTGGTGAAGGGCAGAAGATGGTGAAAAAGTCCAAGACGACCTAGTCATGTCCGTACGTCTATGGAAATCACGATACAATCTAAGCGAAAAGAGCCAGACCCTTAAAATATAGTATAGACACTTTTTAACGGATAGCCCAAGTTAAGTTCGTAGATGGGCTGAATCGGATCAGAAGGAAAAAAGTTGCCTTAAGAAAAACTAAAACAGCCTCTAAAAAATGACATAATTTTTGAAGTAATTTTTTTTTTGTAATTTTGTTAAGCAAATGATATACAGTCGAATCCGCTTTAGCGCAACACGCCTTACTGAAAAAAATCGGATTACTGAAAGCGATATAAATCACTTTACTGAAAATATCGTATTACTGAAAACCAAAAGCAAGCCCACAACTACGTTTTGAATGAAACTTACTTCGCTTTAGTGAAAAAATAAACAATGACAAATTTATTTATTAGAAATCGATTGCATAGCTTAAGGCTGAAAAAATTTTGCATGTTTTGCCCGGAAAATTTTCAACAACAAAATTAATAATTCTATGAATAATGTTTTTTTATATAAAATTTTTACCTTAAATTGACGTAAAAAATATACATATACAGATTTAATATAAAAAATATTGTTTTACTGATTTTAAGCAGTACGCTTAATTTTAACAAATTTCGAACTACGTTTTAGACAAAAACTCGCATAACGGAAAAAATTTTGGTTTTGGTTCATTCCAGCAAAGCGGGTCGACTGTATATGTGTGTCAAAGAAGTTCCAACGCCTTGAACTTAGAGCCAGAAAATCAGAATACAGTCGACTCCGCTTTACTGTAAATAGCCAAACCCCAATTTGTTTCAATTATCCGATTTTTTCTCTAAAACGTAGTTGGGATTACTAAAATTTGTTACAGTAAAGGGTACTGCTTAAAATCAGTAAAACAATATCTATTATATAAATAATACACACCATACACATGCACATATGTGCACATTTTGTTTGTTGAAATTTTTCACGAATTACTCGAAAATGTCTAGCCACTTGCATTGACAATATAATAGAAAAATGCAATAAAGTACGTAAGAGCGAAAAGGACAAATAAATTTTGCAAGTTAATTTTTTAACGGACAAAACATGCACAATTTTTTTAGCCTTAAGTTATGTTTATTTTTTCACTAAAGCGAAGTAAGTTTCATGCAAAACGTAATTGTGGGCTTGCTTTTGGTTTTCAGCAGTACGATATTTTCAGTAAAGCGATGTTTCGCTAAAGCGAAGTGAATAAGATTAGCTGCGTTTAAAATCAGTGCGGGGATTTGTATCCCTTTCAGTAATCCGATTTTTTCAGTAAATCGTGTTGCGCTAAAGCGGATTCGACTGTAATATGTTTTTTGACCCCGCCTTTTTTAGTTTGTGTTGAAGTAACATATCACATATCTATATTCAATAAATTGTATTCTTTAAGCCCACAGTCCTTAAAAATTAAATTTGCAAGATTTGATGACGACGCCAAGATGTTTTCTGATCTCCCTCTGCCCTATCCCCCCCCCCACCTACTTTTGCCCCTAAATGACCCTATTAAAAAACAATTTTTTTTTTCTACACTTAGTTACCCCAAAAATTTACTTCTTAAGTTTTTACCATAAAGGTGAGATGCCTTCCCCACGGGACTTTCCGCAGCGACCACGACAAGACGGAGTTTTAAAATTGGGCACAGAAATGTTTGAAAGGGGCTGTAACCCAGTAGGGTAAACATTTTAAATTAATCTCCGCTCCTATTTGTGCAAGTTAATATAAAACAATAAAATTAGAGTTTACTATATATTTGGAGGGTATTTAAGATTCGACCCAGTCGAATATAAAGTTTTTACTTGTTTTCATTGCAGTTTTGTTTTTACTACAATAAAAATGTTCAAACTTAAACAACAAATGATGTCCAAATAAATGCAATTTATTGTTTTCAAATTTTTCATTCAAACTCTCAAAACTTTATTTTTTCTTTCCTTCTTTGAAATTCGCATAATTTAAAACTTTGCTAAACAAATTTATAGAAAGAAAAAACTTTGTAAAAAATTTATCTAACATTTTCATTTCCAATTATATAAATGGTTTTCCTTTAATAACAAATATTTAGTGGCTCATTATGTGTAAAGCTTTAGTTTTCCTTCCATTTATTCCTTTAAAACAACAACAACAAAAATTAAATACTAGAATCTGTAAGTAAACATTTATGTATGGATGTGTATAAAGTCACGTCTATGCTTGCTTTAAGCAAACAAAATTTAAATTTTTCTGAATACTTAACAATTCTGCTTCACTTGAAAATTTTATTTTAATTTTTGTTGTTGTTGTATACATGCTTTTGAAGACGTCTGTTCTTTCTCTGCATACTTGGTTTAACAAATGTCTGTGCAGATGAAAGAATAACTCCGAAAAAAATCTTACATTTAGAGATGCTTAAATTTTCGTATTTTACTTTTTGTCTGCACTTTTTTTTGCTCAACATACATTAACTAGTTCTTCTCTATTTTATCTGATGCGGAAACGTAGACGGCAAAACTTTCTGAATTAAAGACATGAGGCTGACAAAAAAAAAATACGGAAAATTTTTGTGTGTACTTTCAACAGACATTTCACATACACCCGCATTCTTGTCTTTTCTCGCAGGCATGCAAACACTTACACACCCACACACTCACACACATGTACAACACAACACAACACAAAGCAAAGCAAACTTTTGGGGTTTTTCCTGCAAAATGTTTTTTTTAGACGAGTTATTTGTATTCTAATACATGTTGTGTTGTTCTTGTTGCTGTTTTTGCATTGTATTTTTCTTGTGCAGAAAAAAATCTATTTGTTCCTATATTTATTTTCTATTCATTTAATAAACTTAATTGTATAAAAATTATTTGTTTTTTTTTATGGAAATAGCTCCGCTGAACTGCAGCTGAACAAGCACGGGTGTGCTGTTGTTGTCAGTGCTCGTTGTAGTGGAATACAAAAATATATCTACTACAGAAAAAAAAATTAATACAAGTGGCGCCATTTTTACAGCCATTTTGTCTAGTAGAAAAAAAGAAAATGAGTAGAAATATTATGTGTGCACACAAATACAAAGTTACGCTCTTACACACAAAATTTTAAATTACGGCATAAAAAGTACAACAGACTGTTACAGTAATTGTTATTGTGTGAACACAACAAGAGCAACAACAAAACAGCACTGCGAATATAGAGAAATTTCAAATTATATGACATTTCTGCCTTTATGCCAGTTTTAAACATATTAAATACTAGGTGTGAATTACACTGTGCTACAAAGGTAATGTTTAGCACAACAACTGAATCAGAAATTTTATAAAAATTTACAAAACTTTTTTATGTTTTTGTCATGTACATAAAAATACCTTTTACACAATACAAAATTTATTAAAATTGTTTGTTGATAAATTATCTAAGAATGTACCACAAAAAAATTTGTGGCGTATTTATGAATAATATATTAAAATTCTTGCAAATTATTGTAGAAAATGTTTTCTTTTTAATTTTTCAACAGAGACTTTAATTGTGAAATAAAGACACACATTTAGTTACAATTAAACTTTTATTGAAAAAAAATTTTTATTTAAAAAACAATTTTATTAATATTGACTATTAATGTTTATTTTTTGCAAATCTACCTAAAAGTACCTTTTAAATCACATCAAAATCATTATTATTACTGGACAATAAATGACTAGAAAGCGTACCACAAAAAAATAGCTTGCATAGAGAGAAGGTATTAAAAGCAGTGATTAAGGCACATTTCTTTTTAATTTTTCAACAGAGACTTTAATTGTGAAATAAAGACACACATTTAGTTACAATTAAACTTTTATTGAAAAAAAAAATTTTATTTAAAAAACAATTTTATTAATATTGACTATTAATGTTTATTTTTTGCAAATCTACCTAAAAGTACCTTTTAAATCACATCAAAATCATTATTATTACTGGACAATAAATGACTAGAAAGCGTACCACAAAAAAATAGCTTGCATAGAGAGAAGGTATTAAAAGCAGTGATTAAGGCAGGGATCGGAAATAAGAGTTATTTTCCAATTTTTGAAGAAATAAATCATACATAAATGAACATCGTAGAAAACTTTTAATTACGCCATCATGATTTTTAGGCGAAATGCATCCAACATATTGCATAATTTTGAAATTTTTTATTTTTATTTTAACAATCAAAAGTAAGAGCTATTTTTGATATTTATTTTTTTAAATGAAAAATAAGAGTTATTTTTGATTTTTATTTTTTTAAATGAAAAATAAGAGTTATTTTTGATTTTTATTTTTTTAAATGAAAAATAAAAGTTATTTTTGATTTTTATATTTTTAAATGAAAAATAAGAGTTATATTTCATTTTTATATTTTTATATCAATAATAAAAATCAATAAAAAACTTTTATTTATTTGTTGATGCCGTATGTATTATAATATGCTGCTTCATTCAAATTTCTATATGAATATAATATATTATGTGACTTATCCATTATCAGCTATAAAAACATGAATGCATAGAAATAGCTTATAAGTTTTGGCTGCCATCCAAGTCAGAGTTAAGAGGTAGTTTTCAGGTGTTCAATTTTACCATCATAATTGATTTTGAATGTTCCCCAGATAAATTATATCTCAAATCTCCCAATATTAATCTGAGTGCTGAAAATGGCCTTTCTGCTTGAGTGGCAGGTACAGAATGAACAATTAAAGCTAATTTTCGAAGCCATGGAAACTCAAACATATTACCTATGTCACGAATTTTGAATTGATTTTTATTATTGATATAAAAATATAAAAATCAAAAATAACTTTCATTTTTCATTTAAAAATATAAAAATCAAATATAACTTTTATTTTTCATTTAAAAATATAAAAATTAAAAATAACTTTTATTTTTCATTTAAAATAATAAATATCAAAAATAACTCTTATTTTCTAGCTAAAAATATAAAAATCAAAAATAACTCTTATTTCTTGATTTTTTTGATAAAAGTCATAACAGTTACGGTCCCTGGATTAAGGACATAGAGATCTTTTTTAACCGGAACTGAAAATTTAATTATGAAAAAACGCAGATGGTTGGAAACATGGGTGGTATAGATATTGAGGAATCAGTCTGACGTTCGATGGACAGAACACATTTTTCATGTTTCAAAAGAAGCATTCAATTGCCTGGGCGTTCTAAGGCCGTGTAAGACATACTTCACCCCATCTGATCTTCGAACTATTTATACCACTTACATACGACCGAAAATGAAATACAACTCCCATGTATTGTCCGGTGCTTCAAAGCCTATTTTGAAGTTACTCGACCGTGTACAAGAGAGGGCGAAGAAACCCATAGGGGACGGTAGGGTAGCCAACTCTATTGATTCAATTGAGCATCAACACAAAGTGGGGTGCGTTTCACTGTTGTATCGTTACAATAATGGGATTTGTTCCAAAGAAGTCAGGGATCTCTTTCCCGAAACGCGCAGTTTTCTACGCTCAACACGCTCTACACTGCGATCACACCCATATGTAGTAGATTTACAAGTGAACCCCACTACACATTACTCCCTGCGGAGGTCTTTCCCGACGTATATAACATGGAGAAATTTAAATATAATATTCATATACTCGATTTATCCTCCTTCCCACAACCAATTTTCCTAGTTCCAGCACAATGTACGGGGAAGACCCCTAATCCCCTAAGTGCCGGTTCTAATTAAAAAAAAGAAAGAACAAAGAAACCAAATTTTAATCAGGGATCGCAAATAACGATTATTTTCTAAATTTAAAATACGGGTCACGTGTGCAATCAACACCATCTTTGGCCTTTAGATGCATTAATTTTCACTGGTTTCAATTTTATTAAAATTCAAAAATTTCCAATTATTTTCTGAGTTTTATTTATTCCTCAGAAAATACTTGTTATTTTTTTGATTTTTAATTATTCCCTAAAAAAATATGACCTACATATTTCTCGATCGCTCAACAAGCGATGAAAGTATTAACAAAGTGAAGAAAATTGTTATACTGAATCGTGGAATTACTGTTAAACAAGTTCCTGGGGATGACGGTCATGCAGTGGATTATAATATTTCACTTACTGGCATAAAAAACAAACTCTACCACAACACCCTGTACGGATACAGCCATAGCTGAACTGCACTTTAAAGGCACTAAAGAAAAAAGCAGCTGCATTAATAATCACTTTGGAGATGCCTCGCCTAACAATAAATATTCTTGTTAAAGCGACAGCTAAAAATGCAAATTATCCAGAAACTCTCATGAAATAATGAAATATTGCAAGTTGAAAAGTTAGTAAAAAAAAAGAAATGCAAAGATCCAAAAAAAAAACAAAGAATCCTTTGAAAGAAAACTTTTGCTGCACATAAACAAAATTTCATTAGAATGAATAAACTAATTTTCTGCTTTCGATCCCTTAGGATTCTAAGCAAGAACGAGCCTTTTGTAATCATACCGTACAGTGTTCAGTGGCATTAAGGAAAAATTGCCGTAAACCAATTAATCAATTCATTTAATTTCTTTTTAAGAAAACACACACGGATGTACTCCTGTTAAGAATTCACTCCGCATAATATATAAAGTTGAGAATGGGCATTTCATTAACACGTCCGATTTTTATCAATAATTATATATTTTTAATTAATAACATTTCATTAAGAATTCAATTAGCTGCGAAGCTTAACTAGAGAGAGAGAGAGATAAGAGAGTCACTATGACACCCAATGGATCTTTTGTGCCATAGATCAATTCTTAATCGAAGTAGTATTACTTGATGTTGTTAAAAGAATGTCAGCCCGGACTATGGAGACGGCCGTTTAATGTGATCCGATACCAAAAGCTCCGAGTAGAAAACATGTCTCCCACAATCTCGCAAAATAATACATTCACATGGAATATGTGACTTATCTTTCTTCATACACAAACGGCACAAAGGCGAGTCTGCCACTTTATTCTTCGCCAAAAGGATAATTCAGTCAAAAGTGACCAATAAGAAAACCTGTAAACTATTGCAATTCTTACCTGCTAAATTAAAGATCAATCAGAAATGAAAAGGCTCCCTTGCTGTCAAGGAAGTAACCGCTCTCCAGCCTATTCCACAACAGGACTGTGTGCCCATAAGAGTAGTAGCTTCGACCCTTGTGGCTAATTCATCAGCCACTTCTTTACCGTGGGTCCACTGTGACCAGGTATCACAATAACAACATTTTATTCCTTTTCAATAGCATCTGCAGTGAGTCAAAATATTCTAAAACAAGAGTTATTAAAAAGAACTGCCGGCAGAACACTAAAAGGCCATGAGGGTCATTGTATTGCCCACAGGACTACTTCCTCCACATTCGTAGAAAGTACTATTAGACCTCCTCCTGGGAACCATCCAGAGCTTCTCATAAAGCTCAGTACTAGTGTTTTCACACTGAAAGCTAAAACCCGGTTTTAACGCTAAAACCACAAACAGCTGATTTTGAGTTCACACTGCAAATTCTGGTTTTAAAATACAGGCTGTATAATAAATTTATTCACAATAAATTAAATCGCTCATAAAAATTTGTTGCAGAACTTGTTGTCTATTTTTACAAAACTTAATTGACAACCCGTACAACAGAAGTTTTTGATTGAAAAAAAAAGAAAACAGTTTTTACAATTACTTTACATTGCGTGAATGAATATTTTAAAATTATGGAACTATATACTTATAGAAAATTAAGAACTTCTTGAAAACCAAGTGCTTATATATATATATATATATATATATATATATATATATATGAAAAACGGATTCTGAAATATCTCTTTATTAACATAAACAATACCAGCTGTTTCCAACATATAACTTGGCAGCACTTAATTTAGCACAGCCAAAAGCAGGCAAAACAGGTTGAATTTTATGAAACCTACTTAAACCAATTCGAAAGTGGTGCTAAGTTTGTTTTAACAAAATCATTTGGTATTGTAAAACCAGGTTTTACCAGTTAGTTTTAACGTTAAAACCAGAATTTATTAAAACCATTGCAGTGTGAAAACACTATAAGGAGTCGGTGGTGTCATCCCTGAGATGCTTTAGATCTTGCAGAATATAACAGCCTAGATGTCTACAGCTTTAAGGTTGTTGGCTAAAGTAGATAAGACGAGACGGGGAGTCTAAAATCATGAATATTGTGTCGGATTTTTCTGACCAGCATTAGTGCATGGTTGTGTTATAATGTTTTCACTGACATGGTTTTAATAAATTCTGGTTTAAACGTTAAAACCAGCTGTTGAAATTTACCATACAAACCGATTTTGTTAAAACGAACATAAAACACTTTCGAATTGATTTTGAGTACGATTTATGAAATGCAACCTTGTTTTTGTGGGTTTTTGACAGAATGCTGCCAAGTTTTATATTGGAAACAGCTGGTATTGTTTATGTTATTACACAAGCACATTTTTTCTTTCGGAATCGGCGCTTACATTTTTTATATATAACAACCTGATTTCCAAGAAGTTCTTCACTTTGTAAAAGTAGTTCCGTAATTTTAAAATATTCATTCACAAAATGTAAAATAATTTCTATTTTAGAGATCATCGTAAAAATTTGTCGTTGTTCCTCCAAAAATAGAGAACAAGTACAGCAACAAATTCAAGCATTTCTATGAGCGATTCAATTTGTTTTGAACAAATTTATTATACAGCCTGTATGTTAAAACCACAATTTGCAGTGTGAACACAAAATCAGCTGTTTATGGTTTTAACACTAAAAACAGGTTTTAACTTTCAGTGTAAAAACACTATTAGTTGTTGTCAGCCTGTGTCACTAATGAAGGCATAGCACTGTTCACTGAACATAACTGGCAGCGATTGACACTATAGGCCGAGACACATAGAATCCGTCATACGTTATACGTCGCCTTTTTTAACTGACATGAACGTACTGACGGAAAAGGCTGGCACAATGAGTACTTTGTTGACGGATATTAAATCAATTTTATGTTCCCCATTTTATTTATTTATGTTAAATTTATATATTTTATAAAATTTTTTTGTATATCATTTAATTTTTCCTGAACACACAATACAAAAAATTTATCAAAACAATTTGAAAACTTATCGATTTCAGTCAAAGTATTCAATGTACGTCAAAAGTTAAAACTTGGCCAACTTTCGTACTTTGCTTTGACGCAGAAGTACTGAATGAGACAACTCACATAAGAAAGCATGTATTTCAACTCAGCTGCCAGTTGGAAAAGGCGACGTATAACGCATGTAGAAAGAGCAGAGTAACAGCACCCTCCTTCGTCGGCCTTGTAGCAAAAAATTAGCCGGAGAAGTAAAAGGTTTAAATTGTTTAAATATAGAAAAATTCTCTATCTTCTCATCTTTCTTCATCTGTCCTCTCAATACTATCCCTTCCTTTATAGTTCTGGCGCAATGCACTGGATATGTAGATGTCATCCCCTGAGTGCTGGTCCGAATTTAAAACAAAATAAAGCTGCGTTTCTGCAAGGCGGCGTAGTTCCAGTTAAGATGTGGTACCAGCTCTTTTTCTTTCTCATTGAGGCAGGTCTCCGGCAAATGTCCGATGATTCCAACCAGGAGTGCGCCTAACACTGCATTGCAAGTGTTATAAGCGGCATAGCCCTCAAAACTGGCAGTTCATATTAACAAGAGTTAAAGTACTCAAGAAGAAAATAGCAAAAATATTTACCTTAACCAGACTTTGATTAAGTACCCTAAAGAAAAACTAAACTATTATGTAGCAACACTTTAGCAGAACAATTTCCAGCCCCTGAATCCTGTAAACATGACAAACAACAGGCGAGTATAACGAAACTTCGCTTGAAAATAATAAAATATAATTGGATGATCTCATATTATTTGATTTTTAGCTTAAGACAAAATCTGCTTTAATGCCTCAACAACTTCGTTGTTCTTTTTCTTGTTATTTGTGCTCGTTTGAATTTTCGTATGCTGAAATAAAATTCCCATCACCTCTATAATCTTCCCGTATTATCGCCTAGATACTGTTTTATGTTTTATCTTTTAGTTGAACATTTGATTGATGACCAGAGGGAGAACGATGAGTATGCAAATGTTATTATGGGCGGTATGGGTGAAATGTTTAGTTCACCAACAGTGTGACCGGTTGTGTATTTCTGCAGCTAAAATTGCTATTATCTACAATAACAACAGGGAACTTCCGCACTTTGACAGTTGGTAAAGGCCATTTTGTTTAAGCTGCATCTGTCAAATTAGTTGTCATTTATTCAGTTTGTTTTTCCAAGTCACCGTGGACGGATATAGCAGTCAACAACACGTACAAATAAGAAAATTATTTTAAGTGAGTATTCTTTCTGTTCGCCCAACGTACCGCTTGATTTTTCGTTGAAAAATTATCTTCTGCCATGAGGTTCATTTCTGGATGAATGGGCATGTGAACAAAAAAATATTTTTAAATTTGGGACGACACCAATCCACATGGATGCGTCTAATGCATTACAAGAAAGACACTGTTTTGTGTGGATTTTGACATCGGGTCACGTTCAACGGCGAGTGCTCTACGTCAATGATAACCAATTTCTTATAGCCTGCATCGAATGATTTGGACACTAACGGAATTTTTTTCAACAGGACGGTCCACGTTGGATATTCATGAGATTTTTAAGTTGCAGATGTATGCGAATAAGCGCAGCGGTGCTCAGAGCCAACATTTCCTAGTCCGTCGGTCCAATTCAGCCTATTTATGCCCAGAGAAGTCGTGGCGGACATTTGAACGGCATTATACTCCATATATAACGACATCATTAGGCCTTCCAAACACACAACCTTAGTTGTGTGTTTGGAAGCGCTTGTGGCTGATTGCTAACGATACTAGTCTGTTAGTACAGAGGTCGTAGGTTCGATTCCTTCCAAAGCTCTTGACTGTTTGTGACGTTTTCAAGTAGCATAATGAGACCCCCTAGGACCCAAGTGGGCAGGATTTGATTAAATGTCTAAAACTACATTTCGAAAGGGTCACTCAGGGTGGAGGAGACACCTCACTTTTGTCGTAAAAACTTAAAAGTAAATGTTCAGGGTAATTAAGTTTTAAAAAAATTGTTTTTGATAGGGTCATTTACAAATTTAATTTTTGAGGAATCTAGGTTTAAGTAATACAATTTCTTGAATATGCACACAACTTTCGCACATAATATCTTACGTCAACGCCCACTAAAGGAGGCGGGGTACCAAAATGGTTTTTTCTAATTTTCTAGCTTTAAATGCAACGCTTTGGATCTTCTTTCACGTAAAAATATATCATTTGCTTAAGAAAATTATAAAAAAACTTAAAAAATATAGTTTGTTTTTTAGAGGTTGGCTTAGTTCTTTTTAGGGGAACTCTTTTACATCTGGTCTTATTTAACCCATTTACGAGTTTGACCTGTGCTATCCTACATAATTTTTTTATACCAAATTTCAAGGGTCTGGCTTTTTTCGTTTTAACCGTATCGTGACTTACACAAACGGACGGACATGGCAAGATCATCTTAGATTTCAGCACTGATCAAGAATATATATCCTTTACGGTGTCTTAGAGGTATATTTCGCTGCGTTACACGCGGAATAATAAAATGAATATACTATCCAATTCTTTTTTGGAGGGTATAAAAATATATCGACAGTTAGCGCAAAATTTTAGAATAAAGGCCTAATTCATAAAAATTTCATCTAATTTATACCAGCTAAAAATTTTCATTTAAAAATTTGTCTCTTATAAATCAAAATGTTTGTTACGAATTGGGTTTAAAATATATAAATTTGTGGATTATTTTATTTTAGGATTTTGCACTAGTTATTAATACATATTTTTTTTTTTCAAACAAGTTTTATGTTCCTCCCGTAAAATTTTTAAAACGTTGAATAGAGCTTTTTTACTCTCTGTGACGATATATAAAATGCATAAATTTCCCGACAGAATGGCGTATGAGCAATAGCAGCCAAGTGAAATGTCAAACCACTTACGAGTATATATCAAGACGTTTGAAAAACTATTGCATATTTTTCGGCATTTTTAACAAGAGTATTCTAAATAGTTGTGGCACATCCGAGAATGATGCAAAACATGTGAATGCAGTTTCTAAGCGGGACTTAAGATTTTAATAAAATATGATTCAATTGCACAGTGAAAGAGTTTGACAAAAAATATAATAATAGTTCTGCAGTTTCTAAACGGATGGAACAAATGTAATCAAATTTTATTCAGCATTTACGATATATTTTATAAAATTTTTGTAAAAACGTTTTATGTTATTTTAATATAAAGTTACATAAAAATTTAAATTTTCCTTTAGCAAAATTTCGGTAGAACAAACGGAGAATTTAAACAAAAATGTGCTATACAATTTGTATTTGGTAAAATTTTTAGCTGAAAATTCTCATTCAAAATGAAAATGATGCAATAGAAATAAAAATAATTGAGACTTTTTTTCGCAAATATGGATAATTCCTAAATAAATTTTTCAATATTTCAAAACATTGAATTTTCAGTATTTTCGATCAATATCCCATTTTGCTCTAGAAGCAGATAATTTTTTTTAGTAAAATATTTAAGAGCACATTAAGCGGTTAGATGGCTTAATAAAATAGTTTTATAAAATATATTGCAGAATAAAAATATATTATTAAGCTAGGAATTTTTACTCAGGCTCAAATCTGCAAATTATTTTTTACGAAACTGCATTCAACTCAAAATTTTAATTAAGAGCGGAAAATTTAGAATATTTTTTAAGAAAATTGTTAAAAAAAATATTATTTTGGGGAACTGAATCTACAGATTCGAGTTTATTTTGTATACAAAATTCCACTGGCGCCTTTCAAAGATATACTATTTAAGGGCCTTCTATAGCAAATAGATCGACGAGCTACATATAAGATGTATGTTCATAAAATGTAATAAATAAAAAAATTAAATCAATTTTAAGAAAATTTGAAATTAAATACATTTTAAACTCGTTTTAAATTACGTGAATTTGATTTGAAAATATCGATATTAAAAATTTTCTAATATTAAACAGAAATTTAATTTCCATAAATATCAGCTGCTAGATATTTTTAACAAAATTTTTTCCCCAAACAGACTTTTGCAAATGAGACAAACAAATTTTTGTGTATTTCAAGTCCAGGAAATATTAAGAAGATAAAAGAAAATAGTAGATAAACAGAGATTGGAAACTCTTTCAAACAAATTCTATGAATAAATAAATTTTAATCTGCTGAAAAAAATGTATTCAAATATTCAAGTAGTTATTAAATGACCATCGTACTTCCGGTAATAATAAAATAATTAAATATTTTATTTCGTGCTATACAGCAGAATCAAGTTAAAATATATTTGTTGCACAATCGCTTGACTTAAATGGTCACACTAATTCTAGGGTGTTCAAATAAAAAAAGATAACTGAGAGTCCATGGGAGAGTATGGAGCTCAAAAATTACAAGTGTGTGTACATAAAAATATGTAGTTGTGTTTGTAAATGGGGATGTTTTATCCTGATGGTTAGAGCATGTTTCGTTTGGATGTTGATTGACTTGTTTGGACTTTTCTTTATTCGAGTTTGTTGTTGCTGCTTCAGCTATTGCTCAGCATAAGTGACCATGTCAACAAATGCTAATAAAACCACTTTTGGATTTGTTTTTTGTATTTATTCTTAGCGCTTTTATCTCTTATTTTATTATGTTGTGTTGGTATTTTAACGTTTTATATTTTTCAGACAATAGCAAAGAAGTAAAACACTAAAATGTTTATTGTTAAAGCGTTATTGCCACTTTTATATTTGTTGTTATTTATTTACTTGTTATTGTTAAATTACATGATATAAAGACATTAAACTCCGTTTTAAATATTTAATTATACAACAAAAGGACATCCGTGTAACCGCACAAAAAAAGGGGAAACAACAAACAACAATAAAGGCATATGTGTTTGTATATTTACATTAATGTAATTTTGTGTGTATTTTTGTGGTACATCTCATTTTTAACAGAATGTTTTCTTTTTTTATATTTTATGTTATTGACGGCTTTTTTACAACATTTTGTTTACTTTTGGCTGACTTCTTGTTCAATAACTTTATTTAATGACAAGTTCTTTAGCTGGATTTTGTTGCTTGTGCAGGGTTCAGGCATTTAAATTTTTATTACCTAGTGGTTAATTCCAATAGTCTGCGAATTTCGCTATCAGAGGACTGTGACATTCACACCCTTGACTGACTTTGGACGACATATGACTCCGAGCCATTAAAGTTGTGCGTTGCTCTGCTCGATAAACTAAATAGATTTCTTTTATTAGTTTGTCCTAATTTGATTATGAAAAACTTTTTTGAACGTGACTCATGGCCTCTGGTGAGAAACCAAAAATTAAGAAAGAAAATATAAAAAACTTTTTTTTATATCATCTATTTTTCGAAAATATTGTTGTTATTAATTGACGCCTCAGCGCCTGTAAGACTTTACAGAAGCAACAACGGCAACAATTTAGTACGTATTCGCGTGTGTGGCATATTCTTATATATAAAACTTGAAATTAATAGACCTGTTCTGTAATCCATGTGGAATAAAAAACATTGTTGTTATAAATATTAGTTCATGACAACAAATCCTCGATAATTCCGAACATTTGTGTTACTCAAAGAATACTTAAATATTTCAACTATTTTCGATTTATTCAGTTAAATTATGGATTTATGGTGGATTGTATTTCGGAATATATGAGTAGCATTTTATAATTTTTCAACGGGCTTAAGTTCGAATCTGCAAGACTGCAAACCATTTATTTATTATTTTATTAATAAATGAATTTGTTCAAATTCTATTTTATTAATTTATATTAAGATTGGAATATTAAGAATATTTTTCAATAATCATCAAACCAGCAGAACGGATCAGTACTGATTTCGAGGCCGCTACGCCATCTCATCAGCGTTCTTTGTTCAATTTTTCCACTTTTGCAAGTGGTGCTAGTTAGTAGGAATATCAACTATTTAACCAATATTTTAACGAAAATTGAATATGAGAAGTTATCACATTCATATTTTTAAGTTATTACATTTTTGGTTAGTACGAAATTCCCCAACCCTGACGATTAATATTCCCAATATTCCATGTATCTCTTTCGCTTTTTCCAGAGCTATCGGCTGCTGATAACTAAAGCTTCTTTGTTATTTATGTTCAAGTAATTGAATTTAGTTGTCAATTTACAATGAACAAGTGCGCGTGCCCCCGCAATGTTTTAAATTATGTATGAATTTTTATTATTAGTCTTATAATATTCCAATCTTAATATAAATTAATAAAATAGAATTTGAACAAATTCATTTATTAATAAAATAATAAAAAAATGGTTTGCAGTCTTGCAGATTCGAACTTAAGCCCGTTGATAAAATTAACAATTTACATAAGAAAGTTCGACTAATAATAAATTCATACATAATTTAGTAGCATTTTATCATTTATCTATTTCTTTAATGCAATTAAATAACTACTTCTGTTGGACTTCACATGACTTCAATGTCTGCTATATATTAACTTAACTTTCGGAGTATTTTTTTATTTTTTTTCGGAGTTCCTGTTAATATTTATCGCTTTAACAAAGTTAGTTACTCTAAGAAAATTGAGGCATGCACATTGGCTACTTTTGTAAATTGTTATTGTTGTTAGTAGGAGAGGTGGTTTTAATGTTTTGTTGCAAAATAAGCTTCGTTTTTGGATATATGGAATACATCTAAATTTTCGGAGTATGTGAGCAACTTTCGAACTAGCCTTACCTTTTCTTAATTTTGAATATGTGCGAGTGATTAATGGCTGTTTTGTATTTTAAGCATTTCGGCTATAATTTCGTTTATGATTTCAAACTAATTTCATTTATGTTTTAAATGAAAACATGCGCTCATATTGGAAATTGTTACTGAAATGGAACAAGTTTTCACAGAATTCACAAACTTTTCCGAGTAATTTTTTTATTCCGAATTTTTCTGCTTTAAGACATTTTATGTACAGAATTTCAAACATTTTTAAATATTTTTATTGGTCGTTTTTTTCAAAAACTTTAACATTTTTTCGGACTAAAAAAATATACAGTGTGCTCTCTCTTAACGGCTACCTCTCATAAGCGTACACCTCCCATAAACGAACAAAAATTTTAGTCCCAAAAAAATCCTTAGGAACTTTTTAACATTTTTCCTCGTAAACGGACAAACCTCCCATAACAGGACGCGGACACTTTTTTTAACACCAAAATTTCTAATACATATTTCCAATAAGCGGACACTTTACAACACTGTTTTTCATTACTCTGTACCATATTTGTACAGCTGTTGCTTACTAAATACTACATTCGTGTATTAAGGGGAATTCCCGAATATACGAACAGTTACAAACATTCATTTATAAATTCGTATTATTTAGTTTTTCGCCATGCCTAAAGCAGTGTTAACTATTAAAGACAAAGTTGGTGACATTGAAGTTTATAAAAATGAAAAACTAAGTGTACGCGAGCTTGCAAAAAAATTTAATATCAGTAAAACTCAAGCTGCTTGCATCATCAAAAATAAAGACCAAATTTTAAGATTGTGGGACACTGATGTAAATCCGGACAGAAAAAAGAGTTTGCTGAGTCCCAAGGGGATTAATATTGATAAATTATGCTAAGAATGGTTTGTTAAAGCTCGAAATAAAAACATTCCACAGTCGGGCACTATTAATAAATCAAAAATGTGTTTATGAAAATATTTGTCAGTCTTTTTGTACTTTTCTCATAAGCGGACACCTCTTATAAGCGGACAAATTTATCAGTCTCTTAGGTGTCCGCTTAAGAGAGAGTACACTGTATATGTATATATATATATATATATATATATATATATATATATATATATATATATTATAAGATTAATCTCAAATGTTCAGGAACTTTTCTAAAGGAATGGTCTCCTCGGAATCAGTTTGATTTTTTCAAATTTCCAAATTTGTTTAGTTGAACTATTGGTTTCTAGTAAACTTTCCATTCTTATTAAAGACATTGAAAACTTTTCAGTGTGCAGTGTTTCTGAGTAGTTTATAAATATATTTACTTATTGTAGCAACTTTCGCGCAATTGGAAATTTGTAGATAACCAACATTGTACAACAAAAAAACTTATAGTTAAAACTGCCGATATGACATCAATCTTTAATTACCTAGCCTTTCCATCTACTGTTTAAATTTAGTCATCTGTTTAGACCTAAAACTACTGTAAATTAAAAAACCTAATTAGTCGGTAAAGCTTCTTAGGAACAGACATACCGGGTAGTAACTAATTAAATAAATAATTGCCCAAGAATATCTCAAGCGTAAATAACTAACTTATTAAACTCGGAGTGAGCTTTGTAAAAATTCGGATTCGTAGTGATCTTTGTAAAAACTTTGAGTTTTGTTAATTAAATGAATATATTTCAGTGTACTTTAGAAGACTCCATACATATATTTCTATGTACATCAAGTTTTGTTCTTTTTCGGGGTACTATATTATCTTCATTAATTTTTTTTTATAAAATAATAGATTTATTGAGTAGCTTAGTGGATTTTATTAAGATTCATAGGCTAATTGTTCGAAATTTGTTTTTAAATCTCAGAAAGACATGATAAATATTCCAAGGCACAAAGGAAAGTCAACATCAGTTTTATTCAACTTACAGAGCAGAGCAGAACAGCTGTTTTCGAAAGACGCAACCCTTTCATCATCAGTGCTCATGTGTATTGTGTTTGTCACCACTTATTAGGTGGCTTAGTTGAATTTGATAACAGTTCCTATTTACACAAATTTTATTGTGAAAAAGAATACGAGAACTGTATCAACCTGATGTTAACATTTTATTGTTATAATACCCGTGTTACCGTTTGATTATTTTTCTTCATGTCCCATTTTTCTGAATATTTTGTTCCATCATACCTAAGTCAAACTTATTTGGTTTGAATTTTATACTTAAGTACATGTGAACGTTTTTCCAATATTTTTTATTATTGGTAGCTCAAGCCATAGCTTAAATTTGTATGTAGTAAGAATTTTAACGAACACTTATATTGCTATATTAAATTGAATTAAGATTCATAGGCTAATTGTTCGAAATTTGTTTTTAAATCTCAGAAAGACATGATAAATATTCCAAGGCACAAAGGAAAGTCAACATCAGTTTTATTCAACTTACACAATCTTAATTCAATTTAATATAGCAATATAAGTGTTCGTTAAAATTCTTACTACATACGTGGATTTTATTTTATCTAGTACATATAAATAAAAGTTGAGATTTTTCGGAGTAATTTGTATTTTATGAAAGATTGTTTTGACATTTTTGCAAAATAGGCTTTGTTTTTAGGTGTATGACACATTTAAACGTTCGGAGTACATGTGAATTTTTCGGAGTAGCCTTATGTATTTTTTAGTTTTGAATATTTGCAATATGTTGTTGCCTATTTTATATTTTAAACATTTCGGCAGTATTTCCGATTATTTTTTCTCTGTGGAAGTTTCGAACTTTTTCGGAGTAACTAACTTTATTTACGTTTTAAACTTCTATAGTAATTTTGGTATTTATATTACCGATGTCTATTTTGTATTTTAACCATTTCGGCAGTACTATTTCCGATTATATTTTCTATATAAAACTTTCGGACTTTTTCGGAGTACCAAATTTTATTTACGTTTTAAACTTCTACAGTAATTTTTCGGGTTTTGTAACAGGTTTAAGCATTTTCTAAGGTTGAAATTACTTTTTTATTTTCGGAGACGGGATACCGAATCAGAAGAATTTTGTATATGTTAGAATTTTATATTTTAAGCAAAATTTCAATTCTTTCTTTAATATAATGTGGTTGTTTAGTAAAGTAATTTATTTTTGGGGGAATATAGACAATTTTCATTATTTAATCCGTCGATAATTAATTAATTTTTGCAACATTTTCCAAAATGTGATACATACCGAATTAGGAGTTTTATATATATTTTTAAAAATATTTTTTGAGTGTGTAAAATAATGTATTCAGTAAAACAATCGGTCTTTGTTGGAGCTTAAGCAAAAGGTTTGATTTTGAACTATTTTGTTTCTTTTTTCTGCGCTGTAACTTTTAATTTTAACAAAATTTTCAATAAGTAAAGTAAAATATTTTGGTATTGATGTCATCAACAAATTTTAAATTTTGCTACAAATAAACTTTGCTTTATTTTTTGTAAGTTTCCAATTTCTATTGAAAAGCGTATGTGTAAATGTGTTGGCTTAATGAAGTAAGAAAAGTAAATTCTATCAAAAAAAGTTTACCAAACTTTTATTTACAAAACTACTTAATAGTACACATGTTTGGCCACAGTCGTTGATATTATTAATAACTATTTTTAAGGAAGAGATAATTACAGAAAACAAATTGTGTTTTTGAACTTAATTCAACTTTGATTTCCCTACAACTTAATTTATTTTCTTTATTATAATAACCCTTAAGCCAGTATAATTTTACCAATTTGAGCTAAGCATGTGTGTGTGTATCACACAACACAATAATGTACTAAAATAATGTGCGATGAAAAGGAATTAACGTTGTGGCTGCAAAAGTACTTCTAGTAGCACAGATTAAAACAAGTTACACCGTCAAAGCACAGATTTTGCGAAGTTACTAAACCTCATGTTATTCGATAAGTTCAATGTTTAATGTTATAAGCAACGCAAAAGCAAAGTTCTCTAATTAAAGTTTATACGATTGATACAACTGAGATTATAATAGCATCAAATTATTGTGTGGGAGGATTTACCTCAACTTTGTTGCGTTCCCTGTAATAATATGAGCAAATAATTTACGTTTTTTGTAACAAAATACACAAATATTTTCATTTAAAACTCTACTTTAAATGCAAGCCAAATTTTCAAAATATTTAAAGAGAACAATGATTTAAAAAAACTGACTGCTTAGTTTTGGAGTCATCTAAAATATGTTGACTGCTTTGGCTTTTTGTGTCTTAAGGCATGTGATAGAATTTGAAAAGAATTTTAATATAAAAATCTTTTTAATTTTCTTAAGAATTCTACTACAGAACCAGCGTTGCCAGAGCCAAAAAAATGTTGTAAACTATCCTTTAAAAAAATTTAACCAAATGAAAGAAAACTAACAAAAATATTAGTTGTTCATTGTTTGATCGACATTCTAACTTCACAGCTTTAAAACTTCAACTTACAAGTCCACGAGAAAAAAATACCTATAAGGCAACAACACTTTTTCAAAACTCCTTTCTGTTTTATAGGCCTTGTACTTGTAGATTTGTAACTTGTGACGAACGGGCTTCTGGGGTATACAAGATGAATGAAAACCTGTTAAATAGATAAGTTTAAACAATTTGAAATTTTCCAGGTTTCGTATCATTTATTCTGACGTAATTTAATAGTTTTTGATGTGTTAACATCTATACGCGCGCCTCTAGGGCAGTAAACTATCAGTTTCAATACATACGCAAGTGTAAGGTGTAAGATGTAAGAGTATGTGTTTGTTCGTTGCTTGGCAGTCGATATTGAAAGTGATTATTGGGCGATTTTCATATAATTTTTCCACGCGATTTTCTCCGGCAATTCATATTTTATTAGTTTTTCGATTAAAACGCTAGTGCGGGTTTCGACGAAGAGTTTAGGCCAAAAATTAAGGCGATCCGATATCGGCGAGCGGAGATTTAAGTGTTTTAATTCGGAGTATTAATTTGGAGAAATATTAAAAAAGTGTTTTATGTTGATCTTCGGTTTTGTCTTATGCATAGCAAATAGAATAGTGACGTGGTTATACGTACATATACAAAAATGAGATAGCAAGACAGCAACGTATGTAGCTTATGTACAAATATAACAATGTATGTATGTACATTTGTCTGTTGCTTTGCATTCTCTTTGTTTTTTGTGGGTTTAATATAAAATAAATAAACAAAAAGGTGTTAACACATCGCCCGTGAGTTCGAACACTCATTGATTTTTTTTTTATTTTTTAGAAATATTATCACATCTGTGACAATAAGGAACAAGTAAAAACGTTATATTCGACCGGGCCGAGTCTTAAATACCCTCCAAATATTTACTAAGTAAATTTAAAATGTTTAACTTGGTGGGAGAGAGTTCCCTTCTATTTTGAGAGAGTGATTCCGGGAAGGGCCGTGGGAGAGACCTTTCACTTCTGCAAGATCAGAAAACAGCTCAGCTTCTTATAGGTTTAAGGAACAAAAATTTTTCAATATTTACATTATTTTTGCATATAATATCGTACGTCAACGCCCACTAAAGGGGGCGGGGTCCAAAAATAGACAATATCATGTTTTCCACAGACGAACGTATGAGCATTCCAACAATGGATTCTTTTTATTTTATAACTCAAAGTTTAACGCATTGGACCTTCTTTGACATAAAAATATATTATTTGCTTAACAAAATTACAAAAAAACTTAAAAAATTATGTTGTTTCTTAGAGGTTGGTTTAGTTCTTCTTAAGGGAACTTTTTTCCCTCTAACCCGATACGGCTCATTTACGAACTTGAGCTCAAGATATATTTATATCAAATTTCAAGAGTGTGGCTCTTTTCGTTTGGACTGAATCGTGATTTCCACAGACGGACGGACGGACATGCTAAGATCGTCTTAGATTTCATCACTCATCAAGAATATATATACTTTATGGGGTCTCAGATGGCTATTTCGCTGCGTTACAAACGGAATGATAAAGTTAATATGCCCACCAATTCTTTTTTGAAGGGTATAATAAAACAGTCAAAGTGCTTTATTCGGCTGCATAAAGTCTTATATACACTTTAACGACGTGCGTCTGGAAACATGGTTTTGATCTCTCTGATATTCTTTACTATTTTATTTCTTTCTAAAATATAAAACATATTTAATTATCAAAGAAAATAATTAGTTTTATTTACTTGATTTAATATTCCAAAAAAAAGTTTAAATTTTCCAGCTCTGGAACCTGTTTTTTAGTTCTTCTGATATTCAATACCACTCAATATTTTTCAAAAACATTAAATATGTTTAATATAAAAAGAAAAAAAAAAGTTTTTATAGTTGGTTACTTTCATGTATCAAAAATTAATTGTCCAACCCTGAAATTACCTTCTAGATTTATTTAACAAAAGAAAACAGAAAATTTTGTCTTTGTTAGTTACTTTTATTTACAAAAAAATGAATTAAACTTTTCCAGTTCTGAATCCGTATTTTGCATTTAATGCATTTTTTCAGATAATTGCTCAGTTAATTTATTAAGAATTAAAAGAAATTAGTTTATAGAAAAGAGTAAACAAAAATTATTATGCTGACTGAATTCTTAGTCTCGGTTCGCACTATGAAATTTTATTTCATGAAAGTGGCAGTTTGTTGGTGAGAGGGGAGAGAAGAATGGTGTCGGGTACACACTTTCATGTTCACTGAAATTCTGTTTTGTATTGTAATTCGTAATTGTCAACATGAAGTTGGCTGTACCATTACAAAAACAAAAATATTAAGTTTCATGAAATTAACTTTCAGTGTGCAGACACGAGTGAAATTTTAAAAGAGAATTTCAGAAATTTCATGAAACAAAATATCATAGTGCGAACCGAGACTTAGTTCCAAAAATGAATCGATGAGATGCCATGAGATGCCATGAGATGAGTACAAGACTGAGTACTTTGGACTACAGCGCAGCTAAAAATCTATTTAATGACATCATTCATTCCATTTAACGCACCTGCTCTACATTTTATGGTCATTGCCTTATGACAGGAAACTGGCAATAATTGAAACATTGGGACCCATACGCCCAGATTTATTTAAACATTTTTTGAAAATTTAACTGAATCAAGGGGCAATGTTACTCCTAGACGCGGAGGACATATGCAGAAAATCATATTTTAAAATAAGTGCCAGATTGTAATAACAACTCTTCTAACAATTGGGGTATTCACACTTCGTGCTATTTAGTCATATTGTCATAAAGTCATAATATATTAGACCAGTTTAAAAAAGTTGTTGTTGTGCTGCATACAAAAACGTCATAAAATAATAGCACTCTTTCGGGTATGTTTATGTTTTGTCATAAAATAGCTCTAGAGATCTGAGTCGAAGGGCTGAAAAGCTTTAGGCGAGACGGCGATAGTATATGTTTGCCGCCGTATCTTATATATGATTCACGACTGAAAAATTATTCATACCTATATGTCTGTACATTAAAGCACATTTTTATAACATAAAAGATATTAAAAGAGAATTAAATCGCAAAAACTAAATATATAAAGGGTGTTTTTTTATGAAGTTTTTTTTATACGAATCACTCTGTGTTCTGACAGCTGTTTTGACAGTTTAAAGTGACGTCTCTACTCAGTATTGTTTGGCAAATCATCATGAACAGGTTAACTCCAGAACAACGCTTCCAAATCGTGAAAATCCACACGCCGTTCAAGAATTACCAATACATCCCGATAAATGTACTGTTTGGTGCGGTCTATGGGCTGGTGCAATCATCGGTCCTTATATCTTTAAAAATAAGGAAGGACGACGCGTTACCGTGAATGGAAATCGATACAGAATCATGATCAATGAAGTTTTGGTGCCAAAACTTCAAGATATGGATGTAAACGAAATGTGGTTTCAACAGGATGGTGCCACTTGTCATACTGCGGGCGAAACAATGGACTTATTGAAAGAACATTTCAACGACAACATTATTTAGAGAAATGGACCGGTGAATTGTCCTCCGCATTCGTGTGATTTGACGCCACTCGATTATTTTTTGTGGGGATACGTGAAATGATTGGTTTACGTGGATAAACCAGCAACGATTGACGCTTTGGAAACCAGTATTCAACGTGTCATTGCTGAAATACGCCCTCATATGCTTGAAAAGGTGGTCGAAAATTTGACCTCCAGAATGACCTTTGTGCAAAATAGTCGTGGTGGGCATATGGCCGAAATTATATTTAAATGTTAAATGACATGAAATTATCTACCAAATAAAAAATTTTTTTTGGCCATTTCATAATTTGGCATGTGTTTTATTTAAATTTCAAATCAGCCAGCTCTTATAAAAACACCTTATACATGTGAAAATTTTTTCTCCTTTAACTTAGGTAGCTGGCAGCCACTGAACGTTTTTGCTTATGCCGCCGTAAAAAAAAATGTATTCAGCTCATATCAAGGCAGCAGCTGTTTTAGTTTATACATACAAATTCATTTAGATATTCTTGTGCACCAGAAGGCAAATTTAATAATTTTAAATAGAAATTGAGTTTTTAGACGATTCATCTTTAATTGTATGAATTTTTCTCTGCCTTGATAACAGCTAATTACAAATGTGTTGTTATCTTATCAGCTAATCGATGTTTGAAATAGCACACTAAGTTATGACGGGTTGTTCACACTAGTCATATTTTTCGTGCTTTAATTTTATGACTTATGACTCTATGACTACAGTGTGAATCCCCCAAATATTTCTGTCTGTGGTTCTATTGAACCACATCGTAATTGCTTTAAGAAATTTTGATAGATATTTTTTTTTAAATTTTTGTATACTTTTTATCGATTTTCATTTGCTTCATTATATACATTTAACTATATAGAAATTTTATGTAAAATGTTATTTAGCTACGACTTACAAATACGTCATTGTGTATCATTCGAACCAATTTTTTTATTTTTTTATTTTGAATTTTCCAGTATTTGCTTTTAAATGCTTGCAGTTTGACAACATTTGGCATCCTTCCAATATAGAAGTTTAGATTATTATCTGGTCTGCCCCTATTTTCGATGGAGCTTTTTTCATAATAAATAATATTTGTTTCAGATTTAAATAAATTAGCTGTTTTCTGCTAAAGCATTTTAGTTTGGGGATGGGTAAAAGAAAAATCATAAATTTACTTGAAACAAGAAACATATGAAAAATACACCAAATATGCAAAAAAAAAACATGCGGCAAAGAGGGATTAAAAATTGGAGCAGATCCCTTCTTGAAAATATTAGTTCAGGACTGTATCTCTCACAAATCATTAAGAGTGTTTTCTTAATACCAAACAAAGGAATAATAAATAATCTACTTCCTCCCCCAAAATAACGCTACTTAAACAAAAATAGCCCCAGCATAAATCACTTACAAATATTAATCAAACTTAAGGATGGGAGTGCGTAATTTTTTTTATGCTTTATAATAAAACTCACAATAATAAAATTTTTTCTTGATAAGAATTCCTTTATCATTCAGCACAAAATAAATAAATAAATAAAAGCGAGACTGACATTAACAGAAACCCCCCTGCTGTTAAAGCAAAAAGAGAAAAAAAATCGAAAAAAAACCAAAAGAGAAAATCTTTGTCTTTAAGACATCTCCGTGTCATTAAAATATCTTTAATGATATAAAAATGGTGTTTTAATAAACTTATGCAGAGTGATTGATGAATATTATTTTTGAACTTTTTT
Organism: Linnaemya tessellans; assembly: GCA_951800035.1. NCBI lineage: Eukaryota > Metazoa > Arthropoda > Insecta > Diptera > Tachinidae > Linnaemya > Linnaemya tessellans. The sequence continues at coordinate 28,550,131 of OX637534.1, forward strand.
TTTTAATTTTCAGCTTCAAGCTATCAAAAATGATAAGTTAATAGGATATTCAATCGATTATCTCTTAATCGGTTAATAGATTAAATAAATTGGCTTTTTTCGTTTAACGGTTAAACTGCTTAATTTCAGTCGATTCAACGACAAAATAAAAAAGTGTGACCGTAGTGAATCGTTGTGTATTGCAGTGAGGCTTTGTGAAATAGATTTCAATACCTCTCACTTTATTACTAAAGTTATGTACAGACGATTGTCAGATCTAACAATATAGGCAGCAAATTTTTCAGAAAATGTCTAACAACAGTGTGAACTTCCAACTTTTGGCTTGCAACGTTGTCAGAAAAACCATTGTCAGTTCATGTAAGGCAATAATATTGTAAAACATCCGTCAATCGTCTGAACAATCTATTTTATCATTGTCAGATAATTGCTAGACACTGTAAGCTCATTTTTATTGGCAGATGCGTTTAAATTATTGAAAAACTAAAAGTTCAAAAAATTTTAAAAACAAAACATGGAAAAACCAAATAATCATAAAGAAAAGTCTACAAATGCAAACATATCGAGCCATAACCGCCAGAAAAAGTTAAGTGACGTTCTCTTGGAAAATCGGTTTTTAATGAAAATCTATTTTTTACACTTCACAAAAAAGTGAAAGGGTATATATAGGTTTGTCATTCCGTGTGTAATTTCTTCGATATCAACATGGGACCCCATAAAGTATATATATTCTGGATCCTTATGAATAGCGATGACGATTGAGCGATGTCCGTCTGTCCGTCCGTCTGTACGTGAAATCGGTTTTCCCAAGCCCCCAGAAGAGCTAGAGACTTCGTTCTTGGACCGTTGGAAATGAACTTAAATAGAGTGGCATTGAAATTCAGAAAGATCAGAAGTACGGTTCCAGAGCTGGGAAGCTTACACCTATTTCTCGACGCAAAATTTATACCAAAAATCAATTATTTTTTTAATGTTTGTAAACTAAACCTATTTCGTGCTTTGGGAAGCCTCAATGGTCTATTAAAAATTAAAAAATTAAAAATTTTTTCCAGGTATGGGAAGCTTTTTTTCGGCCCATTCCGTATTTTGTAGTACATATAGTAATTAAATTTGTTAAAAATTTTAAGTTTTTCTTTAACAAAACCTCTTTATACGCCATGAAGATTTGCATTGGCAAAAAAAAAATTTTTTAAATTAAAATTTTGCTTCCAGGGGTGGGAAATTTAATTTTTTTTATACATGAAAGTAATCAAACAGGCAACTGATGTTGGTTTTTTCGTTTTTTGCTAACTAAAACTGTCTTATAATTTAGGATTAATTAGTATCAAAATTCAAAAATAAAAAATAAAATTTCGAATCAAGGGATGGACATGTGCAATATTTTATGGTACTTGAAAGTTACCAAAATGGTAAAAAAACTTGAAATTTTTCTTTAAAAAAAATTACTTTATACCTCATGAAGCGTTGCACTGATAAAAAAAACAAAAAATTAAAATTTCCCTTCCAGGGTTGGCAAAATGAAAGTTTTTTTTGGTACATGCAATATTTTGTAGTACATGTTAAAACCAAAATGGTTGCAAAATTTTAGTTTTTCTAAAACAAAACTACTTTGTACCTCATGTAGATTTGCGTTGATAAAAAAAATTTTAAAAATTAAAATTTCGCTTCCAGGGCTGGGAAATTAAAATTTTTTTATATATAAAAGTAACCGAAAAGGCAATTGACGTTGTGCTTTTTTTTTTTTGCTAAAACTATTTTATATTTTTGGAAGAACTAAACTGGTATCAAAAATTTCCAAACAAAAATCAAAATTTCGAATCCAGGGTTGGACAAGTGCAATATTTTATAGTTCATGAAGGTGACCAAAATGGTTCAAAATTTTACATTTTTCTTAAATAATACTACTTTATACCTCATGAAGAGTTGCATTGGTAAAAAAAACAAAAACAAAATTAAAGTTTCACTTCCAGAGTTAGGAAGTTTAAAGTTTTTTGGTACATGCAATATAGTGTAGTACCTAAAAGTGACAAAAATTGTTGCAAATTTTAAGTTTTTTTAAATAAAACGACTTTATACCTAATGAAGACTAAGATTGGTAAAAAAAATTAAAATTTCGCTTCCAGGGCTGGGAAGTTTATATATTTTTTTATACGTAAATGTAACCAAAAAGTCAACTAACGTCGGTTTTTTAATAATTAAAACTATTTTTTAGTTCAGGAAAAACAAAATTGGTATCAAAAATTAAAAAACAAATAAAAATTTGGATTCCAGAGGTGGAAAACTGCAATATTTTGTGGTATATGAAAGTAACCAAAACGGTTACAAATATTAAGTTTTTCTTAAATAAAACTATTTTATGCCTCACTAAGAGTTGCATTGGTAAAAAAATATTAAAATTTCGTTTCCAGGGTTGGGAAATTGAAATATATAAAAGTAACCAAATAAGCAGTTGACGTTGTTCTTTTTGCTAATTCAAACTATTTTATAATTCAGGAAGAACAAAATTGGTATTAAAATCTTAAAAAAACAAAATTTCGACTCCAAGGTTGAACAAATAAATTATTTTATGGTACGTGAAAGTGACCAAAGAGTTTAAAAATTTAAATTTTTTTGTCAAGTAAAACTATGTTACATCTTTTATATAAACCTACTTCCTGTTTTAGCAAGAAAGAAAGAAGAATTACATCTGTCACTTTTACTTGTTTACTATAATTTGGACCATCTGCAAAAGTATCAAAGTCCTGTCAAGTAACGTTACGGATATACAATTTTGTCATAAGTGGATCTTCCTTTTAAATTTTTAATTTGCTTACATATTTTTAATAACATTTACTTTAATAAAATTTACTTTTCCTAGTAGAGAAAAACTTTAGCCAAAAACTGCCAGAATATCAATGAAAAAGTTAAAAAATAATTATAATAATAGGACTAAATCCGAAAATCCCGAATGTAAATCTGCCCTCACTGATGACTATGGTGTCGAATTTTTCTGATCTGCATTAATGCATGGTTGTGTTAATTGTTGTCCTCCTACTTCAATGAACAATAGTGGCACCCATTGTCTTTATCATGTACAAAAAAAAAACCGAATAAAAACACTCGCGTCAGCCCTGTAGCAAAAAATAACTGCAAAATAAAGATTAAAATAGCTACAAAACTTTTCTATCTCCTCATCCTTTTTTATTTGTTCTCTCAATACTATCACGTCCTTTGAGTGCCGGTCCTACAACTAATTTTTCATGATATCGAGAATATCATAAAATATCTTACCCGACACAAAAATGTGTTGTCTAATAGGACATTTATTTAAACTTTTAACATTTCATACTCCACTACAATCATTCCTATCGAATATTAAGGGTCTACATCACAGAACTGCAACAAGTATGATCGAGCCGACTTATTCACTAAAGTTGAATTTTAAGAACAAATCAAACAAGTGTTATCCAATCTTATACTCGTTCGTTTTTTTAAGCACAAGCAGAAAGTTCATCAAAAATTATATCTAGACCATTTTCAACATTTGATGAGAGCTGATGCGCATAAAAACAAAAAAAATCTAGTTTATACACAGTTTGTTTTTTGCAGGACGGCTTTGTTGTGCATGATCTGATTGCAATTGGACGAAAAATATTCGAGCTACTTAAAAGTAAGAGGCTGGTAGAAAAATATGAAAACGTAAAAAATCTGGTTATTAAAACTTTTGCGCAGCGGCGACAATAAACGAAGTTTAGAAGTACAGTTTTGTCTGGCTTTAGAATTTCTGCCAAAATATTCCATACGACCTTCGACCCTGAAAATATATATAGTTGCTTTCGGCAATTTCTTCGGAAATAAATTTTGGACACTGTTCCATTTGAAACCTTAAGGAAATTCACAATTAATACGATAATAAAATTTTCACAAAATAAACCTCTAATAAGACCGCGAGAAGAAACCTTTGAGCGGAAAATGACTTTAACAAGTGAGTAAAACACTTGTTCTGCTAGCAACACGTTGGCCTCGATGCAAAATGAGTTTCATACACTTAATGACGCAGTCGAACATGCATGTTCGCACAAACAACAAGTGAATAAAACTGAATGTTTGAAACGAATCGTTGAGTAAACAAGTGTTTTTTTGCTTTCGAACAAAAACGATTAGATCAAAAAAATCAATGTGTATGATTATGAATATTCGAAAATGTAGCACTTGTTGCAGATGTCTGGTCTACATCTGTTTAAACCAAAGATAATTAAAAAAACTCCTGCGAAATTTACTTTTTTCGCTAAAGATTTATCGCGTAAATTACTACATTTGTCTCAATTTGGTTTTGTATTTGCTCTCTCAATTCCCCTCAAAGTAGGCAATATAATATGTAGTGTTAATGTTCTCTGAGAGAATCCATCAACCGTGTGATAATACAACTTTTGTTGGCAGATAAATTGATGGTCTGCCAATTATCTGACAATGAAATTGTAAGGTTTTCTTGCAATCGTCGGAACAGACAATTTCCCTTTTGCTAACAATTTTTATACCCTCCAAAAAATAATATGGAGGGTATATTCACTTTGTCATTCCGTTTGTAACGTAGCGAAATATTCATCTGACACCCCCATAAAGTATACATATTCTTGATCAGTGATGACATCTATGACGATCTGTGCATGTCCGTCCGTCCGTCAGTCCGTTTGTGGAAATCACGATTTAGTCCAAACGAAAAGAGCTAGACTCTTGAAATTTGGTATAAATATATCGTGAAGCTTAGAGCAGGTTGAGTTCGGAGATGGACTATATCGGGCAAGAGGAAAAAAAGTTCCCCTAAGTAGAACTAAGCCAACCCAGAAAAAACAACATAATTTTTAAAGTTTTTTGGTTATTTTGTTAAGCAAATGTTATCTTTTTATGTCAAATACGGTCCAACGACTTAGACTTGGACCCATAAAATAAAATAAAATAAATTTTGGGCCCCGCCCACATTAGTGGGCGTTATTATATGCAAAAATAGTGTAAAATTTTAACAAATTGTTTTACTTAAGCCTACATTCCTTAAAAATAACATTTTTAAGTTTTAATAACGAAGCTGAGACGAAACCTGGTACTACTCTGCCCTACCCCCTCCTCCCCCTTCACCTCCTAAATGACCCTACAAAAAAAAAATTTTATTTTGTATACAATTATCCCAAGCATTTATTTTTAGATTTTTATGACTACCGATTTCTGCCCTGCCCCCTCCTCCCCTTTTAGCCTCTAAATGACCCTATCAAAAAAAATAAAAAATTATTTTGTACACAATTATTCCAAGCATTTATTTTTAGAGTTTTATGACTGCCGATTTCTGCCCTACCCCCTCCTCCCCCTTTGCCACCTAAATTACCCTACCAAAAAAAATTTAATTTTGTACACAATTATCCCAAGCATTTATTTTTAGAGTTTTATGGCTGCCTGTTTCTACCCTACCCCCTCCTCCCCCTTTCTCCCGTAAATGATCCTATAAAAAAATAAATAAAAAAAATTTTTTTTTACATACATAATTATCCCAAGCATTTATTTTTAGAGTTTTATGACAAAGGTGAAATGTTTCCCCCACAGCCCTTGCCAGAGCGACCCCGCCAAAATACAGCTTTTATACCCTCCAAAGAGAATTGGACCCCATAAAGTATATATATTCTTGATTAGTGATGAATTCTAAGACGGTCTAGCAATGCCCATACGTTCGTCTGTGGAAAACATGATATTGTCTATTTTTGAACCCCGCCCCATTTAGTGGACGTTGACGTACGATATTATATAAAGGAACTCTGTTCCACCAAGTTAAACATTTTAAATTCACTTACCAAATATTTGGAGGGTATTTAAGATTCGACCCGGTCGAATACAACGTTTTTACTTGTTTTTATTCAAATCACAGCATGCTTTGAAAAATACAGTCCTTGCGTATTCTATAATCCGTATTGATTCCAACTCTATAGTCCGAATTGAATGAAACCCGTTTTTATTTATGTTTTTATTCACATCACAGCATGCTTCGAAAAATACTGTTAGGATAGTGTGATATGAGTATGTTAGCACATGCGTTTTTAGTTTACCCAGCCTTTACACATGCAACTCAACTCAACACACTCACACTTTTTTAATAACACAACCATATTTTTTTATTTGCAGAGTACTTGCAGATCAACTTGCAAGAGATTTTAGCAGACAGCGATTTTTTGACACTTGCAGCAAGTTAATAGGTGTGTTCAATTACTTTACTAGTAAAAATTAGCAACGAGAGAGTAACAAGAAATTATCCACAATTACTCTCAAAAATGTGAAAAAGTAAATGAACACTTTACTAGCTAAAATTTGCAAGTTAAAGTAATGTTGTAATGTATAGGTATATATGAGTACTCAATAGCTACCACTATATATTTTGGACAAATTATACATATTATTAAAATAATGTGATTATGGTCATTTATATGCAGCATTGTCGTGACTGGCGTTTTTCGAGTACGGCTTGTAATAGAATAATGAAAAGGTTTGCAATTTTATTTAATCTAGTACTAGGCGTAGTCGAAATACGCTAAATACGATAAGGGTAATTAGCTACTTTTGAATAAAATGAATTAATAAAATATCTTTTTTTAATTAGTTTATACGTTATAACAGTCTGCACAAGCAAATGTGAGTTAAAAAGGAGAATTTTTGTTAGTTGTTGTCTAACATCAATGCCCTGCTTAGTGTAAATTACCGAGTAGCTAGGTACTCATAATATTTACAACACTAAAAATGCCGGAACATCCTTTGCCACTGATGTACCAGATACTGTGTTGCTTAGTTCAATTCCATTAGACATCTTATTTTGCTTCTGTAGTTAATAAGTTACACAAAAATAAATTTGTTATCTTTTTAATACTTTTTATTGTTTTAAAAGTTTACATTTACTTACAATTTCATAAATTTTCCAAAATATTTTTATTTTCAACTTAATTTAGAAATATTGTTTTATAAACACAAACACAAAACAGCTGTTTGAATAATTATTGCAAGTAAAAATTTTACTTGTAAAAACTTGCAATAATTTTTCTGTATCTCAATTTTTTACGCTCTTTCGCCGCTCTCTCGTTGCAAATTTTTTGGGTTAATGAACGCTTTCTAGTAACAATTGTTACAAATTTGTAAAAATTTTTAGTAAATGAACACAGCTAATGTCAAATATATAAAAACAGTGCTACCAAATTAGCTTGTTTGAGAAAACAATAATTTTAATTTTAACTTATTTTAAAATATATCTTGTTATTTTTTTTGAAAATATACATAAAGTAGACAATTGGTTTCATATTAAAACATTAATTTCATTAGAAAATGCAATAATAATTACTAATGCCAATTGTTTCCATAACAACGTATCCCACTTATCTCATTGGTAACTCTGATTAGTAAACAAAACCAAATAAAAATGGAGCCACTTTCACTTGACTGTGTAAACTTTCATGCAACTTGCATGACATTCGGCTATTTCATCAACATTTTCGATGATAATATGTACATATATACAACTTGCAAGTAATTACTTGCATGTGTAAAGGCAGGGTTAGTATTGATGCAAGATACCTTCAGTGAAGAGAGCACACAGGACTTTATCTGTTTTAGATAAACTAAAAATTGTTGAAGAACTTAGTGAAGGTATGAGTGGAAGGTTGTTGGCCTTAATAAATACATACATGCATAGTAATCCGGGTAATTCGCTAATCCGGATTGGGGTCTGCAATCAATTATCCGGATTATCGAATTTTTACTGTATTAGAAAGGACCTTAAGTACAATTTGGTTTCAAACTTTGTTTAAATTTTCCTTAAATTACCACTTTTTACCAACACACTTTTTTTCGAAGAAAACAATAATTACTTTTGTGAAATAGAAAATTTTATGCTTATTTTTAAAAATATTCTGCTGTAATAGCACATCAATGAAATTAATAACAAGTAAAAGTGCTATATTCGGCTGTGCCGAATCTTAAATAGCCTTCACTGATGTAATTCTTCTTTCTTTGTTGCCAAAACAGAAAGTAGGTTTAATTAAAAATCAAAATGATGTTATCGGTTACCTTTATATTTAAGAAAACGTTTAAATTTTTCGGCTAAGGAGTTAAATGCTTGACATTTCTTGTATCTAATACCTCTAAACGTCTTTCAAAAATATTAAATATGTTTAATTTGAAAACAAAAAGTAAAACTCCGTTTCATGTACCCCAAAAAGTTCTAATTGTCCAACCGTAGAATCGTCTTATAGATTTTTTTGGTTTTTAATACCAATTTAACTGTTCCCGAAGTATAAAAAAAATTTCATCCACAAAAAACCAAAATTAAGAACTTATATGGCTAATTTTATGTACAAAAATATTTCGATTATCCAACCCTGGAACCGAATTTTTGGTTTTTAAAATTTTTAATAACAATTTAATTCCTAGCGAAGTATTAAATAAGTTTAATTTACTGAAATAAAACAAAAATTTGGAATTTATATGGGTACTTTCATGTACAAAATATTTCGATTTTCCAACTCTGGAAGCGAATTTTTATTTTTTTACCAATGCAATTCTTAGTGAGGTGTAACATAGTTTTACTTGACAAAAAAATTTAAATTTTTAAACTCTTTGGTCACTTTTATGTACCATAAAATATTTTATTTGTCCAACCCTGGAGTCGAATTTCTGATTTTTTAATATTGTAATACCAATTTTGTTCTTCCTGAATTATAAAACAGCTTTAATTAGCAAAAAAAAAACAACGTCAGTTGCCTTTTTGGTTACTTTTATGCAGAATAAATATTTCAATTTCCCAACCCTGGAAAGGAAATTTATTTTTTTTACCAATGCAACTGTTAATGAGGCATGAAATAGTTTTATTTAAGAAAAACTTAATATATGTAACCTTTTTAGGTAATTTTTATGTACCACAAAATATTGCAGTTATCCAACTCTGGAATCTAAGTTTTGATTTTTTAAATTTTTGATACCAATTTTGTTTTTCCTGAACTAAAAAATAGTTTTAATTAGTAAAAAACAACGTCAATTGCCTTTTTGGTTACTTATATGTATAAAAAAAATATTTCAATTTCCCAACCCTGGAAGCGAAATTTAAATTTTTTAAAATTTTCTTTATCAATGCAAATCTTCATGAGGTACAAAGTAGTTTTGTTTAAGAAAAACTTGAATTTTGCAACCATTTTGGTTATTACATGTACTACAAAATATTGCATTTACCGAAAAAAATTTAATTTATCCAACCCTGGAAACGAAATTTTAATTTTTTTGTTTTTTTTATCAGTGCAACGCTTCTTGAGGTATAAAATAGTTTTATTTAAGAAAAATTGAATTTTTTTTACCATTTTGGTAACTTTCATGTGCCATAAAATATTGCAATTGTCCATTCCTGGATTCGAAATTTAATTTTTAATTTTTTTTATACCAATTTTGTTCTTCCTAAACTATAAGACAGTTTTAGTTAGCAAAAAAACAAAAAAAAACAACATCAGTTGCATGTTTGATTACTTTCATGTATAAAAAAATTCAATTTTCCACCCCTGGAAGAAAAATTTGAATTAAAAAAATTTATTTGTTTTGGCCAATGCAAATCTGCATGACGTATAAAGTGGTTTTGTTAAAGAAAAACTTGAAATTTTTAACAATTTTAGTTACTAGATGTACTACAAAATACGGAATAGGTCGAAAAAATAAATTTTAATTTCCCATCCCTGGAAAAAAATTTTAGTTTTTTAGTTTTTAATAGACTATTGAGACTTACCAAAGCAAGAAATAGGTTTAGTTTACAAACATTAAAAAATAATTGATTTTTGGTATAAATTTTGCGTCGAGATATAGGTGTAAGCTTCCCAGCTCTGGAACCATACTTTGGATCTTTCTGAATTTCAATGGCACTCCATTTAAGTTCATTTCCAATCCAACGGTCCAAGAACGAAGTCTCTAGCTCTTCTGGGGGCTTGGGAAAACCGATTTCACGTACAGACGGACGGACAGACGGACATCGCTCAATCGTCATGGCTATTCATAAGGATCCAGAATATATATACTTTATGGGGTCCCATATGCATATCGAAGATATTACACACGGAATGACAAACCTATATATGTATACCCTTTCACTTTTTTGTGAAGAGTATAAAAATAGTGATGTGCTACGCAATATATAGTATTACACTTTGAAGCAGACATTTTCAGCAATTTTCTTATCTGATGATATTTTGAAAAGCAAATTGCTTTCAACTTGCGTGCAGACTGCATTAAAAATGTCAAATCAAATGGATTTTGGCAGGAAGTATGTGTGGAATATTTTAAATTGTGGCTGCAAAATTTACACGGAAGCTAAAACTAGCACGTTAATTACATTATGGCAAATTCGATGTTAACATTACAATTCTCGTATTATATTTCCAGACAAATTATGTATATATAATGTATAAATGCATAAGCCAAGTAGCTAGTCACGAAAAATGTTACAGCGTCTAAAAAAAAAAAACGTTAGACATTTTTTCTTATCATTTTAGTTTGACTATAATATATAATATATGACTATAATATATATAAACACCGATAAGCAATCAATTACTTTACTTTAAATAAAAAATATTCGATATATCTTTTAACCTTTAAACCACAAAATAATTCCTCCAAACTCAACAGAAATTCCATAATAAAACAATCCAGACAGATTTTCATTCTAAATTAAATTTATGAATATTTTTACAGTTAATAGATTTCTTAAGCCCCATTAAATGCTGATGTTGATAAAAGAGAAAATCTTACAAAAATGTAAGGATTAACATTTTCAAATAAATTATGAAAGTAGTTATAAAATTCCCGTTAGAAGGTTATCAAACGCCATAACAAACACTTACAGACACAGACACACATTCTTAGGTTTAATACCAAAAGCAAACAAACAAACGCAGTTTCCAGAAGAGAAATGGAAATCATTAATGAAAACAATTCCAACAAATGGCTAAGATTTTAAATTGTTTTCTTATACTTAAAAGAATTAGGAAGCAGAAGGGAACGTGAACAAGTGTTGGCGAGCATGTACACCGGCAGTGTATTTAGCATACTTTTAGGCGTATAAGCATTAAACTGAGCTTTAATGTTCAAGTGTTAAAAATATTATATATAGTATATCTACGTCTTGGCATTTGTATACACAAATGAAATAAATGGTAATGAATTTACCGGGTAGAATTAAGGACCGGCCGTAAGCAAATGTGTGTTGGTTCTTTTTTTACAAAATTTGATTAATTTCAATCAAGTGTGATAAGCTAATATTCCGCAAGATCTGGTAAATATTTTAAAGAACAAGAGGCTGCTTAGGAGGAATAACTCCAAGTACTCGTACGAGCACAATCCATCATGAGCTTTGCATTACAACTAAAAGAGATTAAAAAGGAATTTTATCAGAATCATTTATTTATATATTTTCTACTCTTATCTAACTCATTTGTGCCCTTGCACAAACCCTTAAACATCCTCTGCTTAGTATTTTTGTATCCCATGAAGAAAAAATATTCTGTTCAACCGTATGTTAAGCCATTGATGAGAAAATCTACCCAAAAAGAATAGAACATTATATAGAAAATATAAAATTAAATGGTTGAATGATGATTGATACAACTGTGAGAAAAACACGTACGAGGTCTGTGCAAAAAAATGGATGAATATTTATATTTCCCAAAAAAATATTTGTTCATTCATTAATTTCTACTTTGCCATTGTAAATGTAGGGCCAGCATTTTTTACAAGCTTTGTAGCAGTCCTAAGTTAAACGTTTTGGTAAATGCTTGAAGTCTTTTCCCGAGTTATTTCCTCAATCGCCGCATAACAACATCCTCTCATGGATAGATATAGGCATCTTGGGAGCAGCGAAACGTCACAAGGATCAAAGTGTGGCGAATCATGATTACTGTTTTATTTTTGATAAAAAAAAACTACGAATAAGCATTATCAAGAACGTCCTTCATGCCCGAAATTTCCTTAAAAATAAGTAAGAACGTTATATTCGACCGAGTTCTCTGTCCTAAAAATTTTAAAAGTACATTTTTGGAGTAATTAAGTGCAGAAAATTTTTTTTTGTTTTGATTGGATAATTTAGAGGCAGAGGTGGGTGGAGGGGTAGGACAAGGTGGGTGCTGTTGGCTGAAGTAGTAGAACACGAGACTATGAAGCGGAGGGTCGTGAGTTCGAGCCCCAGCTGAGTCATGAAATATTGTGTTTAATTCTTCTGATCAGCATTAGTGCGTGGTTGTGTTAGTTGTTGCCAGCCTGTTTCAATGATGAAGGCATAGTCACTGATCACTGAACATAATTGGCAGCGACTGACACTATCATGTACTAAAAAGCAGAGTAACAGCACCCACCTTCGTCGGCCCTGTAGCAAAAATTAGCCGGCGAAGTAAATGGTTGAAATAGCTACAAAAACAACTGTCTATCTTCTCATCTTTCCTAATCTGTCCCTCAATACTATCCCCACGTTTTCAGTTCTAGCACAATGCATTGCATATATAGGGGTCATCCCCTGAGTGCTGGTCCAAGATAAAAAAAAAAAAAAAAAAAAAAGGCAAGATCGGAGAACATCTTACTGTCGTCTTGAAAGCTTAAAAATTTAATTTTTAAGAAATGTAGGCTTAAGTAATACAATTTGTTAAATATTTACACTATTTTCCCATGTAATATGTAACCTCAACGCCCACTAAAGGCGGGGTCCAAAAATGAACTGTTTCGTGTTTTCCACAGACGGAAGGGCATTGCTAGATCGTCTTAGATTTCATCACTGATCGGGAATATATATACTTTAAGGGGTCCAATTATTTTTCGGAGGGTATAAAAAATCTATTTTGACGGGGTTCTTCTGGCAGGGGCCGTGGGGGATATCCCACCTTTGCCATAAAGTACTAAAAAGTAAGTTTTTGGTGTTATTTGGTAGGGTACTTTAGGGAGCAAAGGGAAGGGGGTAGGGCAGCACAAGATCAGATTATGTCTCAGCTCTCACATACCAGCTTAAACATTACATTTTTACATGGTTTTTTCATATAATAAAGAGAATTTTCTTATTTTCTGGCTTCAAGTTCAACGCTTTGACATAAAAATATATCGTTCAATTAACAATCTTACAAAAAAAAAACCATTTAAATTAGGTATGATGGCACAAAAAATTCAGAAAAATGGGACATGGAGAAAATAATCAAACGGTAGCACGGGTATTAAAAAAACAAAAATGTGTTAACATCAGGTTGATACAGTTCTCGTATGCAATTTCCTAATAAAATTTTGTACAAACAAAAACAATTATCATATTCAACTAAGCCACCTAATAAGTGGTGACAAACACAATACACATGAGCACTAATGATGAAAGCGTTGCGGCTTTCGAAAACAGCTGTTCTGCTCCGCTGTGTAAGTCTTTTTTCTTTTTTATCTTGGACCAGCACTCAGGGGATGACCCCTATATATGCAATGCATTGCGCTGGAACTGAAAACGAGGGGATAGTATTGAGGGGACAGATTAGGAAAGATGAGAAGATAGACAGTTGTTTTTGTAGCTATTTCAACCTTTTACTTCGCCGGCTAATTTTTTGCTACAGGGCCGACGAAGGTGAGTGCTATTACTCTGCTTTTAGTACATGATAGTGTCAGACGCTGCCAATTATGTTCAGTGACCAGTGACTATGCCTTCATCATTGAAACAGGCTGGCAACAACTAACAAAACCACGCACTAATGCTGATCAGAAGAATTCAACACAATATTTCATGACTCAGCGCGGGCTCGAAATCAGGACGCTCCGCTTCATGGTCTCGTGTTCTACTACTTAAGCCAACAGCACCCAGTTGATTAGTTGATTAACTAAAAAAACTGATGTTGACTTTGCTTTGTGTGCCTTGGAATACTTACCATGTCTTTCTGAATTTAAAACAAAAATTTCGAACAATTTGCCTATAAATCTTAATTCAATTTAATATAGCAAATGAATGTTCGTTAAAAATACTTTCTACATTCATAAAATTATATTGTTCTTAGAGGCTGGCTTAGGTCTTCTTAGGCGAACTTTTTGCCCTGTGGCCCGATTCAGCCCATTTACGTACTTGACCTGTGATATCCTTAAAAATTTATCTGTAAAGAGTGTAACTCTTTCCATGTGGACTGAATCGTGCTTTCCACAGACTGACGGACGGACATGACCTTAGATTTCGCTACTTTATGGAATCTTAGAAAGATATTGCGCTGCGATACACACGGAACGTTAAAGTGAATACACCCACAATCCAATCGCTAAGCAGACATCATTATGATTCGACGATTTTCCATAGGAACTTTCTTGCTTTCTCAAGATTTTTTAAGGTTATTGATGTGCTTTCCAGAGCATCCTTTTCCTCTAAAGAGAATTGGACCCCAAAAAGTATGTATATTTATGTATTCTTGATCAGTGATGAAGACTAAGACGCTCTAATGCCCATACGTTCGTCTGTGGAAAACATGATGTAGTTTATTTATGGACCCCTCCCCCTTTAGTGGACGTTGACGTTCGATATTATATGCAAAAATAGTTTAAATATTGAACAATTTAAATTCCTTAAGCCTATTAGAAGCTGATATATTCCCTGATCTTGCAGAGGTGAAATGTCTCCCCTACGGCTCTTCCCGGAATGACTCTGTTAAAATAGAGATTTAAAATTGAGTACATAGATGTCGTAAAGGAACTCTGTCCCACCAAGTTAAACATTTTAAATTTACTTACTAAATATTTGGAGGGTATTTAAGATTCGACCCGGTCGAATTTTTTTGACATCAGAAAATCGTCACCATGGAAAACACTTGTAGCCTTTACTACTCTGACAAGGAAATTAATTATGCTAAATGGATGAAACCATGAACTTAAGTTCGAGATGAGTGTGACAACAATATAAAAAAGTGTGTGTGTATGCAAGTCACACACGGTAGAAGTGAGACTTCTGAAAAGTCCCTGATTAAAAAAAATGAAAAGTATTGAAAAAATGAACAATCATTCAAACTGTATATTTATAAGTACATGCATAAAAAGAACTCGAATTACTGAAAACAATTCAAATTTTATGATTTTCAATACTCTTCAATGAGAATTTTTAATCAGGGGTAGGCTATGAGAGATTGAGACAGATGTAGTCAATCAATAAAATAGAGAATCAGGGGTATTAGGATAAATGTAAGGTTTATTATTTTCATCTAGCTTAAAAATTATTTAATATTTTAATGTAAATAATAATGAAATTTAATGATTAAATATTAAAATTTGTTTGTTCAATTTTGTATCAAAAATATTAGAAAATATTCAAGTACTTATTATTTGGTACACCGGGCACATTATCATTCACGTTAGAACTATTATTTCCATTTTGTACATGTGATAATAACTTTTGTTGACATGCACGAATTTGTCGGACACGTTCCGTAGAACTTTTTGCGGTTTTTTTTTAATTTCATTTTCATTTTTTTCCGCCAGCATTCATGAATCTTTTCAACTTTCGTTTTTGTCATAATTGTAAAATTAATTAAGTTGAAAATATTGATACAAATAAAAACTCAACAGCAATCAACACACTTATGCTAAAACTTTCTAATACGCAGGCGCAAAAACATGCATTAAACACATACTAACATAACATGTAGAACGCTCGAACGTGGAGCAAGATATAGATCAGACGGGCGTTTCTTTGCACAATTGTGCTGAGAGCATTCACATGTATTATCACCCTCTTTAATTTAGTAGTCGATGCAGCGTTGCCAAATGTGCAGATTTATCTGCATTTGACAGTTTTTCTAAGCAATGAGCAGTTTTGCAGTTTTTTTCTTTAAAAACCAGTTTTTCTGTAAATTGTGCAGTTTTTGCAGTTTTTACATTTTACTTTTTTACTCTTAATTTTGTTATTTTAATTCCAATTTCTGAAACCATAATTTTACCCCATTTGCTTAATATAACAGTGGCAAAGTTTAACTATACTTTTTTATACGAGTATGTAATTATCACATACATCTTTTTGCACCCCTGACCACAAAGCAAGTTGAATTTTACCAAGGTGTACATATATTGCAGATGGGAGCACGAGCTCACTAGCCTAACCTGATAAAACGTCAAACTTAGTAGTGTCGTTTAACGATTTTTGCAACTGTTAAGGTAGTTTCTACAATAAGTGTTCTATTTTTGTAGAAATGGTTGTACCTATTAGATAGATATGCCTTGTGTTTTTCTATGTACATACAAACAAATTTAAATTTTTAATTATTGGTTTCAATATAAATATGAGAACGACATCGACTTGTCGAGATTCTGGAACAGGCAGTATTATATCTGAATAATAATGAACTCTTTTTGTTTATTTAAACCCTATGTACCTATATATTTTTTATTAAAATGAATTGCTTTGTTATATGTAGATGTATATCATATTTAATTTGTTGTGTTATGTTTTTGTTTTAATAAAAAAAAAATTAATGAGTGTTCGAACTCACGGGCGATGTGTTAACACCTTTTTGTTTATTTATTTTATATTAAACCCACAAAAAACAAAGAGAATGCAAAGCAACAGACAAATGTACATACATACATTGTTATGTTTGTACATAAGCTACATACGTTGCTGTCTTGCTATCTCATTTTTATATATGTACGTATAACCACGTCACTATTCTCTTTGCTATGCATAAGACAAAACCGAAGATCAACATAAAACACTTTTTTAATATTACTCCAAATTAATACTCCGAATTAAAACACTTAAATCTCCGCTCGCCGATATCGGATCACCTTAATTTTTGGCCTAAACGCTTCCTCGAAACCCGCACTAGCGTTTTAATCCAAAAATTAATAAAATCGGCTATGAATTTCCGGAGAAAATCGCGTGGGAAAATTATATGAAAATCGCCCAATAATCACTTTCAATACCGACTGCCAAGCAACGAACAAACACATACTCTTGCATTTTACACCTTACACTTGCGTATGTATTGAAACTGATAGTTTACTGCCCTAGAGGCGCGCGTAACACATCAAAAATATGAAAAAAAACTATATATTTTTGTGAATTTTTTATGTGCAGTTTTTTTACGTGAAAACCAGTTTTTTTTTTCTAAAGTTGCAGTTTTTTTTGAAAAAGTTATGGCAACGCTGAGTCGATGAGACAGCGACGAATGAATATCTGGCGAATGCTTTCGGATTTGTTTATATTTTTTTCCAGAATATTTGCCCAGCAAACAATTTCAAACTCATGATGATATGGGAAAAATATTTTGTGATAAACAATGCTTTTGATAACATACGAAAATGATCTTCCATGCCGACAAATATCAAAGCTTATTAAGTTTGATACATCCAACTGCGTATTTTTATTTCGTGAATAATATTAAGATTATTGAAAATATTCTTAATATGCCAATCTTAATATAAATAAATAGAATTTGAATAAATTCAATTAAGATTCTATAGGCTAATTGTGCGAAATTTTTAATTTAAATCTCAGAAAGACATGATAAATATTCCAAGGCACAAAGGCAAGTCAACATCAGTTTTTGTTATTCAACTTACACAGCAGAGCAGAACAGCTGTTTTCGAAAGACGCAACCCTGCTCTGCTGTGTAAGTTGAATAACAGAAACTGATGTTGACTTGCCTTTGTGCCTTGGAATATTTATCATGTCTTTCTGGGACCTAAATTAAAAATTTCGAACAATTAGCCTATAGAATCTTAATTCAATTTAATATAGCAATATAAAAATGTTCGTTAAAATTCTTACTACATATGAATAAATTCATTTATTAATAAAATAATAAAAAAATTATTTGCAGTCTTGCAGATGTGAAAAAATTAACAATTTACATAAGAAAGTTCGACTAATTAAAATTCATACATAATTTAATTAATAATTTTACTTAATTAACATTTTTTTCAAGTTAGAAAATATGTCTACTTTGTATAAATATGTAATGCAGTATTATCTTTCAAACGCTTGGCTTTGTGTTTGGTGGGTAGCTCGCAGTACAACACATACACAATTTACCAATACATTGACGGTGCCCACCACTGTAATATGTATATCAGTGGTGGGCACCGTCAATGTATTGGTAAATTGTGTATGTGTTGAGCTTGCGAGCTACCCACCAAACAAAAAGCCAAGCGTTTGAAAGATAATGGTGCAATATATATTTATACATAAGTAGCAATATTTTCTAATTTGAAAAAATAACGTTGATTACGTAAAATTATTAATTAAAAATAAAACTTTTTCTAAGTAAACAGTCAAATGAAAAATATTAAAAGAGATAGGACAATAATTTGTTATGTTTTCCATTCAAGAAAAAAATAAATAAAAGAATGGTTGATTGCTGGAGCTGAATATTCGCAAAAAAATATGCGGTTGGATGTATCAAAATTAATATGCTTTGATATATGTCGGCATGGAAGATCATTTTCATATGGGAAACATATTCAAAATATTTTTGATAAAATGTTACGCAGACTAATTAATAAGACTAAGTATATTACAAAATTAGGAGAATTAGCACAGTCCGTTATTGGCGAAAAATTGTATAAAAGGCATTGTATGTTTTCGAAAGCATTGTTTATAACAAAATATTTTTGGCATATCATCATGACTGAAATTGTTTGCTGGACAAATATTCTGGAAAAATATATAAAAAAATTCGTAAGCATCCGCCTGATATTCATTCGTTGCTGTCTCATCGACGACTAAATTAAAGAGAGTAAGAATACGTGTGAATGATCTCAGCACACTTGTGCTATGAAACGCCCGTATCTGATTTAGATCAGGGAAAGGCAACCTATACTATTACATTTTGCGATTGTATTACTTATTACTCTCTGCGCTCTCACCACGAATCGGTATTGCCAATCAACTTTCGTCACTTCTCCCCAATTAAAACTTTAAAATCTCCAAAAACTAACTTAATTTTATTATGGGTATTTGCGATATATGTTAGAAAATTAGTATCGGCATGGTATTGGGGCAAAATGATGTTTGTGGCTCTGTATGCAGTGATGGTGTGTAAATAAGAAGGTTTTGTAGGACATTTGACAAAGAGTAATGCAAATACACATACATACATATATATTTTTCATTGCATTATTCACCAACAGGCATTATTTGCAAGAAGTTTGAATGTAATGAACACAATGAATTGTGGTTCAAATTGTTAACAAAACACCAGGTGGTCATAAGGGAATGTCATTCATAATTTTCCGCATCTCTTCATACTTTTCGCCAAAGCACTTGCCTTTCCCTGTACTAGAATCAGCAAACATTTTTTTCATAAAGATTTCTCCACAGTGATCGGACTCACATTGCTTTCTGGCAACGCTGATTCTTAAAGTATGCGATAAACACAACCTGCCCGTTTGAATGCTGAAACTAGAGTCTAGTTACTAGACTGATTCAAATTGTTTACTGCTCTACAATGCGTGCACACACGTACGTAACAGAAGAGTAAATGAAAGGGCGCCGCGCCCTATATTTGCCTTTCCCTGATTTAGATATACTGACTATCCCACTACACAGGAGCATACAAATGGACAATGTTTAGTAGACGATAGTGGGGATGCTAAGACAGGTCGCACAAAGAGGAGACCGAGAACGTCTAATGTGTTCTATCTCATTCTCTCGCCGAGTGTGAATCCTATACATTTATGTGTTTGTGTCTTATTTTTTCGTTTCATCGAGTTTGAAATCACAACGATTCTAAAGAAGTCTCACTTCAAAAACTTGCTAAACGAATGTAAGTAGACTGCGAAATTTAAAATTTTACTATGTCTTTTGAACAGCCCTCGCATGTGACCGCGCAGTTCATTACAAATGGAATGATATAGCATTACAATAAATATATACAAAACGTAAAATTCGTTCCACTAAAAAATTCGTTCGAAACCAAAAGGATTTTTTTTTTAATTTTTGCACAATTTTCACAGGAAAGACTCTTCAATATGTAAATCGCATATGATTAATTTATCAAACAATTCCGTATTTTCAATTCTTCCCAATAATTGAAAAAGGAACTCGTTAAATTTTTATATATCTAAAAATCCATTTGGTACAATTCAATTAAAATTGTTAGAAGCAAAAATAAACAGAAATGCCATTAGCTCCTAATGGCTATGACGCCTGAAAGCATGCTATGCTATATAATGTAATCATGTTTACGAATAAAATTAGTGGAAATTTAAGGTCTTCAAAATATCAAAAAAAACACATAAATGAGTAGGATATTTTAAATATCAAGCAAAAGCCACACAGACAAACAGGCGCAGTAGATGATGAAGTACATGACTTTGAATTTTAGAAATCATGTAAAATCATGTAACATGTAACAGACATCTATCAAATATAATAAACTTTTTTAAACATTCTTCATTACTATTCAGTGAAACTGACAGCCATTTTAGTGCAATATCTAAAATAGTTCCATGAATACAAATTATAGATCATGAATACAATTATTTTGCATATATTTCAGCTTCTGAAAAACTAATTTCAAATCCATTTTATTTCCCTCCGGTACGAAGATATTTTAAAATAATAGGAAAATAAATCATGTTGAAAAAGGAGCTAAAAACTTATACTTGGAAATTAAGCTGTACTTTTTTTATACCCTCCAGAAAAGAATTGGAAGCCATATTCACTTTGTCATTCCTTGTGTAACACAGAAAAATATCCCTCTAAGACTCAGTGATGAAATCTAAGACGATGTAGCCATGTTCGTCCGTCCGTCCTTCTGTGGAAATCACGATTCAGTTCAAAGGAAAAGAGCCAGAGCCTCATTATAAAAATATATCTTGAAGGATAGCAAAGGTCAAGTTCGTAAATGGGCTGAATAGAGCCATAGAGATAAATTTCCCCTAAGAGGCACTAAATCAACCTCTAAAACATTATTTTTAAAGTTTTTTTTTGTAATTTTGTGAAGCAAATAATATTTTCATTTGTCAAAGAAGGTCCAAAGCAGAAAATCTGTAAAATCCGGTTTTGGACACCGCCCAATTTAGTGGGCGTTGAAGTAACATGTTGCATGGAACAATAGTGTAAGTGTTTAACAAATGGTATTTCATATGCATTAAACACATTCACGACAGCAGGCGACCGAATACAACCTGTCAGAAATAGAATACACGTGTTTATATGGGAATGATTATTTTAACGGCTACACGGCAACTTATTGTTCGTGCTACTTTTGTGGTTGTAGTCAAATTAAACCAATTTCTATTTTCATAGGCGACAATAAATAAATTAGTGCTGCCAACACAGTGAAACATCTTAAATAAATAAGCGTTTAAAAATATTTTCAAACTGGTTAAGAATATGAAAACTAAAAAATGTAATAGCCCTTTCAAGAATAAAAATTATTTTGTAGTTTTTATTTATCTATTTTTTTGCGTTCTCGCTCGACTTTTATTTTTTTATTTTATTTTTTTCTTGGTAATAACTCCTAGAATATAGGCACCATATAAACGATATGGGTATCACTTCAAAGTACTCCAAAATGTCTTCCTATTGTACGACATATTTTTAAAATTTATTCACATATTGAATTTTGAAATTTTGTATCTGACATTTCAAGTAAAAATTCCATTATTTTGAATACTCTAATTGTTTATACTCAAATATATACAGGTCACAAATGAATTAACTCATAAACTCATTTTCATAGTGCCATAACAAAAAAAAAGGACATCAAAATGTATTTATTACAAATGCAAAAGCAATAAAGAGCGATAAACAAATAAAGTGTTTTTATTATTAATTTTGTTTCGGTCTATAAATAGATTTAGAATAAGCGCTTTTTTATATATGAAAGTGGCACCACTAAAATGAGATGTTGACAATGTAGCTGCCGTCTCAAAAATAATTACGTAGCTGACTATGAGGCGACGATTGTAGCCAACGGCTTTTGTAGTCGGTGTTCGTGTAGCCTGCTGTCGTTATTGTGTTTAAAGCTTTAAACTTATATTATTTAAAAATTAAATTTTTGAGCTTTCACTACGAAGACAAGATGTTCAATCCCTAAATGACCCAATCGAAAAAAATATTCTTTTCTACACTTAATTACCTCAAAAATTTCCTTTTTAAGTGAAGCAAAAATGAGATGTCTATCCCATGGCCCTTCCCGGAGTGACCCCGGGAAGGGGGTCTTTGAACACAGATATGTCTTAAAGAAACTCTGACCCAGCAGGTTAAATGTTTTTAATTTATTTACTAAATATTTGAAGGGTAGTTAAGATTCGATTAGTTAAGATTCGAATATAACGTTCTTAGTTGTTAATACATCTTTGATATATTTTGGGATATATCTGATACCTTACGAATATAATTCTACATGTAACTTACTTGGCAAATTTTTGCAAACCTTTAATTAATATATTTTTACCTCAATAATCATAAAACTTGAAATTAATTCGAAATGTATTTGATTCAAAATGTTTACTTTATGATAATGGCGGTTATTGTTTTAAATTAAAACAAGTAAGAAGGTTATATTCGGCCAGGTCGAATCCTAAATACCCTCCAAATAATTAGTTAATAAAAACTCTACTTTGTCGGAGTCACTCCGGGAGATGCCGTGTGGGAGACATAAAACATTAAAAACTCAATTTTGGAGATTATTAAGTGTCAAAATAGATATTTTTAAAGGTCATTTAGAAGGCAAACGTGCAAGAGGGAAGGGCAGAGAAAAATCAGAGTACATCTCAGCACCGTCATAAGTAAAAGCTTTTAAATTAAATTTGTATGAAATGTAGGCTTAAGGAATATAATTTTTTAAATGTTTGCACTATTTTTCCATATCATGTGTTACTTAAACGCCCACTAAAGCGGCGGATTTCAAAAAAGAATTTTTCTGATTTTCCCGCTACATGTTCAACGTTTCACATAAAAATATATCATTTAGTTAACAAAATTATAAAAACACAAGTAAAAACGTTATATTCGACCGGGTCGAATCTTAAATACCCTCCAAATATTTCGTAAGTAAATTTAAAATATTTAACTTGGTGGAACAGAGTTCCTTTAAGCCATCTCTGCGTCCAATTCTAAATCTCTGTTTTGACAGAGTCATTCCGGCAAGGGTCCACAGACGAACGTATGGGCATTGCTAGATCGTCTCAGACTTCATTAGTGATCAAGTATATATACTTTATGGGGTCCAATTTCCTTTGGAGGGTATTAAAACGTTTCCAATGTGTTGGGAGGAACATGCCTGAGACACCCTTCCTTCAGCATAAAATCTTACGCATTAATATTTTATATCAACGTTCGAAAAAGCGACTGAGATAACATTTTTAACCAGCTGGGTCACAGTTCCTTTAAGATATTTCTGCGCCCAGTTTAAAACTCTATACAGGCTAGCACCGAGAAAAGCCGTGAGGGCTAAAAAAACACTTTCGAAAAAGAAATGTTTAATTTCTTTTTGATATTTCTCGAAACTACTGGTCCGAAATGATTCCAATTCACAGGATCAGATACATACATAATTTCAGAGTTTTCAAATCTCACAAACGCATCAATCGATTTGGACCCGATCGACGTAATTTTTTAATGTTAATCGACGAATCGACGTAATTTTTCAATGTTAATGGTTTTTGAAATTGATCGGAGGAGCGGCTCAAAAGTTATTCTAAAAAAGCACTTTTGAGAAACAAAATTCCAACTCTTTTTTTTTATATTGCCAAAAATGTGCCTATCCGAACCGGTTCCAATTTACAGTAAATATAAGTTTTAAGGAATAATTTGAAACGCGATCATAGGATTCGGTTTAGCCGTTCAAAAGTTATAAGCGAGTCACATACTTATACACACGCAGACAACACACACATACATACAGCCATAGTAACGGATTATCAGGAGTAGTCGGGAAAACTTCCTACGAACTCAAAACATCGAGATCTTGTGAAAACTCGATTTTCAATTTTCTTAGCGGAAAGCAAAAAGCAAAAAAAAAAAAGATCTGAGATTTGAACCACTATTTTTTGATAAACGTTTCTATTCTATTTCGATTGAAAGAAAATACTCCTTGTGTATTGGATTTGTCCCAAGCACACACACGCTTATTTTAAAAGTATTTGCAACAAATTTAAAAAAATTAAACCAGAAATTATTGGTTACCTTTATTTCGTCGATGTGAACGTGGCTTTAGAAAGTCATACCTTTTATAAATTAATTACTGAAAAATTTTATGCTCTTTTTGGATGGATGTTTTTTCCAACATGAAAACTATTTTATTTTTAATCCCATTAAGTGGAGGTCTGTAGTGTTTTCATGGACTCCGTTGTTGCATCTTTTTCTATGTAAAAATATAATATAGAAAATTAAAAAGCCCCAAAGTATTTCACAGTATTTTTTATCCTTATTTTTCTGTCTACATGAATAAAATATATACATTATCAAATAATCCCTTAAGGATAAAAATAAAAGGACACCAAATAAAACACAGCACTGAATCAACGGACAAAAACACTTTGCAAGCGGTTGGAATTGAAAAATAAAATTTCACAGAATTGGTTTTCAAGAAAAGGAAACTCCCTAAAACACACCTTTAATCAGCCAACATATACACTTTAAACAGCTTGTTTTTGTCGACAAACTTAATATTCTAAATTAAAAGGAAAATTAAAAAAAAACAAAAAAAAAGGATTGTTGCTCTAAAGGATTTCGTTTTATTTTCGCTTCGACATGATTGGTTTGGTTGGACATGACTCACTTACCTTCATCTTCACCATCATCTATATTATTGAATTCCGTTAGTTCGGCCTTATTATTATACGATTGCAATTGCTGTTTTAGCACTGAGCCGTTCTCCTTGGCTGGCGATATTAAGTTGGACGTAGAATGCTTTGAATTGGCCGATGCTGAGTTTTTAGTGGAATAATTGTGGCTGGTGGCATCACCGCCACCATTTGAGATGATGGAATTTGTTTTCGAATGATTTGTATGGTTGGCTGAATTGGATGTGGTCGTCTGTGTGCATTGCTGTTCGCCGGAAACCGCACCCTTTTGTTGTTGGGCATCTTCATTATTTGTGTTTTGTTCACAAGTGTTATTATCATCATTTTGGGCAGTACCATTAACGTTGGCGTTCGAACCCTCTTTGGTTTTTAGCTCCTGACTAGTATTACAGCCCATTTTTTAAGGATTTTTTATTTATTTTTTATGGCTTAAAATGCTTTTGTTATCTTTTACTGTGAAACCTTTAGCTTTAAATTTAAAAACTTTAGTTAAAACTTTTTCTTTTTCTTTATTTTGGAAAGTATTATTTTATAAACTCTTTTCTTTCCAAAAAAAAAACAAATGCTTGTTTATCTTATAGAAATTATCTATAATTTACCAAGGCAACGTTTCACTTGATTCATTTGCTCATGAAATTGTTTAATCAATTCTTTCTTGTATGTCACCTTTAAATTAAAACTTCACCGTAATTACATCAGTTGCTTTAAAATCTGAAGATATTAATGTAAAATTATCTGTTTTGTTTGAAACATAGAAACCGTTTTATTTAAGTTATAGACAGTAAAGTGAAATCTTTTACATTTAATTGGATTTTGTATAAAAAGCGTCTATACTCTACTTGTTAACGGCTAAAAATAAACTAATATTTGCAAAGAATATTTCCCACAGGATAACCTCTAAACGTACTCAGCCACCAACACATAGGCTCTTTCGTTTGGATATGCATACACACACACACACATGCAAACCGACAGTTACATTTATAAACATCAAGCAGCAAGAGAATCTAACGGTATAACAGAGTACTAAATACTAAATTCCTTTACATATTCTCTTCCAAAATATAGACAAAATGCTATCTCTTTAGTTACAGTTATCTGCAGTGCTGCCACATCTTCACTTTAACATCTTCTAAATAGAGATTAAAAACCTCATATTTTCCATTAAACGTATTTTTCAAATTGATATATTTTATTAAGTCCAATACACGGTAAACATATTAATTTTAATAAAAAAAATTAAAACAAGTAAAAACGTTATATTCGACCGGGTCGAATCTTAAATACCCTCCAAATATTTAGTAAGTGAATTTGAAATGTTTAACTTGGTGGGACAGAGTTCCTTTATATAATATCGTACGTCAACGCCCACTAAAGGGGGCGGGGGTTCAAAAATATACAATATCATGTTTTCCACAGACGAACGTATAGGCATTGCTAGACCGTCTTAGACTTCATCACAATTCTCTTTGGAGGGTATAAAAACTGTAATTTGGCGGGGTCGCTCTGGCAAGGGCTGTGGGGAAAACATTTCACCTTTGTCATAAAACTCTAAAAATAAATGCTTGGGATAATTATATACAAAATTAAAATTTCTTTTTTTTTGGTAGGGTCATTTAGGGGGCGAAGGGGAAGGAGGGGGTAGGGCAGAGTAGTACCAGGTTTCGTCTCAGCTTCGTCATTAAAGCTTAAAAGTGTTATTTTTAAGGAATGTAGGCTTAAGTAAAACAATTTGTTAAATTTTTATGCTATTTTTGCCTATAATAACGCCCACTGAAGTGGGCGGGGTCAAAAAATATTTTTATTTTATTTAATGGCTCCAAGTTTAAGGCGTTGGACCGTATTTGACATAAAAATATATCATTTGCTTAACAAAATAACCAAAAAACTTTAAAAATTATGTTGTTTTTTCTGGGTTGGTTTAGTTCTTCTTAGGGGAACTTTTTTCCCTCTTGCCCGATTTAGTCCATCTTCGAACTTAACCTGCTCTAAATTTTAAAATATATTTGTGCCAAATTTCAAGAGTCTAGCTCTTTTCGTTTGGACTGAATCGTGATTTCCACAGACGGACGGACGGACGGACGGACATGCTCAGTTCGTCTTAGATTTCATCACTGATCAAAAATATATATACTTTATGGGGTCTGAGATGGATATTTCGATGCGTTACAAACGGAATGACAAAGTGAATATACCCTCCAAATTCTTTTTTGGAGGGTATAAAAACATTACATCAAACTAATTTATTTTATAGTGCCAATCTGGCTCACAACATGATGTTATGCCAAATTTAGATGTATTAAATGAATTATTTATATCGTTATAAGCACATATGAGTAATATAATCATAATTTTTAAATCTATTAATAAATAATAATAATAATAATATTAATTTTAATATAAATAACGTCAGGAATTGACATTGAGAAACTCCCGTGCTCTGCAATTATGGCAAGAATTTTCAATGTGAGAAAAGTGCTATCATCCTTTGGAATCCACGATGAGTAGCAAACTTTTTATACCCTTCACCGAAAATGGCGAACGGCTTGTCATTAAAGGCCGTGATTCGCTATCCTACACAATCGCACCCACCATTCATTCACAAGAAAAGGTTGTAGAAGTCTGACAGATTTTAAAAAATCTCTTCAAAATGACGTTGTAGGTGACACACCATTATTCATCAATGATGCAAAAAATCTCGTAGAAACTGTTCGTAAAATAGCATGATTTCTCATCAAAATCTATCACATATTTTTGGACCACGGAACCATACTTTTTTAGCACACATCTCATATTTGGCAGATCACATAGGAAACCATAATCTTAATGTTAATATACAATCCTATAAGGCATATATATTCTGGGCCTTATGAATAGGGGCTAAGTGATTACTGTCTGGAAGTGAAATCGCTTTGCGAAGTCCCCACAAGAACTAGAGCTTCCGGTCTTTGGTTGATGTATATCAACTAGTCCTGGATAGATAGCTGTTGAAAGTAAGCAAAATCAAAAATACGGCCCCAGAGTTGGAAAATTTTAACTTAAGGTGGGCCAATTGGAGGCTATGAAGTATATTAGGTCTGTTCCAAGTAATTTCGGGCATGTTTGGGCTAATGAGAGTAAAAACAAAATTCTCTCTCAAAGTGCAAAATCTACCCAAATTTGCTGGAACGCAAAAAACCATAATTATATCTTTTGAAAAGCTAGTGCTGTTTACTTTTTAAATTAATTTTTATTTTAGTGTTTTTATACACTGAATAAGGCTCAACATCATGAAATGAAAGATTAGCATCATTGTAAATGAAACATGTCGTCTTCATCAGACTAACTTGATGTGTCCATAAGTTGTTCACTAATCTGAAAAAGCATTTTTGTATACTAAACAAAGGGGCAAATATGCGCAAATGTTCTAACAACTTCAAGTTTTTTTTTAAAAATCTTCCATTTTACTTTTAACCAATTTTCAATTAACAACTTCTTTCCTTGATTTGTGAATTTTCTTTTTACTTTTTAATTTTCAAATGTAAACAAAAAACAGCTGATAATATAATTCTTGCCCAAACTTACCCAAAGAAATAGTTCGGGCGAGTTTGCACAAAAATTGTTATCTGGAACGCATTTGGGTAACTTTGGGCGAGTTCGGGCTGTTTCGGGCTGCATCTGGAACACAAAAGTTGGGACATTTTAACCATGGAACGCTACATACACTCTTGAACAAAGAACTTTAATTGTGAAAATGTATTATTTGACGCCCATTTCAAATAGGCGACTACATAAACAAAGGAGATTGTCGCATATGGGGCTCATGAAAACCCCAAACAGTCCACGAAAAACAATTACATCCAATGAAAGTAATCGTATGGAGCGGTTTGTGGTCAGGTGCCATTATCGGGCCGTATTTTTTCGAAAATAAGCAGGGAAACTCCGTCACTGTGAAGTCTCTGTGCTACGAAGCCATGACAGCCGGTTTTGAACAATTGGCTAATGTTCACATCAGTGATTTTTAGTTTCAGCAATACGGCTCCGCAAGCCACACATCCGACCAAACAATTCAGCTATTGCATGCGAAATTTCCCGGTTGCATAATTTCTGGATTGAGCAATGTCAGTTGGCCGCCTCATTCTAGAGATTTAACGCCGCTGGATTATTTTCTCTGGGGTCATTTGAAAGACCGAGTTTACGTGAACAAACCACAAGCTCTGAAAGATAAAATTTAGCGCCGCATTGACGAGATAAGCGAATCTTGGTTGTAAAGTTTTATTTAAAATTTTATGAAAAGAGCAGACGTCTGCCAATGTGCTAGAGTTTTGGTATTAATAAACTGATTTTTTTTAAGACAGATCAGCACTCAGGGGAGGACCTGTACATATGCAGTGCATTGAGTCGGATCTAGAAAGGAAATTTAACATTGAGAGGACAAATGAAGAAAGATGAGAAACTAGAGAATTTTTTTTGCTATATCAACCTTTTACTTCGCGGACTCATTTTTTGCTACAGGGCCAATTTAGTTCCTAACTTCAAATATACCCACCCTTTATTTGGTATATTAAAGTAAAATAATTTTTTTTTAATTAAATCTGATTTATATTTCGAGAAGAACTGAAAATCACAAAATCAAAAAGACGATTCCAGAATTGGACAATTGAAGGTTTTTTGTTCATAAAAGGAAAAGTAAACCATAACAATTACATACATACGCCAGACTCACGTTGCGTCGCACTGTGAGGTGAAAGCCCTCAAAAGTGGCGATTAATTAAAAAGATTAACTTTAACTTTCACAACTGTATTTGGTATCTTATGAAAGTAGATAAAATTCTACATCACTAACTGCAAAAATGTGGGTGCTGTTGGCTGAAGTAGTAGAACACGAGACTATAAAGCGGAGAGTCCTGAGTTCGAGCCCCAGCTGAGTCATGAAATATTGTGTTGAATTCTTCTGATCAGTATTAGTGCGTGGTTGTGTTAGTTGTTGCCAGCCTGTTTTCAGTGATGAAGGCATAGTACTGATCACTGGACAATTACTGGCAGCGACTGACCCAATCATGTACTAAAAGTAGAGTAACAGCACCCACCTTCGTCGGCCCTGTAGCAAAAATTAGCCGGCGAAGTAAAAGGTTGAAATAGCTACAAAAAAAAACAACTGTCTATCTTCTCATCTTTCCTAATCTGTCCCCTCAATACTATCCCCTCGTTTTCAGTTCCAGCGCAATGCATTGCATATATAGGGGACATCCCCTGAGTGCTGGTCCCACTCCTAAAAAAAAAAAATAAAATAAAAGTCCTTGGTAACTTACTTTATTTGCAGTGTGTGTTCAAAGTTCAATCATTTCTGTTATTTTTGCGCGCATTGATAAAAAGAGAAAATTTTGACATTTCAAGTGATTATAGTTTTTGTTAAGACTTCTATAAGTGAAAGTTTTATAATGGAACCGTCAACTTCAGGTATATGGGCTTTTAAAAAATTGTTTTTTGTTTAGATAAATGTTTTAGAAATATTTAAAAATAAAAAAATTAAATGTCTCCAAAAATGTGGTATTTTTTATATATACATTGAGTTTGAACAACTTTCCGGATGAGTGCAGGAAAAAATGATTTTATGCTCTTAAAATATAGGATTTTAGCTAATAAATCCCAGAATACCTATTTGCGCATTTGTGCGATTTTTGATGTGTTAACATCTATACGCGCGCCTCTAGGGCAGTAAACTATCAGTTTCAATACATACGCAAGTGTAAGTGTAAGACTTTGTTTGTTCGTTGCTTGGCAGTCGGTATTGAAAGTGATTATTGGGCGATTTTCATATAATTTTCCCACGCGATTTTCTCCGGAAATTCATAGCCGATTTTATTAATTTTTCGATTAAAACGCTAGTGCGGGTTTCGACGAAGAGTTTAGGCCAAAAATTAAGGCGATCCGATATCGGCGAGCGGAGATTTGAGTGTTTTAATTCGGAGTATTAATTTGGAGTAATATTAAAAAAGTGTTTTATGTTGATCTTCGGTTTTGTCTTATGCATAGCAAAGAGAATAGTGACGTGGTTATACGTACATATATAAAAATCAGATAGCAAGACAGCAACGTATGTAGCTTATGTACAAACATAACAATGTATGTATGTACATTTGTCTGTTGCTTAGCATTCTCTTTGTTTTTTGTGGGTTTAATTATTAAACTTTAATATAAAATAAATAAACAAAAAGGTGTTAACACATCGCCCGTGAGTTCGAACACTCATTGATTTTTTTGAGTTATGAAGGTTTTTGTGAGAGAATTCCGGTTGCTAAAAATCAATGTGAAAAAAACCAAACAAAAGAACAAGTTGATTTTATTATCTTTTTTTTTTATTTTTTATAATTTACAATTTAATTTACTAATATATCGTTTTTCATTCCAAAGTTACAGCAAAAATAGTCAAATAAGACCATTTTCTCCAAAATACAAAAAAAAACAAATAAAAGGTTAAATTTTATTTTTTCAAACATGTTTTAAATGCTAGTTTTTTATATATTTATTAATGCTCATCAATAAAAAGTAACAACATTTTCATATTACGAGCTCTATGAATTAATCGCCACTTTCTCTACCATTCACTACACTGTGCATTGGTGAAGGGTATATAAGATTCGGCATAGCCGATTATAGCACTTGTAGTTGTTTCATTTAACTTAAGGAGAATTATAATTTATTGTTGATACTCTTATTTTAGAATGTTTCTTATATGCTGTCAGTATGTGTGTTTTTCCAGAGTGTTGTATGTATGTATGTGTTAACAACCATGACTGAATAGCACTTAATTATGAGTACTAAAATATAAGAGAAAAATATGTTTAAACTCTTTTTATTTTACTACTAAAGAAAATGATGCTGCAAAACAAACCAATTCGCAAGTCAACTTTAGTAAAATTATGGAAAACTTTAAATTAAGTATCAAGCACTCTTCTATTTAAAATACAACAATTAATTAAATATAATATAAATCCAGACAAAACTGTTTAGCTATTTTTGGGGAAGAGACCAGTAGAAAAGAGCACATCAAGGAAAACAATGCGAATAACAGCACAAGGTTAAAAGATTTAGTTGTTGTTTTTCTTTTCAAGAAAATTATTCTGAAAATAATTTTGTACCAATTGTTTGGAAGATATTTGCAGGATGACTGATGAAATGTTCTTTTTGATTGAGAGATTTTATATCACTGAAAGTGTGACAATAACTTCGATTTCCTTTTGGATAATAAATAGAAACAACAAGATTACATTTAGTTGAATTCAATAAAAAACCAAAGAATTTAAAATATCAAAAACTTTTTGTACGAGGTATGCTCAAAGAGTAAGGTGAACTTCAAAATTTCGCGGACTACCTGCATTCGAATATCGTTTTGTTTTTCTGTTCACAAATTTTAACCATTTAGCATAATTAGTTTGGTTGTAGAAGTTAAAAGTGTTTTGCGGGATCGGTGATTTCCTTCTGGGGAAAAAATGTATCAAAGTACATATTTGCATAAAATTGTGTGTAAAAATGGAATAATGTTCAAAATCACTAGAAAAATTAACAGTGATATGAGGTGATTGTGCTCTGAGTCAGAAAAATTTTTACAAGTAATACAAACTTTTCCAAGAAAATCGAAAAAATGTGAATGTCGACGATCGTTGCCAACGAACCAGCACATTAACAACCGATAAAAATGTTGAGAAACTGAAGAAAATTTTTATCGAATTACTATTAGACAAGATGCTGGGGATGTCGGCATATCGATTTTTATATGTAATTTTGGGTATGAACTGACAGCTCAAGGTTTAGCCACCGTATTCACAAGATTTTGTCCCGGCCTGTTCCCAAGATTGAAGCAATTCATTCAGGAGATAAAAATCTAATCGCTTAGCGAGCTCAAGGACATACAAAAAAGGACACATCAGAAATATTTCTAGGACTGGCAAAAAGGTTGACACAACTGTATTACATCTGAAGAGGGCAAAATATAAATTGAGGAATAAATAAAATTTCTTCAGAAAAATTCAAATGTTTTTGTCCTTTTTTACACAACATTTGAAGCAAACATTTTTTTTTGCCAAAGCAGACAATCGCCGAACACACGAAAACAAAAGAAAACAAAATTTATTTTCAGAAAATAAAAATTATTTCTTGAATTATTTATTCC
Source organism: Linnaemya tessellans (assembly GCA_951800035.1). Classification (NCBI taxonomy): domain Eukaryota; kingdom Metazoa; phylum Arthropoda; class Insecta; order Diptera; family Tachinidae; genus Linnaemya; species Linnaemya tessellans. The sequence continues at coordinate 28,583,060 of OX637534.1, forward strand.
TCAGAATATAACAATTATTTTTTATAATATTATTTATTCCTCAGAAAATAACAGAATATAATAAATCACTGTTTTCTGAGAAATAAATATAAATAAAAAAGTATTATTATTATTTGTTTATATATATTTTTTTTTTGGAATGAATAAAAATTAAATATATTTTTATTTATTTGTTTTTTGAGGGATAAATAAAAATCAAAACACTTAAAACAAATAAAAATTAATGCATCTAGTAGTCTAGTAGTCTAAGTAACAGGGATCACTTTGGTGTATTACTTGTGCACGCAGCACTTCTCATTTAGTTTGATATTTTTAGTTTAAATTTGGAACCGTTATTTGCTGTTCCTTGCTTCTAACATTTATAATTCTCACAATTAAACAAATAGCGGGTTCCAACAGAGACTTCCGAATTTGGCAGTTTGCAATGCGTGCAAATAAAAATGGGTAATTGATTGTAACTCTCATCGAAAAATCATCTTCGGTGATGAGGTTCACTTCTGGATGAAACAAATAAAATTGTCTAATATGGGACGATACCAAAACACATGAGATGCACGAGGATTTAATGCGGCCCGAAAAATTCACTGTTTCGTGTAGTTCCTAGGCCGGCGGCCTCCTCGGTCTATACATCATTGAGAACGACATTGACCACGCCATCACTGTCAACATCTTTTGGTCTGAATTGGATGATCTGGACACCAACGACATGTAGTTTCAATAGTACGGCACTACATACAGCTCATGCGACAACGGATATTCTGCAAGAGCGATTTGAAAATATAGTAACCTCAGGTGGACGTGATGTAAACTGGTCACCGAGATCGTTCAATTTGACCCCTTAGACTATTTCTGTACACGAATGAGCGGTCCTCACACCCAACAAACTCTAGCCTATATTTTAAATTTAACCTGATTTATGTGCTAGAGTCAAGGAAAATTGTACACTTCCGGTACCTTCTACTTAAAGAAGCTATGAATCAATATTATATATCACGCATAATTACATCAATAAAAAATTTCGCTGATATGTCACACACATTTTGTTTCACTTGACTAAAGGCAGGAAGCGCTTAATGAAAGACTCTTTATATAAAACATGAGTGTAGAAACATAGAAAAACGCTAGATGAAAAACGCGCGTAGTCAGCGAAATTTGAAAATTCTCCTTAATTTTTTAAACGGCGCTCGTAACCTCAATCATGTACAAGTCTCTTTGACACCTACAATAATTTAAAAGTAAAATAAGATGAATAATAACAATCGATTACAGATGTTGCAACTCTCCTTAAGAAGTTCTTCATTATCATTAATCGATTTCATTTCGATAGCTTATGACGCCAATTGCTTTAAATTCTTCATTATATCTGGCCATTTGTCTGTATGCTTCCTCATATGTTTTGTTTACAGAGATTTTTTTATGTCTGGCTACCGGCGTATAAAAACAAAATGCTTAAACATTTATTTTTGTAAATTTATTATTGTGTGAAACCACATATGGTTTCTATATACTTTGAATTGCATATACATACTGTTTATTTATGTATGTGCATGGGATGATTTACAACAAAAACATCTAGTATATAAACATACCACACAGCATTTTCCTGTGCACTTCTACAGACAAGAATGAGAAGGCATGCATGCACAATCATGCCCCCAGATACATAACCATGTGTTTGTACATATTATATTTTATGCACAGAGCAAATGTAGTCAAAATCTGTACATAAATACATGAGTCTGAATTCAAATAATATGTATTATGGATATTCATAACGTTGCCGGCATTTCAGAAGGTGAATACTCCACTCAAATTGCTGCAAACTCAAATTTTGATAATAAAAATTGCAACAATTATTGTCTCTTATGCTCTCATGCTCAATTTTATGCCCTGTGTGTCATGGTAGTTGTGCAAATAATATAAAAAAAAGAAATATACATTTTCCCAAGTCGAAATATGTATATATAAAATAGACGACGATTGGAAAATCGAAAAAGACTAATGGCAAACATTAAAAAATGTTAGAGTCAATTATTTGCCACAAACAAGAAGGGGGAATAAATATTGTTTATGTCCTAGAGTCACTTAAATAATCGTATGATCAATCGAACCGATAATATTATTTGTATGCATTTTATTTAATTGCAAATATTTCCAATTCCCTCCAGTTGTGATAAAAAATGCTAAAGAGAGTGGTTATTTTATTATTTAATTAAATACTAGCAAATGAAAAAAAAATAGTGTGGCTCTTAACTTTGAAAGATTAATTTATAGAATATTCATCAACTTTAAAACGAATAATGGAATTTTAATGAAAGTAATATCTTTTGAAAGTTTAACATCTAATAGTTTTAATTGTTGTTTTTGTTTTTAGGTAGTTCTCACACGCAGGGGATGACCCGTACATATGCAGTGCTTTGCACCAGAAGAGGAAGAAAGATGAGGAATTTTTTAGCTATTTTAATCTTCTACTGCGCTGGCTGATTTTTGCTACAGCGCCTGACAGTGACCAGTGCTATGCCTCTGTTACTGAAACAGGACGACAATAATTAACATGGCCATGCATTAATGATGATGAGAAGAATTCGACACCATATTCATCACTGCACGCAGAGCCGAACTCGGGATGTTCTTCTTTAAAGTGTCCTTTAACTACTGCAGCCAGCCAGCACGATTTCAACAAAAAAATGGCGTTAAACAATTATCCGTAATATAACTTTCTTTATACCATAAAAAAAACATGGGGGGTATATTGACTTTGCCATTGCTTGTGTAACGCAGCGAAATATGCCTGTAAGACCCCATAAAATATATTATTGGTCAGTGGAGAAATCTAAGATGATCTTGCCATGCCCGTCTGTCCCTCCACCCGCCTGTGGAACTCACGATACAGTAAAAACGAAAAGAGCCAGAGCTTTGAAATTTGATATCGACAAATCTTGAAGAATAGCAAGATCAAGTTCGTAAATGATCTGAATCGGGCCAGAGGGAAAAAGTTCCCCTAAGAAGAAATAAGAAACAATATAATTTTTAAAGCTTTTTTATAATTTTGTTAAGCAAATGAAAGACCAAAGCGTTGAACTTGGAGCCAGAAAATCACAAAAATACATTTTTGAACCCCGCCTTCTTTAGTGGGCATTGAAATAACACATTACATGGAAAATTAGGGTAAATATTTAACAAATTGTATTCCTTAAGTGCACATTCCTAAAACATTAAATTGTTAAGCTTTTACAACGAAGAAGAGATGTTCTCTAATCTTTCCCTGTCCTACTCCTCTACACAAATTTAATATATAACAAGTAAAAACGTTATATTCGACCGGGTCGAATCTTAAATACCCTCCAAATATTTAGTAAGTGAATTTGAAATGTTTAACTTGGTGGGACAGAGTTCCTTTATATAATATCGTACGTCAACGCCCACTAAAGGGGGCGGGGTTCAAAAGTATACAATATCATGTTTTCCACAGACATGGGCAATGCTAGACCGTCTTAGACTTCATCACAATTCTCTTTGGAGGGTATAAAAACTGTAATTTGGCGGGGTCGCTCTGGCAAGGGCTGTGGGGGAAACATTTCACCTTTGTCATAAAACTCTAAAAATAAATGCTTGGGATAATTATATACAAACTTAAAATTTCTTTTTTTTGATAGGGTCATTTAGCGGTCAAAGGGAGAGGAGGGGGTAGGGCAGCAACAGGCAGTCATAAAACTCTAAAGATAAATGCTTGTTATGATTATAAACAAATTTAAAAAAAAAAAATTTTGGCAGGGTCATTTAGGGGGCAAAAAGGGGGGGGGGGGGGTAGGGCAGAAATCGGCAGTAATAAAACTCTAAAGATAAATGCTTGGGATGATTATATACAAAATTTTAAAAAAAAATTTTTTTGTTAGGGTCATTTAGGGGGCAAAGGAAGAGGGGGAGGGGTAGGGCAGAAATCGGCAGTAATAAAACTCTAAAGATAAATGCTTGGGATGATTATATACAAAATTAAAAAAAAAAAATTTTTTGGATGGGTCATTTATGGGTCCAAGGAAGAGGGGGGGGGGGGGGGGGGGGTAGGGCAGAAATCGGCAGTCATAAAACTCTAAAGATAAATACTTGGAATGATTATATACAAAATTTAAAAAAAAAATTTTTTTTTGGTAGGGTCATTTAGGGGGCAAAAGAAAAGGGGGGGGGGGGGGTAGGGCAGAAATCGGCAGTCATAAAACTCTAAAGATAAATGCTTGGGATGATTATATACAAAATTAAAAAAAGAATTTCTTTTTTTCGATAGGGTCATTTAGGGGGCAAAGGAAGAGGGGGGGGGGGGGTAGGGCAGAAATCGGCAGTCATAAAACTATAAAGATAAATTCTTGGGATGATTATATACAAAATTTAAAAAAAAAAAATTTTTTTGGTAGGGTCATTTAGGGGGCGAAGGGGAAGGAGGGGTTAGGGCAAAGTAGTACCAGCTTTCGTCTCAGCTTCGTCATTAAAGCTTAAAAGTGTTATTTTTAAGGAATGTAGGCTTAAGTAAAACAATTTGTTAAATTTTTATGCTATTTTTGCTTATAATAACGCCCACTGAAGTGGGCGGGGTCAAAGAATATTTTTATTTTATTTAATGGGTCCAAGTTTAAGGCGTTGGACCGTATTTGACATAAAAATCTATCATTTGCTTAACAAAATAACCAAAAAACTTTAAAAATTATGTTGTTTTTTCTGGGTTGGTTTAGTTCTTCTTAGGGGAACTTTTTTCCCTCTTGCCCGATTTAGCCCATCTTCGAACTTAACCTGCTCTAAGTTTTAAAATATATTTATGCCAAATTTCAAGGTTCTAGCTCTTTTCGTTTGGACTGAATCGTGATTTCCACAGACGGACGGACGGACGGATGGACGGACATGCTCAGTTCGTCTTAGATTTCATCACTGATCAAGAATATATATACTTTATGGGGTCTGAGATGGATATTTCGATGCATTACAAACGGAATGACAAAGTGAATATACCCTCCAAATTCTTTTTTGGAGGGTATAAAAATAACTGGCTAAAAAAAATTTATTTTTCCTTTTTGTTTTCTTAATTAAACCAATTTTATATTTTATAAGCTATTCCAGGGTTGGACAATTGAAGACTTTTTTCATAACAGCATACAACTATAAAAAAAATAACAGGTAATGAAGCAAATTTTCACAAAAACATATTTTTTATTATAAGACTCTTTTGAAACAATATTTTTTTTATAAATTAGACTATATATATTCATGTTCAATATAAATATAAATAAGCAACAATGGCACAGATTTATGCAAAACAACCCCAATCCTAGTAAATATAATGAAATAAATATAATAGTTATTATACAATGAAATACTATAAAAGGACAGGGGCCAAATTACCGCACTTGATATTGATCGAAATTTCAATACAATTTAAATTTAAATGTCCATGGATATCTAATGCCGCAATTTGCCCCAGGTAAATTAATTGCCTTTTGATACATAAATGGAAAATATAAGATCCCAAACAAATATGTTATTTTATTAGAAAAAACAGGCAGGAACAAAGAAAGGCAATATAAAAACTAAATGTATACCCAATTTCTTTAAAAAGTAAATATAAAATTTATGTAAATAAAAACTGTTATCACATTCAAAATGTAGCGGCGTTCGAAAACATCGGTTCTGCTTTGCTGTGTAAGTTGGATAATTAAAACTAATGTTCACTTTCCCTTGCGCCTTTTTCGAACAATTAGCCTATCAATTTTAATTCAATTTAAAAGTGAATGTTATTAAAGCAGTTTTTGAATGATGTGAGATGAAGTTTATTCGAAATTTGAAAGCTGATACCGTTACTAATATCATTTCTTGTTCTTTTATTATACATTAATAAAAAATAATCTTATGTGTTTTCTTTTTAATATAAATTCCTTTAATATTTATTTACACATAAGCATAAATTTGCATATGTATGGCGCTGTTTATAATATAAACTTCATATGCAAATACAGGCATTCATGTAAACACATTAATACATTCACAGTTCTGTTTCCACTCGAACTTTTCCCGCTGAACCAGGGCTACCATTTTGTTACATTTCTTACATGTTTGTTGACTTGTGCAGTAAACTTAAAAAATATTACATTATTATATCGTATAAGTAATTCTAATGTGAAATGTAGTAAAATATATTAGAATAAAAACATATAAATTTGACAATGTTCCAGGAAAAAAAATTAATTAATTTGGAAACGGCAGCACTGGACTTGAAAGAAGTCATGCATGAATAAAAAAATAGTTTCATTGTATAATTTTTTATTCGTATTGTTTATTTAACGTTTTTATGACACACTCATAAAAACGTTAATGCAAACATATGAGAATTGATGTGTGTACGTGCGTGTGTATGGTATTGTTTGCTTACGACAAAAAAAAGGAAGAAAAAGGCGATGTAACCCACTTAACGTGTGGAATGAATTTCATATTTGGCATATTTGTGGTAAGAGAATTTATTTACATGATATTATTTATTTATTAAAATTTCTGATAAGATTATGTAAAAAAATATTTTTCTTAAATATTGTCTTTGGAAGAAAAAATATGGAATATAAGTATGCAATTCTTTTAATAATAACAGGTACATTAAAATTCATGTCTTTTGACAATTCATGGACGTAACACAAAAGCAAACAAGATAATGCATGATTATGCATGCATCAATGAAGAATTGACTGCATAAAAGCGAAACAAATGCTACAAGAAGTTGTGTATTGAGGAACTAGAAAAAAACAGTCGATTGCCTCTGAAAAATACCACTAATTTCAAGCAAAACAATTTTTAATTAATAAAATAACTATTTTAATTAATAAAAAACTATTTTCGCTGTTTTTATACCCTCCAAAAAAGAATTGGAGGGTATATTCACTTTGTCATTCTGTTTGTAACGCAACGAAATATCCATCTGAGACCCCATAAAGTATATATATTCTTGATCAGTGATGAAATCTAAGACGATCTGGGCATGTCCCTCCGTCCGTCTGTTTGTGGAAATCACGATTCAGTTCAAACGAAAAGAGCCAAACTCTTGAAATTCGGTATAAACATATCTCGAAGGACAGCACAGGTCAAGCTCGGAAATGGGCTAAATCGGGCAAGAGGGGAAAAAGTTCCCCTACGAAGAACTAAACTAACCTCTAAAACACAACATGATTTTTAAAGTTTTTTGTAATTTTGTTAAGCAAATGATACATTTTTATGTCAAAGAAGTCTAACGTATTAAACTTGGAGACATAAAATAAAAAATAAATAATTTTTGAACCCCGCCCACTTTAGTGGGGCAAATTTATAGTAAAAAAATTTAAAAAATTTTTTTACTTATGCCATTATTTCTTAAAAATAACATTTTTAAGATTCAATGACGAAGCTGAGACGTAACCTAGTAATCCTCTGCCTTACCCCCTCCTCCCCCTTTGCCCCTAAATGATCCTATCAAAAAATAATAATAAAAAAAATTAAATAAATTTTACATTTAATTATTCCGAACATTTATTTTTGTAGTTTTATGGCAAAGATTTATTTTTGTAGTTTTATGGCAAAGGTGAAATGTCTCCCCCACGTCCCTTGCCAGAGAGACACCATAAAGTATATATATTCTTGATCAGTGATGAAGTCTGAGACGATCTAGCAATGCCCATAAGTTCGTCTGTGGAAAACATGATAGTCTACTTTTGGACCCCTCCCCTTTATTGGGCGTTGACGTAATATTGAACAATTTTTATTCCTTAAGCCTATGAGAAGCTGAGATGTTCTCTAATCTTGCAGAGGTGAAACGTCTTTTCCACCACCCTTCCCGGAATGACTCTCTCAAAATAGAGATTTAAAATTGGGCACAGATATGTGTTAAAGGAACTCTGTCCCACCAAGTTAAAGATTTTAAATTTACTTACTAAATATTTGGAGGGCATTTAAGACTCGCCGCGTTTAAATATAACGTTTTCACTTGTTTTTGATGTGTTAACATCTATACGCGCGCCTCTAGGGCAGTAAACTATCAGTTTCAATACATACGCAAGTGTAAGTGTAAGACTTTGTTTGTTCGTTGCTTGGCAGTCGGTATTGAAAGTGATTATTGGGCGATTTTCATATAATTTTCCCACGCGATTTTCTCCGGAAATTCATAGCCGATTTTATTAATTTTTCAATTAAAACGCTAGTGCGGGTTTCGACGAAGAGTTTAGGCCAAAAATTAAGGCGATCCGATATCGGCGAGCGGAGATTTAAGTGTTTTAAGTAAAAAGTATTTTATGTTGATCTTCGGTTTTGTCTTATGCATAGCAAAGAGAATAGTGACGTGGTTATACGTACTTATATGAAAATGAGATAGCAAGACAGCAACGTATGTAGCTTATGTACAAACATAACAATTTATGTATGTAAATTTGTCTGTTGCTTTGCATACTCTTTGTTTTTTGTGGGTTTAATATAAAATAAATAAACAAAAAGGTGTTAACACATCGCCCGTGAGTTCGAACACTCATTGATTTTATTTTCAATTGTATGCTGCGGAACAATTTAGATGATATTCACGGCACAAGCACTTTCAAGTAGTTAAAAAGAACACTATTTACAAAAATGTCTGCCTGAAGATTTACTCACTTTTTATCTAATATGCGACATTTGAAGCGGGTTTTCTCTTAAGTAAAATCAATCAAAAAATAAAATCAGTCGAACGAGAAACTCTGAAGCCTTTTCAAAATATGAGAAGAAGTTTTGAAAACCGTCAGTACATAATTTAGAAAATTCTCAAAGTGTCACATCAGTATGTTTTGAAAGTGAGTAGCAGCATGCACAAAATGTGTATAAGTTTATTTAAATTCATTTCTTTTTATTATCTTATTGCACAATAAGGAAAACATTTTAAAGAATGTTTGCTAGTGTATGCATGTGCATATGTGTTAAGGATTTACTTGATACAAAAAATCGTATTTCCTTTGCAAAATGAAAACCCTGTTTTTTAAACAAAAAAATATAATAGCAATATTTTTAACCATATTTTTCTTTTTTACTACTTTCCAAAATGGTTCCCAGCATCTCAAACCTTTCATTTTACCAAACCAACTTTAAGAGCAGTGGGACTTTCTGGCCAACTAAATAGCGTTAACAGTCGCCATTTAAGTCTCCAAGGTAAATGCTAAAGTTTATCTTTTTTTATTATTGTTTTTGTTTTATTATTAACAACCGCGTTTGAACTTTTTTTGAACTGTACACTCCCAAAAATAAAATCATAATTTTTAATCAAGTGTAAAATGTTTGCCATTATTATTCATTATAAACGTACAAACACTTTCCTTTACACAATTTAAGGTCAATGTGTGGTAAAATGAAGAAAAACTACAAAACAGCGGTAATAAATTGAAATTAAAATATTTAATGAGAAAAAGCTTTCAATGAAATTGATAGAAAAAATAAAAATTAATCTATATGTATTTATTTAAAGTTAGAGAAAAAGAGATTTAAAATAAACTGAAAAGGGAAAGAAGAATCAAGTTTAACAGTAGTTAAAAAGGTTCAAATACATATTAGACAGCATGGGCTCAGTATGGAAGCCACTGTTTTTCAAGCACCAGCTAAATTATGGACCCAACTATTTACTAAAGCATTGTTCATACAATTACTCATTGGAGTTATGAAAAACTTTATAAGTTAAATTTTTGGCTAAGCATAAAAATTATTATTATTATGTATGAATTTTTATTACTCGAACTTTTTCTTATGTAAATTGTTAATTTTTAACGGGCATGTAAATTGTAAATTGTTAATTTTTAAGGGACAAAGGGGACGAGGGTGTAGGGCAGAGTAGTACCAGGTTACGTCTCAGCTTCGTCATTAAAGCTTAAAAATTTTATTTTTAAGGAATGTAGGCTTAAGTAAAACAAATTGTTAAATTTTTACACTATTTTTGCTTATAATAACACCCACTAAAGGGGGTGTGATTCAAAAATTATTTTATTTTATGGCTCCAAGTTTAATGCGTTGGACCTTCTTTGACATAAAATATATCATTTTCTTATCAAATTAAAAAAAACTTTAAAAATTATGTTGTTTTTTAGAGGTTGGTTTAGTTCTTCTTAGGGGAACTTTTTCCCCTCTTGCCCAATTTTCGTTTGGACTGAATCGTGATTTTCGCAGACGGACGGACGGACGTGCTCAGATCGTCTTACATTTCATCACTGATCAAGAATATATATACTTTATAGGGTCTCAGATGGATATTTCGCTGTGTTACAAACGGAATGACAAAGGGAATATACCCTGGAGGGTATCAAAATAATTTCCAGATTGCGAATTTAAGCTTGAGTCCAATAAAGGAATTCTTATCTCAATAATATAATTTATAAGTTCGACAAATATTTACTTTCATGATTAGGGCCTTTTCTTTTTCGTTTCCATTTAAATTTCGCCTGGGTGATATGATGTACACAATCACGAATTAGACATTTACACAGTGCGAATTTATTTGAAATCAACATCAGCTTTGCAAGGAGTATGAAATGCTTATTATTAAAAATTTTTCATCCAAAATTTATTAAAATTAATTCCAAATACATTTCATTTTACTCTGAATATAAACTTTAGATTGTTTCCAGTTGGCTTAACTTTCAAATTCTGGGCCTGTAATTAAATTAATATATTTTTAAAATTTAACACACGCTTTAATAGAAGTTTCCTATTCTTTGCACGCCTGTGACATGCGCCTTTGGTCGTTGTACGAGTATCTTTATTTGGCAACTTTAAAGCAACGAAATTTTAAAACAATTTTTTCTCTGCTTAATATCATTTTAAAGACTTGAAATTACGCAGCCAACAATTTAGCCGGCCTTAGACTTCGTCTATCGTACAATAACTAACCTAAGGAGTCTTGCCACCATCAACACCTACACCTAGAAGTTAATTCATAATTTAAAGTTTATTATTATTTATATAAAATATTTGTCTTGCCTAACATCTAATTTAATATTTCTAATAAATTTATTTTATAAATCTACTTACATTTATAAAAGGACATCTCTAGTTGTTTTATTTCAAATTTACAAGTTAAATAAGTTTAGTGTCATATTTTTAAGCGATAGGAAAGGTTGTAAGGCATTACATTTTGTATAGCTTAGTTAACAAGACACTTGTGAGTGTGTGTGTGTGGTCTTTAGTATAATATTACCAAATTTAATAAAACACGCATACAGTGGCTTTTACATCAAATGTGTACCGAAGCAAGCCTGAATATGTAAATGAGATAGTGTGAGTAAGTTGTATTAGTTGTATGTCCATAATCTATAGCGTAATTTTGGGCGTTACTAACTTAACTTCCGTTTTGTTGGTGTCTTTTTTAATCAAATATTATTTTTTTAGCTTCTTGCTGATTTTACTTATTTTTGTTTAGAAATTCGAAAGGTAACAGGGAAGAAATAAAATGGGAAAAATATATTAAAAAAAAACACAAATAAAGAATCCTACAGATTCAATACAACTAAAGACGTAATATATAAACTATCCTAAGGGAGCGCGAAGAACATAAAATTGCTTTTAGCTTTTGCAGGGAGAGCAAGAAAATGGATACATGTTTTAAGGATAGACATATAAAAAAATCTTACAAATATTTTCCTTCCATTTCTTTAACTTTAAGGCATTTGAAAGACGCACACAAGAAAATATTTAGAGCAAAAATAGAACGTAAATATGTATTTGTATTTTTCTTATATGTATGTGTCTTTATACGCGTACTTGAAGGTAACAACCACATGACCCTTAAGTTATACAAAAAGGAATAATTCGTTGACATGCTTTTGAAAAATTCCATTTTTAATAAATTTGACACCTGACAATAGTAATATTTATGGCACGAAACCTTAGGGAATATAAAAAGGATATAGGTTTTTTCTCATAAAATATATAATGAAAAAAGAAGAAGAAAAAAACAACAACAACAACAACAGTTAATGACACATAAATGCGAAAGATAAATATTTTTCCTTTAGATGTCAATGCAACTGCTGAAGAACTGTTTTCGTTTCCTCTCCATCACAGCCAACAGGTATAATTTACGATTATAATTTTTATTGCCTTTCTAAGGCCGAGGCCACGCAATGAGCGGCAAAGCGGTGAGCGACTGAGCGGTGAGCGGCAAAAAATTAAAACATATGGAATACTACTGAAGCGGCCACGCAATGAGCGGCATTTCTAAGCGGCTAAGCGGCATTCCTGAGCGGCAAAGCGGCGCCGCTCAGGAATAGAATTTGTTCTAATTTTTAGTTGATTTCTGAGCGGCGAAGTATAAAAATGGCAAAAGTGAATGCGGAGCTTATAATTTGATCGGTACAAAGCCGACCGTTATTATGGCAAGATAGATTGCCAAATTTTAAAAATATAACCGATAAATTATGGAGTGTAGTTGGTGAAAATTGTGGTTGCACAGGTACGATTTTATTTAATTTATAAATTTATATATGGCATGAATACCAAATCTCATTTTATTTTTTCTTACACGCATTAAATTCTTGTAAATATGAATACGATTTTCGCGTAAAAACATTAAACAAACCCCCTTTGACAAAGGCATTTTAACAACTAACCGCTCAGAAACGACGCTCAGTAATAAGCCACTTGCCGCTCAAACTCGCCGCTCTGCCGCTCACCGCTCAGCCGCTCACCGCTCTGCCGCTCATTGCGTGGCCGAGGCCTAAGCAGCTCGTGTTTGGCTTCATTTACGATACTATCAACTTTTTAAGCTTATTATTTATGATATTAAGAACAGAATACTATTATAGCTGTCTTGGAGAAAAGCTTTGAAACCATTGGTCTGGTATTCAAATTCTTTTCTGACCATAAGAAACAATGTTGGACCCATTTTTTTTTTGGTTTATCGAATTTTAACGGTTGAAATATTTCTAACATATAAGGAAAACTGATTACAATGCTACAACATTTCAAAAAGTTCTATTGTGTCACCGATTAAAGGCTCACACAGAACTAAAGAGCTAGAAAAATGGCTCATATTTGTGCCAAGATTAATACCAACTCAACGCTTTCCTTTGCATAATTCAATAATATACTTCGTCAGAAAAAGATTATTCGAATAAAAGTTTTAATGAAGAAACATTGATAAAAAAATTTTCCAAATAATTTTAAGATAAACTTCTCTTGATATTATTCGAATAAAATAATCGATTAAACATAATCGAATAAAAATAATCGAATAAATTAATCGAATAAAATTATTGAATTAATATTATTATTTGAATAAAATTAATCAAATAATATTATTCGAATAAAGTTAATCGAATAAAATTATTTTTTTATTTCACAATCACTATTTTATTTTCAGTCGAATATATCTATTTAAATCAAAATTGATCGAAATAAAATAAAAGATTTTCAAATTCAAACTATTTGAATAAAATTACTCGAATATAACTTGGTTTTATATATCTTTTTCAAATTCTGTACCGAAATAAAAATATTTTAAAATAACGTGTACAATGATAAGTTATTACAGCGAAGTTAAAACAAATAAAAATCATTACATTTCAATTAAACAAAACAAAATTGTTCAAACAAAATCGATTAAAAAGTAGTTTTAATTGAATAAAAAGTATTTTTAAGTTTAGTTCTAAAAGTTCGCAAGAAAAGAAATATACATAAAATTTATCAAATATATACTAAGAGTATTACAACAACTTTAGTTGAATAAAATTTTTCCATTTCTTCTAATCCGTAGAAAATTAATCGAATACAAAAATATTTACACATTCAATCTTTTCTATATTCAAATCAAAATTACTCGTATAAAATGAAATATATTACTCTAACGAAGTTTTTCAAACACATATTCAAATAAAATTATTCGCTGACTCTGGGCATCAAACCTGATAGAGAATAAAGACAATGAATGGTGATACTATTCTGGTATTAAAATGTTTAATTGCTTTTGCTTTCTTATAAACTTTTGAAAAAAGATTTGTTGGAATAAGAACTATTTTGTATAAATATATAAGAAACCAATAAACTTATTTCAAAATATTATTAAAAGTAAATTGTCGAATCAAATTATTCGAACTTAAGCTAACGGCTTAAATTATTCGCACAAATTTATTTGAATAAATATTATAAGAAACAACTTTCGTTTTAAATTTAGTGCCCTAAAATTATTTTGGTAAAATTTTTCTAATTGAAATCGGTCGAATACAATTTATTCAATTTAAAAAAATCAAATAAACAATATCCAAACAATATTATTAATCGAATAATGTTATTCGAATAATATTAATCGAATAATGTTATTCGAATAATATTAATCGAATAAAAATAATTTTTATGTTAAAAAATACAAACAGTTTCATTGTTTTATCATTTATTTTTGGATCACAAATTCAATGATAGGAATAAGTAGCATGTTTTTAGATTTTATTTATTTTGACTTTTAATGAAAAGTTTTAAATTAAAAGCCTTAGCACATGTTTGCAATTTACAGTTATTGCTGTACTACAGAGTCTTTGTTAGACCAAATATTTTCTTATTAATATTGTTGTATTGCCATTCATGGTCATTGATTTTCTAAATAATTTATCTCCACTGACCGGCCTTTATAGTCTCCTTTTTATTATTCCTTCTTAATATTTATTTATTACCCACTATTAAACTTTTTTCATATATAAAATTTTCTTTTCGATTAAATTTGGTTGTCTCAATATTGATATCTTTTGTTCAAGTTACTTCCAGTAGTTTCTTTTTTTTTTTTTTTTTTTTGTTCTCTGTATGTTGTCATAAGAAAAAATTCCAAAAAGGAAAAATATACATTCTTACAAACAATTGTTATGGTCGTTTAGATCAGCTCCATTCTGGTAAGACATGCCAGATGGCAAATGAATTTTTACAGTATAAAGCAAAACCCAAAAAGTCTTCTCATTAACATTGTGACAATTTTGATTTAATTATTTTTATTAAAATATATATAGTGTATGAAAAGTATGACAATTTGTTGGACAACTATTTTATTAAGAGACTTTTAAAATTTACTAGAAACTTTTCCTTCAATGTTTTTATTCCATTTCCTTGAGGAATAGGGCTGATTTTTCGTCTCATTGGTTTAATAATAGAAAGTAATTCTTTGAACTTACTATTTATTATTTATTTATTTATTATCATAAACAACAAATTCTCAAGTTGGCTCATTTATTTTGGTTACCTTGACCATTACCACTATTACATACGATATCATGTTCACGTTTTGATGTCCAAGTGTGTTCATGCACTGCACGAACTTGATTGCTTAACGGTGGGTATTTTTATAAACACAAGCCCTGCATTGAAAAAAACAAATGGCTGGGAATTAATGCTAAATATTTGTCAAGTACAAAAAGAATCTGTTTTTTTTCTTTTAATTTAAACACCTCTAAAATCGTGAGTCACTGATGAAAATACGGAGTTTTACTGTTCCATATATCTGGAGGTTATTATCGGACTTTCAGTTTCTTAGCAGATTTGGAAAACATACACTGAGGCCTTTCGAATGATATGTATGTATATACTGAGGCTCATTCAAAAACCTTTGAGAATTATTTATGTATTTCTGCAATAAAAACCTTTTTGTTAATTTTTTTTTCAGATATTTGCAATTTTTCTGAGTTTCTGGCTTCAAGGCTTTGGATCTTCTTTGGCATAAAATTATATAACTTGCTTAAGAAAATTGCAAAAAAAAAACTTTAAAAATTATGTTGTTTTTAGAGGTTGGTTTAGTTCTTCTTAGGGGCACTTTTTTTCCTCTGGCCCGATTCAGCCGATATACGAACTTGATCTGTGTTATCCTTCAAACTTTATCTATAGCAAATTACAAGGGCCTGACTCTTTTCTTTCAAAAGACGGACAGATGAACGGACGGCCAAGGCTAGGTCGTCTTAGATTTCATTCCTGATCAAGAATATATATACTTTATGGTGTCTTAGAGGGATATTTCGCTGCGTTACATACAGAATGGCAAAGTCTATATACCCGCAATTATTTTTTGGAGGGTATAAAAATATATTTAGTGGTGAATAAAATGCGATTTCAGTTTTAAACATCTGCTAGAAATTTACAACAAAATTTTTATTAAACCAAATTTAAAAAATATAAATAATAAATTTGTGGCCTTTATACAAAAAAAAAAAAGAAAACAACAATGTTGAATACAAAAATGTTTAACCAGAGTTCTGACGGACAATAGCATGGAAAAGAAAAACAAATTCCAAAACTTTGCTTTTGTTTTATATGAAATTGTCCGGCAGAACGATATCTAGTGACATCGTGGGACAGGCAGTAAATCATACAAAAATATTTTAAAAACTGCTAAATCGTAAATTTAAGATGATATTAAAAAAATCTTGTGAGATGAAAACATCAAATTTTAACCACTTTAAATTTGATAAAAATCCATTGAATTTTGAAAAAAAATATATATTTAGTATAATTATTAGTGATATAGTGGTATATGTGAGGTACGAAAGAATAATTCATGTGTTGATAATTAACAATATTTTGTAATTATATTTTATCTTTGAATTATAGTGGGGAAAATCAACAGAACAGCAGCAACAACAAAGAGCAAAAAGGGACATGATGTCACCAATAAATTCTACTTTATATTAAGACTTTCACAAAGCAAATACACAAATGCATTCAGATGTTTTCGTGTATTGGGTTTTAAATTTATGTATTTTTCTTTTGTTATTTTAGCAGTTTAAAATAATATTTGCATGGGTTGTGTGTGTGTGTGTGTATGCGTGTGTGTTTAGCAGACGCATACATTTGTTGGGTGCCTACAGTCTGTGTTCTTTTTTTGTATTATTGTGTGTGTGTGTGCGTTTCTCATTCTCTGCTTTTGTATCAAATTGGGAGAGTGTATTACATTTATTATTGCTTTCATTTAGTTTTGTATTAGTAATCCCTTTTTATGTGTTCTTTCTCTTTAAAATTTTCTCTGCTCAAAATATTTATTGTTCATGTTTTATATATCTATCTGTATGTACTGTATACAACTATATGTGTTTGTGTGTGTATATATAATAGAATTTATTTGTAGGAAATTGACTTCAATTTATTGTGCTCAAGGATTTCATTTATATTTATTATATGTCATACCTACTGTGTGGAATATCAAATAATTTTTTATAATATAACAAATTTTTATTAACTCTAAGATTTGTAAATATAAAAAATACGTAATAAGAAATAAAATAATTCATGTAATTTCAATAATAAAATATTTAAAAATGTCTCCAATTTTTTCTCGCTAGTATATTCAATATATATAATGAATTTTCAAATTTTCATTAATTTTTGAACAGACCTCGTATATTACTTTTATAATTTTAGAATAGTTGCTGCCATCCTCTATCAAATAGTGCCCGAACGATTAACTTCATGAAAAATAATAGTCAACTGGTCAACACTTTCGCAAATTTTACATGAAATTTTTTTGTTTCAGGAAAGCAAAACTCTGCATGTCCAAGGCATTATTCGAGAAAAACATGTGCACCTAGAAACCAGTTACATACAATTAAACCGCTTATTTTAAAGGCAGCTTTGAATTAAAGGGAATTTCATGCCCAATATAATGATTTTAAATCATATACAAATAAACTTGTTACTTTCTATAGAAGCATTCGATGAAAACCGTAACACTTTACTTCAAGAGTGCCCAAGCCCTATACCGTTGGTGCTCATTTGTTTTTGTAAAAGCGCTTAGCTATAGGCTATCTGTTGTAATACTCACATACAGCACCCAGCTCTAGCAATACGAAATACATAAACAACTTTGTCTTCTTTTTCTTTGGCAAGTGGAAAGCAACAACACTTTCTTAAGCGGCCCACCCACTTGCAATATACGTAACTGTGCAATTTTTCGTATTGTACAATCATATCGCCAATGTGTATGTCATATTCAAAGGTGGCACAATATATTGGCAGAAATCAAAAGACTTTTGATTTTTTGTTGTACAAAACGAAAGAAGTGCAATATACTGTGAAATGTGTTGGCATCATTGTACAACAAAAAAAAAGAGTGTTCATCACTCATGTCGCTAAAAAATTTTATTTATAATTAGTTAGTAATACATATTTTTATTTTAAATTGAACCAAAACTTTTAATAAATGCAACCTCGCAATTTACTAGTCCATATGCTTTTGGTTTGCTTATAGGTTATGTTCACTTTTTATTGTAAGAAAATTGCTCCATATTCTATTTGAAAATATTGTGCCACTTATTGCATAACATAGGGCAAAATGTAAATAATATCACGATTAATATATACAATTACTAGCTGAGCCGGCAAACGTTGTTTTGCCATGTAAATAATTTCTAGAGAATTTCTAGTGTAGAAAAAAAAAATAACTAACTTATTGGAAGTGTAAAAGGATGTGGAATATGAGTGAAAAAGGCATGGGGCGCTGTGAACGATGAGGGAATGTTGTTTAAAAATAACAAAACATCAAACATTAATTTTTTTAATTTATTAAAAGTAATAATTATTTATATCATTAATTCATTACATAATATTAATCTCTTAATGCTACTGCGTGAACAGTATTTTTTGTTAGCCCGTCTTTAGCTAATACAATCAAACTTGATGGTTTACCCCACTCAAGAGCATGCAGCTCTTATAAGTAAACACAAAAAAAAATTCCCAATTGTAATAAAAATCTAACTTTCACCGAATTCGTTTTTCACCATTCCCAACAATATTTTCGTTATAAATAAGAAAGAATAATTTTTGATTTTATAATAAACGTAAAAAATAATTTATACTTACAACTCAATAGCCGTTGTTTGCGGGAACTCGTGACACGTGTTGAGTATTTTAGAGGTTATGTAAATCACTTAATTAACTGATCGTGCGAATTACACTCAAAATTAATAATTTTATTAGTTATTAATAATGAATTATATTCAATAATATTAGTTATTAATATATAAATAACAAAGTTACTCGAGAATATACATATATAATATGAGAGTTACACTGAGATAGTGAAAATGTTTAACTACTACGCTTGCCGCATAAGCACTAATAATAGCCGAAAACTGTAGAGAGAGTGAGAGACGGCTTATTGTTGAGGAGACCATCTTCGTTGTCATCCCTACTCCGTGCTGTTTACTGGGTGAGAAGTGACACCGGTAGACACATGGAGGGGATAACTTACCAAGTGATAATAATTGATGTTATCGAGCGAGATAAAAAATGATAAAATTATGAAAATGACTATTAAAAAGCAGGGGTTGGTGATAGAAAAGTGCAAACTTATGTATGTATTTTTTAATGCCACATAATAAAAATATGAAAAATAAAAATGTTATCATAACCAAAACAAAATTTTGGGGTGAACACTAGAGTTGTACGGCTCCTGAATGAATTAATTCAATTGAGCGAGGTGAATCTTTCACTTTACTGAGCGTTTTTAGCTCTTTTCTTTCACTTCTTTCAGTTGTTTCAGTAGCTCTTTTCTTTCACTTCTTTCAGTTGTTTCAGTTGATTCAGTGATTCAGTTGTTTCAATTGCCTCATTGAATCTGTCTCTTTCAGTAGCTCTTTTCAATGCTTGTATGTCAAAATCTATATGAAAAAAAGGAATTAATTCACTCAATGCAGATACATACATGGTGTGGCGCTTTATATTATTAGAGCTGCCAGATGAAAATTTTTAACCAGCGCTGCCATGATACATATTTCAGTACTTATTAACTTGGTGCGTATATATACATACATATATAAACATATGCATAAATTAACTGAGAAAAATCTCCAAAATACAACGTTAAATAGAAAATATTACTTTATTAAAATAGGTTCGAAAGCAAAATATTTAAAATCACTTAAATACTTATCTAGTTATTGCTTATGTTCAATAAATGTGTTTTATATTACATATTAAGGAAAAAATAAAAAGGCATAAGTGGTTGTCGTATTAGCTAGTCTGATTCTTTCATTTTCTTTCATGACATTTTCATTTCATGAATTATGGCTGAGCTAAGGAATCAACTGAGCTAGTGAATGAAATGAATGAATTAATTCAGTAAAGTGAAGGGAGCGGAAAAGAGCGCTCACTCAAAAGAGCTGTTTTGTACAACTCTAGTGAACACCCTTATTACTTAGAGGTTTGAAAAATAGATAGTAGCCAATTCCCAGACTTACGGAATATGCATACAAAATTTCATAAGGATCGGTCAAGCCGTTTCGGAGGAATATGGGAACGAACATTGTGACACAACATTTTTATATATTAGATATTGTATGATGGATGGGCTGCATTAATGATTACTGGTAAAGATTTTGTTTTTGTTTGGCGCATGATATCGCTTTGTATGTATTTGTTTTTACAATAAAAAATATTGAACAAAAATTAGTTATTCTTTCCATAAGGAACTTTTGTGCACACTTGCTTTACTTGAATGGTACTTAATACTCGTACTTAATACTTGTCCGAATATTCTGGACTGCCCCGAGAAGTTTTTTTTTTACTAATATGGTAATAATAAGACAGCATATATCTAATTACAGCAATTCTTTGAAATATTTTGTTTGTTACACTTTATTTTGAAACACAAAATTGCGTTTAATTTTTCAAACGCAATTTAAAAACGCCAGTGAACACTTTTGTATTGACACAATTCGAGCAAAACTAATGTGACGTGTTCGTTATCTGTACAAATTAATAAATTTTAAATTGTACAAATAAAAAGTCGCATGTGGCCGCATTTACATAAGGATTCATTTTGTAAAGCTGATAAACAAGAAACTGCGTTGAAAATATGTTTCAGACTGCGGTTATCACAAATCTGCATGCATGATGACATGATTACAAATCAATGTTTTCAAATAATTTAATATAGTGGAGGCGTATGAGTAATGAAAATTAACTACGAATGAAATATTACGTATACAGCAAGACTATATGCAATTCCTTGGATTAGCGGTTTTATACCCTCCAAACAAGAATTGGAGGGTATATTCACTTTGTCATTCCGTGTGTGATGGGTTTAATCGGGCAAGAGGGAAAAAAGTTCCCCTAAGAGGAACTAAACCAACCTCTAAAAAAGAACATAATTTCTAACGTTTTTTTGTAATTTGGTTAAGCAAATTATATATTTTTATATTAAAGAAGGTCCAACGTTGGACCCCACTTCCTTTAGTGGGCGTTATTATATTCAAAAATAGTGTAAAGAAATTAACAAATTGTATTACATATTTAAGCCTACATCCCTTAAAAATAAAATTTTTAAGCTTTAATGACAAAGCAGAGACGTAAGCTGGTACTACTCTGTCCTACCTCCTCCTCCCCTTTGCCCCCTAAATGATCCCATCAAATTTTGTATATAATTATCCCCAGCATTTATTTTCAGAGTTTTATGACAAAGGCGAAATGTCTCCCCCACAGCCCTTGCCAGAGCGACCCTGCCAAAATACTTTTATAATACATTTTAAATTTACTTACTGAATATTTCGAGGGTATTTAAGATTCGACCCGGTCGAACATAACGTTTTTACTTGTTTCTCTTAAGCGAGCAAAAGTGTTTGATATTTGAAAATATTTTATATTAATTTTGTTTTCAATTAAACAGCGTGTGCTTATCTGAATTCTAAATGTCAGACAATATATACCAAATTATTGTTGCCACACTAGGAAAATATTCAAATTCTCAAAAGACCAACAACAACATTAGAAATTCAAAAAGAGCCGTCTAATCAGAATACCCGCCATCCCACGTAATTAACAAGTAAAATTATTTAAAAATCAATTATATTAAGTAGCATTATATGGTATTCAGACATGTATTTTTAATTGCGTCTATATTCACTTTATTGCTGTTTATAATTATCTTCCTGTTCACATACACAAAATTTAGTCAATTTAATTAACGTATGATAACTGAAAATAAAAACGTTTTTAAAATCGTTTATTCGACATATTGTCTCAATTAAATTAGTGCTTTTTGTTTGTTATGTGGTCAAGTATGTCTATAAGCCTGCATTTCATTGGTTCTTACACCAAATCATCAGTAGACTTTAACCTAATTCCAAAATAACAAAACCTCTTAGCTTATACATAAACTCTCAAAAATGATTTGAGAATTGCACAAGCAAAACCATAGGATTTGAAATTCAAGAAAACACAACAAACAAATTTTATTCGATATAAATCTATTTTGTTTTTCCACCTTCATAAAAGTAAAAACGTTTCGTATTCATGAGGGCCCTCAATTCGAATCTGGAATCCTTTTTTTTAGTTTTCCAGTTAATAACAAATTTGATGTCAATAATTTAACTCCAACATGGCTCGACAAATTGTGTTTGTTTTTTTACTTTTTGCACATTTTGGGTACTAAGCCTCGACTAATTTTGTTCAGTGAGTTGTGTTTTGTAATTTAACATGATTGTATAGCAATTAAGCGTTAATTGAGTAATCAGTCAATTAAAATTTTATATGGTTAATTGAGCTCAATAATGGCGTTAATTATGATAAGATCAATTAAAGTGTATGTCTGAGCATCGTATTAAACTATGACAGTAGTAAATATTTATTTTTTATACCCTCCAAAAAAGAATATGGAGGGTATATTCATGTTGTCATTACGTTTGTAACGCAGCGAAATCTCCATTTGAGACCCCATAAAGTATATAAGTATATTCTTGATCAGTGATGAAATCTAAGCGTGTCCGTCCGTCCGTCTGTGGAAATCACGATTCAGTCCA
The DNA here is from genome assembly GCA_951800035.1 of Linnaemya tessellans. Classification (NCBI taxonomy): domain Eukaryota; kingdom Metazoa; phylum Arthropoda; class Insecta; order Diptera; family Tachinidae; genus Linnaemya; species Linnaemya tessellans. The sequence continues at coordinate 28,605,826 of OX637534.1, forward strand.
AACGAAAATAGCTAGAATCTTGAAATTTGGTACAACTATATCTGGAAGGATAGCACAGGTCAAGTTCGTAAATGAGCTGAATCGGGTCAGAGGGAAAAAAGTTCTCCTAACAAGAACTAAACCAACCTCTAAAAACACCATAACTTTTAAAGCTTTTTTTTTGTAATTTTGTTAAGCAAATTATATATTTTTGTGTCAAAAAAATGCCTAAAGCGTTAAACTTGAAGCCATAAAATCATAAAAATCTATTTTTGGACCGCGCCCCATTTAGTGGGCGTTGACGTAAGATATTATATGCAAAAATAGTGTAAAAATTTAACAAACTGTATTACTGAAGCCTTCAAAATTACATATTTAAGCTTTTATGACGAAGCTGCGACGTTATCTGATCGTCCTCTTTTTAAAAATTTACTTTTTAAGTTTCTAGGAGATAGGTGAGATGTCTCCTCTACAGCCCTTCGCAAAGTGACCCTGTATAGAGTTTTAATATTGGGCACAGAAGTGTCTTAAAGGAACTGTGGCCCAGCAAGTCAAACATTTTTAACTTATTTCAGTCCCTTTTTTGCACGTTGATATAAAATATTAATACGTAAGTTTTTGTGCTGACAGAAAGGTGTCTGTCATGCTCCTCCCAACACATTGGAAACGACCGTATCAAAATAAATGTGTTTCTTGTTTACTTAAGCCAAATACCATAAAAATTTAAATTTTAATAAGAATCAAAATATAGTTTTTATTAACTAAATATTTGGAGGGTATTTAAAATTCGACACGGTCGAATATAACGTTCTTTCTGGCTCTTTTTTTTTTTTTGTTTGGTAGTGAAAGGTGTTATGAAGCAAAAGAGAGACAGAAAAATAGACTTGATTTCTATTAGCATGATTTTTGTTTTTTTTTCATATTTTTTTTCTTTACAGTAAAGTCTGTTCTTGTCTTGTTACGTTTTGTGGTTGTTTTTTTTTCAAGTCATACACACGTTAAAGAATAACAACAAATAAAAATAGAATGAAAAACAAATTTATGATATGAACGCAAACAATTTTTGGAAGTAACTTCAAAAAATAATTAAGAAAATTAAACGTCCTAAAATTCATAGCGTGAACAATAACGCAGTAATGCAGATCAGAAAAATTCAATATCATATTCACGACTGAGTGTGGAGTGGAATAGGGACCTTAGGCTTCGTACCCTAAGTGTTAACTATTTCAGTCAACATCAAATTTAATTGTTGTAGCTAAGGAATCCTTTTAAAATTAATATTTTTGTCATGTCATGTCAATGGCATCGGGAAAGCTTCCATCCAGTGACGACCAAAGATTCCTAAGTGTTATTTGCAGGAATTTACGAGAACAAATGTTTAAAAGAAATAAATAGATATACCTAGAAATTATTTTCTATTAATTATTACGCTAAGAGCTGTTATTCAGGCTGAAGTTCAAATACACGAATTGACAATATGTTTTTTTATTAATAGTTTATAAATAGTTGATATCCCTACCAACTATAAACTATGATGATTGTAGGAAATATTATAAATATTATGAATAGAATAAATTCGATTTTAATACAAGTTCTTTAATAAAATAACAATTTGTAAATTCGTAGATTTGAACTTGAGCCTAAGCACGAACTTTTAGCTATTATATTAACTAATTAAATTAGCCTTAAACTTTTTATAACTACAAATAAACATTTATGTTTATATTCAAAAGTTATCTCAATAGTATAATATATAACGTTTTCTGATATTTTATTACGGTGAAACTTCGATATAACTATTTCAAGGGAATGCGAAAATACTCCGTTATAGCCATTGCTCCGGTATAAATATTATTCAGGCTCAAGTTCAAATCCACGAATTGACAATATGTTTATATAACGAAATTTGAAGAAACACAAAAAAGAGCGTTATAATTATAGTTTTCTTTATTAAAATTCTACTAAAAGCTTTTAAACACACATTAAGAACTCCTTCTTTTGAAAACGGGACTTTAGGATTTTGCTATACATAATTTTATTCCTACTTCATTGTATAGAGGCTTTACAAATGCTAGACTTCGTTGTTTTGATAAGGGGACTTTACAATTTAGGATATATTCTGATTTCGTTATATTAAGGGATTTGAAGGAATATTTTGCTATATATAGAGGCTTAGAATTTCTTCGTTATAGCTATAGTGTATTTTTGTATGAAAACTTTCCAATAAAGAGGTTTCTCAAGTGACTCAATAAAACACACGTTATATTAAGTTCTTTCGTTTAACGAAGTTCGTTATATCAAAGTTTCACCGTATCGAATTCTGCATACTCAAATTAGCTTTACCAGTACTTTAACTTGTAACTTGTTAAAAGAAAACAAAAATGCTAAAAAATTCAGAAAAATGGTACATGAAGAAATTAATCAAACGGCAACACAGGTATTAAAACCTGTGTTAACATCAGGTTGATAAAGTTCTCGTATGCAATTTTCTAATAAAATTTGTTTAACTAAGAACTGTTATAATATTCAACTAAGCCACCTAATAAGTGGTGACATACACTATACACATGAGCACTGATGATGAAAGCGTTGCGGCTTTCGAAAACGACTGTTCCGCCCTGCTGTGCAAGTTGAATAACTAAAACTGATGGTGACTTTCCTTTGTGTGCCATGGAATATTTATCATGTCTTTCTGAATTTAAAACAACAAATTTCGAACAATTAGCCTATAAATCTTAATTCAATTTAATATTGCAATATGAATGTTCGCTAAAAAAAATTGTGCATCTAAAAGTCTGTTTTGAAGTTGCTCGACCGCGTACAAGAGAGAGCGAAGAAGCTCATCGGTGACAGTAGGGTAGCTAACTCTATTGACTCACTAGAGCATCGACGCAACGTGGGGTGTGTTTCACTGTTCTACCGATACTACAACGGAATGTGTTCTGGTGAAATAAGGGAGCTTGTGCCGAATAACCGTTTATTTCTGCGAGCTACCCGCTCTTCACATAGGGCACATCCTTTTGTGGTTGAGTTGTCAGTGAATCGCACCACGCATTACAGAGAGAATTCGTTCTTTGGCCGAACGGTTCGTATGTGGAACAAACTTCCAGCAGAGGTCTTTCCTGTCAGTTTTAACTTGGGGAGGTTCAAATCGAACGTCCACAAATACTACTGCCTCTATCCTCCTTCCCATAACCAACTTTCCTAGTTCTGGCACAATGCATCGCATATGTAGGGGTCATCCCCTGAGTGCTGGTCCAAGAAAAAAAAAATAGTTTTTAAGTTTATAAAATTAAAATAGTTTGTACTGTCTATAATGGCCATTTATCAGAATAATTGTATTAATTAACGATAATCAGTTAGAGAATTTTTTTTAATATCATATATCAAAAAATTTAATTAATTAATAATCTCCGAACTTATTGCTTCTTTCAAAACATAATAAAAATTATCGCATAATTTTGATTCCTTAAAGTAACAAAATACTTGAGTGAACCAGCAAATACTTGTAATATCAAAAATGTATAAATTCATTTAAGACAACATGTACATGGATATTTTCCATCAAACTCATAAAATAACAATACACATTGTGTGTGTGTGTGTGTGTTAATAGAAAACAAAATATGTATGTGATTGTGTATGTTTACATGCATGAGTGCGTGTATGTCCTTTAAAAGAAACCTTCAATGCTATGCCTGATTATGTTGCAACTAGAAGAACACTTGTATCAAAAATACGACACTGTAGAAATATTACTTTAAAAAATTACAACAAAAAAATCACGATTTTTTTTTAAAGAACAAATATTGTACATGACTGTAAATTTTTATTTTTCAAACTCATTAATTTTATTATTATGAAGATAAGAATTTTTTTATTCGGACTCAAGTTCAAATCTGTTAATTATTTTTTTAAGCATTTTTACTAAATTCAAATTATTTTATTAAGAGAGGAATATTTAATTTAAATTATTTTATTAAGATTGGACTATTTAATAAAATAATTTGAATTTAATTAAAATTATTAAAAATTAATTTGCAGCTGTCGGATTTGAACTTGAGTCTGAATGAGAATATGAAGATAATGAAGAAATATTCTCCTTTATTCCATAACTACTTGTCAACGTCGCGCCAAGACAATATCAAAAATAGAACAATTACATATTCCTTGTGGCCAACAATTAACTACTTTTGACAGAATGTAACTAATCGCTAAGTCTTTCGATATAGCAACAGGCTGTTAAGATTTGTTAACTACTGAAGATAAAGTGTACAGACGTGATCTATTTTTTATATTGTCTTGACGTGACATCAACAAATAGCTATATAGTAAATTGGACAATTTACCATAAAACCAGTTGTTGTAGATCCTAAATAGCATATTTCTTCTTTGCATTTAATAAGTAACTGAACTTGTAAGTCGTGCAATTGAAAAAAAAAATCTAAAAATGAAAATTATTGTGTATGCGTTTAAAATATTTACATCCTTGACCACTGTACTCATGCAAGTGACAATAAATACCAACTACAATAACAACAAGTCGAAAAGATAATTTCCATTGAATCAAACGGGTACGATTAAAAAAGAACGAAGCAGTCTAAAATGCCGAAAAGCCCACTGAGTGTAAACAACTGTTGTTTCATGTTCTTAAATATAAATGGGGGTATAAAATGCTAAAGTATAGTTTGTAGGTGTATGTGTGCGTGTGCCTGTGCGATGATATGAGTCTAAGCCATAAATTGTATGATGTGTGTAGATGATAAACATGTGATATTTTACAACAAACATAATGTCTGCCGGTACACAATTGCACAAAAGTCTAACCATATGAATTGGAAACTCAAAAAGAGTGTTAAGATAACTGAAATAACGGTACTTGACACGACTTTGATACTTTTACAGATGATGGAAATTATCGGAAATAGCTGATTTTCGTTAAAGAACGGTTTTCAAAGATCTAAAGATTTTTTTAAGGTTATGGCTTGATGTAGATATATAAGTAAATAGCTAAAAGAGTCTATGCTGCTTTGCTTTAATAGTCAACTTATGGGCTATGGACTCCTGAAATAAATTCTCCCATAAATCGACTTCAGAGGCCACACACCACATAATGGCTGCTCAAAAACCCCATGTCACTAGCTACATGACACGCAAATGAAGAGCCATAACTGAAACCCAAAGTGATTTTTATACCCTCCAAAAAAGAATTTGGAGGGTATATTCACTTTGTCATTCCGTTTGTAACGCATCGAAATATCCATCTCAGACCCCATAAAGTATATATATTCTTGATCAGTGATGAAATCTAAGACGAACTGAGCATGTCCGTCCGTCCGTCTGTGGAAATCACGATTCAGTCCAAACGAAAAGAGCTAGACTCTTGAAATTTGGCATAAATATATTTTGAAGCTTAGAGCAGGTTCGAAGTTCGAAGATGGGCTAAATCGGGCAAGAGGGAAAAAAGTTCCCCTAAGAAGAACTAAACCAACCCAGAAAAAACAACATAATTTTTAAAGTTTTTTGGTTATTTTGTTAAGCAAATGATATATTTTTATGTCAAATACTGTCCAACGCCTTAAACTTGGAGCCATAAAATAAAATAAAAATATTTTTTGACCCCGCCCACTTTAGTGGGCGTTATTATAGGCAAAAATAGCTAAAAATTTAACAAATTGTTTTGCTTAATGCTAGAGTTAATGTCGACGCCGTTGACGGCGTTTCAACGCCGAAAAAGTTGAAATAGATTGAACTTTTACGGCGTTGCAACGCGTTGAGATTAACTGCTCCCATACAATTTCATACGATTCAACTTTTTTTTTGACATTTGACGCCGTCGACGACGTCGACATTAACTCTACCATAAGCCTACATTCCTTAAAAATAAAATACCCCCTCCTTCCCCTTCGCCCCCTAAATGACCCTACCAAAAAAAAAATTTTTTTATATTTTGTATATAATCATCCTAACCATTTATCTTTAGAGTTTTATGACTGCCGATTTCTGCCCTACCCCCTCCTCTTCCTTTGCCCCCCAAATGACCCTACCAAAAAAAATTGTTTTTCTTAAATTTTGTATATAATCATCCCAAGCATTTATCTTTAGAGTTTTATGACTGCCTGTTGCTGCCCTACCCCCTCCTTCCCCTTTGCCCGCTAAATGACCCTATTAAAAATAAATAAATTTGTTTTTTAATTTTGTGTATAATCATCCCAAGAATTTATTTTTAGAGTTTTATGTCTACCTGTTTCTGCCCTACCCCCTCTCCCCCTTTGCCCTTTAAATGAACCTATCAAAAAAAAAGGAAATTTTAATATTGTATATAATTATCCCAAGTATTTATTTTTAGAGTTTTATGACAAAGGTGAAATATTTCCCCCACAGCCCTTGCCAGAGCGACCCTGCCAAAATACAGTTTTTATAACCTCCAAAGAGAATTGGACCCCATAAAGTAAATATATTCTTGATCGGTGGTGAAGTCTAAGACGGTCTAGCAATTCCCATACGTTCGTCTGTGGAAAACATGATATTGTATATTTTTGAACCCCGCCCCCTTTAGTGGGCGTTGACGTACGATATTATATAAAGGAACTCTTTTCCACCAAGTAAAACATTTTAAATTCACTTACAAAATATTTGGAGGGTATTAAGGATTCGACTCGGTCGAATATAACGGTTTTACTTGTTTTTTGTTAATTGTTTATTTCTTTATTCAAATAATTAAATTTAAGCTATACAATGTTATACAATGTCTCTAAATCGAGCGCACTAGTATTATAATGTAACATGACAATAATTTGCTTTTTACAAAAAGATAACAATATTTATATATTTAAAAAAGGTGAATATAATTTTTAATATATATTATATAGTAAAATGAAAGTGATCTTGGAATGAAATAATCGAAATAAGTATATCGACTTATCTGACGAATTATGAAAGCTACCGCTTTCCCTTCACAATACACATGTATATGGACTGTGAACTATTAAAGTGTTAAAAATTTAGCTCACGGAAACATTATCTATTGAAATACTCTTTACATGCAACACAAACATATTCCTCTAACTATTTTATAGACAATTATTGTTGCTTTTCATGTTTGAGATACAACAAAAGAACATATGAAATTGTTACCAGCTCCAGTGTGCGCCTAAATGTATGTTATTAACAATCGTAACAACATGCAAATTCATGGTAAAGAGCAACAACATTACCGCAACTAAACAAATACAACTAAGGAAAGAAGGCTTCACAGACCGAACTCAACAACCACAAATATGCATGTGTGTATTTCAGTACACACATATACTCGATTTGAAAGAACAAGCTCATGCATGAATTAAGAACGCACACTGAAGCAATCGTATCTAAACATGCCAGCATATTCGCACAAGTATAAATATTCATTGGAGTGTACAGCTCGGAACATGTGTAAGTAAGGATGTTAAGGTCTCTTCAACTTTCTTTTTATTTCCAAAATTCTATACCCACTTTCGTGTTCATTATTCTCGATGGATGGCAGGAAATGTCTGAAAGCTGTCATACGTGTAACCTTAAAGTAGTCATACATACATACATACTTACTTAAGTATATAGATACTCGTAAATATGTATGTCTGCAGATACACTTATTGAAACACATAGAATAAGAAACTTTTAAAATGATTTACTATTTTTCAGATTGCTGGCTCTTGTACACAAATAGAAATTTGTATTTCTTTCTAAATAGGAATTTGTAATACAACCCACCAACTATTTCCAGAGGAAACCAAAATGTTTTTTATTGTCTTAATCCTTTTAATGGCTAGACATGGACCCAATGATTAAAATAAAATAGTATTATGTCAGTTTCAGTTTAACAATTTTGTTTATAAAATATCAATACTTTAAATTTTGTACTCTGTTCTTACATACTCGTATTATAAATTCAGTTATCCACATATCCAAATTTATTTTACTTGTTTAGAATTTGACATCTAAAAATGTTTTTCTTCATTTTGTGCGTTAAAACATTTGCATCTTCTTTGCCATTAACTTCGACCATATCTTAATTTTGATACCCTCCAAAAAATAATTGTATATTCAGTTTGTTATTCCGTGAGTAACGCAGCGAAATATCCCTCTAAAACCTTATAACGTATATATGTATATTATCAGTGATGCTCAAGTCATTTCGTCCGTCTGTGAAAATCACTATTCACTCCAATCGAAAAGAGCCAGACCCCTGAAATTTGGTATAAATATATCTTGAAGGATAGCGCAGATTAGGTTTGCAAATGGGCTGAATCGGGCTAGAGAGAAAAAAGTTCCCCTAACAAGAACTACACTAACCTCTAAAACACAACATCATTTTAAAAGTTTTTTTTTAATTTTGCAAAGCAAATGATATATTTTTATTCCAAAGAAGGTCCAAAGCGTTAAACTTGGAGCCATAAAATCAGAAGAAAAAAAACAATGAGTGTTCGAACTCACGGGCGATGTGTTAACACCTTTTTGTTTATTTATTTTATATTAAACCCACAAAAAACAAAGAGAATGCAAAGCAACAGACAAATGTACATACATACATTGTTATGTTTGTACATAAGCTACATACGTTGCTGGCTTGCTATCTCATTTTTATATATGTACGTATAACCACGTCACTATTCTCTTTGCTATGCATAAGACAAAACCGAAGATCAACATAAAACACTTTTTTAATATTACTCCAAATTAATACTCCGAATTAAAACACTTATATCTCCGCTCGCCGATATCGGATCGCCTTAATTTTTGGCCTAAACTCTTCGTCGAAACCCGCACTAGCGTTTTAATCCAAAAATTAATAAAATCGGCTATAAATTTCCGGAGAAAATCGCGTGGGAAAATTATATGAAAATCGCCGACTGCCAAGCAACGAACAAACAAACTCTTACATCTTACACCTTACACTTGCGTATGTATTGAAACTGATAGTTTACTGCCCTAGAGGCGCGCATATAGATGTTAACACATCAAAAAAAATTTTATTGGGCGTTGAAAGAATATGTTACATGGAAAAGTAAGGTAATTATTTACAAAATTGTATAATTTAACCCTACATCCCTTAAAAATTAATTTTAAATCTTTTATGATAAAAGTGTGATGTTCTCTAATCTTACTCTGCTCTGCTCCGCCCACCTTTACCTCCTAAATAACCCAATAAAAAATGTTTTCACTCAATAACAAAATGAAATTACTAATGAAAATTAATAAATTGGAAAAACGTTCACATGTACTTAAGTATAAAATTCAAACCAAAAAAGTTTGACTTAGGTATGATGGAACAAAAAATTCAGAAAAATGGGACATGAAGAAAAATAATCAAACGGTAACACGGGTATTATAACAATAACATGTTAACATCAGCTTGATACAGTTCTCGTATTCTTTTTCACAATATAATTTGTGTAAATAGGAACTGTTATCACATTCAACTAAGCCACCTAATAAGTGGTGACAAACACAATACACATGAGCACTGATGATGAAAGGGTTGCGTCTTTCGAAAACAGCTGTTCTGCTCTGCTGTGTAAGTTGAATAACAAAAACTGATGTTGACTTGCCTTTGTGCCTTGGAATATTTATCATGTCTTTCTGAGATTTAATTTAAAAAATTTCGAACAATTAGCCTATAGAATCTTAATTCAATTTAATATAAAATGAAATTACTTTTATGAGATGTCTCCCCTACGGCCCCTCCCGGCGTAACTCCGACTAAATAAAGTTTTTATGTACTAAATATATAGAGGGTATTTAAGATTCGAAGTTAAGAATTTTTATTTGGACTCAAGTTCAAATCTGCAATCTGCAAATAATTTTTTTAAGAATTTTTATTAAATTCAAGTTATTTTTATTAGGAACGGAATATTAGAATATTTTATAATCATCAAACTAACAGAACGGATCAGTATTGATTTCGATGCCGCTACACCATCATATTAGCATTCTTTATTCACCTTTTTCCGATTTCCACGGTGGTAATAGTCATTAGGAATAGGAACTTTTTAATCAAAGTTTTTAACGAAATAGAATTTTATATTCACTTTTGGTTAGCACGAAATTCTAATATTCCACTCTTAATAAAAATAAGCCCAATTTAATAAAAAGTACCAAAAAAAAAGATGATTTCAGATTATAATTGTATTCCAAATAAAAAATTCATATCTTAATTTTAAGTAAAATTAAAAAATCGCAAATTCTTCAAAAGAAAATCTTTAAAATTTTAAAAAAATATTTCTCACCGAGTGAAAGGTTATTCCTTAAAAATGTATTAAATGGAATTTGTTTTCATTTTGGATATTTACTTTAAATTCGGCGGAAGTGGAAAAATTAAACACAAAATTCAAATATCAAGAAGAAAGTTTTTCTGTTATAAACATTTAGGTATAAACTTTACTGCCCTAATGATGAATATGATAAAACTTGAATTTTCATGGCCTGTAAAAATTTTCGTCAAGTCCATTCAATGATACCACTTGTTAATTATTTTCCTGAAGAAATCTGACGAATAATTGAATATATTAAATATTTTTATAAAACAAAACTGACCTCATTGTCTAATAATTTACGAAATAATACTGATTTAAAGAATTTATTAGGTTTTATAGGCAATTACAATCGAGTATAAAAGTTTTCAATTAATATATTCCTACTTTCAATTTTCACAAAATAAACTTAGTAATATAATTTTAATTTCAAAGAATTTCTGTTTTTGTAAATAAAATTAACAATTTTCGTTTGGCTATTTATATTGAAGGAACAATAAAAAAAATCAAATTTTTTTTTATTTCAATATAAAACCCCAAACGAATATTTTTAAATTCTTAAAAAAGCAGGCCCCTAATCTACTTTAGTGAGTGACTATGACACAACCCCTTAAAGCTTATTTTATATTGAAAAATAAAACGTGCATAAGTGTAATAGTGCCGAATATTATTCAAATTCACTGCCCCATTGCATCATTGGAAGAGAAAAACTTTTGCCTATAATCTATTATTATATGTTAGCACGTGATTTGAACAAATAGCGGCGAGGCAACCAGAAATTATGCGGAGACATTCGACTCAAACTGTCTGTCATGTTCTTTTCATACACTTAGCAAGGACATCATAACCTACAGCCTATCACTTGCGCACTTATACAATCTCACAATTAAGGGAGTGTTTTGTGTGTAGGCTTGTAGCTAAATTAAAAGAATTTATGTATTTAGTTTTTTACTCTTTGCTTAAAGTTTCAATACATATTTTTTGCTAATTCCATGCCATTATTTTAAGGTGTGCATAACAGTTAAACCATTAACAGCTCCGAAAACAATACCGAGCCATAAACCACAAAAAAAGTTATCAAAACACAATCCTTTGCCCTTTTGGTATTCACGGTATTTGTGCGGTTTTATTTCAAAGCTGCATGCATGCTACACACGAAATACAACAAATAAAAGTGCTATATTCGGCTGTGCCGAATCTTAAATACCCTTCACAGATGTAATTCTTCTTTCTTTCTCTCTTGCCAAAACAGAAAGTAGGTTTAATTAAAAAATCAAAATGATGTTATCGGTTACTTTTATATTTAAGAAAACGTCTAAATTTTTCGGCTAGGAAGCTAAATGTTTGGCTTTTCTTATATCTAATAACTCTGAACGTCTTTCAAAAATATTAAATATGTTTAATTTACAAACAAAAACAAAAAATCCGTTGCATGTACACCAAAAAGATCTAATTGTCCAACCGTAGAATCGTCTTTTAGATTTTGTTGGTTTTTAATACCAGTTTACTTCTTTCTGATATATAAAGTAGGTATAATTCATAATAAAAATCAAAAATAACAAATAAAATGGCTGCTTTTATGAATCAGAAAATGTCGATATTCCAACCCTGAAATTGGATTTTTAATTTTTTTGGTTTTTAATACCAATTTAACTCTTCCCGAAGTATGAAAAAGATTGCATTCACAAAAAACCAAAATTAAAAACTTATATGGCTACTTTTATGTACTAAAAAATCTCGATTTTCCAACCCTGGAACCGAATTTTGAATACCAAATTGATTCTTCCTGAAGTATAAAATAGGTTTAATTCACTAAAAAAACAAAATTTGGAATTTATGTGGGTACTTTTATGTACCACAAATATTTCGATTTTCCAACTCTGGAAGCGAATTTTTATTCAATTCTTAGTGAATTTTTAAACCTTTTGGTCACTTTAATGTACCATAAAATATTAAATTTGTCCAACCCTGGAATCGAAATTTTTTTAAGATGTTAATACCAATTTTGATCTTCCTGAATTATAAAATAGATTTAATTAGCAAAAACAACAACGTCAAAATTGCCTATTTTGTTACTTTTATGCATAAAAAATATTTCAGTTTCCCAACCGTGGAAACGAAATTTTAATTTTTTTTTTCGTTTTATTACGAATGCAACTCTTAATAATGAGGCATGAAATAGTTTTATTTAAGAAAAACCGAAAATTTTTAACCATTTTGGTCACTTTCATGTACTACAAAATATTGCACTTGTCCAACGCTGGATTCGAAATATTGATTTTTTTTTTAATTTTTGATACTAATTTTGTTCTTCCTAAATTATAAGACAGTTTTAGCTAGCAAAAAAAAACAACAACATCAGTTGCCTATTTGATTACTTTCACGTAAAAAAATATTAAATTTCCCACCCCTGGAAGCAAAATCTGAATTTAAAAAATTTGTTTTTGGTCAATGCAAATCTTCATGACGTATAAAGAGGTTTTGTGAAAGAAAAACTTAACATTTTTAACAATTTTAGTTACTACATGTACTACAAAATACGGAATGGGCCGAAAAAAATTTTTAACTTCCCATCCCTGGAAAAAAAATTTTATTTTTTTAGTTTTTAATAGACCATTGAGGCTTCCCAAAGCACGAAATAGGTTTAGTTTACAAACATTAAATAAAATAATTTATTTTTGGTATAAATTTTGCGTGGAGAAATAGGTCTAAGCTTCCCAGCTCTGGAACTGTGCCTCGGATCTTTCTGAATTTCAATACCACAAGTTCATTTCCAATCCAACGGTCCAAGAACGAAGTCTCTGGCTCTTCTGGGGGCTTGGGAAACCTTCCAGACGGACGGACAGACGGACATCGCTCAATCGTCATCGCTATTCATAAGGATCCAGAATATGTATACCTTATGGGGTCCCATATTGATATCGAAGAAATTACACACGGAATGACAAACCTAGATATACCCTTTCACTTTTTTGTAAACAAAAATTCGCACAAATTTATAATATGAGAAAAAAAATAGCTACACAATAAAATAATTCGATAAAGAGCTAATGGCGTAAAGGAGAAAAAAAGTTGAAGGTCGTGCCTCTTCCACAGAAATAAAATTTGAAAATATTTTTTTTTGTTTATAATTCTTGTCTCTAGGAGAGCTGTTGCCTGTACGAGAATTGTTTAACTTGTGCACTGCGAGGCAAATTCACCCTTCAAATACAACGTCAACCGCCATCTATCAACAGATAGAGGAGGGAAACTCTCGATGGCATTATCGATACTAACAATAGCTATTCTATTTTGTGACAAACGATGGTTTTATTTCGCAATCGATTAATATTTAAAAACAATCGATATTTTTACTCTCTGTCGATAGTAGGAGGTAAACAGTGTGGTCTACAAATTGGCCCACAAAATCGTTAGATTTATACTATGTTCACACGGCAAAGTGAAACACTTGTTTCGCTCTCTGAAACACGATTGTGAACCCTGGTGTTCAGACGATGGTTCTTGTTTCATTTTGATGTTTACATATATATCCTTCTGTACTTTAAAATACGCTTCACTATTTTTTTCCCCCCATTTTTATTTTAATATGTATATATACGCCTTTTTTTAATTTAATATTTTTATATATATTTTTGCACACATTAATTTTCTCTTTTTCTTTGTTTACATATTTTGTGACAGCTAGTTCAGATAAACTTGCGATAATTTGTTATCAAAATTGGAGATGATAGTAAATTTATAGTGTTTCGCAGCAAGTTTCATAATGAAACATGATGTTTCGCTCTCAAATTTTTATATGGTGTACCATGATGTTTCAACCATGTTTGGAGCGCGAAACACGAATGAGAGCGCGAGCCCCGGTAATTTCTGTCCGTGTGAATATAGTATTACTTAACAATATTCAGCAAGACTAGCGAAATAATTACGGCATTTGATATCGATCAAAGTTCAAATACAATTGATATACGAATTTCTATCGATATCGTATGACGTCTTTTATTTTGTTAAAATATATGTAATTTTGCATTTTAAATGCAAGTAAAAGAAACCTATGAGAAGCAAAAACCACTAATACAATCACGATAGTATTGGCGATATATCGCTAGTTTTTCTAAATTTTGATAGTTTGAAATCAAAATGTCAATTTTGAGTTGTGGGTGCTGTTGGCTGAAGTAGTAGAACACATGACTATGAAGCGGAGGGTTCTGCTCTGGAAAAAGCGAAAGAGATATATGGAATATTGGGAATATTAATCGTCAGGGTTGGGGAATTTCGTACTAACCAAAAAGTAATAACTTGTAAAAATGGATGTGAAAACTTCTCATATTCAATTTTCGTTAAAAACAGTGGTTAAATAGTTGATATTCCTACTAACTAGCACCACTTTAAACAGTGGAAAAATTGAACAAAGAACGCTGATGAGATGGCGTAGCGGCCTCGAAATCAGTACTGATCCGTTCTGCTGGTTTAATGACTATGAAAAATATTCTTAATATTCCACTCTCAAAAAATAAATAGAATGTAATCACGTTCATTTATTAAAATGAAAATAAAAATAAAATAAATAATTTGCAATTTCGCAGATTTGAACTTATAGCCTGTTGAGAAAAAAAAATTATTTTCGAAATCACCTTGGTTATATTCGGTGGTGTACGGCGAACTTTTTTTTCGAGACGCCCTAATGTACATACTTCAGCTTGTCCAAAACAAACAACCAATTGAGTATGAACACAAAACATACTTAGGATCCCGTTCCGGTCTATAACTCTGACACCAATGGAGTCTCCACAGAATAAATTTTCTGGAAATGTAGAAGAGGGTCTAATACTTAACATATATTTTTTTAAGAATTTTAAAAAATATACTTTTTCAGTAATAGACCTTTGAACTCAAGACCCCAAAAAATAACATTTGACCTCTTCTTAAAAACACGCAATATGTATATCATTTCAAATGGTGCACTTTCACCTTTAAAACAATATCAAAAAAACTAAATTATCTTGCATGGTTCAAAAGTTGTATCGCTTTTTGTAAGGAGAGTTTTGTGATTTTTCAAAATTTTTTACAACTTTTATGACAACTTTTATGTCATATTTCGGAACCCGAATGGATCTGGGGCCAAATTATTTTTGTTTAATTATACTCTTATAGTGTATAACATTTGTGTTAAATTTCATTGAAATCGGAGGTGATGATGCCGAAAATAGCATTTTTCGTGATGGTTTGACATGTTTTAACTCACCTATAATTTACACTTTAATTTTCTATTTCACTCTTTTGCTTAAATGAATGAAAAATATACATATCGTCGCGTTTCTTCACAAACCACGTAAATCCAAGATACTCATTTTTCAGAAAACGAAAAAAACTTAATAACTTTTTAAATATGAGTTATAGAACATTTTGTTTACCAAAATATATAGCTTTACGATTTTCTGAAGGGTGTAGAAACATATTTTGAAAAAATTAGTTATTTACAAGTAACTGTGGCCAAATTTGTCACTTACGTGTTTTGGTCACTAAAAACAGTCTTAAAAATGTGTCGCTTACGAGGTTTTTGAAAAATTAAATTCATATTTTAGACAGTAAATTTATATTTATTTAAAAAAAATTTTGATTCTAATTAAAAAGGTAACAAATAATGCGATAAAGAAAAACAAATAAAGAAACATTTCATTGGTAAATAATAAAAAATTCTAAAAGTACGATAAATAATCTTAAAAAATACTTAAAAATTTTATTTCTTCTTGACAAAAGAGAGTTGTTGGAAAAAGGGCCAATTATTTTGCAGTGTTAGTTTCTTCAAACTTATTAAATCATCATATTTTTTTTTTTTATACCAATAGAGTTTTTGTAAAGTGGAGGCAAATTTATGTCGATATCAACATGATTTTTTTTTTGTGGGGAGACAAAATATACTCTTTTTCAAAATTCAATTTATAGAACATGTCAACTATTATTCCAGGAGCCAAATTACGGCATTCGATATCGGTCGAAATTTGTATATAAACTGTATTAAAATTTCGTTTCGAATCGAATGCGGTTGAATAGGTTGGCAACCCTATAACGAATAGACGTCAAAATCATATAAGTCTGCATAATAATTTTTATATTGTTACAACCGTAGAGACCAGTGAGGTTTCCGTCTAGCTCTTTTCCAACCGGTACACACATCTCAGAAGGTTCCACCCTCTCACTGGGTACGCTGCACATAAAAATTTTAAAAGGAAATAACAACAAAAAAAATTTAAACACTATGCCATCAACAAGATATACCACTTCATAACACTCCTTCTGTTCTTACGGTTCTTTTCATTTCAGGCGGATGTTGTGCCCTACTTCGCCCTCCCAGCCATGTCACACGCGGAACCAAAAGCTAATCTCTTGTGACCCCTAGAACCGGCCGACGTTCCCAAACCTAACTTACCTTCATGCCTTCCCCTTCTTTAAATTCTACACCCAATAAATCATCTTCTTTCCTTTCAGATTACAACATACATTCTTTATTTTCTAACAGAAATTTTCTTTAAACTAATTTAACTAACTTCATGCAATAAAAAAAAATTTAAATCTTATTTCCTAGATAATACAAAAAAACTAAATAAAGATTTGAGACAATAAAACAAGATAAAAATTAAAATTGTTTAGAAACTTTAACGTTATTTATTTATACCTTCTACGTTGCATAGATAAAACACCTTTCCCGCGATTGTGATCTCCGAACGACTATATTGATTACTGGAAAACCTTTTCTTTTTGTATCGTATCTGATATACCCTAACCTAAAGGAGCTCCCCAAAGTTTGATGGGTTCTAATCCAAGACAACACAAAAAAAAATTTTATTTATTTTAAATATATACTCCGCTGTTTACTTTGCAATTTAATAAAGAAAATGGCTGCCATCTACTGGGCAGTAGCTAATACACACCTAGTTTCCCGCACGTCTAGGCAACTTTTAGGCAGAACGAAATAAAACACGCACTATGCAACATACAATCACATATATAAAAATTAAAGTAAAATTGAAATATGAAAAATATAAAATATAATAAGAAGCAAAAATTAATATCGAGGGTTTCTTAAAGCTAAAAATTTTCTTCCCTAATCACTTTCGGATTTTCTTTTGCAAGGTAACAACAAAAATTTTCTTTCTTTTAAAGTTTTTTTTTTTTTTGTATAATACTTTTTTTCTTTTTTGGTTAAAAATAGTGGTATGCTGATTTTTGATTCCCTTTTTTTTTTTGTAGGGTAAATTATTGTTTTCCTTTTTGCAATATATATATATACATAGCTATCGGCCTTTACTTTTGACCCTCCTATGACCACTTTCTTTCTTTGCAGAATGGTTATTCTTTACCTGGCTATAGCGGCTTTTGGTATCTACCTAGCTTCTTTATGGTTTACGGTGGCGCACCTCTTCGCTCCTTCCCTTATTTTCCTTTGCCAGAATCGCCCTGGATTTCTCGGTTTGCCGAAATGTGGTCGGGGTTACTTCACTGTTTAACCACAAAAAAAAACTCCTTATTAATCCGCTTATATCGGATTCAATTTTCTTAAATTGTTTTACCTGTATTTATTTTTTTTATATATATCTTTTTTTTCTTTGCAATTTGCTTCAAACTTTATTTATTACTATAGTTTTAAATTTATTTTCCCACGGGAAAGAACTTCACTTCTGGTGTCGGTGCGCACTGCTTAAAAATTTTTCAAGTAATGATCTAAAAAATATTTTCTTGCTTTCCTGCAACCTAACTCAACTGTTCGACCTTTCCAATTTTCCCATTGGTATTTTCCGCCAAATTAGCCATCTTTTATTTTCATCCGATTTTTCCAGAATTTCTTTTGGATACCTAACACTTTATCTACCTATCCTATTCTAATTTGGAAATAGTGATTTTCAAAATAACCGTTTTGATTGTACTTTTCGCATCCATGAATGAACACACAATCCCTGTTTTTGTGTTGTGTCATCATTCCCTTTGGGATTGCGAATTCCATCGAAAACAGCTGTGCAGCAATTGGTAGCCATTTATTTATTTCCTTTCTGCCGACCACACTCTATAAATTTTCTCCGATCATACAAGCAAACTCTAATTGATTAAAAAAAAACTCACGCAATTTTACAATACCTATGGAAACTGTTGCATTTGGGCATATATTTGATACAGGTATATTGGTTTTCATTAATCATTCACCATTTGCATAGAAATTTCCTTTCAGGTCCCCTTGAGAACTGCGGCGATATAACTTCGCCTCAATTTTCTTATTCCACTAACCAAACAAAAACTTTGGATTGACCGAATGGATTTTTATCCTCCCCACCAACGGTCCACGCATTGTGCAAAAAAATATGTTTTTCCCCTCAGGCTGGATAGAAAGGAAGAAAACTGCTGGCTAACCATTGAATAAATTATTTAACCCGTGCAGGGCTGTATCCGAACTCCGCGCTAATACATCCCCGCAACAAAACTCCGGGTTTCATGAGTGTACTCATGGGGAACGGTGTGCGGGATTTCGGGCCCCCAAGAGCTGTTTACGTGGGGAACTCCCACTCCCTGAATGTCTCTAACGCCGGGCTTTACATCATCATGAGCCCTGTCTGTCCGGAAACTCTACTGGCCTCCTGTGCAATCTGTTTATTAGACATAAAACTCATCATCCTCGGAAACCTCACATCCTCTGAGAGTAATAGCCCACTGCTGAACTTTCACTATTGGAGAAAGGACATAGTGGCAAACCCATATTATTTTATCATAAAAGATCATTTTAAATCGTCATAGGTATTATAACCCAATCAGCACAAAGTGCAATCAAATAAAACGAACGCCTACAAGCATAAGGCAAATTAAATTACATAATATCTACATTCTGTATCGTCAATTTCTTTATGTTTCTCTTACTAATCTCTCTGTACCTTTCCAGGTTAGATCTTTTCAATTATTCGCGGGCATCACCTCTATTCATCTTTCTTCATTTTGCATGGCTACTCTTGGATGTGAAGTCATCTCTCAGGTCACCTTTCTCCCCAGAGAAAGAACTTGAGAATCTATCATATTTTACGGGAAGTATTCATCATGATTTTGAAATATTAAGAGTTTACTTTGTGTCCTTTTTTTATATCTTTCAGATTTCTTGGCTAATATATTAAAAAAAATTGGGACAGCACTCACGTAAATATCACAGGATTATAAGATGTTTACTTATCTCTATTATTGCACAAGGAATGGTGGTATGTAAAACTTATTGGTTTCCTAGCGTTTTATATAAAATTACAGTTATCAGGTACCATTATGGACTATTATCAGGTATTCCTAGGGACTATTATCAGGTATTCCTAGGGACTATTATCACAGTTTGAATCGACTTAAAGGCTAAATTGCTATGCCTAGTAAAAGTGGGACAACACACAGATATTTATTATATAATTAACTAAAATTATCAGTCACCTACGCCCTACTATTGCACCTAATGTCGCTACGCGATATTTTGCGTTCTTAGCGATTTATACCTTTATATCTCTTATGTGATATACCCCTATCGTCTTCCCATCTAGAGTCTCTAACTCGTACAGGTTATTACCGACCGGTCGAACCACTCTACACTTCAAAAATTTCCGACAAAACTTTGAATTTACGTTCTTTGCAAAACTACTCTGCACCATGTTCCTTCGATATACTTCTTGCCCAGGCAAAAATTTAACTTTTCGGGCTCTTTTATTATACCTCTCGGCGCTTTTCTCGTAGGCTAGGTTCATATTGATTTTTATCTGGTTCCTTATTTCTTCCATATGTTCATTTGGCTTCGAAACTATCTGGTGATCTGTAATCGATTGCAGTTTCCGACCTAATTTGTACTGGGCCCCGCTTGTGTACATGTGAAAGCCAAATAGTGCGAAAAAGGGTGTAAATCCTATCGCACTATGGAATGAATTTCGCAATGCACAAGCTATTTCGGATAAATACAAATCCCAGTCTCTATGATCGTCCTTAAGATATGCTCTTATCGCTGCCAAAATGCTTTGATTAACCCGTTCTGAAGCGTTGCTACTCGGTTGATACACTGGTGTTCTTATGTGTTGTATTTTGTACGAATCAAGCATATTTTTAAATTTATTTGACACAAATTGGACCCCATTATCAGTGTGAATTATTTCCGGAACACCAAATTTATGGAAGACTTCCTGAACTAAAAATTCAATTACATTTCCAGCGGTAGCTTCTTTCATGGCTTTAATAAAGGTATATTTGGAGAAGTGGTCTAGAACAATAAATACGTAGCAGTTCCCACTTTTTGACCTGGGATATTTTCCTAAGAAATCCAAATACAACTTTTGAAATGGTCTATCCGTAGTCACTTGATTTCCTATTTCTGGTCTAAGATTTTGATTTGATGGTTTTATTTCTTTACAAATCTGGCAATTTCTTATGTACTCTTTTACCTGAGTGGGCATTCTAGGCCAATAAAAAAAACGCTTAAGGCGTTCTAAGGTTTTTGTAAAACCTCCATGAGCTGCTGTTGGACTTGCATGAGCCTTTTCAATTATGGGCAGAGAAATGTTAGGTGGAATCCATATTTTCCACTGGAATTCAGTTTCT
Organism: Linnaemya tessellans; assembly: GCA_951800035.1. Classification (NCBI taxonomy): domain Eukaryota; kingdom Metazoa; phylum Arthropoda; class Insecta; order Diptera; family Tachinidae; genus Linnaemya; species Linnaemya tessellans. Next base: position 28,626,693 of record OX637534.1, read on the forward strand.
CCTCCTCTGCTGAACTCCATTCTTTTATATATGACCCCATCTTCAACTTTCAAGTCTGGCAAACTGTGCTGATTTTCTTCTATATGCTTAATTAAATCTCTATACTCCTCGCTTTCAAATTCTGTGGTTTCAAAATCAAATAAATTTTCGAGATTCAATTCCTCCACGCTTGTATGAACAGTCACCGCACGTGAGAGCGTATCCGCTACTACATTATCGGAGCCTTTTCTGTGCTCGATTTCAAAATCGAAGGATTGTAATTGAAGCGACCATCGTGCTAATCTTCCTGACAAATCTTTCATGGTCATCAACCATTTAAGGCTGGCATGATCGGTCACGATGGTAAATGGCATCATTTCTATATAGGGACGAAATTTCTTTACCGCCATTACAGCTGCTAAGCATTCTTTTTCAGTGACTGTATAATTTTTTTGGCAGCTATTTAATTTTTGACTATAGAATGCAATCGGATGTTCCTCCTTATTGTCGTTTAGCTGCGATAGAACCGCTCCGATTCCATAATCGCTTGCATCACACTGTATCCAGAACCTTTTTGTAAAATCCGCATGTCTCAGCACTGGGGCAGAAGTTAAAGCGTTTTTTAAACTCTCAAACGCCTGTATAGCTTCCGGAGTCATATTAAATTTTTTGGATTTTTTTAACCTGTCTGTTAAAGGAGCGGAGATGGATGCAAAATCTTTGATAAACCTACGGTACCATCCTGCTGTTCCCAGAAAACTGCGCACCTCTCGGGGAGTTCTTGGTACCCTTATTTCTTTTATTGCCTTTACTTTCTCGGGATCTGTCTTAAGACAACCGCCTCCAATAATAAATCCAAGATATTTCAATTGCTGGAAACAAAATTTCGACTTTCCCAGGCCTATGGTCAGGTTAGCTTTTTTTAAACATGTTGCTACTTCCTCTAATATTTTCAGGTGTTTTTCGAAACTGTCGGAAATAACTAACAGATCATCCAAATAGATGAAGACGTTTTCTTTAAGTCTCTGCGGGATGACCTTGTCCATGAGCCTGCACAAACGTTGTGCCGCATTACACAAACCGAAGGGCATAACTCGGAATTGATAAAGTGGTCGACCTGGTACGGTAAACGCGGTATACGGTTTACACTCCTCTTCCAACTCTATCTGCCAAAACGCAAATTTCAAATCGACACTACTTATGTAATAAGTCTCATCGATTCTACTTAGAATGCCATCAATGTTTTGCAGTGGGTAAGCATCTTTAATGGTAAGATTGTTTAACTTGCGGGCATCAAGGCAAAATCTATTCTTATTGGGTTTTCGGACGACTGTCGTCCTATTCGACCAAGGACCTTCACTCTCTTCAATGACGTTTAATGCTAACATGCTATCTATTTCTTTATACACAATTTCTTGCATAGCTGGCGATAAAGGATAGTGTCGGTCCTTAAAGGGAACCGCACTTTCTAATAACTTTATCGAATGTTTCTCAAGCGGAGTACACCCTAAACCATCTTTTTCAAATGTAGAAAAGGTCCCTATTACTTGATTCAACCTGTCTTGTTCATCAGAGTTTAGCAAGTGTGGACATAATCTATGGTCCTCTGTTACAAAATCCTCTGGTATTTCTTTCAGGTTTACTTCTTCCGCTTGAAAAATCTCTGGAGCTAAGCAAAATGTGGTCCAGAAATCCACCCCTAGATAAGCCTCCTGCTCCAAATCTGGACACAAGTAGAATCTTATCTTTCCTGTTTTTTTCCTAAAATGAACGTCTAACTCAATTTTCCCTAGCAATCTATGCCTCTGTCCGGCCGCTGTAGAAACAAACGAAAATATCGGAATAAATTCGCATCCTAAGCTTTCCATCAATTCTCTACAGTTTTTCCCTAGCACGCTCACGGATGCACCTGTATCCAGCAATCCTTTTAATTTAACATTCCCTATACCTATTTCGGCAAATGGCCTCGGATCCTCTTTCCGGCTGATGGATGCCACCGATTCGATGATTAATTTTCGCTCTTTCCTTTTTTGTTCGAATTTCCGCCTTAATTTAATTATTCGATTTGAGACCGTCCTTTTATAGTTTATCGATTCATTAAAAATTCTATTTCTTACGCTATTATAATTATGCTCCCGTTCTTCGATACTATACGTGTGTCGCAGTTGAGGAACAAATTTATTAAATTGTTTTGCTTGTTTAATTAAGTTTATTGTTTTTGTTTCTCTTAATTTAGGGAGGTTTGCGGGTGGTCGCTTGAACGATGGTTCCCCGCAGTTCCTTCGCTCCTCCGAAAATACCGAGCCTTACAATCGGCGCAATTTGGCGATATGATGTTCCGCTTGCCGCAACCATAACAAAAAATTGCTCTTTCCTCTGAGGGACAAAAATAAAATACATGGCCCTTCTGATGGCAATTCCAACATTCCATCTGATTTTTGGCTATTGGACCGGGTGACTCTCTTGTTTGCAGTGCAGCTAAATCCTCGACATGACAAGTGGGATCTTCGTACAATTCATGCACTTGTCTTTGAAACTTGGTGTTCGTAGCAGTATAGGTATTTCTGGTTTCCTTCCGACAGAATACCTTTTCTGCTTCGTTACATTCTTGCCGCAACTCTTCAATCGACTCAACACTAATTGGGTAGACTCTACCTCTAATATCTTCTCTTAAATTTTTCTTAATCATTTTTATCATTTCTCTTTCAGAAACTGAAATGTTAAGCCTGGACCTCATTTGACTCATGATGAAGAAAAATGAATCGATGTCCTCTCCAGGTTGCTGCTTCCGCTCTACCATGTCGCTCATTAGTTCGAAGCTTGACCGGGTGGATTGGTACTGCTTCATTAAGGCTTCTTTCAAAGTGGACCATTCTGTTACCAGGTTCGTCTGCACAAACAGCCAATACCACTTCTCGGCCACTCCCTTGACCAGCAAATGGAAATTGTCCATCACTTCTTCCCATGAAACCGCATACTGTCTTTGCAACCGTTCCACTCGGAACACAAAATCTTCCACGGCCAATTTCTTAACGTTGCCATCAAATTCAAGGCCCCATTTATCTATTCGCAGTCGTTGATATCTTTGAATTCTCGGCTCATTTTCAACTGACGCCCTTGAAGAATTATCTGCGCTTGTTGGTAAAGTTCGATGGAAACTACCCTCTTCACTCCTTTTTACCATTGGAACTATTTCGTCTAATAGCTTCTTGTTTTCCGACTGCGTATGTTGCAATACAATACTCATTTTCCCTACAGTGGCTGTTAATTCTGATATTTGCCTTTTCATTTCTACCATTTGTATTAAACTATTCTGCTCTAAGTTCAAAAGAGGATTCCTGACCGGTTGATACGATGCACCCATGGCCGCAGCGCTGGTGCTGGGTTTATCTGCCATGATGGTTGCCGATTTGTCCTGAATCTGCGCGGTTGTTTGGTTAATTGGTTGACTCATTTTCCTATGCTCTATACTAACTTTCTGACTTGGCGTATTTGTTTTATACGCCTTGCCAAACTCGAGCGGTGTAGATCGGTTCAAGTCGAATTGAGTCTCCCTTTCTCTTTTTCGGTCCCTTACCTCACAAGGACTTTTGGACATTCCCTAGCAAACAAAACAGATATCTCTATCACCCCCAAAACACAATTGGAAAGGCCTTATTTTGTAACAAAAAAAAAAATAATTATGCCTATATACGAATTCTAACAAAAAAAATATATTTCTAAATGCCAATAAAGGTTTTTAAATTTTCTTTTTTTTTTTTTTTGTACTATTCTAATTTCTAGCTGCTATTTCACAAACACAAACTTTAGAGAATGTATGTATTTATTTCCAATTCAAAAAAATTTTTTTTTTTTATTTTATATGTTCTTTAATTTAAATTCTTCTCTTTTTTTTTTTTTTTTTTTAGGTCTGTTACGGGTTTGGCATGAAGGATCGATTGGGGTCGGTTAATTTCACATTAAGAACAGATTTTAAATGTTATTCCGCGGTACATAAAACACATTACTTAACCACATTCTAATGTATTGTACAGGGTATCATATACATACTTTCATCCTCATGTTTTATCGCATGTGATGAGCTACATGAAAACCCTCTACATTCGGTGATTCTCGATACTGCAGACCCTGAGCACTATAAAATATAAAATATAAAATTTATTACTTTGCTCCACCCAGGCGGCTACCGAAGTCATCTACCATTTCAATTTCACTGATTCTAACATTAATTACCAAACTATAGAAAACTACACTAATACAATGAGACACTGGCGTTCGCCCTATCTAAGCTATTATGTGCTTTCTAAAAAAAAACATTACTTTGGGATGGTGCTCTGACCAATGAAATTTGTTTCACTTGGTACTACCTTCGCAAGAACGTGCTGCGAAGTGCTACCCCGCGATTCCCATTTCATTATCAGTGAGCGTTCATTCTATGGCTATTACAAAAAAAAACTATTAGGCTATTGTTTTTCATGTGTAGATATTATACATGATATTTAAAATATTATTTTGAACACTGCTTTGCAGCTTCAACGATTTCTAGCGGTTTTGCGCCATTTTGAGGTGCCAACTACGCTTTTTTGTTTGGGCGCCATTTATGTTACAACCGTAGAGACCAGTGAGGTTTCCGTCTAGCTCTTTTCCAACCGGTACACACATCTCAGAAGGTTCCACCCTCTCACTGGGTACGCTGCACATAAAAATTTTAAAAGGAAATAACAACAAAAAAAATTTAAACACTATGCCATCAACAAGATATACCACTTCATAACACTCCTTCTGTTCTTACGGTTCTTTTCATTTCAGGCGGATGTTGTGCCCTACTTCGCCCTCCCAGCCATGTCACACGCGGAACCAAAAGCTAATCTCTTGTGACCCCTAGAACCGGCCGACGTTCCCAAACCTAACTTACCTTCATGCCTTCCCCTTCTTTAAATTCTACACCCAATAAATCATCTTCTTTCCTTTCAGATTACAACATACATTCTTTATTTTCTAACAGAAATTTTCTTTAAACTAATTTAACTAACTTCATGCAATAAAAAAAAATTTAAATCTTATTTCCTAGATAATACAAAAAAACTAAATAAAGATTTGAGACAATAAAACAAGATAAAAATTAAAATTGTTTAGAAACTTTAACGTTATTTATTTATACCTTCTACGTTGCATAGATAAAACACCTTTCCCGCGATTGTGATCTCCGAACGACTATATTGATTACTGGAAAACCTTTTCTTTTTGTATCGTATCTGATATACCCTAACCTAAAGGAGCTCCCCAAAGTTTGATGGGTTCTAATCCAAGACAACACAAAAAAAAATTTTATTTATTTTAAATATATACTCCGCTGTTTACTTTGCAATTTAATAAAGAAAATGGCTGCCATCTACTGGGCAGTAGCTAATACACACCTAGTTTCCCGCACGTCTAGGCAACTTTTAGGCAGAACGAAATAAAACACGCACTATGCAACATACAATCACATATATAAAAATTAAAGTAAAATTGAAATATGAAAAATATAAAATATAATAAGAAGCAAAAATTAATATCGAGGGTTTCTTAAAGCTAAAAATTTTCTTCCCTAATCACTTTCGGATTTTCTTTTGCAAGGTAACAACAAAAATTTTCTTTCTTTTAAAGTTTTTTTTTTTTTTGTATAATACTTTTTTTCTTTTTTGGTTAAAAATAGTGGTATGCTGATTTTTGATTCCCTTTTTTTTTTTGTAGGGTAAATTATTGTTTTCCTTTTTGCAATATATATATATATACATAGCTATCGGCCTTTACTTTTGACCCTCCTATGACCACTTTCTTTCTTTGCAGAATGGTTATTCTTTACCTGGCTATAGCGGCTTTTGGTATCTACCTAGCTTCTTTATGGTTTACGGTGGCGCACCTCTTCGCTCCTTCCCTTATTTTCCTTTGCCAGAATCGCCCTGGATTTCTCGGTTTGCCGAAATGTGGTCGGGGTTACTTCACTGTTTAACCACAAAAAAAAACTCCTTATTAATCCGCTTATATCGGATTCAATTTTCTTAAATTGTTTTACCTGTATTTATTTTTTTTATATATATCTTTTTTTTCTTTGCAATTTGCTTCAAACTTTATTTATTACTATAGTTTTAAATTTATTTTCCCACGGGAAAGAACTTCACTTCTGGTGTCGGTGCGCACTGCTTAAAAATTTTTCAAGTAATGATCTAAAAAATATTTTCTTGCTTTCCTGCAACCTAACTCAACTGTTCGACCTTTCCAATTTTCCCATTGGTATTTTCCGCCAAATTAGCCATCTTTTATTTTCATCCGATTTTTCCAGAATTTCTTTTGGATACCTAACACTTTATCTACCTATCCTATTCTAATTTGGAAATAGTGATTTTCAAAATAACCGTTTTGATTGTACTTTTCGCATCCATGAATGAACACACAATCCCTGTTTTTGTGTTGTGTCATCATTCCCTTTGGGATTGCGAATTCCATCGAAAACAGCTGTGCAGCAATTGGTAGCCATTTATTTATTTCCTTTCTGCCGACCACACTCTATAAATTTTCTCCGATCATACAAGCAAACTCTAATTGATTAAAAAAAAACTCACGCAATTTTACAATACCTATGGAAACTGTTGCATTTGGGCATATATTTGATACAGGTATATTGGTTTTCATTAATCATTCACCATTTGCATAGAAATTTCCTTTCAGGTCCCCTTGAGAACTGCGGCGATATAACTTCGCCTCAATTTTCTTATTCCACTAACCAAACAAAAACTTTGGATTGACCGAATGGATTTTTATCCTCCCCACCAACGGTCCACGCATTGTGCAAAAAAATATGTTTTTCCCCTCAGGCTGGATAGAAAGGAAGAAAACTGCTGGCTAACCATTGAATAAATTATTTAACCCGTGCAGGGCTGTATCCGAACTCCGCGCTAATACATCCCCGCAACAATATTTTGTTAAAGTTAAGAAAAAATAAACTAATAACTAGCGTAAATTGGTGAATTATTATTTAACAAGTGTTATTAATAAGTGGATAATTGAAATATGCCGGGAAAAACACGTCGCAGCATAAATAAAAAGATTGTTTATTGTGGTAAATGCAAAAAACAGGTGAAAGAGGAACAAGATAATATTGTGTGTGATAAATGCAATAACAACTATCACGTATCATGTACAAGCTTAAGCCAACAACAATTTTTGCAATTGGTAGACAATGAAGAAAAAGAATATGCGTGCTATAAATGTGTAGAAGTCGGTGGTGGTGACGTAAAGGGAGAATTGTGTGAAATAAGAAAACAATTATCTAAACTCGATCAGCTGTCTGAAATGAATGAGGCAATAACGTTTATGGCAAAGCAATATGATGAAATATTACGAGGGGTGGCAGAAAATAAAAAGAAAATTGATGATGTTAAAAAAGAAAACTTTTTGCTGAAATCTGAAGTAAAAGAATTGAAAGAAACTGTAAGATTTTTGAGTGATGAACATGTTAGTAAAAATTGTATAATCAGAGGTGTTGAAGTTCATGAGAATGAAACTGCTGTAGAAACGCTATTAAAAATTTCGAAGAACGTGGGAATTAATGCCAAAGAAGAAAATGTTGAGAATGCGTATATAATAAAAAATAAAAATGCATCTAAAAATAAACACACTATTATTGTTAAATTTAACTCGAAAAACTCAAAAGAAACCTTAGTGGCAGCAAAATCTAAACTGAAAGAGAACAATGATACTAAAGATATCTATATCAATGATTATTTAAGTCGGGAAACCCTTAAAATTTTTGAATATGCTAAATCACTGAAGAAGGTTGGTTATACATCTGTCTATACCTACAATGGAAAAATTTATGTCAAGCGAAGCGCAATATCTCGGCCAAAATTAATCAAAAATGAAGCTGTAGTTGATGATTTATTATTGGAAGCTACAACTAATCAAAATAAGAGAAGATCGTTTCGAGCACCAGTTGTGAGAGAAGATACTGATGATGATGGTAATCCGTCGTTCATGTCCCCAGTTCAACAAAATTTTCAATATTTATTTTTCTTTTTTATATTCTTTTATTTTTAAGTCTAATCATTTTTATTTTTTCTTTCTATATGGTTAATAAATACTTTGAAAATTTTCTTTCCTTTTCAAACTATTATAATTCAATAAATGTTCCTTTACTTGATATTATATCTGTAAACATGCGAAGCATTTCGTCAATTGGAAAATTTAATAAATTTAAGCAAATAATTTCTGAATTTCCAAAACTACCAAGCATCATTGCAGTTCAAGAAACTTGGTTTTCAGCAAGTATAACACAAATTTACAATAGTTTTGGGTATAATGCTATACATTGTTGTAGAACAGATGGCTATGGTGGCACATCGATCTACATAAACAAAAGCATCGAATACAAAATGGAAAGTTGCAAAAGTAAAGACTTTATTGAAGCTATAACCATCTCGTTGGAGAACCTAAAAATCAATGGGAAATCTTTAAAATTTACATCATTTTACAGGTCTCAAAAATGTGTTTTAAATTCTTTTTTGAGCTTTTTGGAAAATTTGTTAATGCGACAAATGCGAGGGTAGTGACCACCCCTGGGATGGTTGTATGTGATACAAATATAAATTTCTTTCAAAATTCATTAAAATCTGATTTAGTTGATATACTTTCAAGCTTTGACTACAAGAATTGTCACCACCTAATAACCCGTCCAGGAGCTGGTACATGTATTGACCATGTTTATAGTAACATCACAGATGATATCGTTATAGACACTATTACCTGCAATATAACTGACCATTATATATTATCCATTAAATTAAATACATTCGTCAATACTTATGATTATATCGAAACAATGAAGAAAATTTGTGACTATGAAAAAGTGAAAAGTAACCTCAATAACCTTTTGCTATCACATCGTGAAACTGGAAATCCGTCGGAGGATGTCTCCAAATTAATACAGATAATTTCATCAGCAGTCGAAAATGGTACTAGCGAAAAGCGAAAACGAAAGATTATCAGGAACGAATTGACCCCATGGATAAACAAAAACTTATTAAATTTAATAAATTATAAGGAAAAGTTGCTCAAGCTTAGAAGACAGGGGAAATATTATGTTGAAGATATACTAAAACGAATTAGTCGTGTCGTAAGAAAAGCTTGTAGAGTTGCAATGAATAATTATTACCACGATAATCTAAATCAAATTCAACAAGATCCAAAAAAATGTTGGAAGTTTTTAAATGAAAACCTAGGAAGAAAAACTAAAGGTGATATTAATCTTATTGATGGTAGCGGTTCTATTATGACTGATTCCCAAAAAAGTGGTGCTTTTAACAACTTTTTTCTTCAAATTCCAAAAACTTTGAAGGAGGATATCTTATGTTTACCTGGAGATTCGTGTAATAGCCTTAGGACATTACAACGTTGTCCAAGTGTTTTCAACTTTTCTTGTATAACAGAGGTTGAAATTGTCAATATTATTGTGGAATTAGACCTAAAGAAAAGCTGTGGACCTGATGGGATTTTGCCAAAAAATTTATCTCAATGTAAAGAAATTATTTCTCCTCATCTTGCAATAATAATTAACAACATGATTGTTACTGCTACATATCCAGAAGATTTAAAAATTGCCAAAATCGTACCTATACCCAAGCTAAATAATACCGTATGAGTGAAAGACTTTAGGCCAATAGCCTTACTTTCTATTATCGACAAAATCTTTGAGAAAATACTTTATAATCAACTTTCGTCATATTTGAATGAAAACGGACTTTTATACGAAAGCCAATATGGTTTCAGAAAAGGATCTGGTTCAGAGGAAGCTGTTGTAAATGTAGTTAATAATGTATGTAGAGGACTAGATGAAGGATTTAGTGGTGTGGCGGGTATCTTTTATGACTTTTCGAAGGCGTTTGATCTTGTAGATCATTCAATTCTTATTGAAAAGCTTGCATATTATGGAGTGGAGAGTAGAGCGCTAGCATTGTTTAAAAGTTACTTGTCAAATAGAAAACAGTATGTTGAATTAAATAATGTCAAAAGCTCAGTTGGTGTGGTTGAGTATGGAGTTCCGCAGGGCAGTGTATTGGGCCCATTACTTTTTAGCATATACCTCAATGATTTAAAAAATTTAGAACTTTTTGGTAAACTGATTATGTTTGCTGATGACATACATAAGTATTTTTTATCCATATAAATATGAGGCCGCTTTAAAAGCTCAGATGGAATATGATGCTGCAATGATAATGGAATATGCGAGGATAAATAAATTATGTTTAAATGCTGAAAAGACAAAGGTTGTAAGGTTTAGGCCAAATATGGTTCATGGACAAAATTTTAGTATTTTTGTGGATGGTAAGCCTGTGCATGAAGTCTCCTCAATAAAGTATCTCGGTGTACATATGCAAAGCAATCTATCGTGGGATTTGCACATAAAAATTGTGAAGTCAAAAATTGCTTCAGCTACCGGCCTTATTTATAAATTTAAAAATAAATTTAATGTTAAAATTAAACTTTTAATCTACCAAGCTCTAATTCAGAGTCATTTAAACTACCTAGCTGTTGTGTATGCATGGAAAAAAAGCAATGAGCTGAAAGCACTTCAAAGATCTCAGAATAAAGCGCTAAAAACAGTTTTCAATCTTCCACTGACTTTTCCAACGCTAAACTTATATAAAGATGTATCAAAAACAATTCTTCCTGTACATGGATTATACAAAATGCAACTTTCACTATATGTTTATAAATCCATGCACAATATTGGCCATCATACTGTTCTATTCTCGCGGAATCAACATAATTTTAACACAAGAACTGCGAACAATCTGAGTGTAGGCTTTTGCCGCTTGGAGAAAACTAAACAAAGAATTGATCATATGGGTAGTTTGGAATTTAATAGGTTACCAGAAGACATAAAAAATATTCAAAGAATTTCTGCTTTTAAGAAAACCGTTAAAGAATACTTATTAAATAACTTCGAAATGCTTCTATTGTAATGAATACTATACTTGTTAAAGCTATGTACATACATATATAAAATATTGTAAATACTTTGCCAACTGGCCTCAAAAATGTCCTCGTGGACGCTGAGGCAATAACAACTTATTGTAATAATTAAATTTTTTTTAATATAAATACGAATAATAAATAAATAATAAATAATAGTATTGAAAAAAAAAAAAAATTTGGCCCCTGGTTTTATGGATTGATAAAATGTGATTTTTTTAAAGTCTTTGAAAAAACTGTGTTCTATATAGTGAACCTTGTAAGGGGACGGATACACTCTGGCATTTTCTATTATATGAACAAAATCTGTTGGAACAAAAAGTTCTTTATCCCTTTTCTTCCCTTCGACCAGAGAGTGATTTCGCCAATAATATTATGTTCCAGATATCTTGTTTATCTCAAAAACAAAAAAATAATGGGTGAGGCTATGACATTTCTAACTTTAGATACAAAGAAATAAGTATATATTTTCAAAGTAAACGTCATTTTGTATGGCGCTTACGGGGTTTTCAAAGTTACTAACTTTGACAGACTATCGCGCCAAGAAAAATGCTCTAATTGACTTGTAATATTTCCTTTATTTTCTCTATCTCCAGGATAAAAAAAATTGTGCTTGAGACTTTAATATTTCCAACAATTAATATAAAGAAATCCAACTTTCAATGCAAATGTCATTTCAAGGTTGTCAAGGTGAGATTGTAGACAGATGGCAAAGGTTATATTCTACCAGAATCCCCAAAAAAGTCAATTTGGGAAAAATGGCGCTTACGTGGTTTGTGAAGAAACGCGACGATATGTACATACATACATACTATATATGTAATTTACTTCTATAATTTACACTTTGAGCCGATAGTCCTGGTAGCTAGTGCTCATAAAATTATCTTTAGCCTTAGAATTTATTCATAAGACTAAACAAATAAATAAATAAATAAATTTACACTCATTTATTTTCTATTTCACACTTTTACTTAAAAGCTACAAAAACACAAACAGATATTTATTCCTTTTATAGTATAAAATTTATACTTGCATTATTTTCATAGTTGTTGTTTTAAATATTTTAAAACAACAACTTTATTTACTTTTGCTTGCCTTCTTCAAACATACACAACAGCACAACATGCAAAACACAACACGAACACCATAGAAAAATCTCTGCATACTGCAAATCAACAGCGACTGCGCTGTCATCTAGAGAAACAAGCGGCCGATTTCAAAGAAACTTTTGGATAATGCATATGTATATGAAATAAGATAAGCCGCCATACAAATCCATACAAGAGCCGCCGCCCCCGAAAGCTTTTCTCGACTTGTTTCTCTACTGCCAACGTTTTTGCTTTAACATCACATTTTCAAATGCACTTTTCACTACATAAAACGCAACTTTTTGCACAACTATTTTAATTTTATTGCAAAATATATATAATATATGGAATAACGTTTATTTATATAAAATTTAAATGTTCCAACAGATTTTAATGTATTTAAAATAAATTTTTAATAGAATACTCCCAAAGACAAAACATCATACCTATTAACATAAAATTCTGTGTTTCATATAAGTTTACAAAAACAATTTTAACTGCCCTGCACATAATAACAATATCTTATGTTTATTAATGTCTTATTTGACGAATTTTCCATAGAAATATGTCGAATGCATTGTAAGAGTAATATTAAGGGTTCCTTTGTTTGGCTTAGCAAAAAAAAATTAAGTTAATGATGTATTAAATAATTTAGGTTCGCAATTGTTACCTTCTTAAACAGTTTAATTACCAAATTGAATTGTTTTTATCTATAAATAAAATTTGGTTATACAACTACCTACCTTTTTGTGGTACATATCTTTAATAAAATAATTCGAACTAAAATAAATCTTTTAATACAGTTAAAGTAAAAGAGAAGAACATTTGAAGGTTGTAGGAACAATTGAAAAATTCTCAATGTCATCGCTGTTGCAAAAGAACAATAAGAAGTTATAATACAAATAATGATTGACGACGTTATTCATTTGTAAGTCTAGCATCAAACGAGAAAACTGGGGACTCATAACGTAAGACGAGTTCTATTTGTCTCAGTCTTTACAGATTCGTAGTAATTGAAGTTTTTTATCGTCTCCGGGAACTTTATATATCTTTTACTACTGGTGGCGACGTCCCACAAAATATTATTACGATATTAAATATAGTAAATATTTTTTACGATCTTCTATTCAAATGACTGTATAGTATACACTGTATACTGTACTGTATACTCTATGACTGTTATGAGTCATAACCACGGATGGAAAACATGATACAATTGCACTTTTTTTTGTACAATTACGACCTTGTTGGCAACGTGATACTACCACGACTAATTGGTACAATTTAAATATCTCAACCAAAGACTATAGATTTACTTCTAGTTCACAAAAATGTTTTATGGTGGAAAATTTTTGTACATTTCTCAGATAATCAGTTAATAAACATAAAATATTGAATTTGTGTCAACTTTTCATTATATGCAGTCAACACTTTCTAAAATTTTCGGGTCGTTTCTTACTCCTCTGCTCGTTCAAAATATTTATTTCGTCGTTTCTTTTTGAAAATAATAGTTCTTTCGAGAGAGAGAGAAAAAGGGTCTCTATTCTAGAATCTTCCAAAATGGTCTCTTATGACTCGCATATTTGATAAATTATGACTCATTTTTGTGACCGACTTACAATTAATTGCGATGAAATAAAGGGCATATATAATTGATTTCCAAATACCGAAAAAGTTTTCAAACAATGGCTCGTTAATTTATTATCTTAAATTATATGACTTTTTGAATAAAACTTAATTAACAGATTTCTAGATTTTTAATACATATTTGTTGTATTCCTGTGAATTTGTTTAGACAAGTTTTTGAATTTCTATTTTTAATAATTATAAAAAAATCGTACCGTAATGTTATGAAAAGTACATTTTTCTTAGTTAATTAGTACAAACTCAAAGTAGCCATTTTCCATCCCTGGTCATAATTAATTGCAATGCATGTTCTAAGCAATAGCAAGGACTATAAACTAGATCACACAACTTCGCTTTATTTTCCACTATAGACAAAAGAGATAGCAAATCTTAATGTTCTCCTGCAAATGCACTCTCTGTACTCTGTGCATTCAGCTTAATGTTCTGTGACTGATTGGTAAATAGAATAGTATGAGCATGTGTATTTAAAAATTAATATGTACTTGAGTGTAAAAACATAGATCTGTGTGAAGCTATGCCACTGACGACCTTAAAGCTCAAATATGTTGGGGGAAGTTATATGTTCAACCATGCAGGGTACACACATACCTCGCGTATATTTTCAAAGGTAGTAGCAATAGAAGTCTTTAGTATTAATTAGACAGTCTTAATAGTTTAGCATGTTTCTTATTTTAATCATCGCAAAAATTTTTGATTTCGAAATGGCTATGTGTGCTATTTTTATCAACATGTATGTACAAACAATGTATGTATGCATGAACCATCCCTTCCAACATTTGGAAGTTTCTTTCATCGTCCATCGTCAAAGGCGTTACGTCTTACTCACTTCCAGACGTTAATTGGAAAATAGTTTGAATTTCACAATAACAATTTACATTGCAGTCGTCTTTTAATCATGCAGACGACGTTTGGAAGATAGTTTGTTGTTTACAACACCAGCCGAAAATGACATGTGCCGATATGGATGTAATAAACAAAAACAACACTATGCACTTCTGGGAAAGTCGCAGTGACCGCGAAATAAAATTAAAAAAATTAAAAGAATGCAAAAAAAAGTTTTCAACATCATCGAGATTAGTTTTCTTGTCTTTTACTGTGGTCGGTCAGTGGTAAAGTGTGACTTTGTTTTGTTATTGTTATTGTTGTAGTTTTTACATAATTGTTAATTATTTGTTAATTTGATAATTATCCCATAGTCAATATGAGTGAACTTAATAAATTACATTTAATAAATACAAAAAAGTCACCGGAAGTGACTTCTTGAAGTAACGCAGAAGAGACTTCTTGAACTTACTTCCGGGGGGTACAACTTCTCAATACGGAAAACGCTTCTACGATGAGAAAATGGTATCGCAGACGATGAGTTTCAACTTCTTATCGTCACTTCTGAGTCACTTCGGCGTTATAAATGTTGGCAGGGATTTGTTGCTAGTTTGGTTCAACACTCTGGTGTTTAAACTAATGTTAAACGGAAACGGAAACAAGTTTTTATTTTGCACAGTTTACTATTTTATATTGTTACAATGCTAACACTTAGTCAGTCAGTTTGACATTCTGATTGTTGGCAGTTAGTCCACATAAAAGATAATTAATTCAAATATTATATGTATGTACGTATGAAATGTTGAGATACAGCACCTATTAAAAACATAACAAAATAATTAATTGACTTAATGCAAAAAGTAATTATTAGAATTTTACTGATAATTTACATTTACAGTCGACTCCGATTTACTGGAAATAAGCAAAACCCAATTTTTTTCAGTAATGCGATTTTTTCTCTAAAACGGAGTTCTAGAGCGTCACGCCTTACCAGCAAAAAAAAATTTCGCCGTACACCACCGAATATAAAGCATTGTTGCAAGGCGGTTTAGAAAAAAGAAATAAAAATTTTTTTTTGCCGAAAGTAGGGGTCGCCAAAATACATTTTTCGTTATATCTTCGACATTTTCAGTCGGAACTCAAAGAGTGATACATCGATGTTTTTGTGTTGAAGAGGCCAATGTTTTGCTTTAATAGTGATTGGCCTCAAATATACCGTTCTTGTACTTACTTACCCACCAGATCTCAGTTTCTACCGCCCTAATGTCCCACCCTAATATCAGAAAATTAAAGCTCGCAAAAAATCATTAAACTTTTGCTAAGGAAGTTTTTCAGTAATTCCAACAGAACTATTAAAAAAAGGATATATGTGACGCGCAAAATAGAAAGGGACCTAAGGGTAAAAACCGGTATTGTTCAGGAGAGCCATTTTAAAAATTGAATTACGTGTATCTTTGATGTACCATCACTTCATAAAACGCGCATATCTCTGGGAGGGAACACTTTTGGGGCATGGGATCGGTCTCATTCGATGCTCAGATGTTGTCCACATCAAAAAAAGTGAAAATTGATTTTTTACCCTTAGGTCCCTTTCTCTATGCGCTGTCACATGTATATTTTTTTGCCGAACGTAGGGGTAGCATATTTAAATTTTTTGTCATATCGTCGACATTTATAGTCGGATCTTAAAGTGTGATATACCGATGTTTTTCTCTCGTCTTTTTTTCTTCAATAATCATTGTACTTACCCACCAAATCCCAAATAGAACTTACCCATATTATCCTAACTTATACAAAAATGATTAATAAAATTCATTTAAGATAAAAAAATTTTAACAATCATATTTTGAAATGATCCAAGTTGGCTATATTTTTGACGGCTCTCGAGCTTAGAAGAAATGCATGGCAGCTCAGCCAATTCAAATTTGGTCCAATTGATCATATTGAAATATGAGTCACTCTTGAAGTTTATGATATTATGAACTTGTGGACTGAACATTTGACGAATGCATACCGTTGCTTCACTTTGGGCTGATAAAATCTTAGCATAGTCATCTGAACACACCAGCGGATCTTGGTCTGTTATCATCGATAACAAAACATTCTCGGGATGGAAAAATTACGCGTTATTTTCTATGGACGGACGAAGGACCTCCTGCCCGTCGTCTGGCAATTGACAAATCAAGAATCAAGAAGCTGTAAATATCGAAGATATGATAAAAAGGCTAACCCTACTTTCAGCAAAAGAATAATTTTTTTTTTTCGAAATCACCTTGCAACAATGCTTTATATTCGGTGGTGTACGGTGAACTTTTTTTCGAGACGCTCTAATACACACCATACACATGCATATGAGCACATTTTGTTGTCATTTAATTTTTTAACGGACAAAACATGCACAATTTTTTCAGCCTTAGTGCGGGGATTTGTATCGCTTTCAGTAATCCGTTTTTTTTTTCAATAAAGCATGTTGCGCTAAAGCGGATTCGACTGTATCTACATACATATATCGTGGTTCTTCTAAGTATGACAAAATTTCTCAAATATCTTAGCATTTGTGTTATATTTATAGGTCCATTATATATCAGTTACAACAGTGTTTTAGATTTCTGTCAAACTGAGTCTGTTGTGCGATAAATTCCATGTAATTGAAATCGGTTTTTACCTTAAGTTTATTAACCCGATCGCATTTACAAATAAAACAAAAACAAATTCTAAAATTTGGTTTTTTTTTGGGGCGAAACGGTGTTAAAAATGTAATCATCTGGCGTATTTTTGAACAATAGGGATTATTTGAACGTAGGGATTAGTCCAGAGGTGGTAGAATTTGTAAGTTGAAGAAATAGAACTCTTAAAACTTACGCAAAAATAGATTTCAATTTATTTAAATTCTTTTGGTTTTAAGGTTTATCGTTTAAATTATATATGTATAACTTATATTTACAGCTAATTAAATTAGAAATTGTGCAAAAATTTTATACGATGTAATTTACTAACAATTGAAAATTATATTAAAGTTAATTAAGAGACATGGATTAAAATAGTTAAAAAACAAGTCTTTTTATAACGAAAATATGTAGTCTTTATAGAAAAATATTCTAGAATTTTAAAATAAAATTTAAAGAATATTGTCTTACACATAATCGAATTTAATATATTTAGCATGTAGTATGTACGTATAATAAATACTTTTTTTCAGACAAGTATGTTAGTAACATGCGTGTAAATATATGTAAGCATATATGTACATAAATTGTTTTTAATCTAAAGAGGAATCTCCATAATTCCAGGGTTTTTGGGATAAATACAATACAACAATGGTAGATAAGGCGCTGACCAGGAATATAACATCAAACCAACGATGATAGAAATTGAAATGCAGATTACCTAAAACTTCGGTTATAATAACACGATATTCGGCTGGTAAATTCATTCGCATTAACAACACGGAAGAACAAAAATACATGCCCATTATTTGGGCCAAAATTAAGACTATGATGTTAGAAGATTTACTAGATGAAATGCGATAGAAGAACTGCAATAAAGAAAATATAAAAAATAGTAAACTAAATAGTTTAGATAACATAACATACCTTAGTTAGGGTTAATAGTAAACCGCGAATGGAGGTAACGACCATACAGCCTACTAAAAGAAATGATATATGTTGATTCCAAAATGCCAAGTCTATATCAAAGCCGCACCAATGTACAGCTATTTCTAAGCCTCTGGTAACAGGGTCTTTACGTCCCACTCTATCGAATATTATATTAACACAGCACTATAAAGAGTTTGCAAATCTTAAACAAACCAAAGTTTATAAATAAAATAACTTACAATAAAAATTTTCCATAAGCAATACACACTAAAGAAATGTCCTATAACATTGAAATATTTTCCTTGTAAGGTTTGAGACCATTTTTGGCGTTCTTGCATATTTTTCAAATAATTTATTTCCAAAAATAGTTGACGTAGAAGCTCTTCTAAGCCATATATCTCCATACGCAGTTGAGTAATATCTAAAATATATTATATTCATATTTTTTTAAACGATTTAACAAAATTTTCATGTAAATATTTGCAACAATTTTTAACTTCCCGCTAAGAAAATTTTGAATTTACAAAAAATAGGGAAATCTCCGTTTCTGTTATATTTTAATTAATTTATTGGCTGAAAGTCGTAATATTTTCGAAAAACGCTACATTTTTGTCATCACTATTCAGTTTTAACAGCTTTCAATGAGAATTGTATTAATGAATTTGATGAATTGTCCTACTGGAAAAGTGGAAAGGCAGTTGGAGTTTAAAAAGGGCAAATTTTGTGTTTAATAATAAAATGCACGATTATTTCGTGCGTCGTTTGCAGCGATCGTATAGCAAAGATAATATTAAATTTCATATCAATAAAACCTACTTTCTCCTCCTGAGTCTCTATTCACTGCTGAGCTCAAAATATTCCACAGTCTTGGCCGTGTTTGATTTGTTTTATTACGCCGGTGCAATTCCAAGACAACACGCTTCTTTTTACCCGTTAGCATATCTACTGTCAAGTGAAGTCTTCGTTCCAGGTTCACAATATCACTTTGTGATACTGGCCTAGAAGGATACAATTACTTTTAAACTTCCATGAATTAAAAAAAATGTTTTACTTACCTTATGAAATAAGTCATACTTTGATAAGGGCAATTAACTGCTCCAAAGCCAGACAATATGGCCATTACCGTTACCCCAATAACACTAATACGAGAAACGCCCTGTTCAATGGTAAATATACCATTGGAAACACTTAGTAGAGGGAACGGTTCTCCTATGCGCCACAAGCCGTACAGGAATATGAACCAACAGCAGGTGGTCATGATACGCACCCATTTCTCAGAGACTACATATGTATCGGAAACAAATGGGAAATAAGTATTAACTCCATGGAGGAATTCATAGCCACTTAAGTTTAAATGCGAAAATTGCATTGTCGAATTTAACAATTAAGATTTTGATTTACAAAAAGTTATGAACATTATTAAACCACTTACCAAAGGATATACTATGTATGATGGAGTGGCATATATACAGTGGTATCACGGCTATTATCATGAGCAGGAGGCAAGTTAAACCTAAACGCCAATGAAAATAACGAGAGCTGGAATCCAAGACTCCTAATATCTCGAAAATAATCAGTTCGAACATTGTCAGTGACAGGGCAA
The DNA here is from genome assembly GCA_951800035.1 of Linnaemya tessellans. NCBI lineage: Eukaryota > Metazoa > Arthropoda > Insecta > Diptera > Tachinidae > Linnaemya > Linnaemya tessellans. Next base: position 28,646,441 of record OX637534.1, read on the forward strand.
ATGTCACCGAAAATATTAATTGCACAGACATGTGACGAATCTCATAATTTTTAAATAACTCTTTAACAAAGAAAATCCAGCCGCCAGCAAAAAATAATACCTGTAAATACAGAAAGAAATCCAATTGATAATAATTGCAAGTAAACAACTACCGGCTTTTAATGTTAATGCAAATAACTCACCTGGGACACAAACACTATAACACAATCATATAAAAAGGCCATGGTCGATTACACTTTGCTATAGATGTTATAATTTATTTATTATTTAACACTTTTTAAGCATTTTCTTTATAAAATAACTACTCAAATTTAGGAAAAATGGAAAAAGCCAACACCTCTCAACCAAAAACAAAATTAAACAAAGTTTCAGGTTGTAAACAAAAAACTGTAAACGTCACTAACAAAAGCAGTTTAAGGAGGTAGCCAGCTGTTTTAAAAGCTGCCAGATCTAATAACAATATCAGTCATAGATGTGGGAAGACTGCAAAAATGTTTTCGCACAACAGCTGTATGTTCAAAATTAGTGGGGCACTAAAATTATTTTAATTTGTCATTTCTTTTCGCCATAAGCCAACAAAAGTAATTTATTTTTATAAACTGACAGAAAGCTCAATGGATGATTAAATTAGTCGACCGTAATAAGTGCAATATTAGTTTTAAAGGCTTTTTAGATAAAAGTTTTCTACAATTTAATTAAGCTTGAGTTTTCCAAGAAATATCGTTGCTGTAGAACGGCCCCTTAAACAAGAACATTTTTAGTTTATTTTGTGTTTGTGTTCCAGTTAAGAGTTTAGAAAGGATTCTAATTTACGGAAGCCAGCAAAATGTCTTGTTATTTTCGCCACAATTCCGATTGTGAAATAACAATACCCAGGTATAATGAATCTACTACAGGCGTCATATATTATGACATCAGAGTGCGAGTGGCTCAGGTGGAGTGGATGGTCGAACGTAGATATAAGGACTTTGATCAGCTGAATGAAAAATTGGTAGAAGAAATCAGCATAACGAAAAAGTTACTGCCCCCCAAGAAGGTATGTACATTTAAATAGTGATTTTTCTCCATTCTTGTATAATAGTTTGAAATCTGTTGCACTGATAAAATTGTGTTAACAGCAATTATGTGATGCTACTACCAAAACCGCCGACTGCCGGAAGTCTCACACTTAATAACTTTTTTTAGTTGAAAAGTTAGTCATGTGGTGTCCTAACATTACGTAACAGAGTTTCGGGTAATGGTGTGATAATTAGCTATGAATTGGAACTGCTAAAATTTAAGCTCTTCCGCAGTTGCGACTTAGAATTTTTATATTTAATATATATAAGTATATAATAGAATTAGTCTGAAGGTGAAAAAACAAAATAGATCGAATAAAATTAGTTTGTTGTGTTTTCTTGAATTTCAAATCCTATGGTTTTACTTGTGTAATTCTCAATTCATTTTTGGGAGTTTATGTATAAGCTAAGAGGTTTTGTTACTTTGGAATTAAGGTAGTCTACTGATGATTTGGTGTAAGGACCAATGAAATGCAGGCATATAGACATACTTGACCACATAACAAACAAAAAGCACTACATATAATAAAAAATTTCATATAAGAACCAATAGTTTATGAAGTTTTTTATTTTATTTATTTATTTATTCATCCAAAAAACGAAAAACCTAGCCAAAAGGCCATAATCGGTTTCACTTATACTACTACAAATGCATGTTGTACAACAAAATATATGTGTATAAAAAAAGTTAATTACAAATATAAAGAAAAAAAATCATTTTAATATATTAATAACAATAATAATATCCTAATATAAAATTAAACTATAAGCAACAATTTTGAAACCATATTGCCAAAGTAGTTGTGGAGAAAGAGAAAACATAAAAAAAGAAACATTCAGTAATCATACTACATTGGAGGGCTACTAGAGCTGAACTCATGAAGTAGTTTTTTCTTGTAAGAGACAACAGAGCAATCAAATGTTCTTAAAGCAATCGGCAATTCATTGTAAACTCTTGCTACTCTTACATAAAAAGATCGCTCCAACAAGGTAGTTAACCTCGAAATCCTCAACTGTCTATTTCTATGAGACCTACCAAATTCAAAAAAATCAAGTTTTTCTTAGTTTTCTTTAATAATTTCAGATTGTGGGCAATAAAAATCCAACATTTCTTGACCAACGGCGATTACAACTGGAAGTTTATCTAAAAGAACTGCTACTATTGTTTCGCATACAATTGCCACGAGTATTGGCGGAGTTTCTAGAATTCAATAAATATGATATTATATATTTGCTGCAAGATATTGCAAAGCTATTTATTGAAAATGGTGAAGCATTGTTAAGTGCCAATAAAGAATTTAGTTTTTCAGCTTTAGAGGTAAAACGAAATCTATATTAAGTATTTTATAGAGATGCATTTTTAAGTTCTATTTTTAGGTGTATGCCATAAGTGAACGGCTAAATTTGCCTTGTCCGCCGGAAAATATAGAACAAAGGGGAAAATATGATTTCTCTCATGTTCTGGACTTTTGCACTCAGTTGGAGATTATCAAATTATCACCGGTAAAAAATAATGATACATTTGGTAGTGATTACAATGCCGTAGACGTTCCTATTGGCCGCAGTAATATTATACCAAAAAATCTCAAATTCAATTTAAACGCCTTTCGCAATCTTAAATGTCTAAAAATTTTTGCATTGCCTACCGAAAATGTTATCGATATTGTTTTATTAAAGCCTTCTCTGCAAAAAATATGTGTTCATAATACCACCATTACTTCTATTAATCAAGTTTTACTTTGTGACAATGTACACAAAGATACTACGATAGATATACCTACCGGGGAAGCTATAGCTTTGAATCGTTCATTGTCGTCTAGCATCAGTACGAATGGCAATAACATAATAGCTACTACTTCAACGCTGTGGCGTAATATTATCGAATTAAATTTGTCGGGTAATCTTTTAACTCAAATCGATGAAAGTATCAGAACTGTACCACAAATTAGAAACCTTAATTTGGAACAGAATCGTTTGCGCGTTATTAAAAATCTAGCTGAATTGCCTCATCTACAGGTTTTAAATTTATCAGTTAATGTTATATCCGAGTGTGTGGATTGGCATTTGGAACTGGGTAATCTAGTTACTTTAAACTTGGCGCAAAATAAGTTAAAATCCTTGCAGGGATTGCGCAAATTACTTTCGTTAATCAATTTGGATTTAAGTTGCAACCTTATAGAAGATTTAGAAGAAGTTGATAACATTGCTTGTTTACCTTTGCTAGAAACTTTGCGATTAACGGGTAACCCTTTGGCCAGCAGTGTAGGTAAGTTGCAATTATTAATTTATTTTAATCAAATTAAATTTAATTAAAAATTCTCAATTTTAATGTTTGCATAGATTATCGCCCACGCGTTTTGGCTAGATTTCATGAAAGAGCTTCAGAAATTATTCTGGACAGTGAAAAAGGTACTCATAAAGAATTGGATACAGCTTTGGTGTTATCGGCGCTGCACACTTCTCGCATGAGGCAAAAAGCTCAGAAATAACGTTAGTCTACAGATGGCGACGACTTGAATTAAACAGAAATTTCAATAAATGGACAGCTAAAATTTTAGAATTTTTATATTCTACGGTTTGTTAAAAAGAGAAGTAGTCCTTAGCAATACTTATCAATTTTTTTAAAGTAATTTGACGTTTAAAAACAATTAATTTTTTTTTTTACTTTCATTCTTTTTATTTACAACAAACTTAATAACTATTTGATACTCGTATTTAGTTTGTTATTTTGTAAAAGGAAATAACAAATTTATGCAATTGTTTATTATTTTCCTCTTTACTTTAATTATTTTTATTGAGAACAAATTCAATTAGTGCTTATTATGTAAAACTAAACTCGTTGTTATGGAATTTTTTGTAAATCTATGTTTTTCTAAATGCATGAGCAGTTGGCATTCAGCATTATAATGGTTGTCGTAGCCGTGATGAAATTCTCAAAAAGTGGCAATGCTTGCCATATGTTTATCATTGGAGTTTTTTATTTCGACGATGAATACGACAACGGTAATAAGGGCCATTGCGTATAAATATTTTTAAAATCTTGCATGTTTTGCCACAAAAAAAATTAATTTTTGGTTGCCATATTGTTCTTTCTGTAGAAAAATTATGACATTCGATATCGACCGAACATTTTCAATTTATATTGAAATTTCGGTCTATTTCGAAATCGGCAATTTAGCTCCTGTATTGCGACATTGTTATCTTTGGGAAAAAAATACGTTGCAAACATATTCCTTAATTTAAACATTTAAAAGTATGTTGCGATTTATTTTTCCAAAGCTTCTTGCGTTTTTGATACAACCGATCAATATCTACAATTGTTGATATTTTTATTGTTAACAAATATATTGATTGTTTTAAACATGCTTATAGATGAGACTGGATGCCTCTTAAAATCCGAACTCATTCCAGAATAAAATATCAATTTAAATAAACAATTTGTTTAAATCTATTTTTAATCTAAATATTGAATAGTAATTTTATGTATAAGAAATATTGTAGTATACTTTATTATATTCTTTACATCCATTCAAAGTATTAAAAAATGTAATTTAATCTGTTGTTTACAAAGAAAGTGGAGGATATATATTTCCGCTGTGAGGATAAAATTCAGAATTGGTGTGGTATTGTTAAAATATTTACATATAAAAACAATACTACGAGCTTTACAAAATTTTTAGTTTCATGTGAAACACAAAACAGAGGGTGACATAATTTCCACTGCAAGTAAAAATGTCTCATTTAAAATTTTGTGCTAGTGTATTTGTGTTTATATAATTTTTAGTGATTAGAAGTTTGTTGTCTCAAATATTTTAATAGTTATTATTATTGTATTGTAAAATTAAGTTGTTTAATGTAATATATTGATTCTTCAATTAGTATTTTTTTGTGTTCTCTTTATGGTTTTATGGTAAAGGTTTTAGAAATTATTCCACTTCTATAATTAAATTTATATATATACGATATTTTCTTATAAGATTTTAATAAAACATATTAAAATAAAAATGTCAACATCGTAATTAAATCTTATCTTTAAATTGTTCTTAATGAACTTACCATCTTTAAATGTTATTCTGCCTCAGTAATATTGCCAGGGCGGTATAGATGGTAAACGTTCCCTAGCAGTTTTAGGTCATTTTCATTGCTGTTGATGATGCTGGATATGAGGATGCTGTTGAAGATGATGTTGCTGCTGTTGTTGCATCATTTGGTGATAATGCTGCTGCTCTGCAGCGGCTACCGCATCGAACATGGGTGTATGAACTTCACCAAGAAATTGCGGAGTTGGCGGTGGATTGGGATCAGCCAGTTCCCCTATTAGCGGCATATCTATATCGGCTGCATTTAAAGTATGCGGAGCCACTTCAGCCTGTCCAAATCCCAAATGATATTGATTCTGTCCCGGCACTTGCAAATGACTATTATTGTCAACAATATGAGAGTAATGCTGTGAAGCATGTTGTTGTTGCTCCACTGGCGTTGCATCCATTTGGCCAAATGGTATTGGCGTTTGATCGGCAGCAATGGATTGCTGTGCATCTTCCATAGGTTCTTGATGCTGCTGTTGTAAATTTTCTTCAGACGATTGTTGCTCAGCACTCGCGTCTGGAACTTCCATGGCTGATGATGCTTCCCCATCCTCCCCTACTTCCATATTTTGGTCAGAGCTACCAGGCTCACCATCGTTTCCTGCTTCTTCATCACGTTTAATTAGTCCTAGCATATCCAACATATTTCGCTTGACGGTGTTTTCTTGAGCCACCTGCAGCGATGGATAGGCTGATTTTTGGCCACAGCTGGCTAAATGATGAGCCATATTATTGCCGTTGGCAGTGGAAAAGCCACAAATACAATGCATTTCGTTTGGCAAAGGCATTTCCATAACGTCTTTGGTGCCAGTTGTACCAGTACAATCAGCAGTGTGTTGGAACATGGCGCGTTCACAAGCTGTTTTATAATTACATTTATTGCACTTCAAATTAGCGCTGAAAAAGGTAAAAAAAAGAAAAGACATTGAAAATTGTTTTGTAGCTGAATTATAGGAGTTGGTCTTTTGAAAAGGAAACAATAAAACTATTGAAAGTTGCTAGATAAATAACATTATTAAAAAAATATATCATAATATATTTTACTTACTTGTAATGATGTTCATTGATAATTTCCGTGTTGCACTCGGCACATATAGAACCGTCAATGAAAGCAAAAAATTCGGGCAATTTAGAGATCACTGAGAAGGGTAGAGGATCTTTATGGTGGCTGCGTACCTAGAAAATTTTCATAATAAGAAATTTATATAAAACACAATTCTACCAAATCTACCTTGGGTTGTTGTATTAGCATAGAATTCCTTATAAGTTGGCGAACGTTTTGGGACTGTTTTAAGAGAGTGGGATGATGATTGGAAACATGTTGTTTTAATGCACCTACAATAAAGCAAGATTGTAAGCAAACAATTCTAAATAAGATTGCCCTGAACAGCTTACCTTTATCTACAAAGCTTAAAGCACATTTAGTGCACTTAAGACTTATTTCCTTTTTACTCATATGTTGTCTTAAATGCATGTAATAATTCTCCATGTTAGTTTGATTTATAATGCCCTTGTAACAGAAGCGATAGATCTGAAAAGTTATATAAGAATTAGTTATTACAAAAATAAAAAACAAATGTAATTCTTACATCCAGACAGTAGGGACATTGCAAGAAGTTTTGGTGTTTATGGTCATCGTAAAAGTGACGAACGACATCACGATGCGATGAAGTTCTATAGCCGCAAGCCTGGCAATAGTACGGTAATTCCAGCATAGAATGTTTATTTTGTAAATGTGATGTTAGGAAATTCAAAGAGTTAAAGCGTTGCTGGCAAATTAAACAACGATAAGAAGCCGAGTTGGAGGATTTGGTTTCCTCGGGATGCATAATATTGTTATGTTTAGTTAAAACAGTTTCAGTATCCATTTTTTCCAAACAGAACAAACATTGTAAATTGTGATCTTTGCCATCAATGTTGAGATGAGACACCAAGTGGGTTTGTAGTTTTTCATTGGAGTCGAAAAGAGTAGCCGTATCACAAATGGGACATTCAATGTCCACTGTATACAGTGTGTTATCATCATTTTTGCTACTTTTATAAGGAAACGGCTCATAGTTCTCATCATTACCGTCCATAATACCATAGTACATTTCTTCCAAACCCTTAAGTTCATCTTCATCCTTTTCTTTTTCCTTCTCTTTTTCTTTTTTAGCCGGTTTCGTATCTGCCACTTTTTTAGAAGAAGATTCTTTTTTTGTCGAAACGGGTTCTTTTTTAGGATTTTTAGCTGGTGTTGATTTCGATGATTTTGATTGCTTAACATCTTCTTCAACTTTAGATTTACTTTTTTTGCTGACTGTTTGCGGTGGCATGTCATCATCTTTTTCTTTTTTAATATTTTTAACATTGACCTTTTCACCACTAACATAATCGGCCTCATTAATTGCTAAAATATTGCCAAAGGCAGAAAAAATTTGATATGCAAAAAAATTAGAATTGAATTTCTACAAAATTACACAGGTGTATGGGATTGTTAGCTTCTGAATTTCTATCTACTTTTTAAATTAGTTTAAACAAAAAGCATACATTTATTATTTTTTCTTTAGCATTTAAATTAACAATTTAAACAGACTTACGTTTTTATGTTTAGTTTTTTGTTGCCGAAACAACAATAGGAAAATAATTTACTAAATTTTTGTAGATTTTTTCAGAAACACAAAAATTTATTGACGTGAAATCAGCAAAACAAAAACAAAAAACAATTATGTAATTAACAAACTTGGTGGATTAAAAAAGAAACAATCATTTTATAATTATCATAAATAATAGAAATTATGCTTTTTGTTTAAAATTTAATTACGTTCTTTTTTTAAATTCAGGTAAGTTGCAATATATGTATATTAAAAACTAAAAACAATATAATATAAAAGTACATGAATAGTTGTTATAAAAATTTCATTATAAAACTTTAAATAATGATGTAATTTTAAATACTAAACATGCTAATACTAATTAATATATTATTTTAATTGAAATCAAACATATTTTGATCTATAAAAAGAAAAAAACGGAGCTTTAATAAAAGAAAACAAAACAAAAGAAAAACAGGCTTTAACAGATATAAAACGGGACAACAGTAATCGGCTGCTAACTTTTCATAATAACTAACAGCTCTCGAATGATTTTTATTAGTAACCCTATCCTACATTATTTAAACTTAAATCTAATCTGTGGCCTTTTTATTGGCACTTTTACAGCTTGCGAGAAATTTATATAAATCGGTTTTACGCGAGATATATTTTAATATATAAATCATATAAAAATTCAAATATTTGCAATTATCTGGTCTCCAACACAATTTTTCGACGAGTTGACTCCGAAAAGTTTCATTACGTGCCTCAATGTCAATATAAGAAAACCTGATTCAATTGTTTCTTGCATGAATTATCATAAATTTAATATATGTTTATTTATAATTCAAATTACTTTTTTAAAATGGCCTTAATTTTTCTTATATTTTAAATTTTTTTTATTTAAATAAAAAGTAATTGCAGGCGATAAATTTGTTTAAGCATTTCTATAATATATTATGTACACCTTTTATGACCTAAAATACAACTTTGTAGCGTAATTGTAACATGTTATTCTTACTTATAAAAAATTAGACAAATTTTCTATCTTTTTACACACTTCGGCGTAAAATTTGTTTTCCCATATTTAAATCGTTTTGACTACTAAACGAATAATGCTTGAAACGTCTTTTTCTTTATATGACTATATCTATGACAAATAATATAAAATGTATTGCATTATACTTTTTTATTTGGCAATAAAGCACAAAATCATAAAATAGTTATGAATTTTCTGAATTGAATTAGGATTTCTTTTAGAAGCTTAGCAGAAAAAGTAAAATGTAGGGATAAAACCGTACGCGTGTTGGTTTTCCAAAATTAAAGCCGAAAATTTGAGTTTCTCTTTTTACTATATTTCACACTGCGCTCATGATATACGTCACGTGAAGTGTATTCAGCTATTTATTTACAAGTGGTGGTGTGGTGGTAACAACACCAACGAGAGTGGAGATTTCGGTAAACATGAAGTTGATCCAGTTCTTTGAAAATTAATTTCTTAAAAGTATTATTTTATAGCAATTAAATTGTATCGATTTAAATGCCAAACCCCATTGGTGTAAATTAGAATAACACGCATCATCAGATTAAAAAAAAATTATACTTAAAAAAATCAAAACTGTACTTCGTGATGTATCCTATAAAATATTTTGAACGTAAAGGTGTTTAGCAAAACTGCCTATATATTGTTATATCTAGAAGTTAAAAAGAAAGAATAAGTTCCTCTAACTATTAATATAATAGATTTGAAAATGCAAGCAAAATTAGACTCTGTGAGCTTCTCCTATATTAAAATAATATATAAAACAAAACACCATAGTTATGGTTATGAATACCAACAATTCAAAGTTACTGTTGCCCTGTTACTGTGCATTATTACTTATTTTATAATTACTAACGTTTTTTCAATCTTTTAGGAGTAGTATTTGCTGGTATTTCCTTAGCATTGGCAGGCAAAATACTCCAGTCCTTAAAAGGATTAGTGGCCACCTAGAAATAAAATATACATCGCAAAATAATTTTTTTATATTACAGAAATTTGTTTTGTAGACTTACATGATACAACCTCTGTGTCAAAGATTCATTGCAATTAATGCGTGTTTGTTCAGCTATGTGAGCCGTTATATTATTAAAAGCCTGTAGTGCATAGGTACCAAACTGTTCGCGCCATACCAGTTCGTCCAAAAATTGCTGGATCATTTGTCGAGACAACAATGACAAAGTATTCTGGAACATTCTAGGTACAATACGCCTCAAGTAGTCCATGACAGCAGAGTTAGTATGTTTAGCAGAACTGTCAGTGGCAGCTGCCTGAACAACATTCTTAAAGCCCATTGAATAGAGAGTCATTTTATCAACAGTCAAATCAATACAGATTGTACTATCATTAGATACCCAGCGCTTGAGCGGTTCTAATATTACTTGGAAACGTTTCTTGTAATTACGATCTGAATCAGATAACGGTTCCACGGCTCTAAGACGTATAGTTTTCTCAGCATAGTCTAGCACACCCAAAACTTCCACTTTCAGTTGACGCTGTTGGCCATCCTGGGAGGTGGTGCCAAAAGATATGACGCCAACTTCGACGAACTTTTCAGGACCACCAAGTTTTTTACATTTTTGATGAACGGCCAAAGTGCAAATTGCACGCAGCCAAGTGTAAACACCTTTGATATAAACATTGTCTACCTTAACCCACTGCACAACATTTTGAATATTAGTCTGACAGGCCCAATGATAAACGAGTTTAAGTATACAAGAGGGTGGATGTGGAGCGCCTTCAAAAATTGACCCGTGAAACACAGATACAAAGCGTGTTGGACAACATTCACTTATCCAAACGTAGCCACCAGTATAAGGGAACTTCGAGGCATCAGAATAAACGCCTGTAAATAGTATAAGTTTTTAATATATTACTTCATATTTAATATACTGTGTGACAACCGAATAAATCATGTAAACCATTTGAGTTCAATTATTTTAAGTTCTAAATCAACATTCAGTCATCATGACAATCATGCATATTCTCATCTTTATGATCTTAATTCTACATACCCAATTTTAAATCATTTGTTTTGTGGTTTGAACATTTTTGTTCTGCCTTTAGCAGTCCCTCCTGTATCAGCCATTCAGTAAATTTGTTGGGAGTCAACATTAGCACCAGTTTGACCTTAGAATCAAGTTTATTGCGTGTAGCTGACATATCCTTAACTTTGAGCCATGGCTTAGCCAACACCACCAACGAGGGAAAGGTTTTGCCTTGCAATTTAGTTTCTTTATTCTCTTTGGCATTTTTACCATCTTTCCCATCGGCTCCTATTATCAGCCCACCCACTGCAGAATCCTCAGATGGACGGAAGTTTGGCGGCGGTGTAGTCTCAGTAAGAACTTTAATACCTTTCTTGGAGTCTTTAGAACTTTTACTGGCTTTACCGGCTGTGGTGATTTCTTTGCTATCCACAACTCCCTTTTTACCTTTACTGGCAGAGCTGCTATCTGGCTTAATATTTTTACCAGATGCGACAGCAATTCTCTTTGCCAAAGGCACGTCATCATCCTCCTCATCTGAAGACTCCAAGTACACAAAGTTGGGTGCTCTTTTGCGACCCGAACGGGTTCCACCCTTGGTGACCGGCTCATCAACCTTGGGTGATTTTTTAGGAGGTAAAGTAGCTTCCTTTAACTCTTGCAATACTTTGCCTTTAAACGAATAAGCCTGAAAGACTTGCCCACTGAAAAGTTCTTTGCCATCATTGGCATTTAAAGCAGTTTTTAGAGCATTTTTAATGGCATTGTGCTCGTTGGCAACTCTTTCGTAAGCGCCCAACTGTGCCGGTGATAATTCTTCAATTAAACAGTCTAAATCTAGAGTTATATCAGTTTTAGAGATTTTCATTGTCAAGTTTTAGCCTAACATATAATATTTAGATAAATTTCCTTTATTTTGATGCCAGTTTTTTAATAATTTTTCACAATTTGCTAAGCAACGCTTCTTGAGAATTTTCTTTTCACCAATACACACTAAAGAAAAAATGGCGGCGTAATGCCAACAATGCTACCAACAGTAAAAAATAAAAAAGACCTGAAAGGGTCAACCAAATTCCCCAATAAGCACAATTAATATATAATAACAATTACGAATATTATACACAGTGTAATCCTTATTTCCTTTCGTAATTACATTTAATTATGAATTAAGTTTCAGTAACATAACAAAACACTTGATAACAACTAATGTAAACACTACATACACAAGTGGAAAAACTTCCCCTATTTCATTCTTTAAAACAGTTGTTAATACTACGAAAGAAATGTCAGAAAACAGCAATGCCAGCACGAAAAATAACCAAAGTGATATTAGCAATGCCATTATAAATAAACAAGCTTGGCTACTGTGATTGCTTTGTTTTAGTCATATCATTCAAATATGTATATACATAATATTATTGCTTCGAATGAAAAAGTAGTGGGAAAGTGAAGATTGTAGTAAATCGCAGGTTTTATTTTTAGTAATTACAAATGAGAGAATCCGAAAGATCAACTAGTTACCAACGCTCCAGGCGTAAGACGAGGTCTAAATCTAGAGAAAGAACAAGGGAACGAAGCCGGGATTCAGAACGCTATCGCGAAAGAGATCGTGAACGGATTAGCCGTGACAGAGATCGGCAACGAGAACGCATTAGCAGAGATAGAGATCGAGAACGTATTAGCCGGGACAGAGATCGGGAACGAGAACGCATTAGCAGAGATGGAGACCGAGAACGTGTTAGCCGGGACAGAGATCGTGACCATGATCGGGAGCGAGATTATACGCGGGACTATCATTCTTCACGTCACTATAAATCTAAGTCGAAAAAGTCGAAGCATTCGAAAAAATCCAGACATCGTCGCCGCAGTCGCAGCTCTAGTGTCTCGTCCACATCTTCTTCCAGTTCGCGAGAAAGCCGTAGCAGTCGCAGTAGCCGCACGTCGAAATATTCTAGCTCTCGTATTAGCAAAACGAGAGCAACCAGCTCTGATAGCAATTCGAGAAGTGCTGTTGCCGCCACTTTCACAAGCAATGCGACGTCAGCTAATAAAATTGATCTAATGGACTTCAAAATACAAAAAGCTTTGGAGACTATAGAAGAGGATACATTTGTACCAAGGGCATTCTTTAGTACACGAGATAGAGAAGCTCCCGAAAAGAATGCCATTCCATCGGACAAAGTAATTATAGACTTACAAGCAGAGACGGTAACCTTTTCCTTGTCTTTGGATAAATTAAAGGAACCAAACGCTAAAAATGAAATGTTTCATCCAAATGTAAGTTAACAAATATATAAAAATAAGTAAAACCTAACATATAAATAACAGTTTCTAGGTGATGCTGAGCAAAAGCAGGATAAATGGTTGAGAAAACTGTTCCTATATCGTCAGAAATATATGACGGAATAAAAAATATTTATTACTTTAATTAGAATTTCAAATTCTCTTTACAAAAATAAAAAATACAATCGTAATGGATTTGGTGTTTCAATTTATTTGATATCAAATTTAAAATATGTCTGAGCCAGTTTTACGTGCTTTTTGCAACGCCTCTTCAGCTGTAAGTAATTCATTCTCCGAAGGCTCTTTCGGTGATCCATCTTCGTTCAATTTACCTTCTTTAAAATCCTCCATAATTTTTTTGGAGTATATTGCATTAAACAAATCTAAACTAGTGAATTCAGATTGAATAACATCAGGAGCCTTATAAGATACGTATGGCTTTAGTTTACATCCCTCCAAGTTGGGAACAATAATTTCGGGTATCTTTTCGGGAATTTCTACATATTTTCCGTTTACTATTATACCTGTATCACGTACACCTCTTTTATGTATGGGAACTGGTGGGTTCAATTGTGTTCTTTGCGCCTCTTTGACTACTCTCGTTCCTCGTTTATTGTAAACTAGGAATTTTCGGAAATTTCGTTTACCTTCCAATGGGGCCGATGTAGCAATTGAACGCTGGTGGGTTTTAACCGCCATTGTAAGGAGTTGCTTACAAATCCTCATGGTTTTAATTTCAAAAATTTTTAGAAATTGTTAAATAACCCAACAATTTTTCAATATGATGTTGATTGCTTTATTACTAATTCACAATAGCGCCAAACAGCTGCATTCGCAGATTGCCGTAAAGAGAACAAGATTTTTTAATGTAGGTGAGTAAACTAAATCCCGCTGATTGTGTGATACATTTGCGTTTACGTATTTGCGTCTCATTAGTTTTTCGTTAACAAGATATGTTTGTATTGTTTACAATATGCTTGTATTGTCTACAGATATTGCAGAATGTGTGTGCACGTTTCTTTATTTTTAAGGGTGTACAACAAGATTTTCAAAGGTCCAAAAACGACATAATAGTTCTTCCTTTAATATTGATTACAAAACAATAATTTCGCTACCTGCTATCGAAAGGTATTCGATAGCAATATTCCCAAGGCGAATTCACCTTGACTATTCTGCGGCCGTAACAAGATTTCCAAAGACTGAAAAACGCCAAAATCTTTCCTGATACTTTCCACTTTAGGTTGTGTTTTTATCGTCAGTTGATGATCTTGGAAGCATCTTTGAGTTTTTCTTCTTCTGCTGCCAAAACTTTCTTGGTTTTGCTATTTTTGTATCCTGTCTTTTAAACCATTCCACCTTCCTTTAAAGCAGTTTAAAAATCTGCCATATATTGATGTATGACTTTCGGTTTCTTTTCCGTCCCGTGGTAGTCAGATGCATATAAAGCCTTTAAAGCAATGAAGTGCTCACTTGTTACGTCTAACTGCGAATCGTTGATGGCTACAGTTTCCAATTCATCTCCTTTTTTGGTCTGAATTTGTTTACAAGCACTTTCAGGTGTTTCCGACTTTTCGCCCATTTCTTTTTCTGTTAGATCCATAACAAGTTAATATAATTTTTCAAAAAACCGATTCTGTGTGGCCCTTGTTTAGTTTTGATCAATCATCTTATATTATAATCTGCGCTCAGTTATACTCACCACGACTAACTAAAAGGTAGTTTCATGGTAGCAATACCCTTAGTACTAATTAATGCCAATCTGAATTTGTTAAACTCTAGCTCTACATACATACAGATACTTTTGAGTTTGATCGTTATAAAACTTCGCATTGCATGTATACTTGTAATAGGTCATGAGGAGGTATGTAGATATATAATTTTATAAATGGTTGAATTAAAAGTTTACCATCTTGTCAGCTTGTCTCTTTATAAAAACAAAAATCTGTGAAACTGATTATAACTAATTGTCATCACCGACAATTAGTTATAATCAGTCTATGAGTTACCTTGTATTAATTTTTATTCACCACTTTTTTGCTACTAGTAATCCCAACGCAGTAACAAATTTTCACACTTGATTTTATTTCCATGGAGTGAATTCAGTCATTAAATTGGAATGAATGTTGTTGGTGGTTGGCGTGTTGTGTTGGACGCGAATCCCTTTATAAAATAATATCAAATAAGAAATTAAAAGCAAAATTATAGAAAAAAACACATGCTTGCCTAATAATTAAAATGGGAAATAACTGAAGTGTTTAAACTATAATTTGAAATTAAATGAATTTATTTAAGGTGCATATAAGATAAATTGTTTTAGTGTGAGTGAAATTTGTTGTTTTCAATATTTGCAATACCTATGTTATAGCGAATGTTAATCATTTTTGTGAAATAATCAGTATGTAGTTTTTTACATATTTTTGATATTTTCTTTTGTGATTGACATTTGCCTTCATGTAAAAATATATATCATAAAATTTAGAGTGAAAAATTATTAAAAAAAATTATTGATATGTCAAGAAAAAGTAAGAAAATTGTAATACCATTACTACGCTTTTGTTGTGCTTGATTGTGTTTATACGGAAGCTGAAAATTACTTAATTATAAAGTATATACCTACCCAGTATGTACAAAAGTATGTATGTATACAAGTTGCGTGATATTTGTTAATTGCAACATATTTTTTGCGTTTCTGTTGCTTTGTAGGTAATAAAAACAAATATGCAATAGTTGAAAGAAATGATTGGCTGTACGTATTAATTTTGAGGTCTTAGTAAGTAATAGATAGTAACAGGCAAAATGAAAGAACTTTGCAAAGGTATGTTATTGTTGCACATACATATGTATGTACAAAAGCATATATGTACATATGTATGTATGTTTGGTTGGAAAAGGCCTGGCTGCATGGCCAGACACATAATTCAATTATACACAGAAAAAAGTTGTCTAGCCACAAAAAGTCGAAACCAGTTGCCTTTGGCCTACAAGTGTTCAATATTGCAGACGACTCCGCCATCGCTGTAAGCCATCTCAACAGCAAGAACAACTGCAATGAAAAAGCGTTTAACAAGTTATTGCATTCTCCATCAGCATCTTCAAAAAACTTATTTGGTTTTTTACACATACTTTGATGTTCTCGGAGTGCAACAATAGCAAACACATTCGCAATTTTATTTCAATACAAACACAACAACAAAAACAGCTGCCTCCTCCCAAATAAAACAGGATATATTTTCTTGTTTAGTTTCTCTTTGATATCAGCTGCTAATTTTATGTTATTTGTTGTTGCTTTTTATTTGTTTTCCTCGGTATGTTGACAGCTGTTCTCAGCTACAGCATCCCCTTTAAGAATAATATTTTTGAGTACTTTATTTGTCTCTTGTGTATATTGCCAAAAATATGAACAAACTAGTTTTTTTATTATCTACCTCGTAATAATGATTCAACATCTGCACTTGTTTCTGAGTACCTTTTGTTCCAACTTAGACAAATGTTGCAATTTATTTTATCTCTCATTATAATGCTGTTATACCTACATAAGTATTTTTCTATTTAATATTCCCATGACACTTGTCATTATGATGTTTACGCTTTATATCGGTCATCTAAACAACCGTCCCACAAGGGCAGAATATATCAAAAACGGGGAAGTTATTTAAAAATCTTTGTGAATTAAAAGGCAGTGGGCAAATTTATAGCACGAATTTGATATAACCTTTTACTTTTCAGGGGAAAACATCCTCCTATTCCATTAAATTTAATAATAAGTAAATTAGATAAAAAATTATATGTAGTAAGAGTTCTGCTCTGCTGTGTAAGTTGAATAAAACTGATGTTGACTTTCCTTTGTCCCTTGGAATATTTATCATGTCTTTCTGAGATTTAAAAACAAAATTTCGAACAATTAGCCTATGAATCTTAATTCAATTTAATAAAAAAATTTTATTTTTTTGTAATTCTGATTTAATTTATACATACAATTCATTTGCATAAACTCTTAAACGTTATTTCTATGGGTAGAGGCGGATAAAATATTCAGCTCGAAAAGTTTTATAAATAATGAACCACAATATTGTCGCATTGGCATAAGTTGTTTCAACAAACTGACCGGTTTTCAATTGTCAATTGACATTTTGTTTATTTATTTTTATTTGTTCGTTTATTTAATCGAGCCCAAAGGGCCATATATGATTGAAAATGTGTTTTACAATTGTAATGATTATATACATAACAGAAAAATATTATTAGATAATAATTCGATATTTAGCTATTTAAATTAGTCTTTTGATTCGAATTTAATTTAATAAAGAAATTATTCCAAAATAATCAAGTGATTTCTTTAAAAACCTTTCAAATTTTGTAGCTAATGTGATATACTTTAACTGCGTATAAATTGTGATGGTCCTGTGGCATGCAAGTAGAGTAGCGAACTAAATTTAAATACATATTTAGAATAATTGGTTTATATATCACCCTGTGATAAACGGCAATTAATTATTATATCAGACGAGAAAAATGCTTATGAGCAAAAAATTACCTGAAACCAATTGAGCTAAAGATGGCAAAATTTCTACAAGTAACAGCATAACGCAATTGGTCTTGTTCCAGATGCATAAGAAAGCAGCCCGATCTTGCACAAATTAGTCCAAGGGAGAATTGCTGTGCAATTTTGAGAAAAAAGAAAGTAATAGTTTCCATTTCCTGTACATAGTTGTACGAATTTTTTCGGACAAGAATTACATTATCCGCTGTTTTGTTGTTTACATCTGAAACTGAAAAATTAATTAGAATATTTTCAAAAAAGGAATAAAGTTTTTGTTTACATTTTTTTATACCCTCCAAAAAAATATAATGGAGGGTATATTCACTTTGTCATTCAGTTTGTAACGCAGCGAAATATCTATCTAAGATCCCTGGAAAAAAAATAAACATTAAATAAAAATTTTTTTTCGGCCCATTTCGTATTTTGTAGTACATGTAGTAAATAAAATTGTTACAAATTTTAGGTTTTTCTTTAACAAAACCTCTTTATACGTCATGAAGAATTGCATTGGCAAAAAAAAAAAAAATAAAAAAATTTAAATCAAATTTTGCTTCCAGGGGTGGGAAATTAAATTTTTTTATACGTGAAAGTAATCAAACAGGCAACTGATGTTGTTTTTTTTTTGGTAACTAAAACTGTCTTATAATTTAGGAAGAACACAATTGGTATCAAAAATTCAAAAATAAAAAATAGAATTTCGAATCCAAGGATGGACAAGTAAGTGCAATATTTAATAGTACATGAATGTGACCAAAATGGTAACAAATTTGAAATTAAAAAAAAAATTACTTTATACCTCATGAAGCGTTGCACTGATAAACAAAAAATTAAAATTTCGCTTCCAGGGTTGGAAAAATGAAAGTTTTTTCGGTACGTGCAATATTTTGTAGTACATGTAATAACCAATCTGGTTACAAAGCTTTAGTTTTTCTTAAACAAAACTACTTTATGCCTCATGAAGATTTGCGTTGATAAAAAAAGTTTAAAAATTAAAATATCGCTTCCAGGGTTGGGAAATCGACATTTTTTTTATACATAAATGTAACCAAAAGGGCAATTGACGTTTTTTTGGCTAATCAAAACTATTTTATATATTAGGAAGAACAAAATTGGTATCAACAATTTCTAATCCAGGGTTGGACAAGTGCAATATTTTATAGTTCATGAAGGTGACCAAAATGGTTCAAAATTTTAAATTTTTCTTAAATAATACTACTTTATACCGCATGTTAAAAAAAAAATTAATTTCACTTCCAGGGTTGGGAAGTTTAAAGTTTTTTTGGTACATGGAATATATTGTAGTACATGAAAGTGACCAAAATGGTTGCAAATTTTAAGTTTTTCTTAAATAAAACGACTTTCTTTATACGTAATGAAGACTAGGATTGGTAAAAAAAAAATTAAGATTTCGCTTCCAGAGCTGGGAAATTAAAATTTTTTTACATAAAAGTAACCAAAAAGACAACTACGTCGGCGTTTTACTAATTAAAACTATTTTTTAGTTCAAGAAAAACAAAACTGGTATCGAAAATTAAAAAAAAATCAAAATTTATATTCCAGAGCTGGATAACTGCAATATTTTGTAGTACATGAAAGTGACCAAAATGGTTGCAAATATTACGTTTTTCTTAAATAAAACTATTTCATGCCTCATTAAGAGCTGCATTGGTAAAAAAAATTAAAAATTTCGTTTCCAGGGTTGGGAAATTGAAATATTTTTTCTGCATAAAAGTAACCAAAAAGGATATTGACGTTGTTTTTTTGCTAATTAAAGCTGTTTTATAATTCAGGAAGAACAAAATTGCTATTAAAATCTTAAAAAACCAAAATTTCGACTCCAGGGTTGGACAAATGAAATATTTTATGGTACATGAAAGTGACCAAAAAGTTTAAAAATTTTAACGTTCATTTATTAAAAATAAAAATGAAATTTACATAAACAAAAGGTTCACTATTAAAATAGAAATTCATACATTAATTTAAAAACGTTGCGAGGGCACGCGCACTTGTTTACATGTTCATTGTAAATTGATAACTAAAATTCAATTACTTGAACATAAATAACAAAGAAGCTTTAGTTATCAGCAGCCGATGGCTCTGGAAAAAGCGAAAGAAATACATGGAATATTGGGAATATTAATTGTCAGGGTTGGGGAATTTCGTACTAACCAAAAATGTAATAACTTAATAATATGAATGTGATAACTTCTCATATTCAATTTTCGTTAAAATATTGGTTAAATAGTTGATATTCCTACTAACTAGCACCACTTGCAAAAGTGGAAAAATTGAACAAAGAACGCTGATGAGATGGCGTAGCGGCCTCGAAATCAGTACTGATCCGTTCTGCTGGTTTAATGACTATGAAAAATATTCTTAATATTCCACTCTCAAAAAAAATTAATAAATAGAATGCAATCACGTTCATTTATTAAAAATAAAAATAAAATAAAAAATAATTTGCAGTTTCGCAGATTTGAACCTATAGCCTGTTGGGAAATTAACATCCTGTAATACAATTTTAATTTTTTTTTGTCAAGTAAAACTATGTTATACCTCACTAAGAATTGCATTGGCAAAAAATAAAAATTCGCTTCCAGAGTTGGAAAATTGAAATATTTTTGGTACATAAAAGTACCCACATAAATTCCAAATTTTGTGTTTTTATTGAATTAAACATATTTTTTATTTTAGAAAAAAATTAAATTAGTATGAAAATATTAAAAATTCGGTTCCAGGGTTGGTAAATCTAAATTTTTTGGTACATACATTTGGTACCCACATAAATTCCCAATTTTGGGTTTTTTTCAGTGAATTTAACATATTTTATACTTAGCTACGAATTAAATTGGTATTAAAAATTTTTTAATTAAAAATTCGGTTCCAGGGTTGGAAAATCGAAATTTTTTGGTACATAAAATAACCATATACATATGATCCCAATTTTGGGGGTTTTCAGTGAATTAAACCTATTTTATACTTCACTAAGAATTAAATTGGTATTAAAATTTTAAAAACTAAAAATTCAGTTTCAGGGTTGGAAAATCGATATTAGCCATATAAGTTCCTAATTTTGGTTTTTTGTGGATGAAATCTTTTTTATACTTCGGGAAGAGTTAAATTGGTATTAAAAGCCAAAAAAATTAAAAATCCAATTTCAGGGTTGGAATATCGACATTTTCTAATTCATAAAAGTAACCATAATATATGTTATTTTTGATTTTTATGATGGATTTTACCTGCTTTATATATCAGGAAGAAATAAATTGGTATTAAAAATCCAAAAAATCTAAAAACTATTTTACGGTTGGACAATTAGGACTTTTTGGAGTACATGAAACGGATTTTTTTCTTTTTGTTTGTAAATTAAACATATTTAATATTTTTGAAAGACGTTCAGAGGTATTAGAAATAAGAAAAGCGAAACATTTAGCTTCCTAGCCGAAAAATTTAAACGTTTTCTTAAATATAAAAGTCACCGATAACATCATTTTGATATTTTAATTAAACCTACTTTCTGTCTTGGCAAGAAAGAAAGAAAGAAGAATTACATCTGTGAAGGGTGTTTAAAATTCGGCATAGCCGAATATAGCACTTTTACTTGTTACTTGTTTAGTTTAATTTCATTAATATTTTGCAGCTGTTGCCAATGGTGCGAATTTCTATATTTTTAGTCAAACTACTTGCTGATGAAGCAGTTGTTTCTTTATAAATAAGTATTTGAGGAAACACACCTCTCAAACCCTTTTAAATTCATCCGATTCCTAACATTTTACTAATCGCTATTAGGTTTTTAATACTGTTATCGAAAGAGAAACTGTCTCGCCCACCCTAATTTGTGTAAAACATTTTTAAATCAGCAGATGCACTTGCTTTCCATGTTTTTCGTTTAACAATGCTATGAACCTCATGCTACAATAATTACCAATGATAAACAAACCCACACACCCTGCTTTGTAGTAGTCCATTGTATGCTTCAATAGAAAAAAAATTTTTTATTTGCTCTTATCAGCAATCAGAAAATATTACAACTTAATAAAAACTTGTCATATCCATTCATTCAGATATGTCGTACTGCATCGTTTGTATCGCTCCATAATGAGTGTCGTCATCAGTTGATAAACACTATTGCGTATAGCAACAATAACATCAAGCAGATTATTATGGGGTTTTAAACAACTACAACAACAATAACACCAAATAGAAACTTGTTATAAACAACAACAATGAAATAGCACCATCAAGTGACAGCATAAAATTCACTTTCATTTACACGACAATGCCTACAAGAAATACATTTGTACGCCGTACAATTTAATTTTCCGGCACCATGTTTTTGAATTTGCATAAATTATGAATGTTTTAATATATATTTACATTTTCTACTTTAAAATGTTTCGCTTTACATTCCGAAAATATATCGTGCGTAACTCATATTGTCGTTCTTGTGTCTTTTCATACGTGTCACACTGCTTTATTGCTGCACATCTTTTATGCAGGAAGATTTTATTATTTGCTTTTCAAACCGGAAACAATGTGTGGTTCTTTTTTACTTGTCTATTTATTTTAAATTCTATTCTTTTGCTTAATGTTCAAGTGAAAGAAACATGAACTGAAAATAAGGAAGAGGATTAAATTACTTAAAAGCCACTTTCATAAATTATTTGAAATTGGAAAAAAATTTTGTTCCTATGCAAAATTTATTTAATTATAATATCTTTTCTCGATTCTTATTTTACTAAGTAAAATTTACATTGAAAAAAAAGAGAGCAGATGGAGGTAATATTATCTATATTCTTTTTTGTTTAATTTTGTCTTTTTAATACATATGTATGTGTAAACTATAATGTGTATGCATATAATCTGCTATGTGAAGGAAACGCATCGATTTTGAATCGGCAGATTTCAAGAATCTGAATTTGCTAACAGATGACATTATTGAGTTTTTGTTGTTCCTATATTTGGTGTTTCTTAGCTGTAATGTATCCCAGTAAGGATACAAACAACAATAATTGTACTGAAAATAACGACTACGAAAGTTTTGATTCAGTAATTGATATGCGTACTTAAATACACGTTTAAGTAAACATTAATTCTAGTTTATCACAAAATTAAATACCAGTTTTGATCTCGATATTTAAGCTTAATTTTTTCATTTATGTTGATCTCTTCGAATAAGTTATTTTGAGTATTTTTCTGCCTTGGCTCAAATTTGGTGTTAAAATAAATCTTTCTTGAATTTACCGTGATTTTTGTAGTAAAGTGCTGCCAACTCTTAACTGTTTCACGAGTTTAAGGGAATTGTAATAATTTGTTAGTGTGACTTGCTTTTTTACAGTCCCTTTTGTACATAAAATTTATTAAAATGACAACAAAATAACATACAACTGTGCGGATGTTTTTTTAATTTCATGGGAAATATTTTCCCCAAAGAACCGTAAAGGCAGCAATGTTAATGTCTATGAAAGAAAACTAATTGTATTTGTGTTTTTATTTACAACAACTAAATTCATTACAATGGAATTGATAAAAATTATTAAAATTTTTAAAGTAACTATTGAAATATTAAACGACTGATTTGATTTTCCACTGTTTTTTGCTTCCAATGATATACGATCATTAGTCCGTGTTTAGGCGAGTGGGAGAAGACAGTACAAGTACACAGCGTCATGTACTCTTGAAATACAGGGTAGCGCAAAATGAGATATATGGTTTAAATGGTTTATAACTTTTATTTATGCGATTATTATAATTCTTTTTTTAAATACAGTATATTATTGGGTTATTTTTTGCAATTAGCTCTGAAAAATGATAGCCTGTAAGCGTTGTCCATTTTCTGCTTCGCACATGTGTATGTATGTACGTGCTCTTTTCGGCTGTAATGGCCATGATTTCATTTGGAATGTTGGTTTTTAGTTGGAGTAACGCACACTCTTTCGTTCAAATATCCCAAAAGAAAGCTATCAGGAGCTGTTAAATCTGGTGAACGTGGAAGCCAGTTAACATCGCTTGTGCAATAATTGTGCTGTGTCAACCCAATAGACTGTTGGTTTGAAAAATAAAATTCAATTATATTTGTACGTTATTCGATCGTCTAATGATTCATAATTAATTCCCCAAGTATTCTTCACAAAATGCTGAAAAAAATAAAGAAAGAATAGTAATTAAAACAGTTATAAAAGAATTCGAACTATATAGCTCATTCTGCGCCACCTTGTACATTTTGATCTCTTTTTTGTAATCATTTGTAATACGGCATAACTCAAAACGCACGTACAAAAGAATTTATTAGTGAGATACCGGCCGTTATGTTGGAGTGGGTATACCAAAACTTTACACAGCGTATGAACCATTTGAGGCGTATCCGCTCAAATGAAGATTTCATACATTTCTCTAAATTCTATGTCTATGCTTTAACTTATTGCCACTGCGTACCATTTGAAAACATCATTTACCAGCTCTCGTACGAACTATTTTCAAAGTATTACGCGGGAACAATGACTAAATTTGAAGTTAAGTCATTCAAATATTTCTTTAAGAATATTGTATCTTGGGTTTATCTCTTTCCTCATTCGTAACCTGTTGCATATGCTTTTAATTCAAAAGTAAAAAATTTATCTTCTCATATGTATATAATTGCATTCCAATCATGGCAGCCTTAATAAAATAAAATATATTTTGTATGTACTTCCTTTTCTGTACATACGCGTACTCGTGTTACATCTAAAAATTTTGCATCTAAATGCTGCTCAAATGAATAAGAAATTCGAATGACGTAATTCCATGCGATTCATTAAGAACAATTACAAACTTCCAGTACGAGCACGAGCTTGCAAAAGAGATGTAAAAATTAAATAAAATTTGTTAATTAAAACAATAAATCTCGGCTTGTTTAATAAATGACAAGTAAACAAATTATAAATTTTAAGTATTTTTAATAAATGTAATATAACAAAAAGCATTGGGAAGAGGTTGTAGTGTTATTGACAATATTTTACCATTTGCAATAAATTATAATTATACTTTGAATTTAATATCTTTCTAAATACTTTTGCTTTTAGTAAATCCAAAGTGATTATTATGCCAAGCTTTGCAGCATGATATTTAGAAAAAATTAGACCGGATCAATATTCCGAGAGTCCAAGCGTAAATTTGATTACAAAAAAAATTTTTTTATCTAGTTACTTTAATGATTTCTAGTGTCATTGAATTTTGAATGTCTTTCAAAAATAACAATTACATATGTTTAGTAACAAAACAAGTAAAAACGTTATATTCGACCGGGTCGAATCTTAAATACTCTCCAAATATTTAGTAAGTAAATTAAAAATGTTTAACTTGGTGGGACAGAGTTCCTTTAAGACATTTCTGTACCCAATTTTAAATCTCTATTTTGACAGGGAAGGCCCGTGGGGGAGACGTTTCACTTCCGCAAGATCAGATAACATATCAGCTTCTTGTAGGCTTAAGGAATACAAATTTCAAAAACTACACTATTTTTACTATTATACGCACGTTTTTTTGCTATTATACGCACGTTATACGTACGTTTTCCACAGACGAACGTATGGGCATTGCTAGATCTCCTCAGACTTCATCACTGATCAAGAATATACAGTCGACTCTTGATAATTTGAAACTCGTTAATTTGAATCTCGCGGAAATTTGAACTGTTTTCGAAGTCCCTTGAACAACACTCAATAAATTGAAAAGTAGCTATGTAATTTGGTCCCCTCAATAATTTGAAATTATTTGAATGGCATTTTGATCGCCGACTCGCTATAATTTGAATTTTTTGGCTCTACGCTCTATAATTTGAATTATTTTAATTGCTGTGTTTTATACAAAATATAAAATAAATAAAACAACCATTTATTTTAGTTTTTTGCGATGTGCTACAAAAATGACATCTTGCTCGCCAACGTTCTATAATTTGAAGTTCGGTTATTCTACACTCTTTAATTTGAACTCCTAATGTGATTTTGTTTCTGTTTTTGGAAAAAATTTAAATCGTTTGCATTAGTTTCTGTGCCACGATTTTAGTATAAACCACTACGTCGACAGTTGCTAAAGCGGCATGGCCACACATCAAACTGACGCTTCAAACTCTGCTTTTCTTTGATAGTGTTAGTGAAAAAACTCACACGTATGGTTTGATGTGAGTTTGAAGAATATCAAAACAATTTAGATTTTCACTCTCAAACAGAATTTTACCAACACATACACAAGTTTGAAGCATCAGTTTGATGTGTGGGCATGCCGCTTAACATAAAAAATTAAATTTCTTTGCTTTGCTTTTGCGGAATTTAGTGTGTGCAAATGGTTTTGCTTTTTTCTTGAAAACTCTTGTTAATTTGAATTTTTTCTGTCTCTCTTTCGATATTTTCAAGTCTCGTTAAAATGAAAACTCGATTATTTGAACTTTTTCTCTGGTGCCTTCAGTTTCAAATTATCAAGAGTCGACTGTATATACTTTATGGAGTCTGTATTTTGTCTGGGTCTCTCTGGCAAGGGCCGTGGGGGAGACATTTCACCTTTGCCATAAAACTTCAAAAATAAATGTTCGGAATAATTAAATGTAAAATTTATTACATATTTTTTTTATTTTATGTCGCCAAGTTTAACGCGTTGGATCTTCTTCGACTTACAAATATATCAGTTGCTTAACAAAATTACTTTTACAAATTTTGTTGTTTTTTAGAGGTTGACTTAGTTCTTCTTGGGGGAATTTTTTTCCCTCTTGCCCGATGTAGCCCATTTCCGAACTTGACCTGTGCGATCCTTCAAGATATTTTTATACCAAATTTCAAGAGTCTGGCTCTTTTCGTTTGGACTGAATCGTTATTTCCACAGACAGACGGACATGCTCAGATCGTCTTAGATTTCATTACAAACGGAATGACAAAGTAAATATGTTGGGTGTTTTTTAAAGGTATAGAACTTCGAATTGAAATAAAACACAAGAAAATCGTTTTAATGTCCATCAATTTGGCTTTATTGGAAGGATAATTTTATGCCATTAATGTTTAAATATGATTTCGGGCATGTGGCCGCCGCGGCTGGCTCGAATAAAGCCAATTCTGCAGGTCCAATTTGCAACCACTTTTTCGAGCATATGGGGCCGTATGTTGGCAATAGCGCCACGAATGTTGGCGTCCAAGTCCCCTAACGTTTCTGGTTTGTTGGCGTAGACGAGCGACTTCACATATCCCCAAAGAAAATAATCCAATGGTGTCAAATCACACGATCTTGGTGGCCAATTGACAGGTCCATTCCGCGAAATTATGCGCTCATCGAATGTTTCCTTCAATAAATCGATTGTGACGTGCGCTGTGTGGCATGTAGCGCCGTCTTGTTGGAACCACAACTCATCCACATTCATGCCATCCAATTCGGGAACAAAATAGTCGGTTATCATGGCTCTATACCGGTCTCCATTAACGGTAACTGACTCTCCAGCATTATTTCGGAAGAAGTATGGCCCAATGACTCCACCAGCCCATAGAGCACACCAAATAGTCAGTTTTTGTGGATGTAATGGCGTCTCAAGGGTCTCATGTGGATTCTCTTCACTCCAAATGCGGCAATTTTGCTTGTTGACGTAGCCACTCAACCAAAAATGAGCCTCATCACTGAACAAAATTTTGCGATGGAAATCAGCATCGAGATCAATCTCATTTTCGGCCCATACACCAAAATCACGACGCATTGCATGGTCTCGCGGCTTTAATTCTTGCACAAGCTGGATCTTGTAAGGTCGCAAGCCAAGATCTTTGCGCAAAATCTTCCATAAAGTTGATGGACAAAGCTCCAATTGCTGTGCACGGTGGCGAATCGATTCATTCGGGTCCTCTTCAACACTTTGCTCTACAGCGGCAATTGTTTCTTCGGTGCGCACTGTTCGACGTCTCTGCGGATGCGTATTATCACATAGAGTAAACGTAGTGCGAAAACGATCCATGGTTAACCGAATTAATTGCTCTGATGGACGATTATGTCGACCATAAAATGGACGGAGCTTGCGGTAAACTTCGCGAACTGAACCATTACTTTCGAAATAAATTTGCACGATTTGCAAGCGTTGTTCTTTTGTCAAACTGTTCATGATGAAATGGCAAACCAAACTAAATATTAATCACTTGACAGCTGACAAAATGGCCGCCAGTTAAAAAAGTGATGCCAACTTAAAGTTCTATACCTCAATAAAAAACACCCTGTATCAATCCAATTCTTTTTTGGAGGCTATGAAAAAACAAAAAACATTGTTTTAGTTGATTACCTTTATGTGCCAAAAACAGTTGCAATTGTCCAACCTTGGGATCGCCTTGTTGATTTCGTTTAATTTTTTATTTGAAGTATGAAATAGGTTTAATTAACAAAATAACAAGAATTTGTGTTAGTTAGTTACTTTGATATTTAAGAAATAATTTTCAATTTCCCAGCTCTGAAACCGTATTTGGGATTTTGCTGATTTTCAATAACAATTCATTTAGAACTATTTCAAATACATCAATCCAAGAATAAAGCTTCTAGTTTTTCCGATGACTTCGAATTTCACGTGACTTCCCTATTCATAAATATCCAGAGAGGAAATTGCACACGGAATGGTGAACCTATATACATACATACATATGTATGTCTATACACCCTTTCAAAATTGGTACAATTAGGCTTAAAGAAAGTAAATTTTTTTTTCAAAATTAGTAACTACGATGTGTAAGATCTCATTTTGTTGTATTCCGGGTTTTGCGTGTCGACCTTAAAATTTTTCTGTGTCTAAATATGATCTAATATTATTTTTGTGTTGTGATAAATTTAAAGGGCTCAGCAAAAAATATTTCTTGATGATTAACTGTATGAAAACTGAGACTGTGAATTCTTGATAATTAAATTTGTGAGTGTGTGTGCTGTAAAGCCCACATTTAATTTATCATCTTGTGTTTGAAATTGTTTTGAATATAAGCTTGTATTTAAGTTTAATTTTCATTTATGCGTTACACATTTTAAGTACGTGTGCAAGTAAGTGATCTTTAACCTTTTGCGATCATAAGAATAAGATCATTGAACTCTAATTAATCAGAAAATACTTTGTTCGTCTGTTTATATATCAAACTACTTTTTTCAATCCTCGCAGCAGTTCTGATATGAAATTTTTGGTGTATTCTGGAGCTCTCTCAGCGATTCAGTTATTATTTCTTTAATCCTCGCAAAACGCCGTTCTTTCGGGAGTCTCTTCTATCTTTGCAGCAGGAAAAAGTCGCAGAGGGCCAAATCTGGTGAATGCAAATGCTGAGGCATGATTATGGTGTGTAGCTAAAAATTTACGAACAAGCATTCGCTGCCATACGCTCTATGTGCAGAATTATAGAAAGCATTGCATTCATAAGCCGACCGATATTATCCTCAGCAACTTCTCCAATATAACAACGTTTCTCGTATAACAAATTTCTTCACTTTCCCAACCTGGAACATCCATGATAAGCGTCGCCATTCACATATTCTCGATCTTTCTTCGAAAAACTTGTACGAATTGTCTTGCTAAACAAATTTAAGATTTTCAAACAAATCGGGAAGTTGCGGAAGTTACTGGTTTTGAAAAATTCGAGGTCTCACCAGATCAAGACGTTTCGAGTTATCTAGCTACTCCTTCGGGGGCGTCAATATGTCTGTATGTATGTGTGTATCTTATAACTTTTGAACGACTGATCCAAATCGAACCAAATTGAGGATAGATTTCCTGTAAATTGGAACAGGTTCGGATTGGTAGATTTCGAGAAATACAAAAAAAGTAAAAAAAAACGTAAGGACAATTTTTTTTTCAAAAGTGTTTTTCAAAGCTCTATTGATCGACTACATAACTAATCAACTCTTAATATTCAAAAATCCCGTCGATCGTCACTAACCGGGACAAAATCGCTTGATACATTCGTGAACGAAAAATTCAAAAAAAGCGGTTAATTTAAAACTCCGAAATTATATATGTATCTGATAAATTAAGGTTCTCGATTCTCTTGTAGGACTCGAAAAATCGGTTGGTACATGCAAAAGCTATAGCAGTTTGAAAATTAAAATATAATATTAATATAAATATAATATAATTTTGGGAATTTGCAGGGATGACCTTTAGGGTCAACTGTTTTCCAGATTTCTTTTTTTCATAAGGCCCTTACATTTTTAAGAAAGATAATTAAAAAAAAACTAAAATATGTAATGGTAGAAATAATGTGTATTAAGTTTAAACTCAGTTTAACGTACTCTGAAACTCTGATTTTTCCTGCGAAATGTGATGTTTTTATTGTTATTATTTCATTAAAGGCCAAGCCCCAAAATTTTTTATACAAAATTTCCTTAAAATATATTTCAAATATGTACATTTTATTTTATTTATGAATATTGTACATACAAAATGGGTAATGGTGCCACAAATCTGTTTCCAGATTGACTAAACCTAGTTTAACTGACATCTTAAAAACCCATCTTTACTCAGAAACATGTGTGTTAAGCTGAATCCATTCATTGTTTCGGAACAAAATTTTTGTTCCGAACAATTTTAGCTTTTTGAGACAGAACGATTCACCCTCTTCGAGCAATTTCTCTGCAAAAACAAGGCTACCATATGAAATGTTTTTATAAACGAGGCGTGTTAGTTTTACAATTGGTCTTTAAAGCAGACATAGGAACGCACAAACACATCAACATTTTGAGTTTGTGTGTGTCTCTCAAAATTTTATAAACAAACGAGCATTCTCCCCACCCTTAAATAATTTTTTTTCAACAAGCGCTCAAACAACCGTATTGGTTGGAAGCTTGTGATAGGCTGAATTGTGAATCACAATTTTTGTGATTTGTGAGTAACTACAAATACGTGTGACCAAGGCGAATTCATACAAGGTGTACTCACTTATACAACTCTGTGTAAAATTTATTGAACTGTCAAATGAAATGCTTTGGAAAACACAATGGCCGCACACAAAAACGAAAAATTTTGCCTTGGTAACAGCTGATCACCAATTTCTGAACTAAGGCCACCTGGTATGAATTCGCCTTGATCAACGACTAAATGAAAGATCATAAGAAATGTGTGTGAAGATAAATATGCCGATTTAAATATGTTTGACGTAAGAGCTTACATCATGACATATTTAACTCAAAGTTAAATATGTTTTTAAGTGCCATCACTGACATATTTAACTATACGTCATATATTTTTTACATCATATTAGATTTTCGGACCTACGCTACCGGAAAAACCATCCCCTATTTCTCAATTTTATTTCTGAAATTTTTTATTAAAATATCAAAATCGACTTAGTGATTTTTTCACTCATCTTGGATAGATTTTGGCCATTTCTGGCCAAATCCTTATTTGTCACTCATATTCAACTTATTTCGTTTTTAGCTATGGATCTTTTTTAGCAGCGATCTTGGCCAAAATCTATCCAAGATGAGTGAACAAATCACTAAGTCGATTTTGATATTTTAATAAAAAATTTCACAAACACAATTGAGAAATAGGGTATGGTTTTTCCGGTAGCGTAGGTCCATAGCTAAAAACGAAATAAGTTGAATATGAGTGACAAATAAGGATTTGGCCAGAAATAGCCAAAATCTATCCAAGATGAGTGAAAAAATCACTAAGTCGATTTTGATATTTTAATAAAAAATTTCACAAATACAATTGAGAAATAGGGTATGGTTTTTCCGGTAGCGTAGGTCCATAGCTAAAAACGAAATAAGTTGAATATGAGTGACAAATAAGGATTTGGCCAGAAATGGCCAAAATCTATCCAAGATGAGTGAAAAAATCACTAAGTCGATTTTGATATATTAATAAAAAATTTCACAAATACAATTGAGAAATAGGGTATGGTTTTTCCGGTAGCGTAGGTCCGAAAATCTAATATGATGTAAAAAATATATGACGTATAGTTAAATATGTCAGTGATGGCACTTAAAAACATATTTAACTTTGAGTTAAATATGTCATGATGTAAGCTCTTACGTCAAACATATTTAAATCGGCATATTTATCTTCACACACATTCATAAGAATACGTGTGAGTTCTCTACAAACAATTGTTTCATGAACTGGGCAAGGCGAATTCATACAAGGTGAACTCACTTATGCAACTCTGTGTAAGATTTATTGAACTGTCAAATGAAATGCTTTGGAAAAAGCAATGGCCGCACACGAAAAACCAGAACACTTTGACAGTTCAATAATTTTGCCTTGGTAACAGCTGATCACCGATTTCTGAACTAAGGCCACCTGGTATGAATTCGCCTTAGAACTGGGCTTCCCAGCTTTAAAGTAACAGATGACTGAAATTTGATTGTTTTCTTGGCGTCATACTAATATTTTTCATTGTGTAATAAACAAATTGTAAATTAAAAAATCTTGAAATAAAAATGCATAAATGGATTTATTATGCTCACATACTTATGTATATAATATGATGTGGCATCTCAGTTCAACCTTGCTTATAAAATTTAAGTAGCTGGCAGCAGTTGTTTCGGAATTAAAATTACACCAATTCAAGCTGAAATTGTTCCGAACCAAGTTAACTCTCTTTCTCTCCCTCTCAAAAACAGAAACGTCAACCTACATATAAAAAATGTTTCGGAACAAAAGTTTTGTTTTGAATAAATCCAGCTTTATTAATTGATGAAGAGTATTTTAAGAATGCTACTGTTTTATTGTTGGTGAGAATAAACTTAAAAATATTTGAAAGGGACCCACCCGAACAATCAACTTAAGTATAACAATTTTACTAAAAAAACTTTTCATAGAAATTTACCAATAATTTCAAATGCCAGCAAAACCCATTACGCTACTCGTATTATCAACTACAAATATTGGAAACGCACAGCTATTCCAACTTTATTATTTAAAACAATCAACTGCGAACCTTAATTTCTTGGAAAATTCGCCACTTAAAGTTTACTTTACAAGTTTAAAATTTATAAAACAAAAATTATTGTTAATTTAATAATATTGTTTTGAATATGGATAAAGGAAGAGAAGTCAGAGCGGAATAAGTAGTCGTACTATACAAACAGAAAGAAAACTACAATTATTATAAAAGATGTTTTTAAAATGTTTATCACGTTTTACGTCTTGATTATAGAAACTTGATTTTGAATTATTTTTTACATATTTATTATATAGTTTTTTTAGCAAGTCTGATTGTAACTGACATCTGACAAAAGCAGATTTTATTATAAATAAAGAATAGTTAGTTGTAGAATATATAAAAAACATGAATAGAACAAGGCTGGAAGTGATACGTAAGACAAATAATAAAATGAATGTAAGTTTCCAAGTATGACCGTAATGAAACTTATTTCATTCGAAGCCCCGGTATTCTAATGAAACTAGCAAATTATTTCCCTCTTCTTTTCTATTGTCTTTCGCCTATTAATTGTCTGTAGCAAACGAACTGTGGTACACTTAACAAAATTATAAAGTCAATGTACTTTTCATTTATATTTCTATTTTAATTCTCATTACGCTGAAAATTCAACTGGATTTTAAAAATAATTCAAACATGTATATTTTAGAATTGGTATCAAATTCGATTGATTCCGTCTCCCCTTT
Source organism: Linnaemya tessellans (assembly GCA_951800035.1). Classification (NCBI taxonomy): domain Eukaryota; kingdom Metazoa; phylum Arthropoda; class Insecta; order Diptera; family Tachinidae; genus Linnaemya; species Linnaemya tessellans. The sequence continues at coordinate 28,679,608 of OX637534.1, forward strand.
ATGACGACTGTTTTTGTAGATAAGAGATGAAATTAGTTTATAAATAATGTGATTGAATTTTTTTCATTTTGTTTTGTTTTATTTATGCAGTTTTCTTTTTCATTTACGAAGGGGTTTAGTTTTTAATTGAAATTTATTTTACTCATGCTTTTTATGCTTTTTAATTCAATGGAATCAGTCGCGTAGTTGTTGCTAGTTCGATGATATTCATGAATTATGTTCATTGTGCATATAATTCTTTGGATTATTTACTATTGTGGACTGTGGTGGCAGAACATGTGTTGCACGTTGCAATTGAATTCATGTTGCTTATATTTTGATAATTTCTTTAGTTTCTATTTAATTTTGTTGCATGTCACAAGCAAATAGCAGCCAAGCGGGAATGTGAATTGAAGTGTTTATATCTCTATCTACGAGGGTTGGAACATTTTTATATATTCAGTTAAATGAGTTAATTTTTTTTTTTTAATTTTGAATTTGGGGTGAGCAAAGGTTATGTATCGTATATGACATGAACCGTGCGTGATAAAGTAACGGGAATGTTTTTTTTCTTTAATTAATTTGTATTTAAATTTTGTAATAAAAAACCGCAATATAAAAAACTTTTTTAAAAGTCAGGATAAATGGGACATGAATGGAAATAAAAATAGAACTTCCAAATTTCAAATTATGTTTGACACAATCATAACTGCAGCACGATGTTTCCTAGATGTTATGTTACGTAGTCATAACTTACAATGATAACGCCGTATGAACGTCCTCCCAATATTGTTTTCAATGTCCTCACGATACTCTAAATATAAATTTACGAGGTCGTTATAATGTTGTAATAGCTCTATTCGTTTACTTCAAAAATTCATGCAAATTGTACTGAACATTACTGAAATGCATTCGTTCGTTTACAATAAAATTTGGAAAAGAGAGCATGAAATGAGAACCTAAAATGACAGTTGCTGACTGAGGGCCTGCAAATTTTTTCTGGACAAATTTTTTCCAGTAAAATCCAATAGAAAACAAAAAACATATGATTCAATAATTAAAGCAAAGAAAAATATATGTCTGCTACTCTCGATGCGGCTAATTCCTTAGTTAAGTCATCATCTGAAAGCGAAGTTGAATTGGAAATAATTATTGAAAGGTTAAGAAATGAAGATGAAATATATCAAGCAATTAAAAGAAATTTCTTTCATAATTTGGTACCGGGCTACGTAAATGAAAAGTTTCGGGCACATATCAAGAGCTTTCTATACAAATATAAACAAAAGATTTCTTGACTTCGAATAAAAGATTGCCAGAAACATCAGGTCTTCTTTTATTTTTGACATCCATAGTAAAATTTGTCTTTTAATTGTTTTATTTACTTTACTGTCTTAGAGATGTAAAGTCAATACCTTAAATTCGAATGCATATTATACTGAGCACCGATTATCAAACATCAAATATTGCTGTATTTTAGTATATTATTTAACAAAAAGCAAAATAAGTCATGTACAAAATAAACATATACAAGGTGGGTAAATTTGAGGTTGAAAAGTACATTGCCTGTCAAATGATGGAATGTCAAGAATTGAACTGTCATCCTTTGACTTTTGTTTAGTAAAAAGTTGGGAAATTTTAACCATGGAACGCTACACTCTTGAATGAAGAATTTCAATTGTGCAAATTGGCTGTCAGCTGTTTCCAAAGTTTGATTTGGCAACACCTAATCTAGCACAGACAAAAACAAGGTCGCATATCATAAGACCTATTGAAATATGGTTTTATCAAAAACATTTTGTATGGAAAACCAGGTTTAAACAGTTAACGTTAGCACCAACATTCATTAAAACCATGTCAGTGTAAAAACACTATTTACAAGGCAAACAATTTGATTTATTTCAGCTTAAGAAGCTAAATGGTTAGCGGTGGCTGGTGGTTTAAAGTGTTTCCAAAAACTTATGTTCGTATATAATATAGGATGCTGCCTTGGGTAACTCCGGTTTGCATCATTTGTGGTAGGCTCAGAACGTATCTTCTTCAATTATAAATCTCCCTTCACGTTACATTCTGAAAATAGGATTAGTTCTTTAAAGTTTATCTGAATATTAGTTTTTTAAATGTTGCAATTAATGAGAGAAATTGTTTTCGTATATAGACTGAGTCGATGACGTTGCTCAGTTGGCGCACTCAGCATAATGATTTGTTTTTCTTTTCAGTTGAACATTAAGTGGGTCTATCATTAAGTGATCTGAAGTAGTTAATTATCACACACACACACACATATATATATATATATATATATATATACTCGTATATATATATATATATATATATATATATATATATATATATATATATATATATATATATATACATATATATATATTGAATTGAGGAGTTTTTTTTATTTATTTTTATTTTGGACCAGCACTCATGGATGACCACTATATATACAATGCATTGCGCCGGAACTGAAAATGGGGGGATAGTATTGAGGGGACAGATTAGGATAGATGAGATGATAGACAGTTTTTTTGTAGCTATTTCAACCTTTTACTTCGCCGGCTAATTTTTGCTACAGGGCCGACGAAGGTGGGTGCTGTTACTCTGCTTCTAGTACATGATACTGTCAGTCGCTGCCAATTATGTTCAGTGACCAGTGACTATGCCTTCATCACTGGAACAGGCTGACAACAACTAACACAATCATGCACTAGTGCTGATCAGAAGAATACAACACAATATTTCATGACTCAGCGCGGGCTCGAACTCAGGACCCTCCGCTTCATAGTCTCGTGTTCTACTACTTCAGCCAACAGGACCCAATCAATCAATTAGGTTTCACCTCAACTAAACGGCTAATTATAGATCCAGAGTTACACTGCCGAAGTCTCGTGGCAACACTCAACACAAATCCTTGCAGAACGCTTGCTTCCAAGAACTTGAGTTTTCATAAGAAATGGCGGTTGGTTCAGTTGCTGTCTTCTCTGTGGATTGATCATAATACAAATCCTCCTTCAAGGTACTACGCTATACCTGCTAATATTCTTTTCTTTCTCTGATTTATTTTACTCTCTCTCTCTCTCTCTCTCTCTCTCTCTCTCTTCAATCCCCCTAGGAGTGCGATAGGTATCTTAGTTTAGTAGAAAGTTACCCACAGGAAATTAAACTCCATGGGTTTACCTTCCAGGTTTGACCAGTAACCTAACCACGGAATCCATTATGGTCCACAGACGGCAGACCTTCGATAAGCGATATTGCAAGCATGATATTACAAGTCTCTGAATGAGCTAGAAAAATCATCCTTTAAGATGATGTTTGCGCTCATGTACAATAGTGTGACGGACTTTGCCGCTTCGTCAACAAAAGTTGGATGATTCTGTGTCCGAATATGGCTGAGATTTGTTCTTAAACTAGCTGATACGAGGGTGCAACGATGATACTGGGAAAAGCTTTCGCCTGTGTTTGTAGACTTCGATGTTGCTGGTTATTTCGCGATGCCGTTAACGGCATGGCAACTAGCCAGTGGACTGCTCAGGCTAAGGCGAATTCATACCAGGTGGCCTTAGTTCAGAAATTGGTGATCAGCTGTTACCAAGGCAAAATTATAGAACTGTCAAAGTGTTCTTCTGGTTTTTCGTTTTTGTGTGCGGCCATTGTTTTTCCAAAGCATTTCATTTGACAGTTCAATAAATTTTACACAGAGTTGCATAAGTGACTTCACCTTGTATGAATTCGCCTTGGCTCAGGCTGTTAAATGGAGGAGAACATCTCAGCTAGGTTTTTGTACATGGATTGTGGCTGTCCATGTCTAAGAAGTCGCCAAATGTGTGCACTTGGTGGTGAACGCTCACACAGTGTTACTGTGCACCGTTATGTTGGGCCGCAATGGCTGGTACTAGCGTTAATCTTTTTTATTTATTTATTTATTTATTCAGTCTATGGAAAAGAAAATCCTTACAGACCAAGACAGTATATATAAATAGATAAAATTAATAGATTACATTTAAATACAACAAAACCATAAATATTTACATAAATAAAAACAATAACACAAAAAATCACAGACAAATAGCAAAAAAAACTATTAGATTATAAAATGCTATACAGCAGGAGATTTCGAGGCACTGAATTCAATAAGAGGTCTTGAACCCTTTTGCAAATTAAGGTTAAGTTCATTAAGACGACAAAAAGCGCGAGTTAAAGTACCATTGGACGCGTAATTAGTACGATGGAATGGCACGTCAAATAACTTTGCCTACCTGAGATTCTTAGTAGGAACATGAAAGGGGACAGAAAAAAGCAATTCAGGGCAATTAATAGAACCACTGATGATATCATGAACAAATAGGGCTGATTGAACAATTCTACGTGATTCTAATGTACGCAAACCAATAAACAAGCATTTAGACTCATAGGGAACTGATTGCAAAAAAGTTAAAGGGCGCTTCGCATATTTAACAAAAATACGTTGCGGAATAAGGACACCAAATAGCAGAAGCATATTCAACCTTAGACCTCACATAACAAGTGAAAATATGCTTAAGTGTATATGGACTGGAAAACTCCGCGCAGTTTATTTTCAGGAAACCCAGCATTTTGTAAGCTTTGGGGAGTATATACTCAATGTGAGCAGAAAACGACAAAGAATTATCAAACATCACACCTAAATCAAGTTTAGAATTCGACGTATTTAAATGTGGCACTAAACACTGCCACTTAAGGTGCCAAGGACCTGTGAAAGGAAACATGCAAGCATTTTCCAATGTTCAAACTCAAACTATTCTGCCGACACCAGTCACTAAGATTATTCACCTCAGTTTGCATGATATAGACATCATTCACTGACTCAATTTTCATGAAAATTTTAAGATCATCAGCATATAAAAGATATCTTGATTTTAAGAAGCAGCTACCAATGTCATTAATGAACAAGGTGAATGATAGGGCACCCAGTATGCTACCTTGAGGTACACCTGATGTTTGCAAGTAGGTGTCAGATAAGCAACCCTCAACACTAACTATCGGTTAAATACGACTTGATCCATGCCAAAAAGTTGGAATGGAAGCCCATTGAGCACAACTTAGATAATAATATTGAGTGTGAAACTTTGTCAAACGCTTTAGAAAAGTCAGTATAGATCGCTTCAACCTGAGCGCCAAGCTCTAATGCATCCAGGCAGTCTTCACTAAAGATAGCCAAATTCGTAACAGTAGATCTACCAGCATAATCTTGAAGACGTCTGTCTCCTTATGCCATTTCTTTCTATGTGGCAGAATATATAAAAATTTAAATTATTTGATCCGAGTCACCACACTTGACTGCAACGGCAGAACTTTGATATTAAAGTCGATTTGAAATAATCCAACATTTTTTTTATTTATCAGTCTTAAAGTTGGCAATAGAATATTACACATTATTTGCGTAACGTAATGGCTCTTATTATGGTTGTCGTATTCTTGGTCGAAATAAAACGACTCCAATGTTAAACTTATGGCAAGCGTTGCCACGTTTTGTAGTACTCCTCACGACTACGACAAGCATAAAAGGACTGACACAATGAAAGGTAATGAATGCCAAAGTATAAAGCAGAGCGTAACAATCTTGTTTTTGAATGCCACAACGCTCTCTAATGGAGTGTGCAATCGTGTCATCAACATTGAATTACTCTAACACTTTAGAAATCATTTTAACAATTCAAAATGCAAATTTTTGTGTGTTTTCATAATTGCAATCAGATTTCAAGTTCTTTTTTGTAAGTATGAGTATTTAATAAATTTATCAATTATCACATGGTTAAATTGCCTTAATTAAAATAAATTAAAATAGAACATCATCATGCTGTCTGTCATTTAATAAAATTATTAATTAATCCTCGCACTTTATTATACAAGTGGAACATGGCGTAGTACCATAACAGAAATAAATAAATTGTTGAAATACAAAAAGACAGACGAAAATTTATCATGTGGAAATTTCAAACAAGTCCTATTAGTTGGCTTAAATAGCTTATTTAGCAGTAGTGAGTTTCTTCTTTGTTTCAATTCTTTTTTTATAAAATTTTTTACAAATGTGCTGTTTTTTTTTCATTATATTTTTCTAGTTTGCTGAAAGAAAAACAATTTCACATATCAAAATTACCAGCTCGTAGCAGTTATTGTTGTGTTTATTTTGTTCTACTCGTACTTTGTGTGTCTTATTGTTGGTTTTCATGGTTTTCTATTTCTTTGAATTCTGCAGATATTTAATTTTTCGAAATATGTATTTCATAATACAAGAAATACGAGTCTCTAAATTAACATGTAAACAAAAATAATAAAATGGACTTGTGGTTATAATATTGTGGTGTGAATTTTACTTTATCTTTAGGTCAAAACTAAATATGTATGTACTTGTGTAATTGACTTTACCAAAACAATGAAATTCTTTAAGTGAACTATTATAAATATATGTATATGTATACATTTTTTCCAAATAAATTGTTCATTGAAATGCAGCTGCATTTTTATGATACGAGGATAATCCTCTAAATAAATAAAAATTAATTGGGATGAAACTTCTTGCCATTCAAGTATATAAAACTTAATTAACGGAGGCTACTAATCCTTTCGTGACAAAAAAGGAATAATTCCAATAAAAAAATTTTCGTTTTTTATGAATTGCTTCTTAATTGGTTCCAAACAATTTATTTAAGGTGGATTTATTTTGTTCGGAGCAAATTCAACACGCCGCGAGGATGAAGTTTAAATCTTCGATTTTACAACCTATTTGTTATTTTCAAGAATTTGTTTAATTTTTTATTAAGAATCCCATCAGCGTTCTTTGTTTAGCTGTTTTCATTATTGCTGGTACGAGGGCTCTTTGATAACTCCGTTATTATTAAAAAAAATTCTTTTCCCTCTTAGATTAATACCTTTAGTTCAGGGTTTATCCAATTTTTTTTATTCCTTTCAAATAATAAGTTTTCTCAAGGGCCTTAAATTAGTCGTTTGTTTAGGTTATTATCTTTTCAATCGACCCAAATCTCCCACCACTCAGCAATTTTTTCAAGTTTGAAAAAAAAAACATTTTTTTTTTCTTGGACCAGCACTCGGGGGATGACACCTACATATGCGATGCATTGTGCCAGAAGTAGGAAAGTTGGTTATAGGAAGGAGGATAGAGGGAGTAGTGTTTGCGGACGTTCGATTTAAATCTAAAAATCCTGACAAGCTAAAATTGCCAGGAAAAACCTCTGCTGGAAGTTTGTTCCACATACGAACCTTTCGGCCAAAGAACGGATTCTCACTGTAATGCATGGTGCGGTTCACTGCCAACTCAACCACAAAAGGATGCGCCCCTATTTCACCACAACACATTCCGTTGTAGTATCGGCAGAACAGTGAAACACACCCCACGTTGCGTCGATGCTCCAGTGAGTCAATAGAGTTGGCAACCTTACTGTGAACGATGAGCTTCTTCGCTCTCTCTTGTACGCTGTCGAGCAACTTCAAAACAGAGTTTGAAGCACCGGCCTATACATTAGAGTTGTTTGTTCGGATGTATGTGTTATATATAGTGAGGAGATCAGTAGGGATGAAGTATGTCTTACACCGTCTTAAAAAGCCGAGGCACTTAAATGCTTCCTTTGAAATATGAAAGATGCGATCAGTCCATCGAACGTCGCACTGTATTTGCATACCAAGAACATCAAGAGCTTCTGATTCCCCAATACCTATACCATCAATAAACACGGATGGCGCGGAACCTTCTACCAGCCGCCTATGCGTAAGCACGCAGCACTGCGTCTTATGAGGGTTATAGTTAATCCTGTTCGTGAGCGACTCATTCATTCTTTGTCTTCTGGAGGCAATGTCCTCCAGTTGTCGACACTAGCAAAAATTCAGTGGCGAAGTAATAGAAAAATTATCGTCTTGCTTCCCGCTAATTTCAACTGTTAACGGCCATTTTCACAATGTATGGTTAAGAGTTAACGTTTACTTTAACTATAATTTTTATGCCAAACTTGCCGTTAAAGTCTACGTTTAAGTTTTAATCGTACATTATGAAAAGAGCCGTAAAAAGTTAGAATTTTTATTTTCAAGCTGCTATAACTATTGAATGAATCAACCGATTCACACGTGATTAGCGGTGATTGATGTGGTTTTTCGACTCCTATAAAATAATTGAGTACAATAACTATTTAAACAAGTAATCGACCAGGGCGATAAATAAAAACTATTTTGTCGGGGTGTCTCCGGAAACCGGAAAGGACCGTTGCGGAGACATGTCACCTTTAGCTTAAAACACTCAAAATTAAATTTTTGGGGTTATTAAATGTAAACATTTTTTTTGATAGGGTCATTTAAGGGGGAGGGTGTTAGAGCAGAGGACAATGAAATAACGTCTCAGCTTCATTCTTAAAGAATGCAGGTTTCTTAAATATTTACATTATTTTTGTATATAATATCTTACGTCAACAGCCACTAAAGGGGACGGTCTTTTGTTTAGCAAATTTACAAAAAAAAAAACCTTAAAAATTATATTGTGTATTAAGGATTGTTTCAGAGGGGAACTTGTTTCCCTCTGTCTCGATTCAGCCCATTTACGAACGTGCCCTGTGCATATCAAATTTCAGGACTCTGGCTCTTTTCGTTTGGACTGTATCGTGGTTTCCACATCCGGACGGACATGGTAGATCTTCATCACTGATCAAGAATATATAAACTTTTTGGGATCTTTGAGGGATATTTCGCTGCGTTATACACGGAATGGCAAAGTGAATATACCCTCTAATTCTTATTTGGAGGGTATAAAACGTCACTTGTTTCGAATGTGCTCTCGACGTGTTTGTGAGAAGTGAAAAGTTTATAGCGTTTAAATTAAAAAGGAAATAGATTTTATTACGGAAACAAAAACAAATTATTTTATGTGTATTGGATCGTGCTATTACTGAATTCAATGCAAATTGTTAAGGCATTTGGACGATCGGTATCAAACCACGAGATTTCCAAATTTTTTTGTGAGCTGAATTAATCATTTCAAAACACTTACTAATGATTCACAGAATATGCCTCTATAATAATTTGTTTATCAATAGAGATAGATATTTGAAATTAAGAATTTATGCATTCATTCATTGATTTTGTCAACACCAGTTGCATTCTTGTTCATTATGACAGCATAAGTTGCTTGCTATGTCAGAAAGGCGCTTAGCCTTGTTGTAAATAATTATACATGGTACTGGATAAATTAATATCGGCTTAATTTAAATTCTTGCTATTGTGTACAAATGTTTTGTTATAAATACTCTTATCATAAGAAATTTAATATATTTCCGTTCGTTTAAAAACTATACCGTTCGCCTTCTTTAAACATTCTGAAGTATAAAGTGCGCAAAATGTTTGTTTAACTGTCATACAATTACTATAATTTTATTGTGCAAGTAGAAAGACACAATTTCATCAAATTTATTGTTGTACGTTTTATGTAATTGTCTCATTTTATATTCCCTGGTAACCTCGTGCCATTCACAGTTCTGTAAAAAATTCACGTTATTTTTTTTGTTATGACTTGCTCTTGCTTAAGTAGGGGTTTTTCTATGCTGCACTTTTTGTTTCCCAGGAAAGCCGGAAATAAAGTGGAAACTTCCGGGATCCTGGGATTTCATCAAAACTTTAAATATTCTGGAATTTATTAATTGTTAATGAAACTGAGCAAAATAATTCCTTTATATGTAGTAATAATTTTAACGAACATTTTATATTGCTATATTAAATTTGAATTAAGATTCTATAGGCTAATTGTTCGAAATTTTAATTTAAATCTCAGAAAGACATGAAAAATATTCCAAGGCACAAAGGCAAGTCAACATCAGTTTTATTCAACTTACACAGCAGAGCAGAACAGCTGTTTTCGAAAGACGCAACCCTTTCATCATCAGTGCTCATGTGTATTGTGTTTGTCACCACTTATTAGGTGGCTTAGTTGAATGTGATAACAGTTCCTATTTACACAAATTTTATTGTGAAAAAGAATACGGGAACTGTATCAACCTGATGTTAACATGTTATTGTTATAATACCCGTGTTACCGTTTGATTATTTTTCTTCATGTCCCATTTTTCTGAATTTTTTGTTCCATCATACCTAAGTCAAACTTTTTTGGTTTGAATTTTATACTTAAGTACATGTGAACGTTTTTCCAATTTTTATTATTGGGTAGCTCAAGCCATAGCTTAAATTTGTATGTAGTAATAATTTTAACGAACATTTTATATTGCTATATTAAATTTGAATTAAGATTCTATAGGCTAATTGTTCGAAATTTTAATTTAAATCTCAGAAAGACATGAAAAATATTCCAAGGCACAAAGGCAAGTCAACATCAGTTTTATTCAACTTACACAGCAGAGCAGAACAGCTGTTTTCGAAAGACGCAACCCTTTCATCATCAGTGCTCATGTGTATTGTGTTTGTCACCACTTATTAGGTGGCTTAGTTGAATGTGATAACAGTTCCTATTTACACAAATTTTATTGTGAAAAAGAATACGGGAACTGTATCAACCTGATGTTAACATGTTATTGTTATAATACCCGTGTTACCGTTTGATTATTTTTCTTCATGTCCCATTTTTCTGAATTTTTTGTTCCATCATACCTAAGTCAAACTTTTTTGGTTTGAATTTTATACTTAAGTACATGTGAACGTTTTTCCAATTTTTATTATTGGGTAGCTCAAGCCTTAGCTTAAATTTGTATGTAGTAATAATTTTAACGAACATTTTATATTGCTATATTAAATTTGAATTAAGATTCTATAGGTTAAAATTATTACTACATACAAATTTAAGCTATGGCTTGAGCTACCCAATAATAAAAATTGGAAAAACGTTCACATGTACTTAAGTATAAAATTCAAACCAAAAAAGTTTGACTTAGGTATGATGGAACAAAAAATTCAGAAAAATGGGACATGAAGAAAAATAATCAAACGGTAACACGGGTATTATAACAATAACATGTTAACATCAGGTTGATACAGTTCCCGTATTCTTTTTCACAATAAAATTTGTGTAAATAGGAACTGTTATCACATTCAACTAAGCCACCTAATAAGTGGTGACAAACACAATACACATGAGCACTGATGATGAAAGGGTTGCGTCTTTCGAAAACAGCTGTTCTGCTCTGCTGTGTAAGTTGAATAAAACTGATGTTGACTTGCCTTTGTGCCTTGGAATATTTTTCATGTCTTTCTGAGATTTAAATTAAAATTTCGAACAATTAGCCTATAGAATCTTAATTCAAATTTAATATAGCAATATAAAATGTTCGTTAAAATTATTACTACATACAAATTTAAGCTATGGCTTGAGCTACCCAATAATAAAAATTGGAAAAACGTTCACATGTACTTAAGTATAAAATTCAAACCAAAAAAGTTTGACTTAGGTATGATGGAACAAAAAATTCAGAAAAATGGGACATGAAGAAAAATAATCAAACGGTAACACGGGTATTATAACAATAACATGTTAACATCAGGTTGATACAGTTCCCGTATTCTTTTTCACAATAAAATTTGTGTAAATAGGAACTGTTATCACATTCAACTAAGCCACCTAATAAGTGGTGACAAACACAATACACATGAGCACTGATGATGAAAGGGTTGCGTCTTTCGAAAACAGCTGTTCTGCTCTGCTGTGTAAGTTGAATAAAACTGATGTTGACTTGCCTTTGTGCCTTGGAATATTTTTCATGTCTTTCTGAGATTTAAATTAAAATTTCGAACAATTAGCCTATAGAATCTTAATTCAAATTTAATATAGCAATATAAAATGTTCGTTAAAATTATTACTACATACAAATTTAAGCTATGGCTTGAGCTACCCAATAATAAAAATTGGAAAAACGTTCACATGTACTTAAGTATAAAATTCAAACCAAAAAAGTTTGACTTAGGTATGATGGAACAAAAAATTCAGAAAAATGGGACATGAAGAAAAATAATCAAACGGTAACACGGGTATTATAACAATAACATGTTAACATCAGGTTGATACAGTTCCCGTATTCTTTTTCACAATAAAATTTGTGTAAATAGGAACTGTTATCACATTCAACTAAGCCACCTAATAAGTGGTGACAAACACAATACACATGAGCACTGATGATGAAAGGGTTGCGTCTTTCGAAAACAGCTGTTCTGCTCTGCTGTGTAAGTTGAATAAAACTGATGTTGACTTGCCTTTGTGCCTTGGAATATTTTTCATGTCTTTCTGAGATTTAAATTAAAATTTCGAACAATTAGCCTATAGAATCTTAATTCAAATTTAATATAGCAATATAAAATGTTCGTTAAAATTATTACTACATACAAATTTAAGCTATGGCTTGAGCTACCCAATAATAAAAATTGGAAAAACGTTCACATGTACTTAAGTATAAAATTCAAACCAAAAAAGTTTGACTTAGGTATGATGGAACAAAAAATTCAGAAAAATGGGACATGAAGAAAAATAATCAAACGGTAACACGGGTATTATAACAATAACATGTTAACATCAGGTTGATACAGTTCCCGTATTCTTTTTCACAATAAAATTTGTGTAAATAGGAACTGTTATCACATTCAACTAAGCCACCTAATAAGTGGTGACAAACACAATACACATGAACACTGATGATGAAAGGGTTGCGTCTTTCGAAAACAGCTGTTCTGCTCTGCTGTGTAAGTTGAATAAAACTGATGTTGACTTGCCTTTGTGCCTTGGAATATTTTTCATGTCTTTCTGAGATTTAAATTAAAATTTCGAACAATTAGCCTATAGAATCTTAATTCAAATTTAATATAGCAATATAAAATGTTCGTTAAAATTATTACTACATACAAATTTAAGCTATGGCTTGAGCTACCCAATAATAAAAATTGGAAAAACGTTCACATGTACTTAAGTATAAAATTCAAACCAAAAAAGTTTGACTTAGGTATGATGGAACAAAAAATTCAGAAAAATGGGACATGAAGAAAAATAATCAAACGGTAACACGGGTATTATAACAATAACATGTTAACATCAGGTTGATACAGTTCCCGTATTCTTTTTCACAATAAAATTTGTGTAAATAGGAACTGTTATCACATTCAACTAAGCCACCTAATAAGTGGTGACAAACACAATACACATGAGCACTGATGATGAAAGGGTTGCGTCTTTCGAAAACAGCTGTTCTGCTCTGCTGTGTAAGTTGAATAAAACTGATGTTGACTTGCCTTTGTGCCTTGGAATATTTTTCATGTCTTTCTGAGATTTAAATTAAAATTTCGAACAATTAGCCTATAGAATCTTAATTCAAATTTAATATAGCAATATAAAATGTTCGTTAAAATTATTACTACATACAAATTTAAGCTATGGCTTGAGCTACCCAATAATAAAAATTGGAAAAACGTTCACATGTACTTAAGTATAAAATTCAAACCAAAAAAGTTTGACTTAGGTATGATGGAACAAAAAATTCAGAAAAATGGGACATGAAGAAAAATAATCAAACGGTAACACGGGTATTATAACAATAACATGTTAACATCAGGTTGATACAGTTCCCGTATTCTTTTTCACAATAAAATTTGTGTAAATAGGAACTGTTATCACATTCAACTAAGCCACCTAATAAGTGGTGACAAACACAATACACATGAGCACTGATGATGAAAGGGTTGCGTCTTTCGAAAACAGCTGTTCTGCTCTGCTGTGTAAGTTGAATAAAACTGATGTTGACTTGCCTTTGTGCCTTGGAATATTTTTCATGTCTTTCTGAGATTTAAATTAAAATTTCGAACAATTAGCCTATAGAATCTTAATTCAAATTTAATATAGCAATATAAAATGTTCGTTAAAATTATTACTACATACAAATTTAAGCTATGGCTTGAGCTACCCAATAATAAAAATTGGAAAAACGTTCACATGTACTTAAGTATAAAATTCAAACCAAAAAAGTTTGACTTAGGTATGATGGAACAAAAAATTCAGAAAAATGGGACATGAAGAAAAATAATCAAACGGTAACACGGGTATTATAACAATAACATGTTAACATCAGGTTGATACAGTTCCCGTATTCTTTTTCACAATAAAATTTGTGTAAATAGGAACTGTTATCACATTCAACTAAGCCACCTAATAAGTGGTGACAAACACAATACACATGAGCACTGATGATGAAAGGGTTGCGTCTTTCGAAAACAGCTGTTCTGCTCTGCTGTGTAAGTTGAATAAAACTGATGTTGACTTGCCTTTGTGCCTTGGAATATTTTTCATGTCTTTCTGAGATTTAAATTAAAATTTCGAACAATTAGCCTATAGAATCTTAATTCAATAATTCCTTTATATTTTTGAGAAATATTCGCAATTTAGTAGAATTTTATTTAATTAATAAAAAGTAATAAAAATGGGTAAAGGTATAGAGAAAATTGAAATAAATGGCATGCAATATTAAGTTTCAAAATAAAAAAAAAAACAAAAAATTAACTTCTATACAAAAATTAAATAATTTTAAGTTTAATTTTTTGTACCAGCGGTCGCCAAATCGTTAGCTAAAATGCAAAATCTCGTAACCAAAAAAAAAATGTAAAATCGGGTTTTTGACATATTCAACGTCGTTTATGTCCTATATCATTTTTACTGTCATATAATACAAATTAGACATATTAAAGGGTGATTTTTTAGCAACTTTCTTTTTTGGCAGCTCAGCTGTTTTCGGGCAACATGTTACTCTTAAACATGTTCACTTTGGTCTATAATTTAACCATAAATCGACTTACAAACGCACACTGCTTGGAGATAATTGAATTTTATTGTCAAAATTTATCCTCGGTTAAGAAAGTGTTCACTTCTGGAAGCAGTTCGGGTACGTACTGTTCAGTATATCTTCGAACTCTCTTATCGATTTGGTTTTTAGCTCTTTATTTGTCGCAAAACGACAGTTGGACATTTGCCCGACATCATACTTCATTTATTAATTCCCATATTTCTACTTTTTATTGGTATCAATAAACCTGAATTTGTCAACAAAGTGTGCGTTCTAAGTAGGGATGTAACCGATACCGATTCCGATATATGTATCGTCTATACGACGATATTTCTTACATTTTTTTAGAGCTGTTTTGAACAAACAATTCAAAAATTTCCACAAAACAAAAATATTTGCATCCTTTTTTTTTGTTTGAAAATTTGAAGCTTAGAAATTGAAATGTATTGAAAATTTTTATAATTTTAGAAAATAAACAGTATGACATTCAGTTTGAATTGACTCATTAATAATATTTTAAAGCTAGCTTTAACATGTTTAACAACCATTGTTAGCTTTAAACCCAAAGTAAAAATTTATTTGCGGTTGTGGGTGCTGTTGGCTGAAGTAGTAGAACACGAGACTATGAAGCGGAGGGTCGTGAGTTCGAGCCCGCGCTGAGTCATGAAATATTGTGTTGAATTCTTCTGATCAGCATTAGTGCGTGGTTGTGTTAGTTGTTGCCAGCCTGTTTCAATGATGAAGGCATAGTCACTGGTCACTGAACATAATTGGCGGCGACTGACACTATCATGTACTAAAAAGCAGAGTAACAGCACCCGCCTTTGTCGGCCCTGTAGCAAAAATTAGCCGGCGAAGTAAAAAGGTTGAAACAGCTACAAAAAAACTGTGTATCTTCTCATCTTTCCTCATCTGTCCCCTTAATACTATCCCCTCGTTTTCAGTTCCGGCGCAATGCATTGCATATGTAGGGGTCATCCCCTGAGTGCTGGTCCTACTCTTAAAAAAAAAAAAAAAAAAATAAAGAAACTTAAAATAATTCGAGTGGGTCGGCAAATTAGGGAATAGTGTGCTTGTCTATCAGTGTTGAGGTCGTGGGTGCGATGCCCACCTTAGACTCTGATCTATTTCACTACAACGGGTGAAGATCTTTCTTACTATTCTCGGTTAATTAACTTACAATATAATTTATAGTTGTATTTCTAATATTTTAGGAAGTAAATATTTATGAAAAACTATCGGAATACTTATGAAGCCCTGGCTGTAAAAACTTGCTTTACTGAAAACGAATTTAAAGTTTTAAAGGTTCAATTGAATGGTAAAGTAACAGGTAATTTTTCTCTCAATTTGATATTAAAAATAGATAATTTAAAAACTATAGAAATGAACATACACCCATACGTGGAAACCGCAGACGAAAGGCCAATAGTTAACTAATAGATAATTAAAGTGCTTTTACTTTGCTTTAGGGTATTCTTGGCATTTTTATTTATATAATAAACAATTTATTAGATATTAATTTATGCTACCCTGAAGGAAATCTGGGTCAAGTACCCCCAAGTGAGCACTTTTTTCTACTATTTTGGTGATTGTTTGGTGACATTGTCAATAAACCGTTTACATAAATATATTTATGGCGGCAGATGATTGAAATGAATTAATATATTATTTTTGTTTTAATATTAAAAAAACGACTGTTACGAATTTGTGACTTTTAAGGCCATTTCAGATACAACTTTTGCTTCGCGTTGCGTTGTAGATTCGCTTTGACATCTAAGATAAAATGTACATACTTATATGAAACATGCCACATAAAGCACTTTTAACGCGGCGCAAACCGAAAAGTTCGGCAATCATCTTTTGGCTTGCTTTGACAATCGGCACAAATAATTTTTTTTCTTTTGTCAAATTCGGACGTAAGTTATAAATATTTGAATCTGTATTAATAAAAAGTAAAAATGTTAGTGAAATTCATTTAATATATATTTAAAAAATATATACATATAATAAAAAAATTATCAACCACTTTTTTTTCGTAAACAAACAATGCGCGAGTGTTGTCAAAGTTTTCATTGTGTCATACACCTTTTGCTTTACGCTTTTCTATCAAAGTTAAAAACGCCAAGCAAAGCGACAAAGTTGTATCTGACATGGCCTTTAGTCGTACATTTTTAACATCAGGCTGAGAAAACTGGAAAAAAAATTGGAAAGTTACTACTTTTACACAATTTTGAAAAAGTGTAATTTTCACCAGATCGCAATGCTTTGAGTTCTTAGGAAAATTACCTCACTACTCCTAAGAGACTATGTCTGTATGTGTGTATATTCCAATTCCTGTGAATTGGAACCGGTTCGGACCGATGCATTTTGAGAAATATCGAAAAACTCAAAGAAATGATTTTTCAAAAGTGATTTTTAGAATACCTTTTAAACGGCTTTGCCAATCGATTCCGAAAATCAACTCTTGACATTCAAAATTCGCGTCGAGTGCCACCAACTGGATCGAAATCGATTGATGCGTTCGTAAGATATCATGAACGAAGAAATTCTAAAAAAGTAATTTTTTTAAAAACTCCGCATCGTAATTCTAAGTTATGATGCGTTTAAAATTAACGGGAAGCTGCAGGGATGGCCTTTAAGGTCAACCATTTTCCATATCTTTTTTCAATAAAACTACAAAAAGTTAACGAATATTTGCATTTTCTTTATCGACATTTATTTTAAAAAATTATTAAAAGTGTAGACTAGAATCACTAAAATGTACTAATGAATCACTAGTACTGCGGTCAGTAGTGGATTTTAGGGTTTTCAATGACGCGTAAATGTTAACTGCCGTATTCATAAAAAATATTTTAGGTTTATTAAGCGCTTATTTGACGTATTTCAATGGGAAAGTTGTTAAATAAACCTGTAATAAACCTAAAACATTTTTTATGAATACAGCGGTAAGTGTTTATAGCAAATAGCGTTGTCAGGGGTACCAAAAGTCACTAGTACTGGTGACTCTGTCAATAGTAAGTCAGTACAGTTTCGCTGTTTACATTTCCTGCAGGGTTATATCTAATCGTATTTAAAACATATACTCGCACATACATATGTATGAATGTATGTAAGAGAGCATTCTTTAGTGATAAATTGCTTATAATTTAAATTAATTAATTTACAAAATATTTTGCATATTTGTTTCTTCTCTCTTGTGTTTAATTTTATCTGTACTTTCTGTTATTATTGAGTTTTTTGTTTACATTAAAATTTTTAGTTTATTAGCTTTGCTTTTCAGTTTCTGTTTTAAATTTTTTATTTGTGTTTATATTGTTTTAAGCTCTTTTATGTGTCAAGCAAATTTTACTATTAATTGAACGCGGGCTTTCTTTTGAATTCAGTGACATTGAAAAATATTTATTTGAGTTTATACCCAAAGAGAATCGATTTTCATATGTGTGCGTGTGTGTGTGTATTAGAGTTCTCAGGCGGGAAATATTTCCACAAAATACCTTTAAAAGTAATTTTGGTATTTAAACTTTTTAGTTTAACACATCGCGCCTTTATTGCAACATAGTCATATCTCAAAATATGAATAATAAAAAAAACGAATTTTTTATATCCTCTCCATATGTAAACAAAATTTCAGCATCATATCTCAAGCTGAACCGAAGTTATAGAAAAATATATCTTGTGCAGTCGTATCTAAAACCGTACATTTTAAAAACGTTAATCGCATTTTTCTCCGTTGAGCGATATGATGTAATAACAGGTGGCAGTACTACAGCATAGGAATTCTTTGTGTCTACACTTGTGTCAAGTTTTTGTTGGGTTAGTATATGTGATATTGTTAGTGATTTTGAATTAGGCAATTCCAATAAGACGCAATTGTTTAAAGGTGTGTATTTTAAAGTTAAAATAAACAATTAAGAACTTTATATTCGACCGGGTCGAATTTTAAATACCCTGCGAATATTTAGTAAATAAGTTCAAAATATTTAATCTGCTGTATCGGAGCTCCTTTGAGACATTTATGTTCCCAATTTTAAAACTATATTTTGACAAGGTCAATCCGGGAAGGGCTTTGGGGCAGACATATTACCTTTGACGTAAAAACTTAAAAAGTAAATATTTGGGGTAATTAACTGCAGAAAAACAAATTTTTTATAGGGTCATTCAGGGAGTAAAGGCAGGTGGAAGGGTTTGGTAAGGGAAGATCGGGGAATGTCTTATCTTCATCAAAAAAGCTTAACAATGTAATTTTTAAGGAATGTAGGCTTAAGTAATACAATTTGTTAAATTTGCCTATCTTACGTCAACGCCTACTAAAGGGGACGGGGTCCAAGAATGGGTTTTTCTGATTTCCTTTCTCCAAGTTCAACGTTGGTGACTTTCTTTGACATAAAAATATACCATTTGCTGAACAAAATTATAAAAAAAGTTAAAAATTATGTTGTTTTTTAGAGGTTGGTTTAGTTCTTCTTGGGGAAACTTTTTTCCCTCTGACGCGTTTCAGTCCATTTACGAACTTGAGCTGTGCTATTCAACATATATTTATACCAAATTTCAAGGTTTTGGCTCTTTTCGTTTGGACTGAATCATGATTTCCACAGACGAACCGACGGACATGGCTAGATCGTTTTAGACTTCACATATACTTTATGAGATCTTAGAGGGATATTTCGCTGCGTTACACACAGTATGACAAAGTGGATATACCCTTCAATTCTTTTTTGGAGGATATAAAAATATGACAAAAACTTGTGATTAATCATTTTAAAACTATTAAACAAATTGAAAATTGTGAGTTTTAAAGTGCTTCTTCAAATTCGTTATACCACGTATTTTATTATTATTAAAAAATTCTAACAGAATTATTTAGATGTGAGTTGCAACATAGATGTTTACCTGAATATATAAGTAAGTCAATAATTATCATGCGTGCATGATAATTGTGACTTTTCTGTCTAGTACTGCCTTCTTATAATATGGTTTAACAGGGCTATTGCCGAAATTGTGTGTAATATCCCTTACCCTACGTTTTCACTAGACATCGGACTGAACATGACATGGATATGACACGGGCAGAACAACGATATTAATATGCCATGTTCTTGTAATTTTGAGGTTGTGCAAAAGAGACAAAATTAACTTTTTGCGTTCTGTCTTGTTTGCTTTCCTTTGAAACTGTATACGAAGTCGGACATGGAATGCAGGACATACATATGCCAGGACGTCGATGGCTGGACATGGACGAGACATGGATATTTGCGGTCTACATTGGCCTTTTTCATGTCCGACTTGATGACCGGACATATTTGATGTCTAGTGGAGACGTAGCTTAAGGGGTCTAGAAATTAACAAAATGCTTAGTATTTATATATTTGGTGTTATTGCTGTCACTGATTGACAATATTAATATACCACAGAAAGAATCGGTTAAATATCTGGGTATCCATATTGACAGAAGGTTAACGTGGAAAACTCATATTAGAACAAAAAAACAACAGTTAAACATTAAAACGAAAAAATTATATTGGTTACTTAATTCAAAATCGAAACTAAGCTTGCAAAACAAGGTCCTTATATACAAAACAATATTAAAACCAGTATTGACTTATGGCATTCAGCTTTGGGGAAGAGCCAGCAATTCAAACATTGAAATACTGCAAAGATACCAATCAAAAACTCTCAGGTCAATTGTTAACGCTCCATGGTTCGCGTCAAATAAAACAATCCACAATGATTTAAACATACCACGAGTAAAAGATGAAATTCGGAGATATAGTCAAAACTATCTAGAAAGACAGAGTCAGCACGTGAACCCACTAGCTATCGTTTTACTAGATGATTCAGAAGAAACAAGAAGACTTAAAAGGCACCACATCTTGGATTTACCGTTTAGAAAGTAACAATTTTTCATGATCTCAATATAACCACTTGTTTTAATTTTTTTTTTTTTTTTCAATTATAATTTCTAATTATGTACATACATATGTATATTTACTTTTATAATACAGAACATATGCCATTTACATTATATATAAATATGGATATCAATTATAAATTTTGCCATATGTTGTCCTCAATGGAGTACAACATAATGTTATATTAATTACTACATCAAATTTACTTATTATCCTTGGTTGGATAGATTGTAAATAAAGAATTACAAAAAAAAAAAAAATATATATATATATATATTTGGTGTTATTGCTGTCACTGATTGATGTGTGTATGGTGCTAATACATCAAGCCGAATAAATTTTCATTATAATTATATTTCCATTGTGAACAGCACAAAATCAAACTGCATTTAAAGCTTGTTAAACATGATAATTTCAAAACAAAAAGTACACGTGCACGAACTTCACTTCAAGCATATTGATCGTGTCTAAGGTTTTGTTTATAAAACAGTTTTCGTCACGATTTTGATAATATCCTATTCTGAAAATGCAGTGACAATATAAAAAACGTTCTTTTTAAAAAGTATAGCATTGTTATGAGAAATAAAGTGGTACGATATATGTTCGTGTTTAACCGTGCGGTTACGCAGTTCACATTTTTGAGTTTAAATTCAAACATGTTTTTTAATGTGTAATTTTTCTAAATAAATTTTTTTTCAGATCAATATTTTTAATATTTGTCTGATCTATTATCAGATATTCAAAACAACATGGCTTCATCTGGTCATTTAGAAACTGCCAGCGAGACGGAATGGCTGGAAGATCTTCTCAAAGAAGTTCAACTTGAACAATTCCTAGAACGTATTAGAGATGATTTACAAGTTACGCGCTTGGCACATTTCGATTACGTGCAAGGCGAAGATTTGGAACGCTGTGGTCTGGGCAAGCCAGCCATTAGACGTTTGATGGAAGCTGTTCGAAAGAAAAAAGCTCATCAGTGGCGAAAAAACATTCTATCGAAATTAATTGGTGGTGGTAAGCAGCCATCATCGAAAAAATCCTCAAGTGCAACAAATAAAGACAAACAACAAAATACTCAATTAACCTGCCTAATACACGAGAAAGATATAACGCTGGGCAACAAGCTGGGTGATGGTTCCTTTGGGGTGGTGCGCCGAGGTGAATGGTTGACAGCACCCAATGGTAAACATTTACCAGTAGCAGTTAAGGTGGGTCACATTTTTTCTTTGTTGAAATAGTTAAATTAACAATGTGTTTGGAAATGAAGGTTCTCAAGGCTGACAATCTCACCCAACCGGGCATTATAGAAGACTTTTTTCGAGAGGTGCAAGCTATGCATGCCTTAGATCATTCGAATTTGGTGCGTTTATATGGTGTGGTGCTATCCCAACCCATGATGATGATAACTGAATTGGCCGAACGAGGTTCGTTGCTCGACACCTTGCGCAAGCAGTGCAAACATACTCCCATGACCACCATATGGAATTGGTCTGTTCAAATTGCAACTGGAATGGCATATTTGGAGCACAAGCGATTTTTACATCGTGATTTGGCCTGCCGTAATGTTCTCTTGGCCTCAGGAAATAAAATTAAAATCGGCGATTTCGGTTTAATGAGAGCTCTACCTCAAGAAGATGACTGTTATGTGATGTCTGAACATAAAAAAGTTCCTTTTCCCTGGTGCGCTCCCGAATCTTTACGCTTCCGGCAGTTTTCTCATGCTTCCGACACCTGGATGTTTGGTGTTACCTTGTGGGAAATGTTTACTTTCGGTGAGGATCCTTGGGTGGGCTTAAATGGTTCGCAAATTTTGCGTAAAATTGATAGAGAAGGTGAACGTCTACATCATCCTGAAGCCTGCCCGCCCGATGTTTATGAAATGATGCTACAATGCTGGGACAAAACCCCTGCAGAACGCCCCACATTTGCTGCAATAAAGTAAGTATTTTTGATGGATTTCCCGCGCATGTATAAAATTATTTAACAAATATTCTTTTTAAGAGAGTTCTTGATTGGCGTATCTCCCCAACTTGTTAAAGCGGCCAGGATTTTTAACGAGGAAAATCGTTTACAAATTGAAGCAGGTGATGCCATCGCCATCATAGATGGCAGGGCCGATCTGAAACTAATTAAAGGGCAAAACCAAAGAACTTTTGATATAGGCATCTTTCCACGGCACATACTTGAGAAGACCAAGCAAACCAATAGTGATCTCATACGGCCGATGCACGACAGCCTTAGAGCTACAGGCCATTCAGGTTCACCTTTCGGTTTCTGCTGGAGCGGAGCTGGCACTATGGCTACCAGCAGCAGTGAAATGCATGCAGAGAGAGCACGCAAAACAGCTTCCTTGCAGGCCCACTCCATGCAACAGCTGCATCATGCTAAAGAACGCAAATCAATTGTTAGTAAACAATTTTCCTACAATAAACTGGTAAACGAAAGAGCAGTCGAGCTACAGCGACATCAAACCATGCAGGCAGCTGGAGCGAATGCCAAAAATAAAAGCGGCAAAAATAAAACACCGCAGAGACCGCCGCCTCCACAATTGCAACAACAGCAGCAGCAAGAAGGTATACTTATTGACATCTCCCCAGAATATGGTGGTGGTGGTGGTAGTGGTCTTTCCCCTCCCACACAAAACTCCTTATTGCACTTAAGTGAAAGTTCATCAATGAATGTTGACAGCTCTTTTTGTATACTCGATGCGCCCATTGATGTACCTACCGAAGGCGATGAGTATTTAGATAACGATAGTGCTTCTGCTTGCATTATGCCTCCAACGCCTACGGCACAAAATACTTTTGATTTGGGCACTTCGCCTTCCCGACTACAGCCTCCTCCGTATCAAATGCCACCAACATATTCGAATACAATAGAATTTAGTCAGCAGCAACAAGTTAATTTAAGTGACACTAATGCCACAAACACACATGACGATATTAATGCTTTATACTCGAATGTGATAAAAACACAACAACAGGAGCAGCTTCAGCAACTGCAACAGGATACGCCGTTGAGGTAAGTTTTCCTTAAAATTACATCGCAACCAAATTATTAAGAAATTATTTATATCCCAGAAATACTTCCTTACAAAATTCCAACTACAACAGCCCGGCAGCACGCAAAAGCTTATTTGGTGGCCAGGCGCCCGTCTCAACAGTCTCGAATATATCATTGGCTGGAAATAAAGAAAATATACCACAAATGCCTTCAGAAACAGCTACGGGCAGTTCAACGGCTGCAAGACAGTATGAAAGCAAAAAACAACAATTTGCTACCATTTCTGCTGCTGAAGATTCGGCCCTGCAGAAAAACTTAAGTAATCTCTCCCTGGAAAAACAAGTTCAATCTTCAGCGAACTCTTCTTCATTGCCCGCGCACAACATCACGAACACGGTCAACATTAATGAACAAGTAGTGTTAGATAAAAATTTTATAGCCGAATTGGAAAAGGATATGTACACGAATAAAGGACAAAATGATTACGACCGCAATTCGTCGCAAATGTATGCCAACAAGGAGGCGGTATATAAACAAAATCTCACACCTCTTAAAAATTCTGCCGTTGTTGCAGGTCTTTCGAATCTCGTCAGTTCCTCTTTGACCAGTGGAGCGTCCCCAAAAATGCATAACATCGACAGGCAGCCTGGACAGTATAGCTCAAAAGAGAATCGTTCTAGTTTATATGGTGCAACAGTTGCAGAGACTGTTATGCCCCCAAAATCAAATAATTTGGAAAATGCCACGAGCAATGGCGGCAGCACCCAAAGTTTAGTTAATCGCATATGGTACGAAAGAGTGGCCCAATAATCCGAATATTACGCTCAACCAACCTTAGAGAATATTTATTCGAATCAAGGCATTTATCAGGCCACACCAGTCGCCACAGCCACAGCAGCAAGTTGTTCGAATTCCAACAATGAAACGAACCACAGTTTTGTAGCCATTTCCAATCGTGTTGTTGCGCCTAAAGCTCCTAATCAAATATATGCTTCATCCGCTTCAATTTACGGCAGTGTAACTGGTGCTAACATGTATGATTCGGTAGCACCCACACCATCTACCTACTACGGTCAAATACCGTTAAGTCATCTTTCGAACAGCAATGGACAAATCTATTCGAATGCAAATGGCGTCACTAATGCAACTATACACCCAGCTATTTACGATGAGGTAACCTTGGACGACTATCTTAGGCCACACCGTCCAGCCCCTTTAGCGCCACCACAACTGTCTGCCCAGCAAATTCAAAGACGTTTGGAAAAGTTGAAAAAACAACAAGAGTCACAAGTCGATGGTCACAGTTCATTGTATGCTCCTCCCCCATCCGACTACGAACGTGAACATCAGAAAATACAGCAAATGATACAAGATTTAGGACCAAATACCCAAGAAATTGATGTACGGAATGCTTTAAGAGCTGCCAGTGGTGATACAAATTTAGCTATAAGACACTACAAAATTGATCAATTGTCAAGGTGAGTTGAATGCAAATACGTATATCACATTGACGTGCGGAAAAAGCTAGAATACTTAGTAAAAATTCGTTCTAATCGAAATTACGAAACTAAAATTAAAAATGTCCCCTTTAAGATATGCAGCAGGGTTACGCTGTAATGCGTAACTCTAACTGAAACGGATTTGTATGCTCATCAAGGGTAGTATGTGTCAATTAGTAACTATGCTAACTCATGCTTGATGGATGGGATCATGATATTATGAAAGCTGTAACAAGGAAGAGGGGAATCGAACAGTGTAGCGAATACGTTGCTAGTTATGATATACTTCTTTCTGAGGAAAACGTATACTAAATTTGTTTGTTATGAAATTTTTATTTGACACATTGTTGTCACAATTCTACTTTATAGGTAAATGAAATGTATTTGTTGGTGGTCAAGCAATGTCTATAAGCATTTCATTCGTGCTTTACCAAATCATCAGTAGACTTTAACCACTTCGTTGTAAAAGGTTAAAAATATTGTTTTTAAGGATTTTAGGCTTAAACAAAACAATTTGTGGGTGTGTTGGCTGAAGTAGTAGAACACGAGACTATGAAACGGAGGGTCCTGAGTTCGAGACCGCGCTGAGTCATGAAATATTGTGTTGAATTCTTCTGATCAGCATTAGTGCATGGTTGTGTTAGTTTTTGCCAGCCTGTTTCAGTGATGAAGGCATAGTCACTGGTCACTGAACATAATTGGCAGCGACTGACACTATCATGTTCTAAAAGCAGAGTAACAGCACCCACCTTCGTCGGCCCTGTAGCAAAAATTAGCCGGCGAAGTAAAAGGTTGAAATAGCTACAAAAAAAACTATCCATCCTCTCATCTTTCCTAATCTGTCCCCTCAATACTATCCCCTCGTTTTCAGCTCCGGCGCAATACATTGCATATATAGGGGTCATCCCCTGAGTGCTGGTCCAAGATAAAAAAATTAAATATTTGTATAATATAGAAATATTTTATACATCTATATATGTATGTATATTATACATGTATATTATGCATGTATATTACACATGTACATATACATATTATACATCGAAAATTTAAATTATTATTAAAATTTAACAATATTTGCTAAATTATTATGTTTTGTTTCATTTCAGACTTGGTCTTGCTAATCGACCACAATGTGAACAAGCTTTACAGAAAACCGGCTGGAGTTTAGAACTTGCAGCTGCTGTTTTACTAGAATCTACTTCTTAAGTTTCATTAAGAAAATATACATAAATGCAATTATATAGTCCAACACAGCACACAAGCAACACCTTAATCCACATCACATCATTCTACTCTTCCCGATTAAAGTTAAAATTAGTTTTGGCACAACCATAAACATGACAGATAATGCGGTGCAATGCAACCTAAAGGGTAACACTGTCTGAGAGTTTAGTTGGCAAACCCTAACCTTAGAAGCCAAGTGGTATGGATATGGCGAGACTAATTGAGCCTTAAATAAAATTAAAAATAAAATGTTACTAGAAATCCAAGAATTAATTGATTGAAGCTAATTAAACCGTTTATTTTTAAATGTATTTTCCGTCAGTTCAATTAATAGTATTATTTTAAAAGAAAATCATCAAAAATTAAAACAACACCCGTCCTATTTAACCACAAACTCATTTACATCCCATTACCACTACTCATCTTTTTATATATACACTCATACAGACATACATATATGAAATGTGTATTATTAAACCGTTATAAGTAAATGTCTAATATTGCAAATTTTAAACTATACTTAAATTAGGCAATGTTTTAATAATTAATTTTTGAATTTCAAACTGTATAGCTTATTATTTAATATTAAAACCAGTGACTCTTTTTTAAGACTTTGTAACTGTCAATTATTTGTTTACGATTATTGAGAACTCGAGTATGAAATTAAAATTAGTTTTACTTCTATTTTATTTTATTAATTGGATG
The DNA here is from genome assembly GCA_951800035.1 of Linnaemya tessellans. Taxonomy (NCBI): domain Eukaryota; kingdom Metazoa; phylum Arthropoda; class Insecta; order Diptera; family Tachinidae; genus Linnaemya; species Linnaemya tessellans. Next base: position 28,706,731 of record OX637534.1, read on the forward strand.
TGTAAATTTTTATTTTTTTTCAAAAAATTAAAATTTTGTTTATTTTATATTCTATATGTAGATTTAAGTAATTTTACTGACATTTTTATTTTGATTGTTTTTAAAAAAATTTTTCATTTTGATATTAAAATGTAAACTAAAACGCAAGGTATATAAATACAAGGTAGTGCCACTTGCTTTTATTAAATTTTAATAAGGATTTTTGAAGTTTATTTTTCTACATCATATTGAATATGACGTTGCCACATTATAAAAAAAATTTTGTTTATTTGGAAATTTTTAAATAAAATCTGTAATACATATATACATATATATATATATATATATATATATATATATATATATATATATATATATATACATATATATATATATATATATATATATATTTATATATATATATATATATATATATATATATATGTATGTATATATATATATATATATATATATATATATATATATATATATACATATATATATGTATTTTAAATGAAATTTATTTGTTGGTGGTCAAGCAATGTCTATACATTTCATTGGTGCTTTACCAAATCATCAGTAGACTTTAACCATGATTTGGTAAAGCACCAACGAAATGCATATAGGCATTGCTTGACCACCAACAAATAAATTTCATTTAAAATAGTGTTGTGACAACAATATGTCAAATAAAAAATTTCATATACATATATGTACATATATAAGTTTTTCCATTTGTCTAGCAATTTCGTTAATTAAATTGTATATACTAAACTTCATTCCTTGATCTCTAACTTATTTAAATTTCAAGGTGTCCAGTTCAGCAATTTCCAAAATAATGGCCTCTTTAGTAGCAAGCCACATTTTCATGAGATCACGGACAAAGCACCATTATAATATATTATATCATGGTATTTAACTATTATTTTATCCCCTCTCTTTTAACATATTTCATTGTATTACCTCATTTTAAATTTAAACATACTGAACGTACAACATTGATAGAATATCCCGCTCAAAATCTCATTGTGAATCGTTTTTGCATATTGACCGAGAGAAAAATTTCATTTTGAGGTTTTGAACATAAACATTTTGCAATATTTTGCTAAAATAATTTAATAAAAGCTACATATATAAAATGTAAAGAATATAGAAAACTACGAAAAATCCCAGTTTCTATGCATTTCCACAAGAAATAAAGTCATTGTGTTGCTTTGCATTGAAGCAAAAATATTGAAACCATTACATTGATCAATAAGACAATTTAACAAAATCACGACAAGATTTTTATAATAAATGAATTGGCAAACGGATTTTAATTATTGTTAATTATGACATCGATGCAATTAAAAATTTTAACAACTCAAATGAAAAAAAAAACGGGTAACTTAAAATGATATGGTAACTTAATTTTTATGGGAATGTCAGAATCCTTAAAATTGTCAGAAAATTATTTTAAATTTAATAGCTCACAGTGGCAGTACCTTGTTTTATTATACCATGCTAAAACGTATAAATAGTTAATGAAAACTTTAAAATGCAATGCAACTGAGTAAAACTGTAAATTATTATTACTAACTAATGAAATAGTCTTTCTGCAAAACATAACGTAGAATATTATCGTTTATAAACTAGATAAAGAAATACAATTTATACTAACAACTTTAAGCTTATGGATAGACAAACAATACAGAAAATTTATTTACAAGTTGTTTGTTTACTACTCGAATAAAAATGTTATGTTTAAGAGATCAAATGAATGTGAACAAAAATAAGAAATATATTACTGGAAAAACAAATTGTGTTTAGAAATTTAATTGTGTTTAAAAAAATACTTTGGTACGTAAATTTGCAAAGTATCGGTGCTCAGATGCCGACAGGTGTATGAAACCATATGTCGGCGATGTTTTTAACCCGTATTTGGTCCGTTACTGTGACTGTTTGTACACGACTTATGCCTTCACATAAGAAGTAGCAACAGAGTTAACCACGGAAAATTCTTCAGAAGAACTGTAAATTTGTAGTTATCTGATGAGTTGAAATTAACTAGTGCGAGTGAGGCGCTTAATTCTCCAAAGATAGTAAACGATCGGTGATCTGGCAGCACTTAAAAAATAATTGCCAACGAGGCTTCATGTAGACTGGCTCAGAGCTGCTTTGAGACTGAGGTATATGTATATGCTTGTCATTCCGTGTAATTCAGGAAGAATTCACTTGGTATTAAATAAAAATCTAGCAAAATCAAAAAGACGATTCAGATTTGGGCAATTGAAAATTGGTAAAAAGCAACTAAATAAAATAATTTTTTTCTTTATACCCTTCACAAAAAAAAGAGAAAGGGTATATATAGGTTTGTCATTCCGTGTGTAATTTCTTCGATATCAATATGGGACCCCATAAAGTATATATATTCTGGGTCCTTATGAATAGCGATGACGATTGAGCGATGTCCGCCTGTCTGTACGGGTTTCCCAAGCCCCCAGAAGAGCTAGAGACTTCGTTCTTGGACCGTTGGATTGGAAATGAACTTTATTGAAATTCAGAAAGATCCGAAGTACGGTTCCAGAGCTGGGAAGCTTACACCTATTTCTCCACGCAAAATTTATACCAAAAATCAACTATTTTTTTTAATGTTTGTAAATTAAACCTATTTTGTGCTTTGGGAAGCCTCAATGGTCTATTAAAAACTAAAAATATAAATATTTTGTTCCAGGGATGGGAAATTAAAAATTTTTTCTGCCCATTCTGTATTTTGTAGTACATGTAGTAACTAAAATTGTTAAAAATTTTAAGTTTTTCTTTAACAAAACCTCTTTATACGTCATGAAGATTTGCATTGGGAAAAAATTTTTTTTAAATTAAAATTTCGCCTCCAGGGGTGAGAAATTGAAAAAAGAATTTGGAGGGTATATTCACTTTGTCATTCCGTTTGTAATGCATCGAAATATCCATCTCAGACCCCATAAAGTATATATATTCTTGATCAGTGATGAAATCTAAGACGAACTGAGCATGTCCGTCCGTCCGTCTGTGGAAATCACGATTCAGTCCAAACGAAAAGAGCTAGACTCTTGAAATTTGGCATAAATATATTTTAAAACTTAGAGCAGGTTAAGTTCGAAGATGGGCTAAGTCGGGCAAGAGGGAAAAAAGTTCCCCTAAGAAGAACTAAACCAACCCAGAAAAAACAACATAATTTTTAAAGTTTTTTGGTTATTTTGTTAAGCAAATAATATATTTTTATGTCAAATACGGTCCAACGCCTTAAACTTGGAGCCATTAAATAAAATAAAAATATTTTTTGACCCCGCCCACTTCAGTGGGCGTTATTATAGGCAAAAATAGCATAAAAATTTAACAAATTGTTTTACTTAAGCCTACATTCCTTAAAAATAACACTTTTAAGCTTTAATGACGAACCCTGGTACTACTCTGCCCTACCCCCTCCTTCCCCTTCGCCCCCTAAATGACCCTACCAAAAAAATTTTTTTTTTTGAAATTTTGTATATAATCATCCCAAGCATTTATCTTTAGAGTTTTATGACTGCCGGTTTCTGCCCTACCTCCCCCCCCCCCCGCACCTCTTCCTTTGCCCCCTAAATGATCCTACCAAAAAAATTTTATTTTTTAAATTTTGTATATAATCATCCCAAGCATTTATCTTTAGAGTTTTATGACTGCCGATTTCTGCCCTACCTCCTTCCCCGCACCTCTTCCTTTGCCCCCTAAATGATCCTACCAAAAAAAAAATTTTTTTTTTAAATTTTGTATATAATCATCCCAAGCATTTATCTTTAGAGTTTTATGACTGCTGATTTCTGCCCTACCTCCCCCCCCCCGTACCTCCTCCTTTGCCCCCTAAATGACCATACCAAAAAAAATTTTTTTTTTTAAATTTTGTATATAATCATCCCAAGCATTTATCTTTAGAGTTTTATGACTGCATGTTGCTGCCCTACCCCCTCCTCCCCCTTTGCCCGCTAAATGACCCTATTAAAAATAAATATACATGTTTTTTTTTTATTTTGTGTATAATCATCCCAAGCATTTATTTTTAAAGTTTTATGTCTACCTGTTTCTGCCCTACCCCCCCTCCCCCTTTACCCTCTAAATGACCCTATAAAAAAAAAATTTTTATTTTGTATATAATTATCCCAAGCATTTATTTTTAGAGTTTTATGACAAAGGTGAAATGTTTCCCCCACAGCCCTTGCCAGAGCGACCCCGCCAAAATACAGTTTTTATAGCCTCCAAAGAGAATTGTGATGAAGTCTAAGACGGTCTAGCAATGCCCATTCGTTCGTCTGTGGAAAACATGATATTGTATATTTTTTAACCCCGCCCCCTTTAGTGGGCGTTGACGTACGATATTATATAAAGGAACTCTGTCCCACCAACTTAAACATTTCAAATTCACTTACTAAATATTTGGAGGGTATTTAAGATTCGACCCGGTCGAATATAACGTTTTTACTTGTTTTTATTTAAAAGTAACCAAAAAGGCAATTGACGTTGTTTTTTTTTGCTACCTAGAACTATTTTATAATTTAGGAAGAACAGAGTTGGTATCAAAAAAAAAAATAAAAATTTCGAATCTATGTTTGGACAAGTGCAATATTTTGTAGTACATGAAAGTGACCGAAATGGTTAAACTTTTTAAAATTTTCTTAAATAAAACTACTTTATGCCTCATGAAGATTTGCGCTGACTAATAAAATTACAAAAAAAATTTAAATTTCACTTCCAGGGTTGGGAAAATGAAAGTTTTTTTGGTACATGCAATATTTTGTAGTACATGTAATAATTAAAATGGTTACAAATTTTGAGTTTTTCTTAAATGCACAGTGGTTAAACAAAACCACTTTATACCTCATAAATGTTTGCATTGGTAAAAAAACTTTAAAAATTTAAATTTCGCTTCCAGGGTTGGGAAATTGAATTTTTTTTTATGCATAAAAGTATACAAAAAGGCAACCGACGTTGATATTTTTCGCTAACTAAAACTATTTTATAATTTAAGAAGAACAAAATTGGTATCAAAAATTAAAAAAAAAATTAAAATTTCGGATCCAGGGTTGGACAGATGCAATATTTTATAGTACATGAAAGTAACCGAAATGGTTAAATATATTTAATTTTTCTTATACTTATAAAACTACTCTATACCTCATGAAGAGTTGCATTGATAAAAAAACAAAATTTAAATTAAAATAGACGAAAGCCCCTGAAGAAGTCGACAAAAAATTTACGAAACGTTGGGTAAAAAATGTAATAAATTGGTTTTATTAACATTGAATACGTTAGGCCTGATTAGCTCAAGATAAATACATACCTACATTGGAAGGGAAAAAAGAATAAAAACAATTAAAATTTCGCTTCCAGAGTTGGGAAATCGATATTTTTGGTACATAAAAGTACCCACATAAATTCCAAATTTTGTGTTATTAGTGAATTAAACATATTTTATACTTCAGGAAGGATTAAATTGATATTAAAAATTTTAAAAATTAAAAATTCGGTTCCAGGGTTGGAAAATCGAATTTTTTGTACATAAAAGCAGCCATATAAGTTCCTAGTTTTTATGATTAATATACCTACTTTATATATCAGGAAGAAATAAATTGGTATTAAAAACCAAAAAATCTAAAAGACGATTCTACAGTTGGACAACTAGAACTTTTAGGGGTTCATGGAACGGATTTTTACTTTTTGTTTTTAAATTAGACATATTTAGTATTTTTGAAAAACGTTTGCAGGTATTAGAAATAAGAAAAACCAAACAGCCAGCTTCCTAGCCGAAAAATTTAAACGTTTTTTTACAAATAAAAGTAAGCGATAACATCATTTTGATTTTTTAATTAAACCTACTTTCTGTTTTGACAAGAAAGAAAGAACAAAGAATTACATCTGTGAAGGGTATTTAAGATTCGGCACAGCCGAATATAGCACTTTTACTTGTTTCTTTATATATTAACCATGTTTGATGCTTTTAAAACAAATTAATTTGTATTAGGAATCAAAAGAACCAAACAGACAGTTCCAGAGCTGAGAAATTACTTTTTATACCCGTCACAAAAGAATTGTAGGGTATATTCAGTTTGTCATTCCGCGTGTAACGCAGCAAAATATCCCTCTGATCAGTGATGCAATCTAAGACGACCGTTTGTGGAAATCACGATTCAGTCAAAACGAAAAGGCCACACCCTTGAAATTTGATATAGATAAGTTTTGAAGGATAGCACAGGTCAAGTTCATAAAGACATATTTGTGTGTCAAAGAAGGTTCAAAGCGTTGGAAATGAAGCCAGAAAATCAGAAAAATCTATTTTGGGCCCTAGGCTCTTTAGTGCGCGTTGACATAAGATATATGCAAAAATAATGTAAATATTTAACAAAGTGTATTCCATAAGTCTACATTAATATTTTTAATTTTCATGTACTTTTGGAATGAATTCCGCATTGGAGTGAACGTTTTCCCAAGTCAAAACTACCAACCATCCATATATTTTTACTAGCTGGTGGAATTGTTGATATTGTCATGGATTTTCCTATTGTAAGCAATACGTTAACATTGTAAGAGTTATTGATGATATGTATTGAATTTCATAGATACAAGACAGGGTTTTTTAGATACAAATAGGGTTTTTTTTATAGTAAATAAATATTTGGAGATCATTTAAGGTTCGACCCGGTCGAATATAAGGAAGGTTGTTACTTGTGTTTATTGGAATATTAAAGTAACTAAATAAAACCAGATTTTTTATTTGTTAATCAAAAAAAATTTTTATTTAAAAAATAAAGCTAGATTTACACGATTGAAAGTATGTACTTTAAAGTCTTATCAAAATTTTGAAAATTTATTTTGATGTTCTATTTACACGTTTCAAAAATTTGATCAAAATATTCTTTCAATATATTTCAAAATCTTTTGATAAAAATTTGATCAAAATTTGTTGAAGCTAATTTACACTATTGGTAAACTTTTTATATTGAAAATATTGTCTTTGATCAGCTGTTTTGTTTCTTTTGTGAAATAATTTATTATAAAAATGAAATTTAATTTTTATAATAGAATTGTGACAATATGTCAAATAAAAAATTTCATAATATTTTATTATTATAAAAAATAATTTATTATTATAAAAAAACAAGTAAAAGTGCTATATTCGGCTGTGCCGAATCTTAAATATCCTTCACAGATGTAATTCTTTTCGTTTAAATTTTTCGGCTAGGAAACTAAATGTTTGACTTTTCTTATTTATAATACCTCTGAACGTCTTTCAAAAATATTAAATATGTTTAATTTGAAAACAAAAAGTAAAAATCCGTTTCATGTACCCCAAAAAGTGCTAATTGTCCAACCGTAGAATCGTCTGTTAGATTTTTTTTGGTTTTTAATACCAATTTATTTATTCCTGATATATAAAGTAGGTATAATTCATCATAAAAATCAAAAATAACAAATAATATGGTTACTTTTATGAATCATAAAATGTCGATATTCCAACCCTGAAATTGGATTTTTAATTTTTTTGGTTTTTAATACAAATTTAACTCTTCCCGAAGTATAAAAAAGATTTCATAGACAAAAAAACCAAAATTGGGAACTTATATGGTTACTTTTATGTACCAAAAGTTTTCGATTTTCCAACCCTGGAACCGAATTTTAAATTTTTTAATACTAATTTAATTTTTTCTGAAACATAAAATAGGTTTAATTCACTAAAAACACAAAATTTGGAATTTATGTGGGTACTTTTATGTACCAAAAATATTTCGATTTTCCAAATCTGGAAGCGAATTTTTATTTTCTTACCAGTGTAACATAGTTTTACTTGACAAAAAATTAAAATTTTTAAACTTTCATGTACCATAAAATATATCATTTGTCCAACCCTGGAGTCGAAATTTTGATTTTTTTAAATTTTATTACCAATTTTATTCTTCCTGAATTATAAAACAGTTTTAATTAGTAAGAACAACAACGTCAATTGCCTTTTTGGTTAGGTTAGGTTAGGTTGAAAAAAAGGGGCATAAGCATCCCAATCCGTCATGGATTACACTTAGGCCTGTTGTGCGCTCTATAATAAGGAGTTCCCATTCCACTGTAGGGAGCCTCCACCGATACAGTGGAAACCTCTGAGTTTGATTACGTCAAGAACCTAGTTTCTTCAATGTACTTCTTTAAGTCTTTCCAATTAGAGCCCAAAAAAAAATTCCATCTCCTGATTAAATGTTTGTCTTCTGACTTGGCTAAAAGCTGGACAGTTGCACAAGTAGTGCTCCAGTGTCTCGTGCTCTTCCTGGCAGGCCCTGCATGTTATATCGCCAACGATACCCATTCGTGCCAGGTGAGTCCTTAACTCTGTATGTCCTGTTATTAAATAAACCAACCTCCGTAGTGTTGGCCTACTCAATGTTAGGTCCTCCTTTGTCCTACTACTATCTGGGTCCCCCCATAGAATTCTAGTCACCCTACCTACGGTAGAGTGCTGCCAATCTCTTGTATGCAATTCTATAGCCCATCGCTTTAGTTCGTTCTTAAAAACCTGAAATGGCTTCGGACTATCCAATGTGATGTTTGCCATTAATGCTCCCATCTTTGCTAGCCTATCTGCCTCAACATTTCCAGGTATCCCCTGATGTCCTGGAATCCATATTATCTCTATGCCCCCACATTGCGTGTATGAGTTAATCTCAGTAGCACACACCGAGATTGAGCCACATGATTCCTCAGGGCCTCGATGACCTTCCTACTATCCGTGAATATACGAATCGGTAGTCTGTTATCGATTTCCTTCAACCATTTTATCCCTTCCGTAATAGCCACGATCTCACTCTGAAATACCGTGCTATGATCCGGCAGGCGGAAGTATTTGCTAAAGTCACGACGCATGTCACAGAAACCTCCACCCGATCGGTCACCAATCCTCGACTCGTCCTTGTATAGGTTAGTTATGGGGTTCATTGTACCTGCATCCTCCCACTCCATACCTTCCGATATTATGGTGGTGCAGTGTGATTGTACATATCTCATAGGGATTCTATCGCACGTGACCGTGCGAGCGTTGTTCCCGGGTAAGACGTGTACTATACTCTGGTGTTTGGTTGTGTGTTCCCTTGTCAGCCACTCACCCATTACCATCAATCTCGTAGCAGCCAGAGCTGCTTCGTATTTAACCTGTATATCAATAGGCAGTATTGATAGAATATTTTCCATCGCCTTAGTTGATGTGGTTCTCATCGCGCCACAGATGCCGATACAGCACTGTCTTTGTATCTTATGAAGATGTTTGATATTCACCTTCCTCTCCAAGGACGTCCACCATACTAACGAGGCGTACGTCACAATTGGTCTTACCACACTCGTATAGAGCCAGTGTGCCATCTTTGGGCTCATTCCCCATTTGGACCCAATTGCCCTTCTGCAATAGGTCCAGATTCTTTGGGTCTTGATCACCCTACTTTCTATATGGTCCTTCCAGGATAACCTCCAGTCGAGTATCACTCCTAGATATTTGACCTTTTTATTAATCTGTATCGTCCTATCTCGAAAAACCGGTGATTCCACATGTGCAATCTTCCGTTTCCTTGTAAACATACAAATTTCTGTCTTCTCTGGGTTGACATTGAGACCCCTTTGTGTAGCCCAGTTATAATCTAAATTCAGGGCCTCTATTGTCCTTTCGCAAAGAACCCTAGGATTGTTTCCCCTTATCAGTATCGCTACATCGTCTGCATAGCAGACGGGATCAAATCCTTCCTGGGATAATGTCTTCAGTAGGGTATTTAAGGTCACCCCCCACAGCAAGGGAGAAAGTATTCCCCCCTGTGGCGTTCCGCAACACACATTCACCCCTACCCTTGTGTCGTTAACCTCGCAACTTATCTTCCTGTTCCTTAGCATATGACTGATTCATCCGGTCAATCTCTGGTCCAAGTCAAAGTTACCCAGCGTGTCAATAATGCTCGAGGTCCATACATTACTGAAAGCCCCCTCTATATTGATAAATACAGCCATGGTGTACATACCCAAATCGAAGGTTCTCTCTATATCATATACAACCTCTTGTAGGGCCTTCTCAACAGACCTGCCCTTAATATAAGCGTGTTGTTTAAATTTCAGTATATCGTGCGGTATCCTTTCCTTCAACATTGTATCCACAATTCGTTCCAATGTCTTCAGTAAGAATGAAGTTAGGCTAATCGGTCTGTAAGCCCTCGGATCCGCATAGCTTGCCCTACCCGGTTTTGGAATGAAGACAACTCTAGCCTCCCTCCATGCCAGGGGGGTATATGCATTTGTAAGACAGATTGTGAAGATATTAGGCAACCTGTCCTCTATCAGGTCCATACTTCTCTGAAGAAGAGCCGGGAAAATGCAATCAGGCCCTGCTGCTTTATAGGTCTAAAAGCTCTTCACCGCTCTACATACCATTCGAGTATCTATTGTTATCCTTGGATTGTCCATATTCCTCGGGGGGAAGTATGCCTCCATAATAAATCCTAATAACTCTTCCATCGTCTCTGCCCTCTGAGTCAACAAGTGTCTCAGGTTGAGTGTGGGTTTACGACAGAAGTTTCTTTATTTTGGAAGCCTCACTAACGCTGTCTACCTGTTCGCAGAAAAGCTTCCAGGATTCGCGTTTAGCATCCCTTATTTTTTTTATTGTAAACGTTAAGTTTACCTTTATATTCTTCCCAGTGCATATCGAGTCCCTTCCTACGGGCCCTATTAAAGAGCCTTCTGGTTTCTCTTCTGAGATGTATAAGTTGACCCGTCATCCGGGGGTTTTCTTTTGGGTTTCGCATATTTCTGAGTGGACAACTGTCCTCAAAGGATTCCCTAATATCAGTACTTAGTCTATCTATCTCTGAATCTATGCGCCCTACAGTATCTACTGGTGGTGGATAGTTCTCGAGTTTGTTTTGTAAACTAGACCTAAATCTTGACCAGTCCGTCTTTTCCCTATTCCTAAATATTATGGGGTTAGGATCAGGATGGTCTAAAGTCATGAAAATATACCGATGATCCGAGAAGGAATGCATTTCCGACACGTGCTAATTGCTTATTTCATCAATTAAGTTTTCTGAGCATATAGTGATGTCAATAACATCTTCCCTAATTCTGTTAATGAAAGTTGGTTCATTCCCAGTATTTACTGTTAAGAGGTTATTTGCCACTAAATATTCAAATAACGCATCACCTCTATTGTTGCAATTAGTGCTACCCCAAGAGAGATGATGCGAGTTGGCATCACAGCCTATTAAGATATTCCTACCTTTACTCCTGGCGGAAGATATAATGCGCCTCAATTCCGACGTTGGTGGAGGTGTCGGGGTATCCGGGGGTAGATACACTGAAGCCATCAGCATGTTTCGACTGCCATATACTGTAGTGTGCTTCACTAATGTACAATGCATACCGCTGATTTGTAGTGTATTTTGCAAAGTGTAACACACAAACACTATTCTTTCTCACCAATATCAAATTGGTAATGAAACTACAAAACGCTGATCAATCAGAATATTTTGAGTGACACTAATTCAAGTGTATAAATAAATTGAGTGCATTCCAATGCAATGTTCTATGATTGGTCAGTAAACAGAAGTAATTCGAACCCTTTCACATTTTCATAAATGTGAAAGAGACGAATAATATATTTAATAATATTAAAATAAGTTAGAAGGGCTAAGTTAAATTTGTAAAACTAGTATATAAGCCAAAGAAAAATTTAAATAAAACGGACTTGATTTTTTAACGTAATCCGGCACACTCCTGCCTAGTTTATTTTAAGTCTCAAATATTTCGGCATTCCTTTGAACGCCTAGTGTCGAGCTGGAACCCTTCAGCTGTATAAAATAAATAAAGGGCTACAGGGAAAATTCCACTAGAAAATAAAGACGCACATTACAATACTAAAGTTGTGGCGTCTGATGTTGATAATTCTGGGGAAAAAAGAAAGTCTATAACAGCATAGCTCAGCTCTTCTGCAAGTTTCCTGCGTGCCACTTTGGCATACGTGGGCAGCTCATTAGCCCTCCTTTCGCCCGGTTTTCTCTTCAGTGATTTAGAAGCTTTCGGAGCTCCTCCAACTACTGAAGATTTCCCTGACGTCATCGCCTGTTTGGAGGTACCAGCGCCTGGTGTGGTCCCTACTCCCTTTGAGCCCTCCGAAGAGTTCTCTTTAGGAAGTTTGGACCCATCGCCCGCTACACCCCTCCCTGCGGGGAGCGCTTTAATTTAAATTTATTACGGTGGCCGGCAGCGTTCTGCTCCTCCGGCGAGCGAATTCTCTTGCCCTTCTCCGTGGAGATGGGAGTAGAGGCTTCACCTTCCTTTGAAGCATCCTGCTGATTCCTCCGTTTCAAATTTGCTGCTTTCCGCCGTTGTGTGCCTGAAAGATTCCTCGTTTTCGTGGTGAGTTTAGCTATGCTAGCACTTACTTCCTCGACCATCTTATCTACTTCGGAGGACTCTATATCTTTTGGATGGGAAGAATCGGAGACCCCGCCCGTCTTTTGTGGCTGGGGATGGTTCGTCATCACCCTTGGCACCGATTCTACCTCTCCTAGGCTTCTTGTACCTTTAGCAACAGCGGAGGCCAAGTTGCCCCCCCCGAAGTTGTCTTCTTACAGTCACTTGCTGACGACGATTCGGGGCCTGTTTGCTCACCACCAATAGCCGCCGGTACTGAGTTATTTAAGCTCTGCACCGTAACTTTCATATTTTTTAAGTTTTTTCCATGTTAGTTTTTCTTCGGGTACCACCCTAGCTTGGTTTTGGTTGGTCCGCGAGGGATTACGTGAATTCCTTAGGTCAGGGGTTGTGCGGACGATCAACATCCCGGGTGTGCTGAAATCCTGTTCACTGATGTGTCCAGTTCCTCAGCCCATCCCGAGACGCTAATCGCCCACCTTACTCCAAACCCCCCCTATCCGCCACCTGGGGACGCGTCCGATGGGAGCAAATCCAAGCAAACATCTCCACACGGATGCCTTTTTGGTTACTTTTATGCATAAATAATATTTCAATTTCCCAACCCTGGAAACGAAATTTAATTTTTTTTTGTTTTTATTTAAGAAAAACTTAATATTTATAGCCATTTTGGTCACTTTCGTATACTACAAAATATTGCAGTTATCCATCTCTGGAATCTAAATGTTGATTTTTTTTAATTTTTGATACCAATTTTGTTTTTCCTGAAGTAAAAAATTGTTTTAATTAGTTTAGTTTAAAACCGACGTTAGTTGCGTTTGGTTACTTTTATGTATAAAAAAAATTAAATATTCCAGCCCTAGAAGCGAAATTTTAATTTTTTTTACCAATCCTAGTCTTCATTAGGTATAAAGTCGTTTTATTTAAGAAAAACTTAAAATTTGCAACCATATTGGTCACTTTCATGTACTAGAATATATTCCATGAAGCAAAAAAATTTTCAACTTCCCAACCCTGGAAGTGGAATTTTCATTTTTTTTTCGTTTTTTTTACCAATGCTATTTTAGAAAAAATTACAATTTTGAACCATTTTGGTCACCTTCATAAACCATAAAATATATTGCACTTGTCCAACCCTGGACTTAAAATTTTGATATTTTTTTTAAATTTGTGATACCAATTTTGTTCTTTCTAAAATATAAAATAGTTTTAGTTAGCAAAAAAAAACAACGTCAATTGCCTTTTTGGTTACTTTCATGTATAAACAAAAATTTCAATCTCCCAACCCTGGAAGCGAAATTTAAATTTTTTAAAATTTTCTTTATCAATGCAAATCTTCATGAGGTATAAATTAGTTTTGTTTAAGAAAAAATGGAATTTTGCAACCATTTTGGTTATTATATGCAAGAAATACTTTTATTATCCCAACCCTGCAAGTGAAATTTAAATTTTTTTTTGTTTTACCAATGCAACTTTTTATGAGGTATAAAATAGTTTTATTTAAGACAAATTTACAACTTTTAAACATTGTAGTTACTTTCATATACCATAAAATATTGCACTTGTCCAACCCTGGATTCGAAATTTTGATTTTTTTTTAAATTTTTGATACCAATTTTTTTCTTTCTAAATTATAAGACAGCTTTAGTTAGCAAAAAAAACAAACTGATGTTGCCTGTTTGATTACTTTCACGTATAAAAATAATGCAATTTCCCACCCCTGGAAGCAAAATTTGAATTAAAAATTTTTTTTTTGGCCAATGCAAATCTTCATGACGTATAAAGAGGTTTTGTTAAAGAAAAACTTAAAATTTTTAATAATTTTAGTTACTACATGTACTACAAAATACGGAATAGGCCGAAAAAAATTTTTTATTTCCCATCGATGGACAAAAAAAGTTTTGTTTTTTAGTTTTTAATACCCCATTGAGGCTTCCCAAAGCACGAAATAGTTTTAATTTACAAGCATTAAAAAAAAATTGATTTTTGGTATAAATTTTGCGTCGAGAAATAGGCGTAAGCTTCCCAGCTCTGGAACCATACTTCGGGTCTTTCTGAATTTCAATACCACTCTATTTAAGTTCATTTTCAATCCAACGGTCCAAGAACGAAGTCTCTAGCTCTTCTGGGGGCTTGGGAAACCCGTACAGACGGACGGACATCGCTCAATCGTCATCGCTATTTATAAGGATCCAGAATATATCTGTGGTCAGAAGCAATAATAGCCTAAGTCGAAAATGATTGTTTGGAGAAAAATCACTTGTTAAATCTTGCAAGTGAAGCCTCATTACGACCTAGGTCAATATGTTTTTATTAATAACTTTTTAAAGAACATCGTTAGAGAAATGGGAATTTTACGTAAATATAAATGTTTGTTAGTGGAATATGATATCATACATACTTATGTAGCTCACATTGACCTAAGTCTACCTAGGCTATTATTGCTTGTGACCACAGATATATACTTTATGGGGTCCCATATTGATATCGAAGAAATTAAACACGGAATGACAAACCTATATATACCCTTTCCCTTTTTTTTTTGTGAAGGGTATAAAAAACAATTAATAAGTATGGACGACGACACAATCATCATAGCATCAACATTTTTAATATTGGAGAAAGAAGTAGCTGATAATAATGCAAAAAAAAAGAAGAAAACAAAAGGAACATTGGAACATCGACCTTTTCTTTTTGAAGGTAATGGTATGTACATATGTCTGTTTTAGGGAGCGATTGAAAAGGAATGATCCCGAGCTATACAAAAACTTTGTGCGAATGTCACCAGACCATTTTGATTATTTGCTTAATCTCGTCACCCCATCAATAGAAAAGGCCAATACTAATATGCTTTTATCTATATGCGCCTGGAACGCCTGGCAATTACTTTCAGATTTTTAGCGTCTGGGGACAGTTACGCAAGTCTGATGTTCTTGTTTAAAAGATCAAGATCATCGATATGCAATATTGTGCCTGAATTCTGCGCTGCATTATATGTATAAAGTATTAAAAGATGAATTTTTAATTTATTAAATAAAGAAACATAACAAAAATAAGATTTATTGGTACAGAGTACTTCCCAAAGTATAAATAAAACGTGGAATTTTCCCAATTCAATCAGGGCATTAGATGGAAAACACATCGATATTATATAAGACTTCATAATACCTTTAATCGTGTAAATCTAGCTGAAAAGCCACATTTAAAAAAAAATCAATATTTCTTAGCTATTTTGATATATCTCAAAATCTGCCGGTCTGAACCGATTCCAATTCACAGGAAATCTAAGTTTGAAAGAAACCTTGGAAGTGTTGATATGATTCGAAATCGATCGGTACAAATCGGTTACAATTTACAGCAAATCTAAGCTTGAAAATACCCAGATATATGTATAATTTCGGATTTTTTTTAAATCACTTTTTCGTTCACGAAATCTCATGAACGCATCAACCGATTTTGATGCGGTTAGTGGCTTTTGAAGTCACATACTTACACACCCGCACTTTGTGACGGACCCTGAGAAATTGGCAGGAAAGCTTCCTAGGGACTCAAAACGTCGAGATCTGGTGAAACCTAGATTTTTTGAAAACGGTATAAAAGCGGTAATTCCCTGGAAGTTGAAAAAGTAACGTTCGGCTAGAATGTAAAACAATTTGTGTTGATGCAGTTTATATATTGTTGCGGCACATTTGGGGACATATTCCATTCAGGCCAACCAGGATAAGTTGCGGCTACGCATGCGCGCCTGTGTGGATGCCATACGTGCTGCTGTTGTTTGGTGGTGGCCCCGTATGATGTACATGTTTATTCTGTGTTGTCGATGTCTAATTTATTGTGATGATGTAAAAGGGTATTCTGTGGTGGCGATTTTTATTTTTTTGGGGACTTATTTCGTTTTGTTGATGTTTGTGAGTGTGATTTGCTGTGTGAGAAAAAAGGAAGTGTGAATTGAAAGATGGATGCTAGGTGGTAATGCTACAGGACAAAAGAGTAGGTAGAGCATTGCCAGAGTGAGAGCGTGAGACAGGGTTGTACGGATGGAAGTGATCAGTGTTGGAAAGTCGATCCAATGGATCATTGTGAGTTCGTGAGTGAAAATGGGATGAAAGGGAAAGTGTGTGTGTGTTAGGAGAAGTCCTTGGAAGATTGATATGCGTTTTCCAAGGAATTTGGGTGAGTGAGGATTGCGAGGTTGCCGTTAGAAAACGTTTTTTAGACAGTATTTGATTGTGGTGGCGAGCGCAAGACCAAAAAAAAAACTGAATATAAATATATAAGTTAAATACCAAGTACATATAAAATGCGAGGAAGAAAACAAAACTCTAAGAAAACAAGAAGAAAGTTAGAGTCTGGACAACTGTCAGCAAGAGGGGACTAGGAGCGAAGTACTGCCAGCGAAAGAAATTACGAGGTACCAGTATTAAAGCCCGGCGAATAACAGGTAAAAACGTTTAAATACCTATCATGTCCGGCTGGGAAAAATTTTGATGATCATATCCTAAGTCGCCAGTAGACTACGGCATGATAAGAAGGTTTTAGAAATGATGGTAAAAAGAAACGAAAGAAGGAACATATACTAGCTGAAGAAAAGAGTTTCGCCACAGTTAAAAATTAGCCTAAGAAGAAAAAAGGAAAATCAAATATTTGTACAGTAGATTTAAATAGGCAGTACGTATAAGGAATTTTTATAAAAGAAAAAAAAAAATCAGTATGGAAATAGGGTTTAGAATAATTAGTTATAAGTAGGATAAGTGTAGTGATAAGTCTAGCGTAATTTCTGTATTAATTTTGGTTTATGTTCAATAATTGTTAGTGCCTAAATATAAAAGGGGAAGGTTTTGTTAGTATAATTTACAAGTCTTTTCTTATTTCTTTCGTTTAAAAGGGGTTGTAATAGAGTTTTTTTGTTTGTTTTAGTTTCGATTATGTACATTATAGCCATCTAAGGGAGCTCCTTTAGGTAGGTCAAGTTCAAAGAAGGTAGCCATCTATTACAATTTTTTTTAGTGAGGGAAAATTCCTTCGTGTTCATTTGTAGAGTAAAATTGTTGCGTTTGTTGATCTTTCTTATATATTCAGGCACCCAGTTAAGTTAATAAAACGATTAAATAGGATATAACAATATTAGTGTAAGAAGCCAAATTTTTAAAATATTAGAGTAAGAAACAAATTTAAAAAATATTAGCATTAAGAGGTTAAGATTTGTAATTAGTAAGTAAGTTTTATTATATACACCGATTTTTTTTATAATAAATATGTGAATTTGTTTATAGTGATACAGTAAGAATGGCTGTGTGTTAAGTTTTTGGTTTCAAGTAGGTTGGATGTGTGGATAAATGTATTAGCGTGCGTGTGGGTCATGGGGGACACATAGACCGTATGTAAGGAAGAAGGTGTCCTAGGTTGGGTGGGCAAAGTGGGGAATCTAACACCATATTCTCCCTCCAAGCGTTTTCGGTGTTAAGTCGTGATTGTCTGTTTTTCGGTTGTATCGTTTTTTTAATAAAATTTTATTGTGTTGTGAAATTTATTGCGATGGTCTCAAGGCTGCGAAAATGGGTTGGAACCACGGTTGCCACTGAGTAAAAAAATTTTCTACCAAAATTTTCCGAAAATGTTACCAAAAAGTTACCAACAATTTTTTTTTATTAAAACAAAAATTTCTATTTTTATTATAATAAAAACAACAACTTTTAATAATAAAAAAAACATAACATAAAACGTTTTAATTCATTTTAGAACATAAATAAATATTTATATAAATGCATATAGACATTGCTTGACCACCAACAAATAAATTTTATTTATAAATAAATATTTCAATTCATTATACCTACGAATTCCGTATTTAATTTAAATAAATTATTTAATATTGCAGTCATTTAAAATAATTTTTTGCTGACCAAACATAATGACATTTGCATATTACGCCGTTGAACAATTTAGCTCACATTCACACAGTTGTTTTTAATGATTTTTTTTTCAGTGTTGAGTAATGCGGAAAAATGATAAAAGAAAAGCAATAATTTGATAGCTTGTCAAGCCTTAAAAACAAAGTTACCAAGTTACCAACCCTAAAAAAAATTACCAATTTTGGTAGAATGTTACCAACTATGGCAACTGTGGTTGGAACCTACTGCAGCGCCCGAAGAGACACGTAACAATATCCCGCTATTTTATATGTTTTCTTCTACAGCAGAAGGACGCAAAACACTTTTAACTTTTATGGCTCTCACAAATAAACTAAGCATGTCCAATTCCTGAAAGTGTGAACACATGTTCGAGACCAGTGTGCCAACACTAAAAAAAACATTTGAATGTAAGACTATGTCCACATTCAGGCATTTGCTGCTGAAACATTTGTTCATTCCCTTTTAAATCTGCATTCGTGTCCACACAGTTGAAAAATTTATTTTGCTGCATACATATGTAATTATATTATTTTCTTCTTAATTCTTCTGTTAATTTCTTGACGGAGAATGGCGTGCTCAGCAAATGTTTTATGAACATGAAACACCGTACCCGTTTCCATTCGTCTTTTCCCTCTCATCAACAAACACAAAAGTTTTGCAGCAAATGTTCCACCGTGTGGCCAGAGTCTAATTGAGCATACGTAGACTGCGACAGTTAAAAATATTCTTTTTTTAACATACTTTGTATGACGTATGTACAGCAGACATGTGCAAACTGACACAAACGCATTTCAAATCAGTTTTACGAATTTTGCGACTGTGTTAAGTTGAACGCAGCAAGCAGAACAAAAGCAGAGAAAACAAAAGTATGTAGTACACTGAGTAAAAAATTAAAATTAAAAAAATTAAAAATTAAAACTAAATCTTAAAAAAAAATCAAATATCAACATCTCCAATGATTATTTCCCCCTCGTAAAGTTTTATTCTTAATAAATCACATAGGTGTTCATCCGTTAATTTGTTGCGATATTTACTTTTAATTAATTTTAAAATGCTAAAAGCGGCTTCACAGTCGTACGTGGACCCGAACATGGAGTATAATTTAAGTATTTCCTTCTTAATAACAGGATACTTGAAAAATTCTCCATCCTCAAAAGGACGACATTGTTTTGCTAACATCAACCCAGCGGCAATTGAAGCATTCTTTAGTTGTTTTTTTTTCTCTTCAACTGTCAGACTTAGAGGAGGGGCATTTTTTTGTTGCAGGGAATTGAACATTTCATATTTTTTTTCTTCATCCAATTCATTAATATTTTTATGAATGGATATGAAATGTCTTTTTAAATTATAAAATCTTAAATTTGTGAAGATTTTATCACAAATCAGGCATTGCGCATTATTTTTGCCATTTACAAACATAAAAATTTCTTTATATTCGTCCATTTTTTTTTAAGTGCAGTTGTTTGTTTTTGTTTGTTTTTTGTTTTGCAGAATAGCAACTGACTTTGAATCGGTAAACAAGCAGCAAGCTTTCGGACATGTTGGTGTGAAAAAACGATGAAGCTACTATCGGTGTGAAAACATGATGACTCAAAAGAGTACTAGCTGCACATGTCTGATGTACAGCAATGTAAGCTTAAAACATTAGAAAACTTAAACATCAAAATGCGATTGATTAATTAGCAGTTAAATTTGTTATCCAAATACATTGATTACACGGTTATTGAAGATGATTTGGTGTTTGTTTGTGCGTGTATGTGCATATTTCGCAGTTCGAATGCAGTGCCGCCCATCTGTACATTTACTGCTCTTTGCCATGAGTTAATGCAACATTTTTAATTAAAAGTAATTTGTTACGCATTTTCTATTAGAGGTTTAAGGGCTGCCAAATAACATTTTGTTTTTAGGCTACAGACAATAATAATAACATAATAATATTCAGCTTTATATTCTTTTATACGTGTTTTTGAAAGTTGCATTTGCTTTTTCATGACTTCAGCAGAGCTTAACACTAGGGTATTCATTTAATCGAACTTTTCCTTTAATCATTTAATCTAACTAAATAGCCATGGTTTTGTTTTAATCGTTTAATAATTTGTTAGTTGTTGTATTGATAGGTTAACCAATTAATAAAAGTTTTCTTATAAATTAGGTAAATTCAATGAATAAATATGTATATATATATATATATATATATATATATATATATATAATTATATATATATATATATATATATATATATATATATATATATGTATATATATATATATATATTATGTATGTATTATTTGGAATTTAATATAAAAAAATTAAAATCGTTATATTTTACCGGGTCGAATCTTAAATGCCCTCCAAATATTTAGTAAGCTTCTTTAAGATATCTCTGTACCCAATTTTAAATCTATATTTTCACAGAGTCATTTCGGAAAGGGCCATGAATAAAGTATTTAATATTTAAAACAAATTTCCTTTTGTATATATTTTTTATTATTATTATTTATTAATACATATGGATATACATATGTTTATTGTTTGAAAATTTTTTATATAATAATTGAAAAATTTCAACGAATAAATATCTATATACTAGATAAAAAAAATTATTATATAAATCAAAATACATGAAGGTTAATAAAGTTATTAAAGTACATAAATATATCAATCAATAAAATATATGTATGGATGTAAATATACATATATATTATTATATATAATGTATTAACACATTATTCATGGAGGAGACGTTTCACTTCTCCAAGATCAGAGAAAATCTCAGATTCTTATAGGCTTAAGAAATAAAAATTGTTCAATATTTACACTATTTTTAATATAATATATGCGATATCAAAAATAGACTATGTCACAGACGATCGTATGGGCATTGCTAGATCGTCTCAGACTTCATCACTGATCACTTTATGGGGTCCAATTCTCTTTGGAGGGTATTAAAACTGTATTTTGCCGGGGTCTCTCTGGTAAGGGCCGTAGGGGAGACATTTCACCTTTGCCAAACAACTTCATAAATAAATGTTCGATATAATTAAATTTAAAATTTATTTAATTTTTTTTCGATAGGGTCATTTAGGGGGCAAAGAAGGAGGAGGTTGTAGGGCAGAGTAGTTCCAGGTTACGTCTCAGCTTCGTCATTAAAGCTTAAAAAATGTTATTTTTAAGGAATGCAGGTTCAAGTAAAACAATTTGTTTAATTTTTACATTATTTTTGCATATAATAACGCCCACTAAGGGGGCGGGGTTTAAAATTTTATTTTTTATTTTATGGCTAAAAGTTTAACGCGTTGGACTTTCTTTGACATAAAAATATAACATTTGCTTAACAATATTACAAAAATATTTGAAAATTGTGTTGTTTTTTAAAGGTTGGTTTAGTTTTTTTTAGGGGAACTTTTTTCCCTCTTACCCGATTTTGCACTTTATGGGATCTCAGATATATATTTCGCTGCGTTTCAAACGAAATGACGACGTGAATATACCCTCCAATTCTTTTTTGGAGGGTATGAAAAAAAAACATTACAAAAACTCTTGAACTAAAACGAGTAAAAAACAAATGCATCAATATGTAATATATTACAGTTTATTTTTTAATTAATACAAAATTTGTGAGATCATTTTATTAGTTATTTGAATAGTTTAAGCAGTTTTTATGGAATCATTTTTTAGAAATATAAATTTACTTAAATGTTTAGGACTTAAGCGACCATCCGTCTGTAAGTGAAATCGGTTTTCCCAAGCCCCCAGAAGAGCTAGAGACTTCGTTCTTGGACCGTTGGATTGGAAATGAACTGAAATAGAGTGCTATAGATGAAATTCAGAAAATCCGGAGTATGGTTCCTGAGCTGGGAAGCTTACACCTATTTCTCGACGCAAAATTTATACCAAAAATCAGTTTTTTTTTTTAAATTGTAAATTAAACCTATTTCTTGCTTTGGGAAGCATCAATCAATAGTCTATTAAAAACTAAAATATTATTAAGTTTTTTTATTTAACACATTGTTGTCACAATACTAATATACATATAAATGAAATTTATTTGTTGGTGGTTAAGCAATGTCTATATGCATTTCATTGGTGCTTTACCAAATCCAATTATTTTTGTTATCCAATGGATTTCTGATTGTATAAAGGTGTAGAAAAATAAAATAGATTCGTATCAAACATACTTTATTTGTTGGTTTAGTTTTGTATGAGTTGCAAGCCTATGTTCTTGTTCTGTTGTTATTTTTGAAAATAGTTTGTAATTTACAAGTTGTGAATTCTCAGATGGTTTTCGGAAGTATATGCATAAGATAAGAGGTTTTTAACTTTTCAAAACTGTGGTTAAAGTCTACTGACGATTTGGTAAAGCACCAATGAAATGCATATAGACATTTCTTAACCACCAACAAATAAATTTCATTTATATAAAAACTAAAATAAATAAAAATTTTTTTCCAGGGATGGAAAATTAAAATTTTTTTTTTCGGTCCATTCCGTATTTTGTAGTACATGTAGGAACTAAAATTGTTAAAAATTTTAAGTTTTTCTTTTACAAAACCTCTTTATTCGTCATGAAGATTTGTTTCGCCAAAAAAAATTTTTTAATTCAAATTTTGCTTCCAGGGGTGGGAAACTGCATTTATTTTATACGTGAAAATAATCAAACAAAGGCAACTGATGTTGTTTTTTTTTGCTAACTAAGCCTGTTTTATAATTTAGGAAGAACAAAATTGCTATCAAAAATTCAAAAATAAAATTTCGAATCCAGGGATGGACAAGTGCAATATTTAATAGTACATTAAAATGACCAAAATGGTTAAAAATTTGAAATTTTTCTTAAAAAATATTACTTTATACCTCATGAAGCGTTGCACTGATAAACAAAAAAATTAAAACTTCGCTTTCAGGGTTGGGAAAATGAAAGTTTTTTTTGGTACATGCAATATTTTGTAGTACATGTAATAACCAAACTGGTTACAAAATTTTAGTTTTTCGAAAACAAAACTACTTTATATCTCATGAAGACTTGCATTGATAAAAAAATTTTAAAAATTAAAATTTCGCTTCCAGAGTTGGGAAATTAAATTTTTTTTATACATAAAAGTAACCAAAGAGGCAATTGACGTTGTTTTTTTTTGCCAACTAAAACTATGTTATATTTTAGGAAGAACAAAATTGGTATCAAAAATTTCCAAAAAAAAATCAAAATTTCGAATTCAGGGTTGGACAAGTGCAATATTTTTAAGTTCATGAAGGTGACCAAAATGATTGAAAATTGTGAATTTTTCTTAAATAATACTACTTCATAGAAGTAACCAAAAAGGCAACTAAAGTCGGTTTTTTACTAATTAAAACTATTTTTTAGTTTAGAAAAAACAAAATTGATATCAAAAATTAAAAATAAAATCAAAATTTAGATTCCAGAGTTGGATAACTGCAATATTTTGTAGTACATGAAAGTGACCAAAAAGGTTACAAATATAAAGTTTTTCTTAAATAAAACTATTTCATGTCTCATTAAAAGTTGCATTGGTAAAACAATTTAAATTTCGTTTCCAGGGTTGGGAAATTGAAATATATAAAAGTAACCAAATAGGCAATTGAAGTTGTTGTTTTTGCTAATTCAAACTATTTTATAATTCAGGAAGAACAAAATTGGCATTAAAATCTTAAAAATCAAAATTTCAAATAAAGTATTTTATGGTACGTGAAAGAGACCAAAAAGTTTCCTGTTTTAGCAAGAAAGAAAAAAGAATTACATCTGTGAAGGGTATTTAAGATTCGGCAATGCCCCCGCAATGTTTTAAATTATGTATGAATTTTTTTTATTAGTCTTATAATATTTCAATCTTAATATAAATTAATAAAATAGAATTTGAACAAATTCATTTATTAATAAAATAATAAAAAAATGGTTTGCAGTCTTGCAGATTCGAACTTAAGTCCGTTGATAAAATTAACAATTTACATAAGAAAGTTCGACTAATAAAAATTCATACATAATTTAAAACATTCCGGGGGCACCCGCACTTGTTCATTGTAAATTGACAACTAAATTCAATTACTTGAACATAAATAACAAAGAAGCTTTAGCTATCAGCAGCCGATGGCTCTGGAAAAAGCGAAAGAGATACATGGAATATTGGGAATATTAATCGGCAGGGTTGGGGAATTTCGTACTAACCAAAAATGTAATAACTTAAAAATATGAATGTGATAACTTCTCATATTTAATTTTCGTTAAAATATTGGTTAAATAGTTGATATTCCTACTAACTAGCACCACTTGCAAAAGTGGAAAAATTGAACAAAGAACGCTGATGAGATGGCGTAGCGGCCTCGAAATCAGTACTGATCCGTTCTGCTGGTTTGATGATTATTGAAAAATATTCTTAATATTCCAATCTTAATATAAATTAATAAAAATAGAATTTGAACAAATTCATTTATTAATAAAATAATAAAAAAATGGTTTGCAGTCTTGCAGATTCGAACTTAAGCCCGTTGATAAAATTAACAATTCTCTTTTGAATTTATTCGTTTACGAAATCTCACGAACGAATCAGCCGATTTTAAGCAGGTTGGTAGCGCTCGAAGTAGTTTGTGATTGTCAAGAGCTGATTAGTTTTTCGAATCGATCGGAACAGGCGCTTAAAGGTATTTTAAAGAAATCACTTTTGAAAAACCATTTTTTTTTGATATATCCGAAAATATTCCGGTCCGAACCGGATCCAATTCACACGAACCCTTTGAAACGCAACTAGCTTGGTCAGCCGTTCAAAAGTTATAAGCGGTTCACATACTTAGACACATACACACATGCGCGCATACAGACATAGTGATTCTCAGGAGTAGTCGGGAAAGCTTCCTAGGAACTCAGGGTTTTCACCAGCTCGATTTTTCAAAACGGCGTAAAACCGCATTCGCACTTTTTTGAAAATGTTCAATTTTCTTAGAAGTTAAAAAACAAACTGATGATTCAGATGTTTCCCTCCTTTTTTCAGTATTCCCAGTGTGACTAGAACAAGGGAGATTTTTTCCGGGGAAAATACATTCATTGGGAAAAGGAAAATTTCCTCGGGAATATTTATAATTGGGCTAATTGACTGTATGAAACTTATATTTTTTATTTACTTCTCTATTTACAATAGTTTATACAATTTTAGTCTGCAATTGAATTAAAAATATTTATTTCATAACGACTAATGCTTGTCCTTATTAGTCCTGTTACATAGTCCATGCATAGCAAATTGTTGTATATCCTTCAACTTGTCTGTCTTATGCTGGGTTTGACAAATTGGTTTGTAATCAATAAAACAATTTACTATGCATGTTGTGGTAATAATAAGGTTACCTCGTTAAATACACCTCGTTAACGACGAGAGCAAATTTGAAGTTTATTCAAACAAAATGTCAATTAAGTAAGAAGACCATAATTTAATCGACCACATTTAATGTATGCAGATGAGACGTATTCAATATATTTTTATTATAACATAATAAATACAGAAGCCCAACAGACGTCTGCAGAAGCGTTTCACTATTGAACACAATTTCAACGGATAACTGAGCCAAGAGACATGTTGAAGTCCGCTTCGCAATATGAAAGCGCAAAATATTTCTCGATACCAAAACTTACATTTAAATTTTTAGGTATCGATCTCACTTCTCGGAAACGAACTTTGGCGAATCCCATTTTAACGACGTCGTCAATTACGTTCCAAATTGCGATCTGCATTTTGATGTTGTTTTATGCAGTCGAATGCCGACGTGATATGAACTTAGTAACCGATATAATGGCCCCGTTTTGGCAAATAATATTGGTTTTGATAAAAATGTGCTGCTTTCTGTGGAACAAAAAGAAGTTTGTGAAACTAATACGCTACATTTGGACGTGGAGTCTGAAAGGTATGCTTGTGTTATTTAATTCATCTAAAAAAGACTTATTTAGTGAGATTCTTTATGCAGTCAGTGGAGATGAAACTCGGTTGCTAATAGAGGAATATGAAAAATATCGTTTAATGTCTGCACTATTTTTGCGAGGAGTGGTGTCAACTGCTACATTGGCGCTATTGAAACCCTTTATAATTGCGTTCTTTTATTATTGGAAGGGATATGGATTTATGGACAACCTCGATCTTCCGCTTAAGGCCGCGTAAGTAGTGTGAACACCTGATGTGGCATGAATTGGCATGGTGTTGAATTAAAGCTTCGACTTTGTAGATATCATCTTGTGTTGGATCCAAAATCCTTTTATGGTTATCTATTGGCCTACACATTTAATATTATGTTGGTATATTTCATTCTCTTTGGCGCCCTGGGAAATGATTTGTTATTCAGTTGGCTTCTGCACGGTATAATAGCAAAATTTCGCATTTTGGGACTGCGCTTTAAAATGACAGGCGAACAGTTTTCGGGAATGCAAAGCGATGAAAATAAATTTGTGAAGAGCATCATATCGCACATTGAGTATCATGAACGTGTTATTGAATTGGCGCAATGTTTTAATGATGTTTTTATGGTGACCGTATTTTTTAAATGCAGTATCTGCTTCTTACAATTTGCTTGTTTGATATTTCAAATCTCTCGGATTGCTGAAGTGTCGACGCTGTTGTTTTACACAGTCTTTTTACTGTCAGTTTCACTGCAGCTGTTAATGTACTGCCACGGTGGCCAGATGATAATGGACGAGGTAAACATTTCCCCTGATTGTGTAAGGCGTTGGCGGTTACGCCACAGTCGTTTTTCGTAGTGGATTAATGATGATTGTGTGTTTCTTTAATCTTGTACATAAAACGCCTTCGCTGTAAACGCCAACGCCTTACATAATCAGGCTGATTAGCTTCTACAAAAATATAACCCCAAAAAATTTGCTTTCTAAATTTAGAGTATTTCGATAGCGGCCAACATATGTGAGAGTTTCCAATGGCATGACATGACTATAAAATCGAAAAAATTATTACTGCTACCCATGAAGAGAGCCCAAAAGCCGTGTGTTTTAACAACAGTTTTCTTTTCCGCTGATTTGAAATCGTTTTTATGGGTCGGTACTCGTGTATTAAAATTATTTTATCATAAAAATAACAGTTATGACTTGCAGATTTTAAAAACAACAGGTTCTTTGTTTGCCATGCTGAGATCTCTAGAGTCTAATACATAAAAGTTTGCACGTACGTACAGAGAATGACGTTTAAATTGGCCCAACAAAATTACGCAAAGCATTTTTTGAATCATCACAACACTATTTTTTATGAATAATTCAAATGCTTGTTGCCTATTACTATTTTATAAATACATCTAATACTTTGCTTTAATTTTCATTAAATCATAAATTCATTGATATACGAGTAGTTGCAGAGAAAATTATTAGAAACTTTGAAAATATTCATGTTGTTGAGAAGGAAATTGTACAAGAAACACTAAAATTTTGAAGTACAAATTTTAATAAAATTTACTATCGTTATAAAAAATAAGTCTTTTCCCTCAATATTCTTCAATATTTTATTACAATAATAAAATGTTTAAAGCACCACCGAATACTTAAAAGAACCAAAGCTGCAGTCAATGCAATTACGTGGACAATATGGATATGGTTCAATGTGAAAGTTGTGATAAATGGTTTCACTTCCAATGCGTAGGAGTAAGTCAATTCATTGCAAACGAGTGTAAATAGCAATGAAAGTCAATACAGCTTAAGAACTCGGCAATGGGTCTCGACATTACCTGAACCGACTCATCAAGAACAGCAAACGGGACCGTCAGAAGAATTATCCAATGGTAATCTTTCATATTCGAAAATTGCTGCAAGTCGGGCACTTTCAAAAGATTTACCAATATTTTCGCATAAACAGGAAGAGTGGCCTGTGTTCTTAAGCTCCTTTGAAGAAAGTGCAAATAATTGTGGTTTTTCGAATTCTAAAAACCTTCTAAGACTGCAAAGAGCTCTAAAAGGGAAAGCTTGCGATGTAGTTAGCAGTCAGCTGTTGCTTCCGAAGAACGTACCTGAAATTATTATAACTTTTTATACCCTCCAAAAAAGAATTTGGAGGGTATATTCACTTTGTTATTGCGTTTGCAACGCATCGAAATATCCATCTCAGACCCCATAAAGTATATATTCTTGATCAGTGATGAATGCTAAGAAGATTTGAGCATGTCCATCCATCCGTACGTCCGTCCGTCCCTCGGTCCGTCTGTGGAAATCACGATTCAGTCCAAACGAAAAGAGCTAGACTCTTGGAATTTGGTATAAATATATTTTGAAGCAGCTTACCTTCGGAGATGGGCTAAATCGGGCAAGGGGGAAAAAAGTTCCCCTAAGAAGAACTAAACCAACCCAGAAAAAACAACATAATTTTTAAAGTTTTTTGGTTATTTTGTGAAGCAAATGATATATTTTTATGTCAACTACGGTCCAACGCCTTAAACTTGGAACCATAAAGTAAAAAAAAAATTGTTTTTGGACCCCGCCCACTTTTTTAAGCTTTAATGACGAAGCTGAGACGATACCTGGTACTACTCTGCCCTACCCCCTCCTCCCCCTTCACCTCCTAAATGACACTATAAAAATAAAAAAAATTTCTTAAATTTTGTATATAGTCATCCCAAGCATTTATTTTTAGAGTTTTATGACTGCCTGTTTCTGCCCTACACCCTCCTCCCCCTTTGCCCCCTTAATGACCCGATAAAAAAAAAATTTAACTTTGTATAAATGAAATTTATTTCTTGGTGGTTAAGCAATGTCCATATGCATTTCATTGGTGCTTTACCAAATCATCAGTAGACTTTAACCACAGTTTTGAAAAGTTAAAAAACTCTTCTCTTATGCATATACTTACGAAAACCATCTGAGAATTCACAATTTGTAAATTACAAACTATTTTCAAAAATCGCAACAGAATAAGCATAGTCATTATGTCGTTGACCTTTTAGATTGTGCCGATACTGATGAAACAGCAATTCAATTAGCTAGAGAAGAGGCAACAATCCATAAAGAAGGTGAGTTCATTATAAGGGATTTCAGATCTAGCTCGGCAGAAGTATCTTCAAGATTTAGAGGAAAATTGTAGTCCAAATGAGAATCTTGGAATATGGTGGGTAACTGGAACAGATGAGTTCACATTTTCACTTAAACTAAATCGCCTCAACAAAGAAATACTTTCCGGTACAAAAATACAAACAAAACCAGATGTTCTTCGAACACTAATATCGATATATGATCCCTTTGGGCTTATATCACCATTTGTGGTTTATTTGAAATTTTTATTACAAGAGGTGTGGAGAACAACAGAAGGTTAGAACTCATACGTAAATGACACTGTTTTTTAAAAATGGCTTGTTTGGATAAAATTTTTACCGGAAATAGAAAATGTTAAGATTCCCCGGTGGTACAACCTGGAATCTAAATTTACCATTCAACTCCACATTTTGGTTGATGCTCAGCGTTGTCAACTCAGTGCCTTTAGTACTGTTTTTAGTGCTTTTTAAAATTTATTACTCGAAAAATTTTGGCTTCAGTGCTTTTTGGTCTTTAGTGCTTTTTTTCATTTGGTGGCACCAGACAATAACAAATTTTGCTATTAAACTTTTGTCTTTTATCTTATTTTTAATTTAATTTTTATAAAATAATAACTATAAAACTATTTATTTTATAATTATATCAATATTTCGATATCCTCTGGATATCTTCTTCAGGATAACAATTTAAAAATTATTTATAATATTTCAACAATAACAAATTTTTTATTTTTTTTTTAAATTATATAAAGTTAAATATTTTTGTTGTTTTTTGTTTTTATATAAAATAAAAACTAAATGTATCTTTTATCCATATTCCAATGCTTAAGTAGAACGCGTTTTTAGCTCATTGAATCTTTTAAAAACAAAAATTAGAAACCGAATGGCGCTGCATTCGGTTAATGCGGTTTTACAAATCAAAAACGGACTTAAAAGAGAAAATTCAGGTTGCGAAACATACGAAATTGCAGATGAGGTAAATATTCATATTAATACAAACATGGTTTATAAAACGTCGGAATATGAAATAATATCGGTATTATGGGTGAATGACAGTGATGAGCAAATCATAGACTTTGACACTGACCTTTAACAAATACAAATTGAAAGTCATACGTTATTATATATACTCGTATTGTTATTTAACTTTTGTTACCTTAAAAGAAATAAAATATCGCAGAGAGAGTGCATCACTTTAAAAGTTTACAGGAGAATAAAAAACAATGTAAAATTCATTGCATTTTCTATGGCGATATTTACAATATGTTGACTTTGTTTAATCCTCTCAGTAAGAGGCTGCTCTTATTTCTATAGTTATGCAGCATGTTGCGATTTTTTGCAAAACAACAATCTCCTCTCGATTATACGAGCACATGAAGCGCAGGACGCTGGTTACCGTATGTATCGGAAATCCCAAACAACTGGGTTTCCGTCGCTAATCACCATCTTTTCAGCACCCAACTATTTAGATGTTTACAATAATAAGGCTGCTGTATTGAAATATGAAAACAATGTCATGAATATACGACAATTTAATTGTTCCCCTCATCCATATTGGCTTCCAAACTTTATGCATGACTTCACGTGGTCGCTGCCATTTGTAGGCGAAAAGGTGACCGAAATGTTGGTCAATGTTTTGAATATTTGTTCTGACGACGAACTTATCATGACCGAAAATGAAGAACCCTGCTCGGACGATGAGGCTGCCTTACGCAAAGAAGTCATACGCAATAAAATACGTGCCATTGGCAAAATGGCTCGTGTGTTCTCAGTTTTGCGCGAAGAATCTGAATCGGTTTTGCAATTGAAGGGCCTGACACCCACCGGTGCATTGCCTTTGGGTGCATTATCTGGTGGCAAGCAATCATTGAAAAATGCCATGCAAGGCTTTTCGCCCAATCACAAAATTACATCATTTGCGGAAGCTAAAGGTTTGGATGCTGTTAATGAACGTATGCCACCACGACGTGATACAACGCCCTCGCCGGCTGAAGAAGGCCAAAAGACATTGTCTCAGCAAGCTGCTGCAGCCGCCAATGGCAATGCGAATTCAATCAATGGATAATTCTAAGTCAAATGCAATAAGAAAAATCCCCAGCAACTATACAAAAGAAAATCAACCATTTAAGCAAATAATATTGTTGAATCAAGTTTTAAGGCTCTTAACTTGTTTTTTTGTTTAATATGTTGACATATTCAATCCCATTGAACACTAAAATAAAATAAATTTATTATTTGTATTGTATAAGTCTATATGCTTAATAGAATTGAATTGAATTGAAATACTCGGCTGTGTAAAGATACCAATGTAAAGGTCGCTTAGATAATTTAAACGAAAAGTTGAAACACTGCACGGGAATTTGCTCGTGGTTAAATCCAGTGGAATAAGTTCGCAACAATTTACATTGGTACCTTTTTCGCAACCTTTTTAATAATTAAAATTTAATTATCTTTGAGATTTCGAGAAGCATACATTACTTACTTACCTTCGAGAAGCTTACCTGAATATTTTATATACAAATTATACTTACCTTGTTATATAAATTATACTTACCATTGTGTATAAGCAATCGTTTATACTTTAATAAATCTGCATACTGCATTTTTTATTCAGTAATATGTATATGAATTATTAAAAATAATATAAATAATCTCTTATTTTATAATTTTTTTGTTAATAAATGTGTAAAACAAAAAATAAATTAAATAAAATCATATTTTCAATAAGAAGCAATTAAAATATTTATATTTGCTTTTTATAAAATATTACGCGTTTTTTGTCCGGTTTTAGTGCTTTTCAAAATTTCAAAGTTGACAACGCTGTTGATGCTAGTCAGTTAGTCCCCGTTTACACTTGCAATTTTTGTTGCAGCAATTCTTGAGCATTTAGTGAGGAAGAGCGAGAAAGGAATACAAATGGTATATATTCCTATATCTGCACTCTCACACAAAATAAGAATTGCTGCAACAAAAGTTTCATTGTGTAAACCGGGACTTAGCATATGCTGCAGTAGCTTACTTTAGAGTTCAATCTAATGGCGGAGTTAGTTGCAAATTAGTTGGTTCAAAAGCAAAGGTAGCCCCAACACAGCCAGTGTCAATTTCACGAATGGAGCTATTGGCAGCAGTACTAGGCACACGTTTGGCTACAGCAATATGTCATATGCACAAATTGTAGTTTGAGAAACGTTATTTTTGGAGTGACTCACAAATTGTAGTTTGAGAAACGTTATTATTGTAGTGACTCGAATGTTGTCCTTTCCTGGATTAACTCTGATGCACGAAAGTACAAACAATTCGTTATGTGTCGTATTGGTGAAATTCTTGAGACGACAGAGGCGTATGAATGGAGATACATTTCTACTAGAATGAAGGTGGCCGATGATGCTACTAAGTGGAAAGGGACAAGTGGGTTTTATTTAGAAAATAGATGGTTTCAAGGACCTTCATTTCTTACACAGGAAGAAACAACTTGGCCTACAAAAATCAAACATAAAAAAACAAGTGATGAGCTAAGACCACACTTCGCACACTACGTATAGGTGAGCCAATAATTTTAAATACGTCTTGCATAGAAATAGAAAGATTTTCTTCTTGGGTCAAAATATTGGAAACAATTTATGCCATGTACAAATTTTGCTATCTTCTAAAACATAAAGAAGTTTCACGTTCAAATCTACTTCGAAAAGCAGAAAACTTTATTTATCGTACATTACAATATGATGCATTTAAGGACGAAATCGCGTAATTACGTGTATGTAATCCCATTGCTAAATCTAGTTCTTTGTAGAAGTGCTCATCATACCTGGATAATGTTTCAGTTTTACGTATACATGAACGAATTGACCTGGAAAATGTAAATGAAAATACCAAGCGACCAATAATTCGTTTACTTTTGACATTTTTATTGCCGCGCTTTAGGTTTAGAATTTCACTCCTTTGCTTAAAATTCTCTGTACAATAATACGAAAATATATTACAATAGAAAGTTTATGTGATTGTGCATCAAAAAACGAATACTTGATATATTAAATTTCTATAATTAACTATTTTGTATATTTATTTAAAACGTATAAACTAAAAATAAAACAGTTATTAAAGTATTTCATATTTGCTTTTTACATTTGTGGCCATTAGCATTTTTAGTAAAAATTATTGTTGTTAAAATAATTATGTGGCATTAAAAGTTGTGGTAATTGCAGGCGGTTACAGCAATTTAACACAGAATATCAATAGACGAATACTTATTTTTTTAATATCAATAGGCGGTGACAAAAATTTAATAATAATTTATATCAATACTTTGCCAACGAAGACAAGGAAGGAGACAACTGTTCTGGACATGGACGCAATACAAACAGCCCTTGGTACAAACAGCTCAATTCCTTTTGCAATTAGTTACAACTAAAATTAAAGAAATTACACTTAATATACATTTAAATGAAGACATGAAACAAATTATAACAGGGTTGTTTGATAATTATACACAGGGGTGTAGAATATTTTAAAAGGCAATACATATACTCTTATATGGGTAGTTCCATCTCAAGTCGGCTAATAGTTAGATACGACCCGTGTGAATTTGGACGATATTCTGTTATAGGCTATCCTTCGTTTGGGAAAAATAAAAAAATTTTCCGAGATTGTTCTGTGTATTTTTCCAATATCTTAAAAACCATTTTATAAGAAAAAATTATGCTTGTCATTTAAAAGGGAGTATTTGGAGCTGCAAATAGAAAACACAATTTTTATGTAGTAAGAATTTTAACGAACATTTATATTGCTATATTAAATTGAATTAAGATTCATAGGCTAATTGTTCGAAATTTGTTTTTAAATCTCAGAAAGACATGATAAATATTCCAAGGCACAAAGGAAAGTCAACATCAGTTTTATCCAACTTACACAGCAGAGCAGAACAGCTGTTTTCGAAAGACGCAACCCTTTCATCATCAGTGCTCATGTGTATTGTGTTTGTCACCACTTATTAGGTGGCTTAGTTGAATTTGATAACAGTTCCTATTTACACAAATTTTATTGTGAAAAAGAATACGAGAACTGTATCAACCTGATGTTAACATGTTATTGTTATAATACCCGTGTTACCGTTTGATTATTTTTCTTCATGTCCCATTTTTCTGAATTTTTTGTCCCATCATACCTAAGTCAAACTTATTTGGTTTGAATTTTATACTTAAGTACATGTGAACGTTTTTCCAATATTTTTTATAATTGGAAAAACGTTCACATGTACTTAAGTATAAAATTCAAACCAAATAAGTTTGACTTAGTTATGATGGGACAAAAAATTCAGAAAAATGGGACATGAAGAAAAATAATCAAACGGTAACACGGGTATTATAACAATAACATGTTCAATAACAGATCTCTACGTTTTGAGTTTTCAGGAAGTTTTTTGAACTACCCCTAAGGGGCCGTCTCTATGTGGGTGTGCGTGTGAGTAAGTATATGACCTACTTTTAGCTGAACCGAATCGAACCAAAGCTGGTCGCGTTTCAAAGATTTATTTTTGAATTTGTACCGCTTCGAACCGGTATATTTTGAGATATATAAAAATAAAACAGTTTTTTATTACAGTGGCTTTGCCGATCGATTCCAAAAACTAATGACCTCTTGAAATTAAAAAACCGTGCCGAGCGCTACTAACCGCGTCAAAATCAGCTGATTCGTGAGATTTCGTAAATGAAAAAATTCGAAAAAAGTCAAAGGGTTTTTTCAAACT
This sequence comes from Linnaemya tessellans, assembly GCA_951800035.1. Taxonomy (NCBI): domain Eukaryota; kingdom Metazoa; phylum Arthropoda; class Insecta; order Diptera; family Tachinidae; genus Linnaemya; species Linnaemya tessellans. The sequence continues at coordinate 28,741,814 of OX637534.1, forward strand.
TAGATTTCTTGTGAATTGCAATCGGCTTGGACCGATAGATTTCGAGATATATCAATAAATGTTTTTTTAAATAACTTGGTCTCTTTATGAAATCTTTTTAAAATTCCAGTATCCTATTACTCATTCCTGATGATGTTAACAAAACGCTGACGAAATACTGATTAATAAAATAAAACTGAAATATTGTTATATAAAAAACGACCTCGAGGTTAATCAATAATAAAAAAAATTTTTTTAATAACTTTTAAAACGCTGATTTTTGAAATAACTTCAAAAACTTAACAGCTCAGGACATTCTAAAACCACGTCAAAATCGGTTCACGCGTTCGTGTGTTGTCTTGAAAGAAAAAATACGAAAAAAGTGAATTTTTTTAAAAACTCCGAAATTGTATATATATGTGATAAATTAGTGTTTGATTCTTTTATAAATAGACTCTGAGAACTACATCAATCACCTCTTATCATGTGGGAATCGGCTGATCCATTCAAAATCTACAGCAGAAAATTAAAATAATAGTATTTTTGCGGTTAAAATGTGCGGGTAGTTGCAGGGATGGCCTTTAGGGTCAATCGTTTTCCATATTTTTTACTGTCGCACAGTTCTGCAGCAGCCACAGAAAGTACTTTAATGAAATTTCATATGACATTAAGTCAGTAGTTGTTGCTTGTATTTGTGAAAGTAACTGTTGACAACTTTATCAGATGCAGACACTTACTGCCATCCCTAAATACGGGCAGCAAGCGTTTTTTAGTTGTCAAAAGTTCTCATGTCCATACATTTTGTATGGAGCATACCGAAACAACACTTTGATTTTGGAAAATCCGATTTCGACAGAGCGTTTTCTAATGAAGTTAGTTGTAAAAGAAAACAGTTGTAACCAGAGAAAAAGAGCAAAAATTTACAAAAGTGAAATAAATAATAAAAGAAAAAATTTGTGCACTTCGTATTAGAAAATGGAGGTAAGAAAATATTTACAATATGATTACATACACACATATGTACGCACGTTTGTAATTTGTTCAAAATTTCAATAACAAAATCACAAATGTCGTCCGTCCAGCTGTTAAAATAATCAGGGTTGTTTAATTTGTTTGTTTGATAACCCTGTTTTTATTGTTTTTTGACATAACGTTGCCGCTTTTGTTTAGGTATGGCATTTCAGCGTTAAAGCTCAGCGGAAAAAACGTTCCGCTTTCCGCCCGTATTTAGGGATGGCTGATACTCTTATAATTAATTGCCTGTCAATAAGCCTGAACACTTTAAAACTCAAACTCGCTAAAAAATACTTATGTATTTTCATGGTATCAAGTTAACAAATATGTAATTAATTTTTTGGGTCACCGTTTTATTAAAGAAAAAAACATGCGAATCGGTTGCCCAACCATCAACATCAATACTGTAATCAACTTTATTTTATAAATAAATTAAAGCAAAAACCAGAATTTAATCGTATCTTAAATTAATGAATGTGCGTTCTTATAAGATTTAGAAAAAAAAATCAAACGATTTTAAGAAGTCCAAAACTTTAGTTGAATCAAAATTCTTTTACAAAGGCCTTTTAAAAAAAACATCTACCAAAAGTATTAAACGGCTAAAATGGCAATTACAATTGCCTACAAGTGCAACTTTACCATAAAAAATGTACAAAATAATAGTCAATACTAAATCATAACAATTTATCAGTTAGAAGTTGAAGACATAATTGGATTTTATTTAGTGTTTTGTTTTGCTTCTCTTTTGTTTCAAGGATGTTAATAGTCGTCAATATCTACTGCACTTTTACATGTTTCTTAGCTAAACGTGATCTCTTATATCAGGGATGGAGACTACGGTACATTCTATTTCGTTGGAACCCCGCAGTACTAGAGATGTGCGCGTGAGTAAAATTAAGCTCACAATCACACACGATCACAAAACTTAAATTTTTCCGTGCACCCTCACGCACGGCAAATTTAAGCCACTCACGACCACGCACGTTAAGATTTAAGCCACTCACGAACGCATTATTTTCAGTCACGCCCTTCCACGCACGATGGTAATAATTTTGCAAAATCGCGCATGCTCCCAGAAAAATTGTTCTTTTGTGCCTATTAAAAGTACGTACAATTTCTATGCATAAACACATGCAATTTTCCTTACAATTGAAAATTCAAAAGAAGAAAAAACTTATATTCTGTTTTTATACCCTTCACAAAAAAGTGAAAGGATATATGTATATAGGTTTGTCATTTCGTGTGTAATTTCTTCGATATTCACATTGGACCCCATAAAGTATATATATTCTGGATCCTTATGAATAGCGATGACGATTGAGCGATGTCCGTCTGTCCGCCTGTCTGTACGTGAACGGTTTTCCCAAGCCCCTTCGTTCTTGGACCGTTGGTTTGGAAATGAACTTAAATAGAGTGCTATTGAAATTGAGAAAGATCCGAAGTACGGTTCCAGAGGTGGGAAGCTTACACCTATTTCGCGACGCAAAATTTATACCAAAAATCAATTATTTTTAATATTTGTAAATTAAATCTATTTCATGCTTTGGAAAGCCTCAATGGTCTATTAAAAACAAAAAAAATTAGAATTTTTTTTCCAGGGATGGGAAATTAAAAATTTTTTTTCGGCCTATTCCGTATTTTGTAGTACATGTAGTAACTAAAATTGTTAAAAATTTCAAGTTTTTCTTTAACAAAACCACTTTATACGTCATTGAGATTTGCATTGGCCAAAAACAAATTTTTTTATATTAAAATTTTGCTTCCAGGGGTGGGAAATTGAATTTTTTTATAGATGAACGTAATCAAACAGGCAACTGATGTTGTTTTTTTTTTTGTTATTTGCTAACTAAAACTGTCTTATAATTTAGGAAGAACAAAATTGGTATCAAAAATAAAATTTCGAATCCAGGGATGGACAAGTGCAATATTTTATGGTACATGAAAGTTTTTTTTTTTTTTGTTTTTTTTTGATTAGGACCGGCACTCAGGGGATGACCCCTACTTATGCGTACATTGTGCTGGAACTAGGAAAATTGGTTGTGGGAAGGAGGATAAAGGGAGTAGTGTCTATGGACATTCGATTTGAATTTATCCATGCTATATACGGCAGGAAAGACTTCCGCAGGGAGTTTATTCCACATATGGGCAGTACGGGCAAAGAATGAATTTTCCCTATAATGCGTAGTGCGGTTCACTGATAAATCCACCACATATGGGTGTGATCGCACTGTAGAGCGTGTTGAGCGTAGAAAAGTGCGCGTTTCGGGAAAGAGATCCCTGACTTCGGTGGAACAAAACCCGTTATAATAACGATAAAACAGTGAAACACACCCCACATTGCGTCGATGCTCAAGTGAGTCAATAGAGTTGGCTATCCTACTGTCACCGATGAGCTTCTTAGCTCTCTCCTGTACGCGGTCGAGTAACTTCAAAATAGACTTTGAAGCTCCGGCCCATACATGAGAGTTGTATTCCATCTTTGGTCGGATGTAAGTGGAATAAATAGTAAGGAGATCAGATGGGGTGAAGTATGTCTTACACCGCCTTAGAAAGCCGAGGCACTTGAATGCTTCTTTTGAAACATGAAAAATGTGTTCAGTCCAGCGAACGTCACACTGGATTTTCATGCCGAGAACATCAAGAGCTTCTGATTCCTCAATATCTATACCACCCATGTTAACAGATGAAGCAGCGTGATCGGGCTTGCGTCGGTGTGTTAGCAAGCAGCATTGAGTCTTACGGGCATTGAAGTTTACACTGTTTCGGTGACCCCATTCGACAATCCTATTGAGGTCACCGGTTAGCGCAACATTTGTAGTACATGCAATAACCAAAATGGTTGCAAAATTCGAGTTTTTCTTAAACAAAACTACTTTATACCTCGTGAAGATTTGCATTGATAAAGAAAGTTTTAAGAAATTTAAATTTCGCTTCCAGGATTGGGAAATTGAAGTTTTTACCTAAATGGTTACAAATATTAAGGTTTTCTTAAATAAAACTATTTCATGCCTCATTAAGAGTTGCATTGGTAAAAAAAAAAATTAAATTTCGTTTCCAGGGTTGGGAAATTGAAATATTTATTCTGCATAAAAGCAACCAAAAAGGCAATTGACGTTGTTTGTTTTTGCTAATTAAAGCTGTTCAGGAAGAACAATATTGGTATTAAAATCTTAAAAAATCAAAATTTCGACTCCAGGGTTGGACAAATGAAATATTTTATGGTACATGCAAGTGACCAAAAAGTTTAAAACTTTTAATTTTTTTGTCAAGTAAAACTATGTTACACCTCACTAAGAATTGCATTGGTAAAAGATTAAAATTCGCTTCCAGAGTTGAAAAATCGAAATATTTGTCGTACATAATAGAACATACGTAAATTCCAAATTTTGTGCTTTTAGTGAATTAAACCTGTTAGATATTTCAGAAAAATTTAAACTAGTATCAAAAAATTATAAATTCGGCTCAGGGTTGGAAAATCGAAATTTTTTGGTACATAAAAGTAACCATATATGTTCCCAATTTTGGTTTTTTTCAGTGACTTAAACCTATTTAATACTTCGCTAACAATTAAATTGGTATTAAAAATTTTAAAAACTAAAAATTCGGTTCCAGGGTTGAAAAATCTACATTTTCTGATTCATAAAAGCAGCCATATTATTTGTTATTTTTGATTTTTATGATGAATTATACCTACTTTATATATCAGAAAGAAGTAAAGTGGTATTAAAAACCAAAAAAATCTAAAAGACGACGGTTGGACAATTAGAACTTTTTGGGGTACATGAAACGGATGTTTTCTTGTTTGTGAATTATATATACATATATATAATATTTTTGAAAGACGTTTATGGGTATTAGATATAAGAAAAGCCAAACATTTAGCTTCCTAGCCGAAAAATTTAAAAGTTTTCTTAAATATAAAAGTAACCGATAACATCATTTTGATTTTTTAATTAAACCTACTTTCTGTTTTGGCAAGAAAGAATGAAGAATTACATCTGTGAAGGGTATTTATGATTCGGCACTGCCGAATATAGCACTTTTACTTGTTGAATTTCGTTTTAATAAATTTTGTTTTAATAAATTATAATTCCGATTCACACGTGAATCATGCGTGACATGAAAATATCACGACATTTATTTTTGTTTTATAGGAGTAGGACCAGCACTCAGGGGATGACCCCACATATGCAATGCATTGCGCCGGAACTGAAAACGAGGGGATAGTATTGAGGGGACAGATTAGGAAAGATGAGACTTACTTCTACCACGATATTAATGAATGAACCTACCCCCAGTATTTTACTTCTTAAGTACAAAATTAGTTAATTTGTCCATCAACTTAAGTTGTGTTTAAATACACTTTCAGTTTTTCAGTCTAAAATTAATTTTGTTATCTAATTGTGATAAAAGTATGGTAGCACAAATAAATGGTAAGAAAAATACTGCAAATGATACAATAAAACCGACGTTTTGTTTCAATGAAGAGCTGCTTTACTAATTTTCAAGTTGTTGAATGTGAACAAACTATGAAAAACACATTTAGGGTATACACACTGTAGTCTTCATAAGTCATAAAATAATAGCACGAAATATATGACTAGTGTGAACAACCCGTCATAACTTAGTATGCTATATCAAACATCGATCAGCTGATAAGAAAACAACACATTTGTGATTAGATGTTATCAAAGCAAAAGAAAATGCCAGAAATTCTAAAAACTCCATTTCTACACAAGAATCTCTAAATGATTTTGTATGTTTAAACTAAAACAGTTGCTGCTTTGATATGAGTTGAATAATTTTTTTTTTGCGGCGGCATACGGAAAACGTTCAGCGGCTGCCAGCTACCTAAGTTAAACGAGAAAAATTTTTCACATGTATATAGTTTTTGCGATTTAGTTCTCTTTTAATATTTCTTATGTTATAAAAATGTGATTTAATGTACGGACATATAGGTATTAATAATATTTTAGTCGTGAATCATATCTAAGTAACGGCGGCAAACATATACTATCGCCGTCTCGCCTAAAGATTTTCAGCCGTTCGACTCAGATCTCTAGAGCTATTCTATGACAAAACAAAAACATACCCGAAAGAGTGCTATTACTTTATGACTTTTTTGTATGCAGCACAATAACAACTTTTTTAAACTGGTCCAAAATATTATGACTTTATGACAATATGAATAAATAGTGTGAATACCCCAATTGTAGTATGAAAAACTTGAATTGCATTTAAATGTACAATGTGGGACATTTAAATCTTATTTAATTTTGAAGTGAAAAACAAAATTTTGTATTTAAATAGACTTTAAGCTTAAATAGTATTTAATTCTGAAGTTAAAAACTGGGCATTAATTTAAATGTTTTATCGAGACACACGGTAGTATGCTACGCCAAGTTCAGGCCTATGCAGAGTATATATTACACGAAACTTGGCCTGTTTTTAGTCTCCTCATAGGTTTGACTAAGACCAGTACTCAGAGAACTAGAAAGGACGAGACCTGAGAAGATAGACAAAGAAATAGGAGGCAATATAGAATTTGTTGTACCTATTTTAAGGACCTATTGAAGGAGGGTGGTTAACGTTCAGTGACAACAACTAACGCAACCAAGCATTAATGCAGACCAGGGCGCAAATTACGGCACTCGATATCGAACGAATTTTTATTTTTTTACCAATGCAATTAAAATTTTTAAACTTTTTGGTCACTCTCATGTACCATATTATATTTCATTTGTCCAACCCTGGAGTCGAACTTTTAATTTTTTAAGATTTTAATACCAATTTTGTTATTCCTGAATTATAAAACAGCTTTAATTAGCAAAAAGAATCAACGTCAATTGCCTTTTTGGTTACTTTTATGCAGAATAAATATTTCAATTTCCCAACCTTGGAAAGGAAATTTGAATTTTTTTACCAATGCAGCTCTTAATGAGGCATGAAATAGTTTTATTTAAGAAAAACTTAATATTTGTAACCATTTAGGTAATTTTTTATGTACCACAAAATATTGCAGTTATCCAACTCTGGAATCTAAATTTTTATTTTTTTCAATTTTTGATGCCAATTTTGTTTTTCCTGAACTAAAAAACAGTTTTAATTAGTAAAAAACAACGTCAGTTGCCTCTTTGGTTACTTTTATGTATAAAAAAATAAATTCAATTTCCCAACCCTGATAGCGAAATTTAAATTTTTTAAAATTTTCTTTATCAATGCAAATCTTCATGAGGTATAAAGTAGTTTTGTTTAAGAAAAACTAGAATTTGGCAACCATTTTGGTTATTATATGTACCACAAAATATTGCATGTACCAAAAAAATTTTAATTTTTCCAACCCTGGAAACGAAATTTAATTTTTTTTTTGTTTTTTTTTTTCAGTTCAGGTATAAAGTAGTTTTATTTAAGAAAAATTGAAATTTTTTTACCATTTTGGTAATTTTCATGTACCATAAAATATTGCACTTGTCCATCCCTGGATTCGAAATTTTATTTTTTATTTTTGAATTTTTGATACCTCTTTTCTTCTTCTTAAATTATAAGACAGTTTTAGTTAGCTAAAAAACAAAAAAAACATCAGTAGCCGGTTTGATTACTTTCACGTATAAAAAAAATTCAATTTCCCACCCCTGGAAGCAAAATTTTAATTGAACTTTTTTTTGGCCACGGCAAATCTTCATGACGTGTAAAGAGGTTTTGTTAAAGAAAAACTTGAAATTTTTAACAATTTTAGTTACTACATGTACTACAAAATACGGAATAGGCCGAAAAAAAATATTTAATTTCCCATCCCTGGAATTTTTTTTTTATTTTTTTAGTTTTTAATAGACCACTGAGGCTCCCCAAAGCACGAAATAGGTTTAATTTACAAACATTAAAAAAAATAATTGATTTTTGGTATAAAATTTTCGTCGAGAAATAGGTGTAAGCTTCCCAGTTCTGGAACCATACTTCGGATCTATCTGAAGAGGTTTTTAACTTTTCAAAATTGTGGTTAACGTCTACTGATGATTTGGTAAAGCACTAATTAAATGCATATAGACATTGCTTGACAACCAACAAATAACTTTCATTTAAAATTTTTGAAGATATTTTCATTTAAGCATCATCTTCGGCTTTTTGACTTTATATTCAGATTCAGCAATTTTACATTCGTATTGGGTGTCAGATACTTTTGGTCAAAAAACTGTCACACATGCATAAATTTAGTGTGTATAACTGCTATAGTTCTATAGATATAGCATAGTTAATAATTATTTCCTTACTTCCTCCTCCTGTATTCTTAAAATTTTGCTAAAATGTGAGGTTTACTTTTAGAGCTATCCACGTAAAATCTTGCGATTCTCGCTATTGTTGTTGTTCAGATATTAATAAATCCGTGAAAGAGGACTCCCCTGTGCGACGTGTACAAACAGGATAAGATGATTTCTGTAAACCGTCCTATTTCAAAATCATGCAAAAAGATCGTGCAAAAACAGGGCAGGAAATTATAACTGAGTTAGGGAATTTTGTTAACAGTTTTATTCTAGTTATTTGCAAAATATTCTTACTTTCAAATTGTCTAGTTTTAATCAAATACTTATTATTGTATTGTTGTTGTTACAAAGTGCAGATTAAGGCAGCAGCTTGTATGAAAGTTTAAAATACATATTTAAAACCACGAAGAGAAGGTTTATTAAATTTTTTCTACTGTCAGATTATTGCTTTATTGTATTGTTCCAGCAGAGTTATTAGCAGCAAAAGTTAATTTATCATATCCCATCTGGTGAACTTGAAATTGATTGTAGTAAAATTTCGCTCGATGTCATGATGACAAATGATGATGAGTCTCTTTGCCATCTAATATCGTGATATAGAAACTATTTATGGTGTTTTTAATATGTTTTCTGTACAATTTCAAGTAAATAGCATATGTGCATGGGTTTTTAAAATAAAATTGATGAATTTGTAGGAAATACTATGTGGGCTTACCTTTCAATGATTTTTAATACTCATGTGCATTTAAATAAAGAATATTTAAAAACTGTCTTTATTTGGTTATAATTGAACAAAGACACATCTTTTATTCATTTAGCTACACACATACAAACTTACCTGTACACATACATTCATACGTCAAATGCATACGTGTTCGTCTTTGCAAAACAATATGTCTGTTTTAAAAAAGTAAGACTATTGTATACTTATTAATGCTCTTAACTTCGTTTTGCTTATGTCTTTATTAAAAGTTTGTTATGCAAATTATTTATGATATTAGATCTCTAGCAGCGAAGAAAAAAAATTGACGTTAACTGACTCAAAATCAAGGTGCCGCTGTGGCTGATTGGTAGCGATACTAGCTTATTAGTACAGAGGTTGTGGGTTCGATTCCCGCCAAGGACCTTGAGTGTTTGGATGTTTTCGGGTAACACAAAGGGATCTACTAGGGCCCAAGTGTGCTGGATTTGCTAATAAAAAACTGGCAGCCTGTAAAAAACAAAACAATACCAGGTGATTTCGCGGTGAACACGCTGCAAGTTTGAGGGTGCTGTTGGCTGAACTAGTAGAATGCGAGAGTATGAAGCGGAGGGTCCTGAGTTCAATCCCTCGCTGAGTATGGAATATTATGTTGAATTCTCCTGATCAGCATTAGTGCATGGTTTTGTTAGTTGTTGCCAACCTATTTCAGCGATGAAGGTATTGCACTGGTTACTGAACATAATTGGCAGCGACTGACACGATCATGTACGAAGAAGCAGAGTGACAGCACCATAATCCTTCGCCGGTCCTGTAGCAAAAATTAGCCGGCGAAGTAAGAGGTTGAAATAGCTACAAAAATTCTCTATCTCCCCATCTTTCCTTATGTGTCCCCTCAAATACTATCCCCTCCTTTCTAGTTCCGGCGCAATGCACTGCATATGTAGGGGTCATCCCCTGAGTGCTGGTCCGAGATAAAAAAGTTCGAATATTAAAATCGGTTTGATCTACTTGAGAAGAAAAAAGTTTTGACAAGCAAAAATAGCCAAATCAGCTGTCAGAGCCTCCTATTAACTAATACGCCTTAGTTTAAGATTATAAGGCAGGTCGTCCTGACAGCTACACTTTTTAAAGTTGCCACACTACATTGTCTCCTCATATTTATGAATTAGGCCTTAAATGTTTCTACCGTTGTAAGGAATTTTGACGTAATTAAATTGTTTGAATAACATATTTTTTGTAAACGTGAGAATAACTGACAAAACTTTTATGAGATTTGACTTTAAAGACTAATTAATTGATAATAATAAAGACAATAATAATAGAGACAATAATGCGCAGTGTTATTTATTATATGCTAAAAAAAATGTTCTATAAAGAAAAGACAGGATTGCAACCAATTAAAATGATATTACAAATTTAATAATTTTACACTTAAGCAGCAATAAAACTAAGAGATTTTTCAAAGATTTGGAAAATAGTCTCTGAACTAATTTATTAAACAATTTATTTTATAATATAAAAAAGTTTTTTTTTGCGCTAAAAAAAATAATTATGATATAAAATATCTAGTTTGAAATAATTTTTCATAACTTAATATATTTTTGATGATTTTCTGAACGAAATTTGTCAAATTCACCTCTATTTCGTCTGGCAACGATGCTCAGAAATGTCACCAGAGCAAAATCAAAAGACTTAAGACGCAAACTTGCTGTAAGTGCATGTAGTAGAGTTGTTGTTTTTACAGGTTAAACAATCAAAGACTTAAGAAACAAACTGAGTGGGAACAATCTTTGGTTTTTTTTGGTGTAAAAATGAGTAGTTTTTGAATGTTGTATAGTAAGAATTGTGGCTCCAATTTTCTCTCTCCAGATCGCTATGAAATCAAGCATACATTTGAAGTGCCAAGCCTAATTATAGGCGTTGTCACCCGCTTAAGACTAATTCGATTAATCGATCAAACAAAACTTAACACTTATTCGAGAAGTTTTACAATAACGATTTTTGAATAATGCATAAATCGATTAATTAAGGCGAATTAATCGACAATTTTTTTTTATTAATAATTTAAATAAGAGCTTAGAATTTGGTTCATTCCCATATGTTTTTGATAATTTTTTATATACAAAATGTAGGAAAGTTAAAAAATATTTTTTGTATCGTCTAACTTTAGTTATTGAATTTTATATATCAAACACAACTTCAATATGAAATTAATATGATATGATCAAAGTTGCTGTCCGATATTTATCTATATAGCCACAAAAATATTTTTAGTATGTATTACGATTTCTTTTGCTATTTTTATTTAATCCGTTCTTAGTGGCATGATAATTTTCAAAATATGATTTAGTTTAGTCTTGTTAATTTATTTTCTATACCCATAACACACTGCACGCAGTAGCAAAAACTGTTTCATATTGTATGTAACTTTCTTTAATGTTCTTTTAAAAGAAAATAGAGTTTAAAAGCATAAGCAGAGGCAATAAAACTTTCTTCTGGCCAAAGTGGCATAAAGAACAGAAACATTTAGAAATCCAAACATTAAACCAATTGAACAGTTTTCATTGTATAACCTGATTGTTAAAAGCCACCATTTGGAAAATCTACAGAAAAACTAAACAAAAAACTTAATATTTTCTCATTACTTTGCTGACTGATAAATAAATATTGCTAGACTCTTTGTGTTAGTGACATATTGGTTTCTGGTTAATATCTTCAGGAAATCCTCTAATACGATTGCCACTATTTATTTATGTAAGTGTGTAATGTTGTAAGCAATTTTTATTGTTGTTGCAGTGTTATTATGTGCTGTAATATATTTATGTACAATGTAAAATCCTGTTTAAAAATAAAAATTATCATGTTTGCTAGTGAATGGAGCATAAATCAAGATATTACAATCACAAGAGTTGTAAACAGATTGGTAGACTAGTGAATAATAATATGCTAGTCTGTCAGTATGTAACTTATAGCTTCGGTTCCCAGCTAAGGCTTTGTTCTGTGTTACTGCAGCAGACGAATACTTTTTCACAAAATTGTTGTTGAAGAAACACAATATTTGTTGATGCTCTTGTAGATGGACAAATTTGAAAATGGCAAATCCATACATTTAATTCAACCAGGTATGGAAATTTTTACATGATCTGAAAGCTGTCGCGCAATAAGCATTTTCGGTGAACCAAATTTGAAAATTCAATTGAAATGAAATGTTTATTAATCTCTAAAAGGAACTTATTTTCTGGTGTTTGTTATAACGCATGCAAAATTTTTCTACAAATTCTGTTTCTCAAAACTAAAACTCAAAATTTTTATCCTTCCAGGAAAAAAGGGCAAGTAAAGAAATTAATTAATAGCAAGTAGAAGTGCTATATTCGGCTGTGCCGAATTTTATATACCCATTACCGACGTGCTAGTCCTTTTGATATTTCTTTTCTTCAATACTGGTTTATTTCTTTCTAAAAGACTAAATATGTTTTACTAGCAAAGAAACAAATTTATATGCATTATTTAGTTACTTTAATATTTCAAAAAAATTTTAAATTTTACAGCTCTTAAGCTGTATTTTTCTCTTTTCTGATTTCTAATACCTTTGAACTTCTTACAAAAATATTAAAAATGTTTAATTTATAAGCAACAGTAAAATATTTATGCACTAAAAAGATTCAATTGTCCAATTCTGGAATCGGCTTTTTGATATTTTTAATATTTTTAATCCCAATTTTATTCTTTCTGATGTGTAAAATAGGTTTAATGCACAAAAAAACCAAAATTAGTAACCTATTTGGTTATTTTTATGTATTAAAAAAAACTTTCAATGGTCCAACCCTGCAACCGAAATTTTGTTTTTTCATTGTTAGTGCTAATGTAGTTTTTCTTGAAGTTTAAAATAGGTATAATTAAAATAATCCGAAATTCGGAACTTATATGGTTACTTTTATGTACCAAAATATTTAGATTTTCCAACCCTGGAATCTCATTTTTCATTTTATTGGTTTCTAGTACCAATTTTAATCTTCCTTGCATAATTAAATAGTTTTAATTAGCAACAAAAAACATGTCAGTTGCTTTTTTGGTAACCCTTATGTACCAAAAACAAAAAAAAAAAATCATTTGTCCAACCTTGGAATCGAATTTTTCATTTGATTGGTTTTTAATAACTTTACTATTCCAGCATTATTGAATATTTTTATCTAGCAAAAAAAAAAATGTTCAGTTGCTTTTTATACCCTTCACAAAGAAGTGAAAGGGTATATATAGGTTTGTCATTCCGTGTGTTATTTCTTCGATATCAATATATGACCCCATAAAGTATATATATTCTGGATCCGTATGAATAGCGATGACGGTTGAGCGATGTTCGCCCGTCTGTACGGGTTTCCCAAGCCCCCAGAAAAGGTAGAGACTTCGTTCTTGGACCATTGATTTGGAAATGAACTTAAATAGAGTGGTATTGAAATTTAGAAAGATCCGAAGTATGGTTCCAGAGCTGGGAAGCTTACACCTATTTCTCGACGCAAAATTTATACCAAAAATCAACTATTTTTTTTAAGTTTGTAAATTAAAATATTTCGTGCTTTGGGAAGCCTCAGTAGTCTATTAAAAACTAAAAAAATAAAAATGTTTTTCCAGGTATGGAATATTAAAATTTTTTTTTTCGGCCCATTCCGTATTTTGTAGTACATGTAGTAACTAAAATTGTTAAAAATTGTTTCAAGTTTTTCTTTAACAAAACCTCTTTATACGTCATGAAGATTTGCATTGGCCAAAAAAAAAATTTTAATTAAAATTTTGCTTCTAGGGGTGGGAAATTGCACTTTTTTATACGTGAAAGTAATCAAACAGGCAACTGATGTTGTTTTTTTTGCTAACTAAGCCTGTCGTATAATTTAGGAAGAAAAAAATTGGTATCAAAAATTCAAAAATAAAATTTCGAATCCAGGGATGGACAAGTGCAATATATAATGGTACATGAAAGTGACCAAAATGGTTAAAAATTTTAAATTTTTCTTAAAAAAATTACTTTATACCTCATGAAGCGTTGCAGTGATAAACAAAAAATTTAAATTTCGCTTCCAGGGTTGGGAAGTTTAAAGTTTTTTATACAAAAAAGTAACCAAAAAGGCAACTAACGGCGGTTTTTTACTAATTAAAACTTTTTTTAGTTTGGAAAAAACAAAATTGGTATCAAAAATTAAAAAAAAAACAAAATTTAGATTCCAGAGTTGGATAACTGCAATATTTTGTAGCACATGAAAGTGACCAAAAAGGTTACAAATATTAAGTTTTTTTTAAATAAAACTATTTCATGCCTCATTAAGAGTTGCATTGGTAAAAAAATTTAAATTTCGTTTCCAGGATTGGGAAATTGAAATATATAAAAGTAACCAAATAGGCAACTGACGTTGTTTTTTTTTGGTAATTAAAACTATTTTATAATTCAGGAAGAACAAAATTGGTATTAAAATCCTAAAAATTCAAAATTTCGACTCCAGGGTTGAACAAATAAAATATTTTATGGTACTTGAAAGTGACCAAAAAGTTTAAAAATTTAAATTTTTTCGTCAAGTAAAACTATGTTACATCTTGTAATTAAACCTACTCCCTGTTTTAGCAAGAAAGAAAGATAGAAGAATTACATCTGTGAAGGGTATTAAGATTCGGCACAGCCTAATAAAGCACTTTTACTTGTTTTTGGTTACTTTTATGTACCAAAAAAAAATTCATTGGCCCAACCATGGAATCGAATTTTTAGTTCTTTTGATTTGTTAATACAAATTTAGTGCTTCCCGAAGTATGAAATAGGTTTAATTAACTAATTTTAATTGATAGTTAATTTTGTGGGCACGAATACAGATTTCAGTTTTATTTACTTCAATATAAACTCCCAAATGAAAATTTTTATTTTGTTTTTGTAAATAAAACAAACGCAGTTAGTCTTTTATATTTTTATGAATTTTCATATCGACCTCTATATCAGAAAAGTGTAGACAAGAATTGCTTAAATGTACTAGTGAATTACTAGTTCCTATCTCAGCAGTGGGTTTTCAAATGCCACGCACTTGTTAAATGTCTATAGTCGATAGCATTGTCTGGGGTATTAGACGTCACTAGCACTGCTGGCTGCGTCAATAGTAAATCAGTACTGTTTCACTGTTGACATTCCCTGCAGTGTATTTCTATATTCTTATAGTATTTATTTACAAAATACTGTATAATACCTGGTCCACGATGTCACTTGATATCGTTTTTTTAAAACAAAAACAAAATATAAAATTTGGTTTTTGTTTTAAATGTATTTATCCGACAGAACGACATCGTGTGATATCGTGGGCCAGGCAGATAATATAATTTCAATTTTAGAGTGTATTGTAAAATATTTTAGTTTTTTATGTAAACAACAACTGCTGTTATACAGTTTGTCAATTAAGTGTTATAAAATGTACAAAAAGTATACAAGAAAATACACCAATTTCTATAAGAGATTTGATTTATTGTCTGCAAATTTATTGAAAGTCTGTCTGTTAAAACAAGATTTTATTAGCTTGCAGTGTGAAAGCAAAATTTAATTTTTATGGTTTTAATGTTAAAACTGTAAGAAAAACGAATCACAAACAAATTTCATTCTTTCCCCGAACAGTTCGCATGTGAAATAAATCATCAGTAAATATCGATTATCTCCGTCACTTGCAATTCGAGAATGTTCAAACCAAACATCCACAGACTCTAGTCCCTCTAACCAAATCCACAGATAATCTTCCTATTGCCAATACATCGAACTGCTTGTGTTGCTTGCTTTTAAAAAAATAAAGGGACTATATGTCATTCTACTAACGATATAATCGCTGCTTTGAGTGAAAGTTTTCCTGGCCGAGTGATTTTTTCAAGATGCTCTTAAAATTAGCCTTCGAAATCTTCTGGAATTTTAATATTTTTCTTTGTCTGCATTTATAGGTGACCCCCAAACGATTCAAGATTTTAGATTTCACATTCGAGGATATGCAACCGTAAATGCGAGAAAGAATTTGCGATGGAAAATTTTATGAAAAATTCCTACAATCAGAGAGCCCTGCTGTTAATTTGTCTGATAATATTTTCCATTATTAACAGCATATCCTGGTCTTTACAGGTCACTGAGCATATCTGACACTATCATGTACTTAGAGCAGAGTAACAGCATCCTCATTCGTCGGCCTTGTAGCAGAAATTAGCCGGTGAAGTAAAAGGATGCAACAATAGTTACAAACATTTCTCTACCTCCTCATCTTTATTCATCTATCTACTCGATACTATCACCTCCTTTCTAGTTCAGGCGCAATGCAGTGCATATTTAGGGGTAATTTCCTGAGTAATAGTCCTATTAAAAACAAGTAAAAACGTTATATTCGACCGGGCCGAATCTTAAATACCCTCCAAATATTGAATAAATGAATTTAAAATATTTAACTTGGTGGGACAGAGTTCCTTTATATAATATCGTACATCAACGCCCACTAAAGAGGGCGGGGTTCAAAAATAGACTATATCTTGTTTTCCACAGACGAACGTATGGGCATTGCTAGATCATCTCAGACTTCATCACTCATCAAGAATATATACACTTTATGGGGTCCAATTCTTTTCGGAGGACATTAAAATTGTATTTTGCCGGGGTCTATCTGGAAAGAGCCGTGGGGTCTCTCTCACCTTTGATATAAAACTCTAAAAATAAATGTTTGGCATAATTAAATGTAAAATTAATTTTTTTTTTATAGGCTCATTTAGGGAACAAAAGGGGGAGGATGGGTAGGGTAGAGTAGCACCAGGTTACGTCTCAGCTTCGTCATTAAAGCTTAAAAATTTTGTTATTAATGAAGTAGGCTTAAGTAAAACAATTTGTTAAATTTTTACACTATATTTGCATATAATAACGCCCACTAAAGGGGGCGAGGTCCAAAAATAATTTGTTTTTATTTTATGGCTCCAAGTTTAACGCGTTGAACCTTCTTTGACCCAAAAAATATATCATTTGCTTAACAAAATTACAAAAAAAAACTTTAAAATTTATGCAGTTTTTTAGAGGTTGGTTTAGTTCTTTTTAGGGGAACTTTTTTCCCTCTAGCCCGATTCAGCCCATTTACGAACTTGACCAGTAATATTCTTCAAGATATATTTATACCAAATTTCAAGAGACTGGTTCTTGTCGTTTGGACTAAATCGTGATTTCCACAGACGGACGTGTTCATATCGTCTTAGATTTCATCACTTATCAAGAAGATATATACTTTATGGGGTCTCAGGTGGATATTTCACTGCGCTACAAACGGAATGACAAAGGGAATATACTCTCCAAATTAATTTTTGTAGCATATAAAAAAAGAATATGTTCAAATCTCCATAACATCCAAGTATATTCCAAATATGTTTTTGTTCATTTTATAGCCTAATTAAAGTTTTTGGTGAAAGTGTTAATATGCTTGTACTCAAAGTCATGGACACCTCTGATGAGCACAAGTAAAGAAACCAACAGAATAACACTAGAAGCCGTCTTATATTTTATATAGTAATGCGATTCCTGTCCCTTAAAGTATGTTTCCACTATGAGGAAATTAAATTGAGTTGAGGACATTATGTCGAAGTGTTTCCATTAGGTCTGTCTGCGTACACATATTTTGCATTATTTTGTGCTAAATGTTGCAAAATCTTGCAAAATGTTGTCTGCGTACTCCAAATCTCTTGCAGCGAGAGAGCCAAAAAGAGAATTTTTTGACAGTTGGTATTTAGAGAACTTGCAAAATGTTGCTGCAGAAATTTCTGCTTGCAAGATTTTGCAACTAGTTTGAACAGCTGTTTTTATTTACTGTTTGAATGAAATAATTTTTGTGAAATAAAAATAAAAATTGGAATTTAACAATGCAGAGGCAAGTAGTTAGAATTGTGTTGATTTTTAACGTTTATAATAAATTATAATTAACAAAACATTTTACTTCGTGCTAGAAACGTCCAAATATACAGTGCGACCGTGATGACCAGCAGAACTTTGTGAGACAAACTTTGCGTACACATATGCTAAAATTCTTTTGCTTTGTTCTTTCAATCGTTTACTAACCGATCAGCTGTTTTCTTGCAAGATTTTACTGGATGCTGTCTGCGTACTTTTTCAGATATTTTCAGCCGACAGAGTAAAATTGGTCTTACTCTCCCAAAAAAAGTTACTGAGTATTTGCTACTGGAAAAGTACGCAGACAGACCTATTATGTTGTAAGTAATTTTGTATTCGAATTTTCGAAATCGATTTGACTTTTGTATTGTTTGTTTATTTTTTGACATAAGAAAAAAGCAAACATTTTATACTATGTTTATCTGTAATAGCAAAATAAGAAGAAAATCTAAAAAATGATATTGAGTTTTTAGTGAATTATATTCAACAAATAAAATCAGCACCGTTTTATTCGTACTCAAATGTCACTTTTTCGGATTTGTAATTCACCAATAATGATGACCCAAGAATGCATTTGTAAGAAGAGCAGCCAGGCAGTGTTGCACAGATTAATTTCGAAATAATTTGGAGCAAATTATGTCATTTGTGATAAAAAGATTAGGAAAACATGTCGCAAATTTCTTAATTTGGAGAAATGAAATGATTTGGCCAGATTCACGTAGATGCAAACGTAGTATTACGTCTTGATATGGTTCCTATCGCTCCTACTGTGGACTCTGTATGTTGAAATTTTGTCAAAACTTAAGATTAAAATACTGCCTCAACTACGGCTAGTTTATTAGTTGCACTTTATAGAGCCAATTGAAACTTTTTTGACATAATATCTCATATTTTCTAATTGAAAATCTTTTAGTGTTTGAAATGAGCACAAACAATTGATTTAATGAATGAATGAAAATTGAACAGTTTTTACACAAGTTTAAGGAAAGTTTTTTTTACTAAAATTTGTTTTTATAGTTCATTGAACTCGCATTAATTCATTAATGTTTAAGCACGCAAAAACATTATTTATTTCTAGTTACTCGTACATAAATATTTACTTGTGCATAGGAATGTAATGCAGGCATGAACAGTGCAGCTAGCCCTCGACAACTGTAAAAGGCGCTATTTGGATAAGTCATTTAAACAGTTTCATTTTTCCATGACAAACTCAATTTCCGTTTGAGAACAATAATTTTGTATAACCGTCACAAAAATGGTAAAGGGGTTTCTCATTCCGTATGTAATTTCCTCAATATGCGGCACCATAAGGTATTTAAATATATCCAGTACCCGTATTCTGTAAATTTAGCGACAACTTCTCGCATCGAAAAAATTGTTGTCATTCTGTAAAACACAGAATAAGTCACAATATATTTCCTAATTTTTTTATATTTTTATTACATTTATATAATGCTAAATATATTATTCTATGGATCACCCACAATAAATAGCATGACAATCATAATTATTTTTTTTTTCGATGTAAAAAGTTACAGAACAGAGGCACTGGTTCCTTAAGAATAGGGATGATGAACAAGCGTCTGTAAGTGAAATCGGTTTTCCCAAGCCCCCAGAAGAGATAGAGACTTCATTCTTGGACTGATGGATTAGAAATGAGCCTAAATAGAATGCTACTGAAAGAAAAAAAAATCCAAAATACTGTTCCAGAGCTGTAAAGGTTGTAACGTAGTTTATTTTTCCAGCTGAGGTATGACTCAGTCGCTGCAGGTTCGTATGAAAGGTTTACTTCCTTTGAAAATAAAAACACGAATATTTTAGGTGATGTATATATTCGGGAACAAAATGTTTATTGAAACGATACTTAACTACTTAGATTATCTTAAAGCTATTGGGTTAGATCGAAATTATCGGTGCTGCGGTGGTGTCTTCGCGACACTGCTCTGGTGCTTATTCGGATAATATTCGTCCTCGGTTCGGGCTCGGTAATTGTTCGGTTTAGTAATTGGCGAAGGCACGAACTCAGTAGTATTCGGTACGGATCGGCTACGGTCTGTCGGGCTCTGGTGCTTATTCGGATAATATTCGTCCTCGGCTCGGATGGTATCGGTAATCGTTCAGTTTAGTAATTGGTGAAGGCAAGAATTCAAGAGTATTCGGAGGCTTGAGCTCGGCTACGGATTAGTACGATTACAAGGAGGCTTGTAATCGGCAAAACTACGAACTCATGAGTATTCGGAGGCTTGAGTTCGGCTACTGGTTAACTTTGGTTAATTACATATTAGTATCCGAACAAGAATCGGTAAAGCTCTCGGACGACAATTCAAGAATATTCTTCTTGTAATTATCGTTCGTACGATATCGTTAATTACTCCCCGATTGTGTGCAAACCCTGTCTACTTACTGCCATACCTAAATACGGGCGGCAAGCGTTTTTTAACTGTCAAAAGTTCTCATGTCCATACATTTTGTATAGAGCATGCCGAAATAACGCGGCGGCAACGCTTTGCTATTGGAAAATCCGATTTTGACAGAGCGTTTTCTAATGAAGTTGGTTGCAAAAGAAGAGAATTGTAACCAGAGAAAAAAAAGCAAAAATTTACAAAAGTGAAATAAATAATAAAAGAAAAAATGTGTGTCCTCCGTATTAGAAAATGGAGGTAAGAAAATATTTACAACATGATTATATACATACATATGTATGCACGTTTGTAATTTGTACAAAATTTCAATAACAAAATCACAAATGTCGTCCGTCCAGCTGTTAAAATAATCAGGGTTGTTTAATTTGTTTGTTTGATAACCCTGTTTTTTTTTGTTTTTTTTACATAACGCTGCCGCTTTTGTTTAGGTATGGCATTTCAGTGTTAACGCTCAGCTGAAAAACACGTTCCGCTTTCCGCCCGTATTTAGGTATGGGTGTTATCGTTGGTATCATATGAAGCCACTGAGAATTATTAGCAATGTTATGTTTTGTTTACCTACATTTGCTTGTTTGTTGTTATGTATGTATGCGCGTGCACGTGTTTCTTGTTTTACTTGTTTTGTGCTAAGTATACTATTAGGTAAGTGTATTTGTTCTTGTGCGTGCAGTATTATTAAGCGATGTGTTTCATTGCTAGTACATTCTACAAATACACCGAGTACATTCTACAAATAGGCCGAGTCAGATAGAATTTTTTCGCTTTGCGTGACGTTTCTAACTTTAACAGAAAAGCGCAAAGCAAAAGGTGTATGTCACAATAAAAACTTTGACAACACCCGTGTATTGTTTCTTTACCATAAAAAGTGGCTGATAATTTTATTATACATATTTTTTTAATATTTATTGCATAAATTGTACATATATAGTTAGCTTTTATTAAAACACATTCAGATATTTAAAACTTAAGTTCGAATTTGGCAAAAGAAAAAAAGATTCCCGCTGATTGTCAAAGCACGCAAAAAGATGAGAGTTGCCCAACTTTACGCTTCGCGTTACGTTAAAAGTACTTTATGTGACATGTATCATATAGGTATGTAAATTTCATCTTAAATGTCAAAGCGAAACTATAACGCAACGCGAAGCAAAAGTTTTATCTGACACGGCCTTAAACAGTATACTTTACTACCCTTCCAACATTTGGAAGTATGTAGTAAGAATTTTAACGAACATTTTATATTGCTATATTAAATTGAATTAAGATTCTATAGGCTAATTGTTCGAAATGTTAATTTAAATTAAGATTTCGAACAATTAGCCTATAGAATCTTAATTCAATTTAATATTTGGAAGTTTCTTTCATCGTCCATCGTCAAAGGCGTTACGTCTTACTCACTTCCAGACGTTAATTGGAAGATAGTTTGAATTTCACAATAACAATTTTCATTGCAGTCGGCTTTTAATCATCCAGACGACGTTTGGAAGATAGTTTGTTGTTTACAACACCAGCCGAAATGACATGTGGATGTAATAAACAAAAACAACACCATGCACTTCTGGGAAAAATTAAAAAAATTAAAAGAATGCAAAAAGGAATTTTTCAACATCATCGAGATTAGTTTTCTTGTCTTTTGCTGTGGTCGGTCAGTGGTAAAGTGTGACTTTGTTTTGTTATTGTTATTGTTGTAGTTTTTACATAATTGTTAATTATTTGTTAATTTGATAATTATTCCATAGTCAATATGAGTGAACTTAATAAATTACATATAATAAATACAACAAAGTCACCGGAAGTGACTTCTTGAAGTAATGCAGAAGTGACTTCTTGAAGTAACGCAGAAGTGGCTTCTTGAAGTAACGCAGAAGTGACTTCTTGAAGTAACCCAGAAGAGACTTCTTGAAGTTACTTCCGGGGGGTACAACTTCTCAATACGGAAGACGCTTCTACGATGAGAAAATGGTATCGCAGACGATGAGTTTCAACTGCTTAGCGTCACTTCTGAGTCACTTCCGCGATAGAAAATGTTGGCAGGGTAGTGGTATTGGGTGAGGGTATTTGTAACGGCACGTTACAAGGTTAAATCTATTTTGGTGCATAAAATTAAGTAGTAAAAACTAATTTTTTTAATGTTAATTAAACCTATTTCTGTTGGGCCTTTCCACTTGGAACCAGTGATGCGTTTTGTATGAAGCGTGTATAATCGTAACTTTAATTATAACTGGAGCAGCTATCGAAAAATCACATTAAGGAAAGGAAACCTTTTTATCTTATTCAAAAACTACGCTTAATAAGTCAAATTCAATCTAATCTCTCAATATATTGAGAGATCACGATCTTAAAATTCCAAGATTGTTGACGGTTTCTCTTCTGAAGATGAACATGAAACACACAAACAGAAATACATACTGTAGGGTATTCACAAAAAACTGCGTGTACTAAAATAAAAATATGTTAAAAATCAAGACTTTAACAATTTAAAACTTAGAAACAAAGAAAAACCAGACACGCAAAATTGTTATAAAGACTTTTTTATGGGCTGCTGCTGCTGCTGCAATAAATTGCAAAATTCTCTAATTTGATTTAAACTTATGAAAGCAAAGTTTTTTATATTTAATTATACTTGTGTGTAGGTAGTAGTGGTAGCAAAACGAATCAAGCGATTACTAATAATCGGTCATTTTGATGCGATAAGCGATTAAATTGTATGGAGTCATTTCATTCGAATAGGCTTCGGCGTGAGCGAGGTTCCCAGGCTGGATAGCAAAATATGGATTATCAAAGACGGTATTGATAACATTAATTCCAACAAAAATATATTTTAAGTAGAAGAACCAAAAAGGAGGATTGCACACAGACTACAAATGTGTATTTGTTTTAAAAAGTACAAGGTATTTTGGATGGGTTCATCGATTTGAAAAAAAATTTTAATTCACAGAAAAGACATGCAGATGAAACGATGAAAGTCTAAATAGGCTTCTTTTAAAAATAATTTTTAGCATATAGTAAGAATTTTAACGAACATTTTTATATTGCTATATTAAATTGAATTAAGATTTTATAGGCTAATTGTTCGAAATTTTAATTTAAATCTCAGAAAGACATGATAAATACTCCAAGGCACATAGGCAAGTCAACATCAGTTTTTGTTATTCAACTTACACAGCAGAGCAGAACAGCTGTTTTCGAAAGACGCAACCCTTTCATCATCAGTGCTCAAGTGACATTGTCAAATGTTGAGCGATAAAGTGAATAAATTTTTAATTTAGGTACCGTCATCTGCGGCAGTTATTAAGCAGAATACGAAGCCGAAGGTCCCGGGCGCGGTCCTCCGCTAAATCATGACCGTGGAATGTGCATTAATAAATGGCTGTTTTGGTGGTTGATTAGGCTTGTGTCGAACAGTTTATCGAATCGTTTTTGGCAAACCTTTTTGATCAGTGTAATTTGAATAGGTTTGATCTAGACTTGTGTCGAACTCGTTCACTCGCTCGTTTTTGACAAGAACCTCTTATCAAACTCATTTAAATCATAGGTTCTTGTCAAAAATGAGCGGATGAACGAGTTCGCCGCAAGTCTAGTATGTAGACTTGTGTCGAACTCTTTCATCCGATCATTTTTGACAAGAGCCTGTTATCTAACGAATTTAATTTAAATGGGTTTGACAAAAACGAGCGGAACAAAAAGAGCTCGACACAAGTCTACTAGTATTAGACTTGTGTCCAACTCGTTCATTCGCTCAGTTTTGACAAGAACCTTTAATAAAACCTATGTAATTTAAATGGGTTCGATTAGAGGTTCTTGTCAAAAATGAGCGAATGAGCTAGTTGGACACAAGTCTACCATAGACTAGACTTGTGTCGAACAATTTTATTCGCTCGTTCTTGACAAGAACCTTTGATCAAACCAATGTAATTTAAATGGCTTCGATGAAAGGTTCTCGTCAAAAACTATAGCATGAAAGACTTGGACTCCAGTCTAGTTTGATATAGAATTTTGCAAAAACGGGTGGACGAACAAGTTCGACGTAAGTCTAGTCTAGTCTACTATAGACTTGTGTCGATCTCGTTCATCTGTTCGTTTTTAGCAAGAATTATCAAACCAGTGTTTTTTTAATGGGTTTGATCAAAGATGTTTGCCACAATATGAGCGGATGAACGAGTTTGACACAAGTCCAATTTATACCCTCCAAAAAAGAATATGGAGGATACATTCACTCTGTCATTCCATTTGTAACGCAGCGAAGTATCCATCTGAGACCCCATAAAGTATATATATTCTTGACCAGTGATGAAATCTAAGACTATCTGAGCATGTCCGTCCGTCCGTCCGTTTGTGGAAATCACGATTCAGTCCAAACGAAAAGAACTGGACTCTTGAAATTTGGTATAAATATATTTTGAAGGATAACACAGGCTAAGTTCGGAAATGGGCTAAGTCTGGCAAGAGGCAAAAAGTTCCCTTAAGAAGAACTAAACCAACCCCTAAAAGGCAAAATAATTTTAAAAAGTTTTTTTGTAATTTTGTTAAGCAAATGATAAGTTTTTATAATACAGAAGGTCCAACGCGTTAAAATTAGAGCCATAAAATAAATAAAAATAGTTTTTGGACCCCGCCTCCTTTAGTGGGCGTTATACTATGTTCACACGGCAAAGTGAAACACTTGTTTCGCTCTCTGAAACACGATTGTGAACCCTGGTGTTCAGACGATGGTTCTTGTTTCATTTTGATGTTTACATATATATCCTTCTGTACTTTAAAATACGCTTCACTATTTCTTTTTTTCCATTTTTATTTTAATATGTATATATACGCCTTTTTTTAATTTAATATTTTTATATATATTTTTGCACACATTAATTTTCTCTTTTTCTTTGTTTTTATATTTTGTGACAGCTAGTTCAGATAAACTTACGATAATTTGTTATCAAAATTGGAGATGATAGTAAATTTATAGTGTTTCGCAGCAAGTTTCATAATGAAACATGATGTTTCGCTCTCAAATTTTTATATGGTGAACCATGATGTTTCAACCATGTTTGGAGCGCGAAACACGAATGAGAGCGCGAACCCCGGTAATTTCTGTCCGTGTGAACATAGTATTATTATATGCAAAAATAGTGTAAACATTTAACAAATTGTTTTACTTAAGCCTAATTCCCTTAAAAATAAAATATTTAATCTTTAAGTCGTACTACTCTGAACTACACCTCCTCCACCTTTATCCCCTAAATGACCCTATAAAAAAAATTTTATTTTGTATATAATTATAACAAACATATATTTTTAGAGTTTTATGACAAAAATTAAATGTCTCTCCCACAGCCCTTGGCAGAGCGACCCCGGCAAAATACAGTTTAATACCCTCCAAAGAGAATTGAACCCCATAAAGTATATATATTCTTGATCAGTGATGAAGTCTTAGACGGTCTAGCAATGCCCATACGATCATCTGTGGAAAACACGATATTGCATATTTTTTGAACCCCGCCCCCTTTAGTGGGCGTTAACGTACGTACGATATTCCACCAAGTTAAACATTTCAAATTTACTTACTAAATATTTGGAGGGTATTTAAGATTGGACCGGTCGAATATAACGTTTTTACTTGTTCATTGCCAAATGGTGTGAAAGTTTGCTCGTTAAGTTAATTTTAGTATTTGCACAAGTGCACATTTCCGAATAATGCTTAATCGGTTCAGACATTGATAAGATTAATTAATCGATTAAGAACTCGTATTTGGTCGTCACTACAGGTACTAGATATTCTTGCACTCCCCATTAAATGAAAAACATGTAATTTGACCTAAATTGTTTATATTTACTCGTATTTTAATCAAATAAAAAAATCGATTGCGCTTTTTAATGAAATTACATACACTGAAATTAATTTGTATGCGTGTATGCACCTTTTGTGCAGTGCAACATGCAACAATATGATTTCTTTGACTTTTACATGCATCTGTAGATTTAAGTGCTTCAATACTTTTTGTATCGGTTTTCTTCAGACAAGTTTCAGTTACGACTTTGTTGTTTTATTCTGTTTTTTGTTTTCTTGTCTGAACTTATACGCAACTCATTTAACAGACATTTCAGCTCAACTGCTCCCATTTCTATTTCAAATTTTTGTCTTGGTCTTTGTAGTACAAGTAAAAATATGCAGCTGGTTTTTCCTTTTTATTTTCCTCCCAAATTTCAATTTTTGTCATTAAACAACGTCTTGGCAACACACCAGCCAAGTGTTGGCTGGTATGTTTCGTTTCAGCAAAAAAAATAAAAGAAACAACGCAGACATGCCACTTCCAAAATATAAGCGAACGTACGATACAACATTTTAAACTCTGAACTAAAAGGTGCTGGTAAACAAATGCAGATCGATACAGATAATTATGTATCTCGGCAATCAGAGGCGTACAAAAGAATTTCCAGCAGCATGTTTTGAATTTTGCAATATTTAATTTTCAATCTAAAATAAATTTTAAAAGTTCTACATAGTTTGTTTAGCACAATTTTCGGCTGAAAATTCCGACCTCCGCAATGTGGAGGATTTTATTAAATAAGGCTCCAATTTTATAAATCACATAGCGTTGCCAAATTTATGGGAAAGCAAATATTTAGTTATTTTTAACAACTTTATTATTCATACCTTCAAATATTTTTGAAAAGTGGAAATAATTCTATGGATTCTAGACGGTTAATCCGATTAAAATAAAAATTAAAAGTTTTTTAAATATCGATGGCTTAATATAAAAAAGCCTTAACTCGATTTTTTGCTACTTTACAGGAGAAGGAAAAATCTTAATAAAATCCGTAAAATTTATGACACAAAAAAAGTTTTGATGAATTTGTAATAAAAGGTATTAAAAATTGCATGAGCACTTCTCTTTATACCCTTCACAAAAAAGTGACCCCATAAAGTTTATATATTCTGGATCCTGGGGGGTTTCCCAAGCCCCCAGAAGGGCTAGAGACTTCGTTCTTGAACCGTTGGATTGAAAATGAACTTAAATAGAGTGGTGTTGAAATATAGAAAGAGGCGATGTACGGTTCCAGAACTGGGAAGCTTACACCTATTTCTCGACGCAAAATTTATACCAAAAAACAATTACTTTTTTTAATGTTTGTAAATTAAACCTATTTCGTGCTTTGGGAAGCCTAAATGGTCTATTAAAAACTAAAAAAATTAAAATTTTTTTCCAGGGATGGGAAATAAATATTTTTTTTTGCCCATTCCGTATTTAGTAGTACATGATGTAACTAAAATTGTTAAAAATTGTTTCAAGTTTTTCTTTAACAAAACCTCTATATACGTTATGAAGATTTGCATTGACCAAAAACAAAATTTCGAAGCCAGGGTTGGACAAGTGCAATATTTTGTAGTACATGAAAGTGGCCAAAATGATTAAAAAATTTAAATTTTTCTTAAATAATACTACTTTATACCTCCAGAAGACTTGCACTGATAAAAAATAAAATTTCGCTTCCAGGGTTGGGAAAATGAAAGTTTTGGTACATGCAATATTTTGTAGTACATGTAATAACCAAAATTGTTATAAATTTTGAGTTTCTCTTAAATAAAATCACTTTATATTTCATGAATTTCTGCATTGATAAAAAAATTTTAAAAATTAAAATTTCGCTCCCAGGGATGGGAAATTTAAATTTTTTTATACATAAAAGTAACCAAAAAGCCAACTAGCGTCCGTTTTTTTACTAATTAAAACTATTTTTTAATTCAGGAAAAACAAAATTGGTATCAAATATTAAAACAAATAAAAATTTAGATTCCAGGGTTAGATAACTGCAATATTTTGTAGTACATGAAAGTGAACAAAATGGTTACAAATTTTAAGTTTTTCTTAAATAAACCTCATTATTAAGAGTTGCATGAACCTCATTATTAATATATTTTATGGTACATGAAAGTGACCAAAAAGTTAAAAAATTCACTAAGAATTGCATTGGTAAAAAAATAGAAATTCGCTTCCAGAGTTGGAAAATCTAAATATTTCTGGTACATAAAAGTACCCACATAAATTCAAAATGTTGTTTTTTTAGTGAATTTAACCTATTTTATACTTCAGGAAAAATTAAATTGGTAACAAAAAATTAAAAATTCGGTTCCAGTGTTGGAAAATCGAAATTTTTTGGTACATAAAAGTACCCACATAAATTGCATATTTTGTTTTTTTTAGTGAATAAAACCTATTTGATATTTCGCTAAGAATTAAATTGGTATTAAAAATTTTTGAAATTAAAAATTCGGTTCCAGGGTTCGAAAATGGAAATTTCTTTAGTACATAAAAATAGCCATATAAGTTCCTAATTTTGGTCTTTTTTAATGAAATATTTTTTATACTTCGGGAAGAGTTAAATTGGTATTAAAAACCAAAATAATTAAAAATCCAATTTCAGGGTTGGAATATCGACATTTTCTGATTTATAAAAGTAACCATATAATATGTTATTTTTTATTTTTATGATAATTATACCTACTTTATATATCAGGAAGAAATAAATTGGTATTAAAAACCAAAAAAATCTAAAAGACTATTCTACGGTTGGACAATTCTACGGTTAGACACGGATTTTTTATTTTTGTTTGTAAATTAAACATATTTAATATTTTTGAAAAACGTTCAGAGGTATTATAATTAAGAAGAGCCAAACATTTAGCTTCCTAACCAAAAAATTTAAACGTTGTCTTAAATATAAAAGTAACTGATAACATCATTTTCTTTTTTTTTAATTATTTTTTAATTAAAGCAACTTTCTCTTTTAGCAAGAAAGAAAGAAAGAAGAATTACATCTGTGAAGGGTATTTAAGATTCGGCACAGCCGAATATAGCACTTTTACTTGTTTTATTAAGATTTTTCCTTTTTCTGTAAGGTAACAAAAAATCGATTTAGGCCTTTTTTATATTAACCCATCGATATGCAATTAGTCACGTAATTTCTCGGTTTCTCGATGTCAATTGGTCACCTTGTTCTTCTGATTATTTTCTCTGGGGCCATTTGAAAGACCGGGTTTACGTGAACAAACCGCTAACAATTGACGCTCTGAAAGATGAAATTCGGCGCTGCTTTGACGAGATGAGCGGATCTTTGTTGCAAAATATGGTGCCGATGGTGCTAGAGATGGACATTTGCTCGACACCATATTTTTCTATTGCTTAACACTCCCTATTGCTTAACCCAAACTACGCACTTTAAAGTGGCAATAATGATTTGTTACTTAGTTGTCTAAATTCATTCGTACTTTTACATGGAGACACAAATTTATTTTACTATTTTGGTATTGAATAGAAAACACTTAAGAAAATATTCCAAAGATATTCAGTCGCATGTGTACGTGAGTGTCACTATTATGGCATCGTGGATTGTAGTCCAAAAGAGAAAAAAATTGCAACATACAAACTTACCTATACAAAACCAACGGTTGCAGCAACTGCAAATAATAACGATTTTCATTTACAGTTGCAAAACAAATGCATTTGCAACATGTGGCCGTTAGACGTGCGCAGCCAAGATGTTTGTGTTTGAGCACCTACATTCAAATACTTTCGTTTTCATTTATTGTTTATATTTATAAACTGTAATTTGAACTGATTACAATTCATACCTTAAACACATACAAACACACTAACAAATAAATTACAATGTTGTAAAATAATTTTGGAATAAATATTTAACTGAAGTTTGTTAAATAGTACTTCTCATTATGGCAAACCGTGCAACTTTTTACCAAGAACGGAAAAACGTTATTATTTTTGCTTCTTTTAAAAAATATTTTCAAGTCCCAGCAATCGATGTTTAAACTCCAGTTCGTTACATAATTTTATTTCCTTTTAAATAAATC
The DNA here is from genome assembly GCA_951800035.1 of Linnaemya tessellans. Classification (NCBI taxonomy): domain Eukaryota; kingdom Metazoa; phylum Arthropoda; class Insecta; order Diptera; family Tachinidae; genus Linnaemya; species Linnaemya tessellans. Next base: position 28,771,965 of record OX637534.1, read on the forward strand.
ACAAGTTTATGTCCAAACTTATTCACCACAATTGTAAATCTCACGTAGGTGAAATCGGCTTTCCGAAGATAGAAATTTCGGTCTTAGATTGATATATGGGAAATAGTCTTAAAGGTATGACTATTGAAAATTTTTGTTGTAATGGGTCCCCGAAATAACTTTTTTTTTGAAAATGCTATGAAAAAAACTACTGAATATTTTTTCAAATTTCTATTTTATTTGAAGGAACAATCCTTTCGGTTAGTAATGGAAAATAATTTCATTCAAAATGCTACACAGCCCGATAACGATCGCCATTGACTGTACCGGCCAATCCTTGCTCATTTTCGAAGAAAAATGGCCCAATTATGCCTCTGGACCAAAATCCGCACCAAACAGTGACTCGTTTTGGGTGCGTCGGCTTTTCAATGTATGCGTGCGGGTTTTCTGTGCCTCAAATGCGACAATTTTGCTTGTTTACATACCTGCCAAGATCAAAATGAGCTTCACCTAAAAAGTTGAATTTTTTTTGGCAAAATCGGCATCTTCTGTAAATCGATCGCCAGGCCTACTTAGTGAAACGAAAACGCATTGGATGATCAACCATATTCGTTCAGCGGAAGGATAAAACTTATTATCTGTCAAATCAGACATGAGCTATGTGTTACCATTCACGTAATAAGCACTATTTTATGCTTCAAGAAAAATTAAATTGGTATTAAAAATTGAAAAGACGTTTCCAGGTTTGGACAATTAAAACTTTTTTTGGTACGTAAAAGTAACGAACCACGAACTTTATAAATGAAACATATTTGACGTTTTTTAAAGAAATTCATTGGCATGGAAAATCAGAAAACCCAAAGAGACAGCTACAGAACTGACAAATTTAAAGTAATTAGACAAAACAAATTTTTTTCTGTGTAACAAAACATATCTTATCATTTGGAAATAATTATATTACGGTGTCCGACCGAATGTACATTTTCAGACCGAAGCAGAAACCAAATCCGAACATCGCTCAATTTCACACAGCTCGGCCGAGTCCTAACAGAGCCCGAACTTTTTGCCAATCGTACTTTTTTTAAATTATTTATTTGAAATAAAATAAAATTTAATGAATTTATAAGAATGTTTGTATATACGTTTCAGAATTATAATACTTGGCAGTTGATATCACATACAACTTGTCGTTTAACACGCACTTGACCAACAAATTGGCAAGAGTTCATAAACCACCCCAATATGTAAAAAAAAAAGAAATTATAAATATTTTTTGCAGTGGCTAGATTAATAACGTTTTATGGGGTTTTTGGGATTTCAAAAATATGATGTTGTAGAAAAACTTTTTCTGTTCTTTATTAAAAAAATGTTATACCTACCGTCATCAACACCAAATTACATGTTATACCTGGAAACTGGTCTGGATTCATTATTCTCATCAACTTTAGAATATCACTTCTCATATATTATTCTTCTTCTTGAACTAAAACGAGCAAACAAAAAAGAATTCATAAATATATTATTACATGTTGTGCATTCATTAAAAAATAAACTGCGGGATTATTTTGTTAGTTATGTAAATAGATATCTTATAAAAAAATCTTTTAAAAAATAATTTGGATTAAATGTTTAGGGTTAAAGCGACTCTTTTCTTTAATTTTTATAAAACTTGACGTGGAAAAATTTCTTTCACTTATCGTAGATGCTGGAGAAATCGAAAGCTATCCATAATACGGAGTATATAATTTCTCCGTCATTTTTCTGCATTTCTTTATGCATATAAAATATTCCATTACACCGTTAGGGTCCAGTTTTAACTTTTTTTTAATTTTTAACACTGTAATTTGTTTGGATTAATTTTATTAAAAACTTGTTTATGTTGCTATCTAGAGTTTCTTCTACTGTCAAGTCATCATCTGTCAAAGCTCAGCACCGAACATTCTGCAAAAAAGTTTCTTAGATTCTGTTTTTATACCCTTGAAAAAGAATTCACTTTGTCATTTCATCTGAGACCCCATAAAGTATATATATTCTTGATCAGTGATGAAATCTAAGACGATCTAGCCATGTCCGTTCATCCGTGTGTGGAAATCACGATTCAGTCCAAAGGAAAAGAGCCAGACCCTTGATATCTAGTATAGATAAATTTTGAAGGTTAAGTTCATAATTAGGCTGAATGAGGCCATAAGGAGAAAAGTTCCCCTAAGAAAAACTAAACCAACCTCTAAAAACATCATAATTTTTATTTATTTATTTATTTTTTTTTTGTTAATCAAATGATATATTTATGTTTATGTTAAAGAAGGTTTAAAGTATTGCAGACAGAAAATCATAAAAATCAATTTTTTAACTCCGCCCCCTTTAGAGGGCGTTGAAGTTAAATATTATATAAAAAATAGTGGAAAGATTTAAAAAACTGCTTAAGCCTACATTTCTAAAAAATTTAACTTCTAAGCTTTTACGGCGAAGGTAAGATGTTCTCTGATCTTCCACTGTCCTACCCTAATTGATCCAATAAAATATTATAAAATTATTATTTTTTCTACACTTAATTACCCCAAAAAGTTATTTTTTAGCCCCTTCCCAGTGCAACCTGTCGAAATAGAGTTTTAAAATTGGGCACATAAATGTCTTTAAGGAACTGTGACCCCGCAGGTTAAACATTTTCAATTTATCTCAGTTCCTTTTTTGCACGTTGATATAAAATCTTAATACGTAAGACCCAGTTGAATATAACGTTCTTACTAGTGTTTTATTAAGATAGGAATTTTTGATGATTATGAAAATATTCTAAATATTCCGAAATTAACAAAATAACTTGAATTTAATAAAAAATACAAAATAACTTGAATTTAATACAAAATCTTAAAAAATAATAATTTTGAGATTGCAGGTTTGAACTTGAGTCTAAATACAAAATTCTTATCTTGATAATAAAATAATTAAGTTCGAAAAATAAAAAATAGATTTATTTTTATCAAATATTATTATTTTTCCTCTATAAAATCCAGAAATCGATCACCTTTCCATTTTATTTGATTTAGTTGAGTGTGTGATATACATTTTATTATAATTACATTATTTATAATTATAAATAAGGAAGTTAAACTGTGACTTATGAGTCTTAATTTTAACATTTTATAAAATAGGCACTTGCAGGCAAATAAATGATAAACATATTTAATGTTGCGATCAACGCACGACTAGACGGTCCGCGGTGCATAGCAAATCCGCACCAAACACAAATACGCATTTGCAAAGCACAAACAATTTATCACTTTCAAATTACAAAGGCCAATCAAATGTTCTTTAAAATAATATGTACCGGGTTTTTCAACAGGGACGCTACAAAAGTAGAGCGACAGGGACGGCAAACGACGCCATATTTCTTGCCGCTCTTTTGACATTTCTCTTCAGTAAGGTTTGCCATTTCGTGATGGAAAGATATACGAGCCAACAACGAGTCGAAATTATTAAAATTTACTACCGAAAGTCGAAGTCAGTGGCCTCATCCAAAAATCATTTTTCACCGAAAAATCATCTTCAGCGATGAGGCTCATTTCTGGCTGAATGGCTTCGTCAATAAACAAAATATGCGTTATTGGTCAGACTGCAATCCACACGTACTCCATGAGTCATCATTGCATCCCGAAAAAATTACGGTTTGGTGTGGTTTATGGGCCGGCGGCGTCATTGAGCCGTACTTCTTCCGTGATGATCAAGACCGGCACGTTACTGTGAATGGGAATCGCTACCGTTCAATGATAACCGAATATTTTTGGCCCCAATTGGATGATCTGGACTTGGAGGACATGTGGTTCCAACAGGACGGCGCCTCAAGCCACACAGCGAATGTCACAATCAATTTATTGGAAACCAAGTTTGGAGAACGTGTTATCTCACGAAATGGTCCAGTCGATTGGCCGCCTCGGTCATGCGATTTTACGCCGTTAGACTATTTCCTGTGGGGCAACGTCAAGTCAATGATCTTTGCCGACAAGCCAACGACGATTGATGAACTTCGTACGCATATCGTACGTGAAATTGCAGCAGTATCGGCCGATTTATGCTTGAAAACCGTCGAAAATTGGGTTCAGCGTCTGGACTTCTGCAAGCGTGCCCGTGGTGGCCATGCAAAAGAAATCGAGTTCCATTCATAATGGCATCGAACGTAATTTCACAGGAATAAAGAATTTCATTGATATCCAAAGCCGTTTTTGTTTTATTTAAAAAAACTTTTGTAGCGCTCTTATTGAAAAACCCGGTATTTCTTTATGTGCCTTAAATAATAAAATTTGCGTATTTGGAATTTGAAATTTCGCCATCAATGAGTTTTAAACTTGAAAAACAAAAATCATGCATATCGTATCGCGCGTGTAAGCCACCATGTGTTACGGTGCGTGTCAAAGAAATTTAATTGGCGAATTGACATTGTCACAATAAACGCGTTGTGCAGTTAAGCACACATTTTTGTACACAAATGCATAAAATGTTTGTGTATAAAATTCCAAGAAATATATTTCGAATAAAAGCATTAAAAAGCAATTGGTGGTATAAGACGATTTATAATTTGGTTGAAATGAAAATATGTGTAATTACTTACAGTTTTAGTATTTTCTTTAAAATTGTTTAAATTTTGACACTTGATTTTTTATGTCAATCATTCTGATTCTTTTTCCCAAATTTACAAAAAAACAGGTTTAAACTGATTTTAGAAGTGTTTTGATTCAGTTTTGCAGTCACATTTAGCGTTAAAATTTTGAAGCTCTTAAGGCCACAATACCTTTAACCAAAGCTCATCAAGCGTGATGCCTGTATTTGTTTGTGTCTGTCAAAATGTGTTTGTTTGTGACATGGTGAAATAAATTTAATGTGGCAGTACTACGACAATAAATACAACAATACAACAACCAAGGGAACTTTTATTTGTGTAAAGTCATGGTCTACGTCAAAACTTTGTATTGCTGCACACATACACAATTACTAACGACGCTCACATATACAAATACAAGGAGCACTTGTTGTACACAAGAACTTGACATCAATCTGGACTCACCATGGGTTGAGGAAAAGCTGTCACCTGCCGTAGCGCTGCCACCTTATATTTATTTCATCATGGTGTGTGTGACATCGACGATGCTGCTTCAAACATTAAAGAATTCAGATTTTTGACATGCTTGACGACTGATTCGGATGAACGTATTAATTTTGATCTTCAAGCACGTGCTCATTTTAAATGAGACACAAACTAAAGATACCGAATGGATAAAAAGATTATTTTAATCTCAAGTTGCTAAATAAAAATATTATATTTGTTGTTAACTTCTCGCTAAGAAAATTGCAAGTTTTTATAAAATGAGGAAGTTACTGGTTCTAACCCGTTTTGAAAAAAATTTAGTTTTCGCGAGATCTCGACTACTCCCAATTTTGTATCATTTAAAGAAAAATGTTTTTTTCAAAAGTGTTTTTATACCCTCCAAAAAAGAATTTGGAGGGTATATTCACTTTGTCATTCCATTTGTAACGCATCGAAATATCCACCTCAGACCCCATAAAGTATATATGTATATATGTATTTTTGATCAGTGATGAAATCTAAGACGATCTGAGCATGTCCGTCCGTCTGTGGAAATCACGATTCAGTCCAAACGAAAAGAGCTAGACTTTTGAAATTTGGTATAAATATATTTTGAGGCTTAGAGCAGGTTAAGTTCGGAGATGGGCTAAATCGGGCAAGAGGTAAAAAAATGTTCCCCTAAGAAGAACTAAACCAACCCAGAAAAAACAACATAATTTTTAAAGTTTTTTGGTTATTTTTTTAAGCAAATGACATATTTTTGTGTCAAATATGGTCCACCGCCTTAAACTTGGAGCCATAAAATAAAAAAAAATATTATATTTGGACCCCCCAATTTAGTGGGCGTTATTATATGCAAAAAATAGCATAAAAATTTAACAAATTGTTTTATTTAAGCCTACATTCCTTAAAAATAATATTTTTAAGCTTTAATGACGAAGCTGAGACGAAACCTGGTACTATTCTGTCCTACCCCCTCCTCCCCCTCCACCACCTAAATGACCCTATCAAAAAAAAATTAATTTTGTATACAATTATCCCAAGCATTTATTTTTAGAGTTTTATGACAAAGGTGAAATGATTCCCCTACAGCCATTGCCAGAGCGACCCCGCCAAAAAAAAAACAGTTTTAATACCCCACAAAGTTAAACATTTTAAATTCACTTACTAAATATTTGGAGGGTATTTAAGATTCGACCCGGTCGAATGTAACGTTTTTACTTTTTTTTTTTTTTTTTTATCTTGGACCAGCACTCAGGGGATGACCCCTATATATGCAATGCATTGCGCCGGAACTGAAAACGAGGGGATAGTATTGCGGGGACAGATTTAGGAAAGATGAGAAGATAGACAGTTTTTTGTAGCTTTTTCAACCTTTTACTTCGCCGGCTAATTTTTGCTACAGGGCCGACTTGTTTTTTTATAACTTCTAAACGGCTTTGCCGATTGATTCTAATATCTAATCAATTCTTAATATTTAAAAACCACTTCGATCGAGGTTTAAAATCGTAAACGAAAATAGTTCCAAAAATTCAATGAAAAAGAAATACTCTGAAATTGTATGTCTGATCACTTAGTGTTCTCGACTATTTTATAAGGCTTGAAGAACTACATCATTCACCGTCTATAACGTGAGAATCGCCTGAGCCATTCAAAAGTTATAGCAGTTTGAAAATTAACACAATAGCATTTTTAGCGGTTAAAATTAGCGGGAAGTTGTACGAATGACCTCTAGGATCAGTAGTTTTTCATACTTTTTTTTCAGAATTTTGTGCGTGGTTAACATCTATGGCAATTATGACAAAATACTAACCACTTTTTACATTCCACTGTCTCTTTACCGCCGACGTTAACAGTACAAAATAACATTGAAACTGAATGCTTGACAGCTGTTTAAGCAAATGTATACTCTAACGTCAAGCGCAAGTACATATAAGCTGGAATCAAGCATTTTACCAAGGCCTTTAGAATTTTGTACAACTAGAATGTTCATTAATCAAACTAATAGTGGGTATAAATGGGAAATAATTCAATAAATAATATTATGACTGTTCATTTATTATTAAACTTTGAAAAGATATTTGGTGCCACGCATAAAAGCAGCAACAAAATATGCGCATATCGCGGGTGAAGAAGGATCAGAAATAATGAAACATAATTGCTACTCGTTAGGTAAAAAAGAGAAAACAAAAATAATGAATATTAAAGTCATTGGTGCGTTTTATGAACATAAATTTATAGTTTTTATAATTCATGTTTTTTTAATGAATTTTTAACTGACGCGAGAGAGAACTTAAAACGATTTTACAAAACAGAAATATTGTTGGAAGGGATTTGTTTGTTCTGGTGGATGATTTCATGGCATTTATTTTTTAGATATGAATTCCGTCATATGCCCTTAGCGGTTTCCTATTCCATGGTCCATTCGATCAGCCCCAATTTGTGACTACTTTTTTCAATAAATATAATAATGTTGGCTTTCAATGCTTTAAGAGTTGCTAGTTTATCTGCGTCAGGCAATAACTTGCAGTCAAATCAAAAGCCATCCACTTTTTACCGTAGATATGCCGACGCCAGGATAGCCGTTGCGACAAAGAGCAGCTACCGTTAAAATCAACAGAGCTGGGGCCAAATTAACGCACTCGATACCGATCGAAATTTAAATACAATTTAAATGGAAATTTCGATCGATATCGAGTGCCGTAATTTGCTCATTGGTGTGAAATAAGAGAAACTTATTAATATTTTCTAAAACAAAATGAAGCTTCTAATTTTAGCTTCTGTATTAGAGAGAAGGGTGTGTATATATGTGACCGAAGACCTCGAACTTTGTTTCTATCTTAATTCGTAAGACAAATCTGGCTTTCAATGCGTCAACCTCTTGTCTCCATTGGCATGCACTTTAGCAAAAACGACTGAATGAAAGAGTTCGACACAAGTCTAGCATCGAAGTGCAAATCAAGAAAAGCTTTGTTTTTGTTTTGCTATATTCGTTGTTGCGTTGCCATACTTAATACATAAAAAGTGGTTTCATATTTTTCTAATTTTGGACCCCGCCCCCGTTAGTGGGCGCTGAAGTTTCAAATTATATGAAAAAATAATGTAAAGACTTAACAAATTGCATTCCTTAAACCTACATTCCTTAACAATTTAATTTATAAGCTTTTACAACGAAGATAAGATGTTCTCTGATCTTCCCCTGGCCTACCTCTCCACCCCGCCTTGGCCACCTCAATGATCTTATAAAAAAATATTTTTTTTTACACTTAACTATCCCGAAAACTTAGCTTTTAACTTTTTACGATGTAGGTGAGATGTCTCCCCCAAAAGTGTTTTAAAAGAATTCTGATCCAGCCAGTTGAACATTTTTAGCTTATCTCAGTCCATTTTTTTACCTTCATATAAAATATTAATACGTAAATTGCTTTTATGCTGATGGAAAAGTGTACCAACACATTGGAAACGGCCGTACTGAAATACACATTTTTCTTGTTTCGCAAGCCAAACACCATAAGAATATGAATTTTAATAAGAATAAAAATATAGTTTTTATTGACTAAATATTTGGAGGGTATTTAAAATTCGACCCGGCCAAATGTAATGTTTTTATGTTGTAAATACAACTGGGATGAACGGCGAATTTTTCATAATGAATATTCGTCGTTGGAAATAAAACACATTTAATTAAATGAAAATACACTCAATGTATAGGTTGGACGAAATGCGTCGTGCACAACGGACTTTGGCTATAGGTTTATTTCTATATCCTACGCCGGCGAACGACGAACAAATCAATATTAGGTGGCCGAGTTTTATGTACTCAAACTGATTTTTTTTTGTGAAAAATATATTTTATTATTGTATTGTTATATGTAGCACGGAAATTTTCGGACCATAGTAAACACTCGTTTTCCAACGCTCAAAAATCCATCTTTCGGATGTGTTTTTATTAATTTTTGACACTTTATTTAATGTAGTATTTCTTCCCGTTGCCTACTTTTGATATGGTCACCCCATCAGCTGTTAAATGAAGAGAATATTTTATTTACATAAAAACACGTCTTTTAGAATCTTATTACAAAAACGAATTTCTTGTGATAAAAAGAACACTACCGAAGTAATTATGGAGAATATGTAGCAAAATTAATGTTTGTACAATCTGGCATCAAAAGATTACAAATATTTTTACCAAATTTACAATTTGTTTTGTTCATTATTTTAATTTTTATTGTTTTACTAAACAAGTTTATTCGTGGTTCTTGTGTTTCGTACGACAAATTTATATAGTATAGCGAGTTTTTACCAACGAATTCGTCCTATTGAACGAAATTCGTTGTTCGTCCCAGTTGTGCTTTTAGCAGTACTTGTTTAAGAAATGCTTTGTCATATCAGCTGCCATCTTTTCAAATAAATATTTTACATATATGTATATCATGAGCTGTCTAACCGCATACGCAAATACTAGAATTGACTAATAAAACTCTTGCAACTATTGCTATTTTCCCCAGTGCAATTAACAAATCACTTAAAAGTTTTTCCTTTCAGACATGCACGCCGCTAATATACTCGTATGTAGGCTTCCCTTATTTGTGTTTAACTTTCCCTTCGACTGTCATTCTGTTGCAACTGTAATATTTTAAGCTTTTAACAGCACATAATAAATCATTGACGAACGAACACCCTTTGCAGTTGCAAATGTCAAGACTTGCTGGCAACTATATATAAACGTTTTTAGCTTTGCAGTTTGGAATCATTCCACGAACATTAAACTGGGCGAAATAAAAATTTTATGTTAAGCAATCTGTGTAATATCTCATTATTATTAATAATATAAAAAGTATACGAAAAGCCCGCTCTTGACTGGGCGAAACGCTCGCACAAGATTGTTCAAAATATGAAAGAAAACTTTAACAGTTTTGGCCGACTGATAAATTACCAGGGCTTGTTGAACGTTGCACAGTGGCGATAAATACTAAATAGATTTCACTGGAAATTTATTATAGCATGAGGATTGTAAGATATTAATGCCATGCGAAGTCTGTTACTTAACTAGAATAAAATCTGCAGAAGGCGAAATTCAATGATCTGGGGTGTGTAAAACTTTGTATAGCCAGCTGCAGCTTTCTTAACCCCTCGGCGACTGGAGTGACTTTATTTTTACAATTCGACTGACTTGGTATTATATTAGACACTATTTCGCCAACTCATAGTTTTTAAGTTCAGTTTTATGAACCTATGCAAATTATTTTACCCCATAGTTTAATGTCGCAGAGTTCTATTTATTAATTCCTAACTTCCCGCTAACAAAATTGAAAATTAAACAAGTAAAAGTGCTATATTCGGCTGTGCCGAATCTTAAATACCCTTCACAGATGTAATTCTTCTTTCTTTCTTTCTTGTCAAAACAGAAAGTAGGTTTAATTAAAAAATCAAAATGATGTTATCGGTTACTTTTTATTTAAGAAAACGTTTAAATTTTTCGGCGAGGAAGCTAAATGTTTGGCTTTTCTTATATCTAATACCCATAAACGTCTTTCAAAAATATTATATATATTTAATTTACAAACAAGAAAACATCCGTTTCATGTACCCCAAAAAGTTCTAATTGCCCAACCGTCATCTTTAAAATTTTTTTGGTTTGTAATACCAATTTATTTCTTCCTGATATATAAAGTAAGTATAATTCATCATAAAAATTAAAAATAACAAATAAAATGGCTGCTTTTATATATCAGAAAATGTCGATTTTCTAACCCTGGAACCGAATTTATAATTTTTTGATACCAGTTTAATTTTTTCTGAAATATCTAATAGGTTTAGTCCACTAAAAGCACAACATTTGGAATTTATGTATGTACTATTATGTAGGAAAAATATTTCGATTTTCCAACTCTGGAAGCGACTTTTTATTTTTTTACCAATGCAATTCTTAGTGAGGTGTAACATAGTTTTACTTGACAAAAAAATTAAAATTTTTAAACTTTTTGGTCACTTTCATGTACCATAAAATATTTCATTTGTCCAACCCTGGAGTCGAAATTTTGATTTTTTTAAATTTTAATACCAATTTTGTTTTTCCTGAACTAAGAAATAGTTTTAATCAGTAAAAAAACAACGTCAATTGCCTTTTTGGTTACTTTTATGTATAAAAAAAATTTTCAATTTCCCACCCCTGAAAGCAAAATTTGAATTTAAATCTTATTTTTTTCGCCACGGCAAATCTTCATGACGTATAAATAGGTTTTGTTAAAGAAAAACTTAAAATTTTTAACAATTTTAGTTACTACATGTACTACAAAATACGGAATAGGCGGAAAAAAATTTTTAATTTCCCATCCCTGGAAAACATTTTTTATTTTTTTAGTTTTTAATAGACCATTGAGGCTCCCCAAAGCACGAAATAAGTATAATTTACAAACATTAAAAAAAAATTGATTTTTGGTATAAATTTTGCGTCGAGAAATAGGTGTAAACTTCCCAGCTCTGGAACTGTACATCGGATCTTTCTGAATTTAAGTTCATTTCCAATCCAACGGTCCAAGTACGAAGTCTCCAGCTCTTCTGGGGGCTTGGGAAAACCGATTTCACGTACAGACGGACGGACAGATGCTCAATCGTCATCGCTATTCATAAGGATCCAGAATATATATACTTTATGGGATCCCATGTGCATATCGAAGAAATTACACACGGAATGACAAACCTGTATATACCCTTTCACTTTTTTGTGAAGGGTATACAAATTAACAAGTAAAAACGTTATATTCGACCGGTTCGAATCTTAAATACCCTCCAAATATTTAGTAAGTAAAATTAATATGTTTAACTTGGTGGGACAGAGCTCCTTTAAGATATCTCTGTACCCAATTTTAAATCTCTTCTTTGACAGAGCCATTCCTGGAAGGGTCGTGCAAGTACAAAATTAAAAAAAAAAGTTTTTTTTATAGGGTCATTTAGGGGACAAAAGGGAGGAGGGGTAGGGCAGAGTAGTACCAGGTTACGTCTCAGCTTCGTCATTAAAGCTTAAAAATGTTATTTTTAAGGAGTGTAGGCTTAAGTAAAACAATTTGTTTAATTTTTACACTATTTTTGCAAATACTAACGCCCACTAAAGGGGGCGGGTTCCAAAATTTTTTATTTTTATTTTATGGCTCCAAGTTTAGTAAGTTGGACCTTTTTTGACACAAAAATATATCATTTGCTTAACAAAATTACAAAAAACTTTAAATATTATGTTGTTTCTTAGAGGTTGATTTAGTTGCTCTTAGGGGTACTTTTTTCCCTCTTGCCCGATTTAGTCCATTTCTGAACTTCACCTGTGTTATCTGTCAAGATATTCAAAATTTCAAGAGTCTGGCTCTTTTCGGTTAGACTGAACCGTGATTTCCACAGACGGACGGAGGACGGACATGCTCAGATCGTCTTAGATTTTATCACTGATCAAGAGTATATATACTTTATGGGGTCTCAGATGGATATTTCACTGCGTTACAAGCAGAATGACAATGTGAATATACCCTCCAATTCTCTTTTGGAGGGTATAAGAAAAAAACAAACTAAGAAAAAATGTGTTTTGGAATGTGTTTTTTAGAATAACTTTTAAACGGCTTTGCCGATCGATTCCAAAATCAGTCCTGGACATTAAAAAACCACATCGATTGCCACAAACCGGGTCAAAATCGGTTGAGGCGTTGGTGAGATATCGTGAACGAAAACACTAAAAAAGTGAATGTTTTAACTCCGGAGTTATAAATGTGATCAAATAGTGTTCCCGACTACTTTGTAGAACTAAATCAATCACCACTTGCCACTTGGCAATCTGCTGCTCCTTGCAAAACTTACAACAGTTTGAAAATTAAAATAATTGCACGTTTTAGCGGTTAAAATTAACGGGAAGTTGCAGGGAGGGCCTTTAGGGCCAACTGTTTTTCATACTTTTTTCTTTTACGCCACTGTGCGTTATTTGACCATTGCAGTTAACGTTTCATTTCATTTTATATTATAAAACTGTTTGTTCGTTTTGGCCAAATACTCAAAATAAAATTTATTACAAAATTTTGTAATATTTCTTTTACATTTTTTTGCTTGAACTGTTCACTGCACTTTAAAAGGAAAGTTATTTCTGGCAAAAGTTTACGCCAGATTTTAATTCGAAAAATTTTTTACATCAACAATCTTTGTGTTAAAAAAATAATAAACTTAAGTTCGCGAAAATAATGTAGACTGTTTTTGTGACAAACATTTAAGGTAACAAAATATCTACTCGTGTAATATTTTCTTGAGGTTAAATGCATGAAACAGCAGACTTTCCGGAGTGTGTGGACGGAAATACCTCACAGCCTTGACTTCAAATTGATGGTAACATAATCCTGCTAAAAACACTTTGATTGAGTTTTCCGCAGTTCATAATCAGCAGCATCGATTTTCATGCACACGCATGTTTGTAGTGTCGAATTTTAAAAACTTAATAATTACAGATTTTTAAGTAATATTTTAGCATATTTTATCGATTTCGAACACACATTTGACAATTTTTAAAATTAGTTTTTCAAATGGAAACAATGATTTTTTATGGAGTTGATTCAAGTGTGCGTGGTCCAAGGAGTCTTGTTGATGATGATTGTTGTATATTTCTTGTGACGGTGTTAATCTGAATGGAGAAAGATTTTGTATTATCCAGCGCCAATTTTAGTTTGTAAACAGACCGCTTTCGGCACTGAGCCGATATGGGAAAAACACTGAAAAAGACACATTGCCGAAGCCAATCTGCTTATAAAACCAATTTGAATTTGACTGATGGAGAATTATTTTCAAGTCTGGTGGTTTCTACAAAGAAACATATTCTACCAACCAGATATAAGTCTCTTATAACAGATCAACTAAGGGAACCTAAGCTTCATTAAAGTGGAGGCAGAACTCCACCGTTTTTTGTGTGTTTGCTTGTACTCATACGCAAGTAGGAAGCTACGATGGTGGATCAATAAGTCCGTGGCAGAGGTTTTTATATAAAAAGTTACTTTATTTTTCAACATAGTCAACTTTGCGTTCTATATAATTAGCCCAACGTTTCTGCGATTTCTTTATTCCTTCCGAAAAATATGATTTGTTGAAGTCATCAAAATAGGCAGTTGTTTGTGAGGTGATTTTGTCATTGGAGTCAAACCTCTTTGCGTCGAGCCATTTCTTCAAGTTTGTCACTCTGAAGAAAAGGTCTCGTGATGGAGCAATTCGTAGCCCAATTCATGAATTTTTACCACCGAAACCGCACATATGTGCACCCTTAATTGGGAGCAAAAGCGTCACCAATCTTGTGGAAAGCTTTCGCATACCCAAGTGATAATTAAAAATTTAAACCACTGGGCCATGTAGGATGCCTATGACTTCCACAATCTCTCACTTTCAATATTCGGCATCTTCCGTGCTTGTACAGCCACATCGACATTCAATGAACCACTTCTTTACCATAGAAATGGATGGTGTCGAGTCCCCATAATATTTATCAAACTTCGACTTGGTTTGGAAACACCCGGTAGTCTGCCATACACAAACTAAATGAATTAAATTGGGACATGAAGAAAAATAATCAAACGGTAACACGGGTATTATAACAATAACATGTTAACATCAGCTTGATACAGTTCTCGTATTCCTTTTCACAATAAAATTTGTGTAAATAGGAACTGTTACCACATTCAACTAAGCCACCTAATAAGTGGTGACAAACACAATACACATGAGCACTGATGATGAAAGGGTTGCGTCTTTCGAAAACAGCTGTTCTGCTCTGCTGTGTAAGTTGAACTGATGTTGACTTGCCTTTGTGCCTTGGAATATTTATCATGTCTTTCTGAGATTTAAATTAAAAATTTCGAACAATTAGCCTATAGAATCTTAATTCAATTTAATATAACTAAATGATGCAGTTTGTTCAATTTTGACAGGAGTCAATTGACAGTTACCTGTTGACAGCAGCAGTGTTGTCATTCATCGTATTGACTCGCCATCGTATTTTTCCGACAGAAACGGTTTAAAATGGGGCATAGAAATGTCTTAAAGGTACTCTGAGCCAGCATTTTAACATATTTGATTTATTTACTAAACATTATTTGGAGGGTATTTAAGATTCGACCCGGTCGAATATGACGTTCTTACTTGTTATAAGTAAAATAAAAATAATAGAGACAACAATAAAAAAACCCAAGTTTATTTTATGTACAATCAATAGCCTTCTTGTAAAAAATCTTATTGTTTTTTTTTTTTATCAAACCACTAACTACCAATTTCCAAATACTCAATGGCAATAGAAAATCTAACAAATCAATAATGGAAATGCCATTCGATAAAATGTTTACCGAATGAAAAAACAAATCGTATCATTGACTCAAAAGTCATTGACCAAAGTGGAAATTTATTAATGTTGCAGTTTGCTATATATTTTATAGTAAATGTTTTCATTTTTATTCTTCTTTGTCCATACCGACGACCAACAACTACAACAACTCTTTTCGGATGAGCATTTAAGTAATGCAAATGAGTGAATAGATCAAACATTGACAGCAGCACACGTACCTGGGCCATGACAATTGTGACATCATGACTGTATTTAATCGCACATGACCGACCGACCAAAAAATTCAAAAAAAGTGTATACAATGAAAATTATCAATAGATACTCGTACAAATATGAGGCGCAAGAAACTAAAATAAAGCAACGCATAAGTTTTGAAAAAGTTCCACCAAATGCAGAATGGCTGGATTCAAAATTTACCATCATGACATTCATGAATCTTTCATAAAAAAAATTTGTAAACACACATTCCAAAAATTCCAAACACACATTCTTTTGGAATGAAATGGACTTCAGGTTAAAGTTTCCATTGAGTGATATTGGGCCTGCACAAAAATTCATTGCAAATTTTTGTAATGAGAGAAATACGTTTAATACATACTTTCAATGTCATTTATTTACGAAATTTTAAAATTTTTCAGAAATAGATAGAAACTATTCCCAACACACTTAACCGAAACTAATAAAGCAGTTTCGTCTGAAATATATTGGTAACGAAAATAGGCAACGATAATGCAATATCATTAAGTTTTTTATAAAAACGTCATATATTTTTTTGTGGTACACTTTTAACTATCTTATCATATACAAATAATTAATAAAAGATCTATTGCTGAGAAGATATTTTAATGTAGATATGCACAATATAAATACATTTTCTAAATTCTTAGCATAAAAGTGATAAAAACTACTTGACATTTGCTTAACACTAGTGTTGCCACCGTGACAATTTGTCCCACATGTTACTTTGATAGCCCATATCATTTTCACCTTTTTCTACTGGATCTGTGTATTTATTAAGTACAATATTTATTAGATTTTATAAAACGTTGCAAAGTGGGGTCAAATACCCCTTTTTGACGGATTTATTAATATCTCAACAACAACAACGGCGAGGGTCGCAAAACTTTACGTGAATAGTTATAGAAGATAAGAAGTCAGATATTCCCCAAATATAAAATAATTATTAACTGTGTATTTTAGAATGATTGAGCTCGAGGTCGTTTTTGTAAAAATCGTTATAATTTTTCTATTTTATTCGATATTTCGTCAACAATTTGTTGACATCATCAGGAATAACAATCGAAAATTAAAATTTTCTGTATAAATTGGTTTTGAAATATGACAAAAAAATTTTTTCGAATATATCTATGTTTTCAAAAATATTAACATAAAAACAAAAGCATATATACAGGCTTGTATATATTTATACATGTATACATCAATACATACATGAACGTATACATCAATACATACATGAACGTATACATATATGCATACATGAACATACACAACTACATACAAACATATATACACACACATAGAGAGAGATACAAACACATATGCATGTACATACACATATGCACATACACACACATATATATGAATACATATATATAAATAACTAACATAATTACAAATTAATATATTAACATATTTACAAATTTACATACATATGTATACAACTAAACATTTACAATATTTAAACTATTCAATCAACATTACAACAAGGATAAGAATTGATTACAGAATAGTGTATATAAATAACATAAAAATAATGATATGATATAAATATATATACACATGCGCATGCATACACATACACATATATACATGTACACATATACATGTATACACGCATACACACACATACATACATACACATAAATACATACATACATACATAGGAATAAATTCCAATTAACATAAATAAACAAAATTTTTTTTTTTTTTTTTTTTTATAAAAAATTTAAATTTTACTAACTAAATACCTATAATTCTGTGCTAATTTTTCTGTGTCTGCCTTAAATTTTATTCTTTGTGATAAAGGTGTGCGAATTATTTCTAACATTTCTAACATTAAGCGCCGATTATAATTGTTATCTGTGTTTAATATTGAAACATTTTCAAAATCTGCAAAATGATATAATTCAGAACTATGAGAACATAAAGCAGTTTTTTGTGAATTCATGTGTCTATATTTTTGATCTGACTTATGACCTGTTATCCTAGTCTTTAATTTATTTTTAGTTGTACCAATATACATATATCTTATTACAATTTTCCTGACTATTCCCCTTGCAAGGTATTTTATAAATTACATTAGACCTATCCCACTTATCAATCTTATCTTTTGTTTTGCTAAATAGTCCTTTCATTGTATTATATGTCTTGTGAGCTATTCTATATTTCTCTGAATCGTAAATTTTAGATTTTACTAATCTTTCTGATATTCCAGATATATAAGTCAATGACTTATATGTCATTAACAACAATACAAATAATAATAATAATAATAATAATAATAATAATAATAATAATAATAATAATAACAACAATAATAATAATGGTAATGGTAATGGTAATATAAATAATACTACACACCAAAAGACAATTATGTTAGTTATTTATATATATGTATTCATATATATGTGTGTGTATGTGCATATGTGTATGTACATGCATATGTGTTTGTATCTCTCTCTATGTGTGTGTATATATGTTTGTATGTAGTTGTGTATGTTCATGTATGCATATATGTATACGTTCATGTATGTATTGATGTATACATGTATAAATATATACAAGCCTGTATATATGCTTTTGTTTTTATGTTAATATTTTTGAAAACATAGATAAAAATTTTTTTTGTCATATTTCAAAACCAATTTATACAGAAAATTTTAATTTTCGATTGTTATTCCTGATGATGTCAACAAATTGTTGACGAAATATCGACTAAAATAGAAAAATTATAACGATTTTTACAAAAACGACCTCGAGCTCAATCATTCTAAAATACATATATAAGAAAAGGTCAATAAAAGCAAACAACAATTATTAACTGTGCTATATCTATAGAACGACAGTAGTTATACGCACTAAATTTATGAATGTTATTGGTAAACAACTACCATTATCAACTTGTGATGGGAGACTGACTAAAATAGATCTTTCCCAACACCTGCCACTAAAATATTTCAGATATAAGTAATTTAAGGACTAATTTTCAATAATTTTTTTAGCTCAGAAAAAAAAACAAAAATAACTATTCTTATTTCAAAAAGTTAAGAATAAAAATATTTAAATTGTTAATTTTTTCAACGGGCTTAAGTTCGAATCTGCAAGACTGCAAACCATTTTTTATTATTTTATTAATAAATGAATTTGTTCAAATTCTATTTTATTAATTTTTATATTAAGATTGGAGTATTAAGAATATTTTCAATAATCATCAAACCAGCAGAACGGATCAGTACTGATTTCGAGGCCGCTACGCCATCTCATCAGCGTTCTTTGTTCAATTTTTCCACTTTTGCAAGTGGTGCTAGTTAGTAGGAATATCAACTATTTAACCAATATTTTAACGAAAATTGAATATGAGAAGTTATCACATTCATATTTTTAAATTATTACATTTTTGGTTAGTACGAAATTCCCCAACCCTGACGATTAATATTCCCAATATTCCATGTATCTCTTTCGCTTTTTCCAGAGCCATCGGCTGCTGATAACTAAAGCTTCTTTGTTATTTATGTTCAAGTAATTGAATTTACAATGAACAAGTGCGTGTGCCCCCGCAAGGTTTTAAATTATGTATGAATTTTTATTTAAAATATTCTTAACATTCCAATCTTAATATAAAAATTAATAAAATAGAATTTGAACAAATTTATTTATTAATAAAATAATAAAAAATGGTTTGCAGTCTTGCAGATTCGAACTTAAGCCCGTTGAAAAAATTAACAATTTACATAAGAAAGTTCGACTAATAAAAATTCATACATAATTTGGAATAAAAATATTTTAATTGGCTTGATTATTATTCATCGTCAACATCAGTCTCATCATCATCGAAGCTCTCATGAAAATCACAGACAGCATTATGTCGAAATAAGTTCACAGTTCCCTTTGATAATGCATGTGCCTTCTTTTTCGGCAACTTACGCATGCAAGAATCAACAGGATTAGAGATTAACAAAAAATGGTTTATAATATTTTCATATTTAGAAAATCGGCTTTTTTGCACTTCCAATATAAAAACTAAAAGCAAAACCACTAACGCAAATTATTTAAATTTTAGCAAAACATATTGATATATACCTGGACTGGATGACTGCATAATAAGATTTATTAATTTTTTTAATTTTTCATTGCAAAAAGTATTTACTTGCGTAAAAATTTTTGAATTTTTTTAATATTCTTTAGCTTGTTTTCTCACATATTTAATTTTAGCGAGTCACCACAAAAATATCGTTGCATATTTCACTTTAATTTTTCCTTTTGCCTGATCATGAAGAATTTTAAGTGGATACTTATTTTTTTCACCCTTTAGCCACTTTTGTAGAGAATTTTGTTTTAATTACATTGTTTGAATAACCACTTTTGTGGAGTGGATTATAAAGATGAGAATTGATTGAAATTAATTTTATGAGATTTGACTTTAAAGACTAATTAATTGATAATAATAAAGACAATAATAATAGAGAGAATAATGCGCAGTGTTATTTATTACATGCTAAAAGAAATGTTCTATAAAGATAAAACAGGTGCTGAAGCTATTAAAATGATATTACAAATTTAATATTTTTACACTGAAGCAGCAATAAAACAGAGATTTTTTAAAGATTTGGAAAATAAGGCACTTTATTTTATAATTTAACAAAGTGATTTTGTTCGCTAAAAAATAATAATTATGATTTAAAATATCTAGTTTGAAAATATTTTTTACAACTTAACATATATTTGACGATTTTCTGAACGAAATTTGTCAAATTCACCTCTATTTCGTCTGGCAACGATGCTCTGAAATGACACCAGAGTAAAATCAAAAGACTTAAGACGTAAACATGCTGTATGTGCATGTAGTAGAGTTGTTGTTTTTACAGGTTAAACAATCAAAGACTTAAAAAACAAACTGTGTGGAATTTTGTGCTCTTTAAGTCGATACCTTCAGTTTTCACGATTTGTACTTGAATTGCTTCTTTTAAATTATTTCGCAAAACTAATACCTTTTGCTCCTTTTCGCGACGATGCCACATGCTACGCAGCACGCCAAATAATGACCCAATTAAAAGGCGAGCTTTGTGGACAGGATATTTCACGTTATGTACATCGTTTTATTGAGTCTAATATACATTTTCTTTAAATTTTATGTGCTCTTTTTAATCAAATCCGAAAGCTTTTAAAAAATCAGTATTTGAAAGATATTTTCTACACCTTAAAAATTTAAAGAATATAATCAATTGAAATTTTGCAAATAAAAAGTGGAGCTGCAACTCTGAATATTAACTGCCTGTTCGCCGATGTCGAAAGCATATTTATGTGTGTGGCATAGTCGCCTTTAATAAATGGCTTCATTTGTTACTAAAGCGTTTGATGAGCTAACACCAGGCTATATAATAAACTTGTTCAAAATATATTCAATCGGTCATAGCAATGTGTGAATTTGTTGCTGCACTTGTTCTCTATTTTTACAACACTTAATTGACAATCTGTATAACAAAAGTTTTTGCTTGAAGAAAAAAAACATGTTTTACAATGCGTTCTAAAATCGGAACTACTTCACATTTTGCGAATGAATATTTTAAAATTATGGAACTACTTATAAAAAGTAAAGAACTTCTTGGAAATCAAGTTGTTATAGACAAAAAACATAAGAAAATTCTGAAAGTTATATTTATTAACATTGTAACGACACGTTTCCCGCTGGTTGCTGGGATAGTCTCAACGGGTTCCAGGATCGTGTGTTAGCTTAGTGAGAAATAATACACACTCCTTTTCCTTCACGTTATAATCTTTTATTGCTTAGTATCTTAGAGCGGGGGACGGCTCGAAGTAACGCCGACTATTGTGGCCAAACGTGGATGATAGACGTCGCCGGATGTGGGTGATAGACGCCGCCTGATATACGTGATAGAAGCCTCCTGATGTAGCTGTTAGAAGTCGCCTGGTATGGACGATAGACGTCCCCTGATGTGGGTGATAGACGCCGCCTGATGTACATGACAGAAGTCGCCTGATGTAGCTGATGGAAGTCGGTTGATGGAGGTGATAGAAGCCGCCTGATGGAGTGTTAGAAACCGCCTGATGTAGCTGATAGAAGTCGCCTGGGGTGGATGATAGACGTCGCCTGATGTGGATGATAGACGCCGCCTGATGGAACTCGCTGGATGGAGGTGATAGAAGTCGCCTGTAGGAGCAAACTCCCATACAGGTGTTTGTTTGTTAGAATGAAATACTTTAAAAAGTAAATTTCCAAAGTATTTGGTGCACAGATGCCGACGGGGTGACTCAGACCATATGCCGGCGATGTTATTAACCCGTATTTTCTTCCGTTACTGTGACTGACTGTACACGACCTATGCCTTCACATAAGAAGTAGCAACAGAGTTAACCACGGAATATTCCTCAGAAGAACTGTAAAACTATACAGTTATCTGAGGTGTTGAAATTAATTAGTGCGAGTGAGACGCAAAACTCTCGAAAGAGAGTAAACAATCAGTGGTCTGGCTGCACTTAAAAAATAATTGCCAACGAGGCTTGATGTTAACTGACTCAGAGTTGCTTTGTGACTGTCCCATACAGGTGTATCAACCACTCTAGGGGCGACCCAGACGTGGACAACTTGGTAGTATCAGCCGTAGGAACAAGATCCCTACTACACTTCCCGGAGACGACTGGCAGTGGAGTAAGTACACCAGTAGAGTCTAGAAACTATGCAAGAAAAAGCTCCTCGCAAGGTTCGGAAAGCTCGTTTAGTTTCAATCACAAACAATTGGCAGGCGTTAACTCCCACAACCAAAGAGAGTTTTTACCGCTAAGCGAGCTGCCGGCAGACTGACTTGTATTCATTTCATTTCATCTTTATTGAATCCCAAAAAAATTTTACATTTGCAGTAGTTCTAATGCTAAAACTATCATATCCTTAATCAAATATTATTTCTTACATACCATCGTATTAAACAAGAACATTCTACTATTAAGATTTTGTAATAAAGACATATTTGCAACTAAGTGCATACTGTTACTTAAAATTAGTTTGACAATTTCTTGTTATATTCTCCAAAAAGGGATTAAAAAGGAGACGCTTTTGTAATTTCTTATATAATAAACTTAAAACTAATACATATATCATTATAAACTAAAGATTAAAGAATGAATTTACAAACGAGATAGAAATAGAGTTTATTGAGCAGTACTGTAGACCTGGTCAACGATATTCAGCGTACCTATCCTCCTATGATAAAACAGACAGCTCCGTCTAACGTCAGTAAGTCGGCAGGAGTGAACAGGAGCAGGAAAGTCGAACAGCCTCCAGATCATTCACCTTGTGACAACTGTTCCTCACCAGAAGGTTGTCGAGTGAACGTGCCCCCTCCAAAAATTTTATGGCACTCTTTGTCATAAAGACGCCAACCCTTTCACAGTCAACTAGAGCGTAGACACTCCCGTTCGACGGCCTGCGAACTGTCCCATCGAACCCAATCACAGGTCCAAGGCCCAGGCAAGCGACTAGCACTCGCCTCTCCCACCTCCTGAGCCACTCCATCTGGCACTTGTATTCATTACGTACTCGTCTTTTATACCCACCAGCTATGTGCATAAACAAACTCACACTGAGTGTTGTATTCCTCGTGGTAGATATGGTGAATAGATCACAGCTGTGCTGTGTATACCACACAATGCAGATTTACCAGGTACTCTCAGTAGCGCAGCTGTCTACTCAATTTTCTTTGGTACGTGTCGAACTACTGTTAAACGTTTATTTACAAGCTACATAAAATGTTTTTATACCCTCCAAAAAAGAATTTGGAGGGTATATTCACTTTGTCATTCCGTTTGTAACGCATCGAAATATCCATCTCAGACCCCATAAAGTATATATATTCTTGATCAGTGATGAAATCTAAGACGAACTGAGCATGTCCGTCCGTCCGTCTGTGGAAATCACGATTCAGTACAAACGAAAAGAGCAAGACTCTTGAAATTTGGCATAAATATATTTTGAAGCTTGGAGCAGGTTAAGTTCGAAGATAGGCTAAATCGGGCAAGAGGGAAAAAAGTTCCCCTAAGAAGAACTAAACCAACCCAGAAAAACAACATAATTTTTAAAGTTTTTTGGTTATTTTGTTAAGCAAATGATATATTTTTATGTCAAATACGGTCCAACGCCTTAAACTTGGAGCCATAAAATAAAATAAAAATATTTTTTGACCCCGCCCACTTTAGTGGGCGTTATTATAGGCAAAAATAGCATAAAAATTTAACAAATTGTTTTACTTTAGCCTACATTCCTTAAAAATAACATTTTTAAGCTTTAATGACGAAGCTGAGACGAAACCTGGTACTACTCTGCCCTACCTTCTCCTTCGCCTTCGCCCCCTAAATGACCCCACCAAAAAAAAAATTTTTAAATTTTGTATATAATCATCCCAAGCATTTATCTTTAGAGTTTTATGACTGCCGATTTCTGCCCTACCCCCTCCTCTTCCTTTGCCCCCTAAATGACCCTAGCAAAAAAAATATATTTTTTAAAATTTTGTATATAATCATCCCAAGCATTTATTTTTAGAGTTTTATGTCTACCTGTTTCTGCCCTGCCCCCTCTTCCCCTTTGCTCTCTAAATGACCCTATCAAAAAAAGAAATTTTAATTTTGTATATAATTATCCCAAGCATTGATTTTTAGAGTTTTATGACAAAGGTTAAATGTTTGCCCCACAGCCCTTGCCAGAGCGACCCCGCCAAAATACAGTTTTTATACCCTCCAAAGAGAATTGGCCCCATGAAGTATATATATTCTTGATCAGTGATGAAGTCTAAGACGGTCTAGCAATGCCCATACGTTCGTCTGTGGAAAACATGATATCGTATATTTTTGAACCCCGCCCCCTTTAGTGGGCGTTGACGTACGATATTATATAAAGGAACTCTGTCACATCAGGTTAAACATTTTAAATTTATTTACTAAATATTTGGAGGGTATTTAAGATTCGACCCGGTCGAATATATCGTTTTTACTTGTTTTTTCTTAAATCTGTCGTGTTAATGATGCTTCTTCTATCGCAATTTCGACATTAACTCTACCAATTCTACCAACAAAATACGTGTGGTTTTTGGTGTTGTTAATTGTTGTACTAGTGAGAGTACCTGGTACTACACTATGTTGGCGTACAGGGGGCATTACTTCTAGCCGTTAATGTTCGTTATAATTCAATTCAGATTTGTGACTTAATAGCTAAATATAATAATGGTACTAAAGAAAAGTAATTCAAATTATTAACTTAACATAACCAGTATTCATAAGTTAAACAAAATAAATAATAAAAGAAACAATATTCGTAACATAATATATAAGTTCGTGGTCTTTGTGGGGGGAAAACGAAGGTGCTGACTTTCCCCTTTACAACATGAACAATACCAGCTGACTACAATATAAAACTTGGCAGCACACAACTTTCAACATTTCATAAAACCTACTTAAAACCAATTCAAAAGTGGTTTTAAGTTGGTTTTAACAAAATTATTTTGTGTGGTAAACCCAGCTTTTACAGTTAGTTTTAAAGTTAAAACATAAATTTATTAAATTAGTTAGTTTGGATACTTTTAGAACAGTTATTGTTGGCTGCAATTTTTTTTAAATAAGTGAGTGATATAATTACTGAAATTTAATTGAAAAACCTCTTACTCCCTGTACATGATTTTCTTTCATATCAGTTTCTCTTTAATTTTCCAATATATGTATATATTATCGCGAGTGTTAACTTACAAAGTGAATGATCTTGTATAACAAAATTACTCCATATACTAATCAGGTCTTGAAGCACCAAAACAAGGTGAATGCATTATCTATAGTAATGCAGCAATATTAAGACTTAAACATAATAAATTAATCTAACAAATTTGATATTAAAAAAAAAATCCATAATTATTTAAAACGTATGAAAAAGTGTAATAAATTTGGAAGACCATTAAAATGCCAAACATTTGTACTAAAAACGAAAATAATACAACAACAAATAGCTGTTGGACGAAAAAGAAAAAAGAAACCAAATCCAACTCCAAATAAAGTGTTCAAGTTGCCAACAAAACCGATTGCCTAGACTGAATGCAAGCCGCTGCGAATACGTGCATGTAGTTTTGCCGTCACTTGTTAATTTTGTTAAAAACATTTTTGATTTTTGGTGGGGTTTTTGAAAGGCCTTCATTAAATAAAGAAAAAACTTGTTCAGTTTCTACAATTTTGGAATTCTTAAAATCGATTGCTATTTTATTAACAATTTATTTTTATTTTTAATAACAAACTTAAAATAATTTATTCTAGACACTTTTTAGTTTTTGATTTTATGTGATTTAACAGATACAATTTATAATATTTCTAGTGTCGCAATTGTGCAAGCATTTTGTATGAGATTTGATTTATTTTTGAAATAATAAAGTGACCCAAAATAATATTTTGATTAGATTAAGATAAACTAAAGCTACTTTACTTGACATAAGTGAAGATGTTTGGAATTGTGGGAAAGATGAACAGCGACAAAAAGTAAAAAAGAAGTTGTAACGCGTTTGGTTCGTATTCCCATTTCATTTTTACCTCATGAATCTAATAATACGGAAAAAACCAGTCCGATATCATTAGCAATATACCAAAATCTAGTATCTGCGAAAAAAGCTTTATTATTAATGCAGACATTTTTGAACTATTTGTTCCCGATATTTAAATTTAATTAAGATTGTTAGGCCAAGGAATAAGAGAAAGCAAATATAGCTTTAGTTTTCAAGTTACACACCAGGGCGGATCGGCTCGATTTTCGGAAGTTGTTACGTGCCTATCAAAAGTACCGATTCGTATTTTTTGTTTATTGCCTTTTAATTAGATGGCGTCTGATCATCGACTTTGTTTACAAAAATTTTATGATAAAAGTGTGAACAAATTAAATCCTTGTATTATAGTTTGATTATGTTCTTCACAGCTTTCTGCTTCTAGTGGCTCGTCGAAAGATGCTCAACAACTTTTTTATATTTGGTCTACCCAAAAATTTTTTCTAACGAAAATCGCCAATTAGACCCATTTAAACTCAAAATAGCAGCTCTTATATGTTTATTAATCTGTGCTTCTCTATAAAGCTAATCCGTGAATTTCTCATATCCAAAAAAACCTAATTTGTCAATTGATTGTCAATTGAGATATAAAATTTTAAATTTTATTGGCTGAAATATTTGCAAGTAACTCTCACTTGCCTGATAGCTCTCAACCACTCCCCGCGCTCGAGAGAGTATCCGTAACTATGCCTAAGATATTTTTCGAGCGCGTGCAGTTAAAAGGGTTCTTGCGGATCTCAGCACAAGGAAGTCTGTTGGGCCGGATGGAATCCCTGCACTGGTCCTGAAGCAGTGCTCTTCGACGTTAGCACGTCCATTAGCCAAACTTTTCAGTACACTATACCACTCCGGTAAATTTCCAATGTGCTGGAAGGTTGCTAATGTAACGCCAATCCCCAAAAAGGGAGCGGCTAATAACCCTGAAAATTGCAAAGTGGTGGCTTTAGATATTTCTAAGGCGTTCGATAGAGTGTGGCATGGAGCACTCCTGTCCAAACTTATTGCATTTGGTGTCGGAGATACCTTCTCTCGGTTTATATCGAGCTTTCTCAGGGATCGCTCTATACGAGTTGTTATAGATAGGGTCTCATCCGATGAGTTCAGAGTCAACTCAGGGGTACCGCAGAGCTCCCTTCTTTCTCCTACTTTATTTCTAATTTTTCTTAACGATCTACTTTCCCAAACTTCCTGTCCTATTTACTCTTTCGCAGATGATAGCAGCCTTTCGCATTCCTATTCATTTAACTGCAGGCCGTCAACGTCTGAAATCGAGACGAGGAGGCAGTTTATGAATGACGTTCTGGATAGTGACCTCGCGAAGATTTCCGAATGGGGTCAGGCGAACAGGGTCGATTTTAATGCCCGTAAGACCCAGTGTTGTATGCTTACCCATCGACGTACGTATGGCCATGCTGCTTCATCTGTTTCTATGGGTGGTGTAAGTATTATGGAGTCAGGGGCTCTTGATGTTCTGGGCATGAAAGTGCAGTGTGGTGTCAGATGGACGGAACATGTCTTTCAGGTCGCAAAAGAAGCATTCAAGTGCCTTGGCTTCTTAAGACGGTGCAAGAAATACTTCACCCCTTCTGATCTTCTTAATATTTACACCACTTACATCCGACCGAAGATGGAATACAACTCTCATGTTTGGGCCGGTGCTTCAAAGTCTATTTTGAAGTTAGTCGACCACCGCGTACAGGAGAGGGCGATGAAACTCATCGGAGACAGTAGGGTAGCCAACTCTATTGACTCTCTTGAGCATCGTCGCAATGTGGGGTTCGTATCGTTGTTCTGTCGTTGCTATAATGGCAGGTGCTCTGGTGAAATTAGGGAACTTGTTCCTGAAACCCATTCTTTCTTACGCTCAACGCGTTTTTCATCAAGAGCGCATGCGTTTGTGGTCGATATTCCAACGAATCGCACTACGCATTACAGAGAAAATTCGTTTTTTGGCCGAACAGTCCGTATGTGGAACAAACTACCCGCAGATGTCTTCCCCGCCACTTACAATTTGAGCAGATTCAAATCGAATATCCACAGACACTACTCCCTTTATCCTCCCTCCCAAAATCTATTTTCCCAGTTCCAGCGCAATGCACTGCATATGTAGGGGTCATCCCCTGAGTGCTGGTCCTACTCCTAAAAAAAAAAAAATAATAGACAACTACAAAAATGGCATGAAAAATGTTGCTAATGGGTTGAAAAATCGATTCGTTTTCAATCGACTCGATTCACAGACAACAGACTGAAAAAGTTCATTGTAAAATAATGGCGGATTTTCGCAATGTTAAATTGCTTACCGATTTTGGAAAAAACTGGTCGTTTACAAAAAGTTTTTAAAAAACAGAAATATTCTAAACTTTTAAAATGATTGTAATAAAAGTTCATACAGTTTTTAAAGATTAATTGCTGAGACTTAGTTTAGAGTTTGGATATTATATCAGGATTTGTTGGATATTATATCGGATTTGATTAAAAACAAATAAAACGTTATATTCGACCGGTTCGAATCTTGAATACCCTTTAAATATTTCGTAAGCAAATTTAATATGTTTAACTTGGTGAGACAGAGTTTCTTTATATAATATCGTACGTCAACGCCCACTAAAGGGAGCGGGGTTCAAAAATAGACAATATCATGTTTTCCACAGACGAACGTATGGGCATTGCTAGACCGTCTTAGACTTCATCACTGATCAAGAATATACATATTTACTTTATGGGGTCCAATTCTCTTTGGAGGATATTAAAACTGTATTTTGTAGGGGTCGCTCTGGCAATGGCTGTGGGGGAAACATTTCACCTATGTCATAAAACGCTAAAAATATATGTTTGGGATAATTATATTCAAAATTAAATTTTTTTAAATTTTTTTATAAGGTCATTTAGGGCGCAAAGGGGGAGAAGTGGGTAGGGCAGAGTAGTACCAGGTTACGTCCCAGCTTCGTCATTACAGCTTAAAAATTTTCTTTTTATGGAATGTAGACTTAAGTAAAACAATTTGTTAAACTTTTACAATATTTTTGCATATAATAACGCCCACTAAAGGGGGCGGGGTCCAAAAACTATTTTATGGACCTTCTTTGACATAAAAATATATTATTTTATTAACAAAATTACAAAAAAACTTTAAAAATTATCTTAGAGGTTGGTTTAGTTCTTCTTAGGCCAATTTTTTTCCCTCTTGCCCGGTTTAGTCCGAACTTAACTTGTGCTCTCCCTCAAGATATATTTATACCAAATTTCAATAGTCTAACTCTTTTTGTTTGAACTGAATCGTGATTTCCACAGACGGATGGACAGACATGCTCAGATCGTCTTAGATTTCATCACTGATCAAGAATATATATACTTTATGGGGTCTCAGATGGATATTTCGCTGCGTTACAAACGGAATGACAAAGTGAATATACGCTCCATATTCTCTTTTGGAGGGTGTAAAAAAACACATAAAATTTAGAGAAATGTGTGAAATCTTTATTTGATGTTTAAAAATATTTCATGTTGACCGCGGCTTTGCCTGGGTCCAATTTCGGGGTACACTCTTCAACGTATTTGGCACTATCTCGCGAATAAATTCTTCAATACTGATTTCCAATGCGGGCTTGTCCCTACAGATACGAGCCTTAACATGGCCCTACAAAAAATAGTCTAAAGACATTGAATCACAAGATCTGGGCGGCCAATAAACTGTTCACTGAACTCGTCTCTCAATTGGGCCATTCTTTCGCGTGTCGTGTAGAATGTGAATCCTTATTGCTGAAACCAGCTCTTCCCATAATCCACACCAAACAATGCATTTTTCGGGAAATACTGCAATTTTGCTCGTTCACGTATCCATTCAACCAGAACAACTGAGCCTGAATTTTTATGATAAAATTCCATAACCTGCAAGTGTTGTTCGTTCGATTCCTATATAAATTGTAGACCAAACTGAACATGTTTAACAGTAGAATGTTACACCAACAGCTGACCTACCGAAAACAGTGTTGCCAAAGAGAAAAATTGCTAAAAAATCACCCTTCTGCTTCAAAAAGGACGGAGCCTCGAAAATACTTGGTGGGTCAATACGACGTTACAAAAAAAATTAATCAAGAAGATTTTTTGCAGGTAAAATTTTTCCAAATTTTACTTTGTGTAATTACCTTGCCTTGGTTTATCATTTAGTCGAATCGTGCCGGGTTAACCAAAAATTATTTTCACCAAAAATAATTTGTCATTCCGTGTGTAATTTCTACAATAATGATATGCAACAGCTTAAAGTATATTTTCTCTGGGTTCTTATAAATAGTGAAGTCGAATAAGAACGTGAAATGTTTTTTTTTTATTGATGTAGTGGAAGTAGTTCTAAATAGATTGACTGCTACTGAAAATTAGCTAAATCCAAATGATGATTCCAGAGCTAGAAATTAAAAATTTATTTTTAGTATACAAACGTAACTTAATTACTAAACCTATTTTATACTTTATGCTAGGAACACAACTGCGACGAACGACGAATTTTTGGTCGCGAATATTCTTCGCCAAAAATAAAACACATTGGTGTATTTGGAAATGCACACAATCGTGGCGCTGGGCGAAATTCGTCATACTCAGCGAAAGTTGAAATAGATTTATTTCTAATTGTTTCGTCAGCGAACGACGAACAAAACAGTATCAGGTGCCCAGGTTTCAAATACTCAAACTGGTTTTTTATTGGAAACATGGTTCATTACTGTAATGTTCCATGTAGCACGAGCATTTTTAGTGCATACTAAAAATGCATTCACCAATTCACAAAAATTTATCATTCGGACGACTTTTTATTAATTTTGAACACTTTTTATAAAATATTCCTTCTTCCTATATCCTACTTTTTCATATGGTCACCCCATCAGCTGTTAAATGAAAAGAATTATTTATTTACAGAAAAAATTTTAAGAAAATAATTACAAAAAGGAATTTGTTCTGGAAAAAATGGACACCGCCGGGGTAATTATTGAATGTTTAAAGAATCTGGATTACAACAATCCGAGGATTACAAAGATTTTTAACAAAATTTACAATTTTTTTGTTCATTATTTTAATTTATTCGTCGTTATTGTGTTTCATACGACGAATTTATAGAGCGAATTTTTACGAACGAATTCGTCGTACTGAACGAATTTCGTCGTTCGTCCCAGTTGTGTTCCTACCATTAGGAGGACTTTAATTGATTAATGTGTGTTTATTCCAGACCTACGTTGGCGAAAGGTGTATGCGATACGGGGCAGCCGAATATAGCACTTTTACTTGTTTAAGCACGAGACTATGAAATGGAGGGTTCCGAGTTCGACTCCACGCTCAATCATGAATATTGTGTCGAATTCTTTTGATCAACACTACTATATGGTTGTGTTAGTTGTTGTCAGCCTGTTTCAGTGATTAAGGCATTGCACTGGTCACTGAATATATTTGGCAGCGATTGACATCATCATGTAGTAAAAGAGCAGAAGAACAAAGCAAAATATTAGCCGGCGAAATAACAAGGTTCAAATACCTACAAAAAATTGTCTTTCATATCTGTCCCCTCAATATTATCCCGTACTTTCCAGTTCCGGCGCAATGCAGTGCATATGTAAGGCTCATCCCCTGAGAGCTGGTCCTGATTAAAAAAAACAAAATAACTACAAATAAATTTAGAAATATTAAGAAAGCTTAACTGAGTCAAAAGAAATACAATTTTTCCAAAAAGCGATGTTTCCATGATGTGGGACCAGGCATGAG
The DNA here is from genome assembly GCA_951800035.1 of Linnaemya tessellans. Taxonomy (NCBI): domain Eukaryota; kingdom Metazoa; phylum Arthropoda; class Insecta; order Diptera; family Tachinidae; genus Linnaemya; species Linnaemya tessellans. The sequence goes on from OX637534.1 coordinate 28,803,937, forward strand.
AAATTTAGTACAATATTAAAATTTTTCTAATTTGTATTTCTTGACGTTAGTAAACCCCCTCTAGAAATTGGCAGCTTTCACTTAAAGAGTGTTTGCTATTCTTGACGATACATTGGCAAATGCATAATATTTTTATTTACATGCGAATGTAACAAACGCGAACGACAACACCAATACACCGCAGAATGTTGTTCAAAAATGTGGTCTCTGTTCATTAATTTCATACAAAATCTACACAATTTTCATTTAGCAACCAGACATGGTTATTGTAAAGATTAGAATCGGCTTTTATTGTGTATTTATTTCTTCCTAAAATACAAAATATATTTTATTAGCCACGAAAGAAATTTGTGTTATTTAGTTAATTTAATATATCAAAAAAAGTTTAAATTTCACTGCCCTGGCTACTCTTATTTCTAATACCAATGAACTTTTTTCAAATATATCAAATATGTTTAACTTGTAAAGAAACAAAAAATTTGTTTCAGTTGCTTAATTTTATATACTAAAAAAGATTATATTGTGCCAATCTGGAACCGTCATTTCGAGTTTTTTTTTATTTTATATATCAATTTTGTTCTTCCTGAAGTATAAAATAGTTTTAATTCCCAAAAGAACCAAAGTTAGTAACCAATTTGTTTACTTTTATGTACAAAGAAATATTTTCAATTGTCCACACCTGGAAGCGTCTATTTTTATTTTATTTTTTTTTTGTGATTTTTAATACTAACTTTCCCTTTCGAGAAGTGTAAAACAAGTTTAAATCACAAAAAAAGTAAAACTTGGTTACCGTTATGACCAAAAAAGTGTCAATTGTCCAACCCTGCATAAAATAGTTTTAAAAGAAAATTGTAACAAAAATTAGTAGCCGTTTTCGTTACTTTTGTGTACAAAAAACATTTCGATTGACCAGCTCTGGAAAATAATTTTTTAATTTTTTTTATATTTTGTTTACCAATCTAGTTCGCTCTGAAGTATAAAATCGGTTTAATTCATAAAAAACAAAATAAGTAACCTGTTTGGTTACTTTTGTGTAACAAAAATAAACTTTAAATTTTCCAACCCTGACAACGGTTTTTTATTTTTAATGCAAATTTAATTCTTCCTGTAGTATAAAATAGGTTTAATTCACCAAAATTAGAAATTTATAGCGTTTCTTTTACGTACCGAAAGTAGTCGATTGTCCAACCCCTGAAGCCAAATTTTTAACTTTTTTTATTTTTAATACATATTTAATTCTTTCCAAAGTATAAAATACAAATAGGTATAAACTTCCCAGCTCTGTAACCGTATATATGATTTTTCTGAATTTCAATAGCACTCTTCAAGAATGAAGGCTTTAGCTCTTAGGGGACTTGGGAAACGGATTTCACGTACCAGAATGTATATACTTTATGGGTTCCCATATTAATATTGAGGAGATTACACACGGAATGACAAACCAGTATACACCCTTTCATTTTTTTTTTGTGGAGGTCATAATTAGAGGCGAACAAGTACAGTTTTTTAAACAAACAAAAAAAATTGTTTTTTGAAGAACGCATTTGTTATGCCTGATATAGACGGACGTCGTACTGACCTACAAGCTTGCGAGACTAAAACGGTTTTACTTCTAAATTTGTTTAATGGGTAGACAAAAAGTTTTGCAGCGAAAGCAGACCAACATGTCTGTGCACGCACATTATGTTCGCTTCAAACTTGTTGCTGTATGAAGCAACCAAACGACTGACTGTTGCAGCCTGCAACCTCATAAATATTTTACATTCAGTTTTTCAACTTACTTCATTGGTAACGGTTGCGCGACAACGGTAATATGTGTTTATGTTGAAAAGTTTTGTGCGTTAAGATTGTTGCAATCAATAAATTTTAAAAATACAAAAAAAGAAAAGTGTACTCATATATTTTATTGATGAGTGTAACGCGTTAATAATAAAAATTGTTGTGTTGCTGACCAAAAACGGAACAAGCACCTAAATATTAAAAGGAAATCGTTGCTTACCACCAAATACGTTAACGGCAGAACAACATTAAGCAGCAAAAGAAATAAAAGTAATAAAAATTTGCCGATAAAAAAAGTTATGAAAACGTGCTGCGGATATAGCAGCTAATTGTGCAATTATCATCAAAAAGAAAAAATATATTTACATTAAAAAACAAATAAATAAAAAGGAATTTTCAATAAACGGAAATTTGGGATTTGATACTGAAACAGGAACTTTGGAATATCTTTGCAAACAACCAGGTGATTAATAACGCAAGATTTTGTTTGTTTCGCTTTTTTAGCTCTTGAAGAAATTATGTCAATTGTATTTGACACAGATTTAAGCAACTGACAAAAAAGAAAATTAAATATATTAAAGAAAGTATTATTTTTAAATAATTAAAATTCCCTGAGTGTAGGTTTATTGCTTATTAATCAGATTGCTGTTCAATTTATTGTATTATTCGTAAAATCATTAAAAATTTCTTTGCCATATTTCATTTCATGTACTTGAAGTTTTGTCTTCATGACTTGATGACAAATAACGCCTTTCCACCCACCAACGCTTCATGCTACAGAAGCGAGTCATTCTTATCGTAAAAGAAAAGAAAAAAAAAACTATATGGAATTATATTATGAACATGGGCTTGTTGAAATTAGGGATGTAACCGATACCGATACCGATTCCGATATATCGGCGATACTTCTGATTTGCCGATATATCGATATCGGCGATATTTTAATGTCGATATGACGATACTTCTTAAATTTTTTTAGAGCTGTTTTGAGCAAACAATTCAATTTTCAACGCTTTTTACTAACCGTTGTATTGAAAATTTGGATGATTTTAGAAAATAAACAGTATGACATTCAGTTTGTACTCGTTAATAATCGCTTACACTTTTTGTTAAAAAAAAAATAATTTGTTTTTGTTAATTTCAGAATGATTTCAAATATAAATTTTAAATATTAATAATCTCTTACACTGTAATTTTGTATAATAAAAGAATTACTCTACTTGAGATTTGCATTTTAACTTGAGTTCAATTTCAATATGCGTATCGGTATCGGCGATATTTCTTTTTGAGTATCGGTATCGGTATCGGATCGGCAAAACGGCGTATCGTTACATCCCTAGTTGAAATGTATGTTTTACCTAAATCTAAAGTAAAACTGATGAATCTTTAGTAAAATGCACATGTGGGCTTTAAATTTTGGAAAATGTTTGTATGAATGGTTTCAAAATTTTCCTTAACTGTTTAGACTTCTCAATAACTATTTTAATGCATATCGATTAAGTTTCAGTTTCTACTGAAACGGAGAACATGTATTATTATTATTTTTATTATTCAATACTCTGCTTGATTTATTTGCTTTGTTTTGCAATCAGAAATCTGCTTCACAACTATTTCATTTACGTTTATGTTAAATTAAGTGTAACATTGTTTACACAAAAATGGATTTAATCAAAAGACTGAAGACGAAAACTTGCTGTATGCATGCGCTGTGTGAGAGAAAGACTTAAGCAACAAACTTGTCGTGGGAAGTTTATGATTTTGTTGATTAAAAAGAAGCGTATGATTTTTAATTTCTGTTATGAATTACATAAAATGTAGTTTCATACTGAATATCAAAGCTTTAAGAGGAGTTTTACCCACCGTCTTAAAGTTATTAAACTTGATGTATGTGTGTTTTTGTGTAGATACATATTGACGACCCCTTACGCTAATTTATCGCAAGCGACAAAATTTAGATTTTAATTCAAGGAAAAGTAACATTCACACTATTGGCCCTTAGCAGTGAAACCCCTAGTGTAGAAAGGGGAGGTGGGAAAGTAAGGACGAAAGTTTAATATTAATGCGGATTTCTTCGAAACATTTAGTGGCCATTTTATTAGGTGTAATATTTCATCAACCGTTTCGCTGCATTACCGAGCAGGAGGTCACTATGATACACATTAACACAACTGCATGAATCGCTGGAGATGCCGATCAGTGTCCAGTTCTACGTAATAATAATTATTACCAAATCACACATTTGCTTTGAATCGGTCCCACGGCCTGAGTTTCTGCTTATATGGCCTTGAAAAAGACTATCAGCCATGTGATGGAAATCGCTTATCGCATGAAATAAAGCGTTTTCGATTTCAAGTCACTAAATTGGTGTGCTGGAGCTCGCAATCGCTCAAAATCGTTCAAAAGAAATTGGTGTTTTTCAAGTCGCAAGTGATTCGAAAATCGTGCGATTCACAGCACATACATGTATGATTTTTAAATTTTAAGCGAATTTGGCTTAGAGCGTTTCAACAACAAAAATTGTATGTAACTATTTTTTATCAAACTATTTTATTGCTGTACTAAATTCAATTAAAATTTATAGGCTAATTGTTCGACAATTTTTTTCGATTTCTAAAAAATCTGACCTAAGAAAATTTTTTTTCTTGGACCAGCACTCAGGGGATTACCCCCACATGTGCAATGGATAGTGCCAGAACTAGGAAAATTGGTTATGGGAAAAAGGATAGAAGGAGTAGTGCTTCCCCAAGCTAAAATCAGCAGGAAAGGCCTCTGTAAGAAGTTTTGTTCCACATATGAAGAGTTCGTTCAAGGAATGAACTCTCTCTGTAATGCGTGCTGCGCTTCAGTGACAACTCAACCACAAAAGGATGCGCCATGTGTAAAGAGCGGTTAGCTTGGAGAACTATCTACCTTATATCACCAGAGTACATTCCGTTGTATCCGTGAAACAGTGAAACTCTACTCACGTTGCGTGGATTCTTCAGTGAGTCAATAGAGTTGGCTCTTCTACTGTCACCGATAAGCTTCTTCAGTCTCTTATGTACGCTATCGAGTAACTTCAAAATATACTTCGAAGAACCGACCCTTACACGGGGGTTTTATTCCATATTCAGTAGGGTGTGGGTGGAATATATAGTGAGGAGATCAGATGGGGTCAATTCTACGTTAAAAAACTCACCCCACGTTGCGTGGATGCTCCAGTGAGTCAATACAGTTGGCTCTCCTACTATCAACGATGAGCCGCTTCAGTCTCTTGTGTATGCGGTCGAGCAACTTCAAAATAGATTTCTAAGCAGCATCACTTACATGGGAGTTGTATTCCTTTTTCGGTACGGTGTGGGTGGAATATATAGTAAAGAGATCAGATGGGATCAAGTCTATCTTAAAAAACAGGGGCACCTAAATGTTTCTTTTGAGATATGAAAAAGTGGCCAGTCCACCGAACATCTTACTGTATTTTCACAGCCATAATGGGTGTTATTAAGGTTAAAGTTAAACCTGTTCGCCAGGCTTCATCCGAAAATTAACACGAGATCACTTGTGAGCGACTCATTCATTCTTTGTCTTCTGGCGTCAATCTTTTTCTGATGAACGAGAAAGATTGATTTAAGCTGTTATCATCTGCGAAAGAGTAGAATAGTAGGGATTTCGTCAATACAATACAATAAGAATAAATCTTATGTTACAGTATTGGTTAGAAATTTTGCAAAAAATAGGTATTGACACATTCATATTTCATTAAGGATGAATAATCATAAAAACAATACAAATTTAAAACATACACAATTGAAAAAGAGAAAAAAGCTTATAATAAAAAATATTAATAAGAACGTAAAAACTTTATATTCGACCGGGTCTAATCTTAAATACCCTCCAAATATTTAGTAAGTAAATTTAAAATGTTTAACTTGGTGGGACAGAGTTCCTTTAAGACATCTCTGTACCCAATTTTAAATCTCTATTTTGAAAGAGTCATTCCGTGAAGGGCAGTGGGAGAGACGTTTTACCTCTGCAAGATCAGAGAACATCTCAGCTTTTTTTAGGCTTAAGGAATAAAAATTGTTCAATATTTACACTTTTTTTGCATATAATATCGTATGTCAACGCCCACTACAGAGGGCGGGGTCCAAAAATAGACTATATCATGTTTTGCACAGACGAATGTATGGGCATTACTAGATCGTCTTAGACTTCATCACTGATCAATAATATATATACTTTATGGGGTTCAATTCAATATTAAAACTGTATTTTGGCGAGGTCGCTCCGGCAAGGGCCGTGGGGGAGACATTTCACCTTTGCCATAAAACTCTAAAAATAAATGTTTGGGATATTTAAATACAAAATTAAAAAACATTTTTTTTTATAGGGTCATTTAGGGGGCAAAGGGGTCGGAAGGGGTAGGGCAGAGTAGCACCAGGGTAGATCTCAGATTCGTCATTAAAGCTTAAAAATTTTATTTTTTAGGAATGTAGGCTTAAGTAAAACAATTTGTTTAATTTTTACACTATTTTTGCATATAATAACGCCCACTAAAAGGGGCATGGTCCAAAAATCATTTATTTTTGTTTTATGGCTCCAAGTTTAGCGCGTTGGACCTTCTTTGGCATAAAAATATATTATTTGCTTAACAAAATTACAAAAAAATTTTAAAAATTATGTTGTTTTTAGAGGTTGCTTTAGTTCTTCTTAGGGGAAGTTTTTCCCTCTTGCCCGATTTAGCCCATTTTCGAATTTGACCTGTACTATCCTTCAAGATATATATATATATATATATATATATATATATATATATATATATATATATATATATACCATATTTCAAGAGTCTGGCTCTTTTCGTTTGGACTGAAGCGTGATTCCACACACGGACGGACGGACTTGGCTAGATCGTCTTAGATTTCATCACCGATCAAGAATATATATACCTTATGGGGTTTCATATGGATATTTCGCTGCGTAATGACAAAGTGAATATACCCTTCAAATCTGAAAAAGAAGTCAACATTTTATTCCTATTGCCGAATGTCCGGCATGATTTCAGTAATTCTTCACCAAGACCTATTTACGTGGACTAAATTTCAGATCTCCAGATATAGCGGAATTGCCAATAAATATTTCTGCGTCTATGAATACCGTAAAGTGCTCTTTTTCCATCATTAAGTCAAACTTTAATAGTAAAATTTCACACATTGGCTGCTTGATGCAGAGATCTTATGAATTAGGTGTCATGGTTTTATGATGCTGGCACGCAAAGTAATGGGCGGTACAAAAACAGGCCGGAACTCTATGCTTCTCAAACTCTGCAGTTCTCAGCTTATCTGGAAGCACTCCCGTGAGCAATAAAAACTGTGATGTTGCCGCTGTTGATGCTCGGTGCTAAATTTAAAATACACTGTACACTTCTTATTCGACTGGTGACACTTTGTAATAAGCAAACGAAAGCCAACTGTTTTCCTTGCTAATGAATTGCAGAGCACCTGCGGAGTCTGCATAAATTTAATTACAACTAAAATATTTATAATTGTGGTCATTAAGCACTCAGTATTCAAATTGTCTAGTCATTTGACCAGCAAAGGGTGAGCAGTTTAGCACTCAGTCTCCAGAAACTTGTAAACTAAACTTGAATCAAAATATTTTAAAACCTATTACGAGATACAACAGTTAAATGCTGGTAGTTGGCCACAAATTAAACAACCGTATTTATGAACTCGTACATAGATGCACATGATTACGAACAAATACAAAAAGCAATTTAATAAAGAAAATAACATTTAGCCCAAAAACACTTAAATGATAATATAATGCACTTAAAAGTTAATGAGTTTGTTAACAAGTGGATCAATTGGGGAATTCAAGCGGTGGGCTATTAATTTAATATTTTGTAACGGTGATGCAAAACGTGGCCTCGTTGTGCTATTTGTGGTATTTTTTTGAATGTTTGGCACTTTCAGTTTAAAATTCAAAGCCGCTTGTTATTCAACTTTTCTCAAACGAAATAGGTAAAATTCAACAAAAATATATTGAATATAGGATACCACTGGAAATTCTAAAATTTAATAAGTTTAAAATTCAAATGTAAATAAATATTGGAAAAATTATTTTTAATTAAAAATTGTTCAAATGAGTCTTTACACAGAGTTGCAAACGGATTTTTATACCCTCCAAAAAAGAATTGGATCCCGTTTGTAAGGCAACGAAGTATCCCCATAAAGTATATATATTCTTGATCAGTCTGTGGAAATCACGATTTAGTCCAAACGAAAAGAGCAAGACTCTTGAAATTTGGTATAAATATATCTTGAAATATAGCACAAGTCAAGTTCGTAAATGGGCTGAATCAGGCCAGAGGAAAAAAGTTTCCCTAAGAAGAACTAAACCAACCTTTAAATAACAGCATAACTTTTAAAGTTCTTTTGTAATTTTGTATAGCAAATGATATATTCTTATGTCCAAGAAGGTCCAACGCATTAAACTTCTCCCCCTTTGCCGCTAAATGACCCTATAAAAAAAAAATATATATAAATAAATTTTACATTTAATTATCCCAAAAATATATTTTTAGAGTTTTATGGCAAATTTGAAAGGTCTCCCCCACGGCCCTTTCCAGAGAGACCACGACAAAATACAGATTTAATACCCTTCAAAAAGAAATGGATCCCATAAAGTATATAAATTCTTGATCAGTGATGAAGTCTAAGACGATCTAGCAATGCCCATACATTTGTCTGTGGAAAACATGATATTGTCTATTTTTGGACCCCGACCCTTTAGTGGGCTGAGATGTTCTTTGATCTTGCAGAGGTGAAACGTCTTTCCCACCGCCCTTCCCGGAATGACTCTCTCAAAACAGAGATTTAAAATAGGGCACAGAGATGTCTTAAAGGAACTCTGTCCCACCAAGTTAAACATTTTAAATTTACTTACTCAATATTTGGAGGGTATTTAAGATTCCACCCGGTCGAATATAAAGTTTTTCTATGTTTAATACAAAAAATCATGATGAAATAAATATATTTATTTCACTATGGCAATAACAAATAAAAATGCAATCCACGACACAAACCTTTTCCCTAGACGCATGCGACGCATACAAAAGTAGAAATTAAACCTACTGTGATGCGTTGATACGTGGATACATTCTATGCTTTTGCTGTGTAACTTGCCACATACAATTATGCGGATTCTACATTTTTGTCAGATACATAGAAAGGAAAGACGCATGGTATGGAGCTTAAGCTTTAAGCTGAAAGGTATACTTTCTACTTTTCCATGCGTCGTACTCGAGTTGAGAAAAGGTTTGCGGATTACTTCACCATGTTTTTTTTGTATTAAACATAGCAAAAAGGTGGGTGTATAAAATGCTTTGCATGTAACTTGAATTTAGAAACACATAAAATGCACAGAAAGTATGCAACGCATATGCTTAGAACGGATAGTATGGACTTCCAGCTTTAAGGCCGAGGCACATAGAATCCGTCATACGTTAAGCTGGAAGTCCATACCATCCGTTCTATGCTTATGCGTTTCATACTTTCTGTGCATTCTATGCGTTTATAAATTCAAGTTACATGCAAAGCGTTTTATACGCCCACCTTTTTTTCTATGTTTAGTACAAAGAACCATGGTGAAATAAATATATTTATTTTACCATGACAAGAGAGAAAGAAGAAAGTAATCCACGACACAAACCTTTTCTCAACTCGCGTGCGATGCATGGAAAATTAGAAAGTATGCATACTTTATACGTCTATGCATTCTACGCGGTTTGCTATGAAACTTGTCACATGCAATTGCTCTGAATCTACTTTTTGAGAAACGCATAAAACGCAGCAACGCATAGGACGGATGGTATTAGTCTTGTGTCCAACTAGTTCATTCGCTCAGTTTAGACAATAACCTTTAATCAAACCTATGTATGATCAAACCCATGATCAGAGGTTCTTGTCAAAACTGAGCGAATGAACTAGTTGGACACAAGTCTAGATGGTATGGACTTTCAGCTTTATGCGTCGCCTTTTTTAGCTGACATGAACGTACTGACGGAAAAGGCTGGGACAATGAGTACTTTAATGACGGATATGAAATCAATTGTGTGTTCCCCATATTATTTCTTTATGTTAAATTTAAAGTTAAATTTTTTTGTATATATTTTCCTGAACACACAATACAAAAAATTATTTAAAACTATTTGAAAAACTTATCGATTTCTGTCAAAGTATTCAACGTACGTCAAAAGTTAAAAGCTAGACAACTTTCGTACTTTGCGTTGATGCAGAAGTACTGGATGTGATAACTCACATAGGAAAGCAAGTATTTCAACTCAGTTGTCAGTTGAAAAAGGCGACATATAACGTCGCCTCGGCCTTTAGACTTGTGCCGAACTCATTTATCCGCTCGTTTTTGACAAGAACCTGTGATCAAACACATGTAAATTACATTGGTTTGATCATAGATTCTTGTCAAAAACGAGCTAATTAATGAGTTCGATACAAGTCCAGTTTCTTCATATACATATTAAACATATTGGATGTTTTTGAACGGAATTCATTAGCCTTAGAAATCAGAAAAGCGAAAGAGGCTGGAAAACTTTTTTGGAAATACTACAGTAAATAATAATATTTTTTCTTTAGTAATTAAATACATTTTTCATTTTGGAAAGAAATAAATTAGTGTTGAAAATCATAAAGATCAAAAAGTTGGTTCCAGGGTTGGAATGAATGTGAGTCTGTACTAAAGATATACGACGGTGAAGATTGAAGATTCGGTATAGCCGAGTAGATTCGGTATAGCCGAGTAGATTCGGTATAGCCGAGTTTACCCTTGTTACTGTTTTTCTTATGTCCTAAATGAGTTTGAGACAGCAGTTATACATTTTCGTGCTATAACTTTATAACATATAACTTTATGACTACACTTTGAATGGCTGCACTGAAAGCAAGTAGTTAAAAAACACTTATAGTGGCTGTTGCCTGTTAACTGTTGAAAACTAAACAAGGTTACATGCATGCATTCATACAATTATTTCTCTAACAATGATTTTTGTAACAATTCATTTAACCTATTACAGCATTTTCCATTATATTATTTGAACTGAAATCAGGATACATATCAATTCTTATAATTCACCGTAAAAGTCAACTTAAAACTGATATTTTTATAGCAGCTGTTTTCACATATTTGTTTGTCTCTGTTAACATAAAAATATTTCAAGTGTTTATGCAAATATTTTATTTTATTTTGTCTTTCCATTGTTGTTTGTAATTTCTTGACATACAAAGAATTTTAGTCTTGTGAGCATAAATTTTTACACGTTTTCCAGGTCACACGTTGTCTAAATACAATTTCATTTGGGGTCTGTAACTTATTTGGAAGTATTGTTTTTGCTCTATCACAGAAAAAAGTCTGATTACAGCAACAAATTGTAAATCTTAGTAGTAGAAGGTATTTTTTTTTAGTAACTTTCTTTTTGGCAACACTGTTTTTGGCAGCTCAGCTGTTTTCGTGTAACATGTTGCTATTAGACATGTTCAGTTTGGTCTATTATTTAACCATGAATCGGCTTATAAGTGAAAATATCTACGCAGATTCGCAAGCATCTTTGATATATACATCGGCGAACTCCAAAATTGTACTGAACAGATCTCAATGAGTGATATTGTGGATATTAAAAGCAAGATATTACTTTTTTACCAAGAGCTGTGTTCTGCAACTTTATTAAAAATTAATATATACAATAAAAAACATAAGTAAAAACGTCGAATCCTCAATACCCTCCAAATATTTAGTAAGTAAATTTAAAATGTTTAACTTGGTGGGACAGAGTTCCTTTAAGACATCTCTGTATCCAATTTTAAATCTCTATTTTGACCTCCACAAGATCAGAGAACATCTCAGCTTCTTATAGCCTTAAGAAATAAAAATTGTTCAATATTTACACTATTTTTGCATATAATATCGTACTTCAACGCCCACTAAAGGGGCGGTGTTAAAAAATAGGCAATATCATGTTTTCCACAGACGAACGTATGGGCATTGCTGGGCCGTCTTAGACTTCATCACTGATCAAGAATTTATATACTTTACGGACCAATTCTCTTTTGGCGGGGTCGCTCTGGCAAGGGTTGTGGGGGAGACATTACACCTTTGTCGTAAAACTCTAAAAAAAAATGTTTGGCATAATTATATACAAAATTTAGAAAAAAAATGTTTTTTATGGGGTCATTGAGGTGGCGAAGGGGAAGGGGGTTAGGGCAGAGTAGTACCAGGTTACGTCTCAGCTTCGTCATTCAAGCTTAAAAATGTAATTTTTAAGGATTGTAGACTTAAGTAAAAAAAACAATTTGTTAAATTTTTACACTATTTTTGAATATAATAACGCCCACTAAAGGGGATAGGGTCCAAAAATAGTTTTATTTTTATTGTTAATTTTTTCAACGGGCTTAAGTTCGAATCTGCATGACATCAAATTATTTTTTTATTATTTTATTAATAAATGAATTTGTTCAAATTCATTTTATTAATTCTTATTAAGATTGGAATATTAAGAATATTTTCAATAATCATCAAGCCAGCAGAACGGATCAGTACTGATTTCGAGGCCGTTACGCCATCCCATCAGCGTTCTTTGTTCAATTTTTCCACTTTTGCAAGTGGTGCTAGTTAGTAGGAATATCAACTATTTAACCAATATTTTAACGAAAATTTAATATGAGAAGTTATCACATTCATATTTTTAAGTTATTACATTTTTGGTTAGTACGAAATTCCCCAACCCTGACGATTAATATTCCCAATATTCCATGTATCTCTTTCGCTTTTTCCAGAGCCATCGGCTGCTGATAACTAAAGCTTCTTTGTTATTTATGTTCAAGTAATTGAATTTAGTTGTCAATTTACAATGAACAAGTGCGTGTGCCCCCGCAATGTTTTAAATTATGTATGAATTTTTATTAGTCGAACTTTCTTATGTAAATTGTTAATTTTATCAACGGGCTTAAGTTCGAATCTGCAAGACTGCAAACAATTTTTTTGTTATTTTATTAATAAATGAAATTGTTCAAATTCTATTTTTATTAATTTATATTAAGATTGGAATATTAAGAATATTTTCAATAATCATCAAGCCAGCAGAACGGATCAGTACTGATTTCGAGGCCGCTACGCCATCTCATCAGCGCTCTTTATTCAATTTTTCCACTTTTGCAAGTGGTGCTAGTTAGTAGGAATATCAACTATTTAACCAATGTTATATAAAAAAAATCATTTGCAGTCATGCAGATTCGAACTTAAGCCCGTTGAAAAAATCAACAATTTACATAAGAAAGTTTAATTTTTATTTTATGGCCCCAAGTTTAACGCGTTGGACCTTCTTTAATATAAAAATATATCATTTGCTTAACAAAATTACAAAAAAACTTTAGAAATTATTTTTATAATTATTTTTATGGGTTGGTTTAGTTCTTCTTCTTCTTTTTCCCTCTTGCCCGATTTAGCCCATCAGCGAACTTAACCTGTGCTATCCTTTAAGTTATATTTTTTAGCAAATTTCAAGAGTCTGGCTCTTTTCGTTTGTACTGAATAGTGATTTTCACAGACGGACGGACATGCGCAAAGCGTCTTAGATTTCATCACTGATCAAGAATATATATACTTTATAGGGTCTCTTCATAGTGAATGTACCCTCCATATTCATTTTTGAAGGGTATAAAAAAGAAAAGAGAAATATTTGCATCCAATATATATAAAATCAATTGAAGACATTAACTACTCTGAAATAGTTTCTGTTTTTAGCAATACTTTTAGGAACCACCCACTTTTATAAATTAGTTGAAGTTATTAGAAAACAAAGCCAATGAACAAGATAAGAGGCAATTTTCAAAATAACTAATCTGAAACTTTTTTGAAATGGAATAGGCAATTTAGAGATGTTGAGAACTGTTGAGATGAAAACTTATATCCTAATTTGTATGAATTTGTCTGATATCTATTTACATTTTCATAACAAAAAAAAAACCTTCTGTTGAAAGAGTTTTCTTCTTTTTAAACTATCAATAGGCACTTGCCAGTCCATGCCATCTCCCTTAAACTTGTTACAAACTGGCTTGGAAGATTCGATTCCAAATGGCGATCTTATTCAAAGATATGATCTTATTCAAATTTTATTTAGTTCTATTCAAAGCCGATATTTCTTTTAACTCAATAGTGAAATATAATGAGCATAACCACAATAGTTTTGTATAAAAAAAATTGTTAAAATGGTTTCCCCGAAATAAATTTTTTGAGTTATGCTATTTTCATTAAATAAGTGGCATGATCGAAGTCCAAAATGTATGCTAATCTATTTTCGAGTGTGCTTACAAACTTAAGAACTCTTCTTATTATTTCCTCAGCCTTATACATACTCATAAATAAATATCCTCATATGCTTGTCATCCTTTGTTTTGAAAAATTAGTTTTCATTATTATTCTTAGAAATTCCTTTTTCATGTCCCTTCATTTGAAAATTTTAACGGTAACGCTGAATGGAGGGTATAACATATTTTGCACACTATTTTAACATGCTCATGCTTTATTTCCACACGCTACTTCCCGTAAACAGGTGAACTGAATTCGCCATCAAATAAAGAAGTCTTACAAAAAATGTTTTCTTTCAGACGCATATTATTTTTATTTAAATATTTTATAAAATAAAAATATACAAGAGTGGAAATTCAGAATACGTAGAAGTATATAACATGAAATATGTGTAATTGTTTATAAAAAATATTTATGCACATTTACATCGTAGATTATGAAATTCCCCGTTGCATACTTTTTTCTAATAAAAAATATATAACTCCTCAAAATAATGCCAACAGAGCATTTATGTTTTGAGTAGAGCGCCTTAATTCTGGTGACTCCTTAGGCATGCTTACTACCACACTTCCCATTACCACCACATCCACCTCCACCACCACAGTTTCCACCACCACACTTTCCATTACCACCACAATTCCCACCACCACAATTTCCACCAGTCTGTCCATAACCAACATGACTAGGACTAGCAGTTCTAGTATCTCTCAAAAATAACGTTTTACCTCCTTTAGCATTTTGACCATACCAACTGCTCCTAGCGCTCACTATTATGAATTAAGAATAAAACACGCAGCAGTTAATACCTGCTGAAAATAATTATGGTAAGGATAATCGTACCTTGTTGACATACTGCAGCCAAAAGAACTATGGCTAAAATTATTCCAGTTATTAACTTCATGTTTCCGAAATTGGCAGTGTTCTCAGTAGATATTACGAGACTTGATAGCAGAACACCATTCAGGGGGTTTTTATACAATTTTCAGTTATCTCGATGAACTGTTTTTGGCATACAAAATAGTTATAAAATGTGTGTGTGTGTGTTTGCATGAATCTATTTTTTATGCTCAATAAAGTACTTAACTTGTTTGTACGTACTTGTTTATCAGCTAGTGTTTTTTTAAAAATTATGCAAATAAAGTGTGAAATTCATAAGGATTATATTGAAGCTTATGATGCAGCTGTTCATTAATTTATTATGTTTGATCTAATCGCCTTCTTTAGCTAAAAAATAGTGTATTACGTTAGCAGTTCTGTCATAAAGAATTGTTTTATAAATCTGGGCATTAAGTTGAGAAAAACAAGTGGATTAAATGAGATACGGTAGAAAATACTTCGTACAACCAACGCAAACATACCACTGGCTTATCGGTACAATTATGATGAAGTGTTTTCTTTTCATCCTTAATTCTTTATTGGCAAGATTAGATGTGTTGTCCAAGAAGGTAATGATGAGTTTTGATGTGTTTTGCTTCTATAACTAGAAATGTTATCATACAAACTCTAGTACTGTTTTTTTTTTTAACTCGGACCAGCTCTCAGGAGATGACAGATGAAGGTGAGAATTTTAATTAGCTATTAGAATTAGGCCGACGAAGGAGAGTATTGTTCCTCTGCTCTTTAGTACATGATTGTGTCAGTAGCTGCCAGCTATGTTCAGTGACCAGTGCAATGCCTTCATCACTGGAACAGGCTGACAACAACTAACACAAACATGCACTGGTGCTGATCAATAGAATTCGGCTCTATATTCATGACTGAGAGTGGGGTTGAACTCAGGACCCTCCGCTTCATAGTCTCGTGTTAACTACTTCAGCCAACAAAACAAAAGTTTAATTATTGCAAAATGGCTTAAAAACAAGTTTGGGAACGGGATATGGTCATAATAAAGTTTATTGCCAAAAGTATTTTATTCGACTTTTTGGGGGTTTTTTAAGTTGAACATATATTTTGCTATTTCAATGCAAACTTTCATCAATAAAACAAGAAACAGTTTATTTAAAAAAGTTTCTAGCTTGACTGAAATTGGAAAGGAGCGCAATAAATAAGTTTTGTCCTTCTGAAACTCACAAATTTAGATTTCTACACTCAAACAATTTTTTCATTTATTTACCACGATCTCTAATATCACCTTTATTCCTTCATTTTTATACCCTCCAAAAAAGAATATGGAGGGTATATTCACTTTGTCATTCCGTTTGTAACGCATCGAAATATCCATCTCAGAACCCATAAAGTATATATATTCTTGATCAGTGATGAAATCTAAGACGATCTGAGCATGTCCGTCCGTCCGTCCGTCTGTGGAAATCACGATTCAGTCCAAACGAAAAGAGCTAGACTCTTGAAATTTGGTACAAATATATTTTAAACCTTAGAGCAGGTTAAGTTCGGAGATGGGCTAAAACGGGCAAGAGGGAAAAAAGTTCCCCTAAGAAGAACTAAACCAACCCAGAAAAAACAACATAATTTTTAAATTTTTTTGGTTATTTTGTTAAGCAAATGATATATTTTTATGTCAAATACGGTCCAACGCCTTAAACTTGGAGCCATAAAATAAAACTAAAATATTTTTGGACCCCACCCACTTTAGTGGGCGTTATTATATGCAAAAATGGCATAAAAATTTAACAAACTGTTTTACTTAAGCCTACATTCCTTAAAAATAACATTTTTAAGCTTTAATAACGAAACTGAAACGAAACCTGGTACTACTCTGCCCTACCCTCTCCTCACCCTTTACCCCCTAAATGACCCTACAAAAAAAAAATTAAATAAAATATATTAAATTTTTTATACAATTATCCCAAACATTTATTTTTAGAGTTTTATGTCTGCCTGTTTCTGCCCTACCTCCTCCTCCCCCTTTGCACCCTAAATGACCCTATAAAAGAAAATTATAATTTTGTATATAATTATCCCAAGCATTTATTTTTAGAGTTTTATGACAAAGGTGAAATGTTTCCCCCACAGCCCTTGCCAGAGCCACCCCGCCAAGATACAGTTTTTATACCCTCCAAAGACAATTGGACCTTTTAAAGTAGATATGTATATTCTTGATTAGTGATGATGTCGAAGACGGTCTAGCAATGCCCATACGTTCGTCTGTGGAAAACATGATATTGTCTATTTTTGAACCCCGCCCCT
Source organism: Linnaemya tessellans (assembly GCA_951800035.1). Taxonomy (NCBI): domain Eukaryota; kingdom Metazoa; phylum Arthropoda; class Insecta; order Diptera; family Tachinidae; genus Linnaemya; species Linnaemya tessellans. The sequence continues at coordinate 28,821,220 of OX637534.1, forward strand.
TTAGTGAGCTTTTTTTAAATTCACTCACTAAATATTTGGATGGTATTTAAGATTCGACCCGGTCGAATATAACGCTTTTACTTGTTTTAAATAAAAGCGTATGTTTAATTGTCGCAATTGGAATTACCCAACTCATTTCATTGCCCTAAAAATTAAATTACCAAAATAAAGTTGTTCCCTAAATTTTATAAGTATTATTTGACAACAACAACACTGCAAGTAATGCAATTGTTTTTGTTTTCATTAGATTCATTTGTTTACTTCTCCAGTAATTGAGTAAAATTTTGTTCAATTTGAACATTTTTCTCTCAGCAAATGGTTTTTGCTGAATTAAGTACGCGAACTGAAAAATAGCAAATTTGCTGGTTATTCAAAACAGCTGATCTCTAAAAATCTTACTATTGTAAAATATTACAATCTGGCTTGGAAGATTCGACTCCAAGTGAGGATCTTATTCAAAGATATAGATGTGCAATTTAAAAAAACTAGTTCTTAATTCTTTTCAAAGACGATTTTCATTTAATTCAATACTGCACTATAATGAGGATAACCACAGTAGTTTTGTCTCATTAAATTTCCTCTAAAATTTATTGAACTCGTATTAAAAATTTTTCCAAAATTTTGAATACTTTCGCCCAAAATTAATTTTTAGGGTTATGCTACTTTTTTTATTATATATTAAATAAGTGGCATGATGGAAGTCCCAAAAAAAAAACTATATTTTTTTTAGTTTCTTTAGAAACTTAAGTGATCTTTTATTATTTCCCCAGCCTTACTTTTCATTGTCATATATAAGAGTACATATTTATATTATTATAAAATGAATATCTTAATATGTACTCGTATGTTATTAAAGGTGCCCCATTTTTCTTCGATATCCCTTTTTAAAGGCCCTTCTTTGGAAATTACCTTTTTGTGCCCATTTTTTAATACCCTACAAAAAAGAATTGTCATTCCCTTTGTAACGCAGTGAAATATCCATCTAAGACCCCATAAAGTATTTATATTCTTCATCAGTGATTAAATCTAAGACGATCTGAGCATGTCCGTCCGTCTGTGGAAATTACGATTAAGTCCAAACGAAAAAAGCCAGACTCTTGAAATTTGGCATAAATATATCTTGAAGGATAACACAGGTTAAGTTCGTAAATGGGCTGAATCGGGCAAGAGGGAAAAAAGTTCCCCTAAGAAGAACGAAACCAACCTCTAAAAATCTACATAATTTTTAAAGGTTTTTGTTGTAATTTTGTTATGCAAATGATATATTTTTATTTCAAAGAAGGTCCCATGCGTTAAACTTGGAGCTATAAAATCAACAAAAATTTATTTTTGGACCCCTCCCTCTTTTGTGGTCGTTGACGTAAAATATTACATGCAGAAATAGTGTAAATATTTAACGAATTGTTTTACTTAAGCCTAGATTCATTAAAAATTTCATTTATAAGCAGCTGAGATGTTATTTGACAAAGGCGAAATGTCTACCCCATGGAACTTTCCGGAGTGATCCTGTATGGAGTTTTAAAATTGGGCACAGAAATGCCTTAAAGGAACTCTGACCCAGCAGGTTAAACATTTTTCATTTTTCATTTCTCTGTCCCTTTTTTCACGTTGGTATGAAATATTAATACGTAAATTGCTTTTACGCTGACGGAAAGGTGTCTCAGTCATGCTCCTCCGAAATAATTTCTTTGTTTACTTAAGCCAAATACCATCAAAATTTAAATTTTAATAAGAATAAAAGTAGACTTTAGTATATGAAGGGTATTTAAGATTCGACCCGGTCGAATATAACGTTCTTAGTTGTTTGGAAGTATAAAATATAAAAAAATGTATGAATGCATCTATTTTTTGTGCGTAATATAGCAATTAAATTCTCAGTATCTGCACGTACTTTTCTCTTAAAATGGTTCTAAGTCTGGTTTTACGCGAACTTCTTTCACGTGATCTAAATGTGTATGTATTTTACCAGGAAAACGTTGTTTGCTCTGAATTTGAAAGATTTTAATTTATATATGACAGCAGGATATATCGTGCGTTGCGAAAAACACAATAATCAAAACGGGGGAAGTTCCTATCCTCACTGAATCCTAAGATAAAGAACGACTCCAACTGGCAGCCAAATTGAGCGATTCTAATGATCGTAATGAGGAGAGAAGGGCGAAATTTCAACTTGAATTTAAATTATTAACGAGTAATTATCCTCATTTACAAAACAGTATTTAAAGAAATGAATGCCAACCATTAATAACGGAGTTTGTGATCGAAATCACCAGCAATTGAGCATGATTTCGAAAATATTTCTAACGTAAACAATTCGTACGATTTCCAAAATTAATAAGATCCTAAAGACGTTTTTAAAATCATATAAGAAATACTTCTTTCAGATATGATGTTATCGGTATCTATACAATGGAAAGATTATAAAAGTATATCTTTAACTTTTAAGATTTTTATGATTACTTTTCTAAATAGAACACTATTCTAAATTTTTTGTTAAATAATATCTGTATGTGCATACATATGTACTCGCATGTGTATAAAACAACATGAATTTCTATTATTTATCTTTTCATATGTGGAACTAATTGACCCATTTAATGTAGATACTCTATCTTTTATAAGTGGTTTTATTTCTATGCTTAACAAAGTACGTAAATGAAATTGTATTATGGTTTATCAGCCAATTTCCGTAGCAAAAATAAATAAAAAAATAAATTAATAGTCTGCAATATATATTTTAGGATTATGTTAAGACTTGTATGTACGCAGTGTTCTCTTTTATATAATTTCTTTTCTCGCAATCTAAAGATACCCTACAAAAGCAGTGCCGGTTATTCGACCGGTCAAATGTCTGTCACTCGCCAGCACGTAGAACAAAGTTTCTATCATTTTATTAAGGCCAATGTGAGAAAAATTATTGAAACCATTTTGTACGTGCGATTTTGCATCTCTCTCTAACCTATGAATTTTATCGCCCATAAAACATACAACCGAACTACTCACTCTAATGTTTTTACTATATACTCGTATAAATGTAGATCTGTCACTGGTGATTGGTATGGTGTCACTGCTGCCTGACACCCCTGATAGGTTATGTTGTCACTACTGACAGCCAGCCTTGACTAATCAAACTTATGCAATTTATGTATATATATATATATATATATATATATTTATATATATATATATATATATATATATACATATATATATATATATATATATATATATATATATATGTATATATATATATATATATATATATATATATATATATATATATATATATATATATATATATATATGAAATTAAACACGTTTATTCCAATTTAAAAAAAATATATCCACATATACAAACGTAATCGCCTCCAACTTGCTGGAATTAATGGTGGCCAGCTCTTCGCTCAGCTTTTCCTATTGTAGCCACATTTGTGCCTTTTCGAACCATTAGCCTGTCGATTTAATTAAATTTAATATACCAACAAGCAAAAGTGATATATTTCTTTGTTGCCAAAACAGAAAGTAGGTTTAATAAAAAAAATCAAAATGATGTTATCGGTTACTTTTATATTTAACAAAAAGCGTTTAAATTTTTCGGCTAAGAAGCTAAATGTTTGGCTTTTCTTATTTTTAATAAAAAAGTTCTAATTGTCCAACCGTAGAATCAATCGTCTTTTATATTTTTTTCGTTTTTAATACCAATTTAACTCTTCCCGTAGTATAAAAAAAAATATTTCATCCACAAAAAACCAAAATGGCTAATTTTATGTTCTAAAAAATTTCGATTATCCAACCCTGGAACCGAATTTTTAGTTTTTAAAATTTTTAATACCAATTTAGTTCTTAGCGAAGTATAAAATAAGTTTAATTTACTGAAATAAAACCAAAATTGGGAATTTATGTGGGTACTTTCATGTACAAACAAATTTCGATTTTCCAACTCTGGAAGCGAATTTTTATTTTTTTACCAATGCAATTCTTAGTGAGGTGTAACATAGTTTTACTTGACAAAAAAATTAAAATTTTTAAACTTTTTGGTCACTTTCATGTACCATAAAATATTTCATTTGTCCAACCCTGGAGTCGAAATTTTGATTTTTTAATATTTTAATACCAATTTTGTTCTTCCTGAATTATAAAACAGTTTTAATTATCGAAAACAACAACGTCAATTGCCTTTTTGGTTACTTTTATGCAGAAAATATATTCAATTTCAATTATCCAACCCTGGAAACGAAACATTCATTTTTCTTGGTTTTTTTTTACCAATGCAACTCTTCATGAGCTATAAAGTAGTGTTATTTAGGAAATATTTACAATGTTAAACCATTTTGGTCACCTTCATGAACTATAAAATATTGCACTTGTCCAACCCTGGATTCGAAATTTTGATTTATTTTACATTTTTGATACGAATTTTGTTCTTCCTAATATATAAAATAGTTTTAGTTAGGAAAAAAAAACAATGTCTACTTTTATGTATAAAAAATATTAAATTTCCCAACCCTGGAAGAGAAAGTTAAATGTTTTTAAATTTTCCTTATCAATGCAAATCTTCATGAGGTATAAAGTAGTTTTGTTTAAGAAAAACTCAAATTTTGCAACCATTTTGGTTATTACATGTACTACAAAATATTGCTTGTACCAAAAAAACTTTCATTTTCCCAACCCTGGAAACGAAATTTTAAACTTTTTGTTTTTTTTTATCAATGCAACTCTTCTTGAGGTATAAAGTAGTTTTATTTAAGAAAAATTTCAAATATTTTACCATTTTACCATGAGATATTGCACATGTCCAACCCTGGATTCAAAATTTTGATTTTTTTTTAATTTTTGATACAAATTTTGTTCTTCCTAAATTATAAGACAGTTTCAGTTAGCAAACAAACAACAACACCAACATCAGTTGCCTGTTTGATTACTTTCACGTAAAAAAATAAATAAATTTCCCACCCCTGGAAGCAAAATTTTAATTAAAAAAATTTTTTTTGGGCTATGCAAATCTTCATGACGTATAAAGAGATTTTGTTAAAGAAAAACTGAAAATTTTTAAAAATTTTACTAACTACATGTACTACAAAATACGGAATGGGCCAAAAAAAAATTTTGATTTCCCATCCCTGGAAAAAAAAATTTTATTCTTTTAGTTTTTAATAGACCATTGAGGCTTCCCAAAGCACGAAATAGGTTTAATTTACAAACATTAAAAAAAATAATTGATTTTTGATATAAATTTTGCGTCGAGAAATAGGTGTAAGCTTCCCAGCTCTGGAACCATACTTCCGATCTCTCTGAATTTCAATAGCACACTATTTAAGTTCATTTCCAATCCAACGGTTTAAGAACGAAGTCTCTCGCTCTTCTGGGGGCTTGGGAAAACCGATTTCACGTACAGACGGACGGACAGACGGACATCGCTCAATCGTCATCGCTATTCATAAGGACCCAGAATATATATACCTTATGGGGTCCCATGTGAATATTGAAGAAATTACACACGGAATGACAAACCTATATATAACCTTTCACTTTTTTGTGAAGGGTATAACAAAGGATCGTTACATAATACTTATATGCCATATTATTTATTTAAATAGAAAACGTATATACACATTTAAATTTAAAAACTACAGTTTTTTTCTATTTTGCACGAAACTGAAATAAAAATATTAAATGAAACTGAAATATGAAATGTCAAAAATTGACTCTGCTACATAAATTGTCACCGTTGATACTTGTCCACATCAATAGTGACAGTCATATGTTCGGTAATGCATGATATTCTTGCAAATGTATTAGTAAAAAATATTATGTGTGTATTAGTTTCGGTCACTCATCTCTTGTAGATATATTACGTGAGCATTATGGTGAGTAAAATATAAGGTGGCTCTACTAGAGATCTGCAAATGTTGAAGTATTTTGAATCACATGAATCGTGATTATAAATTATTAAAATCATGCTTGTGTGCGTGAGCGTGAGTAAACAATTTAGGACTGTGTGTGATTTTTAAAACGTATGATATTCACACAATCAATACAGAAGGTGACTATTTTTCTTGTGAATGTTTAGGTTAGTTTAAAGAGAAGGGCGTAAGCAAGCTATTCCAATCCGTTTAGGATTAAACCTAGACCTCATAACCCTGTTGTGCGATCTGCTCTGCAATCTTAAGCAGACAATTGGCTTGCAGTCTTTCCAAAGGGCCGGAAGTTTGCCTCCTTTGAAGCACTAACAAAACAAATTTAAAATTTCTGCCAGGAATATAAATAATGTAAGAAAGAGTTAAGAAAACAAAATTTAAATTTTGCATATTTCACCTGTGCTCATATTATAAATTAATTAGTTTAACTTTTCTTAAAAAAAAACATTAACAGCCTCCCACTTCACAAATACATTTGAAACAAAACCAGTTATAATTTTACTAAACTGTTCTCATTTCATATATATTTACACGAAGGCAAAAAAGCCCGTTCGACATTGTGAAATAGGCGGTCAGAAATAACAAACCCTTAAAACAAACCTATGAACATTTTCCATTCTTGTTTGTTAAACTACTTTGCAAAAAAGACATTTTTCGTTAATGCAAAAGTTACTAAAATGTTTGCCACAATTCCATAAAAGATTTTCAAAAGTATCAAATTTAATTGCTTTGTTTTTCTCAACTTGATACTGAGATATATAAAACAATTCTTTATGACAGAACTGCTAACTTAATACGCTATCTTTTAGCTGGAAAAAGAAATTAGATAAAACAGAATATTAAGCAAATAAATGTCCACACGCACCATTAACTTCAGTATAAACCCTATATATTTCACATTTTATTTATTTCTACATCATAAACAATGACAGTATGTACGTGAAAATGTGTGCATAAAGTACTTTATCACTTATAAAAATAGTTTATAATTTGGTTGTATTCCAAGAAAAAATACATCAAAATAACAAAATATTCTCTTATCAAGTCTCATGATATATCATGAAACTAGCAATTGGACTACTTTTAGCCAAACTTTTTAGCTTCCCGCTAAATTTAACAAGTAAAACGTTATATTCGACAGGGTCGAATCTTAAATACCCTCCAAATATTTAGTAAGTATATTTAAAATGTTTAACTTCGTGGGACAGACTTCCTCTAAGACAGCTCTGTACACAATTTTAAATCTCTATTTGGACATAGTCATTTCGGGGTGGCCGTGGGGGTGATGTTTCAGCTCTGCAAGATCAGAGAATATCTCAGCTGTTTAAGGAATAAAAATTGTTCAACATTTACAATGTTTTTGCATATAATATCGTACGTCAACGCCCCACAAAAGGGGCGCGGTCCAAACATAGATTATATCATGTTTTCCACAGACGAACTTATGGCCATTGCTAGACCGTCTTAGACTTCTTCACTGATCAGGAATATATTTACTTTATGGAGTTCAATTCATTTTGGAGGGTATCAAACCTGTATTTTGTCGGGGTCTCTCTGGCAAGGGCCGTGGGGGAGACCTTTCACCTTTGCCATAAAACTCTAAAAATAAATGTTTGGGATAATTAAATACAAAAATTAAAAAAAAAAAGTTATGTTAAATCGAATTTAGATTTATATGCTAATTAATCGAAATTTGTTTTCAAATCTCAGAGAGACAAGATAAATATTCCAAGGCACAAAGGAAAGTTAACATCAGTTTTTAGTTATTCAACTTACACAGCAGAGCAGAACAGCTGTTTTCGAAAGCCGCAACACTTTCATCTTCAGTGCTTAACTTATACAGCAGAGCAGAACAGCTGTTTTCGAAGGCCGCAACACTTTCACCAACAGTGCTCAACTTAAACAGTAGAGCTGTTCTGCTCTGCTATGCTGTGTAAGTTGAATACCTAACAACTGATGTTAGCTTGCCTTTGTGCCTTGGAATATTTATAATGTCTCTCTAAGATTTAAAAACAAATTTCGAACAAGTAGCCTATAAATCTTAATTCAATTTAATATAGCAATATAAATGTTCGTTAAAATACTTCTGAATTTCAATACCACTCTATTTAAGTTCATTTCCAATCCAACGGTTCAAGAACGAAGTCTCTAGCTCTTCTGGGGGCTTGGGAAACCCGATTTCACGTACAGACTGACGGACATCGCTCAATCGTCATCGCTATTCATAAGGATCCAGAATATATATAGTTTATAGGGCCCCATATTGATATCGAAGAAATTACACACGGAATGACAAACCTATATATACCCTTTCACTTTTTTGTGAAGGGTATAAAAACAAAATTATTAACTTGTTTCTTTACTCTTATGTACCAAAAAATAAATGCATTTTCGGAAAAGAGTTTTTGGACTTTTAGCACAAATTTAATTCTTCCTGAAGTACAAAAGAGTTCTAATTCCCAGAAAACCCAAAAATAGTAACCTGCAAAAGATCATCCTAAGAAGTGAGATAAGCTGTTTGTTCGGCCATTGCCTATTGTTGCGTTTTTTGGGCATGTCGCCTTATTTAAATGGCGGGGAAGGTTTGCACAATGAGAACTTTGTTGACAGATATTAAATCAGTTGTTTATTCAACACAAATTTAGTAATTTTTGGTATATACACAACTAATAGTATAATAAGTCATTCCTTGGCATAAGTTTAATAACATGGGCACATTTTTTTGCATATTACAATATATATTATATGTTTTGCAATATTGCAAAATGTTTATGTATACCTACAAACGAGTATTTAATACATCTGAAACGAACAACCATATACACACATGCGATATTTCATTGAGAATAAAACATTTATTTAGAAAGATAAACATATACAATGCGTATATCAAGTCCTTATACATATTTATCAACTAAACATATCAAAAGAGAAATAAGTACCAAAAGAGGTCTTTTGTGCCCCATTCTCCTTCAACATACATATGTACATCCCATCACTGTCTACAACTGTCACGTAACCTTAGAATAAAATTCTATTTTCTGCAGGTTCCAACGTTACGGCAACATTTTTCTAAATTCAAGTAAGCGTTTTCATAACTTGCCATATTACTGTTTGGATCAGCTGACACATTTACCTAACATTTACGATTTCAACGTTTGGCTAAATGAGCCTTTAATTGCCCAAAATGTCGAAAGATATATATATTTTTTATTATAACCATATCTTTCATACAAATAATGCTAGGGTTTGTGTGATAATATTACCATCATTGCCTTTTGGACAAGAAAATGCTGATAAACAAGTACGTACAAATAAGTTACTGAGCCTAAAAAATAGTCCCATGTACACATACATACATTTTATAACTATTTTATATGCCAGTTCATTGAGTTAACTGAAAATTGTATAAAAACCTCCTGAAAGCTGTTCTGCCATCAAGTCTCGTAATATCTACTGAGAACAGTGCCAATTTCGGAAACATGAAGTTAATAACTGGAATGATTTTAGCCATAATTCTTTTGGCTGCAGTATGTCAACAAGGTACGATTATCCTAACCATAATTATTTTCAGCAGCTATTAACTACTGCGTGTTTTATTCTTAATTCATAATAGTGAGTGCTAAAACCAGTGTCAATCCCAATGGCAAAAGGAATAGTTCCGGAGTTTTGAAAGGCACCATTTCTGATGGCAGTGCCGTTTACTGGTGGAAACACCAGGGATAATCAACAGTGTAGTGGTAATGGAAAGTGTGGTGGTGAGCAGCCAGAACCAAATCAAATCTAAGCAGTCCACAGAATATCATGGCAATATTCTTAGGAGTTATTATTGTATTTGTTATTAGAAAAATGTATGCAGGAGGGAATTTCATAATCTGCGATGTATGTGTGTATAAATATTTTTTGTAAACTATTAAATATATTTCAAGATTTTTTAAAACCTCAACCGACCAGCGCAAAATGATCACAATAATGACAGACAAACGCAAAATATTGAAATTATGAACAAAACGAAAACAAACTACCGTTTCCCCTCTGAAACCCCTCATAAATAAGAGTTTTCTAGGATTGTGCTCCTAAATTGCTCATAAAAATTAGTCTTTTCGGAGTCCTGAACTCTGCAGGGTCCGAAATAAATGCTCATAAATTAGGAGTGTAATCATAAAAACCTCAGAAAAAGGAGTCTTTTAAGAGTCATATTTAGAAGCGCTCCGAAAATTCTTTGCTGGGCTATTACATATATTCAACATAAAAATTTACGTATTTTGAAGTTTGTTTAAATTTCCACACTCGTATATATTTTCGCTTATAAACAATTTAATTAAAAACAAGTAAAAACGTTATATTCGACCGGGTCGAATCTTAAATACCCTCCAAATATTTAATAAGTGAATTTAAAATGATTAACCTGGTGGGACAGAGTTCCTGTATGTAATATCGTACGTAAACGCCCACTAAACGGGGCGTTTTTCAAAAATAGACATTATTATGTGTTCAACAGACGAACGTATGGGCATTGCTAGACCGTCTTAGACCTCATCACTGATCAAGAATATATATACTTTCACGGTGGGCTTGAACTCGGCGTAAATGCATTTGTTTAGCACTTCCAATTTTGTTTTGGCATTCGATTCCTGGACCCATCAGAAGGTCAGAAAAAAAATCCACCGTAATTCTTAGAGCCGATTTTGAGAAAAACGCGTTTTTCTGCAAAACTTGAGATATTTAGAAATATTCATTTTCGTGGGCGCATGAGATGTCAGGCTTGCCTATTTGTGAATTTGGAGCTCCCTTTTGTAGCAGATAACCTTTTCCTAAAATATATCTTTAATCTCCTGTCTCACAAATTGAACCCCCTATCCACCCTCCCACACCCTTTGATTTACACCGGTAATATGGATTGTTGGTCTTTAAATACATGAATCTGCCTGTTTATGAAAATAAATAAAATAATTCACAATAACAATAACGTTTTGTTTTAATTCTTGATTCGCTTGACAGGCCTGTAGGTCATTGACAATCAAAATTATTGGCAAAATAGCCTTAGTAGTCAAATGACATCCAAAGTGTCAAGTTCAATATTCTTTTTCATTTGTGGTATTTTTTTTGGACCATGCGGGGACCCACAAAGAAAATCAGGAGCGTATATGTTTACTCTGTCTGCAGAAGAAAAAGCAATTGGTCAAAATTAGCAGTATTTTGCGCACCCACCTCGAGAAATGTGAAATATGATGCAGACGATGCACGTTTGCCAAAAGTTCTGTGCAGTGCCTGTAAAATTCTCGTTTATCGGTCAGTGAAGTCAAATAATTTCCCAGGAATAACGCTACCAGATTTCACCGTATTCAAGATTTTTCAAAAAAAGACTCGTGCAAAGGCTGAAACTCTGTGTAACTGCACACTATGCAAATTGGTAAGAGATCCTGGTCCATATAATTTTACTCGACTGATTAACGAGAATACCAAGAAAAATAGAAGAAACAAGTGCGCAAAATATGGTCACACCTACTCAGTGGGGAAAAAACATTTCTGCAGTATTACATTTTCAAGTTTGCTTGAACACGTGAGCAAATCGCTCCCTAAAAAACAAAAAGAACATTTGGCGAGTTCTTTGATAAAAGATGTATTTGTAAATAGTGATCGAAGTGGTACAGTGTCAGGAAAGAAAATTGCTCAGTTATCACAGATACGAGGTGGGCCTCTTAGTATTGAACTCGTCCCAAAACCAAGCGACCAGACTCCATCCCCGCAACAGATTTCTGCAGAACAAGTTTCGAGAATAGGGACAAATTATGGTCTTTCCAGCAACATAGTCCAAGGAGTGGCACGAGACTTGCGTGTGGCTTCTCGAAAAAGGGATCTGTTCGAACCACATTTAAAAGAGAAGCTATCCATATACCGACATAGACTGGATGAATTTTTCGACTTCCAAACATGTGCTACGGGCGAGAAAACAAGTTCAACAGAAATATTGGTCTATTGCGATGATAAATCGCGTTAAAGAAGTCCGCAACCTCAACGATCCTCATTTAAAATTCGGTATAGATGGTGGAGGCGGGTTTCTGAAAGTCTGCCTTTCAGTACAAACACCTGGTCCTGTTGTAAAAGATCTCCATATACATGTGTTTTGTCCAGACAAATTATATTGCAGAAAAACGGGTTTTTCTCAAAATCGGCTCTAAGAATTACGGTGGATTTTCTTTTCTGACCTTCTGATGGGTCCAGGAATCGAATGCCAAAACAAAATTGGAAGTGCTAAACAAATGCATTTACGCCGAGTTCAAGCCCACCGTGCTTTATGGAGTCCAATTTTCTTTTGAGGGTATTAAAACTGTATGTTGGCGGGGTCGCTCTGGCAAGGGCTGTGGGGGAGACATTTCACCTTTCCCATAAAACTCTACAAATAAATGTTTGGGATAATTAAATACAAAATTTTTTATAGGGTCATTTAGGGGGAAAACGGGGAGGAGGAAGTAGGCCAGAGTACCAGGTTACGTCTCAGCTTCGTCATTAAAGCTTAAAAATGTCATTTTTAGGCTTAAGTAATACAATTCGTTAAATTTTTACACTATTTTTGCATATAATAACGCCCACTAAAGGGGCGGGGTCCAAAATTTTTTTTAGTCTTATGGCTCCAAGTTTAAAGCGTTGGACCTTCTTTGACATAAAAATATATCATTTGCAAAATTTTTATTTTTTTACCAACGTAATTCTTAGTAAATTTTTAAACTTTTTGGTCACTTCCATGTACCATAAAATATTTTATTTGTTCAACCCTGGAATCGAAATTTTGATTTTTTAAAATTGTAAAACCAATTTTGTTCTTCCTGAATTATAAAGTAGGTTTAATTAGAAAAAACAACAACGTCAATTGCCTATTTTGTTACTTTTATGCATAACGAATATTTCAATTTCCCTACCGTGGAAACGAAATTAAAATTTTTTTTGTCCTGGAATCGAAATTTTGATTTGTTTTAAAATTTGATACCAATTTTGGTTTCCTGAATTAAAAATAGTTTTAATTAGTAAAAACCGACGTTAGTTGGCTTTTTGGTTACTTTTATGTATAAAAAAATTTCCGATCCCTGGGAGAGAAATTTTAATTTTTGTCTTCTTTTTTAACCAATGCTAGTTTTCATTACTTATAAAGTAGTTTTATTTACAAAAATCTTAAAATTAGCAAACATTTTTGTCACTTTCATGTTCTACAATATATTGCATGTACCAAAAAAACTTTCAATTTCCCAGCTCTGGAATTGAAATTAATTTTTTTTTGCTTTTTTATAAATGCGACTTTTTATGAGGTATAAAGAAGTTTTATTGAAGATACATTTTAAATTTTTAACCATTTTGGATACTTTTATGTATAACAAATTTCAATTTCCCAACCCTGGAAGCGAAATTTTAATTTTAAAATTTTTTTATCAATGCAAATCGTCATGAAGTATAAAGTGATTTTATATAAGAGAAACTCAAAATTTATAACAATTTTGGTTATTATATGTACAACAAAATATTTCATGTACCAAAAAAACATTCATTTTCCCAACGCTGGAAGCGAAATTTTATTTTATTTTTTTTTAGTTTTTATCAGTGCAAGTCTTCTGGAGGTATAAAGTAGTATTATTTACGAAAAATTTAAATTTTTTTGAGAAATAGGTGTAAGCTTCCCAGCTCTGGAACCGTACTTCGAATCTTTCTGAATTTCAATAGCACTCTATTTAAGCTCATTTCCAATCCAACGGTCGAAGAACGAAGTCTCTAGCTCTTCTGGGGGCTTGGGAAAACCGTATAAATTTCACGTACAGACGGACATCGCTCAATCGTCATCGCTATTCATAAGGATCCAGAATATATATACTTTATGGGGTCCCATGTGCATATCGAAGAAATTACACACGGAATGACAAACATATATATACTCTTTCACGTTTTTGTGAAGGGTATAAAAAACAGGCACAGTGTTTGTGCAATATTGCATTTTGTCAAAAACAACACGTGCGTGTTGTTTTACACCAATGCTTTTTAAAATAACAACAAGTAAAAGTGAGCTATTCGGCTATGCCGAATCTTACATACACTTCACCGACATATAGATGTAATCATGGTGAAGCAAATAAAAGGTGGCAGCGCTACGGCAGATGACAGGTTTTTGCTCAACCATTACTTGGCTTCATTGATGGCTGGTTTTTGTGTACAACAAGTGCTCTTTGTGTTTGTGTATGTGACTATTGCTATTAATTGTGCATGTGTGCAGCACTTTAAAGTATTTGATTGCTTTAAATTTTGACGTGGGCCATGATTTTACACAAACAAATTTGTTGTTGTAATGGTATATTTGTTGCCGTAGTAGTGTCACCTTATATTTCTTTTACTGTGGCTGTAATCAGTAACATAACTTACATTGTACAACCCTGAAATCGAGTTTTTAATTTTTAATACTAGAGTAAGTGCGGGTAATATGGCATAGGCTGGTAATGTGATATATGTAGTAGCTTTTTTCTAAAACTGACAATATAAGAATAACGGAAACAAGCTTAATAGTTTGTTGCTCTCAGAGAATTAAGAGAGCAAGGATCTGTTTTATATTTGGTAGCCATTCTTGGAATCAGTTAAAAAAATTAGATTTTGCGCGCGGTCGACTTTTTTTTCGGTTGGAGTTAAAAAATAAGTTTTTGTTTTGAAGGCGTATATTAAAGTTTTTAAGTGAAAGATTAAAATAATTGGTAAGTACTAAATAAGCAAATAATGTACGCAATTGCTCTATATATTTAGCCGTTATTTTTAAATATATAAATATCTACAGTAAACACAAGTGCAGCTATTATGGTATACTTTGAGTCACCTAATTTGGTTAGTATACCACATTACCTTCCAAAAAAATCAGAATGCCGAAAACAGGTGATATAAGAAAATGGACAGCAGAAAATACGGAAAAAGCAATACAGGCTGTCCGAGATGGTGAAATGGGTATTATTTTGGATTCAAAAACATTTGTCGTACCCCACACAACTTTTGGTACACTATACCACTTTACCAGCATATGGTGTACCACATTACCAGCACATTTTTTAAAATGGTCTTTAATGGGATTTGAACTATTTTCTCAAGTATCTCTGAAACTGTGGATTTAGTGTTTTTCTCAAATATATTCCTGGATGCACTACACATGTAGCATGTGGATGGTTAAATCATAGTTCAATCGAACAAAAAATTAAAATTTGGTAATCAAAAAACAAATAGGTATACCATATTACCCGCACTTACTCTATTTTAATTGCTTCTGAAGTACATATAAAATAGGTATAATACACAAAAAAAAAATAAAAAAATTAGTAACTTGTTTTTTAACTCTTATGTACCAAAAAACATTTTTATTTTCGGAATAGAGTTTTTGGACTTTTAGTACAAATTTAATTCTCCCTGAAGTACAAAAGAGTTTAAATTCACAAAAAAAAAAAGCAAGAGTAGTAACCTGCAAAAGCTCATCCTATGAACTGAGATAACCTGTTTGTTCGGCCATTGCCTTATTTAAATGGCGGATAAGGTTTTCACAATGAGAACTTTGTTGCCAGATACGAAATCAGTACTAAAGACGTGCAACAGTATACCTAAAAGTATTTGCAAAACAAATATACCATACATACATATATTTATGTATGTACATACATATCTGTTGAAATGGATATGAAAAAGCGAAAAGTAGTACATACACAATATTGTATTTGGTTTTTTTTGTAACACACTTTACTGAGTAAAGTTTACTCATACCAACAATAACAGTTCAATTTTGATTTTGCACCGGTATATATTTGTATTTGTTTTTTATTCTCAAATAACTGTTGTACCACAAATATTTGCAAAATATTTGTTGTACGAGAGATATTTCTGAGGAAAAATAACATAATGTAAGAAATATTAATTGTGTACTTATGAGTGCTGTTGTTCGTTGAAAACATATAAAAGAAATAATGTTAAAAACGGAGTTTGTTTTTCATATTTATAGTATGTACATACATACATGCGGGTAAGTAGTGTTTTGACCTATATTTAAATTTGTGTAAAATAGAAAAAAAAACTTTTTAGAAAAATGAACAATTAACATATAAAAGAAAAAATTGAATCTAATTATTATAAAAGTAGTGAAAAAGGGGGCGAAGCAATATATGGAATTGTTTTGCTTGTATCAAAGATAAGACGGACACAGAAATACCAAATTTTGTATCACAAATAATCATGTTATGTATTAACATCAGCATTTCTTCTTATCTGTTTTATGAAAACCTATAAAAGCAAATATTCTCTCTTTATCTACTCACACAGTACGTATCAAGGCGAATTCATACAAGGTGGATTTATTTATGCAACTCTGTGTAAAATTTATTGAACTGTCAAATAAAATGCTTTGGAAAAAACAATGGCCGCACACAAAAACAGTTCAATTTGACAGATCAATAATTTCGCCTAGTAACAACTGATCATCAATTTCTGAACTAAGGCCACCTGGTATGAATTCGCCTTGGTACGTATTTTGTAGAATAACAATCAAGGCGAATTCACTTAAGTAGTGAATTCGCTTTAATAACAATACCTACCAATACCAGAAACAAGAAAATATTTACCAATACATACCAGAAGTAGCAAACTAAGAGAAATTGGTACTAACAGATCAGTGTTGTCAGATAAATTTTTTTCTTCCCCCCCAAAAATATTTAGAAACCCCCTAGATTCTACACGTTTTCTTAAAAAACCCCCTAAAGCAGAAAAGTTTAAGTAGTCATTTGGTTTCATCATTCTTATCTCTATTAAATTTGAATTGAGGTACTATCATTATTACGCGAAAAGCACGAAAACACCCAAATTTTTATTTTATTTTTTTATAAAAAGCCCCCAAAAAAATATATCTGCAATCTTTCTTTCTTTTGTAAGAGACGGCTTGAGGAAGTTTGTTACGGGTACATGTACTTCTTTTGTTTGGAATGCAAATCCAATATGTTTTTTCGTATTGTGGTGTGCAATAAGGTCTCCTGTTAGCCACCATAATGCTTTTATAATATTTGCGTAAAGCTTTGTAGTTGTCTCCCTGGACAGGGGCTAACCAATCTGAAATTTAATTTTGCATTCATTGTGTTTAAAATTTTATTTAAAAATACAATACCTTTAAACTGCTGTTTCCCACTCCTTTTTATATATCTGTTTATATATGTTATCCTTTTTTGGCATATTGGTAAGAAATTGTAAAGATGAACAACTTTTTAAAATTTATATTTTGTAGTTCAAGGAAAACCAACAAAATTGAAATGTTTTAATGTTTGTATTTGAGTGATTACTTTCTACAGCGTCATTTCGATACAATATCTTCGATATGCTCAGTTGTTATATTATGTACCAAACTATAAAATCTAAAATCCCCTAAAAATCCTCTAAATAAAATTTTCTTACCCCCAAATTTCCCCCTTAAAAATATTAACCCCTAAATCTGCCCCTAAATAGAAAAAAAAACCCTAAATCTAGGGGGAAACCCCCTAGTCAGACAACACTGTAATACCGCTGACAGACATAGGATTTCTATACCACATTAGTATTCTATACTACATGTGTGTCAACCTATACTACAATTAAACCACAAAATAAAGTGGTTTATATCTGGTTTCAATACTACGAAAATATACGTAGTATTAACCCACTTTACACCCTTAAGCTTTGTTCAATTGCATTGGGAATGAGTCATAGTCCAATTGCGCCACTTCAACTTTCCAGAAGTTCGACGCCTCAACCTTATTAAGAAAAATGTCTATGTCTCATCCTTAATATATGCAACATATTTTAAATTTCATTTAAAAATGTTGCCAAATCATATACATACAACTTTTATAGTTTAGAAAAGAAAACGCCATAAGTTAAGCGTTAACAACCCTTAAACCATTCTTTATATATATTTTTTATTATAACCATATCTTTCATACAAATAATGCTAGAGTTTGGATGATAACATTTCCAGTTATAGAATCAAAACACTTTAAAACTCATCACTGCCTTCTTGGACAACACATCTAATCTTGCCAATAAAGAATTAAGGATTAAAAGAAAACGTTTCATCATAATTGTACTGATAAGCCAGTGCTGATTGTACGAAGTATTTTCTACCGTATCTCATTTAATCCACTTGTTTTTCTCAACTTAATGCCTAGATTTATAAAACAATTCTTTATGACAGATCTGCTAACGTAATAAACTATTTTTTAGCTGCAAACGGGATTAGAGCAAACACAAGATTACACACATTAATGAATAAATAAATGCATCATAAGCTTCAATTTAATCCTTATGAATTTCACACTTTATTTGCATAATTTTTAAAAAAACACTAGCTGATAAACAAGTACGTACAAACAAGTTAAGTACTTTATTGAGATATAAAAAATAGATGCATGGACACATACACACATTTTATAACTATTTTGTATGCCAAAAACAGTTAACGAGATAACTGAAAATTGTATAAAAACCCTCTGAATTGTGTTCTGCTATCAAGTGATACTTATCTACTGAGAACACGGCAATTTTGTAAACATGAAGTTAATAACTGGAATGATTTTAGCCATAGTTCTTTTGGCTGCAGTTTGTCAACAAGGTACGAATATCCCTACAATAATTATTTTCAGCAGCTATTAACTGCTGCGTGTTTTATTCTTAATTCATAACAGTGAGCGCTAAAGCAATTGCCAATCCCAATGACGATAAGGATGGTTCCACAGGTACGATTATCCTTACAATAATTATTTTCAGTAGCTATTAACTGCAGCGTGTTTTATTCTTAATTCATAACAGTGACCGCTAAAGCCAGTGACAATCCCAATGACGAAAAGGATGGTTCCATAGGTACGACTATCCTTAAAATAATTATTTTCAGTAGCTATTAACTACTGCGTGTTTTGTTCTTAATTCATAACAGTGAGCGCTAAAGCCAGTGACAGTCCCAATGACGAAAAGGATGGTTCCATAGGTACGACTATCCTTAAAATAATTATTTTCAGTAGCTATTAACTACTGCGTGTTTTGTTCTTAATTCATAACAGTGAGCGCTAAAGCCAGTGACAGTCCCAATGACGAAAAGGATGGTTCCATAGGTACTTCTATCCTTACAATAATTATTTTCAGTAGCTATTAACTACTGCGTGTTTTGTTCTTAATTTATAACAGTGAGCGCTAAAGCCAGTGACAGTCCCAATGACGAAGAGGATGGTTCCATAGGTACGACTATCCTTACAATAATTATTTTCAGTAGCTATTAACTGCTGCGTGTTTTGTTCTTAATTCATAACAGTGAGCGCTAAAGCCAGTGACAGTCCCAATGACGAAAAGGATGGTTCCATAGGTACGATTATCCTTATAATAATTATTTTCAGTAGCTATTAACTGCAGCGTGTTTTATTCTTAATTCATAACAGTGACCGCTAAAGCCAGTGACAGTCCCAATTACGAAGAGGATGGTTCCATAGGTACGATTATCTTTATAATAATTATTTTCAGTAGCTATTAACTGCTGCGTGTTTTGTTCTTAATTCATAACAGTGAGCGCTAAAGCCAGTGACAGTCCCAATGACGAAAAGGATGGTTCCATAGTTTTGAAAGATAGCAGCAGTGCAGATATTACTCCCAGCACTAGTGGAAAGTGTTGTGGTAATGGAAAGTGTGATGGTGGACACTGTGGTGGTAATGGAAAGTGTGCTGGTGGACACTGTGGTGGTAATGGAAAGTGTGCTGGTGGACACTGTGGTGGTAATGGACACAGCAGTGCTGATGTCAGTCCTAGCACTAGTGAAAATGCTGGTGGTAATGGACACTGTTGTGGTGGGTGTGGCGGTAATGGAAAGTGTGATGGTGGACACTGTGGTGGTAATGGAAAGTGTGCTGGTGGACACTGTGGTGGTAATGGAAAGTGTAATGCTGGACACTGTGGTGGGAATGGACAAAGCAGTGCTGATGTCAGTCCCAGCACTAGTGAAAATTCTGGTGGTAATGGACACTGTTGTGGTGGGTGTGGCGGTAATGGAAAGTGTGATGGTGGACACTGTGGTGGTAATGGAAAGTGTGATGATGTACACTGTGGTGGTGATGGACAGTGTGATGGTGGATGTGGTTGTAATGGAAAATGTGGTGGTGGACGTCCCAATGACGAAAAGGATGGTTCCATAGGTACGATTATCCTTGCAATAATTATTTTAAGTAGCTGAGTGTTTTATTCTTAATTTATAATAGTGAGCGCTAAAGCCAGTGGCAATCCCACTGACGAAATGGATGGTTCCATAGTTTTGAAAGATAGCAGCAGTGCGGATATTACTCCCAGCACTAGTGGAAAGTGTTGTGGTAATGGACACTGTTGTGGTGGGTGTGGCGGTAATGGAAAGTGTGCTGGAGGACACTGTGGTGGTAATGGAAAGTGTGCTGGTGGACACTGTGGTGGTAATGGACACAGCAATGCTGATGTCAGTCCCAGCACTAGTGAAAATTCTGGTGGTAATGGACACTGTTGTGGTGGGTGTGGCGGTAATGGAAAGTGTGCTGGAGGACACTGTGGTGGTAATGGAAAGTGTGCTGGTGGACACTGTGGTGGTAATGGACACAGCAGTGCTGATGTCAGTCCCAGCACTAGTGAAAATTCTGGTGGTAATGGACACTGTTGTGGTGGGTGTGGCGGTAATGGAAAGTGTGATGGTGGACACTGTGGTGGTAATGGAAAGTGTGCTGGTGGACACTGTGGTGGTAATGGACACAGCAGTGCTGATGTCAGTCCCAGCACTAGTGAAAATTCTGGTGGTAATGGACACTGTTGTGGTGGGTGTGGCGGTAATGGAAAGTGTGATGGTGGACACTGTGGTGGTAATGGAAAGTGTGCTGGTGGACACTGTGGTGGTAATGGAAAGTGTGATGCTGGACACTGTGGTGGGAATGGACAAAGCAGTGCTGATGTCAGTCCCAGCACTAGTGAAAATTCTGGTGGTAATGGACACTGTTGTGGTGGGTGTGGCGGTAATGGAAAGTGTGATGGTGGACACTGTGGTGGTAATGGAAAGTGTGCTGCTGGACACTGTGGTGGTAATGAAAAGTGTGATGCTGGATGTGGTTGTAATGGAAAGTGTGGTGGTGAACGTCCCAATGACGAAAAGGATGGTTCTATAGGTACGATTATCCTTACAATAATTATTTTAAGTAGCTGAGTGTTTTATTCTTAATTTATAATAGTGAGCGCTAAAGCCAGTGGCAATCCCATTGACGAAAGGGATGGTTCCATAGTTTTGAAAGATAGCAGCAGTGCAGATATTACTCCCAGCACTAGTGGAAATTGTTGTGGTAATGGACACTGTTGTGGTGGGTGTGGCGGTAATGGAAAGTGTGATGGTGGACACTGTGGTGGTAATGGAAAGTGTGATGGTGGACACTGTGGTGCTAATGGAAAGTGTGGTGGTGGACACTGTGGTGGTAATGGACACAGCAGTGCTGATGTTAGTCCCAGCACTAGTGGATATTGTGGTGGTAATGGACACTGTTGTGGTGGGTGTGGTGGTAATGGAAAGTGTGGTGGTGGACACTGTGGTGGTAGAGTTACTTCGGGTAATGTGGACTACCATTTTATATTTTTTATATTGTCGCCAAAATACCAGTAGAAAATGAATGAAATTTTTTCTATAACGTCGTAGATGTGTTATCTAAATATATTTCTAATCAAAACGTATATATATTTATCTACAAAATTTTAAACTTTAACCTCGGTATTCATAAAATTTAAAATAAATTTGAAATGTATTTTAGTCAAATTTTTTCATACAAAAATTTCTTAAAACAGATTTCAAATACGTTTTATTATTTTAAGAATACCGGGGTAAATATTAAAAAAAAAACCCAAAATGGCACAAAAAAAACTTTGCGGGTATTGTGGACCAGTATGTGCGGGTAATGTGGAATAGTGGTTCACATTACCCGTAAACACATTATTAATAAGAAGTTATTGTAAATTTTTATTAATTTTATTTTTGGGTAACGAGAAAATACAAATAAAAAATTTTGATTTATTTTTATTGACCTTATCAGTCAGTTTATTGTAATATTAATCAAGCTTATGGTCATTTTTTTATAAAATTTTATTTCGCCTAATTTTTTCAATATTTCGTTAATTGTTGAAATAAAAATTAATTAATTTTTGACGACAACTTTTGGAATTTTGAATGGAACAACAACATTCCATATGCATGTTGGAGGAAAATTTTTCTCATTGTATTTACTTTCCAGAATATTCAAAAGCAATTGTACATATTCTTTTGTAAAGCCTTTTGCTCTATAAAAGGAAGTTCCGGTTGGCTCCCTCAAAATTAATTCATGTTTATGCCGTCGCATAAAACCAATCTTTGCCAGCACTTTACTGAATAATAGAAAACTTATTTCCGGCGTTGTTTGATTTTGCCAGCCCCCAATATCGTGCCTCCATTTCTTTGGCATACTTCACCAAATCATGATGCCAAGAAAAATCCCATTGTTTTTGCTTGGACGGCTTCTACAGCTTTTTTCATGTCTTGTTTCTTCCATTTACGAACTTCTTTTTTAGGTATTGTTTCAAAGAGAAGCTTGAAATAAAGCTCTTTCAATGCCTGGTAATGTGGACTACTGGTCCACAATATACGACCTTTTGTGGTCCACATTACACGACTTTCAGTTTTTTTATTGAAAATATTATTTTAATTTTTAAAACTAACTGAAAATACAAACTCACCAATTGAAATTACGAGTCAATGTTTATTTTTGTTGTAGAAAATAACGGACCAGTTAAATCTCTGATACATGTTGACCACACGCATCCACATTTAGCACTTAACTAATATGTCAACACTGCAATTTGCTACACAAAATCTAATTTGATGTTTGTTTTTATCGATTAGCAAAACATACATCAAGGCAGTATTGTCATCTTTCACGCATTTCCTAAAATAAACGGGTGGTCCACATTAGATGCATAGCCCACATTACCCGAAGTTACTCTACTCTAATGGACACAGCAGTGATGATGTTAGTCCCAGCACTAGTGGAAATTGTGGTGGTAATGGACAGTGTGGAGGTGGATGTGGTGGTAATGGACACTGTGGTGGGAGTGATGGTAATGGAAAGTGTGGTGGTGGTAATGGAAAGTGTAGTCATGAGCACCCAAAACCAAATGAAATCAAGTCAGGAGCCATACCCAAAATATAAATTTTCTGATGGCAATACTCTTAGGAGTTATTATTGTATATGTTATTGGAAAAAAGTTTGCAGGAGGGAATTTCATAATCTACGAATGTATGTGTGTATAAATATTTTTTATAAACTATTACATATTAACGTTATATAAACTTTTATGTATTTTCAAGTTTATTTGAATTTCCACTCTTGTATATATGTATGTATTTTTTTGATGTGTTAACATCTATACGCGCGCCTCTAGGGCAGTAAACTATCAGTTTCAAAACATACGCAAGTGTAAGTGTAAGACTTTGTTTGTTCGTTGCTTGGCAGTCGGTATTGAAAGTGATTATTGGGCGAATTTCATATAATTTTCCCACGCGATTTTCTCCGGAAATTCACAGCCGATTTTATTAATTTTTCGATTAAAACGCTAGTGCGGGTTTCGACGAAGAGTTTAGGCCAAAAATTAAGGCGATCCGATATCGGCGAGCGGAGATTTAAGTGCTTTAATTCGGAGTATTAATTTGGAGTAATATGAAAAAAGTGTTTTATGTTGATCTTCGGTTTTGTCTTATGCATAGCAAAGAGAATAGTGACGTGGTTATACGTACATATATAAAAATGAGATAGCAAGACAGCAACGTATGTAGCTTATGTACAAACATAACAATGTATGTATGTACATTTGTCTGTTGCTTTGCATTCTCTTTGTTTTTTGTGGGTTTAATATACAATAAATAAACAAAAAGGTGTTAACACATCGCCCGTGAGTTCGAACACTCATTGATTTTTTTTTTTGTAAGACTTCTTTATTTCATGGCGAATTCAGTTCACATGTTTACCTGACAGTCGCAAAAGAATTCACTTGCTAAAATACAAATTCACGGGAAGTACTGTGTAAAATATTCAGCGTTACCGTTGAAATTTTTAAAGAAGGACCATAAAAAGGGAATTTTCAAAAAAAAGGACATAAAAAAGGAATTTCTAAAAAAAAATACGGGCACCTTTAATAACAATGAAAAGTCATTTTTCAAAACAGAGGATGGCAAGCATATATATGAATATATCAACAATAAGGCTTGGGATATAACAAAAGAGCACTTAAGTTTCTAAAAAAACTAGAAAAAAGATTAGGATAAATTGTTTTCTTTTTTGGACTTTGATCATGCCACTTATTTACTGAAGAAGTAGCATAACTCAAAAAACTTATTTCGTGCGAAAGCATTAAAAAAATTTTTTTTTAATACGAATTCAATACATTTAAGAGGAAATTATAGAGACAAAACTATTGTTGTTACGCTCATTATATTGCATTATTGAGTTAAAAGAGAAATCGTTTTTGAATAGAACTAAATACTAACTTTTTTAAGTAGCACATCCATATCTTTGAATAAGATCATCACTTGGAATCGAATCTTCCCAGCCAATTTGTAACAAATTTAAGGGAGATGGTATGGACTTACAAGTGCCTACTTTCGGTCTATTTGGAAATTCAAATTCATACAAATTAGGATATAAATTTTCACCTCAACAGTTTTTTAAATTGTGTATTCTATTCGAAAAAAGTTTCAAATTTAGGTTTCATTTGCTTTGTTTTCTAATAACTTCAACTCCTTTACAAAAGCTTTTGGTTCACTAAACGTATTGCTAAAAACCGAAACTATCTCAGACTCGTTAATTTCTTCAATTAGTTTTATAAGTACTGGATGTAAATATTTCTGTTTTTATACCCTTCACAAAAAAGTGAAAGGGTATATATATATTTAGGTGTGTCATTTTTTTCGGCCTATTCCGTATTTTGTAGTACATGTTGTAACTACAATTGTTAAAAATTTCACGTTTTTCTTTAACCTCTTTATACGTCATAAAGATTTGCCGTGGCAAAATAAAATTTAAATTCAAATTTATCTTCCAAAGGTGGGAAATTTAATATTTTATACGTGAAAGTAATCAAACAGGCTACTGATGTTGTTTTTTGCTAACTAAAACTGTCTAATAATTTAGGAAAAACAACAATTGGTATCAAATATTCAAAAATAAAATTTCGAATCCAGGGATGGACAGGTGCAATATATTATGGTACATGAAAGTTACCAATATGGTAAAAAATTTTCAATTTTTCTTAAATAAAACTACTTTATACCTCAAAAAGCGATGCACTGATAAAAAAAATTAAAATTTCGATTTCAGGGTTGGAAAAATTAAATTTTTTTTGGTACATGCAATATTTTGTGGTACATGTAATAACCAAAATGGTTGCAAAATTCGAGTTTTTCTTAATCAAAACTACTTTATACCTCATGAAGATTTGCATTGATAAAGAAAATTTAAAAAAATTTAAATTTCGCTTCCAGGGTTGGAAAATTGAAAAATTTTTTTATACATAAAAGTAACTAAAAGGGCAATTGACGTTGTTTTTTTACTTATTAAAACTATTTTTTAGTTCAGGAAAAACAAAATTGGTATCAAAAATAAAAAAAAAATAAAAATTTAGATTCCAGCGTTGGATAACTGCAATATTTTGTGGTACATAAAAATTACCTAAATGGTAACAAATATTAAGTTTTTCTTAAATAGAACTATTTCATGCCTCATTAAGAGTTGCATTGGTAAAAAAAATTTAAATTGCGTTTCCAGGGCTGGGAACTTGAAATTTTTTTTATACATAAATGTAACCAAAGAGGCAACTAACGTCGGTTTTTTACTAATTAAAACTCTTTTTTAGTTCAGGAAAAGCAAAATTGGAATCAAAAATTAAAAAAAAAAATTAAAATTTAGATTCCAGAGTTGGATAACAGCAATATTTTGTAGTACATGAAAGTGACCATAATGGTTACAAATATTAAGTTTTTCTTAAAGAAAACTATTTCATGCCTCATTAAGAGTTGCATTGGTAAAAACAAACCCAACAAAATTAAAATTTCGTTTCCAGGGTTAGGAAATTGAAATATTTATTCTGCATAAATGTAACCAAAAAAGCAATTGACGCTGTTTGTTTTTGCTAATTAACGCTGTTTTATAATTCAGGAAGAACAATATTGGTATTAAAATCTTAAAAAATCAAAATTTCGACTCTTCAATATTTTTCGTACATAATAGTACATACATAAATTCCAAAAATTTTGAGCTTTTACTAAATGAAACCTATTAGATATTTCAGAAAAAATTAAACTAGTTTCAAAAAATTATAAATTCGGTTCCAGGGTTGGAAAATCGAAATTTTTTTGTACATAAAAGTACATATGTACATAAATTCCAAATTTTGTGTTTTTAGTGAATTAAGCCTATTTTATATATCAGAAAATATTAAATTAGTATTAAAAAATTAAAAACTCGGTTCCAGGGTTGAAAAATCGACATTTTCTGATTCATAAAAGCAGCCATTTTATTTGTTAGTTTCGATTTTCATGATGAATTATACCTACTTTATATATCAGAAAGAAATAAACTTTTATTAAAAACCAACAAAATCTAAAACACGATTCTACGGTTGGACAATTAGAACTTTTTGGGGTACATGAAACGCATTTTTTGTTTTGTTTGTAAATTAAATATATATCATATTTTTGAAAGACGTTCATAGGTATTAGATACAAGAAAAGCCTAACATTTAGCTTCCTAGCCGAAAAATTTAAACGTTTTCTTAAATATAAAAGTAGCCGATAAGATCATTTTGATT
The DNA here is from genome assembly GCA_951800035.1 of Linnaemya tessellans. Lineage (NCBI taxonomy): Eukaryota > Metazoa > Arthropoda > Insecta > Diptera > Tachinidae > Linnaemya > Linnaemya tessellans. Next base: position 28,848,031 of record OX637534.1, read on the forward strand.
TTTTAATTAAACCTACTTTCTGTTTTGGCAAGAAAGAAAGAAAGAAGAATTACATCTGTGAAGGGTATTTAAGATTCGGCACAGCCAAATATAGCACTTTTACTTGTTCATTGTTAATAATAATTTTTAATAAAATTACAGTATACAGCTTTTGGTAAAAAAGTAATATATATTTATCCCTTATTTCGAGGTCGAATGGACTACTATAAGCTCAGCTGCCTTCTCGCAGACTGTTCGAAATGCACAGCTAAATCTTAGAGCAGCCAATGTATATAATGGACCCATACTTTGAGGAGTTAAAGAGTTAACATATTCTACAAAAATGTTCTCCGTGACATTTTACATAAATTTGCTGAACACATTTTATACCTTAAATGTAAGGATCATATGGATTCTTATGCCGATTAACAATAAGAATGTGCCAGAGCTGGGAAATTTTAATGCACCCTCAAATGAAATTAATATGTAAAGTTTCAAAACGTCGATACACGTGTCTTTTCTTTTCTCCTCTATCAAAATTTTTAGGTCGGACCTTGTAATTTTTTTTGTGTTGTACAGTGTAATCCTTCTCGTTCATCCGCTCGTTTTTGACAAGCACCCATGATCAAACCAATTGATCACATGTTCTTTTCGAAAACGAATTGTCAGGACGAATTCAGCACAAGTCTAGATCAGATATATAATTCAGGAGTTTATTAAAAAAAATCATTTTGTTTTTCGTTCACGATATCTTACGAACGCATTAACCGATTTTGAACCGCTTAATGTTGATCGACGTGGTTTTTTAATTTCAAGAGCCGATTAGTTTCTGCATTTTTCTCTAGTTTTTTTTATATTTCTCGAAATCTGCCATTCCGAAGCGGTTCCAATGCACAGGAAAACTCCTTTTGAAACGCTACTACTTTGATTCAGTTCAGCCGTCACAAAGACATAGTGACGACTTCTCAGGAGTAGTCAAGAAAGCTTCCTAGGAACTCAAATCGTCGAGATCTGGCGACAGCGTAAACCCAGTAGCTTCCCAATTTTTTGCCAATTTTCAGTATTCCTAGCGGGAAATTCAAAAGTATGACCAAAATGACTCCAACTACTACTTTCATGTTCCCAGAATCGCCCGTCTTCTCAATAGATATTATTATGAGGCTTGATAACACAATCTTTTGAGATATAATATAGTTAGAAAATGTTTGTATGCATGTGCCCATTTTCGTGCGTGATGAGGTCTTTAACAGCGTAGATATGTTTGCGCATGTGTTTATCAGTTAGTGGTTTCATAAAAATATAAATAAATAAAATGAGGGATACATGGGGCTTATATTGACACTTGTGGTGTTTATATTTAGACTGTATGCGCGTAATGTTCAGTTTTATCTAATGTATGTATATTTTTAGCTAAAAAGTTGTGTATTACTTTAGCAGTTCTGTCATAAAGAATAGTTTTTAAGTCTATGTATTAAGTTGAGAAAAACAAGTAGATTAAGTCTCATACGTCACACTAATTTATCAATAATATTATGATTACAGGTGTTTTTTTTGTGTATCCTTAATTCATTATTCGCTTGATTATATTGAAAAATCGTCCACTTTTAACGTGTTTTGCTTCTATAATTGCAAAATTGTCAAATTTCTTAAAAAGAATAAACATTTTTTTAAGAAAACAGGAAATGTGCATAATAATAAATATATCGCAATTTTTTGAAAAAAGTATTTCTATTGACATTTTGGGCACTTAGAGAAAGTGTTGTTGGTCCCGAGCTCGACTCCGCGCTCAGTAATGAATATTGTGTCGAATTCTAATGAATATTGTGTCGAATTCCGATCAGCACTGGCGTGTAAGTTGTTATCAGCCTATTTCAGTGGCGAACACAACATGCAGCAATTGACATGGGGAAAAACTCGCAGGCGAAGTAAACGTTAAAATAGCTAAAAAAATTCTCCATCTTATCTTTATTAATTTTTGCTCTTAATACTATCCCCTCTTTTATATGTAGGAGTCATCTCTTGGCTATACTTAAAAGAAATAATTTTTTGCCATTTTATTGTAAACTTTCATAAATTTCCCTGGAAATAGTTTTTAAAATTTGGTCAATGCTTTTAGCTTGATGATGCTGAAAAATTGGTGGATTATTTTAAACATGAATATTGATGTATTGAAAGTCGTGAATATTTTTCAATAGTAAATTTATTGCTGCTTACCTACACCGACTGTTGTGTATTGCGGAACCTCTTGTCCTGATAAAAGTTGTTGTATTCACTACGGAACAAAAAGCCAAGATCGAGAAAATTTGTTACACACTTTACTTGGTTTCACCTTCTAAAAAGAGAAAAATAATTGTTTTTATTCATATTCACCCCTATCGTGAACAAAATCTAAAATATTTGTTCCCATGAAAGTTGCATTCCCCCTTCGTGGGGGAATATTTATTCCCGCTATCAATGCGTTGTGAATGTAAGCTTAGGAAGAAGAGTATGGAAACAAGTAAAAATATTAAATTTTTATTTATTCATAGTAAATGACATAAAAGTTTATTAAAATTGAAATTTTAAATTAATATAACTTTTGGTGAGATTGATATATTTTTATACCCTCCAAAAAAGAATTTGGAGGGTATATTCACTTTGTCATTCCGTTTGTAACGCATCGAAATATCCATCTCAGACCCCATAAAGACGATCTGATCATGTCCGTCCGTCCGTCTGTAGAAATCACGATACAGTCCAAACGAAAAAACTAGACTCTTGAAATTTGGTATAAATATATTTTGAAGCTTAGAGCAGGTTAAGTTTGGAGATGGGCTAAATCGGGAAAGAGGGAAAAAAGTTCCCCTAAGAAGAACTAAACCAACCCAGAAAAAACAACATAACTAGCACCACTTGCAAAAGTGGAAAAATTGAACAAAGAACGCTGATGAGATGGCGTAGCGGCCTCGAAATCAGTACTGATCCGTTCTGCTGGTTTAATGACTATGAACAATATTCTAAATATTCCATTCTCAAAAAAAATTAATAAATATAATGCAATCACGTTCATTTATTAATAATAAAAATAAAATAAAAAATAATTTGCAGTTTCGCAGATTTGAACCTTTAGCCTGTTGGGAAATTAACATCCTGTAATACAATTTACATAATTTTTAAGTTTTTTGGCTATTTTGTTAAGCAAATTATATATTTTTATCTCAAATACGGTCCAACGCCTTAAACTTGGAGCCATAAATTAAAAATAAAAATTATTTTTGGACCCCGTCCCCTTTAGTGGGCGTTATTATATGCAAAAATAGTGTAAAAATTTAATAAATTGTTTTACTTAAGCCTACATTCCTTAAAAATAACATTGTTGACGAAGCTGAGACGTAACCTGGTACTACTTTGCCCTAGCCCCTCCTCCCCCTTCACCACCTAAATGACCCTACAAAAAAAAAATTAATTTTGTATACAATTATCCCAAGCATTTATTTTTAGAGTTTTATGACAGCCTGTTTCTGCCCTACCCTCTTCCCACCTTTGCCCCGTAAATGACCCTATAAAAAAATAGAATTTTTTATTTTGTATATAATTATCCCAAGCATTTATTTATAGAGTTTTATGACAAAGATGAAATGTTTCCCCCACAGCCCTTGCCAGAGCGACCCCGCCAAAATAGAGTTTTTATACCCTCCAAAGAGAATTGGACCCTATATGTATATTCTTGATTAGTGATGAAGTCTAAGACGGTCTAGCAATGCCCATACGTTCGTCTGTGGAAAACTTGATATTGTCTATTTTTGAACCCCGCCCCCTTTAGTGGGTGTTGACGTCCGATATTATATAAAGGAACTCTGTCCCACCAAGTTTAACATTTTCAATTCACTTACTAAATATTTAGAAGGTATTTAAGATTCGACCCGGTCGAATATAATGTTTTTACTTCTTTAGTTTAATAAAGTGTTGTTCTTAAATATATCCGTTTAAAGAGTACCACTGTTTATTGCAAATGGAGGAGATGCGGCAACAGCAAATCGCGTTTTGAGGGACGGGTCTGATCCCATAAAGTTTATTGAAACATTGTAAGTGGATTAATGATCGAACTTTAATTTTTAGTCTTAACCAATATTAGAAAGTAAAAAAGCAGATTTTTCATACAATTTGAATACGCTGATTCGAAGACCGGCAGTGAAAGGAACATTTGGTATTTTCTCAATACCAAAAAATACCAAAAAAATGATTTTTTTGAGGTGTTTTTAATAAGTATTGAAAATGTTGGAAAAGAGTCCCTGAGGAGAATATAATATTCCCTTTCAGGAATTCTGCTATAAATTTCATATACGCGGTATTGTAGAGAATATTGACGGAACGCACATCAATATTTTAGTCCTGAGCTAAAACAATCATTTATGTATATTATAAACGTAAAGAAAACTGATCTTGGTCCACACATTTTATTTGATAACTATCGAGTTCAAAAGAAAAATTATTTACATTTTGTATGTAGCTCCCTGGAAAAATCAAAGGAAACAAACTAATATGAAAGAAAGAAAACCCCTCTTAAAATAAGCATTCACGATTAGGGGGAATTTGTTGAATGTGAACATTTTTACATTCTATCATCTATCATTCACAATCAGATGAATAAAAAAAGTCAACTCTTTCTTCAACAAATTTATTTTCCTAAAACCTTGAGGGCGTAACAGAAACTTTATTACAATAAAATTATAAAAATGTCATAGGGACATATTTTAAAAAGTGTATACAAAATGTCTAACAATTCGGGCGTCTTGAATAATTTTTTAGCAATGAGTTTTCAATTTTGGCTACATGTAAATAGACTAGGAGAAAAGTCAAAGCTGAATGCTGAAATGTTCTAAAGTCTTCTTTTGCAACGGATGCTCCACATCTGATATATTGAATCATTCCATCCATCTCCTTTCATTTAAACGTGTAAATCTTGATAACTTTAAGTTGGCAATACTTTTTTTTTACTGGCGGCCATGTTGTCAGCCGTCAAGTGATTTATTTTTAGTTTGGTGTCGCATTTCAACATGAATATATTTACGCTCGAAAAACGCCTCTGTCGTTGATACCGAATTCTATTTAGCGATGAAGCTCCCTTTTATTTGAATGTGATGATAATTCACAAGTGTATGTTGAGACACTGTTACATCAAGAAAAACTGACTGTTTTGTATGCTTTATGGGCTGGTGGAATCTTTGGTCCGTATTTCATTAAAAGAAATTCTGGTCAGAGCGTTGCAGTCAATGGTAACCGCTGTAGATCCATAATTACTGACTTTTTCGTTCATCAATTGAACAGGCAGGATGTGCAGGAACAGTGGTTTCAACAAGACGACGCAATTTGTCACTCACATCACACATCTCCCGAATAAAGTAAATTTCATTTCTGTTTAAGAAATTCATCTTTGTTATAACCCATTTCAAAGCTCGCTACCTCTATAAAAAACACCCTTCACATACCTACATACATATAAATATGTGTGTGCCTATGTGCACAGTTAAGTATTTTACTACATACATATAAAAATAAGCACGTAATCGTACCTACATACAAATATTTTATAATACTTTTCAATTTAAATTGCGATAATTGAAAATTGTATAAAAACTCAATGAATAGTACTCTGCAATCAAGTCTCATAACAGCATCTACTGAGAAGACTGGCAATTTCGAGAAAATGAAACTAGCAATTGGAGTTCTTTTAGCCATACTTTTTTTCGCTGCAGTATGTCAACAAGGTACGACTAAGTTTGCAATTATAACTTGTAGCAATGATTTATTTTTAAATAATTCACAGTTGGCGCGAGCGGGAGAGGGCGTTTTCCTGGTAATGACGTAACGTATAGTCCAAAAGAAGGAAGAGGTGGTTCCGTAGTTTTTAAGGATACCTCAAATAGTGGAGCATTTGCCAGATATCCACAACGTCCGGGTGATGTAAAGGCTTCTACCTCTGGTACTGCCAAACCAAACCCAAAGCCTCCCACGGGGTAGTCAAAATATATTCTCTGATTGATCATTTTTGAGCACTTACACTTTAAATTTTATAAAGTTATACTCTTTAATTTTATAAAATATTTCAATAATAATAAACACGTCATAGAAAGCATTTTTCAATCGACTTGTTTATTCGGTGGCGACAAATTTACGAGAAGAAGTCCTGGCAAATAAGATATGGATGAGCATGTGGAAATGGTAATAAAAAAGGCAGAGTGAGTCCGATCACAGGGGAGATGTGTAAGCATCTAGTAATGAAAAAGCTATTAATCGCTTCAGGTAACGAAATGCTAAATAAAGCCCCGTCTTGCATTTTTCACTCTCAGTAGGAAAAATAACTACGTTGACGAACAAATTTAATTTTTTGGAATGAATTCTTGTATACAAATAAGCAGAGAGCGCCTTGAGAAATGTTTTGTGAAAGATTTATTCGTATATATAATTTTTGGGTAATTTTGAATAGTTTATTGTGTAAGATTTAATTTTAAGTCAGGCATCACTGATTGTTTGTAGAGAAAATTTCCAAAAGCAAATATGAAACAAGTAAAAGTGCTATATTCGGCTGTGCCGAATCTTAAATACCCTTTACAGATACACTTCACCAAAAATATTTCGATTTTCCAACTCAAAGAACAAAATTGGTACCAAAAATTAAAAAATTAAATTTCGAATGCAGGTATGGGCAAGTGCAATATTTAATAGTACATGAAAGTGACCAAAATGGTTAAAAAATTGAAATTTTTCTTGAAAAAAATTACTTTATACCTCATGAAGCGTTGCACTGAAAAAAAAAGTTTAATTTCGCTTCCGGGGTTGGGAAAATGAAAGTTTTTTTTGGTACATGCAATATTTTGTAGTACATGTTATAACAAAACTGGTTACAAAATTTTATTTTTTCTTAAACAAAACTACTTTATACCTCATAAAGATTTGCACTGATAAAAAAAATTAAAATTTCGCTTCCAGGGTTAGGAAATTGAAATTTTTTTTATACATAAAAGCATCCAAAATGGCAATTGACGTTGTTTTTTTTCTAACTAAAACTATTTTATATTTTAGGAAGAACAAAATTGGTATAAAAATAAATCAAAGTTTTGTATCCAGGGTTGGGCAAGTGCAATATTTTATAGTTAATGAAGGTGACCAAAATGGTTTAAAATTGTAAATTTTTCTTAAATAATACTACTTTATACCACATGAAGAGTTGGATTGGTAAAAAAACAAAAAAGAATAAAATTTCACTTCCACGGTTGGGAAGTTTAAAGTTTTTTTTGGTACATGCAATATTTTGTAGTGCATAAAAATGACCTAAATGGTTACAAATATTAAGTTTTTCTTAAACAAAATTGTTTCATGCCTCATTAAGAGTTGCATTGGTAAAAAATTAAGTTTCGTTTCCAGGGTTGGGAAATTGAAATATTTATTCTGCATAAAAGTAACCAAAAAGGCAATTGACGTTCTTGTTTTTTGCTAATTAAATCTGTTTTATAATTCAGGAAGAACAAAACTTCGACTCCAGGGTTGGACAAATGAAATATTTTATGGTACATGAAAGTGACCAAAAAGTTTAAAAATTTTAATATTTTTTCTCAGCTAAAACTATGTTACACCTCACAAAGAATTGCATTGGTAAAAAAAATTCGCTTCCAGAGTTGGAAAATCGATATTTTTTTTACAAAAAAGTACTAAGAAAATTTCCATTTTCGAACGCTGGAACCGAATTTTTAATTTCTAAAATTTTTAATACCAATTTAATTCTTAGCGAAGTATAAAATAGGTTTAATTCACTAAAAAAACCAAATATCCAATTTATGTGGGTACTTTTATGTACCAAAAAATTTCGATTTTTCAACACTGGAACCGAAGTTTTAATTTTTTGTTACCAATTTAATTTTTCCTGAAGTATAAAATAGGTTTAATTCACTAAAAACACAAAATTTGGAGTTTATGTGGGTACTTTTATGTACCAGAAATATTTCGACTTTCCACCTCTGGAAGCGAATTTTTATATTTTTACCAATACAATTCTTAGTGAATTTTTAAACTTTTTGGTCACTTTCATCTACCATAAAATATATTAATAATGAGGTTCATGCAACTCTTAATAATGAGTTTTATTAAAGAAAAACTTAAACTTTGTAACCATTTTGGTCACTTTCATGTACTACAAAATATTGCAGTTATCCAACCCTGGAATAGGAATTTTGATTTGTTTTAATATTTGATACCAATTTTGTTTTTCCTGAATTAGTTTTAATTATTAAAAACCGACGTTAGTCGGATTTTTTGTTACTTTTATGTATAAAAAAATTCAATTTCCCACCCCTGGAAGCGAAATATTAATTTTTAAAATTTTTTTATCAATGCAAATCTTCATGAAGTATAAAGTGATTTTATTTAAGATAAACTCAAAATTTATAACAATTTTGTTTATTATATGTACAACAAAATATTGCATGTACCAAAAAAAACTTTCATTTTCCCAAACCTGGAAGAGAAATTTTATTTTTTATTTTTATTGCACTTGTCCAACCCTGGATTCGAACTTTTGACTATTTTTTGGTCAATGCAAATCTTCATAACGTATTAAGAGGTTTTGTTAAAGAAAAATTTAACAATTTTAGTTACAACATGTACTACAAAATACGGAATGGGCCGAAAAAAAATTTTTATTTCCCATCCCTGGAAAAATTTTTAAATTTTTTTTAGTTTTTTAGGTTTAATTTACAAACATTAAAAAATAATTGATTTTTTTTATAAATTTTGCGTCGAGAAATAGCTTCCCAGCTCTGGAACCGTACATCGGATCTTTCTGAATTTCAATATCACTCTATTTAAGTTCATTTCTAATCCAACGGTCCAAGAACGAAGTCTCTAGCTCTTCTGGGGGCTTGTGAAAGCCGATTTCACGTACAGACGGACAGACGGACATCGCTCAATCGTCATCGCTATTCATAAGGATCCAGAATATATCTACTTTATGGGGTCCCATGTGAATATCGAAGAAATTACACACGGAATGACAAAGCTAGATATACCCTTTCACATCCCCCCGGGGGTGCCGTTGGGGAGCTTGGTTATGATGTCAGGCCTTGCTCCAGCACATATCCGGGGAAAGGGTTATGCAGTTTTTACAGACGTTGCTTTTGCTGATAACCCATAAAAACTCATATGTTACCTGCCCAATCCCTGAAGTTGCAGTGCAACGGGAGGGCATATAAAAAATTAAAAAGTAGTAGGTGCATCTTTGCTGAAAAGTACATCGTCCTAGTACGATCACTGTAGTAGGACCCGCAGCCACTCCGAAACAAATCCGAAGATACGCATTGAAATTTGGCAAACCTATACTGGTTTTGCTCTCGGGGGTTACACAGTTTTCTCAAACATAACTTTTGCTGGTAACCCATAAAACTTCTAAGTACCTGCCTAGTTTCCGAATAGGATCCGGGATAGGTCCCAGTAGGAAACTTAGCTGGTCTACTGTAAGAGATCTAAAGGAGTAGGGGGCCTGCGCGACGGTCACCTACGTAAGTTTGAAATAAGAAAGGAGGTCCAAGGACGCCTCGATCTAATTAAGAGTTCAAAAGTCACTAGAAAGTTGAAACCTATAATGGTTGGTTTTCGAGGGGTTACGATGTTTTTCAGACAGTACTTTTGCATGTACCCCCGTAAAACTTATATGTTACTGCCCAACCTCTGTTACAGTGTAACGGATGTGCATACATATAAGAGTATAAAAGTAGTAGTTTCGCCTACGTGCCTGACTAAGAACCAATAGGTGAAGCGACACCTAGGTTTGGGTAAAAAAGAAACCGAAGTTGAGAGAAAGTTTATAGAGCCTCCACTGGTTTGACTTTCTAGGCTTTACCAGTAGTCAGAACTGGTACCACGGGATCCAGTACGAGCCCCGCAGTTTACTGCGGCTGGATATTGGTGAGGTGTCCACCTTCGTCGGCCCTGTCTATCCTCTCATCTATCCTAATCTATCCCCTCAATACTATTCCCTGGTTTTCAGTTCCGTCGCAATGCATTGCATATATAGGGGTCATCCCCTGAGTGTTGGTACAAGATAAAAAAAACCTAATTTTTCAATTTATTTTTTAATTTTGATAAGGATATTATATAATTTTATGTCAAAGAAGGCATAAAGCGTTCAACTTGCAGCCAAAAATTTTAAAAATTTATTTTTAGATACATATCGCCTCCTTTAGCAGGCGTTGACGTAAGATATTGTATGTAAAAATAGGGTAAATAATTTGTTAAGATTTTATAACGAAGTTGAGGTGTTCTTTGATCTTCCTCTGCAAGTCGTGGACAATGCTGAAGCGAGAAGATATGGGAGCAGAAGTAGAGGTGGTGCTCATCAGCCGGTCCATCGCACCGCTGTCTCCAAACACCAACTGTGGAAAAGCTAACTGCAACGCACCTCCTCATAGAATGCGGTCTGCATTCATTACCACCAAAATCCGTAGTAGGCGTGGCAGTCGTGATTATGAAAGCGACGGTGTTTGCTCTGCGATCTTAAGCAGACATTTGGCATGCGTTTTTTGCATAGGGTCCGAATGTTGCCTACTTTTAAACACTAACAAAATATTGAACATTAGCAACATCAACAAATTTAAAATATCTGCCAGGAATATAAATGATGTAAAAAAGAGTTAAGAAAACAAGAAAATAAATTTTGCATATATCACCAGTGCTCATATTATAAATTTTTAACTTTTCTTAAAAAAAAACCATTAACAGCCTCCCACTTCACAATCTCGAATGAATTCTATCTTTCGTGCAAATACATTTGAAACAAAACCAGTTATAATTTTATAAACTGTTCCCATTTCATATGTATTTACACGAAGGCAAAAGCCCGTTCGACATTGTGAAATAGGCGGTCAGAAATAACAAACTCTTAAAACTTGGTTTAAATGCCCAAAATGTCAAAAATATATGCGATTTTCATTTTTAATTATGAACATTTTCGATTCTTGTTTGTTAAACTACTTTGCAAAAAAGACATTTTTCGTTAATGCAAAAGTTACTAAAATGTTTGCCACAATTCCATAAAAGATTTTCAAAAGTATCAAATTTAATTCCTTTGTTTTTCTCAACTTGATACTGAGATTTATAAAACAATTCTTTATGACAGAACTGATAACTTAATACACTATCTTTTAGCTGGAAAAAGAAATTAGATAAAACAGAACATTATTATTACCATAAACTTCAGTATAAACCCTATATATTTCACATTTCATTTATTTATAAAGGGTGTTTTTTTATGAAATTTTTTTTATACGAATCACTCGGTTGTCTGACAGCTGTTTTGACAGTTTAAAGTGACGTCTCTACTCATTTTTGTTTGGCAAATCATCATGAACAGGTTAACTCCAGAACAACGCTTCCAAATCGTGGAAATTTATTTTCAAAAACAGTGTTCAATTAAAAATGTTTATCCGCTTTTTTACCGCAAAATTCTATTCAGTGATGAGGCGCATTTTTGGTTGAATGGATGTGTCAACAAGCAAAATTGCCGTATTTGGAGCAAAGATAATTCACACACCGTTCAAGAATTACCAATGCATACCGATAAATGTACTGTTTGGTGCGGTCTATGGGCTGGTGGAATCATCGGTCCTTATTTCTTTAAAAATGAGGAAGGACGACGCGTTACCGTGAATGGAAATCGATACAGAATCATGATCAATCAATTTTTGGTGCCAAAACTTCAAGATATGGATGTAAACGAAATGTGGTTTCAACAGGATGGTGCCACTTGTCATACTGCGGGCGAAACAATGGACTTATTGAAAGAACATTTCAACGACAATATTATTTCGAGAAATGGACCGGTGAATTGGCCTCCGCGTTCCTGTGATTTGACGCCACTCGATTATTTTTTGTGGGGATACCTGAAATCATTGGTTTACGTGGATAAACCAGCAACGATTGACGCTTTGGAAACCAGTATTCAACGTGTCATTGCTGGAATACGCCCTCAAATGCTTGAAAAGGTGGTCGAAAATTTGACCTCCAGAATGACCTTTGTGCAAAATAGTCGTGGTGGCCATATGCCCGAAAATATATTTCGGGCATATTATATGAAATTATATTTCATAATTTGGCATGTGATTTATTTAAATTTCAAATCAGCAAGCTCTTATAAAAACACCCTTTACATCATAAACAATGAGAGTATGTACGTGAAAATGTGTGCATAAAGTACTTTATCACTTATAAAAATAGTTTATAATTTGGTTGTATTCCAAGAAAAAATACATCAAAATAACAAAATGTTCTCTTATCAAGTCTCATAATATATCACGAAACTAGCAATTGGACTACTTTTAGCCAAACTTTTTAGCTTCCCGCTAAGAAAATTCAAAATTTAACAAGTAAAACGTTACATTCGACAGGGTCGAATCTTAAATACCCTCCAAATATTTAGTAAGTATATTTAAAATGTTTAACTTCGTGGGACAGACTTCCTCTAAGACAGCTCTGTACATAATTTTAAATCTCTATTTGGACATAGTCATTTCGGGGGGGAGGCCGTGGGGGTGATGTTTCAGCTCTGCAAGATCAGAGAACATCTCAGCTGTTTAAGGAATAAAAATTGTTCAACATTTACACTGTTTTTGCATATAACATCGTACGTCAACGCCCACTAAAGGGGCGGGGTCCAAAGCTAGACTATATCATGGTTTCCACAGACGAACGTATGGGCATTACTAGATCGTCTTAGACTTCATCACTGATCAAGAATATATATACTTTATGAAGTTCAATTCTTTTTGGAGGGTATCAAACCTGAATTTTGTCGGGGTCTCTCTGGCAAGGGCCGTGGGGGAGACATTTCACCTTTGCCATAAAACTCTAAAAATAAATGTTTGGGATAATTAAATACAAAATTTAAAAAAAATTTTTATGTTAAATCGAATTTAGATTTATATGCTAATTGATCGAAATTTGTTTCTAAATCCCAGAGAGACAAGATAAATATTCCAAGGCACAAAGGAAAGTTATCATCAGTTTTTAGTTATTCAACTTACACAGCAGAGCAGAATAGCTGTTTTCGAAAGCCGCAACACTTTCATCATCAGTGCTCAACTTATACAGCAGAACAGAACAGCTGTTTTCGAAGGCCGCAACACTTTCACCAACAGTGCTCAACTTAAACAGTAGAGCTGTTCTGCTCTGCTCTGCTGTGTAAGTTGAATACCTAACAACTGATGTTAGCTTGCCTTTGTGCCTTGGAATATTTATCATGTCTCTCTGAGATTTAAAAACAAATTTCGAACAAGTAGCCTATAAATCTTAATTCAATTTAATATAGCAATACAAATGTTCCTTAAAATACTTCTGAATTTCAATACCACTCTATTTAAGTTCATTTCCAATCCAACGGTTCAAGAACAAAGTCTCTAGCTCTTCTGGGGGCTTGGGAAACCCGATTTCACGTACAGACGGACATCGCTCAATCGTCATCGTTAATCATAAAAATCCAGAATATATATAGTTCATAGGGCCCCATATTGATATCGAAGAAATTGCCCACGGAATGACAAACCTATATATACCCTTTCACTTTTTTGTGAAGGGTATAAAAACAAAATTATTAACTTGTTTCTTTACTCTTATGTACCAAAAAATAATTGCATTTTCGGAAAAGAGTTTTTGGACTTTTAACACAAATTTAATTCTTCCTGAAGTACAAAAGAGTTCTAATTCCCAGAAAACCCAAAAATAGTAACCTGCAAAAGATCATCCTAAGAAGTGAGATAACCTGTTTGTTCGGCCATTGCCTATTGTTGCGTTTTTTGGGTATGTCGCCTTATTTAAATGGCGGGGAAGGTTTGCACAATGAGAACTTTGTTGACAGATATTAAATCAGTTGTTTATTCAACACAAATTTAGTAATTTTTTGTATATATTCTTTTAATTTTTCTTAACGCAGAAAACAAAAATAATTAAAACTATTCATAGAACTTACGGATGTCCGTCAAAGTATTCAATGTGCGTTAAAACTTTCCTACCTTCCGTTGACGCAGACGTACTGAATGTGGCAACGCTCATTAAACATTCGTTAAGGCTCATTTAACCGAACGTTGAAATCGTAAATGTGAGCTAAATGTAAATGTTAGGTAAATGTAAATGTTGCTACACTTATAGAATGCTTAAAATCGTGTCATATGTTTTTGACAAAAACAAACAACATATAATTATTTTTAAAAACAAAATCATAAAAAAATCCCAAAATATTGTGTTTCTTGTAACCTATATCGATTGAGTGTATTTAATAAAGAAAATAATATAATATAATGGATGTGGAAGATATGTTTATCACAAAAAATCTGATGCGCATCACTTTCAAAAATAAATACAACAAGTAAAAACGTTATATTCGACCGGGTCGAATCTTAAATACCCTCCAAATATTTAGTAAGTGAATTTAAAATGTTTAACTTGGTGGCACAGAGTTCCTTTATATAATATCGTACGTCTACCCCTACTGAAGGGGGCGGGTTTAAAAATAGACAATATCATGTTTTCCATAGCCGAACGTATGGGCATTGCTAGACCGTCTTAAACTTCATCACTAGTCAAGAATATACATATAGGGTCCAATTCTCTTTGGAGGGTATAAAAACTGTATTTTGGCGGGGTAGCTCTGGCAAGGGCTGTGGGGGAAATATTTCACCTTTGTCATAAAACTCTAAAAATAAATGCTTGGGATAATTATATACAAAATTAAAATTTTTTTTTTTGATAGGGTCATTTAGACCCAAAGGGGGAGAGGGAGTAGCGCAGAAACAGGTAGACATAAAACTCTAAAAATAAATGCTTGGGATGATTATACACAAAATTAAAAATTTTTTTTGTTTATTTTTAATAGGATCATTTAGCGGGCAAAGGGGGAGGAGGGGGTAGGGCAGCAACAGATAAATGCTTGGGATGATTATATACAAAATTTCAAAAAAAAAATTTTTTTTGGTAGGGTCATTTGGGGGGGCAAAGGAAGAGGAGGGGGTAGGGCAGAAATCGGCAGTCATAAAACTCTAAAGATAAATGCTTGGGATGATTATATACAAAATTTAAAAAAAAAAATTTTTTGGTAGGGTCATTTAGGGGGCGAAGGGGAAGGAGGGCGTAGGGCGTAGGGTTTGACCCCGCCTACTAAAGTGGGCGGGGTCAAATAATATTTTTATTTTATTTTATGGCTACAAGTTTAGGGCGTTGGACCGTATTTGACATAAAAATATATCATTTGCTTAACAAAATAACCAAAAAACTTTAAAAATGATGTTGTTTTTCCTGGGTTGGTTTAGTTCTTCTTAGGGGAACTTTTTTCCCTCTTGCCCGATTTAGCCCATCTTCGAACTTAACCTGCTCTAAGTTTCAAAATATATTTATGCCTAATTTCTTTTCGTATGGACTGAATCGTGATTTCCACAGACGGACGGACGGACATGCTCAGTTCGTCTTAGATTTCATCACTGATCAAGAATATATATACTTTATGGGGTCTCAGATGGATATTTCGATGCGTTACAAACGGAATGACAAAGTAAATATACCCTCCAAATTCTTTTTTGGAGGGTATAATAAAACTCTATACAACTGCTTAAAACATTGATGGCACTTTAATATGTTTATGTTACTGGCGTTCGTGTTGAAAAAGTACGCAAATTAATTAAATGGTACAAAGAGGCATCAGAAACACCAATATACACAACTAATAGTAAATAAGTCATTCCTTGGCATAAGTTTAATAAAATGGGCACATTCTTTTCCATATTACAATATATATTATATGTTTTGCAATATTGCAAAATGTTTATATATACGTACAAACGAGAGTTTAATACATCTGAAACGAACAACCACATACACACATGCGATATTTCATTGAGAATAAAACATTTATTTAGAAAGATAAACATATACAATGCGTATATCAAGTCCTTATAGATATTTATCAACTAAACATATCAAAAGAGAAATAAGTACCAAAAGAGGTCTTTTGTGCCCCATTCTCATTCAACATTCATATGCACATCCCATCACTGTCTACAACTGTCACGTAACCTTAGAATAAAATTCTATTTTCTGCAGGTTCCAACGTTACGGCAACATTTTATTAAAGTCAAGTTAGCGTTTTCATAACTTGCCATATTACTGTTTGGATCAGCTGACACATTTACCTAACATTTACGATTTCAACGTTTAGCTAAATGAGCCTTTAATTGCCCAAAATGTCGAAAGATATAAATATATATTTTTTATTATAACCATATCTTTCATACAAATAATGCTAGAGTTTGTATGATAATATTACCATCATTGCCTTTTGGACAAGAAAATGCTGATAAACAAGTACGTACAAATAAGTTAAGTACTTTACTGAGCCTAAAAAATAGTCCCATGTACAAATACATACATTTTATAACTATTTTATATGCCAAAAACAGTTCATTGAGATAACTGAAAATTGTATAAAAACCTCCTGAAAGCTGTTCTGCCATCAAGTCTCGTAATATCTACTGAGAACACTGCAAATTTCGGAAACATGAAGTTAATAACTGGAATGATTTTAGCCATAATTCTTTTGGCTGCAGTATGTCAACAAGGTACGATTATCCTTACCATAATTATTTTCAGCAGCTATTAACTGCTGCGTGTTTTATTCTTAATTCATAATAGTGAGTGCTAAAACCAGTGTCAATCCCAATGGCAAAAGGAATGGGTCCGGAGTTTTGAAAGGCACCATTTCTGATGGCAGTGCCGTTTACTGGTGGAAACACCAGGGATAATCAACAGTGTAGTGGTAATGGAAAGTGTGGTGGTGAGCAGCCAAAACCAAATCAAATCTAAGCAGTCCGCAGAATATCATGGCAATATTCTTAGGAGTTATTATTCTATTTGTTATTAGAAAAAAGTGTGCAGGAGGGAATTTCATAAAATGCGATGTATGTGTGTATAAATATTTTTTGTAAACTATTAAATATATTTCAAGATTTTTTAAAACCACAACCGAACAGCGCAAAATGATCACAATAATGACAGTCAAATGCAAAATATTGAAACTATGAGCAACAAGTAAAAGTGCTATATTCGGCTGTGCCGAATCTTAAATACCCTTCACAGATGTAATTCTTCTTTCTTTCTCTCTTGCCAAAACAGAAAGTAGGTTTAATTAAAAAATCAAAATGATGTTATCGGTTACTTTTATATTTAAGAAAACGTTTAAATTTTTCGGCTAGGAAGCTAAATGTTTGGCTTTTCTTGTATCTAATACCTATGAACGTCTTTCAAAAATATTACATATATTTAATTCACAAACAAAACAAAAAATCCGTTTCATGTACCCCAAAAAGTTCTAATTGTCCAACCCTAGAATCGTCTTTTAGATTTTGTTGGTTTTTAATACCAATTTATTTCTTTCTGATCTATAAAGTAGGTATAATTCATCGTAAAAATCAAAAATAACAAATAAAATGGCTGCTCTTATGAATCAGAAAATGTCGATTTTCCAACCCTGGAACCGAATTTTTAATTTTTTAATACTAATTTAATTTTTTCTGATATATAAAATAGGTTTAATTAACTAAAAACACAAAATTTGGAATTTATGTACATATGTACTTTTATGTACAAAAAAATTTCGATTTTCCAACCCTGGAACCGAATTTATAATTTTTTTGAAACTAGTTTAATTTTTTCTGAAATATTTAATAGGTTTCATTTACTAAAAGCTCAAAATTTGGAATTTATGTATGTACTTTTATGTACTAAAAAATTTCGATTTTCCAACCCTGGAAACGAATTTTTAGTTTTTAAAATTTTTAATACAAATTTAATTCTTAGCGAAGTATAAAATTAGATTAATTCACTGAAAAAACCTAAAATTGGGAACTTATATGGTTACATATACATATGTACCAAAAAATTTCGATATTCCAAACCTGGAACCGAATTTATAATTTTTTGATACTAATTTAATTTTTTCTGAAATATAAAATAGATTTAATTCACTAAAAGCACAAAATGGGAATTTTATGTATGTACTATTATGTACGAAAAATATTTCGATTTCCCAACTCTGGAATTTTGATTTTTTTACCAATGCAATTCTTAGTGAGGTGTAACATAGTTTTACTTGACAAAAAAATTAAAATTTTTAAACTCTTTGGTCACTTTCATGTACCATAAAATATTTCATTTGTCCAACCTTGGAGTCGAAATTTTGAGTTTTTAAGATTTTAATACCAAATTTGTTCTTCCTGAATTATAAAACAGTTTTAATTAGCAAAAACAACAACGTCAATTGCGTTTGTGGTTACTTTTATGCAGAATAAATATTTCAATTTCCCAACCCTAGAAACTTAAATTTTTTACCAATGCAACTCTTAATGAGGCATGAAATAGTTTTATTTAAGAAAAACTTAATATTTGTATCCATATAGGTCATTTTTATGTACCACAAAATATTGCAGTTATCCAACTCTGGAATCTAAATTTTGATTTTATTTTAATTTTTAATACCAATTTTGTTTTTCCTGAACTAAAAAATAGTTTTAATTAGTAAAAAAAACAACGCCAATTGCCTGTTTGATTACTTTCAAGTATAAAAAATATGCAATTTCCCACCCCTGGAAGCAAAATTTGAATTAAAAAAATTTTTTTTTGGCCAATGCAAATCTTCATGACGTATAAAGCGGTTTTGTTAAAGAAAAACTTAAATTTTTTTTACAATTTTAGTTACTACATGCACTACAATATACGGAATAGGCCGAAAAAAATTTTTTTTCCCATCCCTGGAAAAAACAATTTTAATTTTTTTAGTTTTTAATAGACCATTGAGGCTCCCCAAAGCACGAAATAGGTTTAATTTACAAATATTTTAAAAAAATTGATTTTTGGTATAAATTTTACGTCGAGAATTAGGTGTAAGCTTCCCAGCTCTGGAACCTTACTTCGGATCTTTCTGATTTACAATAGCACTCTATTTAAGTTCATTTCCAATCCAACGGTGCAAGAACGAAGTCTCTAGCTCTTCTGGGGGCTTGGGAAAACCGTTTCATTTCACGTACAGACAGACAAACATCGCTCAATCGTCATCGCTATTCATAAGGATCCAGAATATATATACTTTATGGGGTCCCATGTTGATATCGAAGAAGTTACACACGGAATGACAAACCTTGACAATGATGTCGATTCCATGGCGAAAATGGTTGAAAACACAATTCTACTGGGGATGAAAGCTTTTATTCCCTGTAAGCAAATTTCAGTTAAACCTAGGGCGAAGTCTTGGTTTAACCAGGCATGTAAAGATGCGTTGCGATCCAGAGCGGCAGCATTCAGTATTTGGCGTAATAACAAAAATGCCAATACTGATTTGCTACGCAAGAAGGCAAGATCCTCGTGTGCCAAAGTGTTAAGACGCGAAAAGGCTTTATACGAGCAGCGTATTCGCACTAGAATTCTCACTGCCCCCAGGGGTAGTAAGAGTTTTTGGTCATTCGTCAAAAGTGTTAAAGAAAGTGCTAGTTCTTCAATTCCGACTCTTTGGAGGAATGACCAAATATTTACTGACCCGGTTGATAAAACTAATATATTGGCTGAAATATTTGCAAGTAACTCTCACTTGCCTGATAGCTCTCAACCATTCCCCGCGCTCGAGAGAGTATCCGTAACTATGCCTAAGATATTTTTTCGAGCGCGTGCGGTTAAAAAAGTTCTTGCGGAACTCAGCACAAGGAAGTCTCCTGGGCCGGATGGAATCCCTGCACTGGTCCTGAAGCAGTGCTCTTCGACGTTAGCACGTCCATTAGCCAAACTTTTCAGTACACTATACCACTCCGGTAAATTTCCAATGTGCTGGAAGGTTGCTAATGTAACGCCAATCCCCAAAAAGGGAGCGGCTAATAACCCTGAAAATTACCGCCCGATTGCTATATCGAAGGTGATGGAAACTATGCTTAAATTCCATCTTGTGAAATATCTGGAGTCCAACAGTTTACTAAACGACCGCCAGTATGGTTTCCGCAGAGGCCGCTCTACGGGTGACGTATTTGCCCTTCTTTTGGAAAAGTGGTGTAGTTCCATACACCATTTTTGCGAAAGTGAAGTGGTGGCTCTAGATATTTCTAAGGCGTTCGATAGAGTGTGGCATGGAGCACTCCTGTCCAAACTTATTGCATTTGGTGTCGGAGACACCTTCTCTCGGTTTATATCGAGCTTTCTCAGGGATCGCTCTGTACGAGTTGTTATAGATGGGGTCTCATCCGATGAGTTCAGAGTCAACTCAGGAGTACCGCAGGGCTCCGTTCTTTCTCCTACTCTATTTCTAATTTTTCTTAACGATCTACTTTCCCAAACTTCCTGTCCTATTTACTCTTTCGCAGATGATAGCAGCATTTCGCATTCTTATTCATTTAACTGCAGGCCGTCAACGTCTGAAATCGAGACGATTAGGCAGTTTATGAATGACGTTCTGGATAGTGACCTCGCGAAGATTTCCGAATGGGGTCAGGCGAACAGGGTCGATTTTAATGCCCGTAAGACCCAGTGTTGTATGCTGCTTCATCTGTTTCTATGGGTGGTGTAAGTATTATGGAGTCAGGGGCTCTTGATGTTCTGGGCATGAAAGTGCAGTGTGATGTGAGATGGACGGAACATGTCTTTCAGGTCGCAAAAGAAGCATTCATTCTTAAGACGGTGCAAGAAATACTTCACCCCTTCTGATCTTCTTAATATTTACACCACTTACATCCGACCGAAGATGGAATACAACTCCCATGTTTGGGCCGGTGCTTCAAAGTCTATTTTGAAGTTAGTCGACCACCGCGTACAGGAGAGGGCGATGAAACTCATCGGAGACGCTCAACGCGTTTTTCATCAAGAGCGCATGCGTTTGTGGTCGATATTCCAACGAATCGCACTACTCATTACAGAGAAAATTCGTGTTTTGGCCTGCAGATGTCTTCCCCGCCACTTACAATTTGAGGGGGTTCAAGTCGAATATCCACAGACACAACTCCCTTTTTCCTCCATCCCAAAACCTATTTTCCTAGTTCCAGCGCAATGCACTGCATATGTAGGGGTTATCCCCTGAGTGCTGGTCCTACCCCTAAAAAAAAAAAACCTACATATACCCTTTCACTTTTTTGTGAAGGGTATAAAAATAGCATAAAAATTTAACAACTTGTTTTACTTAAGCCTACATTCCTTAAAAATAACATTTTTAAGCTTTAATGACGAAGCTGAGATGAAACCTGGTACTACTCTGCCCTGCCCCCTCCTCCCCCTTCACCGCCTAAATGACCCAACAAAAAAAAAATAAAAAAAATTTTTAATTTTGTATACAATTATTCCAAGCATTTATTTTTGGAGTTTTATGAATGCCGATTTCTGTCCTACACCCTCCTCCCCCTTTGCTCCCTAAGTGACCTTATAAAAAAAAAAATGTTTAATTTTGTGTATAATCATCCCAAGCATTTATTTTTAGAGTTTTATGACTGCCTGTTTCTGCCCTACCCCCTTTCCCTCTTTGCCCCGTAAATGACCCTATAAAAAAATAAAAAATTTTATTTTGTATATAATTATTCCAAGCATTTACTTTTATAGTTTTATGACAAAGGTGAAGTGTTTTCCCCACAGCCCTTGCCAGAGCGACCCCACCAAAATACAGTTTTAATACCCTCCAAAGAGAATTGCATCCCATAAAGTATATTATATAGATATTCTTGATCAGTGATGAGGTCTAAGAAGATCTAGCAATGCCCATACGTTCGTCTGTGGAAAACATGATATTGTCTATTTTTGAACCCCGCCCCCTTTAGTGGGCGTTGACGTACGATATTATATAAAGGAAGTTTGTCCCACCAAGTTAAACATTTTAAATTCACTTACCAAATATTTGGAGGGTATTTAAGATTCGACCCGGTCGAATATAACGTATTTACTTTATATTTCTCGAAATCTGCCAATCCGAAGCGGTTCCAATGCACAGGAAAACTCTTTTTGAAACGCTACTAGTTTGATTCAGTTCAGCCGTCACAAAGATATAGTGACGACTTCTCAGAAGTAGTCAAGAAAGCTTCCTAGGAACTCAAAACGTCGAGATCTGGCGACAGCGTAAACCCAGTAGCTTCCCAATTTTTTGCCAATTTTCAGTATTCCCAGCGGGAAATTCAAAAGTATGACCAAAATGACTCCAACTACTACTTTCATGTTCCCAGAATCGGCCGTCTTCTCAATAGATATTATTATGAGGCTTGATAACACAATCTTTTGAGATATAATATAGTTAGAAAATGTTTGCATGCATGTGCCCATTTTCGTGCGTGATAAGGTCTTTAACAGCGTAGATATGTTTGTGCATGTGTTTATCAGTTAGTGGTTTCATAAAAATATAAATAAATAAAATGAGGGATACATGGGGCTTATATTGACACTTGTGGTGTTTATATTTAGACTGTATGCGCGTAATGTTCAGTTTTATCTAATTTCTGTATATTTTTAGCTAAAAAGTTGTGTATTACTTTAGCAGTTCTGTCATAAAGAATAGTTTTTAAGTCTATGTATTAAGTTGAGAAAAACAAGTGGATTAACTCTCATACGTCACACTAATTTATCAATAATATTATGATTACAGGTGTTTTTTTTCATCCTTCATTCATTATTCGCAAGAATAATATTCGAATATTCTTAGTTGTTGTCAGCCTATTTCAGTGGCGAATACAACTTGCAGCAATTGACATGTACAAAAGCTCTCAGGCGAAGTAAACGTTAAAAAAGCTAAAAACTTCTCCATCTTATCTTTATTAATTTTTGCTCTTAATACTATCCCCTCTTTTATATGTAGGGGTCATCTCTTGGCTATACCATTGGCCACTTCATTGTAAACTTAAATTCATAAATTTCCCGATATATGAAAGCTATGTTTTTGAAATTTGGTCAATGCTTTTAGCTTGATGATGCTGAAAAATTGGTGGATTATTTTAAACATGAATATTGATGTATTGAAAGTTGTGAATATTTTTCAAAAGTAAATTTATTGCTGCTTACCTACACCGACTGTTGTGTATTGCGTAACCTCTTGTCCTGATGAAAGTTGTTGTATTCACTACGGAACAAAAAGCTAAGATCGATAAAATTTGTTATACATTTTACTTGGTTTCACCTTGTAAAAAGAGAAAAATAATTGTTTTTATACATATTCATCCCTATCGTGAACAAAATCTAAAATATTTGTTCCCATGAAAGTTGCATTCCCCACGAAGGGGAATTTGCTATAGTGAATTTCATGGAAATATTTATTCCCGCTATCAATGCGTTGTGAATGTAAGCTTAGGAAGAAGAGTATGGAAATATGTCAAAATATTAAATTCTTATTCATAGTAAATGACACAAAAGTTTATTAAAATTTAAATTTTAAATTAATATAACTTTTGGTGAGATTGATATTTTTTTTTTTTTTTTTTTTTTTTTTTTAAAACAAACACAGCCCGCAAAGCTATTTGCTTGTCTGCGGAAAACACCCAGAGTCTCCGGCGGGAATCGAACCCACGACCATTGGACTGACAGGTAGCATTGCTATCCATCAGCCACAGAGGCACCCTTAATTTTTATACCCTCCAAAAAAGAATTTGGAGGGTATATTCACTTTGTCATTCCGTTTGTAACGCATCGAAATATCCATCTCAGACCCCATAAAGACGATCTGATCATGTCCGTCCGTCTGTAGAAATCACGATACAGTCCAAACGAAAAAGCTAGACTCTTGAAATTTGGTATAAATATATTTTGAAGCTTAGAGCAGGTTAAGTTCGGAGATGGGCTAAATCGGGCAAGAGGGAAAAAAGTTCCCCTAAGAAGAACTAAACCAACCCAGAAAAAACAACATAATTTTTAAAGTTTTTTGGATATCATGTTAAGCAAATGATACATTTTTATGTCAAATACGGTACAACGCCTTAAATTTGAAGCCATAAAATAAAATAAAAAATTATTTTTGGACCCTTTAGTGGGCGTTATTATATGCAAAAATAGTGTAAAAATGTAACAAATTGTTTTACTTAAGCCTACATTCCTTAAAAATAACATTGTTAAGCTTTAATGACGAAGCTGAGACGTAACCTGGTACTACACTGCCCTACCTACTCCTTCCCCTTCGCCCCCTAAATGACCTTACCAAAAAAAAAAATTTAATTTTGTATACAATTATTCCAAGCATTTATTTTTAGAGTTTTATGAATGCCGATTTCTGCCCTACCCCCTCCTTCCCCTTTGCCCCCTAAGTGACCCTATCATAAAAAATGTTTAATTTTGTATATAATCATCCCAAGCATTTATTTTTAGAGTTTTATGACAACGATGAAATGTTTCCCCCACAGCCCTTGCCAGAGCGACCACGCCAAAATAGAGTTTTTATACCCTCCAAAGAGAATTGGACCCTATATGTATATTCTTGATTAGTGATGAAGTCTAAGACGGTCTAGCAATTTTCCTGGTAATGACGTAACGTATAATCCCAAAGCAGGAAGAGATGGTTCCTTAGTTTCTAAGGATACTACAAATGGTGCAGCATTTGCCAGATATCCACAACGTTCACGTGTTGGAAAGGGTTGTAGTGCTGGTAATGCCAAATCAAAGCCAAATAGGCGTCACACGGTGCAATGAAAATATATTCCCTGATTGATATTTATTGAGCACTTACACTTTTTAATTTTATAAAATATTTCAATAATAATAAACACGTCATAGAAAGCATTTTTCAATAGACTTGTTTATTCGGTGGCGATATACATTATTTTTGGACCCCGCCCCCTTTAGTGGGCGTTAAAGTTACATATTATATGAAAAAATAGTGTAAATATTTAACAAATTCTTTAAGCCTACATTCCTTAAAAATTAAATTTATAAGCTACGAGGAAAAAGTAAGATGTTCTGTGATCTTTATCTGCCCTATTCCCCACTAATTTCTTTGCCCGTTTATTAAAACAAAATTTTACATTTTAAAAGAAAATTTTACTAAAGTCAAGTTATACGTTTTACAACTTCGATGAAAAGAGTTTCAACAAGAGATAAATAAAATGACTCCAGATTTATGAAAAGTTTTTTTAATATTTATAAAAAGTAGCTTATTTTAGCTGAAAAGGTGTGTTTTGCAGATCTGTGCGTTAATAGTTACGACAAGTTTGTATAAATTTATACAAACACTTAGACGAACAAATCTGTCAGCGTTGGATTATATTTTTTTTGTTAAACTGCTTATTCGCGTTATTATAAAATTTTCTCCTCCTATGAAATAATCGCATAAATAACGTAACAAAAATTATCATCTTCAACTGTTTGAATAAATAAATATTTTTTTGCTATTTTAGTCTTCTACCAACATCGGATGTGCGTATCTAAGTATGAATAAATTTAAGTAAAAGTGATGTAATCACAAAATGGTTTTCGTTATTTAAATTTGTTTAATACACATTTTTGATGATGCAGTTAGTACCTTTTTACAACACACGTTTGCTCTAAAATATACCGAAAAAATAGCGAAATACTGAAGTGTGCAAATAACGCGTCTCAAATATTACATCACTAGCCCTTAGAGGTGCGTCAGGCGGGTGTTTTTAACAATGTGTGTATGTGCATATATAAGGCTGGATATAGCTCCTCATAACATCTGCTATATCTGTAAAGTCTTACATTTATATTAAACAAGTATGAACGTTATATTCTGCGTCAAATCTTAAGTACTGTGCAAGTATTTAGTAAATGAGTCAAAAATGTTTATTCTCCTAGGTCAAAATTCCTTTAGAGGGCAAAGGTAGGTGGAGGGATAAGGCACGGAAAGGTCAGAGATCATCTCAACTTCATCATAAAAGCTTAAAAATTTAATTTTTAAGAAGTGTAGGTTTAAAGTATACAATTCGTTAAATATTTACATTATTTTTCCATGTATTATTTACTAAAGTAGGGGGGTTCCAAAAATAGATTTTTCTGATTTTCTTTGAAGTGAAAATATATAATTTGCTTAATAAAATCACAAAAAATCTATAAAAATTATGCACATATGTTCCAAAGGCTTGGTTTAGTTCTTCTTAGATGAACTTTTTTACCCCTAGACCGATTTACGAGCGCGGAGTGATATTGAAGCAAAATTTTTTTCAAACAAGTAAAAGTGCTATATTCAGCTGTGCCGAATCTTAAATACCCTTCACAGATGTAATTCTTCTTTCTTTCTTGCTAAAACAGGAAGTAGGTTTAATTAATTAAAAGATTTAACATAGTTTTACTTGACAAAAAAATTTTAATTTTTAAACCTTTTTTTTGGTCACTTGACGTACCATAAAATATTTTATTTGTTCAACCCTAGAGACGAAATTTTGATTTATTAAGATTTTAATACCAATTTTGTTCTTCCTGAATTATAAAATAGTTTGAATTAGCAAAAACAACAACGTCAATTGCCTATTTGGTTACTTTTATATATTTCAATTTCCCAACCCTGGAAACGAAATTTAAATTTTTTTACCAATGAAACTCTTAATGAGGCATGAAATAGTTTTATTTAAGAAAAACTTAAAATTTGCAACCATTTTGGTCACATTCATGTACTACAATATATTCCATGTACCAAAAAAAACTTTCAACTTCGCAACCCTGAAAGTGAAATATTAATTTTTTTTGTTTTATTTTTAACCAATGCAACTCTTCATGAGGAATAAGTAGTATTATTTAAGAAAATTTTACAATTTTCAACCATTTTGGTCACCTTCATGAACTATAAAATATTGCACTTGTCCATCCCTGGATTCGAAATTTTGATTTTTTTTGGAAATCTATGATACCAATTTTGTTCTTCCTAAAATATAAAATAGTTTGAAACAGCAAAAAAAAATTAAATAATCAAACAACAAAGTCAATTGCCTTTTTGGTTA
Organism: Linnaemya tessellans; assembly: GCA_951800035.1. Taxonomy (NCBI): domain Eukaryota; kingdom Metazoa; phylum Arthropoda; class Insecta; order Diptera; family Tachinidae; genus Linnaemya; species Linnaemya tessellans. Next base: position 28,874,958 of record OX637534.1, read on the forward strand.
CTTCTATGTATAAAAAAAAATTTCAATTTCCCAGCCCTGGAAGCGAAATTAAATTTTTTTTTACCAATGCAAATCTGCATGAGGTATAAGGTAGTTTTGTTTAAGAAAACCTAAAATTTTGTGCCCAGTTTGGTTATTACATGTACTACAAAATATTGCATGTACCAAAAAAACTTTAATTTTCCCAACCCTGGAAGTGAAGTTTTAATTTTTTTTTGTTTTTTTATCAGTGCAACGCTTCTTATAAAGTAGTTTTATTTTAGAAAAATTGCAAATTTTTTACCATTTTGGTAACTTTCATGTACCATAAAATATTGCACTTGTCCATCCCTGGATTCGAAATTTTATTTTTTATTTTTGAATTTTTGATACCAATTTTGTTTTAGTTAGCAAAAAACAAAAAAACAACATCAGTTGCCTGTTTGATTACTTCCACTTATAAAATAATTTTTGGCCAATGCAAATCCTCATGACGTATAAAGAGGTTTTGTAAAAGAAGAACTTAAAATTTTTAACAATTTTTACTACAAAATACGGAATGGGCCGAAAAAAAAATTTTTAATTTTCCATCCCTGGAAAAAAATTTTTATTTTTTTAGTTTTTAATAGACCATCGAGGCTTCCCAAAGCACGAAAAAGGTTTAATTTACAAACATTAAAAAAATAATTGATTTTTGGTATAAATTTTGCGTCGAGAAATAGGTGTAAGCTTCCCAGCTCTGGAACCATACTTCGGAATTTCAATAGCAGCCTATTTAAGTTCATTTCCAATCCAACGGTCCAAGAACGAAGTCTCTAGCTCTTCTGGGGGCTTGGGAAAACCGTCTCACGTACAGATGGACGGACAGACGGACATCGCTCAATCGTCATCGCTACTCATAAGGATACAGAATATATATACTTTATGGGGTCCCATGTGCATATCGAAGAAATTGCATACAGAATGACAAACCTATCTATACCCTTTCACTTTTTTGTGAAGGGTATAAAAACATTTTTTTTTTTTAAAAACCATTTATTTCTCAACATAGTCTCCTTTTAGCTCAATATATTTAGTAAGACGATATACCAACTTTTTTATACCATCTGAATAAAATGATTTTGGAAACCCCTCAAAATACGCGTTGGTTGCGGTAATCACTTCTTCATTTGAGATGAATCTTTTTCCTGCGAGCCATTTTTTCAAGTTTGGAAACAGGAAAATGTCACTATGAGGTAAATCTGGACTATAAGGAGGATGATCAACCAATTCGAAGTGTATTTCACATAATTTTAGCATCGTGTCAAATGCTGTGTGAACCGGTGCGTTGTCTTGAAGAAAGAGCAATTTTTTCTTCTTTAAATGTGATCGTTTTTTCTTGATTGCATCAATCAATTGATCCAATAATGCACAATAATACTTTTTTGTGATTGTGGATCCTTTTTCAAGATATTCGATGAGCAATATTCCGTGTGCATCCCACAATACAGTGGCCATGACCTTGCCAGCCGATTTTACTGTCTTTGCCTTCTTCCACCAGCTTCCACCCATTGTTTCGATTGATTTTTGCTTTCAGGTGTGTTGTGGTGGACCCACGTTTCATCAACAGCTATTAATCGACGCCAAAAATCAACGCTTTGTCATGTCCAAACACCGCTGTGAAGTGGTCTGTCGAAATCCTTTTTGAGCAAACGCGGCCGATAACTTTTTCATATGCAAATGTTCATGCAAAATGTTGAACACACGTCCATATGATACGTTTACCATTTCAACAATCTCACGTAACTTGACTCGGCGATCATTCATAAAGATATCGAGGGTTTTTTTGATATTTTCTTCAGTAACCACCTCTTTTGGCCTTCCTGTTGATGGTATTCTTGCAGTGCTTGTTCGGCCGCGTTTAAATTCAGTAATCCAATATTTTACCATGTAGTCTGACTGAGCAGACTCACCGTAATGTTTATCGAGCTTTTCTTTTGTCTCTTTCGCCGTTTTCTCTTTCAAATAATAGTATTTAATCACTGCACGAAATTCACTTTTTCCATTTTTCAAGAAAAACAAAACTTGCTTACTTCAAACGACTACAACAAATAAACTAATCGATGAATTTGGGTGAAATTTTAACAGCTGACGTTTGACAGATCGCAATTTCTGAAAAAAAAAAATTTTGTGTTTGTGCTGCCATATAGCGCTAGGTAGCTTCAATATCAATCTGCCCCCGTATATAATTTTTGCTTTCTTAAGGGGATATTTGGTTGTGTTACACACGGAATGGCAATCCAATTATCTTTCGGCGGGTATAAAAAGTATCAAAAGCCTTCTCTCCTGAGCCGTACGAGTGAAAAATATAATATAAATACTTTTCCAAATTAATTGGGCTAATATTTTTAAAGCTATTCAGAAAGTATTGGTAAGAATTAATATTCCAAAGAAAAAGCAAAAGCAACATCAATTTATTATTGCCAATAGCGCTATTTTCGGAAGTCACTACACTCCTATCATCAGTACTCAAATGTGCATTCATATATCACAATTGTCAAGTGCTGTGACTGAATGTGATGGCAGTTCTAATATATAAAAATTTTATGCGAAATATGCATACGAAAATTGTTTAAAACACAAAACTTTCTTAAAGTTAAAAAAAAATAGAAATTGAAAGTTCCATTGCTCTATTAGGATAATAACCGTAATTTTTAAAAAATTAGTAGTCAAAAGTGCGAATATTTCATTTTGGTTTTGAATGCGTTAAATTGCTCTCATTTGTCTGTACTTTGAATTTTTTCTTTTAGAAATTTGAAATTCAACGGGAATGATTAGAGACTAGCATTCAAAAGTATATTGCCAACACTTTACTTAGTTACAGTTAGTGCTAATCTGTTTTAACCTATTTTCGTAATATTTAAAAATATTATTTTAATTTCCAATTCGAAATTATAATTTTCAATTAATTTGTTGTGTACGAAAGCATGTAGTGAGTGAGCGCAGGTGTTAATAAGCAAAAGCTAAAGTTGTGAAAAACATTAGTTTCGTTAATTTATTCCATGTTGGCAAGTTTACGAAATTGTTACATATTTCTGTGGTATTTTTCATAATTTCTATACATTTTTCAAAACATTGTGCAGTGATTGCCTTATTTAACGATTGATATGAAACAAATAATTTCACTCATCGGCCATGATATGTTAAGCAATAGCAAGATATGTTATTAACTTGTTATGCTACCTTTATTTAGTAAAATATGTAATCAGATTTTAATAAAACTTATAAAACATAATTCAATTAAAATAATAGAAGTTCGCAAATCTAAAATCAAATAGTTAAAAATTTGATACAAAAAGCCACATTTAATTATTTTAAATATACTACTATCGTTATCACTACATAGATACGAGTATATGTATGTATACTACTTTCAAATCACTATAGCGGAACTGACAAAATATTTGGGGGATTCATACTGTAATCTTAAAGTCATAAGTCATAGCATAATAGCACGAAATATTACTAGTGTGAACAACCCTTCATAACATAGTGTGCTAATCCAAACTTCGATCAGTTGATAAGAAAACAAAACTTTTGTAATCAGCTGTTATCAAAGCCTCTGTGACTGATGGGTAGCAATGCTAGCCTATCATACCAATGGTCATGGGTTCGATTTCCGCCAGATAGTCTGGGTGTTTTCCACAGACAAGGAAATCGCTTCGCGGATTGTGTTAAAAAAAATAAAAAAAACAAGTAATCACGTTATATTCGACCGGGTCGAATCTTAAATACCCTATGTCAAGGCCCATTAAAGGGGGCGGGGTTCAAATATAGACTACGGCATGTTTTCCACAGACGAACGTATGGGCATTGCTAGACCGTCTTAGATTTCATCACTGATCAAGAATATATATACTTTATGGAGATCAATTCCTTTTGGAGGGCATTAAAACTGTATTTTATTGGGGTCTCTCTGGCAAGGGCCGTGGGGGAGACATTTTACCTTCGCCATAAAACTCTAAAAATAAGTATTTGGTTTAATTAAATGCAAAATTAAGTTTTAAGTTTTTTTGTTGATAGTGTCAAATTACGGGGAGAAGGGGGAAGAGGGAGTAGGGCAGAAGAAGAGGCAGGAATGTAGGCTTAAGTAAAACAACTTGTTAAATTTTTACACTATTTTTGCATATACTAACGCCTACTAGAGGGGTCGGGGTCCAAAAATTAATGTTTTTGATTTTAGGGCGTTGAACCTTCTTTGACATAAAAATATATCATTTGCTTAACAAAATTACAAACAAAAATTATGTTGTTTTTTGGAGGTTAGTTAAGTTCTTCTTAGGGGAACTTTTTCCCTCTGGCCCGATTCATTCCATTTACGAACTTGGCCTGTAATATCCTTCAAAATGTATCGCTACTAAATTTCAAGGGTCTACCTCTTTTCGTTTGGCCTGAATTGTGGTTTCCGCAGACGGACGCAAGGGCAGATTTCATCACTGATCAAGAATATTTATACTTTGTGGTGTCTTAGAGGGATACTTCCCTACGTTATGCACGGAATGATAGAGTGCATTTACCCTCCAATCTTCTTTAAAGGGTATAAAAATGAAAAAGCTGAACAAAGAGCGCTGATGATATAGCTTAGCTACCTCGAAGGTAGTACTGATTTGTTCCTAAAAATATCAAGTGATTTGTAACATTGCAGATTTGAGCTCAAGCCTGACCAACAATTTTCATCTTGGCAAAATACATGTATATTAATTAAACAATTAATTGGTATACACATCAATCAATCGAAAAGGCAAAGCACTGCTCACTGAACATAATTGGCAGCGACTGATACGATCATGTACTAAAGAGCAGGGCAGCAGCACACTCCTTCGATGGTCCTGTAGCAAGCCGGTGAAGTAAAAGGTTCAAGTAGCTAAAAAAAAATTCTCTATCTCCTCACCTTTCTTCATCTGTCCGCTCAATACTATCCAGCTCCTTTCTAGTTCCGGCGCAATGCACTGCATATGTAGGGGTCATCCCCTGAGTGCTGGTCCGAGCCAAAAAAAAAGTATTTTATATTTTAGAAGGAAATAAATAGGCATTGTAAATCGGAAAGTTAAAAAAATGCAATCCGTTGAACATTATTATTGCTTTATGTATTCGCTCAGAAGGGGGATTAATTTCCCGTGAAGTTTTCACAACTGATCTTAATTTTTTAATAATTGTTGACAAAGTGTAACGAACTTGTTTCTTTGAAATTGAATTAGAAACGAACACGACAACTTAAACGCTTTTAATAGACATTTTAGCTAAAAACACATGATTTTAAATTTGTTAAATAGATCATTAAACCAAAACAAAAAAATATATAAATAAAACTGAACTCATAGTTGTAATTGCACTTTAAACGAATATTAAAAACATAAAACTAAAAACATAAAACTAAAGTTTAACAAAGCGTGAATAAACGCAAAAACAAACAAATAATTGAAACAAAGAAAAAAAACAATAAACTAAAGCAAGTGAAATGGATACGAGACTTTTCTGATAGAAACATTTTTTCTGCATCATATTTTGCAGGGAAAGAAATTTGCTTTTATTGTTTCATCATCTATTTATGGACTTGAGTTTACGAAACAACATGAATGCATTTCAAGAACATGCTACGAAACAAGAAAATCACTTATTGCTGCAAAAAATCAGCAGCAATCACTACCTCCAACATTCAGCCACCAACATGAAGGTCTCTCTTGCCAGCAGTTCGAGAAAAAAGTGAAACTTTATGTTGAAAAATATGTATTTTTAATTAAATAAGATGTAAGAAAATATTCATGCAAGAAAACAGGGAACAATTTATAAGTTTTGATTACATTTTCACATGTGAAACTTAAAACAACAACAAAAGAAGCCACGACAATCATCATACTGATGAATAACTATTGAACAATGCTGCAAATTAAACAAATTATGTACGAGTACATCGGGTGCATTTTTTGAGGCGGACAATTTTATACTGCATCCAGAAAATTTAACTAATTGAAAAATTGTTCCTTGGAACAATATGACCTGCTTGTTTGTAGACTTGTATCGACATCGTTCATCCGCTCGTTTTTGACCAGAACCTGTTATCAAACCCTTGTAAATTATATTGGTTTGATCACAGGTTCTTGCCAAAAACGAGCGGATGAACGAGTTCGATATAAGTCTATTTGTTTGTGAATGCAGAACTACAAGCCGCCTTAGCCTAATAAAATCTCTTTGGGCTTAAAAGCAAATTAAACCCAAATAATCGCATTAATCATTCACATGTTCATAGTCAGATGAATATTAATTGTTTGAGTTAATAAAACGAAATGCACATGAGGACAAATACATCAATTTAGTCACAATCCGACTGCTGTTTACAAATTTATCACAAAACTAAAATAAAACTGCTGCTCAATGGGGGACTTTGGACAAAAATGGAAATAGTTCTGCAGCTTCTAAACGGGTAGTCCGAACATACAGTGTTTAAGGAGTTGTTGCTGAGTCGAAGTTTGGAGTTTGGATTTTATATCTTTAAAAGAAGCGGAGCTACGATACGACTGTGTGGTGGCTTTTGAAAGCAGCGATGTCCACTTCTGCCTTATTAGATGAAGAATTGTAACAAACCTTGATTCTGAAAAAAAAGCTTGCGGAGTACTATATTTAGAAAAAAAAAATCCTTTATAGCATATATCCCATTCCGAAAAAAATACCCGATATTACATCTGTTATATTAACAAAAAAAGAAATCATATGGATTCTATTTGATTGCCAGCGCAAAGTGAACAGCCACTATGCGTTAATTCTTCAGCCAACAACATCCACATATGAAATGATATAATATTCCATCTCTAACCGGAATAATTGTAGTGCAAAAGAAAAAAATAAGTTTGGCAAAATTTCAGACCACTTTTGTTTTGTTGCATTTTTAAATTTAAACCTTCTAATGAGCCACAACGTATTATTTTTGCAACATAAAATTTTAGTTCAAATGCTCGTTCGATAACATTTGAAAACTATTTAGAATTATTTAAAATTATCCTAGCGTGAGTCTTGTTTTGAGCTTAAGCCCATCATCAATGTTTTTCCAAAATACTTCACTTACCCAACATGCTTTACATGATGGCTGCGTTATTCTGCTCAAATTCTTAATCCTAGTAAGAAGCGGAGTTGGGTCGAACTCATTCATCCGCACGTTCCAGCCAATGAGCTTGATCATAGGTTCTTGTCGAAAACGAACTGAGGAATGAGTTCGACCCAACTCTCTTGCTAGACTAATTTGTGATTGAATCTCAGATCGCCTTGGGAATTGCGGCAGAAAATAAAATAAAGTCCGGGACCTAAGTCTAGGTCGCACTGGCTTATTTTAGACAAGAACCTATCATCCAAACAATCTAATTTAAATGGGTTTGATCATAGATTTCTGAACTAATTCGAGAAAATGAACTAGAATTGTGTCGAACACGTTCATTCGCTCGTTTTTGACAAGAACCTGTTATCAGACCAATGCAATTTAGGTGGGTTTGATCATAAGTTCTTGTCAAAAACGAACGAATGAACGAGTTCGACACAAGCTTAAAATGAAAGGCTTGATGATGTAAGTCTAGTTTTTTTAAGTTCGATAGAGCCTCCAAAAGTGTTAACTGTATCACGAACTGTTATACTGGCTCCACTTTTCGGTATTTATCGTGATTGAGATTACCGCCTGAGCAAGGCTATAAAATTTTCTTCGGGGGAGACGTGGGGGGCCATTCCGCTAGTTTGATGATTTTAAAAATATTCCAAATATTTCACTCTTAACAGAAAATAACTTGAATTTAATAAAATTATTACTAACAGAATTTGCAGATTTGAACTTGAGCCTGAATAAAAAATTATTATCTTAATAATAACATTAATAAGTTCGAAAAATAAAATTTACATTCATGAGTACTACCTAAGACATGGTGATAGTCCACGCTATTTCTGCTAATAAATAGACTTGTGTCGAACTCTTTCATCCGCTCGTTTTTGACAAGAGCCAATTAGAGTTGTACCGAACTCTTTCATTAGCTCGTTTTTGACAAGAACCTTTAATCAAACCAATGTAATTTAAATGGGTTTGATCATAGGTTCTTGTCAAAAACGAGCTAATGAAAGAGTTCGGTACAACTCTAGAGCCAATTAGACTTGTACCGAACTATTTCATTAGCTCGTTTTTGACAAGAACCTATGATCAAACCCATTTAAATTAGAGTTGTACCGAACTCTTTCATTAGCTCGTTTTTGACAAGAACCTTTAATCAAACCAATGTAATTTAAATGGGTTTGATCATAGGTTCTTGTCAAAAACGAGCTAATGAAAGAGTTCGGTACAACTCTAATTTAAATTACATAGGTTTGATTAAAGGTTTTTGTCAAAAACGAGCTAACGAAAGAGTTCGGTACAAGTCTAGAGCCAATGTCCAGACTAATTAGACTTGTGTCCAACTAGCTCATTCGCTTAGTTTTTACAAGAACCTCTGATCAAAATGTAATTAGAGTTGTGTCGAACTCGTTCATTCGCTCGTTTTAGACAGGAACCTATGATCAGTTTCATTTAAATTACATTGGTTTGATCATAGGTTCTTGTCAAAAACGAGCAAACGAATAAGTTCGAGACAACTCTAAATGTAATTTAAATGGGTTTGATCATAGGTTGTTGTCAAAAACGAGCGAATGAAAGAGTTCGACACAAGTCTACTAACTCCCAGGTTTTCACTTCGTATTTAAGTAAAAAATTAGTTAATTTTTCCATAAACTTAAGTTGTGCTTAAATACACTTTCAGTTTTTCAGTCTAAAATAGATTTTGCTATTTAATTGTGATAAAAGAATGGTACCACAATAAATGGCAAGAAAAATACTGAAAATTATCTAAGACAACTACCTTTTACACACATTTTGTTTCAATGAACAGATGCTTTACCAGGGCTCACTGATGCAGGTAGGAGCAGTTCTACATATATAAAAACTAACATGTATTTTCTTTTTGTGAAATCTAATTCAAATGTCACAATTACATGTGTAGAACAGAACAAAACGAAAAACTACAAAAACAAATATATGTACATGTTTGTTTTTACATTTGCCCTTAAGTTTTGTATGTATGTAAATTTGTAAAAAAAATTTTACTTTGTACTAGAACTTCCCCCAACAACACATTATCTGCTGAGCTATCGCTCCTACCTGTATGAGTGTGCCCTGTGCTTTAACAATTTTCAAGTTATTGAATGTAAACAAACACATGGTTGTATGAAAAACTTAAATTGAATTTAAATGTACAATGTGGGCCATTTAAATCTGGTATAATTTTGAAGTGAAAAACAAAATTTTGCATTTAAATACACTTTAAGTTTAAATAGTACTTAATTTTGGAGTTAAAAACTGGGCATAATAAAATAACTTAGACTTGTATCGCACTCTTTCATCCGATCATTTTATTACAAGAACCTATGATCAGTCTCATGTAAATTATATTGGTTTGATAATAGGCGCTTGCCAAAAACGAACTGATGAAAGAGTTCGACACAAGTCTAAAAAGTGTTCGACACAAGTCTAAATTACATTGGTTTGATCAAAGGTTTTTGTCAATAACGAGCGAATGAAAGACTTCGACACAAGTCTACTGAAGACCGCTTGTGATAACAGCGTTCTGTCTGACACTTGTATTGCAATTGAAGAAAACCTAAGTTTTTTAGGTCTCTGTCCATAGTAAACAACTGACTCTAACATCAAACGATTCATTTCCACATAGCAAATGCTTCATGAATTTTGATTTCATTTGAGGAAGATACAGATTTAATTACCGTATTTCTTTCATGTTCGTTCATACACAACATGAGAATTTAATGATGCATTTAGCTGCTTGTATTTGAATGGTACATTTTTCTACTGAATATCGCCATCACAGTGATTATTTGTGTGTGAATTTATTGTAGATTAATGAACTTTTAGCAACAAAAACATAAATCATGTTTCCCCGTTTTCATAGAAAATTTAAATTTCTTGCATATTTAATGCATTAGGCAAATTACATCAGAAATCGCACTAGAAATACTATAGAAAAAAAATATATTTAATAATAGACAATTGAATTATCTGGCCATAAAAATATGTATTATATTGTGTGTGTGTAAGTGTGTGTGTCGTATAATTAATATGAAGTTGGATTTAATGTTGTAATTAGTCGTACACTAGTTTGCATACAATAAACAGGAATTTCATATCAAAAATACCAAGTTCATGTTTTTACTCATAATTAAGAAAATTGTAAACAAATTTTACAAACCAAATTAAATATTGTATCGTAGAAATATCAAAAAATTTTAAGATAATTTTAAGATACACGAATTATGTATTGACAGGTTCAAGTTCAGCGCCCTATTAAGAATAATAAGTAAAAGTGCTATATTCGGCTGTGCCGAATCTTAAATACCCTTCACAGATGTAATTCTTCTTTCTTTCTTGCTAAAACAGGAAGTAGGTTTAATTAAAAGATGTAACATAGTTTTACATGACAAAAAAATTTACATTTTTAAACTTTTTGGCCACTTTCATGTACCATTAAATATTTTATTTGTTCAACCCTGGAGTCGAAATTTTGATGTTCCTGAATTATAAAATAGTTTGAATTAGCAAAAACAACAACGTCAATTGTCTATTTTGTTACTTTTATATATTTCAATTTCCCAATCCTGAAAACGAAATTTAAACATGTTTACCAAAGCAACTCTTAATGAGACATGAAATAGTTTTATTTAAGAAAAACTTAATGTTTGTAACCATATTGGTCACTTTCATTTACTATAAAATATTGCAGTTATCCAACTCTGGAATCAAAATTTTGATTATTTTTTTTTAATTTTTGATACCAATTATGTTTTTCCTGAACTAAAAAATAGTTTTAATTAGTAAAAACCGACGTTAGTTGGCTTTTTGGTTACTTTTATGTATAAAAAAAATTTCAATTTCCCATCCCTGGAAGCGAAATTAATTTTTTTTTACCAATCCTAGTCTTCATTAGGTATAGAGTCGTTTTATTTAAGAAAAACTTAAAATTTGCAACCATTTTGGCCACTTTCATATACTACAATATATTGCAAAAAAACTTCCCAACCCTGGAAGTGAAATTTTAATTTTTTTTGTTTTATTTATGAGAAATAAAGTAGTATTATTTAAGAAAAATTTACAATCTTCAACCATTTTGGTCACCTTCATGAACTATAAAATATTGCACTTATCCATCCTTGGATTCGAAATTTTAAATTTTTTTGGAATTTTTTTATAGCAATTTTGTTCTTCCTAATATATAAAATAGTTTTAGATAGCAAAACAAAAACAACGTCAATTGCCTTTTTGGTTACTTTTATGTATAAAAAATATTTCAATTTCCCAACCCCGGAAGCGAAATTTATATTTTTAAAATTTTTTTTTATCAATGCAAATCTTCATGAGGTATAAGGTAGTTTTGTTTAAGAAATACTCAAATTTTGTAACCAGTTTGGTTTTAGCATGTACTACAAAATATTGCATGTACCAAAAAAAACTTAAATTTTCCCAACCCTGGAAGTGAAATTTTTATTTTTTGTTTTTTATCAGTGCAACGCTTCATGAGGTATAAAGTAATTTTTTTAAGAAAAATTTAAAATTTTTAACCATTTTGGTCACTTTCATGTACTATTAAATATTGCACTTGTCCATTCCTGGATTCGAAATTTTATTTTTTATTTTTGAATTTGTGATACAAAATTTTGTTCTTCCTAAATTATAAGACAGTTGTAATTAGCAAAAAAAAAAAAAAAAAAAAAAACACCTGCAGTTGCCTGTTTGATAATTTCACGTATAAAAAAAATTCAATTTCCCAACCCTGGAAGCAAAATTTGAATTTAAAAATTTTTTTTGCCAATGTAAATCTTCATGACGTATAAAGAAGTTCTGTTAAAGAAAAACTAAAAATTTTTTAAAATATTAGGTGCTACATGTACTACAAAATACGGAATAGGCCGAAAAAAAAATTTTTATTTTCCATCCCTGGAAAATTTTTTTTATTTTTTTAGTTTTTAATAGCCCATTGAGGCTTCCCAAAGCCCGAAATAGGTTTAATTTACAAAGATTAATAAAAATAACTGATTTTTGGTATAAATTTTGCGTCGAGAAATAGGTGTAAGCTTCCCAGCTCTGGAACCATACTTCGGATCTTTCTGAATTTCAATACCACTCTATTTAAGTTCATTTCCAATCCAACGGTCTAAGAACGAAGTCTCTAGCTCTTCTGGGGGCTTGGGAATACCACGTACAGACAGACGGACATCGCTCAATCGTCATCGCTATTCATAAGAATATTTATACTTTATGGGGTCCCATGTGCATATCGAAGAAATTACACTCGGAATGACAAACCTATATATACCCTTTCACTTTTTTGTGAAGGGTATAAAAATAGTTCGCATTAATTAAGCGATTTTATCAATTAAACATCGTGGGCTTATCCGAATTGAACTGTAACTGAGATATCAGCATTATAAAATAATAACACATATGAATACAACAACAATCACTTAACGAAAATAACTTTCACCTTAATTTCCATACGATTAATTTCAAATGCATCTTCCCTGCATATAAATATGACTACTTTTAGTCATGCATGGCTGATCAAGAAGAAAATTAATTTATAGTGCATTTTTGTTATTGTTTAAAGTAGATTGAAGGTATTTTCCAGTGATGCTACTCGACAGCAATCTTAAACACTTTTAAATTGCCAGTAATTGTTTCCCTACTAAAGACAATTTAATATCTTTGCAATTAGAAAAAACAACAATTGAGTTCTTTTTCCAACAATTTTTCAAAATCTAACACCTCAACTTAAGCACGTATTAAACTACTAAACGATACGAGTAACATATTTTAAGAGCTTTAAACTCTACAAGCAAATACAACAGATATTGAACTTGAAATAATTGAAATGAAATCATTGTACACACTGCACACATCAATTTAAAGTGTTTTGAACGCGTATTTCTATTTTAAATCGCTTCTGATAAACTGAGTGTTTGGTTGCTTGTTACGCATCCGTTTCCGTTTGTTTTAATGTAAAGAATTGTTTTATATATTTGTGTTTTTTCATTTAAGTGCTATATGATTTTTAATTACGAAATGATATGTCTTTTTGAAAACAATAAATATTAATTAATAATACAAATTTAAGCAGATGGAAATAAATCAAGGACTTTTTAAGAACACTTTAAGTATCGCTTTTTTTAGAAGAGAACTTAGTTTTTGTTATGAAACGAACGATTGCACGCAACTTTACAATATTTGAAAATTATTTTATGTATCACCAAGTAGATTTTTAGAAATCCCATTTGGACAAGATCAAAGGGCTCTAAACTTTTAAAAAAAATCGGGAAGTTGCTGGTTCTACCGGTATTAACCCGTTTTGTAAATTCCTGAGAAGGTGTCACTATGTCTGCATGCAAGTATGTGTGTGTAAGTGTGCGTATGTGTGTGTAAATATATCATCCGCTTATTTCTTTTCAACGGCTGAACCAAACTAATCGCGTTTCAAAGGATTCTTTCAAACTTAGAGTTCGAGAAATATCAATCAAACCAAAAATATATATAAAAATATATGTATATTGTTACAAAGTTTAAAAATAGATTCAAATATAACGACAATGTGGCTATATGTACTTGGCAGCACTATCAAACTCATCTCTAGATGTCAAAATGTTACAACCCTGGTCAACACCATGCAGATAATATTTGAATTAACGGAAATGGAATATTCCGGATACATCGTTGAGAATATACAAGATCATTCGAGGCTGTGCAATAATAAGTGTAAACAACAATAACGAAAAACCTAGTAACATCAATGCTAAGAGATGATGATGTTATTCTTAATGATCTTGTACGCAAGTATTCGCTGCTAATAAAAACTAAACATGTTAAGTAAAGCACAACCAACAACAACCATGACCAGATGCTTCGCGAAGTTACCAGACGACGTCATTTTGCTATATAAAGTCGCTGCCAGTGAACAGCGGGATCAGTGAGATTTTTAATCTAGACGTGTTAACATCGCTAAGTGTTTAGTAGTACAAATACTCGTGTTAATTAAATAGTAAATAAAGTGTTGCCGCATTATATTTCTAAAAGTAATTGTCTGTGTTTTTAATTTGATGCAATTAAACGAATCCTTGAAGGATAAGTAAAAACCGTTTTTACGAAAAGGTCTAAAAACGTAACAATTGGTGTCAGAAGTGGGATTGCAAAAATAATTAAAAAGGACATTGCAATATAAGGAGAAAAAAAAGGACATTAAAAATATTAAATTATAATAAATAATCATGAAATTTGATGAGCTAAAAGTTGAACAGCTAAAAAAGGAGCTTAGTAAGCGGGAATTGCCAACAGCAGGTAACAAGGCTGAACTGCAGAAGAGGCTGATAGATGAGTTTAAGAATCGCGGCATGGACATCGGGACATACGAGTTTGAGGACAAAGACGATGTAGAGGTATGTCCTCCTGCTACGACCAGCAGCATGGACATAAATTCAATGTTCGCTGCTATGATGATCCAGATAAAAGGAATCAATGATGCACAAACCGAAATAAAACACAACTCAAAAGTCAGCAGTGAAAAGCTTGTAGCCGAAATAACTGCAATTAAACAGAACTCAGAAATCAGCACTGAGAAACTTGTAGCCGAAATACTGGGAGTGGAAACAAAACTGTTGGAGTCAAATAGAGCCACGAACGAGACTCTGGTAGAGGTTTCTGAGGCCATTAATAGGAGGGTGGATTCTATTGAGAATAAATTCTCAGAGCTGGCAGATAGAGTCCAACATTTAGAAAGCGGTGGCCTGGAACAGCATGCAAAAGAGTTCGAAGAAAAATTGCATGCTCTAGAGGACAAAGTGCATAACCTTGAGTGTAGTGGCGGGCCAGTACGAGCAGTTGCGGAGGTTTCTGCGCGAATAAAAGCGCCATGCTTTGACGGCAGCGTACCATTGAGCATCTTTAGATTCCAGTTCGAGACGGTCGCTAGTAGAAATGGATGGGATGCTGAAGAAAAGGCCATAGAGTTGATTTTGTCCTTAAAGGGTACAGCCGCAGAGGTTCTTGAGACCGTGCCAGTAAGCAGCAGAAGCAACTATAATGAAATAATGGCAGCATTGCAGCGCAAGTATGGTGGTGAGCACAAGCGCGATTTATACAGAATGGAATTGCGATGTAGAGTTCAGAAGCCTAACGAGTCTCTACAAGATTTCGCAATGGAAATCGAGCGTTTAGTGCAGCTCACATATCCAGGCGAGAGTCACCCGTTCCTGGACCACTTTAAAACTGAGGCGTTCGTTAATGGCATTCGCGACTCTGATGTGAAACTAGCTGTGTGCGCAACGCAGAAATCCACTTTCGCTGAGACTGTTTCATTTGCGCTGGCACAAGAGACTGCAAGGATGGTTTTCAAGCCACAGATATGTAAGGTGCGGAATGTGGATGTTTTGTCCGAGAATGATAATAACCTGGTCGCTAGTGTTAAGGAGGCAATGCGACAACTGTTGGCGGAAAGTGCTACCAAAGAAAAGCCTAAATGCTTTAACTGCGGAAAAATCGGTCATTTTCAGCGCAACTGCAAAGCACCAAGAAAAAGAGGTAGATCTGTTTCGCCACCAAGAAACAGCAAACGGGTGAACCAAACAACAGCACAAGAGTCCCCGTTAAACTAAAACGAGCTAGCGCTAAGGGGCAAGAGCTAGCTCCCACAAACGAGGGCCCCACAATCTCCATATCAGTTATGCAGCAGAAAAATAGCAATCTTACTGCGTCTGGACACATCAACGGTGAAAAGCACGTACTTACCATAGACACAGGGGCGTCGCAGTCAATAATAAGGCCCGATATAGTAAAGGGGAAATGCGATCGTTTAAGCAATATACGGCTACGTACAGCTACTGGAGAGCCTGCCACTGTCTATGGTAAGATTGAAGTGAAGGTGACTATAGCCAACATCAGCGTGAGGCATGTGTTTATTGTTGCCGATATTGTCGATGAGGTAATTATTGGAGCCGATTTTATGATTAATCATGGCATTAATCTACATATGGGGCAACAGCTGATGATTTGGCGTAATGTGGAAATACCCCTTGATGTTGGGTATGACAGCAAGCCGCAAGTAAGAAAAGTATTTGCTATTGAGAGTCAGACGTTACCGCCGCAGTCTGAAACAGTTATATGGGCGCGTATGGAGGGAGATTGTGAGGACAATCGGTTGTGGGTTGTAGAACCAGCAGATCTAAAGAGAGAGCTTATAACAGCAAAAGCTCTAGTAAAAACTAGTAAAGGAGGAATAGTCCCTATAAGAGTACTTAACTTGGCAGACCATGAAAAATTCATCAAAGAAAATTGCGAGATTGGCCAGTGTACCCCAGCAGAGGCAATAATAAACTGTGAGAGGAAGATAGAGCCTACCAATTTGTCCGCCAAAGAACGTGAACAATTTGAGGAATACGTAGGAAAATGGGTAGCAGGACTGTCAGCGACAGATAGAAATAAAGCCAAACAGTTGTTAAAAAGGCATGCCAGTATCTTCGCCATGGGAAACCAAAGTCAGGGTAGAACTGCATTGGTTAAACATGAAATAAACACAGGCGAAGCTAGGCCGATTAAACAGCCACCCAGAAGTGTACCCCTAGCAAAGCGAGATGAAGTCAAAGAGCTTGTAAGAGAAATGGAGCGTGAAGGCGTAATTGAGCCATCTTCTGGTCCTTGGAGTTCGCCAGTAGTCTTAGTTAAAAAGAAAGATGGCAGTACTAGATTCTGCGTAGACTACAGGAAGCTCAACGACATAACCAAGAAGGACAGCTATCCGCTCCCCAGAATCGATGACACTTTGGACACGCTAGCTGGTACGAGATGGTTCTCTACGCTAGACTTGCGAAGCGGATATTGGCAAGTGGAGATTGCAGAGAAAGACAAGGAGAAAACTGCCTTCAGCGTCGGTAACGGATTATGGCAGTTCAAAGTAATGCCATTTGGTCTCTGCAATGCTCCGGCCACATTTGAACGCCTAATGGAGAAGGTACTGAAAGGACTCCACTGGAAGACATGCTTGGTATATCTGGATGACATAATCGTGATGGGGAAAACTTTTGATGAACACCTCAAAAACATGGCAGAAGTTCTTCAACGGATATCATCAGCTGGATTGAAACTCAGCCTGAAGAAATGTGCATTGTTCCAGAAAGAAGTGAAGTATTTGGGGCATCGTGTTACAGCAGACGGAATCTCAACAGATGAAGATAAAATACAAGCAGTAAGGGACTGGCATCAACCTAAAAATCTTCATGAATTGCGCAGCTTTTTGGGCCTTTGTACATACTACAGACGCTTTGTGCCAAATTTTGCCAGTGTAGCTGCAAGCCTGCATGAGCTGACAAAGAAGTCGAGACCATACCATTGGGGTGAGCCACAGGAAAAGGCATTCCAAAAACTTAAAGGATTATTGTGTACGTCACCAGTACTAGCGTATCCCATACCTGGAGAAAAATTTGTGCTGGATACTGATGCGAGCGGCTATGGCATAGGGGGCGTGCTGTCCCAAGTAGTTAATGGCACTGAGAAAGTCATAGGATACTATAGCCGTGTACTCTCAAAACCTGAGAGGAACTACTGTGTGACACGACGTGAGCTTCTGGCAGTATTGGAATGCATTAAACATTACCATAAGTACCTGTATGGTCAACACTTTACATTAAGGACTGACCATTCTGCACTGAGATGGTTATTGCAGTTTAAAAATCCTGAAGGGCAACTGGCAAGGTGGATTGAGCGCCTGCAGAGCTACGACTTCAGTATTGAGCATAGAAGGGGCACAAAACATAACAATGCGGATGCTCTTTCGAGAAGACCCTGCTGTTTAGAGTGTAAACATTGCGTTAGAACCGAACAAAAGGAAGGCGTTGTTGATGTTCGGCTAATGCACATCGACTCTGATGAAGACTGGTCAGCGGCACAGAGGGACGACAGTATACTGGGAAAAATTATAGCAGCCAAAGAGGAGGACAGAAGACCGTCCCGGAATGAAATTTCGGCTGAAAGCCCACTCGCCAAATCTTATTGGGCTCAGTGGAACAGCCTCAAGGTAATAAATGGGTGCCTATACCGCGTATGGGAAAGTGTAGATGGCAAAACAACTTCAAATTTAATAGTTGTGCCATGCTCCAAGATAAGTAAAGTTTTGCAAGAATTTCACAATGGACCTAGTGGCGGTCATCTTGGAGTAACAAAAACACTTGAGAAGCTGAAGCAGCGTTTTTATTGGGTTGGATGTCAACAAGCCGTAGCCGACTGGATAGCAAACTGCCCACAGTGCATAGCAGCCAAAGGCCCAGTAAGAAGAAGCCGGGGACAGCTACAGCAATACAACTCAGGAGCACCATTCGAGCGGATCGCAATGGATGTAGCAGGTCCTTTTCCCGTCACTGAAGCCGAAAATCGTTATGTTCTTGTGGTAATGGACTATTTCAGTAAATGGCCAGAGGTATATGCTATACCTAACCAAGAAGCAAAGACAGTTGTAAATGCATTCGTCAACAACTGGGTATGTCGCTATGGTGTCCCAATAGAATTACATTCCGACCAAGGAAGGAATTTCGAGTCTGCCATATTCAGGGAAATGTGCGAATTATATGGGATAAAGAAAACCAGAACAACGCCGTTGCATCCACAGTCTGATGGCATGGTAGAGAGGTTCAATCGCACCTTAGAAGAGTACCTGCGAAAAGTGGTAAGCAACCATCAGAGGGATTGGGACGAGCACATTCCCAAATTTTTGATGGCATATAGGTCAGCTGTACACGACTCCACATCGAGAACGCCAGCTAAAATTATCTTCGGGACGGAATTAAAACTGCCTGGTGACTTGGAATTTGGTGTTAAGCCAGCGGTAGAAGAAGGAGCCACTACGTCCCAAGAGCAGGAGAACTTAAACGAGCTGCATGATTTCGTGCGTAATAGAATCAAGATGGTCAGTGACAAGATGAAGGCTAGATATGACCGCGCAGCAAATTCAGAGGGATTTATGGAAGGTCAATTAGTTCTACTTTATAACCCACAACGGAAGAAAGGATTGTCCCCAAAATTACAGACTCACTGGGATGGCCCGTATAAAGTGATTAAGAGAGTGAATGACGTTGTGTACCGGATACAGAAGCACAATAGCCCAAGGTCGAAAATGAAGATAGTACATCTCGAACGATTGGCGCACTATGGAAGAGGTGATTGTATGCCTATTCGGGTCGAACAGGCTTAAGTGGGCGGCAGTGTTACAAAGTTTAAAAATAGATTCAAATATAACGACAATGTGGCTATATGTACTTGGCAGCACTATCAAACTCATCTCTAGATGTCAAAATGTTACAACCCTGGTCAACACCATGCAGATAATATTTGAATTAACGGAAATGGAATATTCCGGATACATCGTTGAGAATATACAAGATCATTCGAGGCTGTGCAATAATAAGTGTAAACAACAATAACGAAAAACCTAGTAACATCAATGCTAAGAGATGATGATGTTATTCTTAATGATCTTGTACGCAAGTATTCGCTGCTAATAAAAACTAAACATGTTAAGTAAAGCACAACCAACAACAACCATGACCAGATGCTTCGCGAAGTTACCAGACGACGTCATTTTGCTATATAAAGTCGCTGCCAGTGAACAGCGGGATCAGTGAGATTTTTAATCTAGACGTGTTAACATCGCTAAGTGTTTAGTAGTACAAATACTCGTGTTAATTAAATAGTAAATAAAGTGTTGCCGCATTATATTTCTAAAAGTAATTGTCTGTGTTTTTAATTTGATGCAATTAAACGAATCCTTGAAGGATAAGTAAAAACCGTTTTTACGAAAAGGTCTAAAAACGTAACAATATATATATATATATATATATATATATATATATATTCATATATATATATATATATATATATATATATACATATATATATATATTTATATATATATATATATATATATATATATATATATATGTATTTTCAAATCTTTTTTAATAACTTTTAAACGGCTTTTCCGATCAATTCCAAAAACCTCGTCGAGCGCTACTAACCGTGTTAAAATTCTTTCACTCGTTCGTGAGATATCGTGAATGCAAAAAATTCGAAAAAAGTGTTCTCAATTCTTTTATGGGACTCGAAGAACTACATCAATCACCGCTTACCATCTGGGCATTAACTGATCCATTCAAAAGTAGTAGCAGTTTGAAAACTAAAATAATAGCATTTCTTGCTATTTTTTATTTTGACCTTTAGGGTCAAATGTTTTCCATATTTTTTACTGAGGAACGCAAAATATTCTATCAGTAAATTGATTTATATGATATTTATATTGAATCGTAGTATTTCGTACTAGACTCGTTCATCCGATCGTTTTGTGCTAATATCAGATTAGTATTGCTGTAGACCTCGTATAAAATTTCCGCATCAAATTTTTATAAATAAAAATTGTTGTGGTAAAAAATCAATTATTCTAACAAGTGACTATAAATAAATTACACATGAGTACGGGCGATGAATAAATAGTGAGTTCCGAAAATTTCGACGCTCTGCTGTCAAACTTGGATTATTAAATTATTGTTAAATGTCCCTTGTTTTTTGGAATAGTTTTTCTGAATATAACAAATTACAAACTTTGTTTTTAAATACAGCCCCGTAGTTTTTATTTCCAAATAAATTTATTTCGAGAATTATTGGCTTACAATTTGTATATTTTTTTATACTCTTCAAAAAATAATTGGAGGGTATATTCACTTTGTTATTTCGTGTGTAACGCAGCGAAATATCCCTCTAAGACCGCATAAAGTATATATATTCTAAGACGATCTAGCCATGTCCGTCCGTCCGTCTGTGGATATAACGATTCAGTCCAAACGAAATGAGCCAGACCCTTGAAATTTGCTATAAATATATTTTAATGAATATTACAGCTCAAGTTTGTAAATGGACTGAATCGGGCCAGAGGGAAAAAAGTTCCGCTAAGAAGAACTAAAGCAACCTCTAAAAAACAACATACATTTTAAAGTTTTTTTTTATAATTTTGTTAACCAAATGATATATTTTTATGTCAAAGAAGGTCCAACGCGTTAAAATTGGAGCCATAAAATGAAATAAAATAATTTTTGGACCCCACCCCCTTTAGTGGGCGTTATTATATGCAAAAAAAAATTAAAAATTTAACAAAATGTTTTACTTAAGCCTACATTCCTTAAAACGACAAAGCTGAGCTGTAACCTGGTACTACTCTGCCCTACCCTCTCCTCCCCTTTGCCCCTAAATGATCCTATAAAAAACAAATATTTTAAATTATGTATTTAATTATCCCAAACATTTATTTTTAGAGTTTTATGACAAAGGTGATATGTCTCCCCCCCCCCCCAGCCCTTGCCAGAGCGACCCCACCAAAATACAGTTTTAATATCCTCCAAAGAGAATTGGACCCCATAAAGTATATATAGATATTCTTGATCAGTGATAAAGTCTAAGACGGTCTAGCAATGCCCATACGTTCGTCTGTGGAAAACATGATATTGTCAATTTTTGGACCCCGCCCCCTTTAGTGGGCGTTGACGTACGATATTATATGCAAAAATCATGTAAATATTGAAAATTTTTTATTTCTTAAACCTCTAAGAAGCTGAGATGTTATCTGATCATGCAGTGATGAAACGGTCCTTCCCGGAATGACTCTGTCAAAATAGAGATTTGAAATTGGGTACAGAGATTTCTTAAAGGAACTCTGTCCCAGCAAGATACACATTTTAAATATACTTTCTTAATATTTGGAGGGTATTTAAGATTCGACCCGGTCGAATGTAACATTCTTACTTGTTATTTTTCAAATTAATATGTTACTCTAGCAAAATAAAAACTGCAAATAACACTCCACATCTGCAAATGAATTTGTTGTTATTGTAGACTTTTTTAATAAGGATTTTTCCCATATGACAAGTTTATTGCGTAATTTTGTACGAATGCAACGTAACTAAAGCGTTATTTCTGTAGATTTATTATCTTTTCATGTCCAAATCTCTCCCGTCAAGTTAAGTTCAAGTTTAATGGAACCACATTTTTTACATTAAGACAACGTAAGCAAAAATCCAGTTCATGTTTAAAATTTACCATAATCATTACAAAGCAATAAAATATATAATAAATATTTATTAACGCAAACATGCAGCAGCAAGAAAAGTCATCATCTGATAAAGCAACGGAATTCAAGAGCAAAAACAGGTTGTGGCCCAATCATCATCCTACAATTGTTGTCAACATTCACTCTCCATTAATATATTGAAATGAAATTATATTGATGAAATGAAAGGAAAAAAACTATTAACTGTTTATCTATGGTCATGGCGGTATTTTTATTATTTCAACACTCCGTTTAGTGTTTATCGAAAGACTGACTATACGACTGACTATAATGTTTTCTGTTTTATTTTTATGCTCTAGCTGGACGCAGTAAAATAATATCTTCCGCTTTGATATAATAAACCACAACAAAATGTATAAAAAATCATTGAATAAAAAATATGCTTCCGAGGCGTACACAAGAAAATCCATTTTCCTCTTTAAACATCGCTACACACGTAATACGCAAACAGGAAGAAATCAAACAGGAGCCGCACCACTGTTAACTGTGCCAGGCTTTTTGCCGCAAAACTTTGCATTGTCAGCGACAGATTGAACTTATTGTTTTCTTCAAAAGTCGCTAATGTCAATAAATTAAGACAACTTTATAATCATTAGTAAAGCTATCACTACTGCAACGATCGATCATTGGCACAATAATGATGACCGTCGATGATATTGATTTTCAACGAAAAATTTTCTTTAAAAATTTATTCGACCACATACTACAGTGAAAGCTCCCTTAGCGAATAGCTCTTATAAGCGGGCATCTCTCCAAAGCGGACAATTCCTAAATCTTTAGTACAAATATATTTCGACGGATATCAGAATAACATCCTTTTTTAACAAGTAAAAACGTTATATTCGACCGGGTCGAATCTTAAATACCCTCCAAATATTTAAAAAGTAAATTTAAAATGTTTAACTTGGTGGGACAGAGTTCAGCTTTTTATAGGCTTAAGAAATACAAATTATTCAATATTTACACTATTTTTGCGTATAATATCTGACATCAACGCCCCCTAAAAGGGGTGGTGTTCAAAAATAGACAATATAATGTTTTCCACAGACGAACATATGGGCATGGCTGGACCGTCTTAGACTTCATCACTGATCAAGAATATCTATATATACTTTATGGGGTGCAATTCTATTTGGAGGGTATTAAAACTGTATTTTGGTGGGGTCCTCTGGCAAGGGCTGTGGGGGAGACACATCACCTTTGTCATAAAACTCTAAAAATAAATGTTGTGGGTGCTGTTGGCTGAAGTAGTAGAACACGAGACTATGAAACGGAGGGTCGTGAGTTCGAGCCCGCTCTGAGTCATGAAATATTGTGTTGAATTCTTCTGATCAGCATTAGTGCGTGGTTGTGTTAGTTGTTGCCAGCCTGTTTCAATGATGAAGGCATAGTCACTGATCCCTGAACATAATTGGCAGCGACTGACACTATCATGTACTAAAAGCAGAGTAACAGCACCCACCTTCGTCGGCCCTGTAGCAAAAATTAGCCGGCGAAGTAAAAGGTTGAAATAGCTACAAAAAAAAACTGTCTATCTTCTCATCTTTCCTAATCTGTCTCCTCACTACTATCCCCTCGTTTTCAGTTCCGGCGCAATGCATTGCATATATAGGGGTCATCCCCTGAGTGCTGGTCCTACTCCTAAAAAAAAAAAAAAAAAAAAAAATGTTTGGGATAATTAAATGTAAAATGTATATTTAATTTTTTTGATAGGGTCATTTGCGTGGCAAAGGGGGAGAGGGTAGGGCAGAGTAGTACCAGGTTACGTCTCAACTTCGTCATTAAAGCTTAAAAATGTTATTTTTAAGGAACGTCGACTTAATCAAAACAATTTGTTAAATTTTTACACTATTTTCGCATATAATAACGCCCACTAAAGGGGGCGGGGTCCAAAAATTATTATATTATTTTATTTTATGGCTCCAAGTTTAATTCGTTGGACCCTTCTTTGACATAAAAATATATCATTTACTTAACAAAACTACAAAAAAACTCTAAAAAATGTTGTTTTTTAGAAGTTGGTTTAGTTCTTTTTTGGTGAACTTTTTCCCCTCTTGCCCGATTTGGCCCATTTCCGAACTTAAAGTGTACTATTCTTCAAGATATATTTATACCAAATTTCAAGAGTCTGACTCTTTTCGCTTGGACTAAATCGTGATTTCCACAGACGGACGGACGGACGGATATACTCAGATCGTCTTAGATATCATCACTGATCGTGGTAAAAACTTAAAAAGTATATTTTTTGGTAATTAAGTGTAGAAAAAAAATGTTAATAGGGTCATTTAGGGGCAATGGTGGAGGAGGGTAGGGCAGGGAAAGATCGGTCGAATTCGTCATAAAATCTTAAACATTTAATTTTTAAGGAATGTAGGCTTAAGGAATACAATTTCTTAAATATTTACACTATTTGTCATGAAATACGTTACTTCAATGCCCACTAAATGGGGCGGGGTCCAAATATGGAATTTTCTGAACCATCT
This sequence comes from Linnaemya tessellans, assembly GCA_951800035.1. Lineage (NCBI taxonomy): Eukaryota > Metazoa > Arthropoda > Insecta > Diptera > Tachinidae > Linnaemya > Linnaemya tessellans. Next base: position 28,899,673 of record OX637534.1, read on the forward strand.
TTGACATAATAATATATCATTTGCTCAGCAAAATTACAAAAAAACAAGTAAAAGTGCTATATTCGGCTGTGCCGAATCTTAAATACCCTCCAAAGATGTCATTCTTTTCGTTTAAATTTTTCGGCTAGGAAGCCAAATGTTTGGCTTTTCTTATTTCTAATACCTCTAAACGTCTTTCAAAAATATTAAATATGTTTAATTAACAAACAAAAAGAAAAAATCCGTTTCATGTAGAATCGTCTTTTAGATGTTTTTGGTTTTTAATACCAATTTATTTCTTCCTGATATATAAAAAAGTATAATTCATCATAAAAATCAAAAATAACAAATAAAATGGCTGCTTTTATGAATCCGAAAATTTCGATTTTCCAACCCTGGAACCGAATTTTTAATTTTTAAAATGTTTAATACCAATTTAATTCTTAGCGGAACATAAAATATGTTTAATTCACAAAAAAAAAACAAAATTGAGAACTTATGTGGGTACCAAATGTATGTACCAAAAAATTTAGATTTTTCAACCCTGGAACCGAATTTTTAATTTTTTAATACTAATTTAATTTTTTCTGAAATATAAAATAGGTTTAATTCTCTAAAAACACAAAATTTGGAATTAATGTGGGTACTTTTATGTACCAAAAATATTTCCATTTTCCAACTCTAGAAGCGAATTTTTATTTTTTTACCAATGCAATTCTTAGTGAGGCATGAAATAGTTTTATTTAAGAAAAACTTAATATTTTTATCATTTTTTTTCACTTTCATGTACCACAAAATATTGCAGTTATCCAACCCTGGAATCTAAATTTTGATCTTTTTTTAATTTTTGATACAAATTTTGTTTTTCCTGAACTAAAAAATAGTTTTAATTAGTTAAAAAACCGACGTTAGTTGCCTTTTTAGTTACTTTTATGTATAAAAATATTTCAATTTCCCAGCCCTGGAAGCGAAATTTTAATTTTTTAACCAATGCTAGTCTTCATTAGGTATAAAGTCGTTTTATTAAAAAAAACTTCAAATTTGCAACCATTTTAGTCACTTTCATGAACTACAATATATTCCATGTACCAAAAAAACTTTCAACTTCCCAACCCTGGAAGTGAAATTTTAATATTTTTTTGCAACGCAACTCTTCATAGGGTATAAAGTAGTGTTATTTAAGGAAAATTTACAATTTTGAATCATTTTGGTCACCTTCATGAACTATAACATATTGCATTTGTCCAACCCTGGATTCCAAATTTTGATTTATTTTTATTTTTGATACGAATTTTGTTCTTCCTAAAATATAAAATAGTTTTAGTTAGTAAACAAAACCTCAACTGTCTTTTTTGTTACTTTTATGTATAAAAAAATTTAAATTTCCCACCCCTGGAAGCAAAATTTAAATTTTTAAATTTTTTTTTACCAATGCAAATCTTCATGATGTATAATGAGGTTTTATTTAAGAAAAACTTGAAATTTTTAACAATTTTAATTACTACATGTACTACAAAATACGGAATGGGCCGAAAAAATAAGCTTTTACATTCCCATCCCTGGAAAAAAAAATTTTTTTTAGTGTTTAATAGACCAATGAGGCTTCCCAAAGCATGAAATAGGTTTAATTTACAAATAATAAAATAAATAAGTGGTTTTTGGTATTAATTTTGCGTCGAGAAATAAGTGTAAGCTTCCCAGCTCTGGAACCGTACTTCGGATTTTTCTAAATTTCAATACCTCTATTTAAGTTAATTTCCGATCCAACGGTCTGAGAACGGTCTAGCTCTTCTGGGGGCTTGGGAACCCCGATTTCACGTACAGACAGACGGACATCGCTCAATCGTCATCGCTATTCATAAGGATCCAGAATATATATACTTCATGGGGTCCCATGTGAATATCGAAGAAATTACACACGGAATGACAAACCTACATATACCCTTTCACTTGTTTATGAAGAGTATAAAAAACTTTGAAAATTATGTTGTTTTTTAGATGTTGGCCTAGTTCTTCTTAGGGGAACTTTTTTCCCTCTGGCCCGATTTAGCCCATTTACGAACTTGGCCTGTACTATTCTTCAAGATATATTTATACCAAATTTCAAGAGTCTGGCTCTTTTCGCTTGGACTGAATCGTGATTTCCACAGACGGATGGACATGGCTAGATCACCTTAGATTTCATCACTGATCAAGAATATATATACTTTATGAGGTCTAAGAGGGATATTTCGCTGCGTTACACACGGAATGACAAAGTGATTATACCCTCCAAATATTTTTTGGAAGGTATAAAAATACTTTAGACGTTTTTCCAACTTTGACATTTTTTTGTTTAATAAAAATAATTTGGATTTTTCAAATGAAACAAAATTTTAAAAATTACTTTTTCATGCCATTTCAAAAAACGGACATCTCCACTTCACGGACAAAATCTTCGCCGGTGGAAGGTGTCCGCTTGTGAGTGGGTTCACTGTAATTGTATTTAATGATTGTCTCTACATATTGACATTATTTTCTTCAATTAGTAGGAGAGTTGGCCAAATACATTAAAATTAAAACATGAGCCAGTGTAATATTGTAATGAAAATATTTTGTATCGTATGGGCTACCGTGGTGTCTTGATGATAAAGTCTTGTTGTTTAAAGTCATGTCGTTGGCATTCATTAAAGTCACTTAAGAAATAAACAGAAATTATATATTCAAGTTATTTGCAGCTGTATGCAGTTATTGAAATCAATTAATATTCATTTAAATATGCGAGTAGCTTAAATAAATTTCTACAATATCGATCGGTTTAATTATTTTGCGGCGTATTCATAATCATTTTTAATAGGATACAATTCAATTCAGATACGGACGCAATGTTTAAGGGAAACACTCGCTTAATTAAAATGAAATACTTTTACTTTCCTGTAAAAAAAATTGAGCTTCCAAGAAAGTCTGTAAGATCTCGAACTTATGATTCGGCAGTAGTGCGAATCTGGATCATAAGTATTTTCACATAAGTTTATCACTGCAAGAAGTTCTCTTTTTTGATGACTTTTCAGTGAATCCGAAATCGTGTTCCTAATGCAAAAGAACTGATTCGACATTACTTTTATGGCGCTAAGAAAAGTCGCTTACTAACAGAATGCGTATTTGTGCTCTATAAGAGACCAGATCTCTAGACCGATTTTGCTGAAATTTTCCCTGGAATGAATTTTAGGCTACATTTTTCAATCACGCCCATTTTTGTCAATTATCTGACTCCTTCCACAAAGTTTTTAAATGATTTTATAATATAAACGAGTATATATTTTACATATGGAAAAGTTCAACTAAAATGTTTTTTCGAAATTTGAGAGGGCTAAGTGTCCGCCTTTAAAGAGAGAATACATTTCAAATGACTTCTTAACTTCCCGCTAAGAAAAATTTTCAAACAAGTGGGAAATTCTCAATGTTTTGTGTGTGTGAGTGTGTAAAGTTCTAAACACATAGACGACAGCAGACTTCACAGCTTCAAATGCTGCTATGAAGTCAGCTTCATAATTATTTTGAAGACAGCAACAACATAACAACAGAGATGCCGCTTATATATTTTATAATGAACAAAATTAAAGTTATTGATAAAAAATGTAATAATATCACGAAAAACTATAAAAACACATAAATTTATTTCTATGGCCCAATTTACACCATGAATTTTATTCATGAATTTTATTCATGCTGTTTTTGTTTGTAGGTGAGCGGTGTAGAGACGAAGTAGGTGTAGAAAAAACTGCACGATTTCTGTTTTTCATGAAGTTTTTTGTATTGCCTTTTGCACTACTTTTCGTTCTTCTTGTTTTGTTTTATTCTTTTTCGTCTTTCAAAGTGAATACATCATATCTACATGTGGTTTTATTAAAAAGTGAAAAAAATTACTAATGAAAAAATTTTCCAATATTTTTTCCGTCATCGTACAATAGTTTTTATTTTATATTATATTATATTTTCTTGTATATAAATCACTAATGCTAAAATAAGAATGATCAAACAAAGAAAATTAAGCGATAGCAAGCTAAAAAATCAACCCTGAAATATAAATATACATGAATTAGAAATCAACGTATAAATGCTAGAGGATTTTAGAAGATGTTTTGAAAGAAAGTTAAAAAATATTCATGAATTATAATTCATGGTGTAAATTGGGCCTATATTGTATATTTGTAATGTTCTTTTATGTTTAATATTAAAAAAAACGTTGTTCTTATTTTTCCAATTTATATACATAATGGCAACACTATATTTGGTTATTGCTGCCCGTCAGAATAGAAAATAGCCTAAGTTGGCAGCAGCAGCAAATGCTGTTGTGCAGTCCTGCTGCTGTGCTGCCCTCAAAATAATCATTTTCATTTAAACACATGCCCCCTTATTCTGTAACTATTTGTCGACGTCAACGTCAAGACAATACCAAAAACAAGTCAATTATTTGCATTTTTTTCTGAACCAATAGTCTGTTTGTAACAGCCTCTTGTTACTTTGTAGTCCTTAGAGAATAGTCTGAGACCATCAGCTGAATTCAATTGTTCACCATAACGAGTATCTAAGTATCCCATTTGATATTGCCTTGAACTTGACGTCGACAAACAGTTGCAGAATAAGGGGGATTGATTTTATTTTTGACATATTGCTGCTTGCTGTCGTCTATGTGTTTAGAGCTCAAGTATGTAAGTTAGTGGGAGTTATTATATGTAAAAATAGTGTAAAAATTTAACAAATTGTTTTACTTAAGCATACATTCCTTAAAAAAAACATTTTTAAGCTTAAATGACGAAGCTGAGACATAACCTGGTACTACTATGCCCTACACCCTACGCCCCCTAAATGACCCTATAAAAAAAAATTCAAATTTTGTATATAATTATCCTAAACATTTATTTTTAGAGTTCTATGGCGAAGGTGAAATGTCTCCCACACAGCCCTTGCCAGAGCCACCCCGCAAAAATACAGTTTTAATACCCTCCAAAGAGAATTGGACCCAATAAAGTATATATATTCTTCATCAGTGATGAAGTCTAAGACGGTCTAGCAATGCCCATACATTCGTCTGTAGAAAACATCATATAGTCTATTTATGGACCCCGGCCCCTTTAGTGGGCGTTGACGTACGATATTATATAAAGGAACTCTGTCCTACCACGTTAAACATTTTAAATTTACTTACTAAATACCTGGAGGGTATATAAGATTCGACCCGATCGAATAAATCGTATTACTTGTTTTAGTTGTAAATGTCAAGTGGCTAACGGGGCCATACTATATATTACTGTTAAATACATTGCTCTAATTGTGGTTTCTGTCTGCACTGAGTTGACCTACGGACACTACCGCTATTTAAGGCAAACTTGTGCCTTGAATTGAATGATGCTTTAACACTAGGATCCATATGAAAAGTTCATGTATTAATAATGGTGCCGATAGGTCATTATCTCTTTAAGAATTTGTACGAAACAAGTATTTGCTATAGAACTGGCTCTCAGAGCATGACACCTTACAGCAGAGAGGAGGGGATAATATTTATGATCATATCACAAATAAAATTTGTGTAAATAGGAACTGTTATCAAATTCAACTAAGCCACCTAATAAGTGGTGACAAACACAATACACATGAGCACTGATGATGAAAGGGTTGCGTCTTTCAAAAACAGCTGTTCTGCTCTGCTGTGTAAGTTGAATAAAACTGATGTTGACTTTCCTTTGTGCCTTGGAATATTTATCATGTCTTTCTGAGATTTAAAAACAAATTTCGAACAATTAGCCTATGAATCTTAATTCAATTTAATATTTTTATTTTTCTCCCCTCTGTTTGAATACACTTATCGAATATTCGAAGGCCTTGAAATTTGATAATTCTTTTTATTCTTTGAACATCCCTCGTATGTGAACGATAGTGTCGAAATATTATCATCTCATTAAGATTTTGTTTGTCTTATATGTAATTTTACTAAGAAAATTTTTTTTACGATCGGCTTTGAGGGGATATCGCCTACCCAAGCCCAGCATTGTGTCGTAACTATAGAAAGATGACAAATTAAAAATTGGTGCTAGCCATTTTATTTACTAACTTACTTCGCCGGGGAACTGCTACAATGCGGACGAAGGACAACGCTCATATTGGTACGTGATTGTGTCAATCGTTACCGATACTATACAAAGGCTATGCCTTTGTCATATAAACAAATCGAAAACAATTAACACAATCAGAGCAATTCGATATTATAATCACGATTGAGTACGGGCGCGAACTCAGCTCCTTCAGCTGCAGTCAGATAATTAATAAAGTTGTAGAAGCAAACTTTGCACGTGCAAACAGATTCCTAGAATATATATATTTCCCTGACTATTAATTTAACTTTTGTTGTACTATCAGCCCCAGTTGTTTATTGCTGCAATTCGAAAATGTTAATGAGAAAAATTTCTTACAGATATTCGTTAAGTAAAAATGCGTGAACGTAGTCATACAACTCCCAGAAGGTGCGGTCCGAAACACCCATTACCGCAGGATGCGCTGTACAATGACTCATGCGATTCTCAGGAGTCGCCATATTATACGATCGATAATACAGAAGATATTTATGGTACAACTCTACTGCCATCTCAGAGATGTTATGTGGATCCATGGGATTTAGAAAACTATGATTATGTTAGAAAGTAAGTACACATTAAAAGTATCGAGTCAAAATTTTTAAGTCTTGGTTAAAATGAAACAAGAAATTTATTTTGGATGAAAATTATTCGTTTTTCAAAGCACGCTTAATGCTGTGTGTCTTGCGTTGTTTTGAATAGTTATTTTGTGAAACAAAATAGCGCGTCATCAAGTTCTTAATTTTTGTGAAAAACTAGAAATAACTTTTAGGACCCATTCCAAAAAATTTTTTTATGTTTAAAAAGTGCCTTTTTGACAAATTCCTCTACAAAAATTGTCAAACAAAGATTTTGTAAACATTAAATGTTTTTAATAAATTTTGTTTCTTGAACAATCCGTTTAGGGGTTATTTCTAGACTTTTTATTTATAATAGGACGACCCTACAAGAACAGTGTCGGTTATTCGACCGGTCATATGTCTGTCATTCGTGAAAACGTTTCTATCAGCTTGTAGAACAAAGTTTTTATCACTTTATTAAGGCCAATGTGAGAAAAATTATAGAAACCTTTGCGTACGTGTTGCGATTTTGCATCTCTCTCTAACCTATGAATTTTATCGCCCATAAAATATACAGCCGAACTACTCACTCTGTTTTTACTATGTATAAATTTATGTCACTGGTAATAGGTATGTTGTCACTACTGACAGCCAGTCTTGACTTGACTAATCAAACCTGTTTTATGAAATAAAACACGTTTATTCCAATTCAATTCTGTAATCGCCTCCAACTTTTTGGAATTAATGGTGGCCAGCTCTTCGCTCAAATTTTCCTATGTAACCACTTTGTGCCTTTTCGAACAATTAGCCTGTCATTAATTAAATTAAAATACCAATAAAGGATCGTTACATAATACTTACTTACATACCAGATTATTTACTTAAATTGATAACGAACATACACATTTAAATTTAAAAACTATTGCATTTTTTCTATTTCGCACGACACAAAAATATTAAATTAAACTGAAATGTGAAATGTCAAAAATTAACTCTACTACATACATAGTCACTGCTGATAGTTGTCCACGTCAAGAGTGACAGTCATATGTTCGGAAATGCATAATATTGTTGCTAGTGTATTAGTAAAGTAGTAGTGTGCATTAGTTTCGGTCACTCATTTTTTGTAAAGAAGTTGTTTGTCTTTTTAATTTCGTAATTAAAGAGTGTTTTTTATAGAGTGACACAAGTTTAAACCATAATAAAGCAAAGAAATATATTTTTCATACCAATGAAATGATGGAAAGAAGATTTTATGCAATTAATGTTTAAATATGGTTTCTGTTATGTGCCCTCCACGGCTGGCGCATAGAAAGCGCAATCTGAAACACCAATTTTAAAAAAATTTTCGCACCATTTGCGGCTGTATTTCGCCGATAACATTTCGAATGTTGATTTCCAGGTGTTCAATTGTTTGTGGTCGACAGGTAACTTAAAATAGCCCCAAAGAAAATAATCTATTAGGGTTACATCACACGATGTTGGTGGCCAGTTCATTGGGCCATTACGTTAAATTATTTTTTCACCAAAAGTTTATTTGAGTAAATCAATTATAGCGCCCGCCGGGTTGTTATGTGGCTCCGTCCTGTTGCAACCACATTAATTAATGCCACGTAATTGAGGTACAAAAAAAATTTCGAGTCATGTTGCTAAACCGTTCATCATTGACAGTAACATTCCGACCATCACCGTTTTTGAAGACATATGGATCAATGACTCCGCCAGGCCATAAAGCGCATCAAACATTAATTTTCTGTGAATGTAATGGTGTTTGGATAAAAGCTTGTGGATTCACCTCATTCCGAATGCGAGAATTCTGCTTATTTACTTACCCATTTAACCAGAAATGGTCTTCGTCGGAAAAGAAAAGTGGAAATAGAAAATCAATATCGATTTGTGCTTCATCTCATTTGCACGCGTTGCTCTGATGTAAAAGTCGAGGCACATAGAATCCGTCATACGTTATGCGTCGCCGTTTTTAACTGACATGAACGTACTGACGGAAAAGGCTGGCACAATGGGTACTTTGCTGACGGATATTAAATCAATTGTATGTTCCCCATTTTATTTATTTGTGTTAAATTTATATATTTTATAACATTTTTTGTATGTTATTTAATACAAAAAATTAATTAAAACCAGGGCATACTGATACAGGTAGGAGCGGTTTTACAAAAATAAAAACCTACATGTATTTTGTTTTTGTGAATTCTAATTCAAACGTCACAATTAATTGTGTAGAGCAAAGCAAAACGAAAAATTACAAAAACAAAATATACATGTTTGTTTCTACATTTGCTTTTAAATTTTGTATGTATGTAAATATGTAAAGAAATTTTGACGTTTGTATTAGAATTTCTCTCAAAAACAAAATAACCGTATGGGCTATCGCTCCTACCTGTATCAGTGTGCCCTGATTAAAACAATTTGAAAAACTCATCGATTTCTGTCCAAATATTTAACGTAAGTCAAAAGTTGGCCAACTTTCGTACTTTGCGTTGACGCAGAAGTACTGGATGTGACAACTCACATAAGAAAGCATGTATTTTAAATCAGCTGTCAGTTGAAAAAGGCGACGTATAATGTATGACGAATTCTTTTGGGGTATTCACACTACGTGCTATTTAGTCATATTGTCACAAAGTCATAATATTTTAGACCAGTTTAAAAAAGTTGTTGTGCTGCATACAAAAAAATCATAAAATAATAGCACTCTTTCAGGTATGTTTTTGTTTTGTCATAAAATCGCTCTAGAGATCTGAGTCGAACGGTTGAAAATCTTTAGGCGAGACAGTGATAGTATATGTTTGCCGCCGTTACTTATAAATGATTCACGACTAAAAAAATACTAAAAAATTATTCATACCTATATGTCTATATATTAAACCACATTTTTATAACATAAAAAATTAAAAGGGAACTAAATCGCAAAAACTAAATATATATATGTGGAAATTTATTCTCGTTTAACTTACGTAGCTGGCAGCCACTGAACTTTTTTTCGTATGCCGCCGCAAAAGAAATTTATTTAGCTCATATCAAGGCAGCAGTTGTTTTAGTTTATACATAAAAATTCATTTGGATATTCTTGTGCACCAGAAGATACATTTAATAATTTTAAATAGAAATTGAGTTTTTAGACTTTTTGGCATTTTCAAACAATTTCATTACAATTATATTAATTATCTTTTGCTTTGATAACATCTAATTACAAATGTGTTGTTTTTTTATCAGCTGACCGATGTTTGAAATAGCATACTAAGTTATGACGGGTTGTTCACACTAGTCATATATTTCGTGCTATTATTTTATGACTTATGACTTTATGACTGCAGTGTGAATCCCCCATATGTGTCTCGGCCTTAAGTCGATTCATGTGAAATTTCAAAGCCAACTAAAGGAATAGCAACTATCAGCTGTTATATGTTAAATGTTTACTCAAATAAAGCAGTGATGCCAACTCAAAGCTGTGACACTCTAAAAAACACGATTTATTTGTGGTAAAACTATGTAACAAAAATATATTATATGATATTTTTCTAATTTCTAATACCCTTGAATTTCTCTATAAAATATCAAACTCTATTAATTTGTAAAGAAACAATTTGTTTTAGTTAATGTCAATTAATTTCTTCCTGAAGTATAAAATAGGTCTAATTAGGAAAAAGAAAAGAAAAGTTTATTGTAGCTAGTGACTTTCATATACCAAAAATATGTTTAAATTTTAGATTTAGCCGATTTTCAACAGCAATCTCTTTAGGACTATTTGTAAATATATAAATCTAACAACGAAGCCTCCATCTTTTCTTAGACTTCGGAAAACCGACTTCACGTGCACACATCGTTATTCGACTTTCCTAGTTATAAGGACTCAGAATGTAGACACTTTTCACGTTTCATTATTTTTGGCAAAGAGTGTAACAATAGTGGAGTTGAAGAACGCTTTCAACTAAATTTCGTATGGAAGTTACATTTACAGGCACACTTTAAGTCTACACTATTTTTTATATAATGCGGCCCTTAATATACAATTAGCTATTAACTTTGTGTTATTAATGAATACATTTTTTAAATTATAATCCTTAGGAAAGTTGAACAGCCATTGTCCGTACGAGCTCAAGATTATTACGAAACATCACTCTCCCCCAGTCCAATAGAAGAACCCGAGCACTCCAACTATTATTACGAAAGGGAATCAGTTGAGGTACCAGCACGAATGGCAGCCACTTTGCCGCGAAATCGCAGACGTTCTTCACATTTTCAATGTCAAATGGAATACTGTAGTCCCCATAATCAAAGAAGACGTCCCAGCGGTCTGTACAATTTGGGGGGAGCTGATAAATATGATGACTACATGACTTTACATTTGGCGCAAAAATTTCAAAATGCCCTCAATTTGGAAGATGTTGAGCAAAATATTTACACAGGCTTTGGGGGTGAGTATGAACGTTGTTTTCAGCTATTTAACCCATTCATTCAATCATTGCATTGGCAGGTCTATCATCTTCTTCATCTACTGAACCGCACAGTTCCATTGGCGATGACTACCACACAATGGCCCTACAGCGCAAAGCTTGCAACTACGGTGGAGCTGTACCACAACGACGACTTTCAAAGCCGGCCCCCAAACTTGAATTTCCATCCCCACCACCCATGCCACCAACGTACGACTATTGCAATCCTTATTCTACATTGCCTCCTTGCTGTAGTGTATCTGATTGCTACGAATGCTTATCGCAAGCCCAGCAACAAATCTACGGCAGTCATTCGATTTATGGCGCCCGTAGCAGTTGTTACGGTTGCCATGCGGGCCCAACTGGCAGCCAAACACTTGGACGTCGTCCATCCTCTTCGCTCTATAGTGGAATTTACAACAGTAAATTCGGAATGAGCAAAAAGGGTTTATTGCAAATTGACTATTCATGCAGTTGGAATGATTTGGATCGAGTTATGGGCCGGAACTATTGAGCATATGGTCACAATATGTACATATTTCGCATTATTATACGAGTGAATTCTTGGTTATTTTTTTATACGCTATTATTAATTCTTATAGTATTTAAAGTTTGGATATATTTTATTGTTTAGTAAAATATTGTAAAAGGGGCCTTAATCGATTAATCCTTTATTATGTTTTTATATCTTAGAAATATGTATTGAAGCCTATTCGAACTTTCCTATAATTTATGAGAGGGGAGACAGAGCGGGAGACACAAAGCTTTCATTATTATATTAATAAGAAAAAGTTAGAAACAAATTACATTGCGAAAAAATATATTCATTTTGGATTATGGCAATTATTAATTGAAAGTTTTTCAAATATAGAAATTACCAGCCTGCCGTTCGGAGGTCTAAATTATTGTACAGCTAACATCATTGATGATAATAATATATGTATTTCCTGCTTTAGCCGATTCTCTCCCTCTCTCGCTCTCTCTCCCCATCACGCACATCTTTCTCCTTTGTTGTCAGTAGATGGCCGGCCCCACAGATGACACATTTCAAATTGCCAAACTTTTATGAACAAATTGTAAGAAACAATTATCAGTTGTGATTAGACTTGGGTCCAACTAGCTCATTCGCTCAGTTTTGACAAGAACCTCTGATCAAACCATTTTAAATCTACATACATTCGAAGTAGACTTGTGTCGAACTCGTTCATCATATCGTTTTTGACAAGAACTTATCATTAAACCCATTAAAATTACATTGGTTTGATCAAAGGTTCTTGTCAAAAACGAGCGAATAATCGGATTCGAAGCCAGTCTAATAAAAAGCAATATTAGTAATTTTGCTTCATATTGGACCTGTGTCGAATTCATTCAGCGAATGAACGTCTTCGATACAAGTCAACTTTTTATCTAAGGCATTTGAAATATAAAGCGGAAAACGATGGAAACCGCTACTATAATGAACAGACTTTACTATAGACTTGTATCGAACTCACTCATTCGCTCGTTTTTGATAAGAACCCATGATCAAACACATTTAAATTACATTGGTTCGATCATAGGTTCTTGTCAAAAACGAGCCAATGAATGAGTTCGGCAGAAGCCTAGCTGTTATGGCATTATCACCATACATATGTGAAAAAGAAACTTTTACTTAATCGAATAAAACTAACCGGTTTAATTTCTAGTCGAAAATGCCCAATTTTAAATTAATCGGGCAGCCATTAATCGGTTAAACGATTTACGTTATAATTATTGAATAGCCTAGTAGTTGAGTTTAAAACACTTTGAATCATTGCGTACGATTTCAATGAAAGTCTGTCGTTTGAACAAAAATTGTGAATGTTGTACATCAAGCCGAGAACTTATAATATGTGATCTGCTCCACGAAAAGTGACCTCTGTGCCGAAAATTTTTTTTTTTACTTTTTGAGTGATTCTTATAGGAAAAAAATGCTCTTTCAAATGCCGCAAACCGCAAGTTTCTATGACTTTTAGTTTTTTTTACAAATCACCTGCAAAGATGAACATAATTAATGAAAAAATTTAAAAATGTGATATAAACAGATAATATGTATATATAATATTTGAAATTTACAATAAAGGTACAAAATTACCCTTTCCGTCCCTTTTCGTGGAGCAGGTCACATATCTAAAAATACATTCTTTAGCTGATGACTATTAAAAACCAAATTCCTTCGAGACTATTTCTTAAAAGGAATAAACGGTTTCAGTTGGCAACGATCAGGCCAAATTACCGCATTCGATATCGATCGAAATTTCCATATAATTTAAATACAAATTTCGTTCGATATCGAGTGCCGTAATTTTCCCTCTGTTCTTGTAAATTTAATGTGGTTGTAGTCATATATCATAAAATAATAACACTAATAATTTATGACTGGTGTGAACAACCAGTCAAATTGAGTGCGCTATGGCATAAGAACGGATAAAAATACAGTTTAATAACGTCGCCCGCATATAGTCAAGTCACAACTTTGGAATTTGTGCACCGATACTTTGCAAAATATTATTCAAATAGATTAATAAATAAAGCCAATAAAAAACTCTTATTATTTTTTTATTTTTTAACTGTTCTAAAATACTACTACATCATTATGACAATATGACTAAATAGCACACTATGTGAATACCCCAAATATTTTTTATATATCATCTCGATATAAAAACATGTTGAAGAATAACACAAAGAACTAGACTTGTGTCGAACTCTTTTATTCGCTCGTTCTTGACAACAACCTGTGATCAAACCCATTTAAATTGCATTAGTGTGGACCTTGGTTCTTGTCAAAAACGGACGGATGAAAGAGTTCGACACAAGTCCACAAAGAACTGGCTTCAAGCGTGCAAAAGCAGGTAGTCTTGTTCATAGGGTTAGTGGTTACCGTAATAATGGGCCGTAGGCCATCTACAAAAAACTAGATGAAAATAAAATATTCACTCCTCCCTAACGGCTATTTCCCGAGTGAGGTAATTATTATTTCAGGGATTGCGTATTTCAAATTTGTTTATTTTCAAAACTAGTTATTCCATTGTTTATTAGTTATTAAAACAAATATTCATAGTTTTGGAAAGATGTTTTTGCTTTTATATATCAACTGAATAGTATATTTAACAAAATATCAAAAAATTGGGCTAATAAAAATAAAATATTAATTGTAAATAAAATATTAATTGTAAAATTAAGAATTTTGAATATTTATTATATTAGAAAATAACAAAATTTATCTTTTTGTATTCATTAGTGCTCAAATTGTGTAAAAATGAATGGAAAACATGCGTTTATGATATTTGCGTAAAATTTTAAGTGCTTCAGTTTTGCATATTCTATGTTTTTGCAAATATTTTTTAGTCACATTATTGTTATCGCTTTTATAATAAAAAACCAAATAAAATAAATAAATTCGGTATATTCTAAACATAATTCGATTTACTTCTTTTGTAACAAACAATATATGTAATAAAGTTTTGTAAACTAATTTTTAGGAATATATTTTCACTTAACGACGCACCCTGACTCTTTTCACAAGAGGGTGTTCAAAACACTTTGGCAGAAATCATCTTTTACGTCATCAATTTCAATTTTTTTTTTAATGAAAGCTGGCAAATAAGATTCTAGAAATTTAGGTTTTTATTCCCTATTTTGATGTGATATAAAAGGCGGTTTTGCTAGGCCAAACTAGAATTCAAGATTTTGTAGAATATTTTTTAATTCCAAATGCACAAACTTTTATAGAAATATTTTTTAACGATTTTATTTCCTTTCAAAGCGTAGCCTACCAGCTTTTGAAATGTTAAAAAGCTATTTAGTATTACTGTTTTTTAAAATGATCGATCCAGAGATTTTAAAAAGGGGGTAAACTATACTCGAATTTCAATATTAAAAGGAACGAGTTCTTCTTCTTAAAAAAAGAACTTCGTAAAATGGATTATGTAATATTATGGATTATCCTGTTAGTAGTTTCAAACCCATCAGTGTGATCCTACCTTAAGAAAGTTCAGCCTTTCTTAAGGTAGGAACACACGATGGCCGCAATGCATCAAGTATTGGTATATTTCATAAGCCAATCGTGTGATTTCACAATTTATTGCCCCATACGGCAATCGAGAACAAAATTGTGCTGATTTGCCGCAATCAAATGCAACTCTGGTGTGGCAATCGTGTGAACGGTTTATAGGTAATCATACGTCAATAAAAATGTAAGAAATGCGCCAATATTTATTGTTTTCTCGTGCGTCAATCAAAGAAGACAATTCGCGCCAATAGTTAGTTTATTTATAATCAAATTTTTCGTGAGATTCTGAGCATATTTGTGTCTTGTTTGTTAACATATGGTGACACTAGTTGCAAAAATTCTTTAAACGTATCGTCATTCATCCGAATAAAGTTTTTGAACAAAAAGTCTGCGAAGTATTCAAATAAATACAAAAAATTCTCCATCTTCTCATCTATCTATTTAATTAGATTTGGAGAAATGTTTGCCTGAACTGATATTTAGCACAGCACAAATTTCTCTGAGGTTTCTCATAAAATATATTTATCTTAAGGAAATAACTGTTTATACACATTTGACTTGGCTGAAATTTAGCAGAGACATGCACACTTTCCAAACATCCGATTTTCTTGCTCCTAATCGTAGCACAAGAGTAAAAATCGACATCCAGACTTTTTGATTGGGCTTTTAGAGTTAAGCATCAATGTACAACAATTGCCGTGAATACTACTGAGCACCGAGCCTCATCTGTAGAGACTTGCTACTCATGCATAATACGCATACATACATATATATATATGGGTACTTATCTACGTTGCTTTAAAAGTACGGACATATGCGAGTCCCAATCGCATTAAAAAGATGTTTGTACGCCGTAAGGCCGAGAACACACTATGGCATTTTGTGACATCGCTAGCAAACAAAATCATGTGTAATAGTGCCAACGTTTGCCATTTTCGCATATTTCGTTGTGTGGCAATGCCTCCCAAACTGTAAATTTGTAAATGACAGTACAAATGCAGTGTCACAAGATTGCAAACTTTGAACTCAACATGTAGCATTAAAAAAGTTAATGCAATAACTCTAGATTATCGCTAAAAGTTAGTGAAAAATGCATCATGAACTCACTGCTACCATCTATGTCAAATACGAGTTCATCTAAATCTAAACTACGAACATTTTCTCTTAATATGTGCATCAATTTCTTTTATCGTTACACTTCTTTCCAATTTCAATCAACTCTAATTGCTTTCAATTATTAATGTTTAAATATTTCATTTGAGTTGTTTGAAAAGCCATCATCTGTTTCACATTTCTTTACATAATTTTGAGATTCATTTTTAAATTATAGACAAAATTGAGCAGCTAAGCTGTCAAAAACAGTGTTGCCAAAAATTAAGTTGTTAAAAATCACCCATTATGCTTGTAACTGATGCTGCTCAGTACCAAATTTAGTGTTGTCCCTGTTGTTATTTTGTGCTGCTCTTGCACATTCATTAAACATTTAAAAAAAATCGGGAGGTTACTGGTATTACTCCGTTTTGAAAAAAATCAAGCTTTCACTAGATCTCGTCGTTGTGAGTTCCTAGGAAGCTTTCCTGACTATTCCTGAGAAGCCGTCACTATGTCTGTAAGTGCGTGCGTGTATGTGTGAGTGTGACCCGCTTAAAACATTTGAATGGCTGAACCGAACCGAGCCCAACTACCATTTCAAAGGGTTCACTTCCTGTGAATTGGAACCATCTTGGACAGGTGCATTTTGAGTAACATGAAAAAAACTAAAACAAGTATTTGACCGGGTCGAATCTTAAATAACCTCCAAATATTTAGTAAATAAAAACTATATTTTCTAGTGGTCACTCCGTGAGAGGCCGTGGGAGAGACATTTCAACTTCACCATTAAACACAAAAAAAAATTTTGGGATAGTTAAGTGTAAAAACAAGTAAAAGTGCTATATTCGGCTGTGCCAAATCTTAAATACCCTTCACAGATGTAATTCTTCTTTCTTTCTTTCTTGCTAAAACAGGAAGTAGGTTTAATTAATTAAAAGATGTAACATAGTTTTACTTAACAAAAAATTTAAATTTTTAAACCTTTTGGTCACTTTCACGTACCATAAAATATTTTATTTGTTCAACCCTGGAGTCGAAATTTTGATTTTTTAAGATTTTAATACCAATTTTGTTCTTGAATTATAAAATAGTTTGTATTAGCAAAAACAACAACGTCAATTGCCTATTTGGTTACTTTTATATATTTCAATATCCCAACCCTGGAAACGAAATTTAAATTTTTTTATCAATGTAACTCTTAATGAGGCATGAAATAGTTTTATTTAAGAATAACTTAATATTTGTAATCATTTTGGCCACTTTCATGTACTACAAAATATTGCAGTTATCCAACTCTGGAATCTAAATTTTGATTTTTTTTAATTTTTGATACCAATTATGTTTTTCCTGAACTAAAAATTTGTTTTAATTAGTAAAAAACCGACGTTAGTTGCCTTTTTGGTTATTTTTATGTATAAAAAAAATTCAATTTCCCATCCCTGGAAGCGAAATTAAATTTTTTTTACCAATTCTAGTCTTCATTAGGTATAAAGTCGTTTTATTTAAGAAAAACTTAATATTTGCAATCATTTTGGTCACTTTGATGTACTGCAATATATTGCACGTACCAAAAAAACTTTAAACTTCCCAACCCTGGAAATTTTTTGGTTTATTTTTAACCAATGCAACTCTTTATGAGGAATAAAGTAGTATTATTTAAGAAAAATTTACAATTTTCAACCATTTTGATCACCTTCATGAACTATAAAATATTGCACTTGTCCATCCCTGGATTCGAAATTTTGAATTTTTTGGAAATTTTTTATACTAATTTTGTTCTTCCTAAATTATAAGACAGGCTTAGTTAGCAAAAAAAATAAAAATAAACAGTTGCCTGTTTGATTACTTTCACGTATAAAATAAATGCAATTTCCCACCCCTGGAAGCAAAATTTCAATTAAAAAAATTTTTTTGGGCAATGCAAATTTTTATGACGTATAAAGGGGTTTTGTAAAAGAAAAACTTAAAATTTTTAACAATTTTAGTTACTACAAAATACGGAATGGGCAGAAAAAAATTTTTAATTTTCCATCCCTGGAAAAAAAATTTTATTTGTTTAGTTTTTATTAGACCATTGAGGCTCAAAGTACAAAATAGGTTTAAGTTACAAACATTAAAAAAATAATTGATTTCTGGTACAAATTTTGCGTCGAGAAATATGTGTAATCTTCCCAAGCTCTGGAACCATACTTCGGATCTTTCTTTCAATTCCAATCCAACGGTCCAAGAACGAAGTCTCTAGCTCTTCTGGGGGCTTGGGAAAGTAAAGTAAACAATTTGTTAAATTTTTACACTATTTTTGCATATAATAACGCCCACTAAAGGGCGTTATGTTTAATGCGTTGGGCCTTCTCTGACATAAAAATATATCATTTGCTTAACAAAATTAAAAAAAAAAAAATTCAGATATTATGTTGTTTTTTAGAGGTTGGTTTAGTTCGTCTTAGGGCAACTTTTTCCCCTCTGGCCCGATTCAGCCCATTTACGAACTTGACCTGTGCCTGGTTTCAAAGGTCTGTCTCCTTTCGTTTGGACTGAATCGTGATTTCCACAGGCGGACGGACATAGCCCAATCGTCTTAAATTTCATCACTGATCAAGAATATATATACTTTATGAAGTCTAAGAGGGATATATCGCTTCGTTACACACGGAATGACAAAGTGAATATACCCTCCAATTCTTTTTTAGAGGATATAAAAATGTATTTTCAAATGCGGAGCGCTACCTAGATGGCCAAAATCAATTCACGCCAACGCGTGATATAGATATAGTGAACGAACAATTCGAAAAAAGTGAATTTTTCAAAACACTCCGAATTTATATATGTAAGTGATCAATCAATTAGTGTTCTCAGCTCAAACTCAAACACCGTTTATCACGTGGAAATCGACTGATGCATTCAAAAGTTATAGCAGTTTGAAAATTAAAATAAGAGCATTTTTTGGCGGCTCAAATCAGCGGAAAGTTTCTCGGATGGCCTTTAGGGCCAACCATTTCTCATATTTTTTTGTATGTTGTCACAATTAATTTTGCAAGGGTATTTTGGTTTGATGAAAGCAATCATTTTTTGCTCGCTGCTGTATTTAAATGTAGCTCCCGTAAAGTATGCCATAGTTTAAACTAATTCCCAAATGAATTGCTTTTAGGAATTATTAATCCACACATATTTTGTTGTTGTCAAAAGGAATTTTACATATATTTAGTATAGTTATTTATACAACAAATATTGTTGTTTAAAAACAGTTTACCTGTAATTTTATTTGTAAATTTTTGTTGTGGATTTTCTGTTTTGATGCTTACCATCTATTATTAACACATATAAATAGAATTTGATGTTTTCCATTTATTTTTGAATACAAGAAATTTCAGAAGGCCAGGAACTGTTGATAATTTAAAGTTATGCGGTAGTGCTATTGTTTTATTGAAAACATTCTACTGAGAAAAATATTTTTCCGACTTAAAAAATTTTTATGAAATTTTTTATTTGATTTATTTGAAGTGAAATTTATTAGTTTATGGTTAAGCATACCATCAGTAGTAGACTTTAACCATTGTTTTGACAAGTTACAAGCCTCTTTCTTACGCACATACTTTCAAAAACCATCTGAGAATTTACAATTTGTAAATTACACATTATTTCAAAAAATCACAGCAGAATAAGCATATCTAGTAGGCTCTCAAACTCATACAAAACAAACCCTACAAATAAATTGTTATTTTCCGAACTTATTAATTTTATTATTAAGATAAGAATTTTTATTTGGACTCATGTTCAAATCTGCAATTTGCAAATTATTTTTCTTTATGAATTTTTATTAAATTCAAGTTATTTTTATTAAGAGTGAAATATGTATTTAAAATATTTTTATAATCATCAAACTAGCAGAACGGACCAGTACTGATTTCGAGGCTACTACGTCACCTCATGCTTAACTTTTTCCACTTTCTACGGGGTTCAAGGAATATTAACTATTTATCCAATATTTTTAACGATATATGTAGAATATGAGAACTTCTTGCATTAATTTTTTTTAAATTCAATCATTTTTTGGTTAGCACGAAATTCCCTAACCTTGACGATTATTATTCCAAATATTACATTTTCTTTGTGTAGATCAAAAGCTTTTTGATGTGTAAACATCTATACGCTGGGGGGTATAAATATTTTTCACAATGCAATCACAAATTTAGAGCAAGATCAAATCGGTGTAAGCTATATATGAGTGTATTAGTGTAATCATACGGACAACAAGAAGTACAGTGATAGAAATACACTCAACACCATCTAGTCTGCAATAGACTTGTGTCCAACTAGCTCATTCGCTCAGTTTTGACGAGAACCTCTGATCAAACCCATTTAAATTACATAGGTTTGATTAAAGGTTCTCGTCAAAACTAAGCGAATGAACTAGTTGGACACAAGTCTAGTTAGCAATAGTAGTAGTCGTACATTATGTTATCGTAAGCATATAAAACAAATAAATAAAATTAGTACGAAAACATATAATTGTAATAACTTTTAAAAAGATTTTTGCACTTTTAATAAGAAATTTACTAAAACAAAGCAAAATAAGGAAAACAAAATAGCTAAACTTGCCAAAGTAAAAGTCTTCTTCATCTTTGAGATTGTCATTCATACGGATAACAAGAAGTACAGAGAAACTTAACAGCTGCATATAAACGCCATCTAGTGTGCAATAGTAGCTACTAGTTTTCATTAACATATAATTGTCTAGCGCTATACAGCTCGAAAACCATTGCTGTAAAATAACTCTATGCATTACATTTCAGTAAACAGGTGATTAATAGCTTTTTCATTACTGGATGTTTACACATCTCCCCTCTGATCGGACTCACACTCCTTTTTTTTTTATTTATGTTCATGCAATTGAAATTTTTATTATTTGAAATCTCACCTACAGATTAAAAAAAATTTAAGCTGCAATAAAAATGTGAATACCTCTTTTTAAAAAGTGAACTATTTTAATGTACTTATTTATCTATTTTTTTTAACTCGGACCAGAACTCAGATGAATCGGGATGACCCCTACATATGCAGTGCATTGCGCCGGAACTAGAAGGGGTAGTATTGAGCGGACAGATGAAGAAATTTAAAGTTTGCAACAGAGTTTTTGAAATAATATATTAATATAAATATTAGGCGTAATTTTATTCAAATCGGGTAATTTTACCTCCTGTTAGGAGTAATTTTAAATATAAACTCTTAGCTAATGCACAAACTCTCAAAAACCAATTACAAAGCATATGTTTAAAAGATAATATCTCCCATATATTACATTGAACACGAAAATTTTTATTATTATCTACGTTTCTATATAATTCCAAAACTTTTTTAATTTGCACATTTGATTATTATAACATAACAATGTAAGAGATAGCCCTTAATATTATAAATTGTACTATTAAGGCCTATCTCATAAAAATTGTTTTATGTTTATAAAGTGCTTATGAAGACAATTTTCATTTCAGATAACATACCTTTTGAATAATTTGTTTGCGGTAGCTTTATTTAATAAAATGTTTTCTTTTTATTTAATTTAATTAATTTATCTTTTTATTTAGTTATTAACATTGCAATAAATAAAAAAGTAGATTTTTTTGTAAAACCACCTATTATTTTATTTAAAAATCAAAAACTTTAGGAAAATTAAAAAAATTTTGTTATAAATAATAATTGGCCAAATTTTCTTTCCTATTGATATTGTTCTAATTGTTTAGCTTTTGGCCTACCGCGTCTATGCAAATAAAAATGCAATTTTTATTCCATATTTGTCCCGACGTTTCGTGAATTTTATGTTCACTTTTTCAAGGGATCTTCGTCTATTTAATAAAAAAGATATATCAACTATTTTTCTCAATACATTAACAATTGTTTTAGTGACGTGACTTACATGTGTTGTATATAAAAATTACATTGAATAAAGTTTTCTTAAAAATTTTTTAATTTTGTTTCCAAATATGCACTGGGTTGAATAAATCACAGATGTTTTTTTTTAAACAAATTTGTAACTTGCGCTTAAGTTATCAGTATCTTCTTTGATGTTTATTGTTTTGTCTATTTTTTGTTGAATTCTTAAACTTTCTGTTATGTACCTTTTCTTGGTGTTGTTTACTTTATCTTTAAAAATTTTATTTTAAAAGGCCGTGACGTACTAAATAAAGCACTTTTTGTTTAAACAAGTAAGAGAAACTATAAGTATTATTATTTAATGTAAATAATAATCATGTGTTCAAAGGAATGCCTAATTATTCATACTAATTAGTATTGCTGATATGTTGTTTGGTTTCAGGTTTTTACAATTCCAAATTACCTAAGCGCCATATCATAAGCTGTGTTTAGAAAAACAAAGCTTTCTTAACCGATATATACTTCTGGTTTCATTTTAATCATAATATATAATTTTCGGTTCAATATTGCAAATAGTTCCAATATTATAACGTTTTTTCTCTCTCCTGTAAACTTTTGAAAACTGCTGATAGGTTGTTTGGTCTTTAAGGTGACGAGTAAATCTGCTGAAATCATTAACCCTTTCAGTGTTTTTGTCGAATATATTCGACATTACGTTTCACTTGGTTTCTATGCCATTTTACTGTATAAGAATTTACAGTTATTTATGTTGTTTTTGTTTTAACTTTAAGAAACATACATAAGCTTTGAATAAGTGTTGTTATGTTTGGCATTTGAGATTGGTTTGTTGCTTGAAAGCAAGATTTAAAGAGTGGTTGAAAACTTTGTAAAAAAAAAGAATTTTTGGAAGCTCAAGATATATAATTTTAGTGACCGGAGTATATTGAAAAAATTTTTAAGTATTGATGCATGTGTAAGTTGATGTTATATAACATATAATATACATAAATCTGAAGCGTGTACTTTTTGCGTGACTTTTTTTCGAATGTCGAATATAATCGACATTGACCTTCAGAGTATACTTTTTTTACGTTACTGCCCATAACATATTTGTTGATGAATCAGTGCATTTGGGGTTGTTTTATGATAGATAATGGCAAAATTAATTGATGAGGAAATAATGGCCTTATTAGAACCAAAATATGCGAAGAAACCTTAAAAAACAGTTGTTTTTTTGTAATTTCAAGTAAAAATATCAGGATATCATTAGGTGCCATTGAAGGTCAGTGTCGAATATATTCGACATTCCCCAAAATCCAGGGGCGTGGCCTAAGACAAAAAATTTTATTTTTCCCGGTTTCAGCACCATCATTTCACTTTGAATACAAATTTTCAGATTTTTATCTAAACCTAAATTATTTTTGACCCTGAAAGGGTTAATACAATGTTAACTCGTTACAAATGATCAAATTTCATTTAAAATCGAAAGTTCAGAGCTTCATTGTGGCATGATTTCATATTAAAACAGACTTATTAACAAACATTTACAATTATTGTACTTATTTCTTCGATTCGACTGTTGTGTGAATTGCTAAATACGCACCGGATGTTATAAAAACTGTTAAACCGCATGTCTGAGTATGATACCATTTTTATGGTATAAATTTCATGGTTGACTTTTTTGGGACAAGACAAACTACACATATTTCTTATAACATAAAACAATTACTTATCCAATTGGAAAAGAGAGAAACAAAAAATATTTATGTATAACAAATTACTTTTACAACGTGCTTATGGATATAAATGTATGTGAACGCTAAATATATAATAGCTCATCTTGCAACGATGTCAACTGCTACTTACAATATACAACTGTACTTTTGTCATGCTGCTCAAAAATACAACATTGCCCATGGTTGAAAAAAACTAAAAATGGCTAACGCCAAAAAATTTCAGCAAGATTTTTTTGTTTGTGCAATGGAAAAAATTTTCAATTTAAAATAAACCCATGCGAAACCATTTAATTTACATAAATATGCGATGAAAATATTCTTTAAAAAATACTTAATTGAATACTGTAAAGATACTATTAAGAAAAATAAAGAAATATATGATTTATTAAGGCTTGAAAATTTTCCCAAAGTTCGCGTGTATGTGAGAAATACGGAAGAAAAAGTGTGCTTTGCCAAATCCTCACGAAATAATCATAATCACGCTAAGAAATAATACGCAAAATACAATTAAATGAAAAAAATCTACTTGAAACTAATATTTCACGGATGAATTAAGGAAATAATAATTATAGTTGTGAAATTCATTTTAAGAATAAAATATTGTGAACGTTCTTTTTCGATTGAATAAGAGGGTGTCTCCTCTATCGTACAGCTCGTTCGTTCTCCATGGTATTGTATTTTTTTGTTTTTGCTTCGTTGAGACTCCGCTGGGCGAGATACATAGACTTTCGGGCTTGTCGACGCGCACTCGTTTCATGTTGGTGGTTCAATTTAGTTGGTCTGCAAACGTCAGTGTGTTCGGATTTATAGGCTGTATCTTGTCTTATTTACCGTGTCTGGTGCTTGTTCTACTACTGCAGACCTTTGCAAGCAGTTAGTTGTCTAAAACACGCGGACAGACAGCAAAACCAGAAATTTAATAACAAAACAATTTAAACAACGTGTTAATGTTACTTTTAAAGGCCATTAAACAAATAACATTAAATGGCGCTCGGCTTACAAAATCTCGAAAGATATTTTCTGTGAAATACGGAAAAGTTCTTATTGTGAAATAAAAGAAAAATAATTCAAATAAAGGTAATAACAATTTCTTAAACAACTACATTTTTTTGTTGTAAATTTTCAATAAATGATATTTTATAGTTCCATTATTTTAGTTTATTTAATGTGTTCTGTTGGAAAAAAAGGCGCGTTTTTATTTTGTGATTAATATGATTTGCTCCCATAAAATTATCTTGTTTGTTTCTTTATCTCTTTCGTATATTTTTTCACGTCTTCTTTTTTGCGTCTATTAAATAGTGTCATGCTGTGTTTGTGAACGTGTGTGTTTGCGTCGAAGTACGAAGTCGAAATTAAATATTTATCGGCGTTGGCAAATAAATTGAATTGTGATACCACTGTGTTGGTTTACTTTACTTGAAGTTAAGAGGTAGCTTTAGAAATTCTTAATAATAAGATGAAATAATGACACAATTTTTTTAAGAGGATAAGACAACGTCTTATCTCGGTAATATATCACAAGCTTAAAAGCGACTTAAATAATCAATGATGGTTATGAGTCAACTCGCGTTGTGTATGCCACCGTGATTTGATAACTTTCCCAGCAAACATATTACAAAGTTAAATTTTTCTATTCTAAAATTAAAGCTCTAATAAATTTCAATAAAATGCAATTGGAACTGCCGATTTAATTGCATTTCTTAAGGATATAAACAATTCTGGTTTTCTAATTTACTTATGTACCTATCTATTATGCGTACATATAAATAATATTAAAACGTGTAAAACTGCAAGGCTTATTCATTATTTTCTTCAAAGTACCATCACATTCGCAATATTATTGAGCAATAATTGATGTTGCGCAGAAAAATGGTCTGTGTGTATATATGGGTATACCTATGGCGCAATATGTAGGGTAAACTCCAAAGCCTTTTGATCAATAATGCGCAATATAAAATACTTTGTACCTATTACGTTGCGAATATTTTCTTTCTATCTTTTTTTAATTATCTAACTAAAAATGGTTTAATTAGATTAAGTTTTTGCTTATACATATATCTTTTCTGCAGTCTTTTTGTGAAAACAACGGAAACAAAGGAATCACTAGTTTTGCGAATGCAGCGATATGACTTAAGTTCCCTCCAAATCATCTGTTAGAGCTTTAAGTGAAAATTAGACGATATCTAAAAAAACTATACCGGAATATATACAACACAATGCCAAATGTTTTAAAGAGTGAACAAAATAATTATGTATTTAGAAAAAAACTTGTATATTTTATTAGGAATATTAATAATTAATCTAGTGTAATTCAATTTAAGAAATTATAAAGTATTACAAATACTACTAAATAAATAAATCTAATCTAATCTTTTTAATGTTGGAAATCATATAAGAAATAACAGGAACAAATTTACATTAGTTATTAATTCGTCGCTCTTTATAAATTTTATTGTCATAATAGGGGGCTTAAAATGTAGTCATGGGACTATGTGGTGAACGCTCTTAGTTTGGGAGTTACATTACTTTAATTTTTGAACATATAAATGAGCACAGTGGCGTCCCTATAATAACTTTGAAATGATATAAAATAGCTTAATGTTACAAAAATGGCAGGTGCAGAGGAGGGGATAAAAATGAATCATATTAAAAATACTTTTTTTTTACAAAAATATTATTATGTATTTAAAAAAGATCTATATAACGGTTTTTCAATGCATGCCAAAAAGTAAACGTATTTATAATTTGAATATAACATAGACATTTAGTATTGGGTGACAGTTTTGCATATTATTTTTTAGTACATAAAAATCTGTACTAAGGTTATTATTTTGCATTTGAAAGGTATTTCAACAAATTCCTTAAGTATGTAGCTTTTATGGGGTCGCCGCTATGGTCAAACTTTAAAGGTCTGCAGATACAAATTTTACCGCTGTTCTTAGAAGAAAAATTAGTACAAATGGCAAAAGAAAAATTGTGGAGCTCGGAGAGGTATGATTTCTATATTTATTAATCTTGTTGTTTGGGTTGTATCACTTTTCTATATGGTATTATAGTTTATGTCTGCATGTGTGTTTGTGTTTGAATGTTGAAAAATAAGAGGCAAAATTAAACCGAAACGAGTCATGACGTGATTGAAGAGTGGAGGAATTTGAAAAGAGATTTTGTGAAGTCTTTATTTTTGTCTGGTTCTGTTTTGGTCATACATATACATCCATATGTCTTATTCTTGTTTATTTGTTAATAATTTTGTAAACATTGGACTTTTTGAAAATTATACATACATAGTAAATGTATAAATACAAATTGTAATGTTTATTTGCAAACCAACAGAACTAAAATTGTGATAAATATATTTAAAAGTACATAATATTAAAATATCGCAAAATTTAAAATTTCATTTGGGCGTACATGACGGATTTTTTTTTAAATATGCATAGAAACAAGTTGATTTGAAACTTAAACACAGTGTATTAAATTCTGTAGTGTTAAATTACTAGGTATATTTTTTCATGTAATCCTGTGCCTTTTAACGCGTAAACCAAAACTTCCCTTACATTTATATGCATGTTTGGGAATCTGTTATTTAACAGAATATGTTCTTAATTTCGAAGGTGCTGACTGTTATTCCCAAATTGGCTAAAAAAGTTTCAAATGAATTTTGGAAAAATGTAAGTGAAAGAAATGTTTTATATTACAGCACTTTTTATACCCTTCACAGAAAAGAGTTAGATTGTATATAGGATTGCCATTCCGTGGGTTATTTCCTCAATATTAATGTAAACTTCATAAAGTATATACATATATTCTAGATCCGTATAAATAGCGAAGACGAAGGAGCGATGTCCGTCTGTTTGTACGTTAAAACGATTTTCCCACGCCTCTAGAAGAACTTAGTGCCTCATTCTTGGATTGGTATTGAAATTCAGAAAAATCCCAAATATGCTTCACACTTATTTGTGGCTTTGATACTTTTGGAAAAGTAAATTTTGACAACTGAATTTTTTTCTGTACAAAAATATATGTACACATATGTATATATTTTGCTAATTAAAATTAATTTATAAGTCGGAAAGAATAAAATTTTTATTAAAACTTAAAAGAAAACTGAATTTAGAACTCAGGGTTGGCCAATTCAACTACAACTTCGTTTCTTTTAAGTAAGACTATAGTTTCTTCAATAAGAATTAAATTGTTATTAAAAATAAAAAAACTTGAAAATTCAATTCCGTGGTTGAAAAATCGGAAGTTCTTGCTACAGAAAAGTAATCATATAAGCTTCAAATTATTATTTTGTTTTTTGTAAATTAAATATTTTTTTGTACTTCAGAAGATATACATATGTACATACATATGTACATTCATGTAAAAAATCAAAAAAAAAATTAAAGGTCGATTCCAGTATTGGAAAATAGAAATTATTATTATATTCTGATATTTTTAAGCTTAAGGTTTCCTTATTTTAATTTTATTTCTTAATTTCAATATTTCGTCACTCCTTTGTGTGACTTCTTCAGGAAATTAATTAATTTTTAATAATAATTAAAAAGAGGTCAAGAAACCAGAAGAATTTAAAAATAGAAATTATTTTGGTACATAAAAGTAACCACATAAGTTTCTAATTTTGATTTTTACGGTGAATTATACCTAGTTTATAGTTTAAGAAGAAATTAATTTGTGTTAAAAACAAGAAAAAAATCAAATATTCAAATATTTTTTGATACATAAAAGATACCATATAAGTTAGTATTTTTTTTTATTTTTAGGGACCTAAACTTATTTTATAATTCAAGAAGAATTAAGGTGGTAACAAAAGTAAACAAATTTAAAACCCGATGCCTGAGTTGGAAAATCTACATTTTGTTGTGCTTAAAAGTAAGCACATATAATCCTAATATA
The DNA here is from genome assembly GCA_951800035.1 of Linnaemya tessellans. Classification (NCBI taxonomy): domain Eukaryota; kingdom Metazoa; phylum Arthropoda; class Insecta; order Diptera; family Tachinidae; genus Linnaemya; species Linnaemya tessellans. Next base: position 28,928,407 of record OX637534.1, read on the forward strand.
TGTTTTCTTTGGTGAATCGTTATCGTTTGTGGCTCACGTTGAGTATATGTTTCCAACAGCGTATAAAGTGCTTGGCTTTTTGAAGAGAATGTGTTCTGAATTTACTGACCCCTACACACTGAAGTACATATACATATATGCACATATATACATCCTTCGTATGGTCTAAATTAGAATATGCTGCTGTGATCTGGAATCCTCATGTTTCCAATCTAATTTTCCGCATCGAGAAATTGCAGCGCGTTTTCATTAAGTTTGCAACACGATCGCTACCATATTTATCTACGGTCCAAATGCCTCTTTATAGGGCTTCGTACCTTAGAATATCGTAGAAAAATACAATCAGCCCTCCTGGTGTATGATATTGGTAATGGATTCATTGACTGTCCAGATTTGCTTAGCTCTGTACCGTTTTATGTTCCACGTAGGAATCTTAGGTTGGCTAAGCTCTTTGAGGTACCTTTTTATAGGACTAATTATGCTCGTAGTGGCACTCTAACATGTGCTTTTGCGCAACTTAATAAAATCAATGTAAATTTACACAAACGGCATAATTCTTTTATTGAATTCAGCACGGACAAGATGCAGTTTAAGTTTTTAATTTCTAGTCTATTAACATAATTACTGTCATTTGTAATGTAAACTTTTCGTTTTGTATTTTGTAAAATAAAATTTTTTTTATTCAACATTTGTTTATAACCACTAGTTTTTAATGTTCTCATGTCAGTAATAGTCTGGAAGGTTTTGTGACCATAGACTGAAACATTTCTTCTTGCTGAATTAAACCTATTTTACTGAATTTAAGTTGGTATTAAAAACTTGGAAAATCAAGAATTCATTTCGGAAGCTTGGCAATCGAAATGTGTTTGGTACATAAAAGAAAGCAAAACGTCTACTAATTCATGTTTGGTCTTAACTACTTTATGCTTCAGGAAGACAAAAATTGGTATTAAAATTCCAAACAAATTGTTTGCAAGCTTAGCAAATTAAACATTTCTTTGACATATAAAAGTAACCTATTCGGTTACTAATATTCTGTGATTTGAACGTTTTTTATACTTAAGGGTAAATAGAATTGGTATAGAAAATGAAAAAAAAAACAAAAAGACGGGTCCAGTGTTGGTCAATTGGAACTTTTTTTGATACATGAAAGTAGCCAACAGAAATGCACTTCTCTTCTTTTTTTGTTTATAAACTAAAAATATTTTATGTACGTAAAATAAGTTCATTAGTATTAAAAATCATAAAAGCCAAAAAAGCAGCTTCGGAGCTGAAAAATTGTAATTCTTCTTCATAAAAGTAAAAGTAACTTAATAACAAAGTTGTCTTTATTTGGTAATTAAAACTATTTTCTGTTTTAGAAAGAAAGAAGAAATACATCTGTAAATGGCATTTCTGATTCACCAGAGCCGAATATATCACTTAATTGTTTTAATTCATTTTAATATTACATTTAATGTACATAAAGTGAACTAATTAACAAAGTATGATCGTTGGTCTAATTTGATCACGCGTTTTTTTTTATAAAGGGCGATGGAACCAATTTAACCCATCTCTTTGATATAATACGCACCTAAAAATCTAATAAATTAAAGTAAGTTTTAACTACAAAACCATTTCACTCTGTTTTTCATGTTAATGTTTATTAGCGGCCTTAAAAAATATATTTTCAACTGTATGTCGATAAAAAATACTTACATCACTTATGCTTCTGTGCGTGCGGTCATGCTTCTTCCACTACACATAAGTGTTGTTAGCAATTATGGATGAAAATCAAAAATTGTTTAGTCTGATGTATGCAATTTATATATTGATACTTTCCAATTTGGATTGACAAAGAAAATCTCAGATGGTTTGTAATTGTATCAGATTTGGCAAAATGAGTACAATTGAACTTTTTTTATGCTTTTCATTTAATGAATATTCCTAGTTTTAATTTCATATGACCGCATAGGTTTGGGTATTAGCAATTACTGAATAAGTTCCATATTCATGTGGAAACGATTTTTATCAAACTATCAAAACAAAAGACAGAACAGAATACAAAGTCGAAGCTAACTCAATCCAAACATAGGACTTATTAATCTTACAAAATTGCAATTGTTATGATATAAATACTCGTATGTAAATTTATTTATTTTATTCACTCGCATTTCAGTCTATACACAAAAAATTCTAACAGACTAAGATAACAGAAATACTTAAATTGGAGTATACTATTTATATTATTAAATGGCAATAAAGCAAGTGCAAAAAGAAGTGCATAAATATGTATGTATTGACATATTACCCAACAGTTCATGACTCACAAATTATTTTAAAATTTCAAAAATGTTACTACTCTTATTTTAATTGTAGAAAAGATCATTTTATGAAAGATCGTTTTTTTAATTAAATCATTGGATTGTGTACCTATAATTAGAGAACGATCGAACGTTCTTTTCCAGACCCAAGCCGAAACCGAACATAGTTCAATATGTAAGTAAATCCATTCTCTCAATTTTCCTTGTCATTCACCTTATGACAAGAATTAGGATTTTGATGTTTTCGCTAAAATCGCGCTACTGTATTAACCTTATACTTCACTTTTATGTGTTTCAAAATTATATTAAAACTGTTACTTAAAAAAAATACTTCTTTATATGAGTATATTTGCTATCCGGAAAAAGGCAACAATGTCGTTGCTTGCAACAGTTTACTGTTAACAAAAATTATCAGCAGAATTCAATTACACATCTGTGTAAAAAATTCCATATATTCCCTTTTTCAGTGTGTGGCAAGTCTTTTTTTTTATTTTACTCTGAAAACAAACATAAAAAATTTTTATTAAATTTAATAAGAGGGAATAGAATGGAAGTACTTTTTATTTATTATACTATGATTTTTGTTAAATTTATTTATTTGAAACAAAATAAAATATAATGGATTTATAAAGACACTTACATATGTGCGTTTGTGAAAAACGACTTTTCATCAGTAGACTTTAACCTAATTCCAAAATAACAAAACCTCTCAGCTTATTTTGGAATTATGTTAAAGTCTACTGATGATTTGGTGTAAGAACCAATGAAATGCAGGCATGTAGACATACTTGACCACATAACAAACAAAAAGCACTAATTTAATTGACACAATATGTCGCATAGAAGATTTTAAAATATTTGAAATAAAAGTTGATTATAAAATAAATAATTAAAATTTGAATGTGTACACATATGTATATAGAAAATTATATGTATATCGTCACTGAAAAAAAGAGAGAAAAATATTCAGGTCTGTTAATTCTTCGATTTACTATATTTAAGTTTCAGCTTCCTGCTCAATAATCCCTTTAATTTGATAACCATATCGTGTGGTGTATAAAAAATAGTCGTATGACAATTTTTGGGGTTCCCGCCATTATGAGACATACACCATTTTTTGTGTTACCTTCACAAAAACATCTTTAATTTGATACCCATGTCGTGTGGTTTACGGCTTATATTATATTTTATATTTCCTTATCAAAAATTCCTTTTATTTGATACCAATATCTAGTGGTGAGATAAAAAGTACTAGGCGGACATTTTGAAGCGTCCGTCACACTATTTTTAAGTGATTTTAATATATCTTGTGTTTCGATCAAAAAAATTCCTTTCCATTTGAGTGTCGAATTTCAAGAAAATACACTTTTGCGAATTATTCTCATAGCTAAAAAATACACATACAAAATTTCATAAAAATGGGTCATGCCGCTTCGGAAGAGTTTAATTACAAACACCGTAACACGGGAATATTATATATTTGTATAGATTTGTTGCTCAATATTGTGTAACTAAATTTAAGAACTTTAATATGCGCTATTAATATGCAGTAAAAAGTAAAGTTGTTGGCTTCCTTATTCTTACCTTTTCTTTTACTTATCCGCTATTTATTGAATTGGCATCTTCACGCTCACACTTATCAAATATTCGACGAAAAAAGCGTAGCCACTAAGCACTAATGACAATAAATTCCGACAAAGTTGTTTGTGCACAGAATACCTTTTCAGTGATTTCAATTCACTTTACTAGTGAAGTAATTTATGCCTGTAATAATAAAGTAAATTTAACAAAATAAATAGAGTTGGGAGCAACTTTAGAAACTAATTATCTCTATCAAACACAAAGTTCAAAATAAAAAAACGAGAAGTGATGAAAGAAATTGTTCGTATATGTACTTAAAATCTCCATATAAATTGTATTGGAATTTCAATCAAAACGGGGTGTCGTAAATTGCATGCGTCTGAACCAGGACAATAGACGGCACTATACACGTTTCTGACAAATAGGAAATTATCATAAAAACTTAAAACCACGTAAGTGAAAACAATTCCAAAAGCATTTTCTACTGTCATGTTCGTGTAAAAACTGTAGGTACAAAGTTTTACGTTTTATATGACAAAATGCCATTCGTATTTTGATTTATATGTGAACCTATTAATCGACATTGATATAATTTAATATATGTATGCTCAATCAAAGTATATCTATATCAAGTAGTCGGAAGAGTACAACAACATAAAATTACAAAAACCACCGTACATTTTGTTTGTGTAAAATTCTAATCTTATGTCAGAAATTTTCTTTTATAATATAGATATTTTGTTCACAATTATTTCCAAAAATTTAAATACTTTTCGCATAGAACTTTTTTAAAAAAATTTCTTTTTGTAACTTTTCTTAAACAATACACTTTTTCACAAAAATCTTTACCACAACATTTCTTTTTTGCTACTTTTGTTGAATTAATAATGTTTTTCACAATTTTACAAAATTATTTTTTCAACGGAATAAACAAATATGGCTCGCTACAAAAGTAAACAAATTTTGACATACGTTCAGGTAAAAACTAAAAAAAATTTAGTCAGCTGGGCTCTTGCATATACTTGATATAGATATACTTTGTGATCAACAAAATATATTCAAATGTGATAAAAATATTTTATTTATTAATATTTTTATTTATTAATAAATTTTTCGTTCGCGAAAAATTTGTGTCAGATGTAAAAACTTAAAAATGTGTTCTTTCAGATTGCCGTATTTCTCTGTCAAAAATGATTACTAGTGTTTTTCTTTTCTTCATTTCAGCTGAAATTCCAAAAAAAATTATGGAAGTTAATCAAACAGCACAAACAGAAACATCAAATATTGCAACTATTGTGGACTCTAATAGCGCAGAGGATTCGCAACCACCTACCGAAGATGTAGAAACTAAAGATTCCAATAGTATTAAAGAAAGTGTAAATGAAAATGATAATTTACATTCTAAAGCAACAAATGAAACTGATGCCACAAATATTCAATTACAACTTGTAAACAAAACAGAAGAAAATAAAGACAATAATGATGTCAGCGAATGTAAAAGCAATTATAATGAAGCACAACAGGTGGAAGTGTATGCGAAACCGCAATTTCAACCACAACCGCAAAATAAGGAAGGTGAAGAACATAATAATCTAACAGCTGGAGAAGACGTTGACAAAAAAATTTCAAGTAATACTAAAAAACGAAGATATGAAGAAACCAAGAAAAATGAACAAGAATATGATTTGCTAAAATCGGACAATGAAGATGATATTAATGAAGAAATAAACGAAGTTGGATCTTCAGCCAGTAATAGTATTTCCATGGAGCAGGAGGAGGAGTTACTGAAAAGTGATGACGAACAAGAAAATGAAATATTTAATAGAAAAAAAGAAATAAATGAAAAATCTAAACCAAACAAACATGAAAAGAAGGAGCAACAACAAATTTTTACACCAATCCTCGATAAAGTGGAAAATATACATAAAAATACAGCAACAAATCGATTGCCCAAAGAACATCGGAGCCCGAAACAAAACAGTAAAACTGAATATTATAATCAGCCATCATTCCATCAAATGGAAGCAGATGTTGATAATAATTCTGAAGATTCACCGAAAAAACAACGCGTTGAAGAACATGTTCCCTCAGAAGGCCTAGCAAAAAATGCAACACATGCAAAAGCTCGGAAAAATACTGAAAATCATCGAATATTGTACCAATTCGATTTAGACGACGACAGCAGCAGTGAAGAGAGTCTTCAATATAACAGATCTCCAGAAAGAACAAAAATCACGGAAAATAAAGAGGAATACACTCCAGAAGATCCACCTAAAAGTCAACCACACTTATTTGGAACCGTAAGTCCACACAACTTTTCCGAAACGACCGCCATTAAAAACATTAATGAAGAAAGCAGAAAAGACGATTGCAATAAACAACATAATGATGACTCTGAATTGCTATATTCTCCATCCCAAGCACCTCTTTCAGACAGCGACGGTGCAGTTAGTGATAACGAAGAAATCGATACTCAATATATGACTCCTCCTCGAATAGGATCTACCAAAGATGAGGAAATTTATAGTGACGAGGAAGTTACGGAACAAAAAAGTATCCCATCTCCTCAGTCTCCATCACTGTCTTCAAAAAGCGACGATCTGAGCAGCGATACAGATAATTCTGTGGATCGGAATGTTGATGATGTTAACAAAACCAACGAAAGCTTCAGCAAATCGCCGGATTCTGCTAACTCGCCAAGGGATAATGTTTATAAAACAAACTTCATCTACGATGAAAAACGCCAAAATAATGAAAATGTTATCGGTGACAATTTATCAAATAACATTGAATTACAAACACATGATAGGAAAGTGATAGAATTAACAGAAGAAGAGAATGTAATCAACTCAAAGCAACTAAATGGAGACCACGATTCTGAAAACGAAAGCAATGATGCAGAGCAAACTGAAAACTCTAATGACAGCTACGTAAGAAATGACGAAGAATTGTATATATCAAAATTACAAAAAGCATCGCAAGACTCCAATGTTATGACCTCATCTCTTCATCAGTACACTTCTTTTAATCTAACCCAAATTGAGGAGCACCAAAATGACAGTCACAACGAAATACACGATCCAACATTTGGTTACCAAGTGTCAAAAGCAAATGCCTCTAATGAGCAAGAAATGGATGTAGAGTCCGACAATGACAGCAATTTAAAAATAAACGAAAACAGCCAGCCCTATCATAATGACGACAGTAATGATAGCAGGCTCGTTCACAAGCCAAGCTATTCACCATCATCTCCTTTGCCAAATCAAGACGCAGACGCTAGCCGATCTTCAGTGGCTTCCTCAGCTTCGTATTCCAGCAACACATCATCCTCACAACAGTTGGTTATTGACCATCAAATGGATGATATTAAAGAAGAAAAAGTTAAGCCTTTAAAAATCACATTAAAAAGGAAATTGTCCCATGAAGGCGACTCTATAAGTCCACTGCAAAAGAAACCTCATATGTATGAGGAAGAAAATGCCCAATCCTTCATTCCTAGTCAAGAAGGGAAGGAGGAATTGAATAAAAATGAGCAGACGAGCGAGGTCGAAAACGTTGCTTCAGAATATGAAGGTGATAAAAATGAACAAACCGAACAGAATACAGGCATCATAGCTTTAGAGAATACTGAAGAAAAGGTAAGTTTGATATTTGAATAATTATGTTAAATCTTAAGTAACTTTCAAAACAATTAATAAAACTTATTAAAAAATTTGTTCCTTACAGGCTTCGCCATTCTTACAAGGAAGTACCTTAGCGGCGGAACCATCTTCTAAATCTATATTATTGCAACAGCTGGAAAAACCAATAGCCGCACCGAATATAGCAATAAATCGAGAAATTTTGCCATTGAATGTGGCACACATAGAAAAGTCTCCAGCTCTACTAACTTCGTCGCTTATACCAACGCCAGCTAAAGTGTCAACCCAAAATCAAATTACACCTCCTGCTGCGCCAGACACAGGAGTTACAAAATATTTCTGCTTTAAATGTAAAAATGTAAGCTTCGATACACTTCCCGGACTTACAGAACATCAAGCCACATGTTTAGCTACTCACAGGCTATTTCCATTTAGTCAACCAACAATTCCAACCGTTCAGATGCCACCCATATCTGGTACTTTTGATAGTCCTAGAAACCCCAATTTATTTTCACCCATAAAACCAGCCGCTTTTACCGAACTCAAGGAAAATATTACACCCTCAAGTCAATCAGCAACTCCATGTGCAAAGAAACGTTATTACAAATGTTCCACCTGTAATACATTTCATGAAAATTGGAATTTATTTTTGCACCTACACGAAAAACACAATCGCCACATGTGTTTGTATTGTGTACGAGTTTTCCCTACAGCGGAGAAGTTGGCATTGCATTTGGAGATCAAACATGATTTGGAGCAAAACCATTTCAATTCCGAAGAGGCTCTACGGAACAGTATACCGGTGCTGGAAGGTTATGCGTTAGAGTCACGATTCCTCATGTGTTGCACCTGCGAACATATCTTTAGACAGAATGAACAATTTTCCCAACACGATTGTAATGAGTATATAAAACCCTGCGCGCTGTGTGGACAAAAAGGTCGACATACAAATCAATGTAAAGCTCATCCCGATAGTAAGCGTTTCTCTAAGCTAAAGAAGAAAAAGGGCAAACATATCAATCCCGCAGAATCGGCGAAGCCGTCACCGCCCGTTGCTGAAAGGTAGAAAGAAATCTTATAGCAATAAATTCTTTTCCAACAAATTCACTTCTAATTTTTTATTTCTTTTTCACAGAAGCAAGCCGGACTTGACTGTTCCTCCCATAACCATAAATAATAATCATTTCAATCCCACCATAATTTCCAATTCCAATTTGAACTGTGATAGTGGGCGTGCTGAGCAGCACCAGCAACCACCAATAATAAACTCTATGCATAATGAAGATAGTAATAGTAGTAATATGGTTATTGATGAATCGTGTAACATAAGTCATATGCCACCCGCAAAAATTCAGCCGCAAGAAGTCTTAAATGCCGATGTGGGTGTAGGGACACAACCGCAGAATGCAAGTGTGCGTTTAGAACTAGAACTGCCACCTGATAGACAGCTGACTACAGAAAATGAAATTGCACCTTTGCCGCCTCTGAAATTAGTTGTGCCCAAATTGAAACTACGTGTTCCTAAAGAGTTTCAAAAATCCGTTGACGATGCTTTATCAACTTCAGACAGTGAGGAAGAAGCGGAAGATGACGACGAAGAGGAATCGCAAGATCAGCATAATAGGGATAAAGTTGAAACTAGAAAAGATTCCGCGCATACTACTCTAACCGATACGGAAACATATATTGCAAAAGAATCAGTTGGAGACGCAACGCAAAGCTCATTGCTTGCCGAATCTACACCTGCCAATTCTCAAGACATGGAAATCGAACGCAATTCAGCCACAGAGTCTGCAACAGAAGCGGGCAATTCGCAAGACGATGGCGGCGATGAAAGTAAGTTGGACAAATCCGCTTCGCTATTAATGGACGATGACGACTCTTTGGACGAGCCCAATTCGAATCTCGTGCGCATAATGCAAGAAATCGAACGCACTAAACTTGATATACAACGCACCAAGAAGACTTCTATGCGTCACAATAAAACATCTGCATTGCCACGTCAACCGACCGTTTCGCAGTCAAGCAATAGGACCGCTGATCACACGGGGTCACCAACACCACCGGCGTCACCAAATTCGCGATGGTTTACACCAAGACGGCCGACCGTATCCCAAGGCGGCGAAGAACAGTCTCACAAAACAACTAATCATCAGATGTGCTTATTGCCGCCTCCAATTCCTGTGAAACAATTGGACACCACACTAGAACGTCGTGATACTATCGGCAGTGACATGATGGATATTGACGAAACGATAACGTCACAGCCAACACAAACAATTTATCGGTATGTTTTCATAATATTTTACTTGCATTTCAACTAATTACCGCCGTCTGCATAATCACATTTCATAAATTCTATTTTTAAACTTGTTTTGAGACTGAAGTGTAGAACAGATTTTAGAGAAATAGATGTATGAATGACCAGCACCCCATAGTGCAGTGATCAGTTACTTTTGTTTTTGTAAACTTTCTGTTCAATGTACTTATTTCAAGTGACACAAAACGATAAGATATTCAATACCAGATTCAGTTTGAATATGAATTATAGAGTTTTTGGTTCGTAAAACTTTTAGGCTTCTTTTCCTACAGCGAACTGTGAACCTAAGCTATCTTTGTTAAATCTAGGGACCCTAAAAAAAGTAACCACAAGAAAATGTCAGAAAACCGATTCTACGCCGGCTTTTTCGATTGCTTTCAACTATATTTTTATAATATATTTAAATTTTTAATAAATTTTTCCTTTTTAAGAAATAATTATTGTTTTGATCTTAACTTTTTGACAAATATATTACTGATTTGTGTTTAGTCGAGTTTAAACAGAAATAGCCGTTATTAATTTATATGATTGTTTTTCTTTTTATTTTTAAACTTTTTTTATTTGACCTTTAACAAATATATTTTTCAATTCATTAAAGTCGTTTTCATCTTCTAATTATACAGTAGTATTGTTTTCTGTTGTTGTTAAATTTCAATTAAAAATGTGTTTGAATTCCTCCCTTAAACTTTATATATTTTTCGAATATGTAGATTTACTATATTTGTAAAATTAATTTGTAAAAATATTTTAAGTATGAGGTAAATTATTTCTAATTATAGTTATGTATATATTTAATCAATTTTAAACTATTTTAATCAAAAATATTGATTTTTACTGAAAAATTAAAATCAATACCAGAGTAATATAATAAAAATAAATTTAATACATATTTAACCTATTTAGTTAGTAACGGGTCAACCATGTATAAGTTTTACGTCAGCAGCTGTCAATGTGACTATATCTGACGCTGTTCTCAATATAGTGTGAAATTGGATGTCAACCCACCACCGCCCCTGTTACGACTCAGAGGTCCCAGCCAGGCGACCCATGGTCGTCCAGGTAGCAATTTCTATTACCTTGTTTGAGTGTTACATTTTTGCTACTTCAGTGGCAATGCCACAGAATCAGCGTTTGTTTATTCGCACATAGATTTTGTTATTATCAGCATGGCCGAAACCCATTCGGAAGCTAGTTCTTCTTGGGCATCAGCCCTTAGCTGACAATTACTAATAATCGGTTTCAACACACAGCCACCACGTGGAGTCCCGAAGAAGACCTCACAAATATCCAGTCGCAGAATATACTGCGGGGCTAGTACCGTGGTACCAGTTTAGATTACTGGTGAAGCCTCGAAAGTCAAAGCAGTGTAGGTTTTAAAGGTGTCCGTTCACCTTTTATTTTATACAGACTACGTAGGAGAACCTACTTCATTTAAACTTTGATAAATTATCACAAGCCAACCACTATAGGTTTTTGCTTTCTCTTGACTTCCGATTCTTAACCAGAACCTAGGCGTCTTTGAGCCAACTTTCTTATTTCAAAGTTGCGTAGGTGGAGGGCAGGCTCCTACTCCTTTAGATCTTCTTACATGCAGTAGTCCAGCAAATTTCCTAATGAGATCTGTCCCATGTCCTTTTGGAAATAGGCAGGCACATATTGTTTTGGTCCTCTTACGGCATCCATCTCCCATGGATGCCGTAAGAAGTGCACCTCCTACTTCAGAGATCCTACTAGGAGTCTGTAGTATTTAGTGAAGGTGGGCCTACCACTTTTAAATTTCTTATATGCACTCCGGTTGCACTGCTATTGCAGGAATTGGGTAAGAACAAAATAATTTTTACGGGTTATCAGCAAACATTTTGATATATAAATTTGATATTCATCTTAATTTAGGCCATAAGTCTGTTTTTTCAATGCGCCGTCGTCGTTCCATAGATTTATTCTTAAACGCTCTAGAAATGAGTTCAAACAAATTTTAACTTTTATATTTATATTTGAATTGTTGTTTAACTCTTTAATTTTTACTTTTAATCGTGTTAATTATATTTTCCAAAATTTTATTTAAAAAAAGCTCAAAGCAGTCATTGAGGGATTTTTGGCTAGTTCCTATGCGCAGTACACTGGGTCTAATGCAGATTCACAAGAAACATTTACAAAAAATTTCGGGGAATAACTTAAGACTAAATAAACTAATCTTCCACTGAAATGAATAAGAAGCAAATGAAAAAGCCATAAAAAGAACTCGATGAAAAGTTTTGCTTTTTATTATATTATTCTACAATTAAAACATCACTTACAATTTTACTTAATTCAGGGGCCAATTTACGGCATTCGATATCGATCTAAATTTGTGTAAATTTAATTGAAATTTCCATTCATATCGAATGCGGTAATTTGGCGCAAGAATAAAAAACTCAGCAGAACGTCTTACAGTATAAATTAAAATTTTCACCCTTTTCAAGCATTCCAAATGCCAAAAGAGGAGAACATTAGCACTGTTATGGTTTGGTTTTTATGTTCTCACATAAATTTATTATTCATCTAGATTTTTTATTTCATTATTGATGTTTTCCATAGATATACAGATAGGCTCAATTTTGATTCTCACACACAAAAACTTTTTCATAAGAACATGTGGTTTTAATAATTTTTTTTTTCATTATTTGATAAAGATATAAAAGTCTATGGATATGTGAGTCACGTTCGCAAAGCAGCTCTAAATTAGTTAACATCAATCCTCAATTACTTTTTTAAGTGCTGAAAAACCAAGGATTGTTTACTCTCTTTCAAGAGTTTTGCGTCTCACTCGCACTAGTTAATTTCAACAGCTCAGATAAATGTAGGTTTACGGATATTCTGAGGAATTATTCTGTGATTAACTACGTTGCCACTTCCTATGTGAAGTCATAGTTCGTGTACAGTCAGTCTGAGTAACAGATCAAAAAAAATACGGTTTAATAATATCGCCGGCATATAATCTGCGTCACCCCGTCGGCATCTGTACACCGATACTTTGCATACCAAATTTGTATAAAAAATTCGCCATCTGTAAAAAAATGCAACAATGTTAGTTTATAAATAATTTAATTTTCAATGATATCAACACTAGGCAGCCGCATGAGAATTCCTTTGAAAATAAATATTTCTGAAGTCAAAAAATAAGTGAAACTACATACCTCTACAACATGTTATATAAATATTTTTCTGCATAACAGCTATTATTAGAACACAGTATTGCTTAATATATAAATAAAATAAGTGTGCTCAAGTTCCTTTTTTATTGGTAGGGCAAATATGCGGCGAATTGTTATCTGAGCTCCTCAGGCCACCTGTTATTAATTCGCCTTGCGTGTTGCATTATAATATAGTCAAGGCGAATTAATACCAGGTAAGCTACAATTTGAAAAAACTCAAGAAATGCAACAATGTTAGTAAAAAATTTAATTTATTTTTTGAAATTGGGTACATTATTTAATAATTTTAAGAAGAAAAAAATATATAATAAAGAAGCAGATAAAAAATTACTTAAAAAATATAAAAATTCAGAGTGTGACAAAATTTTTAGCCTTTTGAACAAAGATAGTTTCAATAAAGTTACAGAAAGCAAACATTTAAACAGTTTTTGAAAGTTCAGGTTTGGCCTTGGCACTGCTCATGATAAGGTAGACTAACAAGGGTACCTGGTATTGATGCGCCTTGTCATATAATCAAAATTTTTGACACTTTAGGTCTGTATATTCAATTCGCCTTAGCACAGATAATGGTTACGTAGGCTAATAAGGCTATTTGGTCTTAATTACCCTTTGGCGCCTTTAAGTTATTAAAATATAACTGAAAGTTGTTAGTGAAAAGAGTTCACGTGCTCGAAGACCAGAAAAAAATTTAATTAACAGCTGTTTTGTGCTTTCGTTTTGCACAAATGCAATTCTTATTTTCCATTTCAGATATAAACAAAATTGTTCCTTTACTTTTTAATGTCTGGGAGTTTAATTATGTAAATTTGTACTTTGCTATCGTTGCTAGTTTGTGCTAAATAAATGAACACACATATTACCACCCAAAAATAATTTCAGACTGAAAAGCTAAAAGTATTTAAATACAACTTAAGTTTATAGATAAATTAACTAATTTTGTACTTAAATAATAAGCAGAAAATTGGAGATTATGTAAATGTATCATGATGCATTGAAAACCATTTGTTATAAAAATTAGTGCGTTGTATTGATTTGAAATGCAATTTAATGGCGAGCATTAAGATCTTGGATAATTTTTATTAATTTTGATGTACGCGAACAGGAAGCTCTTTTTCATAAAAAATGTTTCATATATCATTCTGGAGACGTACATGCTACATATAATTATATTCGTATTCGAGAGTATTGTTTTCTATATTCGCGTTTGTATCCGCAAATATCTAAAATTGAAAGTACGTTAATAGTCTGTACGATGACAGTATGTTTTCAGGTTCGTTTGATTTAGAAATCATAATAATTGTGGCACGTCATTGTGATGGGAAATATTGTATTCTCAGAACACAATTTTACGACTCAATATCCTTACAACACTTCCAGTAATTAACTAGTTGACTTATTTGTATTTAGCGAATCCATTTTATGCGATTTTTCAGTAGGAGTAAACAACTTGACATGAAGAGTCTTAAAATAAAATATTTTAATTTTGTTCTTGAATTCGTAGGATTGGGAAATATAAGATAAATGAACAATTAATTAATACTTCGCTTTATACCAGCGGCCATTATTATATTTTATTATTTAGCTAAACTTTTCAACAATGTCGTTGATTTCTACCATGGGTGTTCTTCTTTTTTTTTCAAAGTAGGATCAGCACTTTGGGGTGACCTCTACATGTGCACTGCTAGAAAGGGGGGAATAGTATAGAAAAGACAGATGAAGAAAGATGAGAAGATAAAGCATTTTTTGAAGCCAATAGCATCCTCAGGTCATAGTCGTTTTTATTTCCTTCAATAATTTATTTACTTATTATTTTGCATAGTTTGTTCAGTGTCTTCCAATTGTAAATAAAAAGCGGTGTTTTATAGAAAATTTTAGTCTTTATCAATCTAATAAAACATATTTACTTTAAAATATTCTTATTAATGCCAATTAATAAGTTCTATGCACCAGTCTAAGTGATATAAATATGTAAGCATATTTTATGTTAAATTTTATTGTAAATACATAATATTATTTGCACTCACATTGACGTACCTTGATACTTATCGAAACCGATTTCAATATGTTTGTATGCTTTTATTTTGCAGCAGTCAACAACGTCCTTCCGACAACGAAAATGTGAACACTTCAAGCGAAAGTATTGATGAAAAATCATCTAATGAGGCTATAGATACCAGTAAAATAACTGAAAATGAAACATCAGCGTCCGATTTTAATAACTCTGTAAGGGAAGAAGAGAATTGCAACAAAACACCAGCATCGTTGGCGACAGAAATTTCAGTAGAGAACAGATTAAAACTTCAAGGTATTCATCCACAACAAAATTCACCCGGAAAGCCACAAAATATTGGAATTGCTTTCACACAATCAAGAGAATACGAAAATAACGAAGAAATAAACGTGAAGCAGCAAGAAGGTGAAGTGGAAGATGACACTGAAATTGATGTATGCGGCAATAAGGAACAGGAGGAACAAATTCAAATAACGGACAATGAAAAATCGTTGGAGGTAGAAAAATTACCCCCAGCCGATGGTATTGAGGTAGCAAATGAAGATAGTGTTGTTGTAGATATGAAATTGGATAAACCCTTAGATAAGTATGAAATCGTAGAATTTGTTCGCACCTGCTTAAAAACGGTCTATCCGTTGTGTTTGTATTGTAACCATGCTCGACGCATAGCAGTTAATGGCAAAAGTTTAGTGCTCCATATGATAGCACAACATCGTCTTACAGCCACAGTAGATAGTATTACAGCTGAGGAATTATTGCCTTCGACCATTGTTGCCAAATTAAAAACTTTTCTGCCGCAACTTGAAGATCATTTCTTTAATTCCAGCAGCTACTGCACTTACGGTGACGGATCGTTTACAAATCCTTTCAACGAACGTATATTTGAATGTTTCCAATGCCGTTTTGTCACCTCCACCCATAAAGAATTGTATTTGCACAATCGCAAAATGCATTTACGCACTGCCATTTTATGCTTTATGTGTCGCGCCAATTTCTTTAGCTTTAGTGAGATATTGTGTCACATATGTCCTGGTGTTCCCAACAAAGTTTCAGTATTTGATGTCAAGTTTCGCTGTTGCCTCTGCGAGCTGGATAACATACCATCACCTTTTCGTCTTATGGTTCATTTGCGCAAGAAACACTTTGCTTGCGACGTCTGTCTGGAAGACTGCCGAGATCAAAGTAAACTCTCGTCACATGTATGGAAACACAAACTGCATCATTTGTGTTATCGCTGTGGCATTGCCTATCGAAACAAGTTGGACATAACAAAGCATTTGTTTTGGAAACATGGCACTGAAAGTACACTTTGTAAAAGATGCCTGCAAAAGAGATGGAGGCACGTTTACCATTTCTGCATACCACCTGCAACATTCGTCTGTGAAGTCTGCAACTTATGCTTCTCCAAAGCAATGTACCTGAGAGTGCACAAACGTCTACACAGCGGTGACTTAAGGTATCCATGTATAGAGGACAACTGTGAAGAGAAATTTATATCTAGAAAGCTTTTGCTTAAGCACGCATTAGTTCATCAAGTGTCGCCACCAGAAGCTTTAGCAGAAAAGGAAAGAGATACCGAGACCTCTTTGGAAAATAAACCTAATGAGTTGGGTGTAACTAAGGATAAAAGCGGAGAACATCCTACAAAAGAATCAGATGTTAAATTGGAGCTAGTTCAGATCAAGAAGGAACCCTTGGATGAAACAGAAATGGAAAATCAGATACTACCCAAAGACGAGAGCAGTGAGTTGAACGAAAAGAAAGAGATTGACGAAAAAAATCTTAAGATAAGTGGCGTGAATGACGCCAAATGCGAAGATGTCAAAGATAAGAAGAAACTAGATACAAAGGAACCGCGTAAGAAACGTAAAAAGAACAAACGCTCTAAAGAGCTACTGGAGGATTTGAATCTAACAGCCCCTAATCTCTCGGAGTCAGACTCAAGCAATGGTTCGGATTCTGACTCCGACGCCAAAACTAAGAGTGAAATAGATGCTATGCCACGTGTAATGTTATCGCCACCGTCAGAGGCAGAAAACGAGGATAAGGAAGATAAACCAACGGAGCCAGTTGAACATGGACAAGTACTAGAAATATGGAAAAATTTCCTAAACTCTCAACAAGGTTCCAGTACAGCTGAAGAATTAGAACGTTTGAAAGCTACCAACGAAGAGAACAGTAAACCCAAGCACATACCAGTACATGTGGCATGCTCGGATCATGATTATTGTAAAATTGAACCAGAGCCACCGGCACCGACAGCAACCGTGCCGGAGCAACCAACTCAAATGCCCATCGATGAGTTCAAAAAGCCTGCAGCTGAGGCAACTTCTACTCCAGAAACATCGCCCACTAAAAGGAAACAAAACAAATCGCCAAGACCCACGTCATCTAGACGATCGGATGCTTCATCTTCCTCTAGTGATTCAAGCTCCAGTTCCGACTCAAGCTGCTCATGTGGCTCAAACTGTTCATGCTCATCATCAGATTCTAATTCCTCCTCCTCTTCGTCGTCCTCGGAAGATAGCGATTCATCGCTCGCCTCGAATACCTCAATGCGTAAACGGCATCGCAAAAAATCAGAAAGGGATCGCATGCGTAAACGAAGTGAAAGTATATCACCTCTTAAACAACACAAGCATTCCGGTACCATAAGCGAGGTCATCCAAGTAGATGATGAAGAAAACCTTAAAGGAAATGATGCATCTACGGAGAGACCACCATCTCCTCCCAAAGAGCCTATATTCTATGAAAGTGATTTGGAAACAAATGAATCGGAAACAGATGAAGAGTTTTATGACGAACATCCACAAAAGTTGGCCACTGAACTTTTGGCACAAAAAAGAGCCCAACTTATGGCGCAAACTAGACTCTCCCCCTCACATAATTATGATATTGTAGAAAACAGTCGGCCATCCACTCCCTCACTGCCAGAAGAAGTGGCTTCAAATGAAAAGCCAAAAATTAAAGTCAAAAAGAAGAAACGTGACCGTAAATCTTCTTGCAAAGGCTTACACACAAGTCATGGTGCAGCCACTGACCAGCCTATTGTGCCTGCACAAACACTTCTCGAACTTCAGCACCCCAATAATTCTATGATGCAGCTGGCGCCAAGTCACCCCTCATCGACTCTTCTAAATTCAGCGATAGACTTACAGAGCAATCATCCCTCTAATTTATACACTCTGAATCAGAATATTATGCCACAGACTATTTATGCTCCACCGCCGCCCGTTGTTTTTACCGAACAAACCACTTTAACGCCGCGACCATTAACAATGCCGCCCTACGGAAATGTACATCGAATGAGTGAAGGTAGCAGCTGCTCTGATGCAGATGGTTCGCTTAAACGCTCGAAACGCCAAAGAAGACCCAATAAATTCTATGGATACACAAGTGATGATGAAAACCTAATTAATGGTCCTCCTTTGATGATTGGCACCAGGGCCTTTAAACCTCAGCCACCACCTCAACTAACGTGGCGTAAGGAAGATCTGCCTACACCATCGAAGAGCATTCTCAACAACAAAAATAAAACGTCAAGAACGCCAAAAACACCGGCTATTCCCGGTAACCCATTTGCCAGTACATTTAGTACATCATCAAGTAAAAAGAAGTCTAGACTTTCGCTAACTAGTGGAGAGAAATCATCTCGCAAAAGATCTTCTAAGAAAAAAGATGGCAGGGAAGAAAGTAAACTTCCCCCCATACCAACATTGAAGATAAGGCCATCACAAATCGGTCTCAATACCACAATCAATCATTCGAATACAACGGATGACACAAGCAGTGAGGATGATATCCCAAAGATACACTTTTCGGCTTCAAGCAGCTTTAATTCCTTCTCTGTAAATCAAACAGTAGCTGCAGCACCGCCGCCCATAATACTACCATCACACCCACCACCGCCACCTACGCCACAGACCACAGCCTTCAATCATCGAATACCACCAGCACTCTTACCTAACCCCGATTTTGCCACTTTACAATACTTCAAAGCCAACAACATACGTTATCCCATACGACCACCAGCAGGTGCTAGGCAGCCGCGGGAAGGAGAATCTGTATATTGTTACTGCCGCTGTCCCTATGATGAAGTATCCGAAATGATAGCTTGCGATGGCGAAAATTGTCTTATAGAATGGTTTCATTTTGAGTGCGTGGGCATAATGGTGGCTCCTCAGGGCAAATGGTTTTGTGCCGAATGTCGACCAAAATATTCGGAGGAATTGTATCCTGCGACAGCAGCGGGACAACTCAGCAACGTCTAGTCTACATATAGGCCGCACAATATTTGCTCAACTTTTCCCAGTAATACATGTATATATCATTTGATTGCCTTTCAAACTATTCGGTTCCTCTCGTACTAATCCTCTTAATGTCTGTCGAACACTATCAGGCGAATAACAACAGCTCAATCTTCTATACGATTTCTGATTAATTGTAATTATGGCTAATATTTACAAATGAACTCTGTATAAAAATGTTAATTCTCTAACACTAATAAAACAAACGCCAAAATACGCTTATTATGTATATGATAAAATTATTACTATAAATATAGACTTTGGTTTTTAGCTTAAATTCTTTTAGTATTACTTACAACCCAAATCATAAAATAAGAGTACATATTTAGATTTTTAACAATTTTGAATTAAATAACGCAATTAAAACATCAAATATTTAATAACATTTATTAAGTAACCAATTACTCTTGTTCATAATTAAAAACAAAAAATAACACTTGAACTCTGGGAATATAATTTATGTTCATGTTTAATTTTATTTTCATTTTCTCTCATCTATTAATTAAATAGAAGTAACAATAATAATAATGAAAGAAAATAAAATAATAACTAATATTTAAGCAACATGAATGAAAGAGTTATACATATATGTAAATATTATAATTATATTAATACATAATTACATTTAATGTAATTGCTTATTAAAAACTCCCTTGTAATTAAAAGATTTGCTTACGATATCTTTCCTTATTTGTTTAAATCTTTCTTTACTATTTTACTCTGTAATATTTTTATCATTTTTTATTTCAAAACGTTCTTACTTCATTATGGTTCATAAATAAATATTACGTATTTTTATATTTATATATATTACCTAGGTAAGTTATCTGTGTATATTATTATATAACATTGAATATAAAAATAATAAATGCATTAAACTTAACTTTAGTATTAAATAAACAATATTAAAGGAATAATAAATCATTTCAAATATATGCAAACTACAAATAATATGCAAAATAAATATAACTTTACTAAAGATGTGCAAACATTTTGCATAATTCTTTGGCAGTCTACATTGAAAAATGAACAGATATATATAATTGTACGTGTTTTTATTATGGGAAAGGGGTGTGTACATTGGGAAGGGATGCGAATGGTCCCTACCAGGATGTTTATTTATAGAAAACATGCTATGTCATTCATCACGACGGCGCCAGCAAATTATAACTTTTCTGCTCTTTGTCGGCAACAATTGACTACTCTTAAAATCCTCTATCAATATTATATGTTTAATGATGAAACAGAACTGGTGCTGAAACATGTTTGACATAAGACTTTGCAAGAAAATCTGGTTATGAGATAGAATCAATTTTATTTTGGCAGAGTTCTTTCTTATGCTCTCGTTTTTCGTTACTCCTCACAAAAATGTTACTATACTTTAATTTAATTCCATACATTTTTGTAAACAGAAGTAAAAGAAAATAGCAAAAAATTGGAGTGAGATTTTTGAGTTTCTGCCGTCGATTTAGTGAGGGGCTTTGTTTATTCTTAAAACATTCGAAGTTGTGGACGTGTTCTGTTTCATCATATAGACTCTATATTATAGAGAATTGTTTTGGACGTGATCGATATCGTCATTTCATAATAGAGGCAATTATTTCTGTTAATTTATTAAACAAGTATGTCTATATGCCTGCATTTCATTGCTTCTTGGACCAAATCATCAATAGAAGTAAAAAAATTTTTTTTAAATTAAGATGAAGTCTACGAATGATTTGGTATAACAAGCAATGACACAGCCATATGAACATTCTTAAGAACAACAAATAAAGCAGATGTTTTAAAGAAAACATACACAGTTTAAACATCTTGCCCTAATATATTTCTAGCTTAGATCTTGCATGCAAATGGAGCAATTTCAAAAACTGTATGATTGATCTCTGAGTTTTATCTCTGTCGTCAAAAATAAAAATATGTTTGTTATCACAAATATTTTTATATTTACTTTTCATGAACTATTAGTATTTTCTTAGAAACATAGAACTGGAGGAATTTTTGTTCGAAGAAAAAAAATTTTTTTTCTGGGAAAAGAAATCCCTAGGGAATATCCATTATTGAGGTAAACGTATATTCGATAAAAATTGCTAATATTATGAATACATTTTTATTTAAAACAAGTAAAAGTGCTATATTCCGCTGTGCCGAATCTTAAATACCCTTTACAGATGTAATTCTTCTTTTTGTCTTCCTAAAACAGGAAGTAGGTTTAATTAAAAGATGTAACATAGTTTTACTTGACAAAAAAAATTAAATTTTTAAACTTTTTGGTCACTTCCACGCACCATAAAATATTTTATTTGTTCGACCCTGGAGTCGAAATTTTGATTTTTTAAGATTTTAATACCAATTTTGTTCTTCCTGAATTATAAAATAGTTTGAATTAGCAAAAACAACAACGTCAATTGCCTATTTGGTTACTTTTATATATTTCAATTTCCCAACCCTGAAAACGAAATTTAAATTTTTTTACCAATGCAAGAAAAACTTAATATTTGTAACCTTTTTGGTCACTTTCATGTACTACAAAATATTGCAATTATCCAATTCTGGAATGTAAATTTTAATTTTTTTTTAAGTTTTAATACCAATTTTGTTTTTTCTGAACTAAAAAATAGTTTTAATTAGTAAAAAAACCGACGTTAGTTGCCTTTTTGGTTACTTTTATGTATAACAAAATTTCAATTTCCCACCCCTGAAAGCGGAATTTAAATTTATTTTGTTTCTTTTTTTTACCAATGCAACTCTTCATGAGGTATAAAGTAGTATTATTTAAGAACAATTTACAATTTTCAACCATTATGGTCACCTTCATGAACTATAAAATATTGCGCTTGTCCATCCCTGGATTCGACATTTTATTTTTGAATTTTTGATACCAATTTTGTTCTTCCTAAATTATAAGACAGGCTTAGTTAGAAAAAAAAACAACATCAGCTGCCTGCTTGATTACTTTCAAGCAGGCAGCTTCCCACCCCTGGAAGCAAAATTTGATATAAAAAAATTTTTTTTGGCCAATGCAAATCTTCATGACGTATAAAGTGGTTTTGTTAAAGAAAAACTTGAAATTTTTAACAATTTTAGTTACTACATGTACTACAAAATACGGAATAGGCCGAAAAAAATGTTTAATTTTCCATCCCTGGAAAAAAAATTTTAATTTTTTTAGTTTTTAATAGACCATTAAGGCTCCCCAAAGCACGATTAAATTTACAAACATTAAAAAAAATAATTGATTTTTGGTATAAATTTTGCGTCGAGAAATAGGTGTAAGCTTCCCAGCTCTGGAACCATACTTCGGATCTTTCTGAATTTCAATATTTAAGTTCATTTCCAATCCAACGGTCCAAAAATGAAGTCTCTAGCTCTTCTGGGGGCTTGGGAAAACCGATTTCACGTACAGACGGACGGACAGACGGACATCGCTCAATCGTCATCGCTATTCATAAGGATCCAAAATATATATACTTTATGGGGTCCCATGTGCATATCGAAGAAATTACACACGGACATCAAATCAACATCAAATAAAGCTAAGTATCTTATCTGTTATTTAGCAATACTTGCCTGATGAAGTTGTATGAATACAAGAAAAGTATTACAACCAGCGGAAATTGTATTTAATTAAGGTTAAAGGCAAATCAAAAATTTTGTGAAAGCAAATTGCGGCGGTATATTTTCCCCCATTTTTTTAGATAAAAAATATCAAGTATATGCAAGAGCCCAGCTGACTAAAATTTTTTTTTAGTTTTTACCTGAACGTATGTCAAAATTTGTTTACTTTTGTAGGGAACCATATTTGTTTATTCCGTTGAAAAAATAATTTTGTAAAATTGTGAAAAACATTATTAATTCAACAAAAGTAGCAAAAAATAATTGTTGTGGTAAAGATTTTTGTGAAAAAGTGTATTGTTTAAGAAAAGTAACAAAAAGAAATTGTTTTAAAAAAGTTCTATGCGAAAAGAATTTAAATTTTTGGAAATAATTGTGAACAAAATATCTATATTATAAAAGAAAATTTCTGACATAAGATTAGAATTTTACACAAACAAAATGTACAGTGTTTTTGTAATTTTATGTTGTTTTACTCTTGCGACTACTTGATATACTATAGATATACTTTGATAATAACCATTAAACTAATTTAATTTAAATTCCGATTATATATTTTAATTCTGTTTTTTTATATATGGGTGCTGTAACCCCACACGATAACTGTGGCTGTTGGCGGTCAAAAAAACTTTTTGTTTCTTAAATTGTGGAAATATTCCATCTAGATTTTTCAGAAAACAATTTTGCAAGCCCGATTTCAACACATTTTTAAAATGTTTGCACAAACATTTCACTGTACTCATATACATGTACTAGAGTTGTCACTGTACACATATAGTATGAATAATATAACGTGTATTTAGTTAATTATCTAATAGTACTTTAAAAATTTTAACTGAAAGTTTAATTGCTTTTTATATCACTTTATAGAAAACGTTCACACATCGCTGAAAGTTCAAGAAACTCAAAAAGGGAAAAGGAAATAAAAGCACAACATAACACCGTGCCGACTATAATTGTTGACGCCGGTAGGTAATTACGACGCCAGCTACTTATAACAAACTGCCCAAAGTGGGCTACAAGAGTGCATATGAAAACGATTATTCTTAACACAACATACCGTTATAGCTGTAGCTAATTAATTAACTACCCGTTCACGTTAACAGGTTTGGCAGTTTTTGAAGTGGCAACTACAAAAATATATTATATATTCACATATTTATTCATTTATTTGAAGATGTCGGCAACCCATTATTTTATTCGTTCCTGTGACAGACTGTACACGACTTATGCCTTCCCAACGTAGTTAACCATATGGTCTCAGTCTCCCTGCCGGCATCTGTACACCGATATATTGCAAATTTACTTTGCAAAGTATTTTCAATACACATATGTACACTACATGCAAATTCCCATTTTTTTTTAAACAAAAGTGTACGTTTAATTGACATACTCTTAATAAATAATAAAATTTGGGTAATATGTCTCCCTAAATAAAATTAAGTTCCCTAAGTACTACAGTTGTCAGCCGGCTAAGAATAATTCGATTAATCGAGCAAACAAAACCAACCAACGAAAAAATCGATTAGTTAATTCCAATTAATTTAATAGCTTTTTTAACATAACACTTATATAAAAGCATAAAATTCGCTTTATTGGCATACGTTTTTCATGATTTTATACAAATAGTTGGAGTTAGGAAGTTAAAAATATTGTGTTAAAAATCCTTTATTGCAAAAAAATAGTTTTCAAATTATTTAAGCAAAAGTGGTATTTATCGTCCATGTGATGGAAATCGCTTATCGCATGAAATAAAGCGTTTTCGATTTGAAGTCACAAAATTGGTGAGCTGGAGTTCGCACTCGCTCAAAATCGTTCTAAAAAAATTGGCGTTTTTCAAGTCGCATGTGATTCGATAATCGTGCGATTTACAGCACATACATGTATATCAAGTTGAACAGAAATTAGCAAAATATAATTTGTGCAATCGTACCTGAAATTCTACATTTAAAAATATTTTATCTAATATTTTTAAGTTTGTTTTTTTTGAGATATGACTACGTTGCATTAAAGTAGTTTTTGAACTAGTACTCTATAAGTATTAAAAGTGATCTAAAATATTCAGTTTGTAAGTTCTTTGTATATTCTTTTTGTTAGGGCACTGCTACACGTTCAATATATATTGTGATATTTGGATCGCGATCCATTTTAATGGATTGATGGATCACGAGCGTAAGCTACATGTTCAATATTTATCGCGTCAGTATTTACGTTATTTTTGTGCTGAGCGGATCATTTATTACAAAAATTTCGCGAGAAAACCAAACAAAAAAACCTTTAGCCGACGAGTCCCACAACTCCGGCAATGCCTCCAAATTAAAAATGAGGTCATTCAAAATAATTTTTTCGGTCGTTAATTCCGATTCCACCGGCAGAATCCACTCGCTTTCGCAATCTTCTGCCATTACCCTTTTAAAACAAACTTTACACAAATCGATGCCTCCATTCTATAACATTCTAAGTCGAAAATGTGAGTTTTGAGTTACGAGCTCTCAAAGTTTTGTGTGTAGTCTATGTTATGTGTGTAGTCTAAGTATATTTATGCCTATAACTTTGGAACGGATCTGCCCATCTTAACCAAATTTTGACAGTATTTAAATTAGAGAACGTACGATTCAAAAATTCAAGAACATTAAAAACGTTCTAAGTACACTTAGAACGTTATAGAGTGGATGCGTCGAAATGTAATAAACTTTTTTACTTTTTATTTGTTAAATTTTTTGCACTGCGTCTCTTATTTTATTTGTTTTATTTCACTTCTTATTAACGTATCGAGATCTAATATCATTAAAATGCTACACGTTCAATATTTATCACGCGATCCGCGATCCCCGATCCCCGATCTGGATTCCATATTTTAGGCCATTCTGCGATATGCATCGCGATCCATCAATATATCGCGATACTGGATCGCGTTCAATATATATTGAACGTGTAGCAGTGCCCTTAAGAAAAATATTAGCTTGTAAATTTTATTAATTTTTTTGTTTGTTTTGTAAGCATATTTATGTTATGTTTTAAGAAGTTTTTTTTATAATTTTTTTATTTGTTATTCGTTATATAATCGGCAACTCAATTCTGTACTATTTGACAACAACACTACAAACCATGAATATCGTTTTCTTTTGATTTGTTTAGATTTACTTCTATGTTTTTTTGAGTCAAGTTAATTTTTTATGTGTGACATGAATTAATTATTACTTTCAAATAAATATTTACCCCCATATTCATAAAAAATAAAACGTACTTGAAATCTGTTTTAAGAAAATTTTGTATGAAAAAATTTTATTAAAATACATTTCAAACTCATTTTAAATTTTATGAATACCGGAGTTAAGATTTAATTCCCATTGAGTATTTACACTTTATTCGGGCAAATATTTGTCAAGTGTGAATGTACCCTACATAAGTAATCTGTTGGGAATATTAAAGAAAGGATGGAATATTATTTTTGCTTTGCTAATGTTGATTGATTTAAAATTACAGGAACCCACCCTGAAAATGTACACTGAAAATAAAAATTAATCTAAACGTACTTAAATCAATCCTTAATCAAACTTAGATTTTATGTGAATTGGGACCTTTTCGGACCAAGAAAAAATTAATTTTTTATAGTGTTTGTTTAGAATCACTTTTAAACAGCTCAATTTCAAAAAGTAGGTTGCTTTTGAACTTGCTCAAAAACGACGTCGAGCGCCAAGAACCAGGTCAAAATCGCTTGATGCGTTTGTAAGATTTTGTGAATGAACCAAACTAGCCGCGTTTCAAAGGTTTCTTTTAAACTAAGATTTGCTGTGAATTGGAACCGCTTCGGACCGCTGGAATTCGAGAAATATGATAAAAACTAAAAAGAAATATTTTTTGAAATGTCGAAACCGGTACACGATTCCGTGAGATATCGCAATCGAAAAAATGTTACAGAACTCCAACAACTAATTCAATCACCACTTATCACGCTGGAATCGGATGATCCATTTACAAGTTTTACCAGTTTGAAAATTAAAATAATAGAATTTTTTAGCTTTAAAATTATTTAGAAGTTGCCGGGTTAGCTTTTAGGGCCAACCGTTGGTTACTTTTATGTACCGAGAAAAGTTTGAACTGTCCAACGCTGATACCATCTTTTTGATTTTGCTTGAATTTTACTACCAATATAATTTATGTATTTTGGAAATTACACACAGAATGACAAACTCATATATACCTTTTTGGTAATTTTTGGTGAGAGGTATAAAAATAACGATTTCTTTAGATATAGAGACAAGGCATATCACAACTTATTTATAATTTTTTTATGAAAGATCATTTTTTGTTGATATTAATAACAAGAAATCTGAATTGGTTAAGATTTTTTCGCAGTTCCCTGGGAGCAATTTTGGCCCCATTTTTATACAACGTTCTCGTTTTTGATTTTCCTCACGTATTTAATCACTCTAAAAGCACTTCGTATGCAGGTGACTCTTTTTTCATTTATACGCATGAAAAGGAGTCTGTAATTGCTTTAGGAAAAGCAATTCTATTGGAGTTGGAAAATTTTTATGACAAATGGGTTATTAACATAAACATCATTAAATCTGAGACAATTTCAATCTAAAAGAGATAAATCCGAATTTAAATTAAATTGAATATTAAAAATGATCAGTACGAAAGTTTGAATTACAGTGCTTCGCGATAATATGAATTCCCTAATATATGAACAACTCAAAATATGAACCCCTTTCTTTATTTCGTTGCCTACTCTAAAACATGAACTTATTACAGTAGCTTTAAAACATGAATAGTTTATTTTTGTACTTTTTAAGGGATATACACATACCACGGATTTCTAAACATATCTACACAGTGTTGATATATTCTAATTCAATTGCATAATAATTTGGGGATTTCCCTAGCTGTCTGCTTTTAAGTTGTCTTCAGCTACCAATCAAAATTTAGTCAATGCTTACATTCCGCTGGAGTTCTATATCAATCTTTATATATAAAAAAGTTGGCAAATGTGAATACGAAAAAGCTTTCAACTTTAAAAGAAAAATTGGACATTTTAGAACATTTAGGAAAAGATGGATGAATAGGAACAAGGATGCTGTTATGTTTATTGGACCTGGAAAAAGAAAAACTGTTCAACTGTACTTTTTTCTTTTTCAAAAGTAAACTTTAGCCGATTTTCTTTCAAATTCAATAAAAAATATATAAACGGATAAGAGACTGTTATTTATATTTGCTAAACGGTTTAAAAGGAAATTAGATGGCATTTATAAATATGAACAATTTTGCAAATCTGGACAGACTTGGTTTTAATTAGTTCATATTATCACGAGTGCACTGTATATACATATGAGAATTTAATTTAAATAGATATATTCTGGGAATTATTTCTTTCAGCTGGTGATTTTTTGGAGAACTACTTTTTCTAGTTTGGTAGGGCAAAAAGTTTTTTGTAGCCTCGCTACCAACGACGATCATGAGTTGCTTCAAGGAAATAAACTCTTAATATAATACAAAAAAAATCATACAAGTATATAATATACTTACGAGTATACAAAATACTTATCCGCCATTTGCAAATATTGCAAATTAAACAATTTAATTGTTAAAATAAATATATATGTATTTATTTAAAAACAAATTACACTTTTAAAATGTTGTTAATATAAGCATAAAAATATATGCATAACGATCCTTAAACACTTATTACGAGTGATCGTTTTTCTATGCTGAAACCTGTTGTTGCACTCTAAACTATATTTTCCCATAACTTAATTAATTGATTCAAATTTTGATTAAGGTTTTTAAATTAACATGCTGCAAAGATAAATAAAATATTTTAGATTTTAAAACAATATACAACTATGTATTTATATGCATATGTATTTATTTACATACATACACATACATATATGTATGTACATATATATCGCTAGTCTCCAGTAAGAAGGCCATAACTCACATTCTTCCGAAAAGGAGATTTTTAGTGATTCCAATACATTTCACACAAATACGCCTCGTCGCAAAACTTTGGTGCATTCGTAATAAAAATAACGGTTTCTATTATTACAGTTTCTATTATGCTTTTACCTTCTCCTGTAAAATTACAATAACTTGTGTTATTGTGGTCTCTAGTTGAGACCAACGATATACGAGTATCGTAATAAAATACTTACTCTGCCATAAAACCATTAGCATGAGAATTCAAATCATCTTGTACTGTAGTTTGAGCATTTAGTTTATTGTTATTATTCACTTCCTTCGTTTTGTCGAAAGTATTATTCGGAAATTGATCTGCCATTTTTAGAATATTACGAGCAATACGATGTTCATCTATTTGCCTTTGCTCCTCAGCGGAACGTTTTTCATTGTTTTCTGAAATACGTCCTTTTAGGTTCGAAGTAATCTAAAGGGTATTTAAAGAGGAATACAATTAAATCAGAACTATTTCATTTACATATTTAATAATGTACTTCGTCGTCCGTTTGTGGATTAGTCCAGATTTCTGTTCCTGCTGTTTCGCTGCCCGAAGCAGATGACATTGCTGGCCTGGCAGGTATTAGAGGAGAACGAACACAAACTCTTTAAATTTAAATACGAATAAAAAACAATATTAAATTTTAATTGAAAATATTGCAACAATAAAAATAAAAAAATCACAACACTAATCTCACTTTTAAAATATTTGTAATAATTTATGTGAGTTTTTTTATTGCAATTAGTGAGTCGCTGGATTTAGATTGTTTCCTTCAGGAATTTCATTACAACAGCTCATTATTCTCATTCTCTAGTCTCGATCTAAAACGAGAAATTGAAAATGGAATAATGAGCCATTCAATATTACAAGTGATATATAATTGTTTTATTTTTAATATTTTTATGTTTATTTTTGTACAGAGGGAAAAATACTCGTTTCTGCCTAGGAACCTTCTACATGATCACACGATACATTCACAAAAAAATATTTAGAGGTCTGACCGACTTTAAAAAAATCTATTGAAAATGGCATTGTATTATACAAAATAAAGACCCACGAGGCGTTAAGAATTTAACGCCTTGTGGGTCACTTTGATTCAAATAAAATATGTACCAGGGCTAATTTCAAAAATATTTGCTTTACCGTCGATTTTATTAAAACAAAAAATCTACATGTTTTTGTAAAATAATGAAGAAGTCTAAAGAATTTCACCAATTCATTTCATATATATATATATATATATATATATATATATATATATATATATATATATATATATATGTATGTATATATATATATTAGGTAAAATCAACACTTCATATAAATAGTAAAACCTGAATCAAAAATGTTGTCCGCTTGCGCTTTCTATGAGAAATTTAATTTATTATGATCAAAGTTATTGGACACCCTTTGTGTTAAAATTAAAATTGCAGTGTCAACGCAAAGTCACTTGTTTATTGTTTTAATGTTGAAATCAGGTTTTAACGTTCAGTGTGAAAGCACTATTACGATATTGATGGCTAACAATAGTAGCAATACTTGAAATTATGCCTTAATAAATGTTTCATTACTTCAATCATTAGCAAGCACTGATTTGATGTGAGCAGCAAAACAGTGTTACCAGTTCAAAGATTTTAGCTTATAACAAGTAAGAACGTTATATTCGACCGCGTCGAATCCCACTACACAGGAGCATACATATGGACAATGTTTAGTAGAAGATAGTGGGGATGCTACGAAGAGTCGCACAAAGAGGAGATCGAGAACGTGTAATGTGTTCTATCTCATTCTCTCTCCGGCTGAATCCTATACATTTATGTGTTTGTGTATCTATGGACTTATTTTTTCGTTTCATCGAGTTTGAAATCACAACGATTCTAAAGAAATTTCACTTGAAACAATGAAAATTATGTTTTTTAGAGGCTGGTTTTGTTATTCTTAGGTAAAATGTTTTCCCTCTGACCCGATTCAGTCCGTTTACGAACTTGAGCTGTACTATTCTTCAAAATATATCTATACCAAATTTTAAAGGTTTGGCTCTTTTTTTGGACTGAATAGTGGTTTCCAAAGACGGACGGACGGACATGAATAGATCGTCTTAGATTTCATCATTAATCAAGAATATATATATTTTATGGTTTCTTAGAGGGATATTTCGCTGCGTTACGCAATTCTTTTTTGGAGGGTATATAAACCTCGAAATTAATAAATATAATAAAATAAATAAAACAATGGTGAAAAAAATCCCTAATTAGGCTACGAATTTCAGACTCATCCACCTTATTTTCAGAATTTAATTCTGAGTGACTCAGAGGGAAGGGATTTGTCTCTAACGATGAAATCATCTAATAAACAAATTCCTATTTTGATGACATCGACAAATCCTATTTTTAGAAGAGATAAAAAAAGTAAGGAAGTGTTAGACCGTGTGTAAGGAGCTCATAATAAAGTTACTTCGCTAATAAATTAAGACATTTTTAAATTGTCAGAATAATATTTTGATTTCGATTATAAGTGACGCTATGGAATATCGAAACATGTCACTTTCAACACTTAAAACATGGCTGACAGTTTTTACTCCCATCCAACATAAAAATTGTATTGAAACAGTTTGCTGCGACCTATAAAAATATGAGTATGTGCTCTATTGATCTCTAGCCTCATGCTGTTTTAACCCTTAGCAATTTAAAGAGAAAAATATCTTTTTGCAAATCTCCTCCCCTCTGTAGCTGGTCAATACAAACAACAACGTCAACTTACTTGTTAACATCTTCCAATTTCTTGAGTAAACGCTCGTTTTCTCTGCACACAATCTCCTGGTCCCTGAGTATAGTTTCTCGCACCGTAAACAGATGATTGTTTTCCTGCCTCAACGCCTCGTTTTCTTGCATATACAATTTTACCAATTCAGCCAGCTCACTGCCATCCAATTCCGGCAAACGTTCCAAGTTAACCTTGGGCACAATACCGCCGTGATCTGTAGGAATCTCGACCACTTCTTGACTTTCAATACCAACTTCTTCGATCGCATTTCGATGCAAGTTTAATGCAGCCTTTAAGTGTTCATTTTCCATTTGCAACGATTGCACATCTCGCTTGAGACTAAGAATTAACGCCTCTCTTGGATCCATCATAATAACCGGTTTGGTACGTATACGCTTGGCACGCGACGCATAGCGCAGTGTATTCAGGGTTTCAGCATAATTGTACTGGGCGGGCGACACGCAAGCTATCATGAGAGTCACACCATTGCCGGCCAAACTGTCAGCCAGCAGTTTCGTTAGCTGACTGTCCCGATAGGGTATGTGGCCAAAACGTTTTTTACTATCACTTAGCGATGCAATGCAATAACCTAGACGATGGGCA
Source organism: Linnaemya tessellans (assembly GCA_951800035.1). Classification (NCBI taxonomy): domain Eukaryota; kingdom Metazoa; phylum Arthropoda; class Insecta; order Diptera; family Tachinidae; genus Linnaemya; species Linnaemya tessellans. Next base: position 28,960,704 of record OX637534.1, read on the forward strand.
AAATATTAACTTTTCTTTACGGCAGATATGAAAACTACGAGTACAATGTCTTACCCAATACCATTAAACTTTTATTGATGTTGTTGGCTTCCTCCAACGTTTTACCTTCACTCATGGTCTTCTTCGTCAGTTCACTGCCGGCCAAATCAACAAAATTAATCTTTCCGTGTTTAGATAAAAATACTCCGCCGTCGGTTTGTTGTTCTGATATTATGTGTACCGTAAGAATTGTATGCGATCTAGAGGAATGATCATTCATGGCGTGAGATCCCACAGCTCGGTTGCGCATGCCTGCAAAGACAAATATATCGGTAGATGTAAAACGTATTCGCTTGCAACAACAATTAAAATATTTGCAACAATATGGTCTGTTGCCACAGACACTTAAATTCGCATTTCGCCCTCTCATTCATGTTCCGCGCCTCAATGGTGATTGAAAGAACACGATGCGCTATACAAAATTTGAAGAGCGAAGCACATTTGCTGAAGATACTTCATTTTATATACACCCACTTGCGAATCAGCATTTTCGCCGCTGGGGGAATTAATCTGAAACCATAAACAAGTAAAAGTGCTATATTCGGCTGTGCCTAATCCTAAATATCCTTCACAGATGTAATTCTTCTTTCTTTCTTGCTAAAACAGAAAGTAGGTTTAATTAATTAAAAGATGTAACATAGTTTTACTTGACAAAAAAAATTTAAATTTTTAAACTTTTTGGTCACTTTCACGTACCATAAAATATTTTATTTGTTCAACCCTGGAGTCGAAATTTTGATTTTTTAAGATTTTAATACCAATTTTGTTCTTCTTGAATTATAAAATAGTTTGAATTTGCAAAAACAACAACGTCAATTGCCTATTTGGTTACTTTTATATATTTCAATTTCCCAACCATGGAAACTAAATTTAAATATTTTTTACCAATGCAACTCTTAATGAGGCATGAAATAGTTTTGCTTAAGAAAAACTTAATATTTGTAACCATTTTGGCCACTTTCATGTACTACAAAATATTGCAGTTTTCCACCTCTGGAATCTAAATTTCGATTTTATTTTAATTTTTGATACCAATTTTGTTTTTCCTGAACTAAAAAAAGTTTTAATTAGTGAAAAACTGACGTTAGTTGCCTGTTTGGTTACATTTATGTATAAAAAAATATTTAAATTTCCCAGCCCTGGAAGCGAAATTTTAATTTTTTTTTACCAATCCTAGTCTTTATTAGGTATAAAGTCGTTTTATTTAAGAACAACTTAAAATTTGCCACCATTTTAGTCACTTTCATGTACTACAATATATTGCATGTAACAAAAAAACTTCCAACTTCCCAAACCTGGAAGGGAAATTTTAATATTTTGTTTTTTTTTTATCAGTGCAACGCTTCATGAGGTATAAAGTAATTTTTTTTAAGAAAAATTTCAAATTTTTAACCATTTTGGTCACTTTCACTATTAAATATTGCAGTTGTCCATCCCTGGATTCGAAATTTTATTTCTTATTTTTGAATTTTTGATACCAATTTGGTTCTTCCTAAATTATAAAACAGTTTTAGTTAGCAAAAAAAAAAAACAACAACATCAGTTGCTTGTTTAATTACTGTCACGTATAAAGAAAATGCAATTTCCCACCCCTGGAAGCAAAATTTGAATTAAAAAATGTTGTTTGGCCAATGCAAATCTTCATGACATATAAAGAGGTTTTGTTAAAGAAAAACTTAAAACTTTTAACAATTTTATTTACTACATGTACTACAAAATACGGAATGGGCCGAAAAAAAATTTTTATTTCCCATCCCTGGAAAAAAATTATTTATTTTTTGTTGTACTCTACCGGGACGAATCTTAAATACCCTCCAAACATTCAGTAAATACATTAAAAATTTTTAACCTTCTAGGTCAGAGTTTCTTTAAGACATTTCTGTGCTCAATTTTAAAATTATATTTTGACGGGGTCCTTGAGGGAACGGGGAGACATCTCACGGTTGTCGTAAAAACATAACAAGTAAATTGGGGGTAAATAAGTGTAGGATTTTTTTTTTAATAGGGTCATATAGGGGGTAAAGTTGAGGGTAAGTTAGAGGAAGATCAGAAAACATCTCGGCTAGGTCAAAAAATCTCAAAAATTTAACTTTTAAGAAATCTAGCTTAAGCAATACAATTTGTTTAATATTTTACGTCAATGCCCACTAAAGGAGGCGAGATCAAAACAATGAACTTTTCTGATTTTCTGGCTCCAAGTTCAAAAATATATCATTTGGTTAACAAAATTACAAAAAAATAAATCTAAAAATTATGTTGTTTTTTAGAGGTTGGTTTCGTTGTTCTTAGGGGAACTTTTTTCCCTCTGGCCCGATTCCACCCATCTATGAAAATGACCTGTGCTATCGTTCAAAATTTATCTATACTGAATTTCAAGGGTCTGGCTCTTTGAATTTGGGCTGAATCGTGATTTCTTCGGACGGAAGGACATTTGATCACATTTATAATTTCGGAGTGTTTTAGAAAATGCACTTTTTTCGAATTTGTGGTTTACGATATCCTACGAAAACGTGAACCGATTTTAGACCGATTAGTAGCGCTTAACGTGGTTTTCAAGAGCTGAATAATTTTTGAGATCGATCGGAAAAGCCTATTAAAAGTTATTATAAAAAAAACACTTTCGAAAAAAATTTAAGTTTATTTTTGATATTTCTCGAAATTGACTGGTTCGAAACGGTTCAAATTTACAAGAAATCGAGGTTTAAAAAAAACCTTTGAAATGCGATTAGGTTGGTTAGAAAACTAATGCATCAGATATGCAATTTCAGAGTTTTCTTCCAAAATTCACTTTTTTAGATTTGTCTTCGTTCCCGCAATCTTACAAACACATCCATCAACCGATTTGCACTCGGTTGGTAGCGCTCGACGTAGTTTTTGATTGTCAAGAGCTGAATAGTTTTTAAAATCGATCGGAAAAACCCTTAAAAGTTATTTTAAAACAAAATTTAATAAATAAATTTTTTGCAGTTTTTTTTTGATATTTGCAAAAAAGGACCAGTCCGAACCAGTTCCAATTTACAGGAACAATTTGAAACGCTGCTAGTTTGGTTGGATTCGGTTCAACCGTTCAAAAGTTATAAACGTTTCACATACTTAAACACACACACACACACATACAGATTTAGTGACGGCTTCCCAGGAATAGTCAGGAAATCTTCCTAGGAACTCAAAACGTGAATGATGTGGTGAAAACTAGATTTTTTTTTTCAAAACGGTACAACTTCCCACTTTTTTGAAAATTTTCAATTTTCTTAGCGGAAAGTTAAAAATGTATCAAAGGCCTTTATCTTGAAGAAAGCATGTATGTATGTGTAAATGTCAAGTGGTCGAATTTTCACCATCACTCGATCCCTGTAATTAACAAAAACATAATACTCTCATTTGCAAAAATTATATTGTCCCAGACTAGGGTCAGAACTCAAGTGGGCTAAGGGAAAATTCTCCTATTTCCAATGTTTGAAATCGTTATATATTATTTTATTTAATCTAGTCCGGGAAATTTAAATTTATTTTCATAACCGAAAATATCTCTCTAAAACTCCCACCACCCATTCATTCGCAACGCACCTTAACACATACACGACGTGAACAGGTGGTTTGCATTGTTTTAGTTTTCCGGCAACTAAAACGATTTGGCATTTAGTTTACAGTACACCAAAACCTATTTTTACACGTTTTTTTACGCGAATTTGAAATAACACGGTTTTTTTAAACAAACTTTCTCTTTTTTGTACGCCTTATTTTATACGGAATTTTAGAATCATAACATGAAATAAAATAAACACCCTGTGTATACTATTGAACTAAATCTGTGCGTTTTCATAAAATTATACAATGTTATAGGCATATGCAGGTTGCTGAACCAATCCTACGTATATTTTTCATTTTATACGTACACTTACATACTCGTACATAATATTTGTCCTTTTTTACACGGTATCCTTTGGAACATATCTACCGTGTAAAAAAATGTTTGGGTGTACATATATTTGATATTTATACACGAATTAATTGTCCTGTTGAATCTAGAATCTAGATGTATTAATCTAAGTTGTAGTTAGTGACGTAATTTGAAATATTTATAATTTTGTGTTATATTATTTTAACGAGGAACGTGTCCATATGGAAAAATGTGCACGTATTAGGGCGTTCAATTGATCCGATTTTTGTTTCAATCAGTTCGTCGCTCCATTAACTAATCAAAGTTTTCGATTAATTTGGATTAATCGGTTAATCGATTAAAATAAATTCTTTGTAAATTAATTAATTTCAATAAATAACGACCCGGTCGAATATAACGTTATTCGACCGGGTCGAATCTTACATACCCTCCAAATATTTAGTAAGTAAATTTAAAATGTTTAACTTGGTGGGAGAGAGTTCGTTTAAGACATCTCTGTACCCTATTTTAAATCTCTATTTTGACAGTGTCATTCCAGGAAGGGGAGTGGGGGAGACGTTTCACCTCTGCAAGATCAGAGAACATCTCAGCTTCTTATAGACTTAAGTAATAAAAATTGTTCAATATTTACACAATTTTTTCATATAATATCGTACGTCAACGCCCACTAAAAGGGGGTGGGGTACAAAATAGACTATATCACGTTTTCCACAGACGATTGGTTGGGAATCGCTAGATCGTCTTAGACTTCATCACTGATCAAGAATATATATACTTTATGGGGTCCAATTCTCTTTGGAGGGCATTAAAACTGTATTTTGGCAGGGTCGCTTTGGCAAGGGCTGTGGGGGAGACATTTCAACTTTGTCATAAAACTCTAAAAATAATTGTTTGAGATAATTATATACAAAATTTAAAAATAATTTTTTTTTTTGGTAGGGTCATTTAGGGGGCAAAGCGCGAGGAAGGGGTAGGGTAGAGGAATGCCAGGTTACGTCTCAGCTTCGTCATTAAAGCTTAAAAATGTTACTTTTAAGGGATGTAGGCTTAAGTAAAACAATTTCTTAAATTTTTACACAATTTTTGCATATAACAACGTCCACTAAAGGGGACGGGGTCCAAAAATTAATTTTTTTATTTTATGGCACCAAGTTTGATGCGTTGGACTATAAAAATATATCATTTTCTTAGCAAAATTACAAAAAAAATTTGAAAATTGTCTTGTTTTTTGGAGGTAGGTTTAGTTCTTCTTAGGGAAACTTTTTTCCCTCTTGCCCGATTTAGCCCATCTTTGAATTCTTGCTATCCTTCAAAATATATTCATACCAAATTTTAAGAGTCTAGCTCTTTTCGTTTGGACTGAATCGTGATTTCCACAGACGGACGGACATGCTCAGATCGTCTTAGATTTCATCACTGATCAGGAATACATATATACTTTATGGGGTCTCAGATGGATATTTCGCTGCGTTACACACGGAATGACAAAGTGAATATACCCTCAAAACTCTTTTTTGGAGGGTACAAAAACACTAAAAAAATCCTTTTTTTATATCCGAACCGGTTCCAATTCAAAAATCTAAGTTTAAAGGAACCCTTTGAAACGCGACATTAATTATGCATTATCTTGAGATTTTATTAGTAAAATAATAATGATTTGAATAAAAATTACAATCAAGCAGAAGAGAGCGGAATTCATAAGTTTGTATTAACTGCATTCACAAGGCCAACTGAGCTTTGCCATCGAAAAGTAACGATCGTTCAAAGATAACAGATTCTTTGAAATACTTTTCGACTTCAACTGACGAATTGACGAAATTCGTCATGTTAAATATTTGCCGAAAACAGAATCATCAGCGGCGTTGCCATTCACGTGCTTCTCAGATATTTTTGTGATGCTTTATTCGTTGTCAAATACACATTTTATTAAAATGATGTTGACTTTCCTTTGTGCCTTGGAATATTTATCATGTCTTTCTGAGATTTAAAACAAATTTCGAACAATTAGCCTATGAATCTTAATTCAATTTAACATAGGGAATTTGTAGTGTTTTTACAATTTCTCACAGTGCATTTGAGAGCTATTTTCATAATTAAAATTTTTGGAACTAAACTTTTTTCCTAGTGTTTTCTAAACACGTATGATTATTTTTACCAAACTGTGTGCTATTTACATTTTTGTTTTGAATAGAGCAAAATGGGCTTATACACTACCTGAACTAAGGATCAATTAATGGGTGGTTTTAGCCTTTGGATTTCATTTTGAAAAAAACACATGCAATAGAAAGATCTTTACAATTTAATGTTTAAAGATATTTTCATGTAAATATTGACCGCGGCTCATACGATGAGTCCAATTTTGTCAAACTCTCTCCAACATATCGGCCGGTATCTTACGAATAAATTTTTCAATATTGGCACCCAATGCGTCCACCGTTGCGGGCTTGCCCCATAGACATGACACTTAACATAGCCTCACAAAAACTAGTCTAAAGGCGTTAAATCGCACGATCTAGACGGCCAATTGGCCGGTCCCGAATTTGAAATAAACTCTTCACCGAACTTGCCTCTCAATTGCACCATTGTTTCGCGAGCTCTCCCATTTTTGTAAAAAAAATTATAATTATCGCACGGTAGCGCTCGCCATTCACAGTAACGTTCCTGACTTCCTCGTCTTTAAAAAAGTGCGGTCCAATAATGCCATCGGGCCATAATACACACGAAACAGTGCATTTTTTCGGGATTCATTGAGAATTTTTGCAATGCTGCGAACCGCTCTTCGCACCAAATACAGAAATTTCGCTTGTTCCATTCAACCAGAAATGAGCACCGTCGCTGGACACAATTTTCCCATTCACCAAAATTTTCCCGTTGTGACAGCTCATATGGTTCAAATTTTTGCGCAAGCTGTATTTTAAAATATTTTACACACAAAGTCCCACGTAGTGGAGTAACAGAGGTCCAACTGCCGCGTATAGTACTAAATTGGTGAGAAATTTAGTGAAGAGATTACGAATACCCGGCTCTGAAGGTCGCCCGAACTGACAATGAAGTGGAAAAAGTGCACGATGCACTTTCTTAACCCAACTTGAAGCGTTGTTCGTTTGTAAGTCGATGCAGGGTTAGACCAAACTGAACATGTTTAAGAATAACATGTTGCACGAAATCAGCTGAGCTGCCAAAGACAGTGTTGTCAAAAATAAACCAATTAAAAATCACCCGTGAAATTAAATTTTTCGTAGTTTGTTTTTTAACTAATTAAAGTATTATGGACTTCTGTATTGACATTTGCTTTACAGTTTAGTTTTAAAACAAAAATTCATTTTAATAAATCGACTATTCGCAAATGAATTAATATTGCCGTTTTCCATTGAAAAGTGTAAAAAATGAACCATTCTTTTTTAGAAAAGCAAAAAACAAATATATAAAAGGTTATTTCTGCCATATGACTTTTCGAGCTGTTTACCTTTCAATGCGATGTATAGTGGTTGTCAGCTATGTGTTGCGTACCTTTTGTATTTGGGAAGAATTCTACAAAAAATATTAATCTTTGTTTTCGACTGAATTCAGCCGACTTAATCGCAAAGTCGACAATTTGAAATTATTCCAGCAATTCATCGATTAGAATAGCGATTGAATACCCTACTATGGATATGTATATCTCTTCAAATAGCAGCAAACTTAATTGCCATTTGCAATTTAATTGTCAATATGTGATTAAAATTAATTCAACCTATTTCTAACACCCACCTGTTCTCATAACAATGTTTGATAAATGTAGATGTTCTGTTCCGCACATGCAAAATGATATTCGTGCACTCAAATAAAAAGGTCAGTAACTACATCATATGCTTATGTATTTATGTATGTACATATGTAAGTATTCAAATATATATGTATGTATGTATATAAAAAGTTTTCTGATAAACATCAGTATATACTCGTATAATTAAATAGCAATATCCTGCTTGACTTAAATCTTTTTAACAGTTTTCCAATCATGGAAATCAACATCGAGTTCAGTGTTTATATCTAAGTAACTTTAGATTTGTTCTTAGATTTGAGACTAAGAGGACATCTACTGGCACTTTTTTTATTAATGTCGGTTTAAGCAATACAATTTGTTAAATTTCTACAGTATTTTTCCATGTAGTATATTACTCCAACGTCCAGAAAGGGGGTCGGGTCCGAAAATGGACTGTATCGTGTTTTCCACACACGGACGGACCGAAAAGGGCCGTGGGGGAGACATTTCACCTTTGCCCTAAAAAGTAATTTTTTGGGGGTTTTAAGTGTAAACAATTTTTTTTTGTTAGGGGCAGATAACGTCCCACCTTCCCCATAAAAGCTTAACTGCTGTATTCACAAAAATTAATGTGTACTTCAAGTGTGCTTTAAAGTAAAAATTTCATAGAAAATTTATTTTAAAGTGTTGATCAAGTCTACTTTATTTTTTGTGAATACTGCTGTTAAAGTTTAATTTTTAAGGATTGAGGGCTTAAGTCATACAATTTGTTTAATATCTACACTGCGCTGAGTCATGAAATATTGTGTTGAACTCTTCTGATCAGCATTAGTGCGTGGTTGTGTTAGTTGTTGCCAGCCTGTTTCAATGATGAAGGCGTAGTCACTGGTCACTGAACATAATTGGCAGTGATTGACCTATCATGCACTAAAAGCAAAGTAACAGCACTCACCTTCTTCGGCCCTGTAGCAAAAATTAGCCGACGAGGTAAAAAGGTTGGCATAGCTATCTCATCATCTTTCTTCATCTGTCCTTCCCTCAATACTATCCCCCTCCTTTCTAGTTCCAGCGCAATGCACTGCATATGTAGGGGTCATCCTCTGAGTGTTGGTCCGAGATAAAAAATAAAATGTAATATCTCACGTCAAGTTCAACGCTTTACACCTTCTTTGACATAAAAATATATAATTTTTTTAACAAAATTACACAAACAACTTTAAAAATTATGTTGTTTTTTAGAGGTTGGTCTAGTTCCTCTTGAGGGAACTTTTTTCCCTCTGGCCCGATTCAATCCATTTACGAACATGAACTGAAGTATTCTTCAAGATATATTTATACCAAATTTTCTCTTTTCGTTTGGACTCAACCGTGATTTCTACAGACGTACGGACGGCCGTGGGTAGATCGTCTTAGATTTCATTACTGATCAAGAATATATATACTTTATGGGGTCTAAGCAGCGTTGCCATAACTTTTTCAAAAAAAACTGCAACTTTAAAAAAACTGGTTTTCACGTAAAAAAACCGCACATAAAAAATTCACAAAAATATATAGTTTTTTTCATATTTTTTTATTAAAACAAAAACATAACACAACAAATTAAATATGATATACATCTACATATAACAAAGCAATTCATTTTAATAAAAAATATATAGGTACATAGGGTTTAAATAAACAAAAAGAGTTCATTATTATTCAGATATAATACTGCCTGTTCCAGAATCTCGACAAGTCGATGTCGTTCTCATATTTATATTAAAACCAATAATTAAAAATTTAAATTTGTTTGTATGTACATAGAAAAACACAAGGCATATCTATCTAACAGGTACAACTATTTCTACAAAAATAGAACACTTATTGTAGAAACTACCTTAACAGTTGCAAAAATCGTTAAACGACACTACTAAGTTTGACATTTTATCAGGTTAGGCTAGTGAGCTCGTGCTCCCACCTGCAATATATGTACACCTTGGTAAAATTCAACTTGCTTTGTGGTCAGGGGTGCAAAAATATGTATGTGATAATTACATACTCGTATAAAAAAGTATAGTTAAATCTTGCCACTGTTATATTAAGCAAATGGGGTAAAATTATGGTTTCAGAAATTGGAATTAAAATAACAAAATTAAGAGTAAAAAAGTAAAATGTAAAAACTGCAAAAACTGCACAATTTACAGAAAAACTGGTTTTTAAAGAAAAAACTGAAAAACTGCTCAATGCTTAGAAAAACTGTCAAATGCAGATAAATCTGCACATTTGGCAACGCTGGGTCTAAGGAATATTTCGCTGCGTTACACACGGAATGACAAAGTGAATGTACCCTCCAATTTTTTTTTGGAGGGTATAAAAATGTATTTCCAAGCAGATAAGAAACAAAAGAAAATTTAATATTTCTTTGCTGCAAAAAGATTTCTTCAGACTCTATTTAGGATAAAAAAAGTATGGGTTCGATACGACATCATCAACTTCGTATTTTAGTTTTTTTCTGTGCATAGATGATATGAATGTAAATTATGCATAAATTTATAGGTTCTTTAAATTTAGTTTCTATTTGAATAATTATACGGCTTACCTTCCTCCAAGACAGCCAATAAGTCATCCAGCTCCTCACAATCCACGGTGAAAAGGTTTTCAACAAAGAAACCCCCAGACTTTTTGGACCATCGTACCGAAAGGGGTTTGCGTGCTGAACCGGGATTTAATAAATCAATTACCTGTTAAAGAATATTATTGTTTTACAAAGGCAACATTCATTTAAATGTATATTATTATTGCAGATGTCTCTCGAAAAGGCAAAGGGAAATTGCAAATATTGGAATAATAGTCATGAGGGTTGGGGAATTACCTATTAACCAAAAGTAAAATAAGTTGAAAATCAATATAAAAATATTGATACTCATATTCCCACTGACTAATGGAAAGTTTGATGGTTATAAAAAACAATCGATATATTCCACTTTTAATACAAATTTTAATTTAAAATCAATTCTTATAATAAAAAGTTACTTTGTAAGTTCGCGGTTTTGAACTTGGGCCTGCATAACAATTCTTAGCTTAATTATTATATTAATGCTAAAGTCAGAATAATAAAATAAAGATTCATGCTTTCAATTTACATACAAGAAATGACTACGTAAGATATTTACACAACGATGTAACGAAAAAGTCCGTATTCAACTAAAGATTCCAACTTTATGGACCATGACTGAAAAATGGATAATATATCTTTAGATATTCCATTATAATAAGGGATTTTGTAAATTCTGAACGAACATATTATACAACTATATAGTTTCATACGATTTTTTCTAATGGAATATAAACATGAATTTTATTTTTGGCCTTATTAATTAAGATAAGAAATTTTTGAAATCGGTTGACCCTAAAGACCATCCCTGCAACTTCCCGCTAATATTAGGCATATCCTAACGTTGAGTTTAAAAAATTACTTTTTTCGATCACGATACCGCACGAACACATCAGTCAAATTTGACCCGGTAGACATAAAACTTTAAAAATAAATGCTTGGGGTGATTATATACAAAATTAAAAAAAAAAATTTTTTTGGTAGGGTCATTTAGGGGGCAAAGGAAGAGGGGGGGGGGGTAGGGCAGAAATCGGCAGTCATAAAACTCTAAAGATAAATGCTTGGGATGATTGTATACAAAATTTAAAAAAATTTTTTTTTTTGGTAGGGTCATATAGGGGGCGAAGGGGAAGGAGGGGGTAGGGCAGAGTAGTACCCGGTTTCGTCTCAGCTTCGTCATTAAAGCTTAAAAATGTTATTTTTAAGGAATGTAGGCTGAAGTAAAACAATTTGTTAAATTTTTATGCTATTTTTGCCTATAATAACGCCCACTAAAGTGGGCGGGGTCAAAAAATATTTTTATTTTATTTAATGGCTCCAAGTTTAAGGCGTTGGACCGTATTTGACATAAAAATATATCATTTGCTTAACAAAATAACCAAAAAACTTTAGAAATTATGTTGTTTTTTCTGGGTTGGTTTAGTTTTTCTTAAGGGAACTTTTTTCCCTCTAGCCCGATTTAGCCCATCTTCCAACTTTACCTGCTCTGCTTGGCATAAATATATTTATGCCAAATTTCAAGAGTCTAGCTCTTTTCGTTTGGACTGAATCGTGATTTCCACAGACGGACGGACGGACGGACATGCTCAGTTCGTCTTAGATTTCATCACTGATCAAGAATATATATACTTTATGGGGTCTGAGATGGATATTTCGATGCGTTACAAACGGAATGACAAAGTGAATATACCCTCCAAATTCTTTTTTGGAGGGTATAAAAAACACGTTTGAACAATTTTTATGTATATAAATTTTTTTTTTATTTTAAAATTTTTTTTTTCGAATCGGTTACATTTTATAAGAAATCTATGCTTGATAGAACTCTTTGAAACGCATTTTTCACGAATGTATTAACCTATTTTGATATAGGGATCCACGAGATTTTTGAATGTCAGGAGCCATTTAAAAAAAAAACGTCTTGAGAAAATAATTTTCTTAGATTTTTTGATATTTCACCAAATCCCCCAGTCCGAACCGGTTCCAATTCACAGGAAACTAAATTTTAACGAATCCTTTGAAATGCTTGGTTCCATTCGGTTCAGCCATTCAACAGTTAAAGCGGGTCACATACTTACACGCACATACATACAGACATAATGACATGAGAAGGGTGATGTTGACTGAAGTCGTAGAACACGAGACTATGAAGCGGAGGGTCCTGAGTTCGAATCCGCGCTGACTCATGAAATATTGTGTTGAATTCTTCTGGTCGGCATTAGTGTGTGGTTGTGTTAGTTGTTGCCAGCCTGTTTCAATGATGAAGGCATAGTCACTGGTCACTGGACATAATTGGCAGCTGTAGCAAAAAAATTAGCCGGCAAAGTAAAAGCTTGAAATAGCTACAAAAAAAACTGTCTATCCTCTCATCTTTCCTAATCTGTCCCCTCAATACTACCCTCTCGTTTTCAGTTCCGGCGCAATGCATTGCATATATAGGGGTCATACCCTGAGTGCTGGTCCAAGATAAAAAAAGTCGGGAAAGCTTCCTAAGAACTCACTCCACTTTCTGGAAAATTCCGAACAACAGCACGCTATTTCATAAAATTGGTTCCTTCAACTTAAAAAATAATACTAGCCATGAAATTTTTAAAGTTAGTGCGCCTATTTTTCTCTCCACGCCTTTTGTAAACCAGAATATGAAAAATATTTCATAACAAATTCATTGCAAATGTGGTTTAAATCAATCCAACAAAATTTTTATTTCACCAAAAATTCCCATTTTGTGATTTATCGTTATTTATACTCGTACGTGGCATACATAATTGACAACAGTGGCAAATTAAAAACATTGTTTATAGTTCATTGTAGCAAATCCAGCCATGCTATGGCAATTTAGATACATACAAATGCATTTGCAAAAGATTGTTAGAAAGTAATAGCCGTAACGTGCATTCAAAGTTACATACGTGCAAGTGACTTAGCGGACAATCAATTTTAATCAATAAAAAATTTAATTTAATTAAATTGATCCCATTAACCTTAAATATTTCAATTTGATTTCGCCTTCGTCCCTTTAGCACACACCTAATTGTGCAACAACTTTTCATTTAAAATGCACTTCCATCCATTAGGGTGTTCATCGATTTTACAATCGGTTGAATAATTAAATAATCGAAATGGCGACTTTTAAATTAATACATTTATTTCCTTCAAGTTATACAACAAATTATTCGACTTAATCGCAAGTTTGTCAATTACACTTGTGTTAGAAAAACAAAAATACAATTTTATTAATTGACACCAGAGACCGCTAAAGTATTGGGATTCCCCTAAAAACCAGAATATATCAATTAATTTTCATTTGAATTTGTTTCTCCTTTTTTTATACCCTCCAAAAAAGAATTGTCATTCCGTTTATAACGCAGCGAAATATTCATCTGAGACCCCATAAAGTATATATATTCTTGATCAAATCTAAGACGATCCGAGCATGTCCGTCCGTCCGTCCGTCTGTGGAAATCACAATTGAATCCAAACGAAAAGAGCCAGACTCTTGAAATTTGGTACAAATATATCTTGAAGGATAGCACAGGTTAAATTCGGAAATGAGCTAAATCGGGCAAGAGGGCAAAAAGTTCCCCTAAGAAGAACTAAACCAACCACTAAAAAACAACATAATTTTTAAGGTTTTTTTGTAATTTTGTTAAGCAAGTGATATATTGTTATGGTCCAACGAGTTAAACTAGGAGCCGTAAATAAAAAATAATCATTTTTGGACCCCCCCCCTTTAGTGGGCGTTATTATAAGCAAAAATAGTATAAAAATTTAACAAATTGTTTTACTTAAACCTTAAAAATAACATTTTTAAGCTTTAATGACGAAGCTGACACGTAACCTGGTACCACTCTGCCCTACCCCCTCCTCCTCCTTTGCCCCCTTAATGACCCTATAAAAATTTTTTATTTTGTTTATTTTGTATTTAATTATCCCAAAGAAAATTGGATGCTATACAGTATATATATTCTTGATCAGTGATGAAGTCTAAGACGGTTCAGCATTGCCCATACGTTCGTCTATGGAAAACATGATATTGTCTATTTTTGAACCCCGCCCCTTTTAGTGGTCGTTGACTTATGATATTATATAAAGTTAACCTCTAAAAAACAACATAATTACTAAAGTTTTTTTTTGCAATTTTGTTAAGCAAATGATATATTTTTATATTAATGAAATTCCAGCGCGTTAAACTTGGAGCCATAATATAAAAAAAATATTTTTGGACCCCACCCACTTTAGTGGGCGTTATTATATGAAAAATAGTGTAAATTGAATTGGATTACTTGAGCCTGCATTCCTTAAAAACAAAATTTTTAAGCTTATATGACGGAGCTGAGACTTAACATGATCCTTCTTAAATCTATCCCGTTTCTTCCCCTTTGACCCCAAATGAACCTATAAAAAATTTTTTTTACACTTAATTATGTTTTATGGTGAAGGTGAAATGTCTCCCCCACGGCCCTTGCCACGACGAAAAAAAAACAGTTTTAATACTCTCCAAAAAGAATTGGACCTCGTAAAGTATATATATCCTTGATCGGTGAAGAAGTCGAAGACGATCGTGCCTATAGCACGATACAGTCTATTTTTGAACCCCGCCCCCTTTAGTGGGCGTTGAAGTTACATATTATATGAAAAAAAGTACATTCCTTAAAAATTTGATTTATAAGCTTTTACGACGAAGGTAATATAAGAATAACATATTTTTCAAAAGTCGGTCGATCAGCTCTTGACAATAAAAAATCACTTCGATCCATATCGATTGTGGGGTTCGTGAGATTGAACAAAAAAATTTATAGGTATCGAAAAATTACATCAATCACATCTTACCGCATGGGAATCGCCTGATCCAATCGAAAGTTAAAGGGGTTTTAAAATTAAAATCTTTAAAATTAGCCGGAAGTTGCGGGGATTGCCTTCAAGGTCAGTAGTAATTAACTGAAACAAATTTTTTTTTCGTTTATGAATTAAAAATGTTTGATACATTTTGAAGAAGCTCAGAACTGCCCAAAAGGCATCTCCAGAGATTGAAAATTTAAACTTATTTTTCAAATATTAAAGTAATTGAGTTAAACTAGTTATTATTTTTTTTTTGGCAATCAATCATATTTTATAGTCCCGGGTTGAAATGAATGTAAGAGTTACGCTCATATAAAATTTTAAAAGTATGCATGTATTAGTAAAAAAATCTGTGAAAGTATTAAATCTTGAAAGGCACAAATTGCACTTGCAAAAAGAAAATCAGGTATGAACAAAAGATGAAATAGTTGGACTTGCATATATGCAAATAAAATCATGGTTGTGCTATCTGTGATATATTCTTAAAGGTCACAAATACATACAAGTATTTTACCCTAAAACAAGGATAAAGTACTTTATTCAACAGAAGTTTTGAAATATGTTATATTTGAATACGCTCTTATTGTTTCAGTGCCCATTCAATCCTTTTAATGTAAAGAGCGATTCTTTAGCAACTTTCATTTTGGCAGCATTGTTTTTGGCAGCTCAGCTGTTTTTTCGTGTAACATGTTACTGTTGAACATGTTCTGTTTGGTTTATAATTTAACCATAAATCGACTTTCAAACGAAAAACGCTAGCAGATTATTGAATTGTATTATCAAAATTCATGCTCGAATAAGAAAGTGCATCGTGCTCATTTCCGGTAGAATCGTTACTAGTTTCTGGTTAAATAAACTGCCAAAATGCACTGTTTGTGTGAATTGTGGTCATGTGGCCTCATTGTACTTTTTCAAAGACGACAAAGGCAGAGCGCTACCGTGCGATGATTTCAATTTTTTTCTTTTTTCTTACCCAAAATGGAAGAGCTGGTCTTGACTGGCATGTGGTTTCAACAAGACGGTACTACATGCCACGCAGCATACCCCATTTAAGAAGCGAGCTCGGTGCACAGTTTATTACACGTCCGGGAGTTATTAATTTACCGTCTAGATCGTGCGATTTAACGCCTTTAGGCTATTTTTGTCCGGCTATGTTTAGGGGGCTGTTGGCTGAAGTAGTAGAGCACGAAACTATGAAGCGGAGGGTCCTGAGTTCGAGCCGCGCTGACTCATGAAATATTGTGTTGAATTCTTGCCAGCCTGTTTCAATGATGAAGGCATAGCATTGGTCACTGAACATAATTGGCAGTAACTGACACCATCATGTACTAAAAAGCAGAGTAACAGCACCCACCTTCGGCGGTCCTGTAGGAAAAATTAGCCGGCGAAGTAAAAAAGGTTGAAATAGCTAAAAAAAAAACTGTTTATCGTCTCATCTTTCCTAATCTGTCCCCTCAATACTATCCCCTCGTTTTCAGTTGCGGCGTACTCCTAAAAAAAAGACGCAACGAAAGCCCATATTGAAGATTTTATTCGTGAGATACCGGCCGCTATGTTGGAAGGAGTATGGAAAAATTGGACCCACCGCATGAACGATTTGAGGCGTAGCCTCGATTAATATTTACAACAAATCATTTTAGACACTGAATTAAATAGATCGTTTTAAAAATCGTAATGAAGACCTCATACATGTCTCTAAATTTTATTTCGTTTTTCTTAAAATTAAGTCCGAAAGCCCTTAAAAGATTGCCCTCTTTAAGAGCCTTTTTAAGTATGTTTGAAAGTCTAGTTCAATATATTGTTAATTTATTTAGTGAAAAGTTTACGAATATAGATCGTTTAAAAACAAATGTGGTTTAAAATTAGTGAACGTGTATTGGATAATCCGAATTTGCCGATTAAATGGCGATCTTAGCAAATGGGTCTGTCATACTTATGCCTCATTTGGATTTGTAACTCTATCCAAATAAAGTCCAGCTCACGCCACAATTTAAGCTAGGTCACCGTTCACAACACCTCATATTTATCAGGCTTTCAACTTTTGATTATATTTTGTTTGATCAACTATTAAGCTACTTACATTATTAAATGTTTCGGTTACTGGAGCAAAAACTGTTCAAGGGAATACCCTAATTTCTATACAACTTTACGTGGAATAGTGATTTTATTTTTCTGTTCTCCTTCGTATCAAAACAATATTTTAAATGAATTGAACGTGTTGTGCAAAAGTAAATATCTACAAAAATACTAGAAAATTTAAAATTCCACGCGAACTGAAATCTATTCTTGCTCCTTTAATGTTAAACTATAGACTACAGACAAGCTTTTAGTACAAGATGATGGTCAAAAACAATTATTCAAGACCGCGGTAATCTATCATAACGTCTCTTGAACTCTTGAAGAAAAGTCATTAAATCTGCACAAAAACATAAATGAGGAAATCAAAAAAATTCTTGATGGCTAAAATATCTAGTCAAGTCTTTCTACTCAACCTACTCGGAAGAATATCAAATACTGAACAGATTAAGAAACCGAAACTAACAAAGAGTGCATGTAGGTACCTCGTTTCTAATGGGAAGTAGAGGACATAACTTATGTATGTAAAGGGTGTCCCGAAATTAACACTAGATTTCAATTTGTCGCCATTTGTGCAGTAAACTGTTGGTAACACATTTCGACTGCTAACAGTTTAGTTAAAATGGAGAGTTACACGATAAAACAGCTTGTCTTCATTACTGAACAATATTTAAAAAACAATGGAAGCTTGGCGGCCGCAGTTCGAAAGTTTCATTCAAAATATCGTCGGAATAGGTTTTTAAGCTCGTCAACTGTGAAGAGATTAATTGAAAAATTCAGTGAGACCGTATCTGTTGGCAACTCCAAACACACTGGTCGTAGTTACGGTGACCGTATGTTTAATTTTGGAGTTCAAGAAAACAAAATTGATAATACAACAAGTAAAAACGATATATTCAACCAGGTCGAATCTTAAATACCCTCCAAATATTTAGTAAGTGAATTTAAAATGTTTAACTTAGTGGGACAGAGTTCCTTTATATAATATTGTACGTCAACGCCCACTAAAGGGCGCGGGGTTCAAAAACATACAATACCATGTTTTCCACAGACGAACGTATCGGCATTCTCTTTGGAGTGTATAAAAACTGTATTTTGGAGGGGTCGCTCTGGCAAAGGCTGTGGGGGAAACGTTTCACCTTTGTCATAAAACTCTAAAAATAAATGCTTGGGATGATTACATAAAAAATTAAAAAAAAAAAAATTTTTTTTTTGTAGGGTCATTTAGGGGATGAAGGGGGAGGAGGGGATAGGGCAGAAGAGTACCAGGTATCGTCTCAGCTTCGTCATTAAAGCTTAAAAATTTTATTTTTAAGGAATGTAGACTTAAGTAAAACAAATTGTTACATTTTTATGCTATTTTTGCATATAATAACGCCCACTAAAGTGGGCGGAGTCCATGAATAATTTTTTTTTATTTTATGGATCCAGTTTAAGGCGTTGGACCGTATTTGACATAAAAATACATCATTTGCTTAACAAAATAACCAAAAAACTTTAAAAATTATGTTGTTTTTTCTGGGTTGGTTTAGTTCTTCTTAGGGGAACTTTTTCCCCCTTGCCCGATTTAGCCCATCTCCGAACTTAACCTGCTCTAAGCTTTAAAACGGACGGATGGACATGCTCAGATCATCTTAGATTTCATCACTGATCAAGAATATATACACTTTATGGGGTATGAGATGGATATTTCGATGCGTTACAAACGGAATGACAAAGTGAATATACCCTCCAAATTCTTTTTTGGAGGGTATAAAAAGGACAATTCAAATAATTTTTTTTAATCTAAAAGGACATCGAGTAAAGAAAGGGACTGTGCTCTTAAAAATAGGACAAATGGTCAGCGTAGTTTTGGTACAATGACATAGCAGATGGTCTCGAAGCGCCATCTGTTTTTTTTATTAAGATACGAACTGTCAAATGTTGTTTATACCTCTAATAAACAGCATAAATAAAGAAGTGAACAGAAAATACAAAAGCCCGTGCTACTTTTTTGTGTTTTTTCGTCTGCTGGTTGGCAGTTCCAACCAGAAGTAACATTCTAGAAACTACCTTGTATATCATTTTACCATGACACTCTTCGTTCAAGAACAAGCCGTCAATTGTCAATAGCGAAGCAGTGAACCGAATCCAACCAAACTACTCGTAGTCGCTTTTAAAAAGGTTCCTCCTTTAATTTTCTATCAATTGAAACCGGTTCGGACTGGTACGTTTTCGAATATATAAAAAAAATTAAAAAAAACGGTTTTTTAGAATAACTTTGCCAAACACTAGTCAGCTCTTGACAATCAAAAATCACGTCGAGCGTTACCATCCAGTTCAAAATTGGTTGATGCGTTCGTAAAATTTCGTGAACGAAAAAATTGATTTTTTTAAATAAAACTCTGAAATTATATATCTGATCAATTGGTGTTCGAGCCAAGCTAGCCGCATTTCAGAGATTTGTTTCAAACATCGATTTCCTATGAACTGGACCAGTAGACTTTGTGAAGTATCAAAAATAAACTAAAATTTTTTTTATATAAATGAAATTTATTTGTTGGTGGTTAAGCAATGTCTATATGCATTTCATTGGTGCTTTACCAAATCGTCAGTAGACTTCAACCACAGTTCGATATCGAACATACTTTATTTGTTGGTTTAGTTTTGTATGAGTTGCAAGCCTATGTTCTTGTTCTGTTGTTATTTTTGAAAATAGTTTGTAATTTACAAGTTGTTAATTCTCAGATGGTTTTCGGAAGTATATGCATAAGATAAGAGGTTTTTAACTTTTCAAAACTGTGGTTGAAGTCTACTGACGATTTGGTAAAGCACCAATGAAATGCATATAGACTTTGCTTAACCACCAACAAATAAATTTCATTTATATATAGTAGTATTGTGACAACAATGTGTCAAATAAAAAGATTTCATAAAGCTATATTAAATTGAATTAAGATTCATAGGCTAATTGTTCGAAATTTGTTTTAAATCTCAGAAAGACATGATAAATATTTCAAGGCACAAAGGAAAGTCAACATCAGTTTTATTCAACTTACACAGCAGAGCAGAACAGCTGTTTTCGAAAGACGCAACCCTTTCATCATCAGTGCTCATGTGTATTGTGTTTGTCACCACTTATTACACATGAGCACTGATGATGAAAGGGTTGCGTCTTTCGAAAACAGCTGTTCTGCTCTGCTGTGTAAGTTGAATATAACTGATGTTGACTTTCCTTTGTGCCTTGGAATATTTATCATGTCTTTCTGAGATTTAAAAACAAATTTCGAACAATTAGCCTATGAATCTTAATTCAATTTAATATAGCAATATAAATGTTCGTTAAAATTCTTACTACATACAAATTTAAGCTATGGCTTGAGCTACCAATAATAAAAAATATTGGAAAAACGTTCACATGTACTTAAGTATAAAATTCAAACCAGCTAAGTTTGACTTAGGTATGATGGGACAAAAAATTCAGAAAAATGGGACATGAAGAAAAAATAATCAAACGGTAACACGGGTATTATAACAATAACATGTTAACATCAGGTTGATACAGTTCTCGTATTCTATTTCCTAATAAAATTTGTTTAAATAAGAACTTTTATCATATTCAACTAAGCCACCTAATAAGTGGTGACAAACACAATACACATGAGCAGTGATGATGAAAGTGTTGCGGCTTTCGAAAACAGCTGTTCTGCTCTGCTGTGTAAGTTGAATAAAACTGATGTTGACTTTCCTTTGTGCCTTGAAATATTTATCATGTCTTTCTGAGATTTAAAAACAAATTTCGAACAATTAGCCTATGAATCTTAATTCAATTTAATAAAGATTTCATAAAATTTTTTTTGTTGTCGAAAATGATTTTTTTAGAACAACTTTTGAACGGCTTTTCTGATCGATTCCAATAAAATTCCATGTCGAGTGCTACCAACCCGATCAAATTCAGTTAACGTGTTTGTGAGATATCGTGAACGAAAATTTCGGAAAAAGGTGAATTTTTCGAAACACTCCGCAATTATATATGTATGTGTTCTAAGTATATATTCTTTTATAGATATCAAAGAACTACAGCAATCATCGCTTACCACGTGGAAATCGGCTGATCCATTCGAAATTTAAAATTAAAATAACAATTTTAAAATTAAAATAACACCATTTTTAGCGGTGAAAATTAGCGGGAAGTTGCATGGATGACCTTTATGGTCAACCGTTTGCCATATTTTTTTTATTCATTTTAGACACAAACCTATAACCAAACCCACCTGAATTACATTGGCTTGATAATAGGTTTTTGTATAAAATTAACGTGTTCGACCCTAATTTATGTTTGATAAATGACTTACACATGTTTGATTCATGTATTTTGGCTCACAACAACTTTTCTGCACGATTATTCTTTTTATTCATACAACTGAATAATGCAAATTTCTGAATACTCACCCGTTCATTGTAGATTTCCATAAACGATGCCTTTAAAATGAATGTTATATCCTTGCGATTTTTAATCAATTGGAAGAGATACAAAAACGAGCGGAAGATTAAACCATGTTGTCGATCTTTGGGATTTGGTTTGCCGAAAAACTATTTAACATAAAGATAGAAATATATACTTGAACATTTGAAACTATTTTACGAAAAAAAAGCTGAAGTGAACTTACCAAATCGGGTGGTCCAGTGAGCGTATGTGTTTTACCTGAACCGGTTTGGCCATAACAAAATGCCGTACAGCTAAAGCCTTCAATAGCCATCTCAATTATACGCTTGATGCCTGAATAATCAAGTATGTCCTCCTGCGTAGCTCCCGGTTCAAAAACAACATTGTACGTAAACACGCGCACACTTTCACGATTACGACTTTTAGCCGAGTCATGACTTTCAATCTGAAATTAATTTTAGTCAAAAATAAGGTCGAATAATATACAAAAATTAATTATTTTAAATATTTAGTTAACTTGTGTTTAGTTTACAAAAAATAACTCACAATAATTTGGCCATTTCCAGGAAATTGTAGTATAGAACCGTGTCTATTGCGTTTTTCTTTTTCAATTAAGGGTCGCACTCTAACCACGACATTTATGTTGTCTTCTGGCGTTGAGGGCTCACTACCCGTTGATTTCGACGCCACTACTTCCAGTGTATCAGCACTGCCAATTCTAGTCAAGTAAAAAGAAAACGTAATTAATACCAATAAAAAAATACCCTTGAAATTTTATGACAAACTCTTAATTTTAACTTGAACTTGAGAATTTTCTTTGTAATACTCGTATGTGTGTGCGTGTATTTTCAAGCCAAAAATATACTACCAACTCAGATTTATGCTTACAGAAAAATAAAACTCTCAAAAACCTGAACTGCCAGACTCAGAGTCAGAAGTTCTCAATTGTTTGCACTAAGAAATATTTTTGTTCAAAAGTTTAGAAGAGAAAATTAAGAAAACATCCCAAATATTTATTTGTTGTGGCTTAATCTATCTATAGGCATGTGTCGTTGGCGATAATTAAAAATGGGTCGGATTCTTCGTGGTCTAGATTTTGTGAATCTCTTTTTGTTAGTGTAAGTTTATATGAAAAGCAAAACCTAGTTCTTTAAAAATTAGTGTCCGTCCGAACGTTCTTTTTGGAGACCAAAGCCGATCCCAACACACATCGGACAATTTTTCAAAGTTCGGCCGAACCAAATTTATTTATCTAATAGTACGTTTCCACTATCAGGGAATTAAGTTGATTTGAAAAAATAATGTCGAAGCATTTCCATTATGTAATTTAGTATTCGAATTTTCGAAATCAATTTGACATTTGTATTGTTTACTTATTTTTTAACATAAGAAAATAACAAAAATTTTGCTAAATGTTAACTTTAAATGGCAAAATAAAAACAATAGCTTCTTTTTCCTAAATTATATTTAACAAATAGAATCATTGCCGTTTTATTCTTACTTAAATGTCACTTTTTTCCATTTGTAACTCACCAATAATTAATGCCCCAAGGTTGCATTTATAAGAAGAGCAACCGCCCAGTGTTGCATAGACAAATTTCAAAATAATTTGGAATAAATTAAGTCATTTGAGATAATTTGCTCATATGAAAAATCACATAGATGGAAACGTACTATAAAGCAAAATAAAATTTAACGCATTCATTAATAACACTTATGAGTGTTTGTATAAGTAAATAATAACAAACTTATGCTTGTATAAGTAAATAATAGAACTCTTTCCGGAATAAAATTAGTGGTGCATCTGTGCACCACTAGTTTGCAAATTGACTTAGTAAATACATAAATAAATATTTATTTCACCACAACAAAAATAAAGAAAAGGTAATCCACGCCACAAACCTTTTCGCATACGACGCATACAAAAGTAGAAAGTAAAAACCTACTTTAGCCGTTCTATGTCGTCTATGCAGTCTACGCACGTTGCTCTGCGACTTGTCAAGTACAATTGCTCTGAATATATTTTTTGAGAGACGCATAAAACGAAACAATATATTGGTTGGGTTGGGCAGAGGAAGGTCAGAGAGCATGTCAGCTTCGTCATAAAAGCTTAAAAAGTTAATTTTTAAGGAATGTTGGAGTGTAATACAATTTGTTAAATATTTTCACTATCTTTGCAAATAATATCTTACGTCAACGTCCCCTAAAAGAGGCGGGTTCAAAATTGATTGTTTGTTATATTTTAGAGGTTGATTCAGTTCTTCTTAGGGGAACTTGTTTCCCTCTGAACCTTGACCATTACCAGCTGGCTCCTTCAAAATATATTTATACCAATATTAAATTGAATTAAGATTCATAGGCTAATTGTTCGAAATTTGTTTTTAAATCTCAGAAAGACATGATAAATATTCCAAGGCACAAAGGAAAGTCGACATCAGTTTTTATTCAACTTAGACCGCAGAGCAGAACAGCTGTTTTCGAAAGCCGCAAGACTTTCATCATCAGTGCTCATGTGTATTGTGTTTATCACCACTTATTAGGTGGCTTAGTTAAATATGATAACAGTTCTTATTTAAACAAATTTTATTGTGAAAAACGATACGAGAACTGTATTTACACACGGAATGGCAAAGTCAATATACCCTCCAATTCTCTTATGGAGGGCATAAAATTATATGTCTTATATAAGATTACCAGCCCATTTAAATTTAATGGTGCATAAATATTTCCTTTATAAATAACCGTCACAAGTTCCCCAAAAGTGAGTGACATACGGATTAGTTCATAACAAAAGTTTGAGAGTCCCTGGCACATGCTAATAAATACTAAAAACGTTCGTGTTGGAATAATTTATTCATGGTGAATTTTTATTTATTTTTTATTATTATATTTTCTTCTTTTTTTTTGGTAATTTTAATTTTCAGATTTACTGCCGTATTTACAAAAACTACATATATTATTACAATTTAAGACTTTACAATGTATGAAAATTATGCTTTAAAGAACACAATATTTTTTTATAAATACGGCCGTTAGACTTCTGTTTTAGTTTTATAGCATCAACATATTGATTTTGTGCTAAAGTACAATTCATGTTTCGAACATTTATCAGAGAAATTAAAAACAATATGGAAAACGGTTGACCTTCGCGCTAATTTTCACCGCTAAAACTGTTATAACTTTCGAATAGCTCAACCGATTCCCACGTGGCAAGCGGTGATTGATGTAATTCTTTGATGCCTTTGAAAGAATAGAGAGCACTAATTGATCACATACATAATTTCATACAGCTTTGAAAAATTCATTTTATCGAATGTTTCGTTTACGATATCTCACGAACAATTAAACTGATTTTGACCAGGGGCCAAATTACCGCATTCGATATCGATCGAAATTTCCATACAATTTATATACAAATTTCGATCGATATCGAATGCCGTAATTTGGCCCCTGGTTGGTACCGCTCGATGTGGTTTTTGATTTTCAAGAACTGAATACTTTTTGTAATTGATCAGAAAAGGTTTTTAAAAGTTATTCTAAAGAAACACTTTCGAAAAAAACAATTAAGTTTATTTTTGATACTTCTCGAAATCTACTCGTCCGAAGCGGCTCCAATTTACAGGATTGAAAGAAACCTTTGAAACGCTACTAGCTTAGCTCGAACACCAATTCATCAAAGATATATTTTCAGAGTTTTCTTTAAAAAATCCCTATTTCGAATTTTTTTCCTGCACGAGATCTCACGAACGCATCAACCGATTTTGAACTCGATAGTAGCGCTCGGCATGATTTTTAATTGGAAAGAGCTGGTTACTTTTTGGCATCGATCGGCAAAACCGATCTATTATAAAGAAGTACTTTTGAAAAACAATTTTTTTTTTAGTTTTTTTTTACCGAAAATGTACCGACCCGAAGCGGTTTTAATTCACAGTCTGAAGCAACCCTTTGAAACGCGACTAGTTTTGATGGATTCGACCAGTCGGTCAAAAGTTATAGGCGCGTTACATACTTAAAAACACACACATACATAGCGACGGCTTCTCAGGAATAATCAGGAAAGCTTCCCGGAACTTAAAATGTCGGGATCTGGTGAAAACTCAATTTCAAACCGGATAAAACCAGTAACTTTTTTGAAAATTTTCTATTTTCTTAGCGGAAAGTTAAAAGTGTCGTTCACATTAAGAACGGTGTAATTTTCCATTCTTCTTTTGTTCAACCAAAAAAAAAACATCTGCAATATATTTATTGTATTTTTAGAGTCGAGAAATTAAAATTTTAGCGTAAAACTTTTGTCGGATGATGAATATTGGAAAATGTTTCGTCTGTTGGTTATTTCCATACAATTTCAAATATATCGATCGCCATGACCTCAATATCGTTTATCTCTTCCAAATGAATGGATGCCATTCATTTTGTGTTTGGATTTTATAGACTTAATATATTTGCACGCCAACTTCACATTAAGGTTTATTATTTTAACTTTATTACTATTTAAAGATAGGATTTTATCGGGCGTTTTAATGTTCGCTCCCTATAGAGCCCTGCCCGGTGCATGTACATATAAACTTTACAAGATTTGGCGTTGAAAACTTTTATTTTGAAAAATTAAGAACTTAGATGATTATAGAAACTAACTAATTAATTAAATTGTATAACAAAGCAGGAAAAATAATGCCATGCACGTTACACATGTTGTCATTAAATGCATATCCAATTCTACAACGTGTGCCATTATCGCACTAAATTATCTCACTCCTGCCCTAAATATGCATTAAACACCAGTCAGCCATCACATACTCGTACATTTAAAACAGGTGCTAGGGAAATCCTTTTTTGTCACAACATGCCTCGTGCTTTCTTTCGTGTCTATTTTCAAATTTTTATTGCTGGCTGTTGTTTACATAATTTGAAAAGAAGTCGGCTCACAGAAGGGGTCATTTGCACACAATAAAAGCTGTCAATAGTTTTTGGCTGGTCATGAAAATATTCTTGTACACACACACCCACACACATACAGGTGGAAGTATATGGTATTTCCTGTGTTTTATTGGCGCTTGTTAAATGAAAAACAATATGGCTATTTATGACGCAATCCATTTAAAATTCTTGTTTCGTTACCGTGATATTAACAATTTTTGTTTGCTAACAATCACAAGATCTAGTTTGCAATGACTAATTAAAGAAATTTAAAGATTCGGGGTTTCAATAAAGTAGTCATGCTGAAACATGACTACTAAAAGGTGGCAATACTACGGCAACAAATACAACATTACAACAAGCAATTGGACTTTTGTTTCTGCAAAGTCATGGTCACGTCAAAATTTATAGCAATAAAACTCATTAAAGTGCTGCACACATGCACAATTTGTAGCAACGTTCACATATACAAACACAACGAGTACTTATTGTACATAAAAAATTGACATTAATGTAGCCCATGAAAGCAGCGGTATTTCGTAATGTAATGGGCTTTGACTGTTTCTCGAGAAAGACTTTCAAAATATTTTTGCGATAACTCAACTTACATCATGTCGTGGCGTGGTTGGTTGCCAGGTTTGAGTTCCAACACTTCACGTAAAATTTATAGGTAACATTTACGTGTAGTTGTTACTGTAAGATCTAAAATTAATTTAACTGCCCTGTGCTGTAGGTTGTACACTCTGCTAGTTGTGATTAACAATACCAACCCACTTGGGCCCTAGTAGGTCCCATTGTGTTACCTGAAAACTTCACAAGCAAGTGGTAGCGAATGACACTATCATTCACTAAAAGCAGAGTAACAAATTAGCTGGCGAAGTAAAAATATGAAAATAGCTAAAAAAAATTCTCTATCTTTGTCTCCTCTATTCATGTGTCTCCTCCAAAAAAGAATATGGAGGGTATATTCACTTTGTCATTCCGTTTGTAACACAGCGAAATATCCATCTGACACCTCATAAAGTATATATGTATATTCTCGATCAGTGATGAAATGTAAGACGATCTGAGCATGTCCGTCCGTCCGTCTGTGGAAATCCCGATTCAGTCCAAACGAAAAGAAATAAGGTCGGTAATTAAACAAATTTTTAACCATTTACACAGAAAAGATTTGGTATAAATATATCATTAAAGATAGCACAGGTCAAGTTCGGAGGTCAAGAGTCGGACAAGAGGGAAAAATGTTCCCCTAAGAAGAACTAAACCAACCTCGAAAAAGCAACCTAATTTTTAAAGTTTTTTTGTAATTTTGTTTAGCAAATGATAAATTTTTATATTAAAGAAGGTCCAACGCGTTTGACTTGGAGCCATGAAATAAATAAAAATAATTTTTGGACCCCTCCTCCATTAGTGGGCGTTATTATATGCAAAAATAGTGTAAAAATTTAACAAATTGAATTGAGATGCATAGGCTAATTGTTCGAAATTTGTTTTTAATTCTCAGAGAAACATTATAAATACTCCAAGGCACAAAAGAAAGTTAACATCAGCTTTTAGTTATTTAACTTACACAGCAGAGCAGAACAGCTGTTTTCGAAAGTCGCAACACTTTCATCATCACTGCTCATGTGTATTGTGTTTATCACCACTTATTAGGTGGCTTAGTTGAATATGATAAAAGTTCTTATTTAAAAAAATTTTATTAGTAAATAGAATCGGAGAACTGTATCAACCTGATGTTAACATATTATTGTTTTAATACCCGTGTTACCGTTTGATTATTTTCTTCATGTCCCATTTTTCTGAATTTTTCGTTCCATCATACCTAAGCCAAACTTTTTTGGTTTGAATTTCATACTTTAGTACCTTGTGCTTTGGAATATGTATCATGTCTCTCTGAGATCTAAAATCAAAAATTTCGAACAATTAGGCTATAAATCTTAATTCAATTTAATACAGCAATATAAATGTTTGTTAAAATAGTTACTACATTTAACAAATTGTTTTACTTAAGCCTACATTCCCTGAAAATAAAATTTTTAAGCTTTAATGACGAAGCTGAGACGTAACCTGGTACTACTCTGCCCTATCCCCTCCTCCCCCTTTGCCCCCTAAATGACCTTATGAAAACAAACAAGTAAAAACGTTATATTCGACCGGGTCGAATCTTAAATACCCTCCAAATATTTAGTAAGTGAATTTGAAATGTTTAACTTCGTGGGACAGAGTTCCTTTATATAATATCGTACGTCAACGCCCACTAAAGGGGGCGGGGTTCAAAAATATACAATATCATGTTTTCCACAGACGAACGTATGGGCATTGCTAGACCGTCTTAGACTTCATCACAATTCTCTTTGGAGGGTATAAAAACTGCATTTTGGCGGGGTCGCTCAGGCAAGGACTGTGGGGGAAACATTTCACCTTTGTCATAAAACTCTAAAAATAAATGTTTGGGATAATTATATACAAAATTAAAATTTTTTTTTTTTTATATGGTCATTTAGAGGGCAAAGGGGGAGAGGGGGTAGAGCAGAAACAGGTAGACATAAAACTCTAAAAATAAATGCTTGGGATGATTATACACAAAATTAAAAAAAAAATTAATTTATTTTTAATAGGGTCATTTAGCGGGCAAAGGGGGAGGAGGGGGTAGGGCAGCAACAGGCAGTCATAAAACTCTAAAGATAAATGCTTGGGATGATTATATACAAAATTTAAAATAAAAAAAATTTTTGGCAGGGTCATTTAGGGGGCAAAGGAAGAGGGGGGGGGGGGGGGTAGGGCAGAAATCGGCAGTCATAAAACTCTAAAGATAAATGCTTGGGATGATTATATACAAAATTTTAAAAAAAAATTTTTTTGGTAGGGTCATTTAGGGGGCAAAGGAATAGGTGGGGGGGGGGAGGGTAGGGCAGAAATCGGCAGTCATAAAACTCTAAAGATAAATGCTTGGGATGATTATATACAAAATTTAAAAAAAAATTTTTTTTGGTAGGGTCATTTAGGGGGCGAAGGAGAAGGAGGGGGTAGGGCAGAGTAGTACCAGGTTTCGTCTCAGCTTCGTCATTAAAGCTTAAAAGTGTTATTTTTAAGGAATGCAGGCTTAAGTAAAACAATTTCTTAAATTTTTATGCTATTCTTGCCTATAACAACGCCCACTGAAGTGGGCGGGGTCAAAAAATATTTTTATTTTATTTAATGGCTCTAAGTTTAAGGCGTTGGACCGTATTTGACATAAAAATATATCATTTGCTTAACAAAATAACCAAAAAACTTTAAAAATTATGTTGTTTTTTCTGGGTTGGTTTAGTTCTTCTTAGGGGAACTTTTTTCCCTCTTGCCCGATTTAGCCCATCTTCGAACTTAACCTGCTCTAAGCTTTAAAATATATTTATGCCAAATTTCAAGAGTCTAGCTCTTTTCGTTTGGACTGAATCGTGATTTCCACAGATGGACGGACGGACGGACATGCTCAGTTCGTCTTAGATTTCATCACTGATCAAGAATATATATACTTTATGGGGTCTGAGATGGATTACAACCGATGCGTTACAAACGGAATGACAAAGTGAATATACCCTCCAAATTCTTTTTTGGAGGGTATAAAAATTAATTTTCTATATAATTATTCCAAACATTTATTTTTAGTGTTTTATGGCAAAGGTGAAATGTCTCCCCCGCAGCCCTTGCCAGAGCGACCCATCCAAAATACAGTTTTAATACCCTCCAAAGAGAATTGGACCCCATAAAGTATATATGTATATTCTTGATCAGTGATGAAGTCTAAGACGGTCTAGCAATGCCCATACCTTCGTCTGTGGAAAACATGATATTGTCCATTTTTGAACGCCGCCCTCTTTAGTGGGCGTTGACGTACGATATTATATAAAGGAACTCTGTCCCACCAAGTTAAAAATTTACTTACTTCTTTTGTATTATAACATAACTTTTTGTGCTATTGTTAGGTATAAATTATTTTTTCATACAAGCAAAGAAGGTGTTTATTTTAATAGATCAAATGATAAACAGAAAAGAACTACAAGCAAACGTAAAGATGGAGGAAGGGCACGAGGATCGCCTTAACCACAATGTAAAACGTTGTTGTTCATCGTTGTTCAACATGGTGGACAATTTCCTTCGTATTTATAAGTGTCTGGGTCAAGTTCTGGCTGATTATGATTTGTAAAGATATTTTGTAAAAGAGCTTATTGAAAACTCTGCGACTCTAATGGATATTGAGGGAATTATTAAGCTTTTGACTAGTAATTTAAATAACACTATTGCTAAGGAATTCATTAAAAATTCAAGAATTAGATTTAATGAGAGACGAACGCATGCTTTAATTACAATTATATATTTATTTAATACTCATATTCAATTCATTCTTAAAATACAGTAGAAAATCAAAAACTAAGAGTTTCTGGAAATAAACTTTTTTACAGAAAGTTGGCGCCGTCTTTGCCGGAATGAGTCAGACGATGACCTGACAAAAGAAGAAACTCTAGATGGTAACACCAGCAATATTTTAACAGAATTAACTGAAAAAATATGAAGTGTTAAAAATTAAAAAAATAATATGGAAAACAGATGATCCCTGCAACTTCAGGCTAATTTTAAAAACATGGAGTTCCGAAGCGGACTCAAAAACACTTTTTTCGAATTTTTTCCTTCACGATATCTCACGAACGCATTAGCCGATTTTGACCCGATCGAAGTTGTTTCTGAATGTCAAGAGCTGTTTAGTTTGTGGAATCGATCAGTAGAGTGGTTTAAAAGTTATTTCAAAAAAGTTTGTACTTATTTTGTTTTTTCTCAAAATCGACTAGGTTGATTTGACAGGAAATCTAATGCTATAAACACAACGGGAACAAATGACGAATTTTTCGTTACGAATTTTCGTCGCTAGAAATAAAACACATTTGGGGATTCACACGGTAGTCATAAAGTCATAAGTCATAAAATAATAGCATGAAAAATATGACTAGTGTGAACCACCCCTCATAACTTAGTATGCTATTTCAAACATCGATCAGCTGATAAGAAAACAACACATTTGTAATTAGATGTTATCAAAGCAAAAGATAATTAATATAATTGTAATGAAATTGTTTGAAAATGCCAAAAAGTCTAAAAACTCAATTTCTATTTAAAATTATTAAATTTGTCTTCTGGTGCACAAGAATATCTAAATGAATTTGTATGCATAAACTAAAACAGCTGCTGTCTTGATATGAGTTGAATAATTTTTTTTTTGCGGCGGCATACGGAAAAACGTTCAGTGACTGCCAGCTACGTAAGTTAAACGAGAAAAATATTTCACTTGTGTACATTTAGTGTTTGCGATTTAGATCTCTTTTAATTTTTTATGTTATAAAAATGTGATTTAATGTACAGACATGAATAATGAATAATTTTTTAGCCGTTTTTTGGTAGTGAATCATATATAGGTAACGGCGGCAAACATATACTATCGCCGTCTCACCTAAAGATTTTCAGCCGTTCGGCTCACATATCTAGAGCTATTTTATGACAAAATAAAAACATACCTGAAAGAGTGCTATTATTAAATTTGACTTTTTTGTATGCAGCACAACAACAACTTTTTTAAACTGGTCTAAAATAGTATGACAATATGACTAAATAGCACGAAGTGTGAATACCCCAATTAAGTAAATGAAAATACACATAATATGTGCGTTGGACGAAATACGTCGAACGAACGAACTTTGGGATAGACTTATTTCCATTTCTTACGAAGACGAACGACGAACAAATCAATATAAGGTGCCCAGGTTTCATATATTCTAACTGGTTTTTGTGGAAAAATATAGTTCACCACTGTATTGTTGCATGTCGCACGAAATGCATACTAAAAATGCATTCACCAATTTAAAAAAAATTTATCATTCTGGCGACTTTTTATTAATTTTGAACACTTTCTATAATATGGTATTTCTTTCTATTTACTACTTTTTCATATGGTCACCCCATCAGCTGTTAAATGAAAAGAATAATTTATTTACAGAAAAAAAAATATTTCAGAAAATAATTACAAAAAGGAATTTGTTCTGGAGAAAATGGACACCACCGGGGTAATTATTGAATGTGTAAACAATCTGGCATCAGAGAATTATAAAGATTTTTTAAAAAATTTATAACTTATTTTTTTGTCCATTATTTGAATTTTTTTCATCGTCATTGTGTTTCATACGACGAATTTATAGAGCGAAGTTTTACCAACGAAATTTGTCGTTCGTCCCAGTTGTGTTCCTTCCATAAGTTTGAAACGCAAATAGTTTGG
This sequence comes from Linnaemya tessellans, assembly GCA_951800035.1. NCBI lineage: Eukaryota > Metazoa > Arthropoda > Insecta > Diptera > Tachinidae > Linnaemya > Linnaemya tessellans. The sequence goes on from OX637534.1 coordinate 28,993,541, forward strand.
TTCGACTGGGTTCTGTCTTTCAAAAGTTATAAGCGGGCCACATACTTACACACAGACTAGTGACAGCATAGTGACTTTTTTAAAACGGAGTAATCCTATAACTTCCCGATCTTTTTTTTAATTTTCACTTTTCTTACGGGAAAATGGAAAATTTCGTATGTTAAGAGAAATCCAGAAAAAGGTCCGATATATTAGAAATTGCTCATTATGGATTGCTTTCGATTTCTCCGACACCTACGACAACTGAAAGAATATTTTCCAAGTCAAGTTTTACTAAACTAAAGAAAATATTCGCTTAAACATTTAAGCCAAATTATGTTTCTAAAAGATTATTTTATAAAACATGCTTACAGTGTTTTCACACTGACCTTGTTTTAACGTTAAAACCAACTGTTAGAACGGGGGTTTCCATACAAAATGATATCTTTTAAATCAACTTAAAACCACTTTCGAATTGTGGTTTTAAGTAAGTTTTATGAACTGCAACCTTGCTATTGCCCGTTTTTGGCTAAATTGAGTGCTGCCAAGATATATATTGGAAACAGCTGGTATTGTTTATGTTGATAAAAATACTGACGCCTAAAATATTATGAAAACATTGTCATAATGGATGCAGCCACAAAAACTAAAAAATGCCAGAGAAAAACAAAAGTTAAGAACGGAAATTCATAAAAATATTTTCATTGATGGGTGGGAGGAGAAAATAGGCGAATTGAGAATCGTAAAACTTTTTCTTTTTCTTTCAAACAAAAACTTCTGTTATACAGATTGTCAATTATGTATGTGTTTTAAAAATAGGGAACAAGTACAGCAACAAATTCATTCATTTCTATGAGCGATTTAATTTATTTTGAACAAATGTATTATACAGCCTGTATGTTATTTATAGTGTGATCGCTAAATCAGCTGTTTATGGTTTTAACTTTCAGTGTAAAAACACTATTAAACTATTGAAATATCTAATAAAATGATCTCACAGTTAATTTTGTAATTAAAGTGTAATATGTATGTATATATTTGTTTGCTTGTTTTAGCTCAATAATTGTTGTTCTTGTTCTCCAAATAATAAATAATTTATACTTTTTTTTTATTGAAATTACTTAACTTGTAAAAGAAACTTTATTAATCAGATAAATGAGCAATGACAAAATTTAACGATTAAACAAGAACGTCGGTTAATTCATGGAGCGATTAACCGAATGTTAAATGTATGTCGAATATATTACACTGAAGGGTCGAAGCCTTATAAATATAAGGCCTCCTTTAGTATTTGGATAAGAATGACAATTGAATCAAAAATATGACTAAGCAGGCTTTTAATAAAACCTAAAGTAAGAAGGTCTTCTGAGTTGTCCCCCTTCGATGTTCTGAAGCAAACACTCATGCAGTTAAATGTTCGTTTATTTCAAACTCGGCAGGAAGTTTTAAAGTGCCAGCATCATGTTTCCTGACAATCTCTTTACTTCGTGTAAATTATTTTAGTGAACTTTACGCTAAGCCAAGTATCAATCTGAAAATACCTCTCCACGCGACAGTTACTATATTTAAAAACTTTTGCATGGCATTTTTTGTAACTACATTTAAAACATTCCCATAGAGGGAAGGGATGTTAGCTTCAGTTACAAAACTCGGTAACGATTCCGATACTCAGAAGCTTTATTTATGGCATTAGTGTATTCAACAATAATTTTGATATTCTTTTTCTGTTAAAGACTCAACTTTATTCCTTTATTTTTTATGATAATTGCCATCGAAAATTATAAATAATTACAGGAATATTTTCACATGTTGATTTAACTTCTTGCTGACATACAACTTTCATTTTATAGAGAACGCATAGTATAAAATTATCGTATGCGAAAAAACTATAATGTTTTAAATTCTTTTTGTGACATTTTAAAAAGGGTAACAAATTTCTTTTCTATTAATAGTATTTGAATTTTCTTTATTTGTATTCCTTCCTTGTACCCTAATGCGAGTGTCAATGGTGATATTTTGTGGCATACCTTAATGTAGTATCTTTTATGTCATTACGAATTCACTACTTTGAGGTCCTTTATACTACACGGGACCAAAATTTCAAACGTGTTTGCTGGGAAATTCGGCAAAATTCAAATTTATACAAAAATGAATTATTTCGTTGTTCTTTCAAACTTGAAATGATTTGGCTATTTTTATACCCTTCAAAATATAGGTTTGTCATTCCTTGTGTAATTTCCCCAATAATAATATGGGACCCCATAAAGTATATATACTATGGATCCTTATAAATAGCCATGACGAATAAACGATGTCAGTCTGTCTGTACGTGAAATCGGGTTTCCCAAGCCCCCAGAAGAGCTAGAGACTTTATTCTTGGATTGATGGATTGGATTAATTAACCTAAATAGAGTGGCATTAAAATTCATAAAAATCCAATATACGGTTCCAGAGGTGGGAAGCTTGCACCTATTTGTGAACACAAAATTAACTAGCAAAAACTAATTATAATAAATTTGGGAAAATAATCAGCACGACCAAAGTTAAAAAAATTAGTGTTAAACAACAAACTCCCAAATATATAAAATAATTATTAATATTTTTGTTTGTTTTTTCGTCAATTAAACTTACTGCCTATTTGTCGAATAGATTCTTTCTTTCGTACAAATATATTTGAAACAAAAACAAAATTTTATAAATTGTTATTGTTTCAAATAGTATATGTATTTATACGACAGAAAGAACTCCTTGGACATTGTGAAATATGCATTTATTTTATACTTTAGGAAGAATTAAATTTATATTAAAAAATAATTAAAAATTTAATTCCAGAGTTAGACAATTAAATATTTATTGATTTATTTAAGTTTTTATTTATTGTTAATTTTATCAACGGGCTTAAGTTCGAATCTGCAAGACTGCAAACCATTTTTTATTATATTATTAATAAATAAATTTGTTCAAATTCTATTTTTTATTAATTTATATTAAGATTGGAATATTAAGAATATTTTTCAATAATCATCAAACCAGCAGAACGGATCAGTACTGATTTCGAGTTTTTATTTATTTGTTTTTTTTTTTGTACATAAAAGTAATTTTTTTTTTGTTTTGCTTATTAAACCTGTTTTATAATTTATGAACAACAAAGTTGGTATTAAAAATTTATTTAAAGTGGCCAAAAAGGTTACTAATTTAATTTTTTCTTTAGGAAGACTATTTTATACTTCACCAAGAATTGAATTGCCATTAAAAATAAAAAAACACAAAAATTTAAGTCCAGGGTTGAGAAACGATTTTTTTAATTCATAAAAATGATCAAAAAAGTCAAAACTATTTTTTGTGAGTTAAACCTTTTTTTGTACCTAAGAAAAAATTTAACTCCGGTTAAAAAATCCAGAAAATTAAAAATTCTATTCCAGGGTTGGAAAATCGAATTTTTTTTTACACAAAAGCAGCCCTATACATAAGTTCCTAATTTTGGTTTCTCCAGTGAATTAAACATATTTCATACTTCAGGAAGAATTAAATTGGTATTGGAAATAAAACAAGTAAAAACGTTATATTCGACCGGGTCGAATCTTAAATACCCTCTAAATATTTAATAAGTGAATTTAAAATTTTTAACTTGGTGGAACAGTGTTTATATAATATCGTACGTCAACCCCCACTAAAGGGGGCGGGGTTCAAAAATAGACAATATCATGTTTTCCACAGCAAGGCTGTGGGGGAAGCATTTCACCTTTGTCATAAAACTCTAAAAATAAATGCTTGGGATAATTATATACAAAATAAAATTTTATATATTTTTTTATAGGTTCATTTACGGGGCAAAGGAGGGAAGGGTGTAGGACAGAAACAGACAGTCATAAAATTCTAAAAATAAATGCCTGGGATGATTATATACAAAATTAATTTTTTTTTTATATCTAGGGTCATTTAGGTGCAAAGGGGGAGGAGGAGGTAGGGCAGATACAGGTAGTCATAAAACTCTAAAAATAAATGCTTGGGATGATTATATACAAAATTAAAAAAAAAAATTTTTTGATAGGGTCATTTAAGGGGCAAAGGGGGAGGAGGGGGTAGGGCAGAAATCGGCAGTCATAAAGCTCTACTAAAAATAAATGTTTGGGATGATTATATACAAAATTTAAACATTTTTTTTTTTGGTAGGGTCATGTAGAGGGTGAAGGGGGAGGAGGGGGTAGGGCAGAGTAGTACCAGGTTACGTCTCAGCTTCATCATTAAGGATTAAAAATGTTATTTTTAAAGAATGTAGGCTTAAGTAAAACAATTTGTTAAACTTTTACACTATTTTTGCATATAATAACACCCACTAAAGTGGGCGGGGTCCAAAATTTTATTTTTTTATTTTATGGCTCCAAGTTTAAGGCGTTGGACCTTATTTGATATAAAAATATATCATTTGCTTAACAAAATAACCAAAAAACTTTAAAAATATGTTGTTTTTTCTGGGTTGGTTTAGTTCTTCTTAGGGGAACTTTTTTCCCCCTTGCCCGATTTAGCCCATCTTCGAACTTAACCTGCTATAAGCTTCAAAATATATCTATACCAAATTTTAAGGGTCTAGCTCTTTTCGTTTGGACTGAATCGTGATTTCCACAGACGGACGGACGGACATGCTCAGATCGTCTTAGATTTCATCACTGATCAAGAATATACATATATACTTTATGGGGTCTGAGATGGATATTTCGATGCGTTACAAACGGAATGACAAAGTGAATATACCCTCCAAATTCTTTTTTGGAAAGTATAAAAAAGAAGAAATTGATTCCTAAGCTGGAAAATCGAAATTTTCTGGTTTATACGAGTAAAAGTATCCAGCCACATAATACGCTATTATGTTTTTTTGTGAATTAAACTGAATTAAATTGGTATTAAAAACCTAGGAAACCTATTCCAAAGCTTTTGTTTGGTCTTAAAACTTTTTTATGCTTCAGAGACACAAAAATTGGTATTGAAACTGTAAATAAAATTTAATCCAGACTTGGATTTTTTGCGATTTAAACCTATTTTATACTTCAGGATTAAAAATTAAAAAAAAATCAAAAAGTTGATTTCAGGGTTGGAACTTTTTTTCGTACATAGAAGTAACTGCAACAACTGAACGAATCTTTAATATGTGTTTAAAGAAGTTCATTAGCATTAGAAATCAGAAAAGCCAAACATACAGCTTCCGAGTTAAAATGTAAACTTTTTCTTAAATATTAAAGCAACTAAATAACACAATTTTGTTGTTTTGGTAATTAAACCTATTTTCTATTTCAGAAAGAAATGAAACGAATTTGTGCATCAGACTTAGTACATCAGTGAAGGGTATTTGAGAATATGTAGCACTTTTACTTGTTTTTTTGCTTATCTACAAAATGTTTTTATAATCTTAAAGCGAAATAACATAAAGTTTTTGTTTTCATAAAAGCGCAATAAATGCCAACAATGACAAAGATATAATCAAATTTGTTTTGTAAAGCAATTACACTGTGCAACGACATTTTATTTAGACTTAATTTTTTTAATCATTCACACATATACACATAACGGGTGATTTCTTAGCAACTTTCTTTTTGCCAACAGCTCAGCCGTTTTCATGTAACATGTTATTGTTAAACGTGTTCAGTTTGGACTATAATTTCACGATGAATCGACTTACAAATGAACAACGCATGCAGATTATTCAATTTTACTATCAAAATTCATGCTCGCTTAAGGAACTGCATCGTGCTTGTTCTGGTGGGATGGATAGTCGTTAGTGGTTGAAAATTGTCCTATTTAATATGAAGAGCAGGTAGAAGCATTGCAGAAGCTGTCAGTGCACCCCGAAAAATGCACTATTTGCTATGAATTCGAAGCAGGTGGCATAATTTTTCAAAGACGACGAGGGAAGGAACGACATTGTAAATGGCGACAACTACCGAGCGGTGATTACAAATAATTTTTTGTTAAAATGAAAGAGCTGGGGCCAAATTACCGCATTCGATATCGTGCGAAATTTCCATACAATTTAAATACAAATTTCGTTCGATATCGAGTGCCGTAATTTGCCCCCTGGACTTAGATGCCATGCGGTTTCAACAAGACGATGGCACATGCCACACAGCACGCGAAACAATTGCCAAATTGAGGAGCGGGTTCAGTGAACAGTTATTTCTCATGTTTGGGCTCGGATAATCATGCGATTTAACCCCTTTAAACTATTTTTGTGGGTTTATGTTAAGGCTCGGTATACGTGGCTGCCTGTAACCCACAGGCATTCAAGTAGGATCTCTGAGATCCCGCTTTGAAAATGTTAAGGCTCACAAGAGGACATTTTTTATAATAATTTGTCAAATAAGAAATATGTAGATTGTTTCTATTAATTATATTACGAAAAACAAATTTTACAAAAAGTTAACCCAAAGTGGTGAAAAATTATACATATATATATATATATATATATATATATATATATATATATATATATATATATATATATATATATATATATGTATATATACATATATCTGTGGAGCGAAAAAGCTTTTTAAATACCTTACAGCTATTAATAACTGGCAAAAATTAAAAATAGTGTAGATTTCCATCTTACCAATTATTTTTTAAAAATAGTTTTGAGGTATTTAAAAAGCTTTTTCGCTGCTCTTTAAAATTGCTGTTTTAGAAAGAGGTTGTTTTGTCAAAAGTCCACAGATATATTCTGTGCTAGAATATACCCATGAAATACATGGTATATTCTAGATCCATACGCAGGGTTAGCAAATTTGAGGTTAGGAAGTAAATTGACTGTCAAATGATGAAATGTCAAGAATTTATGACAGCTCAATTTGACATTTGTTTATTTTTCAATAAAATCTTCTTCAGTGAAGAGGCCCCAAGGCGAATTCATATAAAGTGAACTCGACAGCTGTTTTCCGGATTTTTTGCTAATTTGTGCTGCTTTAACTTTTAGAAAGTTTGGCTGTCAAAACTTTCTTTTCTATATACTTCCAAATGATTTTGACATTTTCACTTGCAACGAATTCGCCCATGAGCTCACCTGGTATTAATTAGCCTTGTGAGGCCCATTTTCAATTAGGCGGTTATGTAAGCAAACAAATTTGTCGCATATGGTGCTCACAAAATCAACAAACAGTCCTGGAAAAATCATAACATCCAAAGAAAGTGAGCACAAGGTTCGGTTTATGATCCGGTGGCATCATCGGCTCGTATTTGTTCGAAAATTAGCTAGGAAACGCCCTCACCATGAATTATCTGTGCTTCCAAACCATGATAACCGATTTTTTGTAGCCACAATTGGCTGATGTTGATATCAGTGGTCTTTGGTTTCACAAAAACGGTGCCGCAAGCCATACAGCTCTCCAAACAATTTAGTTATTGCGTGAGAAATTTCCCGGTCGCGTAATTTCTCGATTTGGCGACGTCAAGTGGCCGCCTTGTTCTTGTGATTATTTTCTCTGGGACCACTTGAAAGGCCGGGATTGCGTGAACAAACCACAAACAACTTACGCTCTAAAAGATGAAATTCGAGCGTTGACGAGATAAGCGAAGCTTCGTTGCAAATTGTAGTTTAAAATGTCGTGGAAAGAGCGGCCGTGTGCCGACGCGCTGGAGGTGGACATTTGCTCGACATCATATTCCATTATTAATTCTACTTTAAATTGGTATTAATAAAACTGGACTTTTTTTTTTAGGAGAACGACCAGCACTCAGGGGATGACCCCTATATATGCAATGCATTGTGCCAGAACTGAAAACAAGGGGATAGTATTGAGGGTACAGATTAGGAAAGATGAGAAGATGACAGTTTTTTTTAGCTTTTTTTTACCTTTGACTTCGCCGGCTAATTTTTGCTACAAGACCGACGAAGGTGGATGCTGTTAGTCTGTTTTTAGTACATGATAGTGTCATTCGCTGCCAATTATGTTCAGTGACTATGCCTTCATCATTGAAACAACTAACACAACCACGCACTAATGCTGATCAGAAGAATTCAACACAATATTTCATGACTCAGCGCGCGCTCGAACTCACGACCCTCCGCTTCATAGTCTCGTGTTCTACTACTTCAGCCAACAGCACCCACAATTGTCAAAAAGAAAATTGTGTTTTTGCGCAAATTTACTTCCTAACTTCAAGCCTCGGTCTCGGAATGATGTATTAGAAGTAGTTTTTCTGGAGATTTGGCTGTAAAATTTCCGTTTTATATTGCAGTTAAGATTTTTGAATCCTCTGTTTGGAATTAATCACCAATCATGGTGATCATTTGAAATAATACGAATCGGCAGCATTTTCGTATCACAAGTTCAAAATCCCATTGACATATTTGAAAATTTACTTTTCACCGGCTTTTTAATACAAGAAAATTATATACATAGATTGTAAATAGTCCTACTAAAAAATTTCATTCATTTATTATTTATTTTTATTATTTACCTTACCACAATGTTATTAACGACTATTTTAATTTCCCCTACCACTCAGTATTTGATATCTGCGAGTACAATTAATGAAAGTTGTGATAGTCAATAATAACTCATAAAAAAGAAAAGAAAAAAAAAACGATAATTTGTGTCATTTATAATATCAAAACACCGCTTGTCATTTTTCAAAAGAGGGTGAAAGTTGGTATTGTGCTAGAGGGACAAAAGTTCCTACAGAGATGATTAGGAATTAAAATAGCGGTTATTGTACAATGAACAACAACAAAATTATTTACTTGTTTTCTTTCTGTAATAGGTATAGAGGGTGTTCCAAAATGATTACAGATTTTCGTGTTCTAGTTATATTTTTCTCCAACAAGTTTTGTTCGAACTGGGAATGATCTCCGTCTCGGAACGTCATATATGGTTGCTCTCTCAGAATCTTCTCTCACATTTCGAATTTCTCCCATTTTCGCGGCAAATTGTTGACAGTCTTTCGTTATATGAAGTTGATTGTTAGTTTATTCGCATGTTGTCTACTTTGAATTGTTGTTCTCATTATCGGTATCGAAGATTATCGATAACAACAAATATGTGGTTTTTGTCTATAAGGAAATTTTGACGTGGATGTTATGTTGAGCCGACTGCAGACTTGTCGTTTGCAATTTTTGATAGCAATTTGAGTTGGACTAAAGCAAACAGTGTGAAAAATTAATGCAGGACTTATAGAAAAAACCTTATCCCTCTATCTCAAAATGCGATTTTCGGAGAAACTATTTGAAATCATTTTAAACAACAATGGGAAAAAATAAGAAAATTATAAAATTCTTTTGACCCGCCGACAACTTTAGGGGACGAAAGTAAGGGTCACCTGATTCAGATATTTATGTAGATATCTGAATTTATTGTACTGACATAAACTATAAACAGTCGATAACGTTACAAACTTGTTGTAAAATGTTAAATTGTTATTAAATTGATCACCTTCAATTTAATAACAATTTAACATTTGAAAAAAAGTTGAAACAAATAAAGTATTGACACTGAAAAGACAGCGACTTTGACGACTACTGGACTAAGAGGTTTTACTTTCGAAAAAAAATCATTCTAAGCGACGAGGAATATGTTTCTCTTGTCGCATATGATTTAATTGTTAAAAATTAAATACATTTACAATAAGCCTGAAGACAGCAGTGGTAGAGCCTAAATAGTGTCAGTAACGAAATATTTCGATAGTTTGAAAAAACATGTCATGTTTGAATAAACATAAATTTAGAAAAACTACCGATATATCGACGATACTATCGTGATAGTGCTTCTCATAGATTGCATTTAAATTGCAAAATAAAATACTTTTTAACAAAATAAAACAGAACGCAAATCACTGTATTCAGTATCAATTGATATTCATATGTCAATTGTATTTAGACTTCCATCGATATCGGATACCGCAATTATTTCTCTACAGGTCCGAAATATTTTAAAGTAAATCTAGCGATTTTTTTGCCCAATTTGTAGGCTACATCCATAGTAAATAAACAATATTGATTGTTTTTAAACATTAATAGATTGCAAAATAAAACCCAAGTGGGCACATGTCAGACAGTTCCTGACAAAATTTAATGAATGCAGTAGACATTTTCAGCTCTAGTACTCTTTCGTTTCGGTGATCACAATTGGGTTCCTAGATCGTGTGATATAGCAACAGTGGGTTTGCTTTGTAAGGGTATTCGTAATTTTATCGGCGAAGAAAATAACGATATGTAAAATGGCTTCTAGAAATCTCTCTCTTTTCATTATGCATTACACACATTCCCGACAGCAGGCTAGAACCTGTCAAAAATATAATACATGTGTTTATATCGGAATTAATATATCCACGGCTATACGGCAGGTTGTTGTCCGTTGTTTTCATAGGCGACAATCAGTGTTGTCGGATTACTTTTTAGCCGCCCCGCTAAAAGACTTGTCGAATATCGCCAAATGAGCCCAAATATCAACAATATAATAAAACATAAAACTGGAGCATACAAAATTTTTGTATTTTGTAATTGCATTACAAATATTGCTAAATTTGAAATTCAGTAGGTAATACATATCGTAGAAAATAAACATTTGTTGTTTAAGAAAAATTAAGAAAAGTTTTTACATTAACAACATTCCATTGGCTTACTATGTATAAGATATAAATACTGGCGTATAGAAAATACTCAAAATAACGTATTCCAAAAGATCAATCTAAATAAGATAAATTAAACTTGAACATCGAGATCAAAATTACTAAACACTTAAATCCTAAATTTTGTAAAAACATGTTGTAATACCAGACTATTCTCGAACTAGTTTTTATTGTAGAAAAAATTCCATACATAAACAAGTAAAAACGTTATATTCGACCGGGTCGAATCTAAATACCCTCAAAATATTTAGTAAGTGAATTTAATATGTTTAACTTGGTGGGACAGAGTTCCTTTATATAACATCGTTCGTCAACGCCCACTAAAGCGGGCGGGGTTCAAAAATAGACAATATCATGTTTTCCACGGACGAACGTATCGGCATTGCTAGATCGTCTTAGACTTCATCGCAGATCAAGAATATATATACTTTATGGGGTCCTATTCTCTTTGGAGGGTATAAAACCTGTATTTTGGCGGGGTCGCTCTGGCAAGGGTTGTGGGGGAAACATTTCACCTTTGTCTTAAAACTCTAAAAATATATGCTTGGGATAATTATGTATGTACAAAATAAAACTTTTTATTTATTTTTTATAGGGCCATTTACGGGGAAAAGGGGTTCGAGGGGGTACGGCAGAAACAGGCAGTCATAAAACTCTAAAAATAAATGTATGGGATAATTGTATACAAAATTATTATTTTTTTTTGGTAGGGTCATTTAGGGGGCAAAGGGGGAGGAGGGGGTAGGGCAGAGTAGTACGAGATTTCATCTCAGTTTCGTTATTAAAGCTTAAAAATTTTATTTTTAAGGAATGTAGGCTTAAGTAAAACAATTCGTTAAAGTTTACACTATTTTTGCATATAGTGTAAACTTTGGGCGGGGTCCAAAATAAATTTTTTTTTATTTTATGGGTCCAAGTTTAAGGCGTTGGACCATATTTGACATAAAAATATATCTATCATTTGCTTAACAAAATAACCAAAAAACTTTAAAAATTATGTTGTTTTTTCTGGGTTGGTTTAGTTCTTCTTAGGGGAACTTTTTTCCCTTTTGCCGATTTAGCCCATCTCCGAACTTAACCTGCTCTAAGCTTCAAAATATATTTGTACCAAATTTCAAGAGTCTAGCTCTTTTCGTTTGGACTGAATCGGGATTTCCACAGATGGATGGACGGACGGACGGACATGCTCAGATCGTCTTAGATTTCATCACTCTTCAAGAATATATATATTTATGGGGTCTGAGATGGATAATTCGATGCATTACAAACGGAATGACAAAGTGAATATATTCTCCGAATTCATTTTTGGAGGGTATAAAAACGACCTATTTTTAACATATTTCTATATTATTGAAATCATAAAAATATAGCCAAAAATATCGCTACGTAAATCGCCAATCGCGATTTCAAAATTTGCATCGCCAAAAACAATTTTGTATCGCCACGTTTGGCAAGAAATCGCCATATCTGACAACACTGTCGACAATAAACAGGTTAGTGCTGCCAACAGAATGAAAAGTCGTTAACAAAAAAGGGCTTAACATTTATTTTGACAGGTCAAGAATATAAAAGTTTTTGAAATAAAAAGTGGATAAGGTAATAGCTCTTTCAAAAATAAAGAAGACTGTGTAATTTTTTCGGCGATCTCTTTAGCCTCCGGACTTACCACATTCAAAACTTTTATTTTTTATTGGTTGCAACTCCTAATAGTGCTCTAAAATGGCTTTCTAATGGTATATAAATTTTTCAAGTTTATTCACCCATTGCAAGTGTTATTAAATTTTTAAATTTTGTATCTGACTTTTCAAGTAAAAATTCCATTATTTCGGAAAGTACCAAATGCTGCGATACTTAGGTAAGCCTTAATTTGTTATACACTTGATAGGTCTTTTATCTTATAGGCCTGATTTAAGGCACTTTGAAAATGAGATATAAGAAATAAATTAACTCATGGACTCACTTTCTCAGAAGTATTTGTTAAAAATGCAAAAACAATAAAAAGCTATAAACAAATATATTGATTTGTTTTTAATTTTGTTTCGATATATAAATAGATTTAGAATAAGGGCGTTTATATTCATATATGTAGGAGAGTGGCACAACAAAAATTAGATGTTTCCCTTGTATCTGCCGCGTTCAAAGTAATTGGATATGTCGTGCACGTGTTTAAAGCGTTAATATATCCGTCCTCTCAACACTATCTCTACCGCGTAATCTTTGCATATATCTGGCGCAATGAAATGTTTAAGAAGAGGTCATTTTCTGGGTGCCGGTGCAACTTGAAAAATTAAGTATCAGTTATTCCATAAATACTTTTCAATGAAAGATACAACAGGGACACCCTGTGTATGCATGAAAATCATTTACCATGCATTATTATACTAGATGTAATAGAATAATCAAAGCAAATACATACATACACACATACATGCATATGTAGTTGTATATACATGCAGAAGTATGCTTTTATATATACACATATATACATCCATACATACAAGTCTACGTATTTAAAAATACAATTTAAGTAAAAGCAAGACAGGACAATAAAAAAATAATCCACGAATATGTTTGAAATCGAAATGTTTGTAAAAGAATATCTGATATTTGTATGTAATTGCGTTTAATTTTGGATTGGGGGTTAGATTCTAATTCGATTTGAAACTGAAAGTTATGGTATTTGTTTGCATTTCGTTCCGAATTATAGAAAACAAACCACAAGGGGTTGTCGTTAAATCATTTACTAATGACAGACACACTATTGAAGATTGCCGGTGTTTGGACTAAGCAAATATGTAAATAATTATTACAAACAAGAAGGGCATTGACCTTGTCCAAAATAATAAAAATATTGGGCAGGTAATATGAAGTATCGATTACTTTGCATTAGGAATTAAGGCGGAAGGGTGTTTTAACAAGAAAACAATCCTTCTCTTGCAACTTTAATAATACAGATTTTAAGAACGATAAAAAGTTATATTCGATTGGGTCGAATCTTAACTACCCTCCAAATATATAGTAAATAAAACCTTTATTTTTATTCTTATTAAAATTTACATTTTTATTGTATTTGACTTAAATAAACAAGAAAATAATTCATTTTAATACGGTCGTTACACTATTTTTGCATATAATAACGTCTACTAAAGGGGGTGGGGTCCACAAAAATGTTTTTTTATTATGTATGAATTTCCATTTTATCAATCGACCTTTCTCTATGTAAATTATCTTACAGGATTGTTAATTTTTTTTCAATGGGATCAAGTTCAAATCTGCGAAACTGCAAATCATTTTTATACACTCCAAAAAAGAATCCGTCCGTCTGTGAAAATCACTATTCAGTCCAAACGAAATGAGCTAGACTCTTGAAATTTGGTATAAATATATCTTGAAGGATAGCACAGGTTAAGTTCGGAGATGGGCTAAATCGGGCAAAAGGGAAAAAGTTCCCCTAAGAAGAACTAAAAAAGAACATAATTTTTAACGTTTTTTTGTAATTTTGTTAAGCAAATGATATATATTTTTATGTCAAAGAAGGTTCAACGTGTTAAATTTGGAGCCGTATAATTTAAAAATAAATTTTTGGACCCCGCCTCCTTTAGTGTGCGTTAGTATATGAAAAATAGTGAAAACATTTAACAAATTGTTTTACTTAAGCCTTAAAAATAACATTTTTAAGCTTTAATGACGAAGCTGAGACGTAACCTGGTATTACTCTGCCCTACCCCCTCCTCCTCCTTTGCCCCTTAATGCCCCTATAAAAAAAATTTAGATTTTGTATACAATTATGCCAAACATTTATTTTTGAAGTTTCATGGCAAAGGTGAAATGTCTCCCCCACGACCCTTTCCAGAGAGACCCCGACAAATTACAGTTTTTATACGCCAAAAAGAATTGGACCCCATAAAATATATATATATATATATTCTTGTTCAGTGATGAAGTCTGAGACGATCTAGCAATGCCCATACGTTCGTTTGTGGAAAACACCATATAGTCTATTTTTGGACCCCGCCCTTTTAGTGGACGTTTACGTACGATATTATATGCAAAAATAGTGTATATATTGAACAATTTTTGTTGCTTAAGCCTATAAGAAGCTGAGATGTTCTCTGATCTTGCAGAGGTGAAACATCACCCCAACGGGCCTTCCCGGAATGACTCTCTGAAAATAGCGATTCAAAATTGGGTACAGAGATGTCTTAAAGAAACTCTGTCCCACCAAGTTAAACATTTTAAATTTACTTATTAAATATTTGGTGGGTATTTAAGATTCGACCCAGTCGAATATAACGTTTTTATTTGTTTTTTTTATTTTTATTTTATGGTTCCAAGCTTAACGCGTTGGACTTTCTTTGATATAAAAACATATCATTTGCTTAACAAAATTCCAAAAAAAAAAAATTAAAATGATGTTGTTTTTAGAGGTTGATTTAATTCTTCTTAGGGGAACTTTCTTCACTTTAGTCCGATTCAGTCCACTTACGCTGTTAGCAATTGCGCATATGTGTAGCACCTCAATGTGTTTTATTGCTATAATTTTTAATGTGGACCATGATTTTATTCAAACAACGATCCAATTGATTGTTGCAATGTTGTAATTGTTGCATTAAATTGCAGTGTGAACGCAAAATGTTTATGTTTTTAAAGTTAAAACCATGTTTTAACTTTAATTGAATTTGAATTTCTATTTTCAATTTCTTCGTAACATAAAGGAATACTGCAATCGGCCTAAAAGCAAGGTGCTCATGTTAACAATTCTTTATACTTGGAAATATATGATCCGGATCCAGGGTCTTGTCTTGTTTTAGGGGCTGAACTATTAGCCTCTTTATTTTATCAAAGACACCTTGATATTTGTGTGCATCATCGGAGTCAGTTAAATGGAGTCAGTTTGATACCGACAATTATCATACAAGTTTAACTTTTTTCGCGTGTTCGAATTGATTCCAGCACGATATGAAATATTATATACATAATAAATATAATATATGCAAATCGTTTGTTTCACAAAATAACCCGCCAATTTTATTTTACGTTGTAAATATTTGCACAATTTTATGTTTGTACAAAAAATTATATATAATCGCGTGACTCTTGTTTTCATAATGGTTTTAGCTTTGCATTTTCATTGATTTTTCCTTTGGTTTAACATGTTGCTTTGTGTCTGTTCTATGTCCAAACAAATAGGCTGAATAAACATTGATTTGAATAATCAAATAAGGGATAGTTTCTCTAAGGACTAGTAGTTGTGATAATTTGTTTCCACACGGTTGTATGTAAAATCCTTTAATACGTTTTTCAAACAAGTTGGAAGCCTGCTTTAAATTTAGCAATTAGTTAGAAAATTTCCTCTTGTTTACCTGACCTAATATATCTTAAGTTGTTCTATCTGGAGAAAATCTGCAGCAAAAGTGGGAGCAGATAACTTATACACTTCATTTGTCATTCCAATGTGTAATTTCCTCAATATTAATATGAGACTCTATAAAGTATGTGCATATATTCTGGATCCCTATAAATAAGGAAGTCGAATAAGCCACCAGAAGAGCTAGAGACTTCATTCCTGGACAAATGGATTGGAAAGGAACGTAAATAAAGCATTATTTAGTTCAAAAAATTTCATTTCTATTAGAAATAAAAAAATAAAAATTTTCCAGGGTTCGAAAATAATTTTTTTTTGTACATAAAAGTAAACAAATAAGTTCCTAATATTATTTTTGGCTGATTTTGCCTATTTTATACTACAGGAAGGATTAAAAATAAAACATGTTATTCCAGGGTTCGAAAATCCATTTATTTTGTACATGAAAGTATTCAAATAAGTTACTTATTTTGTTTTTATACCCTCCAAAAAACATTATGGAGGGTATATTCACTTTGTCATTCCGTTTGTAACGCAGCGAAATATGCATCTGAGACCCCATAAAGTATATATTCTTGATCAGTGATGAAATCTAAGAAGATCTGAGCATGTCCGTCCGTCCGTCTGTGGAAATCACGATTCAGTCCAAACGAAAAGAGCTAGACTCTTAAAATTTGGTGTAAATATATCTATGAAGGATAGCAAAGGTAAGGTTCGGAGATGGGTTAAATCGGACTAGAGGGAAAAAAGTTCCCCTAAGAAAGACTAAACCAACCTCTAAAAAACAACATCATTTTTAAAGTTTTTTTGTAATTTTGTTAAGCAAATGATAAATTTTTATAATAAAGAAGGTCCGACGCGTTAAAATTGGAGCCATAAAGTAAATAAAAATAATTTTTGGACCCCGCCCCCTTTGGTGGGCGTTATTATATGCAAAAATAGTGTAAACATTTAACAAATTGTTTTACTTAAGCCTACACTCCTTGAAAATAACATTTTTAAGCTTTAATGACGAAGCTGAGACGTAACCTGGTACTAGTCTGTCCTAACTCCTCCTCCCCCTTTGGCACCCAAATGACCCTATATAAAAAAAAATATTTAAATTTTGTATATAATTATCCGAAACATTTATTTTTGAGCGGCCCACCCACTTGCAATATAACTGTGCAATTTTTCGTACTGTACAATCATATCACCAACGTGTATGTCTTATTCAAAGGTGGCACAATATAATGGCAGAAATCAAAAGACTTTTGAAAGAGGTGCAATATAGTACTGTGAAATGTGTTGGCAACATTGTACAATATTGTTTTTATTTTGCTTATAGGTTATGTTTACTTTTTATTGTAATAAAGTTGTGCCATATTTTATTTGAAACTATTGCGCCACTTATTGTATAATAGAGGCCAAAATGGAAATAATATGACAAATAACATATACAATAATATTGCATAATTAGAATTTTATGATAAAGGTGAAATGTCTCCCCCACAGCCCTTGCCAGAGCGACCCCCCAAAATACAGTTTTAATGCCCTCCAAAACGAATTGGACCCCATAAAGTACATAGATTCTTGATCAGTGATGAAGTCTGAGACGATCTAGCAATGCCCATACGTTCGTCTGTGGAAAACATGATATAGTCTATTTTTGGACACCGCCCCCTTTAGTGGGCGTTAACGTACGATATTGTATGCAAAAATAGTGTGAATATTGAACAATTTGTATTCCTTAAGCCTATAAGAAGCTCAAATGTTCTCTGATCTTGCAGAGGTGAAATGTCTCCCCCACGGGCCTTCCCGGAATGACTCTGTCAAAATAGAGATTTAAAATTGGGTACAGAGATGTCTTAGAGGAACTCTGTCCCACCAAGTTAAACATTTTAAATTTACTTATTAAATTTTTGGAGGGTATTTAAGATTCAAACCATTCGGCCGGTTTTTACTTGTTGTGTTTATAATAAAGAAAAATTATGTTGTTAAAAATGCACAAACGCCTTTGTGTTTGCATTGTGATTGGTTGCTTTCCGATGTGGCCCATTGTGCATTGGATAATAAGAAAACGAATTGATTGATATATTATTCATGCTAAAATCAACAAACATTTAATCGATTAAGGTACAATTGGTCAGGATGAAATAAATATATATATTATATCTTCAGTATTTGTTTCTTCGCGTGTACGCAATTACATTCAATTTCATTCAAAACTAATGATATTCAAAATAGATTTCTTTCTAATACTAGTAATTAAAGATGCATTAAGCATATATGTACATATATAATTATTGATAAATATACATATGTACATACATATACTTGTATGCTAAGATTGTTAATTATTCACATAAAATTTTGAAGAAAGCTCAATTTGATTTTACGTATTAGAAAGATCGATTGTAATCCATTTGTTAAGTTAACGAGATAAAAAACTGCGTTGTTCTTGTGACTCTAATGGTATTTATTAGAGATGTGCAAATGTCGTGATTTTTTTGTGTCATGCATGATTCACGTGGACTGTGATTACAAATTATTAAAACCACGATTCAAGAACTTAGAACGGTGCGTGATTTTCAATACGTATAATATTCACCCACTCAACACAGAAGATAAGTATTTTCCTTTGAGTTTTTACACACATATCGTTCGTGAAAGTTCGTGATTAAAAATCATGCTTTCGTGAGCGTGCGTCATCGTGAGCACCTTAAATATTGCCTTGCGTAAGAAAATTTTCTTTCGTGACCGTGCGTGATCGTGAGCTTCATTTTGAAATATATGTATATAATATTTGTGAATTCGGAGGATTTTATTTCGTTGTTTTTAGATTTTTTTTATGGCAAGGCGGCAGAAGTTGACTTAGTGTAAAATTTCTGCCAGTAAGACAATTACTGTGACCTGCTGCTTTTAATCTCATTTATATTTCCGTTACGAATAATTCACGACATTTGCAAATATCTACTCACAACCATGGCGGACATATGCCGGAAATCATATTTAAAAAATAACTACCACGAAATTGTCTACCAGATTGCAACAAATAAAATTCACACTATTCGGCTAAATTATATTTTTGACTAAATTCTATTTTATACTGCCCAAAAATCAACAGATGCTATTCAAAATTAAGGCCATTTTAAGAAAAGTTAATGGTATAGAAAATAATATGCATGCAAAAATGATTACAACAATAATAAAACCACCGCAATTGCAGATTTGAAAAGCCATTCATTCCTCTGGGTTTTTTTTTTGGTACTGAATATTTAATAACCGTTATATTCGTTATGAATCCCTTTCTCATTCTAGTCCCTCTTTTCATGTAGCAAATGCAACCCTGTTTGTCGCATGGCAAAGAGTTAAGAAAATCGGGAAACTTTATTTTATACTTTTGGCCGAAATGTCGAAGTGGATATTCTGTTCCTGGAACACTTCTAATTATTGCAAATATAACATTCCAATCCTCATAATCAATATGAATTTAAAAAGTTGCAATAATTATTCATTTTAAATACTCGTACATTCTTTAAATCAAGTAACGTGAGAATTAAAACACGTTTCGGCCTTAAAAAACAAAATGCAATAAGTAATAAAATAATTTCAAAACATAAAATTCTGTTTCTGTTTGAATAAATAAATTTTGATTTTATTATTTCTTAAAATCAAAATCGATTCCAACAATATTAAAACCAAATATCATTCATTAAAATGTATTACAATAAGTGGAGAAAAACTAAATTTAATACCCAAATACATATTATTTCCCTACTATCAAAAAAATCGTTACGAGTGACCTGTATGAGGGCATCCACGTGTTTTAAACAAAGTTTATTTCCCCTTAAAATAAAAAGTAGCGATCGGAAGCCATTACTGAGGGTGGAAAAACGCAATGTCGACGTTCTCAGTCAACTAACAATTACTTAATAAACCATAAATAAATATAACAAAAAATTACTGTTCTATTTTAACTATATATGTAGTTAAAGAAATTAACACTTGAGTATTTGAAAGTATTGCGTGTCTTTAAGGAATTTTCATGAACACGAACAGTTTTCAATATTTTTTTACTTACTCATTGTCACGTGAACGTAAGAAAACAGGCGTATTTCTGGAACCTGAACTGCCCACGGTTTGTTTTTGGGGACTTACACGTCGCATACCATTTATAAGACTACGTGACCGCGGACCAATGGAGCCGTACTGTTGTTGGTCCCGATTACGCGAATTGGGTGTAACCGACTTCCCACCAGTGGAACGGTGTCCTTTTTGCACTGTTGGACGACTGCGTCCACCGCTCGATCCCTGATAACTGCCACTACTACTGTTACCGCTGCTATTAAGCTGTGGCACACTCGAGGCTCGAGTTACCATATTTCTTCCGAATTCGTTTATTATTTGTTAAGGAATAAATTTTTGTTTGCATTGTACATATGCATTTTTTTCTTTAATTACATGTTTGCGGCTAATAAAACATGTATTTCTGTACGCCACTTAATTTAATCGAAGAACTTAATTTGCACTTTCCAATATCTTAATTAACATAAACAACATTTCAATTAAATCTTAAATATGGCGAGGAATTTTTATTTTTCTATATATGTATATTTAAATGTAGAACAAGGGATGTTTTTAATGATAGTATTTTAGTTAATAATTATACAATTTTTTTATATTTTTAATATCCGCCGTATTTATGCGTTTCCTAATGCACCCATTACAACGTGTCAGCTCGTACTAATTTTCCCGCTACAAATGGTCAATGTACGTACATATTTTGTCCTTTTCTTCGTATTAAAATTTATGGTAATTTTCTGTTACAAAAAACTTTCTCCTGAGCACCTAATAGAAGGGGAGATGACCGTTACTACAAATTGAATAGTGGTCAGTTAAATACAGTGCAGCAAAGTTATAATGAACACCAGAAATTGGGCAAATGCGAAAAAGAGCGAGACAGCAGTAGATATGTAAACAATATTGTGCGTACCAGCGTGACCAGCTCCTAAAAATTTTTGCTACTACATTGACATCAAAAATAAAATATAATGCAAAAATTTAATACTTCTTTTTAAGCAGATATTTTCTTTAAAAGTGCTTAGTTTCACCGTTTGTGGCTTACAGGTTTTAATTTCTATTGAATGGCAAAAAATTTGTTTAAAAAATAGCAAACTATCTATTAAACATTAAAAATGTCTGCTTCGCCAAAAAAAGGTGGCAAGGATTGGTGGACGGGTAGGGAGGAGGAAGACCAGAGAATGCCTTATCGTTGTCGTAAGTGCTTAAAACTTTAATTCTTAACGAGTGTAGGAGTGTATTACAACTTGTTAAATATTTACACTAATATCTTACGCCAACACCCACTAAAGGAGGCGTGTTCAAAAAATTTATTATTCTGGTTCCAAGTTTAACGCTTTAGACCTTCGTTGACATAAAAATATATCATTTGCTTAACAAAATTAGAAACAAACTTTAAAACTTTATGTTGTTTTTTAGAGGTTGATTCATTTCTTCTGAAGGGAACTTTTTCCCTATGGCCCGATTCAGCCCATTAAAGAACTTGACCTGTGTCATCCTTTAAAATTTATATATACCGAATTTCAGGGGTCTGACTCTTTTCGTTTGGACTGAATCGTGATTTACACAGACGGACGGAAGGAAGGACGTGACTACATCGTCTTAGATTTCATCACTGATCAAATCTATATATATATATATATATATATATATATATATATATATATATATATATATATGTATATATATACATATATACATATATATATATATATATATATATATATATATATATATATATATACATATATATATACATATATATATATATATATATATATATATATACATATATATATATATATATATATATATATATATATATATACTTTATGGGGTCTCAGATGGATATTTCGCTGCGTTACACACGGAATGACAAATACCCTCCAATTCCTTTTTGGAGGGTATAAAAAATTACACGTGATTTTAATTTTTTATTTATTTCAACATAAATAATAATTAAACATAAAAAAATAAAAAATAAAAATCCCCTCTATTCTGCAACTATTTGTTAACGTCACGTGAAGACAATACTAAGAATATTACACTTACGTACTCCTGGACAATAATTGACTACTGCTGACAGCCCCTGACTATTCTCTTTGCCGTTAAATATAGCAAGAGGTTGTTAGAAATTGATAATTGTGGAAGAGAATGAGTACAGAAGTGTTCTAATTTTGAAATTGTCTTGATGTAACATTGACAAATAGTTACAGAATAAGAGGTAATAATTCGTTTATTATGTTGTTAGACAATATAAAATAGTGTAAATATTTAAGAAATTGTAATATGTTCTCTGATCTTCACCTGCCGTACTCCTCCACCGCCTTATGCATCCTAAATGACCTTATAAAACAAAAAGGTTTTTTCTTCACTGCCATCCCTAAATACGGGCGGCAAGCGTTTTTTAGCTGTCAAAAGTTCTCATGTCCATACATTTTGTATGGAGCATACCGAAATAACGCGGCGGCAACGCTGCGGCAACGCTTTGCGATTGGAAAATCCGATTTTCACAGAGCGTTTTCTAATGAAGTTGGTTGCAAAAGAAGAGAATTGTAAACAGAGAAAAAGAGCAAAGATTTACAAAAGTGAAATATATAATATAAGAAAAAATTAGTGCACTTCGTTTTAGAAAATGGTGGTAAGAAAATATTTACAATATGATTATATACATACATATGTATGCACGTTTGTAATTTGTACAAAATTTCAATAACAAAATCACAAATGTCGTCCGTCCAGCTGTTAAAATAATCAGGGTTGTTTAATTTGTTTGTTTGATAACCCTGTTTTTATTGTTTTTTTACATAACGCTGCCGCTTTTGTTTAGGTATGGCATTTCAGCGTTAAAGCTCAGCGGAAAAAAACGTTCCGCTTTCCGCCCGTATTTAGGTATGGCTGTCACTTAACTACCCCGAAAATTTAGTTTTTAAGTGAGATTTCTCCTCCAGGCATTTCTCGGAGTGACCCTGTATGGCGCACAGAAATGTCTTAAAAGGAACTGTGACCCAGCAGGTTAAACATTTTTAACTTATCT
Organism: Linnaemya tessellans; assembly: GCA_951800035.1. Lineage (NCBI taxonomy): Eukaryota > Metazoa > Arthropoda > Insecta > Diptera > Tachinidae > Linnaemya > Linnaemya tessellans. The sequence goes on from OX637534.1 coordinate 29,016,601, forward strand.
CAGTCCCTTTTTCGCACCGTGATATAAAATATTAATACGCAAACTTTTATTCTGACGGAAATGTTTCTCAGTCATACTCCTCCCAACACATTGGAAACGACCGCATTAAAATACATTTTTTTCTTGTTTACGGAAGCCAAATACCATAAAAATTTAAATTTTAATAAGAATAAAAATAGAGTTTTTATTTGCTAAATATTTCTTACTTGTTTTTTTTTCAAATGTGTACTTTCCCAATTCTTCATTGGCAGCAGTGATATATGTAGGTACATATCCCAACATAAATTATTAAAATAACCCAAATTTATCAAAAAAAGTAGTAGTAAGTGCCGAATCTTAAATACCCTTCACAGATGTCATTCTGTTCGTTTAAATTTTTCGGCTGGGTAGCTAAATGTTTGGCTTTTTTTATTTCTAATACCTCTGAACGTCTTTCAAAAATATTATATATGTTTAATTTACGAACAAAAAGAAAAAATCCGTTTCATGTACCAAAAAAAGTTCTAATTGTCCATCCGAAGAATCGTCTTTTAGATTTTTTTGGTTTTTAATACCAATTTATTTCTTCCTGATATATAAAGTAGGTATAATTCATCATAAAAATCAAAAAATAACAAATAATATGGTTAATTTTATGAATCAGAAAATGCCGATATTCCAACCCTGAATTGAATTTTTTTTGTTTTTTAATACCTATTTAACTCTTCCCGAAGTATAAAAAGGATTTCATCCATAAAAAACCAAAATTAGGAACTTATACGGCTAATTTTATGTACTAAAAAATTTCGGTTTTCCAACCCTGGAACCGATTTTTTAATTTAAAAATTTTTAATACCAATTTAATTGGGAATTTTTATGGGTACTTTTATGTACCAAAAATATTACGATTTTCCAACTCTGGAAACGAATTTTAATATTTTTACCAATGCAATTCTTAGTGAGGTGTAACATAGTTGTACTTGACAAAAAAAATTTTAAATTTTTAAGCTTCTTGGTCACATGAATACCATAAAATATTTCATTTGTCCAACCCTGGAGTCGACATTTTGATTTTTTAAGACTTTAATACCAATTTTGTTTATCCCGAATTAAAAAACAGTTTTAATTAGAAAAAAAAAACAACGTCAATTGCCTGTATGGGTACTTTTATGCAGAAAAAATATTTCAATTTCCCAACCCTGGAAACGAAATTTTAATATTTTTTTACCAATGCAACTCTTAATGAGGCATGAAATAGTTTTATTTAAGAAAAACTTAATATTTGTAACCATTTTGGTCACTTTCATGTACTACAAAATATTGCAGTTATCCACCTCTGAAATCTAAATTTTGGTTTTTTTAAATTTTGTTTTTACTGAACTAAAAAATAGTTTTAATTAGTAAAAAATAGACGTTAGTTGCCTTTTTGGTTACATTTATCTATAAACAATATTTCAATTTCCCAGCCCTGGAAGCGAAATTTTAATTTTAAAACTTTTTTTATCAATGCAAATCTACATGAGGTATAAAGTAGTTGGGTTTTAGAAAAACTCAAATTTTGCAACCATTTTGGTTTCTACATGTACTACAAAATATTGCATGTAGCAAAAAAAAACTTTAATTTTCCCAAAAAATTTTAATTATTTGTTTTATTTTATCAGTGCAACGCTTCATGAGGTATAAAGTAATTTTTTTTAAGAAAAATTTCATATTTTTGACCATTTTGGTCACTTTCAAGTACTATTAAATATTGCACTTGTCCATCCCTGGGTTCGAAATTTTATTTTTTATTTTTGATACCAACTTTGTTCTTTCTAAATTATAGGACAGTTTTAGTTAGCAAAAAAACAACAACAACATCAGTTGCCTGTTTGATTACTTTCACGTATAAAAAAATATGCAATTTCCCACCCCTGGAAGCAAAATTTGAATTAAAACATTTTTTTTTGGCCAGTGCAAATCTTCATGACGTATAAAGAGGTTTTGTTAAAGAAAAACTTAAAATTTTTTACAATTTTAGTTACTACATGTACTACAATATACGGAATAGGCCGAAAAAAAATTTTTGTTTCCCATCCCTGGAAAATTTTTTTTATTTTTTTAGTTTTTAATAGACCATTGAGGCTTCCTAAAGCACGAAATAGGTTTAATTTACAAACAGTAAAAAAATAATTGATTTTTGGTATAAATTTTGCGTCGAGAAATAGGTGTAAGCTTCCCAGCCCTGGAACCATACTTCGGATCTCTATTATTTAAGTTCATTTTCAATCCAACGGTCCAAGAACGAAGTCTCTAGCTCTTCTGGGGGCTTTGGAAAACCGATATCACGTACAGACGGACGGACAGAATATATATACCTTATGGGGTCCCATGTGCATATCGAAGAAATTACACACGGAATGGCAAACCTATATATACCCTTTCACTTTTTTGTGAAGGGTATAATAAGTAAGTTCAATCGCCTACCATTCATTATAGCCATACTCTTGTGAAGGCACGTACTGAAATAGTTTTTAAAAGTTAAAGAATAATTATTAAGAGAGCAAGTTTTTCATTCATAATGCGACTCTCTTTTTTACTGTGGGATTATACATTCTTTAACATTAATAACCTTGTCCCATGACATGCCTGTGCATGTCAAAACGTGAAAAACGGTTATAAACTAACCAACGAATATATGTATGTACATACATATTAACATACACTTATCCTATAGCATACCCTGCAGGAAAAGTCGAGAAGTGAAACAGTACTGATTCACTACAGACGTAATATTTACCATGTGCTACATATAGACATGTTGTTGTTATTTTGTAATGAAAAGCGCTAAGTCCAATTTATCACAAGAAGAATCTCTAGGACCATATAAAAAGTACAGTTTAATCATTTCTGTCAAATTGCTCAAGCAAATGTGTTAAAAAAATCTCCTGTTTTATAATAATTAAGAACCTTTGCATGTTAAGCCAGTGATATGTATTTGTCTATCAATTTTAATATTTCTTGAAATTATTTTCCACTTAACCAACTGTTTTTTCTATTAAATAAAACAATACATACATACTCGTATTTACATACATATGTAGGCACCAGAGTTCGAAATAGTGTACATATTTTATCCTCTGTACACACAAGTTTACATCAACGACATTGAAAAACATGACATTGAAAAATCTATGCATGCCTCACTTTATACACAAATAAATCTTGAGTGTACAGGACTGTGCATCGAACCTCAAGTGTATACATTGAAGACATTGAAAACATTGAATTCACTTAATGCACGTATGCACATTTGCGGAGATGATAACATTGTATTTGTAACTTCATAAAATTAATATGTGTGTGCGCAGTAAAAGCAAACAGAGAAAATATTATACATACCCACCAGTTTCAAATTAAAAAAGCATATACACGAGATGTACACGAGTACACTCATAGTTATACAGAAGTAGAAGCTGTACACGATGAAAGAAAGACAATGTCTATAGTGTATTCAAGGTGTACATTGTATTAAAGGTGTACATTAAATTTTGTTGTACATACATTTCTGAGATCTCTGGTAGGCACTGCAAAATAAAACAAAGTGAAACATGCTTTTATTACAATTGAACGGAAGTCTGCTATCCGCGGAGGCACAGTAAATAGTGTAAACGCACTTCTGACATTATGGACAAAGTGTTGGCTTGTCTATATTTGATGCCAGGCTCCCTTCGGGGAACATATGAATGTGTTTACATGTCGCACCTGTTCAACAAAAGGGAAGTAACTAAAAATTTTCTATTTTTCAGTAGAGGCAAAAAACTGTTTATGATAATGTATGATATGTACCTTTATATTATCCAAAAAAAAAAACTATGCCATCGTAAAGATATCTTCTTAACTACAATACAACACTCGATTTCTTTTTATTTCGTTAAGTATTTGTAGAAATATAACCAATTTTCGAGTTACTACCATTTTGTTGAAAATTCTTTGTTTAAGTAGAGATATTATTTCGACTTGTGCCAGAGACAAGTGTAATTCGACAGTGTAAAAGAATAAGGACGGAATTTTATTTTTTAATTTGTTGGTGTAAAACAACTACATAAATACATATAGTTGTTTGGTCTGATCTAATTATAAAAGATAACTATTTCATCTTTACTTTACCATGGTTCACTTAATAACAACACAAAATATATGCTACGTGACTTCTGGTTACCGTTATAACACTAATAAGGGAACAATTCGAAATACTACTCTTTAGTTGAAAAGACCGCGATCTAAATGCCTGAAATACGTGGGCGCAACTAAAAATAAATCTCTTTTGTTGATACATATGTAACTCCCATACCTAAATACGGGCGGCAAGCGTTTTTTAGCTGTCAAAAGTTCTCATGTCCATACATTTTGTATGGAGCATACCGAAATAACGCGGCGGCAACGCGCTATTGGAAAATCCGATTTTGACAGAGCGTTTTCTAATGAAGTTGGTTGCAAAAGAAGAGAATTGTAAACAGAGAAAAAGAGCAAAGATTTACAAAAGTGAAATATATAATAAAAGAAAAAATTTGTGCACTTCTTATTAGAAAATGGTGGTAAGAAAATATTTACAATATGATTATATACATAAATATGTATGCACGTTTGTAATTTGTACAAAATTTCAATAACAAAATCACAAATGTCGTCCGTCCAGCTGTTAAAATAATCAGGGTTGTTTAATTTGTTTGTTTGATAACCCTGTTTTTATTGTTTTTTTACATAACGCTGACGCTTTTGTTTAGGTATGGCATTTCAGCGTTAACGCTCAGCGGAAAAAAACGTTCCGCTTTCCGCCCGTATTTAGGTATGGGTGTAAGTAGTTACTATGAAGACATGAAGAGTGACATAACGGTATTTTTTTACGAAAGAGTAGACAAAATAATGAGAGATTTTTACAGTGGGTTGAGTTGATCATTATGTATCGTTTTTTAATAAAAAGTGAAAATTTAAAAATTTTGAGTTAATACCCTTTTGTTGAATAGGTGCGATGTGTATGTTTGTATGTATGTACAACGTTCTCATGTACTACATTACAAATTAACAGTTAGTAGTTTATGATTTGGTATTACTTGGAAAATAGAAAAGTACAGTTAGATTAATTACGGTCAAGCATACATACATACATATGCATGTATGTGTACATATACCGTTATTAGAATTTATTCGTCTGAGTGGAATTAACGGAAATTATTTAATGTCCATGCCGTTAAAAACTTTGAACTTTTATGTCAATAACACTTACTATATTAACCCTTAACTACAGACGTCAAATTATAAGACCTCTGACCACCGGTATTTTTTTAGAAAATTTGTGTATAAAATATATACTTAATATTTGTTTGTTTTAATCTATGTATGTATGTATACTTATTTTAAATGTTTTTAAAACGGTTGGTATAACATGAGCAGGTTGTGAATGAGATTATAAAGTGTGTGGGGTCGTTGTATGAAGTCTCGGTTGTACGAAAGATTAAAAAATTTTTATTTTTTGGCAAGTTGTAAAATTTCGGAGCATGTTTTACAACTATGTATCATTTTGTGCTAATTTTCATTGTGTTCACATAAAAAACGACGTACACGAAATCAAATTTGCATCTAAAATGGAGAATTCACCAGAAATGCGTGATTTTATTGAATTTTATAAAAATTTCCCGGAACTTTGGAACTGTAAAAATGTAAACTATAATAAAAACGTTAGAAATAAAAGCTACAATAAATTGTTAAACGAATTTAAAACAAGTAAAAACGTTATATTCGACCGGGTCGAATCTTAAATACCCTCCAAATATTTAGTAAGTAAATTTAAAATGTTCAACTTGGTGGGACAGAGTTCCTTTATATAGTATCGTACGTCAACGCCCACTAAAGGGGGCGGGGATCAAAAATAGACAATATCATGTTTTCCACAGACGAATATATGGGCATTGCTAGTCCGTCTTAGACTTCATCACTGATCAAAAATATACATATATACTCTATGGGGTCCAATTCTCTTTGGAGGGTATTAAAACTGTATCTTGGCGGGGTCGCTCTGGCAAGGGCTGTGGGGGAGACATTTCAACTTTGTCATAATACTCTAAAAATAAAAGTTTGGGATAATTATACACAAAATTAAAAAATTGTTTTTTAATAGGGTCATTTGGGTGGCAAAGGGCAGAGTAGTACCAAGTTACGTCTCAGCTTCGTCATTAAAGCTTAAGAATGTTATATTTACGGAATGCTGTGTTAAGTAAAATAATTCGTTAAATTTTTTGTTAAAAATACTTAATTGATTGTATTTTATAATGTTTATTATTCAAAGTTTAGACAAAAAGTGAAAAGAACAAAATGAAAAATAATAAATTCTTGAAGTAATTTACACAGGGTAAATTGATTAATAAAATCAAAGTACATATATACAAAGTTAAATATTTTAGTTGTTCATATATATTCTATATAATTCAACACGCCTCCTCAACTAAAATTTTTGTTTTGAAGACCCATTGATGAAATAAATAAATTGTGTTTGATATTGGGGAGTGGTTTTGTCAAAACGTCTGCTATCATCTCGGCTGTGGGTTTGTATTGAATGTTTATAATTTTTTCTTCAACTGCTTGGCGTATAAAATGATATTTATAGTCTATGTGCTTAGTTCTTGCATGGTGACCTCCAAACTTTGCCATCTGTTGAGCACTTTGTGAATCACTGAAAACTGTTGTTGCTTCATCAGACAAATAACCCAATTCTTTCAATAAATATCGCAAATAATATGTTTCTTTAGCGGCTTCTGAGAGAGCGATAAATTCTGATTCTGCACTAGATGTTGCTACTACACGTTGTTTTGTTGATGTCCAAGAAATTGCAGCACCTGCGAGAAAGAAACAAAAACCTGTTTGAGATTTTCTGTCGTTAATATCTGTGGCCCAATTCGCATCCACATAACCTACTAATGGTTCATTATTTTTTCTATAAATTAACTTAAATTTCTTAGTTGTATTTAAGTATCTAATAATTTGCATTGCCGCAGTCCAATGCTGCTTACGCGGATCCTGGCAAAACTGCGAGAGCATATTTACACTACATGCTATATCAGGACGACTGTAAACTGATAGATGTAGAAGCGAACCGATAATTTCTTGATATTTCGTTTTATTAATATTTTCCGCTTCTCCTGGAATTGTAGGATTCTTTTCTAAATTTATTTTATTTTGCAAAGGAACTTTTGCTGGTTTTGAATTTTCTTGACCATATTTTCGAATAAGATTTTCTATGTATCCAGGTTGCGATATCGCTATCATATCATTTTCGATTTCAACTTCCAATCCAATACAATGTTTTGGTTTTCCTAAATCTTTTATTTCAAAATTACTTTTCAAAATTCTTATTAATTTTTCCACCTCATTCTCATTATTATATGCTATCAATATATCATCAACATAAAGTGTTACTATCATTACACTATTCCCAGTTTTGAAATAAATACATTGATCGTGCTTAGATTGGTTAAACCATTGACGAGCCGCTTGTTTTAATCCGTAAATAGCCTTTCTTAATTTACAAACTTTGTTTTTAGATTGTTCAAATCCTTCTGGCTGAAACATGTATATGTCTTCATCTAAGTTACCATTTAAAAATGCGGTTGAAACATCCAGCTGCCTTAATTTTAAGTCATTTTGAACTGTAAGTGCATATACAAGACGTAAAGAGCTTTGACGAACAACAGGTGCGAATGTGTCCATATAGTCAACACCATATTCTTGTGAATAACCCATTTACAACTTATAGGTTTTTTATTTTCTGGTAAATCTACCAGATCCCAAGTTTTATTTTTCAGTAATGACTTGTGTTCTTCTTTCATTGCAGCTTTCCATTCTTCAGACTCATTACAGTTTAAAACGTCTTTAAATGTTTTCGGATCATCATTAGTGTTTCCTTTAACTAATTTCGTTGCATCTTTATTTCTAGTCCATGATCTTAAAGGTTGCTTTATAGAATTGATTTCAGATTCTGATTCTTCTTCTTCTTCTGTTGCGTCTATTTGGTCTGTACTATCAAAAAATTCATAGTTTTCTTCAGGTTCTTTTATTTTTGGACCATTATCTTTTATCGGTTTTAAATTGCATTTTCGTAGCTGTATATCATGATTATATTCATAAAATCTTGTTGTAGTTTTATCATTACATTTTTCCTCTATACATATATCTTTTTCTAAGAATTTCACATCTCTACTTTTTAAAATCGATTTAGTATCTTTTTCCCATAGTATATATGCTTTAGATTTTTCATCATATCCGACTAATACACCTTCGTAACTACGAGGCTCAAATTTAGTTTTTCCTGGTCTATTATTTAAAATAAATGCCTTACAACCTATTTTACGGAAATGTCGTATAGTTGGAACTTTTCCTGACCATAATTCCTCTGGTGTTTTCTTCTGGTTTAAGTTTGTTGGACAGCGATTTCTAATATAAGCTGCAGTGCGAACTAATTCTGCCCACAAAAACTCTGGTAAATTTGATTCAACTATGAAACATCTTACCATTTCAACAAGCGTTCTGTTCATCCTTTCAGCAACTCCATTCTGCTGAGGGGTGTAAGCTACGGTCAGTTGACGTTGAATTCCAGTTTCACTAAGATATTTTGAAAAATCTCTTCCAACTAATTCTGGTGCATTGTCACTTCTAATACATTTAATTTTCTTGCCTTTTTCCAACTCAACACTATTTTTGAATTCTTTAAATACGCCCAAATACTCACTCTTATTTCTTATAAAATATACCCATACTTTTCTTGAGTAGTCATCTATAAAAGTGGCAAAATATAATTTTTTCCGTGCAGATTCCACTTTCATTGGTCCACATAAATCTGTATGGATCAACTGCAATATTTCTGTAGTAGATTTTTCATTTTTCTTAGGGAATGGACTTCTTGTTTGTTTTGCTCTAATGCATGTAGAACATTTTACTTTTTGTTGAATATTAATATTCGGCAAACCATGAACCATTTCATGTTGTTTCAGAAACATTAAATCATTTGAATTAAGATGTCCTAATCTTTGATGCCATAAGTCGAAATTCGAGCTTAATTCGTTAATTTTTCTGCAAAAAATATTACGTGCCCTTTCAGATTTAATTAAATAAAGATTATCTTTCTTATATGCTTCGATATATAAAAATCTGTCCTTTATGATTTTAGTAACAGAACCTTTCATTAAAACTTGATAGCCATCATCTGTTAATTTCGTCGTTGACACCAGATTACTTCTCAGTTCAGGAATATATAATGTATTATATAGCTTGAAATTAGCTTTCTGATTATATAAAATAAATTTCAATTCAGCTGTGCCAATGCCTTTAACATCAAGCACTTTATTATCTGCTAACACAACTTTTCCAGTGTAATCATAATTGATTTCAGAAAATAAAGATTCATCATAAGACATATGTGATGTGGCACCACTATCAATACACCAATTAGCAAATTTATCATTTCTGGTACCTGATTTTATTTCATTACAACCTTGAGCATTACCTCTTATTAATTCTAGCTCTTTTACGACTTGATTTTGATCTGTTCTGACTCTACAATTTTTTGCCTTATGTCCTTTTCGACCACACTTATAACATTTATAAGGAAATTCACTATCGGACATACCTGTTTCCTTTTCTTTGAATTTAAATGATTTTGGTTTCCATTTCTTTACCTTTAATGCATTTTCTTTGCCTTCTTCATGCTCATTTTTATCACCAATTTCAACCAATCTCGATCTCAAAATGTTCAATCCAGGGAATTCATTTGATGTATCAAATGCAGCACGTATTTCTTTGTATTGTTCACTCAAACCATCGAGCAATATAATAAATAGTAAACTTTCATCCAGATTAACATCCATTTCGGATAAACATGAAACACAAATATCAAATTTGATTAAGTAATCCGATATACTTTCTGTTGCTTGCATTTTTAAACTTAATAACTTACGAAAATTTTCAGCTTTGCGTCTTGTTGATTTTCGGTCATACGTTTCTTGAAGATAAGACCATATCTCACAAGCTGTTTTTAAATTTTTTACCATCCTTACTATGCTTGGTTCCATTGCTATAATAAGCTCTGAACGAGCATCAAGTTGTAAATCATCATAAATATGTTGGTTTTCCAAAGATTTTTTAAACTCATCTTTTTCTTCTTTAGATGCCTTTTCAGATAATTCACAAACCACAGGTCTTTTTAAACTTCCTGTCACAAACTGCAATAGTCTTGCCTTATGAAGAATTGCTTCCATTTGCGCTTTCCATGTTGCATAATTTGCGCCATTTAACAAAGGAATTCGACCGTTCAATGCCATTTTGCAGCAATATAAGCGAAATTTTATTTTATTTCTTAGTTTTTGCAACTAAAATCCTTTTTATCAATTAACAATGGTTAGGTGTGAGGCCCATAACCTGTTAAAAATACTTAATTGATTGTATTTTATAATGTTTATTATTCAAAGTTTAGACAAAAAGTGAAAAGAACAAAATGAAAAATAATAAATTCTTGAAGTAATTTACACAGGGTAAATTGATTAATAAAATCAAAGTACATATATACAAAGTTAAATATTTTAGTTGTTCATATATATTCTATATAATTCAACATTTTTACACTATTTTTGCATATAATAACGCCCACTAAATGGGGCGGGGTCCAAAAATTATTTTTTTTTAATTTTATGGCTCCAAGTTTAACGCGTTGGACCTTCTTTAATATAAAAATACATATTTCAAAAAAACTTTAAAAATTATGTTGTTTTTTAGAGGTTGGTTTAGTTCTTCTTAGGTAGGGTTGCCATCCGTCTTCCTTTCCCCGAACACCGTCCTCTTTTTTAGATCGTCGGGGTCCGTGCTCCTACTTTTTTAACAAGTGTCTGGGGTTGTCCTACTTTTTGCTGCTTTTACATTTTTAAAATATCAAAGCTGCTACATTTTCGCTTATAAGTAGCCAAGCTAAATTTTTAAAAACAAAACGCCCAAAATAATTTACAAATAACACAGATTTCGTACGAATCAATTTTCGTTTGAAATTGTGAAACAGCCAGTAAAAATCACAATTTTTTACAAAAAAAAGCGCTATATATGATGCGTTAGGGACTGCGTTGCCATCACTGTATGAATTGTCAAGCATTTTATGAATATTTGAAAAAATGTGATAGACATGTCGCACTTGTTCAACAATACTGTATTAACTTAAAAACTTCAAAGTTTTCAGAAAAGACAAAAAACTGTTTTCCTGACGCTTAAGGAAGTTTTCATTAATAAAAGTTCGGCAATATTTAGAAAACCTATCAATTATTGTATTGCGCTGCATAACCTTTTTATTTGTTCATTGTCTGCAGATAGAAAAGCAATTTTTTTAGTTACTATCATTTTCTTGAATTATTTTTGTTTATAAAAAGTAAATATTTTGAGTTTTTTCGAGTATTTTTTTATATGAAATTTATTGCTGTATTTAATACAGATAAACACGAAATGAAAAGAGACTAAAGTAAACAAAGTTTTTAAAGCTAAATAAATGCTAACACCCGCTAAAAAGCTTAAAATATATATTTTATTAAATTAAAAAAGTTAAAAATATAAAATTTAAATTTTCGTAGTATGAATCGTAAGCCTCTTTGGGGATTATGTTTCTCTTGACTAGATCCATAATAACCTTTCTTTTATTTTCCGACAGTGGCATCGTTTGTTTTTGGACAACTCATTTTGTTAATTGAACTAATTAGACTTTTTTATTTCAAATATTCGCTGATCACAATTGCATTTTTTGCTATATAGATCAAATGCAAAATGATAAAGTGATAATATTACAAATTGTCATTAAAACTATTTCATCAAAACAGTAATAACTCAATAAAAAACAAAATTATTTCACGCAAACAGTAACAACTCAAAGAAAATGTTAAGCATTATTTCATGAAAACAATCATATTTCGAATTAAAACAAAAAATTAGCTTAGCCTGAATCAATCAAACAGTTGCAAATCAAAATACTACCTGACTAAAAGAAACTTTTATTATTAGAATAACAACTTAACTCAAAATACTATTTCTTATAAGAACAAACAATTATTTCTTAGGGCCAATCACTTCAAACAACTCAAAATAATTTTGTTTTCTTGATTCACAGAAACAACCTATTTCAGCAGGAAAAGGGTCACAACATGTAATTTTATTAAGAAAGAGTAGTCGGAATTATAAGAATTTTTAACCATAGGTAGACATATGTGTTATGTATTGTTTTTGCCAAAAAGATAATATAAAAAAATTCGAGTTAATACAGTATTGTTGAACGAGTGCGATGTATTGACATAAATATAAATTTTTTAAATAAAAATAAGAAATTTTGTATGTTTTATTGAGTTTCTTGATTTTTATATTTGAATTTTAGGCAAAAAAAAAGAGTCCTCTTTTTGAGTCAAATGTCCTCCTTTTCCAAAATTGGAAATGTCAACCCTATTCTTAGGGAAACTTTTTTCCCTCTTGTCCGATTTAGCCCATATTCCGATTTAGCACATTTAGCTTAACCTGTGCTATCCTTCAAGATATATTTATACCAAATTTTAAGAGTCTAGCTCTTTTCGTTTGGACTGAATCGTGATTTCCACAGACGGACGGACGCACATGCTCAGATCGTCTTAGATTTCATCACTGATCAAGAATATATATACTTTATGGTGTCTCAGATGGATATTTCCCTGCGTTACAAACGGAATGACAAAATGAATATTCCCTCCATATTCTTCTTTGAAGGGTCTTAAGGCCGAGCCAGATAGAACTTTTTCGCTTTGTGTGACGCTTCTAACTTTAACAGAAAAGCGCAAATCAAAAGGTGTGTGACACAATAAAAACTTTGACAACACTCACGTATTGTTTATTTACATATAAAAGAGGCTGGTAATCTTTTAATTTTATTGTAATAAAAACGAATAAAAGTTTAAAATGCTTTTGGACGATATATTGGAATTGTTTGTAATTGTGCTTTTGATGGATGAAGCATTGGAACTATTACAAAAATGTTCAAGTGATTGTCAAAGCGCGCAAAAAGATGAGAGTTCCCCAACTTTACGCTTCGCGTTACGTTAAAAGTACTTTATGTGACATGTTTCATATAGGTATGTATGTAAATATATTTCATCTTAAATGTCAAAGCGAAACTATAACGCAACGCGAAGCAAAAGTTTTATCTGGCACGGCCTTTAAAATTAAAAGTGATTGTAGTCTTGATGATATGTATGTATATGCGCACTTGCTATGATACCAGATGTCATATTTACTCAAAACAATTTTCTATGAAATGAAGTTGTTTTCTAATGTTGTATAGTTTGTGGACAAAACACAAAACTTGGTAAACCAACGTGTTGTACCAACCGTCGCAAGGTTTGTGGCTTGCATAAGAAAACTAAATTCAAGTGCCATTTTCGAAAATATTTTTAGAGGCTGTAAAAAACGATAACAGGAACAGTTTAAACAAAAGAGAAATTAATTTTATTACATAAACTTAAAATATTATATATTAATACAAAATATAGTAATAGAAAAGAAAAATATCTATTTACAATAGAAGGAAAGCTGCAAGAGGTAAATTTGGTCGAAAAATTCAGTAGAATATGGGCATTTCCATTTTGGCGTTACGTTACTTTTGTACGACGATATGTTGAAAAAAACTTTAAAAACCATAATTTAAAAAAGTATTTTTCTCACATTAGAGAAGTGATTGGATAGCTCTATATTCAGCCAAAAAATGGAAATAGTTGAGCCTAAGAATTTCAAGATATACTCCAAAAAGTGACCTGGCGTTACGTTACAAAAAACGGAAGTGCGATTTGACTTTGATAACAAAATTGTTGAACTCTGCGAATTGAGCAAGTATTTTTAATCAAATTTTTTTTGATAGGTTTTGGACCAATATACATTTATTTTCCAAGTTATAAATTGAACAAATCTTTTTTCCTTTTTTTTCTTTTATGAAAATTGGTCTGGCGTTACGTTACTGGCGTTACATTACTAAAATTTCCACTTTATTTTATTATGTTAAAAAAATGCGAAAAAGACATAAATATTAGAAAATTATATAAAAACTACAAAATACTAAATATATTTTTTGCATTTGTTTTATGATTAAATATGTTTGTAGCAACAGTTTTGCATTAAGAGTATTATTATGAAATTGCTTTTAGGAATGTTAATTATAAAGAGAAAATGCCCTTGAAGTTAAGAAACACTTACAAAAACGAGAACTTCAAACTTGTAGCTCAGTATTTCACCATCCCAACAAAAGAAAGCTTTAAGCTCCTAAATTTAATTTATTTTAGAAGTTTCTCCTTTATAATACATTAGGAAAATATCTGTTTGTTAAATTTTAATTTTTCGATCAAGGTGGACTTTTTTCTGGAAATGCCCATATTCCATCCAAATTCTCTCGATGTGTTTTTTTTTTTGCGGAACAACTCTTTCTGGTATTGTCATTTCCGCTTTCCGAGTAATCATCATCAGAGTTATTTTCTTTAAAACATTGTTCCCCACCTTTCTCAAAATACTTTTCTACAATTTTGAGCCTCTTCATATGATTTACGTGAACACAGATCTCCGACAATTTCTACCGGTTACGAATTTTAATTAGCAATAAATTGATCAAATCACACCCTACACAATCAACACTTCTACTACAAAAGTGATACTAAAGACTTACAGCAGTATTCACAAAAAATAAAGTAGACTTGATCAACACTTTAGAGACCAACCTAAATTACGACGCAAAGCGTTGTATGGCTGTCAAAATTTCTCATGCCCATACAAAATGTATGAGACCAACCGAAATAACGCGGCGCCAACGCTTTGCAATTGGAAAATCCAATTTTGACAGAGCGTAAAGAAGTGAAGTTTGTTGCAGAAGCAGTCTTGTTTACTTTGTTGAAGTGTAACCAAGGCAGATTTACCAGGTACTCTCAGTACCGCAGCTGTATATTGAAATTTGTTGAGCTACTGTCAAAAGTTTATATACAAGCCACATAAAATGTTTTTTTTTCTTAAATCTTCCTTGTTAATGATGCTTCATCTTCCTTGATTTTGACATTAGCTCTTCATTTTCTACCAACAAAATACGTGTGGTTTTTGGTGTTGTTTCATTGTTGTACTAGTAAGAGTACCTGGTAAATCTGCCTTGAGTGTAACTTTAGCTACTTTTAGGTCAATTTAGCGTGTTCATCTCTATTTCTTATTTCTAATTAGAGTTTTTATCAATCAAAGTGAGTAAACATTACTGATTATGGGGCAACGTTAACGCTCTAATTTAGGTTACTCATTTCAGCATAAAAGCTAAGCGCTAAATTACGTTGCGCTTTGCGTCGTAATTTAGGTTGGACTGTTAAAATAAATTTTCTGGGTTAAAGCACACTTGAAGTACACATTAATTTTGGTGAATACAGCAGTTAGAAGGTACATACAATTATAAAGGGTGGTTTTTATATACTGACACAAGTGTAAATCATAACAAAACAAAGATATATATATTTGATGTCAATGATGTCAAATTTTATGAAATTAATGTTTAAATATGATTTCTGCCATGTGGCGGCAGAAATCATATCCGGCACCAACAATTCTCCAATTTTCAACAACTAAAAACAAAATCTTCCATAAAGTGGAAGGAAAAACTCCAGTTGCTACAGCCCCTTCTGTGCGCACTTTTCGGCGTCTCACAAGATGCACATTATCAGTAACAGTAAATGTAGTCCGAAATCGATCTATTGTTCTTCGAATTAGACGCTCTGAAGGACGATTATGTGCGCCATGAAATGGAATAGGTGAACGATGAGTTTACGAATACAACAATTATTTTGAATCAAAATTTCAACAATTTGCTCTCGTTGCTCTGGTGTTGTGACACTCTAAAAAAACACGATATATGTGAGTAGAAGAAAACCAAATTAAAAATGCTTAACGGTAAAACCGTCCATGGTTAAGGGTTAAATTATATTCGTACGTACATGTTCATACCAAAGTTGTCAACTAATTCTCACCAGTTTCTGACTTCTTATTTAAACACAAATTTAGTTTTATTTACATAGCGTATATACCTGATATAATATCAAATATATTTCTATCAGCAAACGTCAAATTTCATAGCAGAGAGAATCATATTACGTGTGGACAGTAACATTAGTATTATATTAATATTATATCCAATATTATAATATTGTTTTGATAATATATATTTAGAAAACAATATCATTATATGAACTGTCAGAAAACGTACACATACACACATGTAGACACCAGAAAAGAATTTTGTGTATTAAAATATACGCCAAAAGTAATATTTTAACAATCGCATTAAACAAATATATATAAATAATAAAAACTAAATATAAAGAATATAAAACGCACTGTACCAAGGCGAATTCAATCTGAATTCGCCTTGCACTGTACTATTAAAGTAAACGAAGATGTTTACTGCACGGTTGCATGATAATTATGAAATATTACAATAGTACGTTTTCCCCTACATAGATATTAATGTTTTTATAAATATATATTTCTCCTTATTCTGCCGACGTTCCCTCTCATATTATATCAGAATTAATATCAGGTATAGACGCTATGTTACATTCTGATTGATAAATACATATTCAGGCAACCCCTTTATATAAATAAATAGTATTTTTCGATTGCTTTGCTATGATAAAATTTTCTTTATTGCAGTGATATATTTCCACACGGACAGCACAAATTTATGGTTCACTTAATCTTTCATGGTTCGCGTCCCAACTATGGTTGAACCAACCATGTTGATTCATTAAAGACCTTGTTGGGAACCCCTATAAATATACTATCATGTCCAATTTTGATAACAAATAATCGCAAGATTATCTGAACTAGCAGCTAAATATCAATATATATATATATATATATATATATATATATATATATATATATATATATATATATATACATATATATAGATATGCTTTGGTTTCTTCACTGAACAAATGCTTATAAGATTATGTATGTGCTTATAAGTAAACAGAAACTTCATTCCGGGAATGGTGAAATAAATATAAGGTGACAGCGATGTACCAGATGGCATTTTTATACCCTCCAAAAAAGAATTTGGAAATATCCATCTCAGACCCCATAAAGTATATATATTCTTGATCAGTGATGAAATCTAAGACGAACTGAGCATGTCCGTCCGTCCGTCTGTGGAAATCACGATTCAGTCCAAACGAAAAGAGCTAGACTCTTGAAATTTGGCATAAATATATTTTAAAACTTAGAGCAGGTTAAGTTCGAAGATGGGCTAAATCGGGCAAGGGGGAAAAAAGTTCCCCTAAGAAGAACTAAATCAACCCAGAAAAAACAACATAATTTTTAAAGTTTTTTGGTTATTTTGTTAAGCAAACGATATATTTTTATGTCAAATACGGTCCAACGCCTTAAACTTGGAGCCATTAAATAAAATAAAAATATTTTTTGACCCCGCCCACTTCAGTGGGCGTTATTATAGGCAAAAATAGCATAAAAATTTAACAAATTGTTTTACTTAAGCCTAAATTCCTTAAAAATAACACTTTTAAGCTTTAATGACGAAGCTGAGACGAATCCTGGTACTACTCTGCCCTACCTCCTCCTTCCCCTTCGTCCCCTAAATGACCCTACCAAAAAAAAAAAAAATTTTTTTTTTAAATTTTGTATATAATCATCCCAAGTATTTATCTTTAGAGTTTTATGACTGCCGATTTCTGCCCTACCCCCCCCCCCCCCCTCTTCCTGTGCCCCCTAAATGACCCTACCAAAAAAATTTTTTTTTTTTTAAATTTTGTATATAATCATCCCAAGCATTTATCTCTAGAGTTTTATGACTGCCGATTTCTGCCCTACCCCCCCCCCCCTCTTCCTTTGCCCACTAAATGACCCTACAAAAAAAAATTTTTTTTTTTAAATTTTGTATATAATCATCCCAAGCATTTATCTTTAGAGTTTTATGACTGCCGATTTCTGCCCTACCCCCCCCCCCCCCTCCTCCCTCTTCCTTTGCCACCAAAATGACCCTACCAAAAAAAATATGTTTTATTAAATTTTGTATATAATCATCCCAAGCATTTATCTTTAGAGTTTTATGACTGCCTGTTGCTGCCTTACCCCCTCCTCCCCCTTTGCCCGCTAAATGACCCTATTAAAAATAAATAAATTTTTTTTTTAATTTTGTGCATAATCATCCCAAGCATTTATTTTTAGAGTTTATGTCTACCTGTTTCTGCCCTACCCCCTCTCCCCCTTTGCCCTCTAAATGACCCTATCAAAAAAAAGAAATTTTAATTTTGTATGTAATTATCCCAAGCATTTATTTTTAGAGTTTTATGACAAAGGTGAAATGTTTCCCCCACAGCCCTTGCTAGAGCGACCCCGCCAAAATACAGTTTTATACCCTCCAAAGAGAATTGTGATGAAGTCTAAGACGGTCTAGCAATGCCCATACGTTCGTCTGTGGAAAACATGATATTGTATATATTTGAACCCCGCCCCCTTTAGTGGGCGTTGACGTACGATATAATATAAAGGAACTCTGTCCCACCAAGTTAAACATTTCAATTCACTTACTAAATATTTGGAGGGTATTTAAGATTCGACCAGGTCGAATATAACATTTTTACTTGTTTTTGCTCAACCCATGATGAGTTTTCATTGATGTCAAATTTTTGTGTACAACAAGTGCTCCTTGTGTTTGTATATGTGAGCGTCGTTAGTAATTGTGCATGTGTGCAGCAATACCAAGTCTTTTATGGCTATAATTTTGACGTGCTATTTATATTATTAATTTAGTTCATCATTAAACAGTTGTCAATATATATTGATAGACCTCAGTTATGAAATACTTTGCAATCAAGATCTGTCAATAGTTTGGTCAGATCTTAATATTGATTACATACAAGGCAGATTTACCAAGTACTCTTTTAGTACAAAAATTAACAGCACCAAAAACCACACGTATTTTGTTGGTAGATAATTTCGAGCTAATGTCAAAATCAAGAAAGAAGAAGCATAATTAACAAGGCAGATTTAAGATATATAAACGTTTTATTGTGGCTTGTATATAAACTTTTGACAGTTGTTCGATACGCACCAAGGAAAATTTAATAGACAGCTGCGCTGCTGAGAGTACCTGGTAAATCCGCCTTAATTACATATAAATCTTGACACAAGAATATATGCAAGGACGATTTTGATAGGCTTTGAATAATATCGAAGTTTTTCGTTCCAATTAGACAGAGAGCATATATATGCCAAGTGGTAAGTAATGTGGTGATGTGAGGCTACCTTGTATAAATTCACTTTTAAAAAATAAATTCGAAAACACAAAAAATAAAAACTTAACGAATCTTATTTTAATTCTGCCATTAAGAAACGCCGGCGGCGACACGAGGAAGAGAACAAAATTTTGATTTGCAAAGGGACATAAATGTGCTTCGATTTATCAAGTGACTTTTAAAAAGAATTGTCTAGAGATTGTCCAACAATAAAATTATAATAATATCAATTTTGAAAAGGTAATAAGTCTGCGCGTTTTGCTAAAAACTTTATTGAAGAATTAATAGTCGTACCCAAAAATTAATACATATTAGAAAAGTATGTGGAACGAAAAAAGCGAAGCAGACAGTATCAGAAGAAGAAGCATTACAAATGTTTTGTGTGCAAATCTAAAGTAAAAGCAAAAGTGTTGTAGTAAATGAGAAAAAAAAAGAAATAATGTACAAACGACGACATTATCCATCAAATGCTTAGCGAGTTAAAAATAGAATTTGTTATATATTTATGGTTATTCTTATTAATTTCCTTTTTCATTTATTTTGATAGTTGCACGTTAAGGTCTTTGTTCTACGAAAAGAAAAAACGCAAAGCTGAACAGCCAATAAACGTGAGTGTAAATACAAGTTATTGCGAAATAAAAGTGAGTGGTTTGAAAGGAGACAAACAAGCATTTTAAGCCAACATTAAAGTAGTAAAAAATACTCCACTCTAAGGTGCCGGTTGCCAACAAACTTTCATGATTATTTAGTACTTTTGTTGTTGCATTTTTGGAAACAGATGTCTTCGAGCCCTCAAGTTGAACAAGCAGCTTCCTCCTCTACTCTTGAGCAACCAGCAGCCAAGAAACGGAAGCTTGCATCCGACTCTTTGCCCACCTCCACTAGTAACACCCTAAATAACAACACAGTTGGAGGCACTAACAGCGAAGTAAACGTTGTTGATACTACCAGCGGCAGCGACGACGGCGTTAGTAGTGTAGAAGGTAAGAAAGGGTCATCTGGTGTTTACAGTTCTTTAGTATCGTCGTCTTGCTCAGTTTCGTTAAGTAACGAAAACACAGCCGGCTCGTTCGTGTCCACAACGGGTGAGAGTAGTGGCAGCAGCGGCGGCATTATTAGTACATCGTCAGCAGTGAATAAAGAAAGCAAAGTTATAAAAAGTGGTGACCATAAAAATTCCTCGTGCATTGTTGGGCAACAAAAAGAAGAAAAATCTTCCTCCTCGCCAGTGGACTCCAACACAACAAAGCAAGTAGCAACGCAAGCTAATAACTCAACAGTCTCCTCGACAACCAATAGTACCACAACGACGAAAATTAGCAACGCAGCATCAACAATGGCTTCAAATTCCCAAAATGCTGGTGGATCTGCCGGAATAGGCACTGGAAATGATATTGACGAATCTTTGTACTCGCGCCAATTGTATGTGCTTGGCCATGATGCTATGCGTCGCATGGCCAACTCTGACATATTATTGTCCGGATTAAACGGCCTGGGTTTGGAAATTGCTAAAAATGTAATTCTTGGTGGCGTTAAATCCATAACTTTACATGACACCGAAAATTGCACAGTAAGTTTGTTTTAATACCAACTCCAATTAAAACTAAAAAGTACATTTTTCTTTATCGATTCTTCTAAATTATTCTTGTTTTGCTTTCGTTGGAAAAAGTTATTAAAATCGATTTTTTCCATTAGTGAAAATATATGTTTGGTTAGGTTTTTCTCCCTCCCATTTTTCTGCTCTTTTGTTGATGTTAGTCAAATCAAGCCATTTTTGGTCTATTTATTGCAGTAAAAGAAAGTTGGGAGTTCATTCTTAATTTTAATTTCACAAGAAAGTTGGAAAAAAATCCATTGTTGAAAATGAAAAGAAAAAAAGTATTGTTGTGTCATTGTACTCTCCATATAAATGCATGTACATTGTACAAACTCGCATTAAAGTACTTGCATATACATACATATGTATGTATGTATAAAATATGTGTATATAATTTTCATATAACGATTTCCCCCCATTATTGCTGCATTTTGGTTTGTAATCTTGTTTTCATTTGTTCCTACCATGACTTTTCTTTTGCAAGCTTATTGGAGCTGCCGGACTTATTAGAAGTTTCGTTCAGTTGTTTGTTGTATTTTGTTACCGGCTTCCGTGTGGCAATATTGGTTTCTTTCTGCTATTGGAGTTGTACTGTAGTGTCCAATAATATGTGTGCATATGATTGGACTACATACATATTTTACGAAATTTTTGAAAAGAAACATGAGTCATGCTGATAATAACATTGCAATTTAAAATGTTTTAAAATAATTTTAAGGTTTTACTTAGTACATAATATACATTAATATAATTTTCAAATATATCGCCACCAACTATTAATTCCTCTTGGGATGGACTGAATATTACCGTGCTCTGGGAAGCACGGGGATTTTCCTATTTGGGTTAAACCAATTTTAATTTTTTTCTGGCATGAGTTTGTATATGTTTTGAATGTATTGCCAGCCCCGAATACTGTTATCTCTTAGTTTATTCACATATGTGGGGATCGTAAATAACAGTTGTCTAAACAATTAAATTCCAAAACGACTTGATTCGCTTTGTGAATAACGTTTGCGAACGTTGTTCTCAGACGACTGTTGTTTGAGGTAATAATCAAAGTTGAAATGGAGAAAGTTCTTTAAATATGTAAATTGAAACATGAGCTCTTAGCCTAGAGTTTCACAAAATCCTCAAGTTTAAACTAACTGGGTAAGAATCACTTCTATTATTTTTAAAGATCATTGCAAGGCTCTTACTTTAAGACATAATTCACGGATAACCTTTTCTTTATAAATAGTATAAAATATATACGAGATAGTATAGAAGATGTGCAATATGTAAATCAAGTGCCTGTGATAATGAGCAAACTGAATTTTTGTGCAATTAATATTCAACAACTTTTAGATATAGGTATGTATGTAAAAAGATGAAAAGAAACCAGACTTCAACAAAGTAACAATAAACATTATTTCAGATAACTGGAATTTAATAGGAAATAAACTACTTTGTATAATAAATAAATCTTTGGAAACAGGAATTTTTCCTGAGTCATGGAAAGAGGTAATGGTAACTCCAATTGAGAAAATTAAGAAAACTTAGAAAAGCGAAGAATATCGCCCAATAAATACGTTAAAAAAATGTGAAAAATAATCGAACAATTTGTTAAATTACAATTGGAAAGTTATATGGAAAAAATAAGTTATTCTCAAAATTTCAATCAGGATTTCGAAAAAAAGTTTCATGTGAAACGAAAAAAAGTTTCATGTGTAAGTTCGAATCTGCATGACTGCAAATGATTTTTTATTATTTTATTAATAAATGAATTTGTTCAAATTCTATTTATTATTTTTTATATTTAGATTGGAATATTAAGAATATTTTCAATAATCATCAAACCAGCAGAACGGATCAGTACTGATTTCGAGGCCGCTACGCCATCTCATCAGCGTTCTTTGTTCAATTTTTCCACTTTTGCAGGTGGTGCTAGTTAGTAGGAATATCAACTATTTAACCAATATTTTAACAAAAATTGAATATGAGAAGTTATCACATTCATATTTTTAAGTTATTACCTTTTTGGTTAGTACGATAAAGAGATAACAGTATTCGGGGTATTATTATTATTATTATTTTCTTTTTATTATTATTATTTTCTTTTTTTAGATCATACATTAACTTTTAGGAATTTAACAATGTGTTTTTTAAACAAGTTAAAGCTGTTTTCAAATTTTACATTATTCAGCAGTGTACAGTTATAATCCTTTGTAGAACAGCGGTCGTTGCATTGATGTTGTTGATACTCTCGATTCTAAAGTGGTTCATATTCCGCAGCTGGTATGGCTGAGCTTCGCTCACATATTCTATCTGTTCAGTTAAGTACCTTGGCGCCTCTCCAATTTTAACTTTTTGTATAAAACTTATGGTGTTCATTTTAAGCCTTTGTTCTATGTTAAGCCATTTTAGGGTTTCTAAAATACGACGAACAGATGTATATCTGTTGCACTTCAATATCGTTCTCATCGCCTTATTTTGTAATTTCTGAAGCCGCTCAATCTGACTTGTTGTACAGCATGTGAACAAAATCGTTGATAAGTATTCGAAATCTGGTTTTATAATAGTATTGTATATATTTATTGCAGTTATAGTCTAAATTTGCTTTCTGATTCTTTTGAAAAAATAAATTTTCTTGCCGATTTCTTTTTACAAATATACCTAGTCTATGTGGTTTTTAAATTTTAAGTCTTTATCGATGATGTAACCCATATATTTTATTTGATCCGCTTTTTCTATTTGATTATTTATTTTAAAAATTTCATTACTTGTAGTATTTATTTCCATAATTTTCGTTTAGTTTAAGTTTATTCATGTTTAGCCAAGCGTTGACATTTTCCATATCCAGTGCAATGTTGTGCAGCATTCTTGGTTAGATTCTGCCTCCGTAAAAATAAGCGTGTCATCAGCATATAATACTATTTCTCATTTCTGCAGCAGATTTGGTATATAATTTCAGTATATCAATAACAATGTTCCCAGAATTGATCGTTGTGGAACTCCAAAGTCATTAATATTTACGTTGGTGATTTGCTTTCTGTTTGTTAAATACGATTTAAACCATTGTAGCTCTACGCCTCTCATACCGTATCTATGTATCTTTTGCAGAAGTATATTTCTATCAATTGTTTCGAATGCTCTTTTGAAGTCCAGAAAAATTGCAACTACTTTATTATTTCTATCTGTTTTTTCCATCTGTTTATTAAATAGTTAAGTGCTGTTTCGCATGAAAATTTTTTTCTGAATCCTGATTGGTATTTAAATAATACTTCATTGTGTTCGATATAATATTTTTAATATATATAAACGGTATGCCCAACATATTGAAAAAATGTGAAATAGTATTATACGCGGATGATACATTGAAACAAAGATTGAAACAATATGTCGACAAAACATGATGTATGATTTAATGAAAATAAATGACTGACTTAAAATGAATAAATTAAAATTGAATGAAACTAAAACTAAACTAATGGAAATCAGCATGAATAGTGATTTGGTAATAACAATCAACAATACAGTAATAGAAAAAGTAAATGAAATAAAATATTTAGGTTTTATAATAGACAAAAATCTGAAATTTAAAGAACATATTGAGTACATAAGCAAAAAAAAAAAAAATGGTAAAAACGATAGGATTTTTTAGACGTTTAAGAAATAAGGTGTTAATAATGACTGCAATTAATATATATATATATATATATATATATATATATATATAAGTATACATATATATATATATATATATATATATATATATATATATATATATATATATATATATATATAACATAACAATTAAACCACATTTCGAGTTCGGTTCCACTATTTTATATACATGCTGCACAAATACACAAATAAAAAGACTGCAAAAATTACAGAATAAAGCAATGAGATCAATTTTAAAATGCAATAGATATACTCCAATCCAATATATGCTCGACACACTGAAATGGATAAATATAAAGCAACGGATACAAATAAACACACTCAAATTTATTAGGAAAATAAAAATAGGTGATGCACCACAATACACGTGTGACCAAATAGAATATGTGGGAGATGTACACCCTACTGCCTTAGAAATTCACAAGACCTTAGATTTTAAAGAGTTTCAAAAACCGCAATGCAGCGATCAATATCTTACAAAGGATTAAACCTATATAATATGCTACCAAACGAAGCAAAAAAATTTTAATATATTTAATAGAACAATTATAACATTTGTGAGAAATAATTCAATATAAAGCTTTGTTTAATTTTAAATTTAATATTATGTAACTGATCTTAAGAGACACGAAAGTATTTTAAATACTACTAAATAAAATAAAAAAAAATAATATAATCCGAGCATAGGCCAGGGGGTTACTGCGACGCGAATGGAAAACTGATCGCAATTGTATAATATTTACATTGAAATGCGAAAGCAATTTGTTTCTCATCGCATTACAGAGTAACCCTACTGATGAGTGTATATCATAGGACCATAGTAATTGTATACCATCGCTTAAGCAGTATAGACCATTAACATACAAGGTAAATAAGATAGGACCAATTACTGAACCCTGTGGTTCTACACTTATCATCAAAAATCTTTTAGCTATTAATTTTAAATATTTTTTTTTAATAAAGTTTATTAGTATTCAAAATACTTTTCAATATCCAGTTTCAGTTTTACAATTTCCATTATATGAAGTTGTTTTTTACAAATTGTACACATTCTCCCTTAAATGTATAATAATTTCGTTCTATTTTTATGTATTCTGGCATTCTATTATATAATTTTAGTCCCTTGTAAAATAGTGATCCTTGCATCGCTGTTGATGTTGTTCTCTGCAACCTGAAGTTTTTGGAGTTTCGTAGACCATATGGTTGTACTTCCCCCATATACTTAATATTTTCGCATAGGTATTCCGGCGCGTTTCCTGTTTTCATTTTTTGTTGAAAGTATAAAGTATTTGTCTGCAATCGTTGTTTTATATTTAACCATCTAAGTGAGTCCAGTATAAAATTAATTGGTGTATACCGACTACATTTTAAAATACATCGCATCGCTTTGTTTTGCAATTTCTGCATCCTTTCTATTTGCGACTCTAAATAGCATGCAAATAAATTCGTTGACCCGTATTCAAAATGTGGCTTAATTGTGGTGTTATATGTATTTAATGCAGTTGTTATCGAAAGTTTCTTTCTTATTCTCTTGAAAAATCCAATCTTTTTACCAATTTTTTTGCAAACGTGTTCTATACGATCTTTAAATTTTAGTTCATTATCTATTATAAAACCAAGGTATTTTATTTTCTTCTCCTTTTCTATTGTTTCATTATTAATTTTAAAATGTATATCACTGTTCATATTAATTTCCATAAGTTTTGTCTTATTTTCATTAAGTTTTAGTGTGTTCATCTTTATCCAATTGTTTATATCATGATTTAGATTGTCTCTACATTCATCTTCAGTTTCGCCTTCCGCGTATATTAGAGTATCATCCGCATATAGGACTATTTTACATTTTCTTATAATATTTGGCATATCATTTATGTATATTATGAAAAGCGGTGCACCTATGATAGAACCATAGCTGTTAAGTAATGATTACTAATCATAATAATTAGTAATTAGATTATTTTTTTAGAAAGGTGATGTAACGATTATATTACGATTATTTTCAGATTCGCACGATTACTAATTGATTACGATTAGAGATAATCGAATAATAATCAAGATTAATAAAAATTACGAAAAAATAATCAAAAATAATAAAAAGTAATCGAAAAAGAATTTGACTACTTTCGAAGATTACTTTTGATTGTTTTGGATTATATTTTTTTTTTTATTTTGCGAAATTATGCCAATGCTGTTTAATGTTAGTTGTGTTTTATTTTTAGTTATTATTATTGATGTGCATCGATTTGATAATTGACAACCTATTTGCATTCTTCATGATTCTGCATTCTTCTTATTTATCACGGGTTCACGGGTTTGTGCTCTCTTCGTATAAATCAGGGACCGAAAATAACTGCTATGTTTTTATTTCGGAACCCTTTACATGCATTTGGGAATTTTTAACCATTATGGTCGCATTTATATTATATTGATTACCGTAACCAATTACATTGACAAAGATAGAATTTTGGTTATAAACAACCATTATGTCAACCAGAAAAATATTTTGGTTATAAATAACCATTATAGCAACCAAAAAATTTTCTTTTGGTTAGAAATAACTTTTATGACAAATAATTTATTTATTTTGGTTATCACTTATAAAACAACCCCACAAAATCAACGCAGTTCCAAATTGAAGGTCCGTCTCCAATACAAGTAAAATGATCACATATTTTAACGTATGCTTGTCATTAATTTTTTTGTTTTAAATGCAGATTTTTCAAAATAAAATGTATGTATAAAATGATACGCATTCTAAATTTTTAAAAAATACTCGAAACTAATCAAAAATAATCACTGAAAGTAGTCAATTATTTTTTTGATTATTTTCTCGTAATCCTAACTAATCTAAATTATTTTTGGATTATTTGTAGTCATAATTAATTAATAAGCAGAAATTTTTAAAAAGAGAATTATGTAATCAATACCATTCTTTTTAAAATTTAATCTAATTGATTACTAATCGTAATCCAAATTTAACAGCTCTGGATAGAACCCTGTGGGACACCATAATCATTTCTTATGCTATAAGATTTGGCACCATTTACTTTCGTCTTCTGCATTCTATTTCTCAAATATGATTTAAACCATCCTAATTGGACACCTCTTATACCGTACATGTAAAGTTTCTGTATTATTATTTTCCAATCAATTGTTTCAAAAGCTCTCTTAAAGTCTAAAAACAGTGCGATGATCTTTTTGTTTTTATCTATGTATTTCCATTGATTTATTACATAATTTAGCGCAGTTTCACATGAATATTTTTTTCGAAATCCAGATTGATACATATTTTGTTAAAAGACAGTTGTCTTCAATATATTTTTCTAATTGATCCTTAATAACAATTATATCTTCGCTGTTTAGTTCTTTGCTTTTTATATGAACATGTGTTATTGATATAAATTTTTCGCTGTCATTTCCTGCAATAAGATCTTATTTCTTAGTTTTACTATTGATTCAAATTCAGTGCAGTTTTTTTAATTTTAATAAAATTAATATTGGGCCTTATTACGGTTCTGGATTCGACTCGAAAGAATGTAATAAATTGAAGAAAAACTAAAGATTTATTCTTTAATCTATTACAAAAACTCGATTCGAGAACGGTAATAATGCAGAATAGGTATTTTTGGCTGTTATTCTGTAAAATAATTTCTTATTTGTTAACTTTACCTTGTTTTAAAATGTTATTGATATCAATTTTATGTATTAATGATCTCTTACAAATTTCTTAAAAAATACACTCTGCTCGAGATTTGGTCAAACCAAACTACTATGGTCTGTGATTAGAAAATAGAAGTATGTATACAGATTATTGTTAATACTCAGGATTTTTTACTATGTAATGCACTATATGTGACCTCCGAGAAAAGGAACCTAGTGCAGTATCAATTTGAACACACCTTCAGTTGGGAGATGCAATTTGATATGTTTAGTTATGATTGGGGGCCTACTTTGGTGACGTCATGCCTATGTGGTGACGTATATTTTTCGCTTTTACTGTAACAATACCTTTGCTATTGTTGCTGCTCTGTACACATTGTAAAAATAACTATAAGAAAGCAAAATAATAAAGTGACGCTTCAGTCTTGGTCCAACTTTTTGTTTGTACGTTTTTATGGGGTAAATAAATTTTTATTAGAAACCTAACTAATTTCATCTTATTCTACACCCTTTTAGGTATCAGAATCCACTCGCTAAGTCCAAACCCGTTTTCCCTTTTCTCGGAGAAGGTCACATATATGTAAAGGGTGTTTTTATAAGAGCTTGCTGATTTGAAATTTAAATAAAACACATGCCAAAGTATGAAATGGCCAAAAAAATTTTTGTTATTTGGTAGATAATTTCTTGTCATTTAACATTTAAATATAATTTCGGGCATATGGCCCCCACGACTATTTTGCACAAAGGTCATTCTGGAGGTCAAATTTTCGACCACCTTTTCAACCATTTGAGGGCGTATTTCAGCAATGACACGTTGAATACTGGTTTCCAAAGCGTCAATCGTTGCTGGTTTATCCACGTAAACCAATGATTTCAGGTATCCTCACAAAAAATAATCGAGTGGCGTCAAATCACACGAACGCGGAGGCCAATTCACCGGTCCATTTCTCGAAATAATGTTGTCGTTGAAATGTTCTTTCAATAAGTCCATTGTTTCGCCCGCAGTATGACAAGTGGCACCATCCTGTTGAAACCACATTTCGTTTACATCCATATCTTGAAGTTTTGGCACCAAAAATTCATTGATCATGATTCTGTATCGATTTCCATTCACGGTAACGCGTCGTCCTTCCTCATTTTTAAAGAAATAATGACCGATGATTCCACCAGCCCATAGACCGCACCAAACAGTACATTTATCGGGATGCATTGGTAATTCTTGAATGGCGTGTGGATTATCTTTGCTCCAAATACGGCAATTTTGCTTGTTGACACATCCATTCAACCAAAAATGCGCCTGATCACTGAAGAGAATTTGGCGGTAAAAAATCGGATAAACATTTTTAATTGAACACTGTTTTTGAAAATAAATTTCCACGATTTGGAAGCGTTGCTCTGGAGTTAACCTGTTCATGATGATTTCCCAAATAATACTGAGTAGAGACGTCACTTTAAACTGTCAAAACAGCTGTCAGACAACAGAGTGATTCGTATAAAAAAAACTTCATAAAAAACACCCTTTATATGGCCTTGAAGGCTTTGTATTACATTGATGAAATAAATAATTAAATTTGCTATTTTCAACTTGAACTCCAATTCAATGTCGTTATCGTATTGGGAAAAAGCCGATCCATTACATCCTTAATCAGAACTGTTGCTTCATTCTCTGTTCTACGAGAAACTTTAATGAAATCTTCCAAATAATTCGCAATAATTTATATTATTAAGTTCTAATGTAGTGAACAAAACAAAATTATAATAATTGTAAAAAAATACAGTACAGTGTTTTCTAAATAACTTCAAAATGTATGTGTGAAACGTGCTAGTCTCTAAAAGATACATCAAGAACATGGAATCGTTTGAGTCTATTTATTTCATGACTATTAGCAAAATGTGTAATACCTAAAATAATTGTATGATATCGATTGATATCTTTGAAGTATTTTACATTAGAATTACTAGTAGTTCAAAAAAGTCCGAATCGATTTAAGGGTTGTCTTATACAAGATGAGCTTGTTTTGCAAACTTAGTTCTTACTTTTGTCCCAAGAGCCGGTACATTTCCCTTGTTTTTATATATGAATATTGCCTTTTGCTTGTCATTAAGCCTTGTATCCAAATATGTACTATGCACTTTACTTTTGTTGATTTCGGGGTGTAACATTCACATATAGTATAAATATATGAATGGAAACACTTTTTCAGAAAAAGCTACGTGTTCATTACTAACTTTTATACCCCATTTTCCTAACGATTTTTCGATTAAATAAAGCAGTCGTTGCAATATTGCCGAAACTTCAACTCGGTGTCATCTCCATATCGTTGGTGTCAAGTAGAAAGGCCCTTACTCGTATTTTTTATGAAATTTAATTTTTTTTTATTGATTTCCATACATTTTACACAACTACACCCCGTCACAAAAATTTATTGCACTGGCATCAAAACTAACGATTTTACTAACAATTAATAGTTCCAGTTTCTATTGTGATCAATACAGATTCTATTATGTTTTTACCTTCTCCTGCAAAGTTACAGTTATTTCTACTTGAGACCAACGATATGTATCAATGGCAAAATTATCTGTCATCAGCATATCATAAGCATAAATCGTGTATATAATAGGACCTAACAAACGTCCTTGTTGTGCTCTAGATTTAATCACCCATATTCCATTTAGCGTCATCAATACGAAACGATAACGTTTTGTATCAATTGTTATAAATCGGTATGCCCATTGTCAATATCAAATGTTATCGATATGCGTCGATGTAATTTTGGTATGCCGTAAGCAACGTTGACTATCGCCACTGTTATTGGTGTCGAAGCAGTTTTATTTCTTTTAAATTTTGTACAATAATAATTAATCTGTTAAAAAAAAATGGAAAAAGAAAAAAAATACAAACGTTGTGCAATTCCAGAAGTTAGTAGAGGAGATGGAAAAAAATCCTTCACTTGCCAAAGGATTTCAAAATATTTCAAAGTATATAATTTAACTTTTTATGTTTAAGAGAAAATGAATTAAAAGACTGAATTGAAATATTGAAATTAAACAAAGCTTCGTTGTATTTCATCTCTTATATGAGCTGCCTCAGACCTTTGCATAATTTCGGCTTCATCATACAATTCGGTATAATTTTGTATACCATCTACTACTTCATCGGGAAAGTGTAAATTATACTGAATACATATATTGTTAAGTGCAGCGCACACATTAACAATTTTTATTGCTTTTGCCGGCGTATAGTGCAACTGACGAACGCCAAGAAGGGATCGAAATCGGTTTTTAAGAACTCCAATAGTTCTTTCGACTATATTTCGTGCTTTTGCATGCTTTAGGTTATAAATGGCTTCCGCACTACCTGCAGCTGTGGACCGAGATAGTCATTAAAAAAGGCTCAAGTGAATAGCCTGCATCGCCTAAGTAGGGAATTTGAGTAATTAATTGTTATTTTATATATAAGTTGAATTCTTACCTTAGAACCACGAATTACGATCACCAGAATTGTATTGTTCTTTTAAACTACGTTTGGCATGACTGACATTCCATATTAGATAGTCATGAGAAGAACCTGCATATCGGGCATCTAAAAACATTCTCATTTTTTGATCGCAAATCTAAGTTGATAAAATATATGTTTATGATAAATATAAAGAACAAGCAAAATATTTTTAAAAACTTACCATCATTGCATTTAAGCTGAAATATCCCTTACGATTTAAGTAGAGATGCTGGTTTTCTCTATTGGGAGTCAATATTTGTATGTGGGTGCCGTCCACACAACTAACAACACCGGGAAAATCAGATTTCTGAAAAAAATGCAGTTTTGCCTCAGCTTTTTCTTCGTCTGTCATAATAAATTTTATCCATTGTGCACAAATTTTCCCTCCCATAACATTCAGAATCTCAGAAATTATCTTAGACACTACTGGCTGCGATAATCCTAAGTTAAAATCATTAGCGACACTCAGCTGGTAGGATCCTTGCGCTAAGAACCTTAATGTTGCATCCAGTCTTATGGCATTCGGAATATGTGTCGACTTGACTCCCACTTTTAAATGTTGTGTTAAAGTATCCAGCACATACTTAAACGCATCTTTATTTAGCCGAACGAAACTTTCGAACCTTTCAAACAAATAAGAAACTAACTACTGGCAAACAGAAAGAACACTTAGTTCATTACTTACTTTTCATCAGGTAATTGAAATATGTTTGATTTCTAACTTATTAATCTTCTTTGTTACACCAATTTTTTTTTCTTTTCCTCATCATTCTGATCGCAATTACAAACAGGAACAAAACACATTTTAGTTGTTTAAAATTTTCAAGAAAAGTTTTTAATAAAAACTGAAAACAAAACAAACCAGCTGTCCAAATTATTAGAGATGTGATTTAAAACAAGTAAAAACGTTATATTCGACCGGGTCGAATCTTAAATACCCTCCAAATATTTAGTAAGTGAATTTGAAATGTTTAACTTGGTGGGACAGAGTTCCTTTATATAATATCGTACGTCAACGCCCACTAAAGGGGGCGTGGTTCAAATATATACAATATCATGTTTTCCACAGACGAACGTATGGGCATTGCTAGACCGTCTTAGACTTCATCACAATTCTCTTTGGAGGGTATAAAAACTGTATTTTGGCGGGGTCGCTCTGGCAAGGGCTGTGGGGGAAACATTTCACCTTTGTCATAAAACTCTAAAAATAAATGCTTGGGATAATTATATACAAAATTAAAAATTTTTTTTTTGATAGGGTCATTTAAAGGGCAAAGGGGGAGAGGGGGTAGGGCAGAAACAGGTAGACATAAAACTCTAAAAATAAATGCTTGCGATGATTATACACAAAATTAAAAAAAATTTTTATTTATTTTTAATAGGGTCATTTAGCGGGCAAAGGGGGAGGAGGGGGTAGGGCAGCAACAGGAAGTCATAAAACTCTAAAGATAAATGTTTGGGATAATTGTATACAAAATTTAAAAAAAAATTTTTTTTTGGCATGGTCATTTAGGGGGCAAAGGGGAAGGAGGGGGTAGGGCAGAGTAGTACCAGGTTTCGTCTCAGCTTCGTCATTAAAGCTTAAAAGTGTTAGTTTTAAGGAATGTAGGCTTAAGTAAAACAATTTGTTAAATTTTTATGTTATTTTTGCCTATAATAACGCCCACTGAAGTGGGCGGGGTCAAAAAATATATTTATTTTATTTAATGGCTTCAAGTTTAAGGCTTTGGACCGTATTTGACATAAACATATATCATTTGCTTAACAAAATAACCAAAAAACTTTAAAAATTATGTTGTTTTTTCTGGGTTGGTTTAGTTCTTCTTAGGGGAACTTTTTTCCCTCTTGCCCGATTGAGCCCATCTTCGAACTTAACCTGCTCTAAGCTTTAAAATATATTTATGGCAAATTTCAAGAGTCTAGCTCTTTTCGTTTGGACTGAATCGTGATTTCCACAGACGGACGGACGGACGGACATGCTCAGTTCGTCTTAGATTTCATCACTGATCAAGAATATATATACTTTATGGGGTCTGAGATGGATATTTCGATGCGTTACAAACGGAATGACAAAGTGAATATATATATATATATATATATATATATATATTCACATATTTAAACGGGTTAGACAGGGTTAGGTATATACTTATGTTTGAGAACTTCCAGGAATTTTAAAAGGAATGCATATGTTTTTTCAGAAACGTTATAAATGTATTTATGTATTTATTGACCCTTTAATTTGGAATATATAAATTGTGCATACTAATATGTATATTTTTCTATTAATATTTACATATATTTAATTCACATTTCATATATAAGGGTAACCTGCCGAGGATTGAATTTCACTATTCCTTGGTTTCTTAATATTTAGTTTATGATAATTTTTATAAATCTAGGGTAGTGATTTAATAACTTAAGTTAATATAGGGTTTATGTTTTTAGTTTAACTAATTTGTAGGGTTAATTGTTTTTAGTTTAATTAATTTGAACACCTTTATATGATTTTTCTCTGTTTTTACTTCACTTTAATGTTATTGTCTTTTACACAATTTGATAATTCCTTTTTAATTTAATTGTAGATTTGGGTTGATCTTGTATATTTGTATGTTTGGTATATTTGTATATTTTGTATATTTGTATAGTTTGTATTTTCGATAAAGATGAATTTAATTGTAGATTTGGTTTAATTTTGTATATTTTCGCAGTTTTCCTCACACTCTTGTGTTTATAGACCCTTTTGTCGACTTATAAAGACTATGGTATCGCGAAAAGTATTTTATTCTGTTTTCTGTTGATCGACGTTGGCTGCAGCTATTTGTGTTGGGGTTATTGTTGACTTAGTTGTCAGGGTTGGAAATAGCTGCACCATATTGTTCACTGAGGTGAACAGTGAATATACCCTCCAAATTCTTTTTTGGAGGGTATAAAAACGATAAACCATCGACATCGTTACATTGCTGTTATGGAATATAAGTTTTGTATCGAATTGATGACGATGTCGATAGAAATTGATATTGATATTAAATTGATGACGATGACGACGACGGTAAATGGAATAAAGGTGAATAGTTCCAAATAAGGAATCAGCTCCATTAACATGAATATAAAATATTCCGTCTTGTAAATATAAGCCATATTTAAAAAGATAAACTTGGACAGAAAGTACAATTCCTTTATACTAAACTTTAACAAAAGCTCTACTGATATCCAAAAACACAGCTGAACAATATTGTATGTTTTCAAAAATGTCATGTTAAAAAAATTCAAATTAACAAGATCACTGAACTTTTTGTGATATACAAAATTACGGAATCTGTTAAAAATAACCATATACAGAAACATCTTAGTACCCCAACGCTCAGAGATAAAATGTTTCAGTCATCCGTTTTTGGACGGTGGTAAGGAAACACGCAGATTAAAGAGGTTGATTTTTCTTTCTCAAATAGACATTTCTTAAATATAATTTTATAATCCTGGGAAGCTTTGTTTTCTGAATCTTGTTATATGATTCTATAGTTTGCTTTTGTTAATTTCGCAAATCATCGACATTTTCTTTTACAATGTAAATAAACTCTTGCATTATTTTTATTTCAGATAAATGATTTCACCTCTCAATTTTATCTCTCCGAAACGGATATTGGTAAAAATCGTGCGGTTGCATCTTGCAACAAGTTATCGGAATTGAACAATTATGTTCATACCAAATCGTACACGGGAGAATTAACTGAAGATTTCATCAAACAGTTTCGTGTCATTGTTTTAACCAACGCAAGTTATGCAGAGCAACATCGCATTGCAAAAATAACACACGCCAACAATGTTGCCCTAATCATAGCAGAAACTTGCGGCCTCTTTGCCAAAGTATTTTGCGATTTTGGCGAAAACTTCACTATTTACGATCAGGATGGTGCCCAGCCCGTATCGACAATGATTGCTAGTGTAACACGTGACGCTCAGGGAGTAGTCACTTGTTTAGATGAAACACGTCATGGCTTGAACGATGGGGATTATGTGACATTTTCTGAAGTGCACGGCATGACAGAATTGAATGGATGTGCTCCATTAAAGATAAGCGTTTTAGGTCCCTATACCTTCAGTATCGGTGACACCAGCAAATTTAGCGATTACATTAGTGGTGGCATAGTAACACAAGTAAAGATGCCCAAGACCATTAGTTTCAAGTCGCTGGAAGTTGCTGAAAAAGAACCAGAGTTTCAAACATCTGATTTTGCCAAATTTGAACATCCAGCAACATTGCATGTGGCTTTCAAAGCCTTGCATCAATTTAAAGCGGCAAATGGTGGCAGAGCACCACGCCCCTGGAATAACGAAGATGCCAACATTTTTTTGCAACTGTGCAAATCAATTGATGACAGTGTCCTAGAGAGCTTAGTTCTTACATACGCCAAAATTTGTTCAGGCAACACTTGTCCAATGGATGCATCTATGGGTGGTTTAGTAGCTCAGGAAGTTCTTAAGGCTTGCAGTGGCAAATTTACTCCCATATATCAGTGGCTGTACTATGATGCTATTGAATGTCTGCCCGATAATGGCGTTGAGGAGGCTGATGCCCAACCAATAGGTTCCAGATATGATGCCCAAATTGCTATATTTGGCAAGAAATTCCAAGACAAATTGGGTGACATCAAGTAAGTAAATTTGTTGTATAATTCAAAAGAACGTATTTATTTTAAATAAATAAACCTTGACTTTTTAAGGTATTTCATTGTGGGTGCAGGAGCTATTGGTTGCGAATTGATTAAGAATTTTGCCATGATTGGCGCTGGTGTGCGCAATGGGCAGCTTTTCATCACCGACATGGATCTTATTGAAAAATCGAATTTGAACCGCCAGTTCCTCTTCCGACCCAAAGATGTTCAGAAGCCTAAGGCTCAAACCGCTGCAGCTGCTATCAAGAAAATGAATCCCGATGCAAAGATAACGGCTTACGAACTACGTGTTGGTGCAGAAACTGAAAAGGTATTCTCTGAAGATTTCTTTGGCAAATTGGATGGTGTAACAAATGCTTTGGACAATATCGATGCTCGTATTTATATGGATCGCAAGTGCGTTTTTAATCGCATTCCCCTGGTAGAGTCTGGCACTCTCGGCACCATGGGCAATGTGCAGGTTATTGTACCTTTCTTAACCGAATCATACAGTTCATCTCAAGATCCTCCCGAGAAGAGTATTCCAATTTGTACTCTGAAGAATTTTCCTAATGCAATTGAACACACTTTGCAGTGGGCTCGCGACTGTTTCGAAGGCATATTCACACAGACAGCTGAAAACGCGGCACTTTATGTGTCCGATGCCAACTTCCTTGAACGTACCCTGAAATTGTCGGGTGTACAACCTTTGGAAATTTTGGAATCTGTTAAGGTAACTTAGAACTTCAACCTATGGAAAATAAAATCTTTGCATCACTGCAATGCACATAAACTAATAATCAATAACAATAACGTGCTTTATTCTGAGAATTTGTACAAGATCAAAGAAATATTTTGTGTGCGTCTACACGATAGGTTGTAATAGATTAATGAAACAATCTGTTACAACCTATCGAGTAGATGCGACCACATTTAATGATAATAACAATTTTAATAAAAGTAATGATGATAATTGTGTTGTTTTGCAGAAAGCATTAATCGACGACAAGCCCAAGGACTTTGCCGACTGCGTGAAATGGGCTCGTCTGTATTGGGAAGAACAATATTCTAATCAAATTAAACAGTTGTTGTTTAATTTCCCACCTGACCAGGTTACCTCTAGTGGGGCACCCTTCTGGTCTGGTCCAAAACGTTGTCCTGTTCCTTTGGTATTTGATGTCAATGATCCCTTACACCTTGATTATGTATTTGCCACAGCTAATCTACGCGCCGAAGTCTATGGCATACCACAAGTTCGTGATCGCGAAACAGTTGCCTGTCTGGTACAGCAAATTTCGGTAATAACTCTTAACGACTGGTAACAATTGCAAGTGAACCATCTAATTTTTGCTTTTCTTTTAAAAGGTGCCCGAATTCAAACCACGTTCCGGGGTTAAAATTGAAACCAACGAAGCTGCTGCTGCTGAATCCAATCACCACGACTCGTCGGAAGTTGACCAAGATCGTGTCAATAAAATCCTCAATGAATTACAGTCTTTAAACAAGTCTAGTTTAAGTATTAATCCGTTCCAGTTTGAAAAGGATGACGACAATAACTTACACATGGACTTTATAGTGGCCGCTTCAAATCTAAGAGCTGCCAATTATAAAATTCCACCTGCTGATCGACACAAATCCAAGTTGATTGCTGGTAAAATTATGCCAGCTATCGCTACCACAACCTCCCTTGTATCTGGCTGGGCTGTGTTAGAGGTTATTAAACTCATTATGGGGTAAGTGGCTGACATCCTTTTTATTTACCTTAAATTACATTCAAAATTATTTCAATGTTGCAGCCACAAAGATCTTTCGAAATTCAAAAATGGTTTTGTTAATTTGGCTTTGCCATTTATTGGCTTTTCTGAACCATTACCAGCTGCTAAGAACACTTTCTACGGCAAAGAGTGGACATTGTGGGATCGCTTTGAGGTAGCCGGTGAAATGACGTTGCAAGAATTTCTTGACTACTTTGAGCAAAAGGAGAAGCTAAAAATTACTATGCTATCGGCTGGCGTTTCCATGCTGTTTTCTTTCTTCATGCCCAAAGCCAAGTGCGCCGAACGTCTGCCTCTGCCCATGTCCGAAGTTGTGCGTCGCGTCTCCAAGAGACGAATTGAACCCCATGAACGTTCATTGGTTTTTGAAATCTGTTGCAACGATGATGAAGGCGAAGATGTTGAAGTACCCTACGTGCGGTACACTTTGCCCTAAAATAATACACATAATATTAAGAACAATCACAGGAATCACATTAACACTTAACACCAATCAAAAACGAGAACATTACTCCCGCAGCATATTAGATTTCATTTTTTTTGCAGTTCGACTAAAGTTCTTATACATATTTTTTATATAGAAATAATTCAAAAAGGAGACACAAAAATAAATGCAAAACACGAAAAACTAATCAAATAAAGTTTATCAATAATAAAAAAAGGAAATACATAAACAAATGAACATACATTTACACAGATTCTCGAATTCTTCTTCTGACCTTATCAGCCCCTTACTACAAACACATATTCTTTATTTAAAAATTAGTTGCATTTCTTAAAATACTTCAAGAGATTTAATTAAAATTCCTTTATGTATCAATGGCTGAAAATATTAGAAAACAACATTTGTATTTGGAAATTAAACTTAAAATTTAATTTTTCTATGAATTAATAAAAAAGAAATTAAAATCAAACAAAAATCATATGAAAAATTTAATTTGTAATTGGAAAAGTTTTGGAAATATGAAAACAGAATCGATCCCGAAGTGAAAGCCACTTCTGCGATTTACAACTCAACTCAATGAAAACGAAATTTTGACAACTCAACTTTTCAATATCTGGTCGATTATCGACCTAATGGCTTAAATTTACGTCACTTGTAACCATATATATATATATATATATTTTTGTAATATTGGTCTGTTATCAGGCATTTTGTGACAATCACAATGGACGTGCAGATATTTGTTCACTTTTTTAAATTTTTCTAGTGTGTAGAGCATTAAATATCTCTTCTGAGAGAAAATTATCGCACGTGATAAAAACCTCTGCAGGACCCAAATTGATTGGAAAACCACTTGCCATTTAAAGGTGCGATTTTCAGAACACGC
Source organism: Linnaemya tessellans (assembly GCA_951800035.1). Classification (NCBI taxonomy): domain Eukaryota; kingdom Metazoa; phylum Arthropoda; class Insecta; order Diptera; family Tachinidae; genus Linnaemya; species Linnaemya tessellans. Next base: position 29,056,106 of record OX637534.1, read on the forward strand.
CTGTATTTTAAAGATCTTTCAAACGATGTCCATGTCAACTATGTATCTATTATAGGGACGCCGCTATATATGTATATGTTCTAACCTTAAACCCCTATAACTCAAACTAAGAGCGCACACATCAAAAAATGTATATCTCGACTATATTTTTAGCTCCCAATTATAAGAAACAAGCAAAAACGTTATATTCGACCCGGTTGAATCTTAAATACCCTCCAAGTATTTAGTAAGTAATTCGAAAATGGTTAACTTGCTGGGACAGAGTTCCTTTAGGACATCTTTGTACCCAATTTTAAATCCATTTTGCCGGAGTCATTCCGGGAAGGGCCCCTTCAGCAAGATCAGAGAACATCTCAGTTTCTTATAGGCTTAAGAAATCCCAATTGTTCAATATTTACACTATTTTTGCATATAATATCGTACGCCAACGCCCACTAAAGGGGACGGGGTCCAAAAATTAATTTTTTGGATTTTATAGCTCCAAGTTTAACGCGTTGGACCTTCCTTGATATAAAAATATATCATTTGCTTAACAAAATTACAAAAAAAAAACTTTAAAAATGATGTGGTTTTTAGAGGTTGGTTTAGTTCTTCTTAGGAGAACTTTTTTCACTCTGGCCCGATTCAGTCCATTGACGAACTTGACCTGTGCTATCCTTCAAGATATATTTATAGGAAATTTCAAGAGTCTGACTCCTTTCATTTGGACTGAATCATGATTTCCACAGACGGACGGACGAAGGGGCATGCTCAGATCGTCTTAGATTTCATCACTGATCAAGAATATACTTATATACTTTATGGGGTCTCAGATGGATATTTCGCTGCGTTACAAACGGAATGACAAAGTGAATAATATACCCTCTATATTATTTTTTGGAGGGTATTAAAAGTTTACAAAAATTGGCGAATTACGCCTAATGTAAATTTGTTCTCTCTTGCTCAGTTGCCATAAATTAATAGCGAGCAAATATTCCCATGAAAAATCCCCAAAGTTTCTGATTTTCTGCAATGAATATGTTCCATAGCAAAATCTATAAAAATACTTTTTTATTTTATTAAATTAACGCAAGTGCTAAAAAAGGAAATACAGATTGATTGTCTAGGGCCAAAAATCCTTTGAAATATTGATAGAACTTCTCTTAACACTTCATTTCTTCAAAATCTGTATTGTTTTATTTTTGTACAAGATCTGCATTTCTCTTTCCACGCAAATTATTTACAAATCTAACAAGTAGTTCGATAATATATAATATTTACAATAGGGAAGAAAAATATCGCGTTTTTGCTGCACCCAAATTTCGCCTTTGCTTATTCAGTCCACTGAAGCTTCTCAATAAGACCGACAACCTTTTCAAATTGTCGATTTGTTGTAGCTCTATTTTTCTATAAATAAGTTCGAAATCGTTAATTAATAATTTAGTTTTTTATCTTGGACCAGCACACCGGGAATGGCACCTACATATGGGATGCATTGTGGCAGAACTGAGATGGGAAGGACGATAGAGGGAGTAGTGTTTGTGGACGTTCGATTTAAACTTCCCCAAGTTATGGCCTCTTGCTATATAACAAATTTTATTCAATTGAGCATAAAAAGTTGCTGTGCGAAAAAGTGGCAAACGGTATAGTAAAAATACCTTTACCGATTCAAGTACCGTTAAATTGATATAATGGTATTATTGATACCGGCATTTTTTAACCGAAACTGGTTTCTGTATCGGTAATGTTACAGGTATTTCAATTTAACAGTATATGAATCGGTAACGGTATTTTTACGATACTGGTTGCTAACTTTAGTATATATATTGAACCCTTATCGTAAAAGACTTGAAAATGATTGTCTATATGCCGTTGCTGTCATTCGAGGAATTCCAAGTTATTTTGAATTTAAAAGAGAACTTATTTTATATATTTCTACGCGTACTGCAAATTCGTATTTATATTTCTTTATTACCAAAGAGCGTAGTAGACTCGGTAACGGTATAACCGGTTATACCGATACCGAAATAAAAAACAATACCGTTACCGTTACCGATATCGAATTTCGGTTTACAACCCTGCTTTGCACACCAATCCAAACTCGGTAGTTGATACATTAGCCCTGTTCACAATCTTGTGCAAAGTGTTATTGCATTTGCAAATTGAACGATTGTTTGGTGGCATTTTCAATAGCCCTATTCACAATCTTGTGCAAATAGTCTTGCATCATTACATTTGCAAAATAATTGTACTCTACACCAACAAAATACATTGAAAATGCTCTCAAATACTCTCTCTATTTGCAAATGCAATAATGCAAGACCATTTGCACAGGATTGTGAATAGGGCTAATGTTTTTGTTGGTGTAGAGTACAATTATTTTGCAAATGCGATGGCAAGACCATTTGCACAAGATTGTGAATAGAACTATGATTATTTTTCCACTTATAACAATTTATTAACCCTATTCACAATCTTGATTTGAAATTTGAGAGTCATAAAAGTTGGAATTACTTTAACTGTTCGGCGATTTTCTGTAAAAAATTTTCGATAAAAATAATAAATATGTAATTTCATATACGGCCTGATTGTGTAAGGCGTTGGCGTTTACGCCTCAGACGTTTTTCGTAGTATATTAAAGAAAACTGCTTGTGTATTTCTTTAATCTTGTATAAAAAACGTCTTTGGCGTAAACGCCAACGCCTTGCACAATCAGCCTGAATATTAAAGAAACATACACGCAGTTTTCATTAATCTACTACGAAATACGACTGAGGCGTAAACGCCAACGCCTTACACAATCAGGGGGAATACGTAGAGTTGCTGGACCACTTGTTTACTGGCCCACTGATGTCTTATATCCAGAGTTAAACAAAAATTTTGGTAGAAGTGATTTCTTTTAAAATAAGTTCTCTAGCATTTGGGAGACTCTTCTTCTACAGCTTCGCTTTAAACAGACTTGCAAAATTTAAATGTTTCTAAAATTTGAGAGGGCACTGGATACCGAATAAGTGCATCGGTATTGTACAAATTATTTTTTAAGGCAGGAATTAAGCATATAAATTCGAAGGTAGTGAAATCGAAGTGGTACTGGCATGCATTTAATGTTTCGCTCTGCTTGAAGTACATAATCAGCCGGATTAGGGTTGGCATTTTTCACCTCCCAATTCGAAAATTTGCAATAGATTAAAGAAAAATTTAGTTCTTTGTCTTTGATCTATTACAATTTGAACAATAAGTCTAACGGCATGACAATAATGACATCTGAGTGTATCTCCGGTTTCCGGGCAGCCGCTCTAACCGAATATGCATTTTGTGCAGTCGATTATTTTTTAAAGCATCAGCATCTTATTTGTAAAGAGGCGAAGCGATGCGGTTGAAACAAGTAAAAACGTTATATTCGACCGGGTCGAATCTTAAATACCCTCCAAATATTTAGTAAGCGAATTTGATATGTTTAACTTGGTGGGACAGAGTTCCTTTATATAATATCGTACGTCAACGCCCACTAAAGGGGGCGGGGTTCAAAAATATACAATATCATGTTTTCCACAGACGAACGTATGGGCATTGCTAGACCGTCTTAGACTTCATCACAATTCTCTTTGGAGGGCATAAAAACTGTATTTTGGGGGGTCGCTCTGGCAAGGGCTGTGGGGGAAACATTTCATCTTTGTCATAAAACTCTAAAAATAAATGCTTGGGATAATTATATGCAAAATTAAAATTTATTTTTTTTGATAAGGTCATTTAGAGGGCAAAGGGGGGAGAGGGGGTAGGGCAGAAACAGGCAGTCACAAAACTCTAAAGATAAATGCTTGGGATGATTATATACAAAATTAAAAAAAAAAATTTTTCTTGGCAGTGTCATTTAGGGGGCAAAGGAAGAGGGGAGGGGGGCAGAAATCGGCAGTCATAAAACTCTAAAGATAAATGCTTGGGATGATTACATACAAAATTTAAAATAAATTTCTTTTTTTTTGGTAGGGTCAGTTAGGGGGCAAAGAAAGAGGGGGGGGAGGGTAGGGCAGAAATCGCCAGTCATAAAACTCTAAAGATAAATACTTGGAATGAATATATACAAAATTTAAAAAAAAAATTTTTTTTTGGTAGGGTCATTTAGGGGGCGGAGGGCAAGGAGGGGGTAGGGCAGAGTAGTACCAGGTTTCGTCTCAGCTTCGTCATTAAAGCTTAAAAGTGTTATTTTTAAGGAATGTAGGCTTAAGTAAAACAATTTGTTAAATTTTTATGCTATTTTTGCCTATAATAACGCCCACTGAAGTGGGCGGGAACAAAAAATATTTTTATTTTATTTAATGGCTCCAAGTTTAAGGCGTTGGACCGTATTTGACATAAAAATATATCATTTGCTTAACAAAATAACCAAAAAACTTTAAAAATTATGTTGTTTTTTCTGGGCTGGTTTAGTTCTTCTTAGGGGAACTTTTTTCCCTCTTGCCCGATTTAGTCCATCTTCGAACTTAACCTGCTCTAAGCTTCAAAATATATTTATGCCAAATTTCAAGAGTCTAGCTCTTTTCGTTTGGACTGAATCGTGATTTCCACAGACGGACGGACGGACGGACATGTTCAGTCCGTCTTAGATTTCATCACTGATCAAGAATATATATACTTTATGGGGTCTGAGATGGATATTTCGATGCGTTACAAACGGAATGACAAAGTGAATATACCCTCCAAATTCTTTTTTGGAGGGTATAAAAACAAAATAAACAAACATTTGTTGGCGTTAATAGCAATAAAATTAACAAACCGATCACATCCAAGAACAAAAATTTTCTCTGCTCTCCTGCTGTATGATTATCGAGTTCTTTATCTCATCATCTTGTTTGTATTATTTCATTTGTTTTTGTTATTTTATTTAATTCTACTAATTTGTTAATTTTATGATACTTTTGCTTTGTTCTAAGTGCAAAATGATTAGAAATAATACAATATAGGGGCACTCTTTATTAAAAATATTTCTCCTATCGTCTAGTCCGCCTCAGAGTATAGCTTTCTTTCAAACTATCAGAAACGCTGTTATGAGTTTCCCCAACAATTTGGACGAATGTGTAGTAGAAACAACGCGTTCAATTGTTTTTCATCCAAGTTGATAGGAAATAGTTTGATATTGAATTTATTAGTTTGTTTTGTGCATTTAGAACGGCTGTTTTATAAAATAAATTCACAGCAGCCGTCGATGCGATAAGCTATTTGATTCTTTGTATTCTATGTTAATTGTGCTAATAAGAACAAAAAAAAAATTGCACTGAAGCTGATCTGTGCTGGTCATCAAAACTAAAAAAATTATTTTTCGAGATGAATAATTAAAATTAATTTGCAGTTTTTGCACAAAGGAACTGAAATGCGAAGTGAAATTATGAAACACATCATAAAACTATTAGTGGACTGATTGCGCTGTAGCAAAAATAAAATAAAATAATAAAATTAAAAACAAAAATTAAAGTGAAGTAAGTACTTAGGAAGTGGCATTATTTCTCTTGGAGGTATTATCGAGAATCTCTTTTTGTAATATCCGAAACATCTCAAACAACTTGAATTTCAGCTAAAAAAAATCGAAATATCATAACTTTAAAATTTGTTGCTTAATCCCCTTGTTCTGTAATGGTTTGTCAACGTCACGCCAAGACAATATCAAAGCTAGATCTCTTCTGTACTCCTTTTCGCCAGGAAATGACAGTTTCCAATGGCCTCTTGCTTTAACCAAGGCTCCAGAGAATAGCCGCAGGCTGTCAGAAGTATTTAATTGTTGTCCATAAGGAGTACGTAAGTGTCCTATTTTTTATATTATCTTGACGTGACGTTGATAAACGGTTACAGAATATATTCCCCCTATTTTGATTTTCAGTTCCTTTACCGATTTCGAAATATTAAAATAAGATCTGACGTTCAATGATACAAATTCATTTATGGAGCTTTAAGAAATATGTATAATTTTTGCTTATTTGAAAATGTATTTTTTAAATATTTTATTTATTTGTAAAATATTTTGCAAAGTAAATTTCAAAAATATCGGTGCACAGATGCGGACGGAATCATTTTTACCATAATGTGTTAGTAGTATGAATATAGGGGTTTTTCCATACAAAATTTGGCTCATGCCTACGCTACAGCCAGCATTGTTCGTTTGACTGATAGGTTTGTAACATGTAGGGTGTTAATATGTGATGTGTGTGTTGATAGGCGACCATTGCTGATGATAGGGTGTTTCGTGATGACGCAAATGAAATGCAAGGCGCAAAATTTTGTGATAAGGAGCAAAATAGTTTGTGTGTATGTGTGTGTGTGAAATTTACTTTTGTGATAAGGAGCGTAACATACCGTTGTTGATGATAGGGTGTTTTTGAAATAAAATTTGCGATAGTTGTGTGTTGATAAGGAACAAAAAATAGTTTGTTTATTTATATAGCAATTAAATTTATTATTGTAAGAAAAGTCAAAGTAAATCAATATGTTATTTATTAAAGGTACAATTTTGCATTTAGTTATTTTATAAAAGTTGGTAATATATCTTGCTTCATCTTCGGCTTGGTTATTGCATAGTTTATGGTAGTGACATTGACAACAGGTGTCGGGTCCACATGTATTGTTTCCGTTTGACCAAATACAATCCTCAAAATGTTCACCATGTTTATTTTTTATGGTTTTTAAGTTGTGTGCATACTCCAGTTGTGAATGTATATTGATAAGTTTAGTTTTATCTTCATCAGAAATTATATGAGAGCATGATTTTAAAAAATCTACTATTTCTTTGAGCATCTTGGTTGTGAATTACTTTATTCTCATGTGAGATGTGTGTGTGTAATCTTTTATATTGATGGTTCTTATATTTATAAGATTGGAGTAACGTTCAGTCAGATATTGCGTTTCATATCTCTATCGTCATCAGGATTGTATTGAAAACAGTAAATGTTTAATGTATGATATTTATAGTTACTGTAATACCACAGCGAACTATGATCTCATAGTAGTCATAATTTATATTGAAAAGTCGATAGAAAACTTTGGAGCTTTCAATGATACCGCCAATGTTAGTTTCTTTTTGAATTAATTCTTTTCTAAATGCTTCAATTAGATCATCTATAGTAAAATGTTTTTCATTATCACTGCTTCGTGACTGTGGAATTGTTTTCTGATGTAGAAGGATCTAGTTGAACTGATAAATGTATTTCTACATACAATGTTTGATTTGGGAGCTTAAATTTGAAATTAAGGGATCTGTTTGTTTCACCATCTAATGAAACAGTACTGTTATGAATTTGATGTTGCTGTTGTTGATGTTGTATTTCATATTGTGAATAATACTCGTACTGTGTATTACACCGTACAGTATTACAGTAGCCGCTCGGTTATATGAACATCCAGAATAGTGAACATCCAGAATAGTGAACAACAAAATTGAAACACATGGGGTTCTAAAGAGTGAACACAGCATATCTCTATTATGTGAACAGCTTTCAACAGTTAATTTTTTTTAAACGTTCGCCTTATTGGAAGTATGTTCTTCCCCGAAATAAGTGAAAAACCTCAAACTGTTGATTTTGTTAATGTTTTGAGTGTTGAGTTATTGAGTGGTTATCTTACATATTAAAAATCGGTTCTTCCCCGAGATAAGCAAGCGAGTGTGTACGAATACGAAAAAGCTTTTTGAAGTCGTTAGTGTTTGTTACATAGTGCATCGAAGATGAAGCGCAAGGTGTTAACGTTATCTGAAAAAAGTGACATTTTGGATAAAGGTGCAAGCGTTACTTCTCTTGCACATAGATATGAAGTGGCCAAGTCAACAATTTGCTAGTAAGAAAAATAAAAATCCGATTTTGGAAGTGACTGCAAGAAGTAAATCAAAAATTAAAAGGAAAACATTGAGAGAAGCTGAAATGTCGTTGGTGGAGGCGAAGCTATATCATTGATGGTGTGGCTGCAGAAATTTAAGCGACGATTTGGTATACGGTTTTTATAGATATCCGGTGAAAAATTATCATCCAATCCGGAGTTTGTAGAACCTTTTCAAAAAGAACTCCATTCGTTAATAATAAAACACAATTTAATGCATGATGAAATTTACAAAGCGGACGAAACTGCCCTATTTTGGAAACTGCTTCCAGACAAAACATACGTTTTAAGAAGTGAAAAAAGTGCACCTGGAAGAAAACCCGAAAAAGCACATCTTACATTCCTGTCCTGTACAAATGCTTCTGGTGATAAAGAAGGCAAAAAATCGAAGATGTTTCAACAATTTTACTCCACCCGTTGATTGAAGCGAAGTTGAAGATGATGATCAAGAGCAGTGCATAGTAACAACTGCTGAAATTAGCACAACGGAGGCAATCGAAGCATTCAATAAAGTTATTGCTTGGAGTGAAAATATTATATCTGATATTAATGATATTTTGGTATTGCGTAAATGCAGGGACAAGGCACTAAAAATCTCTTGAAGCAAAAAAAGTACAAAAAAAAAAAAAAAAAAAAAATAGAACCGACTTCTACCATGTTCATTAATTATTAAAAAAAACATTAAAAACAAAAACTTAATTTAATAAAAGTCATATGAATTACTTATTTCTTATTCTCTCGATTTAGTGAACTTCTCCATTTAGTGAACAGGCTCTGTTTGAATTAGTTCATATAACCGAGCGACTACTGTATATTGTATTAGAATGACTAGGATTATTATACTCTTCACAAAAAAGTGAAAGGGTATATATAGGTTTGTCATTCCGTGTGTAATTTCTTCGATATACACATGGGACCCCATAAAGTATATATATTCTGGATCCTTATGAATAGCGATGACGATTGAGCGATGTCCGTCTGTCCGTCCGTCTGTACGTGAAATCGGTTTTCCCAAGCCCCCAGAAGAGCTAGAGACTTGGACCGTTGGATTGGAAATGAACTTAAATTGGGTGCTATTGAAATTTAGAAAGATCCGAAGTATTGTTCCAGAGCTGGGAAGCTTATACCTATATCTCGACGCAAATTTTATACAAAAAATCATTTATTTTTTTAATGTTTGTAAATTAAACCTATTTCGTGCTTTGGGGAGCCTCAATGGTCTATTAAAAACTAAAAAAGTAAAAACATTTTTCCAGGGATGGGAAATGAAAATTTTTTTTTCGGCCTATTCCGTATTTTGTAGTACATGTAGTAACTAATATTGTAAAAAATTTCAAGTTTTTCTTTAACAAAAGCACTTTATACGTCATGAAGATTTGCATTGGCAAAAAAAAATGTTTTTTAAATTCAAATTTTGCTTCCAGGGGTGGGAATTTGAATCTTTTTTATACATGAAAGTAATCAAACAGGCAACTGATGTTGTTTTTTTTTGTTTTTTGATAACTAAAACTGTCTTATAACTTAGGAAGAACAAAATTGGTATCAAAAATTCAAAAATAAAAAATAAAATTTCGAATCCAGGGATGGACAAGTGCAATATTTTATGGTACATGAAAGTTACCAAAATGGTTAAAAATCTGCAATTTTTCTTAAATACAACTACTTTATACCTCAAGAAACGTTGCACTGATAAAAAAACAAAAAATAAATAAAATTTCGTTTCCAGGGTTGGAAAAATTTAATTTTTTTTGTTACATGCAATATCTTGTAGTACATGTAATAACCAAAATGGTTGCAAAATTCGAGTTTTTCTTAAACAAAACTACTCTATACCTCATGAAGATTTGCATTGATAAAGAAAATTTTAAAAAATTTAAATTTCGCTTCCAGGGTTGGGAAACTGAAATTTTTTGTTTATACATAAAAGTAACCAAAAAGGCAATTGACGTTGTTTTTTTTACTAATTAAAGCTATTTATTAGTTTAGGAAAAACAAAAGTGGTATCAAAAATTTAAAAAAAATTTAAATTTAGATTCCAGAGGTGGATAACTGCAATATTTTGTAGTACATGAAAGTGACCAAAATGGTTACAAATATTAAGTTTTTCTTAAATAAGACTATTTCATGCCCCATTAAGAGTTTCATTGGTAAAAAAAAATTAAAATTGCGTTTCCAGGGTTGGAAAATTGAAATATTTATTCTGCATAAAAGTACCCAAACAGGCAATCGACGTTGTTTTTTTTGCTAATTAAAGCTGTTTTATAATTCAGGAAGAACAAAATTGGTATTAAAATCTGAAAAAATCAAAATTTCGATTCCAGGGTTGGACAAATGAATATATTTTATGGTACATGAAAGTGACCAAAAACTTTAAAAATTTTAATTTTTTGTCAAGTAAAACTATGTTACACCTCACTAAGAATTGCATTGGTAAAAAAATAAAAATTCGCTTCCAGAGTTGGAAAATACAAATATTTTTCGTACATAATAGTACATACATAAATTCCAAATTTTGTGCTTTTAGTGAATTAAACCTATTAGATATTTCAGAAAAAATTAAACTAGTATCAAAAAATTATAAATGCGGTTCCAGGGTTGGAAAATCGAAATTTTTTGGTACATAAAAGTAACCATATAAGTTCCCAATTTTGGTTTTTTTCAGTGACTTAAACCTATTTTATACTTCGCTAAGAATTAAATTGGCATTAAAAATTTTAAAATCTAAAAATTCGATTCCAGGGTTGGAAAATCGAAATATTTTTGGAACATAAAAGTACATACATAAATTCCAAATTTTGTGTTTTAGTGAATTAAACCTATTTTATACATCAGAAAAAATTAAATTAGTATTAAAAAATTAAAAATTCGGTTCCAGGGTTGGAAAATCGACATTTTCTGATTCATAAAAGCAACCATTTTATTTGTTATTTTTGATTTTTATATATCAGAAATAAGTAAACTGGTATTAAAAACCAACAAAATCTAAAAGACGATTCTACGGCTGGACAATTAGAACTTTTTGGGGTACATGAAACGGTTTTTTTTTTGTAAATTAAATATATATGTATAATATTTTTGAAAGACGTTCATAGGTATTAGACATAAGAAAAGCCAAACATTTAGCTTCCTAGCCGCAAAATTTAGACGTTTTGTTATATATAAAAGCAACCGATAACATCATTTTGATTTTTTAATTAAACCTACTTTCTGTTTTGGCAAGAAAGAAAGAAAGAAGGATTACATCTGTGAAGGGTATTTAAGATTCGGCACAGCCGAATATAACACTTTTACTTGTTTATTGTATATATATATATATATATATATATATATATATATATATATATATATATATATATATATATATAATATCTTTCTTATTTCATTAGTAAGAGATATATATTCAAACATTCGATCGTGTATAATTAAACAATATGCAGATGTATTATATGGTATGTTCCTTACTGTTTTCAATTCAATTCGCACATCGATGGGCCCAGTTTTAACTGTTTTATTTTGATGAGATACATCTAGGACAATGATTGGTGCAGTTGATTTGAAGTTATCTCGTTTTAGTAATGGTTGTGGATCGCGTAAATAATAATTATATTGAAACTTTGAATACGTATCATATAGTAGAGCGAATCGATTTCGTTCGCACTTAAGATTTAAATCATCGTAAGGATATGTATCTGAGTTGAGATGAACTTTTACATCAGTGAAATCGATATGTACAAATTTATTGTTAGAATCGCGAAAAGCTATAAGCAAGAAACGTGATCTCTCATTCTCACTAGCCAGTTTAACATTCCATAACACTGTAGTGCTTTCTGGAAGGGAAGGATAGTAATACATATCCCTACTTCTAAATGATATATTTAATGGATGACGAGTGTTGATTGTTTTAAACATCTGCAGTTTGTAGGCATCAGCAAGCTGTGCATGAGGTACTTTCCATGTTATATATAATATAGATAGTTTATATTTTTCAGTCAATAAAACAGACTTGATAACCTGAGAATCGTCTTTAGAACGTAGAAGTATTAATTCATGTTTAGAATTTATTATTATTTTATTAAAATCTTCAGCAAATCCAAGTAACATTTTTAAGGGTACACAAAAATTGAAATAACCACTAACAAGTGATAGATCGTCAGTATTATTGGGTGACCATCCTGCATTTAATAATGCATCACTCTCCGATTGATTTAATGATACATAGTTTTTGATGTGTTAACATCTATACGCGCGCCTCTAGGGCAGTAAACTATCAGATTCAATACATACGCAAGTGTTAGGTGTAAGATGTAAGAGTAAATCATCGTTTGTTTGTTCGTTGCTTGGCGGTCGGTATTGAAAGTGATTATTGGGCGATTTTCATATAATTTTCCCACACGATTTTCTCCGGAAATTCATAGCCGATTTTATTAATTTTTGGATTAAAACGCTAGTGCGGGTTTCGACGAAGAGTTTAGGCTAAAAATTAAGGCGATCCGATATCGTCGAGCGGAGATTTAAGTGTTTTAATTCGGAGTATTAATTTGGAGTAATATTAAAACAGTGTTTTATGTTGATCTTCGGTTTTGTGTTATGCATAGCAAAGAGAATAGTGACGTGGTTATACGTACATACATAAAAATGAGATAGCAAGACAGCAACGTATGTAGCTTATGTACAAACATAACAATGTATATATGCTGGTTGAGCAGGCACAGCTTCTTGCTCAACCAGTCTGTCCAGAATATAATAAAATTTATTCATTTTTCACTTCTGCCCTACACCGAAAATGGTTCACGCGAACTAGAAGAGGTCTATTTTTCAATGCCAATAATAATGGGTGGTGACTTTAATACGAATTTTTCAACCGTAGAAGCACTACCTCTTATCGAATTCCTCTACGATAAATTCAAGCTTACCATGAATACTTCGTTAGAGTCCCCAACTACTATCCAAGGAACTACAATTGACGCTGTTTTCTCACGTTATATCGATAGGATACAATCAAAAGTTTATGTTTCATATTTTAGCTATCACAGACCAATTTTAACTGTGTTGAAAACATAACATTAATAAATTATACAAAGTAAAATTAAATTCAATAAACTATTCTTTTTCATTAAATACTTTATATTAACTCTACCTCCGGGTTTGTGGGTCTGTGTTCATAGAAATCGAACAGGTACCGTGTAACAAAAAGGTGTTAACACATCGCCCGTGAGTTCGAACACTCATTGATTTTTTTATATCTGTTGTGATCCCAAGTTGACGAGTACGATCAATCTCTACACCATTTAACTCAGCGAATTTCATCGAAAAGATAGGCCATACAGTAGTTGTTCAGAAGTTTGAGAGACAATGAAACCGTCGAACATATAAATCCTGGTTTTGTATTGATATCTGAATTTCATCATTATTCTTAAATGATTGTAAATAGGATGTATAGCTATGATATTCTTTTCTGATAATTGATTTATCAAATTGTGGTTTATTTAATATGTTAATTAGATCACTCATTTTCATTAAGTATTTCTTAATTTATAATCTAAATTTTGTAAAAATTCTTGATTATATTTTCTTAGAGTTTTTCGATTTCCTTTTGTTTGATATTTTGTTGATGTGTATTGTGTTGATGGTGATAGTATTGATGACGATGTATATATTGTTTTATTATCTAAGTTGTTTTTATTATATATAATCATTCTTTCATCGGTTTCAAATGAAGTCTTATATGTAGAAATTGCTTCTCCTCGAAAATTAATAAGATTTCCGTCTTGATCAACCACTTTCACAGCAAGTGTATTTATTAATTTTGTATTTACAGGTAAGTAGATTACGTTAACGGGTGCTTCAGTTATTTTAGAACCAGGACTGACGTTAAGAGAAAACTGATGGAGAGTGTGCGCAGAAACGTTATTTATATATGTGTCAGTTACAATATTGCAGTCAAGTAATATAGTATTCACTTTTGTAATATCTATTGTTTTATCTGAACTATACTCTTCATTTGGTTCCAAGACTATAGCACTAAAGCCAAGCAGTGATCCAATTGTTCGTTCTTTAGTAATATATATCTGATTAACCGAGCTTTGTATATAAGTTTGCAGTGTATTATACTTTGCTTGAATATTAACAATTCCTTTATTATTCAACTTGAGATATTTTTCAGTAATTTAGTCAGCTATTTATATCAGAAAATTCATATGACCCCACAGGAATTTCTATTTCATGATTACCAATATGAAATAAATTGTTTTGTACATCAACATTTTGGGTATTGAATGATATGTATCGAAGCGTATTAGTCCACAAACATAGTTTTGGTTGAGTTCGATTGGTGGAAAGTAGTTAGCAATAAGTGGTGATGAGTTTCCGTTTAAGGGTAACGTTATAGACATCTTAACGTTTGGTCTCAAAATAAATAGTATTATAATTTTTATAATGTATTTTATAGTAATGTATCATCAACGTTAATCCAAGAATTGTATTCAGATGAAAAATCTAACCACTTAACGAACAACAAATTTCCTCTTCTCCTTAAAACTTTTTCAACTAAAGACGTTTGTGGATATATAGTTTTCATTAACTCAAATTCGTAAAATCCACCATTAATTTCATGTCCTTCGTAGTCCTTTAAAATTTAAGTGTTTGGATTTGCATTTCTTAACAATTTAACTTTAAATATATCTGTAGTCCGGTTTGATGTATAACCTTCTTAGGGGATAATATATGTTTATATTTGCTTATTCGTACTTTTTCACCAACTTAAAATTTTGGCTTTTTACAAATTTTCAAGTTATTATAGACGGTATCCAAAAGTGATTTTTCATTAGATGAGTTAACATCATTAGGTGTCATTTGAATTGTTCTATGACATGTGTTATTATATTTATTTACAGGTTCTTGATATTTGTTTATCCACTTGTGTGTTCCTTGATAACTAAACTCTTTCCACATCATAGCCTTTAATGTTCTATTAAATCGTTCAACAATGGATGCTTTGAGACTACTATATGTTGAATAGTGATTAATTTGATTTGATTGCATTAAATGGTGAAATTTATTGTTAAACAACTCTTTTCCATCGTCTGTTTGTAAGTTTACAGCTTTTCGATGATATTTGTCGAAAATACTTTTCATAGCATTCGTTACGCTCTGCGGTGTTTTATTTTTTACTGCAACAGCCCACGCTTTTTTGAAAATGTGTCTACTATTGTTAGAAGATAACGATAACCTCTGTTATCTGTTGCATAGTATAGTGTTCGGTCCAGGTTTAGTTGAGGGTCCGGCTGATGCCGAGATCGCTTTTCTATCCTGGTCTCTGGCCACGTTCGTCACCGTCGCTGGTCTTGAGAGAACAGAAGTATTCAGAAACTCCTCATACTTCCGAACGTGGTAGGCATGTTTGCGCCGCAGAGCCTTCTCTCGGGGAGTCAAGGAAGTTGGATTGTGAGATTCCAACGACCTTAAAAATCGGAGAGAACGCTTGTAGTCCGACAGCTTTTTGCGTTCGTACGGTCCTTTTTCCACCCCTTTCATCACCTGTGCCTCTGATGCCTTCCTGATATCAGAGGAGACCATGGCGATGTCATCCTCATCCGTCTCGTAAATATTAAGTCCGTCCAGCCCTAGAAAGTTGTCCGAGTCATCGTCACTAAATGTCCCGTCTTGTCTTCTCAGGCACCTATCCCCTACAAAGTCTGGCCCCCCTTGGCCCTGTCCACCCCACCCTCTATAGGTCCCTGAAAACCCCCCCTTGGGCCTGTTGCCCGTCC
The DNA here is from genome assembly GCA_951800035.1 of Linnaemya tessellans. Lineage (NCBI taxonomy): Eukaryota > Metazoa > Arthropoda > Insecta > Diptera > Tachinidae > Linnaemya > Linnaemya tessellans. The sequence goes on from OX637534.1 coordinate 29,071,711, forward strand.
TCCCTTGTAACCCCGTCGATTTTGTTGTTTCCTTTAAAAATTCGCTTATTGTTCCCACGAGTGTAGGGGAGAATATGTCCACCACGTCATAGCCCGCAGTGACTAGGTAAGGGCTTAAATTACTTTCTAAGGCGTCCAGGTATCAGCAAGGCTCCGTAAGAATACAGTCGGTTACCCCTGACAGCAAACCAACCGACAGGCACGGGTCGCATAACACCTCGGCTTAGGGGGGATAACTATTTGCCATGCAAGCCTTTAAAGCAGGGCACCTCAGCCATTACACTCCAGATACGAGTGCCAATCGGATTTTTTACACGTATTCACATACGCAACACGAACAGTAACGAAATTCACATCAATGAGAGAAGAGAAAATAAAAATTTTATTCATAGACAACAACAAATGCATGACTAAATTTTCAACACGAGTTGCCATCGTTCGATTTTTTGTATTCTTGTATGGATGAATTTATATATATTATGATTTTTAGTAATTTTGTATGATACAAAAATGGTTTTATAATATTTTATATCTCCATTGGAAGATAGTATTGTCTATAATAGAACATTTTAATATAAGCCTTTTAAAATACAAATTTTGCTTAATTTTGCAGTAAATTTTTTTTTTATAAAAAACATGCGACTTGCCTCGTCGAACTTTACTTTTTATATGGGCTTTGACAGCATTTCGGTCGAAATTGTGAATAGAATATAGGCTATAGAAACAAAAATCAATTTCACACATTTATAAAAGTGAAAACTAAGTTTGCCTTCTTATATTATTATCAATTTGATTTTATGATCAACGGCAACACCTTTAAATGTTCTTTCTTGTTCACATAGTTGCCAGACAAAATAGATGCAATATCGACAAATTTTGGAGAAAAAACATCAAAATCTTCATATTACTTTTTCAAATCGTTAATGTGATATTATTACGGTAGTTTTATGAAAAATACCTCAACATTTCTACAGAATTAAAAAATTCTTTCAATTTTTCATATAAAACGGTGTTATTTTGACAAAAATATTTAAAAACAATGAGTAAGTTCAATTTGAAGTATACGTAAAATAAGAAATTGCTTCTGTTTAATATTTTTGTTCCTATAAATTTTTTTATTGCAAAAAGTTTTATGGGGAGAAGAGGGTACATAAGGTTTTTTTCCGAGGCTCTATATCTCAGAAGTTACATTGCTGATTATTATAATTTAGATTTTTTAATTAGCTTCTTTAATGTAGCTATCACCTATTACTAATATTTTACGAATTATATTGCTAGAAGTACGAGTTTCAACGTCTAGTAGCGTCCTTATATAGAATTTTTTCAAAATTACAAACATTTTAATAGATGAATTGACTTGAAAGCAAATTTTTTGATTTGTAAGTCTTTTTTTATAAAATATGTTTTTTCTCTTAATTAAAAAACACCGTAAGAAGCAAAATGTTTTGATTCCACATACATATTTAGATTTTTTTACTCCTCTATTATAATATCCTGGACTTGGTCTTTTAAATATTTCGTTCAAATTTAATATTTAAATCACGTTATTTTTAAACAGATATAACGGAACACAATATTTTTATGTCAGATAAAATGGCAATATATAAGTCAAAATATTCCAACATTAATAAATTCTTACGCTCTTGCTTAAAAAAACAGTCACTAACACATGAAAAATTCATATATACATTATACTTAAACATTTTCTTCCATTGAGGAGCCCTGCTTTAAAGCCATTGCCATCAATAACAAGCAAAACCTTGAAAAAGGTCATCCTACTCAAGGCTCTGTCTGAATCAGAGACGCTTGCCACAGCCTGCACTGAGCCACCACATCGCGCCAAGATTGTTATCCAATTATTTTCTACATCCCTTTCCAATTTTTAAATTTTTGTTCAGTTTTTCTTACGTAAATACTTTCTAGAGGATTTCTTATGGTTGTTTTTTCTTTTTCCTTATGTAATTCTTATAAAAGTAGCGCAGTGTATTTTATATGAAAATTAAGAATTCAAGTAAATGTTGGTTACATATTACAAACTGTGTTTTTAAATTATTCACATTTCTTATACATATACTCTCTGTATAAATCAGGGGTCCTCAATGGGAGAAAATATTTAAGTATAATGTATTTGTGAATTTTTCATGTGTTAGTGACTGTTTTTTTAAGCAAGAGCGTACAAATAATGTTGCCAGACGACGTAATTTTTGCGACTTTTTATGCCAAAAATAAAATGACATGAAATATTTAAATAAAGTTTTCATTAATATGTATTTCTTACATTTAATTATTACAGGCGAAATTCCTTATAGTGAATAAATTATACACTCCACGCAATATTTGTAAGGCTAAAATTATTCAAAATTTTTTTCCGAATTTATTAATGTACATAATGTTGGAGTATTTTGACTTATATATTGCCATTTTATCTGACATAAAAATATTGTGTTCCGTTATTTCTGTTTAAAAATAACGTGATTTAAATATTAAATTTGAACGAAATATTTAAAAGACCAAGTCCAGGAAATTATAATAGAGGAGTAAAAAAATCTAAATATGTATGTGGAATAAAAACATTTTGCTTCTTACTTTTAATTAAGAGAAAAAACATATTTTATAAAAAAAGACTTACAAATCAAAAAATTTGCTTTCAAGTCAATTCATCTATTAAAATGTTTGTAATTTTGAAATTTTTATACTATAAATCATTCATGTTGATGTTAGTATGGGAATGGTGGTGGTGGTGGAAAAAAATGCTGCGGCTGGAGGTGGTGGTGGTGAGCTTGGAGAATGTGTTAAAACTGGGGGTGGTAGTGGTATTTCCTCGTCATCTAAGTCAAACATTAGGGCTGGAGGTGGTGGACCTGAAGACTGACTTAGTGGTGTTGCCATCAACAGCTGCGTTTCCTCGTCAACTAAGTCAAACATTGGGGCTGGAGGTGGTGGTGGACTTGAAGACTGACTTAACTGGGGTGGTGGTGTTGTCATCAGCAGCTGCGTTTCCTCGTCATCTAACACGAACATCTCAAACAAATTTTCACTTTACACTTAAACAAGTTTTTAGGTTTTGAATGATAATTTCTTCAACAGCTTCTCTTTTTATAGTCAAACTAGCTGCAAATTTACCTCACAATTTTTTATAAAAAAATATATATATAAATCTGTTTTAAAAATTGATTACACATACAAAATTTATTATATTTTTCCTATTTGATTTTTATTAATTCAACAAACTGTACCATAAAATATATGATTATCTAAGGTTAATAAGCTATTTTTTTGCACCTTATCAACACACAACTATCGCAAATTTTATTTCAAAAACACTCAATCATCAGCAAGGGTCAAGTTCAACATTTCTTCTAGTGTTTTCTAATTAACTCATGCATACGTCTTAAAAGCATGATCAAGTAAATTTCACACACACACATACAAACTATGTTGCTCCTTATCACTAAAATTACTGCACTGCATATCATTTGTGTATCACAAAACACCCTACCGTCAGCCATGGTCGCCTATCAACACATACACACACACACGCATCACATATTAACACCCTACATGTTACAAACCTATCACTCAAACGAACAATGCCGGCTGTAGCGTAGGCATGAGCCAAATTTTGTATGGAAAAAGTGATACCAAACCCCTATATTCATACTACTTGTGTTCGATGTTATTAACCCGCATTTTTATCCGTTCCTGTGACTGACTCTACATTTTTAAATAGTATGTGAATATATATTTTTCTTCAAAATCACATAATTACTTCAACTATGTTATTGTCCTTATATTTATTTATTTGTAGAATACTTGACATGGTCACTGATACCATATAATGGCGTTTTTTTAAACCCTATTTTTATCCGTTACACGACTTAGCCCTTCACATAAGAAGTAGCAGCGTAGTTAATAGGTTAGTCATATAATCGGGCTTTTGCTTTGTTCGACTAATCACTCGGTTAATTAACCACGATTTTGTTTAGAATGTGTTGGGAGGAGCAGGGCAATAACCTGCTGGCTCAGAGTTCCCTTAAGTAATTTCTGTGCATAATTTTAAAACTCTATACAGGGTCACTCCTAGAAGGCCCGTGGTGGAGACATCTAAGCTAAATCGTAAATACTTAAAAATTAAATTTTGGTATAGAATTTTTTTTTGTTTCTGATGAAGTCATTAAGGGGTGGAGGAGTAGGGCAGGGGAAGATATTACCTTCGTCGTAAAAGCTTATAAATTATATTTTTAGGGAATGTAGGCTTAAGGAATATAATTTGTTAAATATTTACACAATTTTTAATATAATATGTAACTTCAACGCCTACTAAAGAGGGCGGGGTCCGAAAATAAATTATATCGCGTTTTCCACAGACGGACGTTTGGGAATTGCTAGATCGTCTTAGACTTCGTCACTGATCACGAATACTTTATGGGGTCCAATTCTTTTTGGGGGTATTAAAACTGTATTTTGTCGGGGTCGCTCTGGCAAGGGTCGTGGGGGAGACATTTCATCTTTGCCATAAACACTAAAAATAAATTTTTGGGAAAATTAAGTGTTAAAAAATTTATTTTTTGATAGGGTCATTTAGGGGGCAAAGGTTAAGGCAAAAGCTTAACATGTAGGCTTAAGTTATACAATTTGTTAAATTTTTACACTATTTTTGCATATAAAGGAATCGGTGCCCAAAAATGAATTTTTCTGATTTTCTAGCCCCAAGTTCAACGCTTGGATTATCTTTGACATAAAAATATATCATTTGCTTAACAAAATTACAAAAAAAAAAAAAAATTTAAATTATGTTGTTTTTTAGAGGTTGGTTTAGTTCTTCTTAGGGAAACTTTTACCCCTCTGGCCCGATTCAGCCCATTTACGAACTTGACCTTTGCTATCCTCCAAAATTTATCTGTACGAAATTTCAGGGGTATGAAAACTTATGTTTAGGATTTAAGCGATTTTTTTTAGTTTTTATAAAGCTTGATTTGGAAATTATTCTTTAGGTTATCAGAGATGCTGGAAAAGTCGAAAGCAACCTATGGATTTCTATTAACATATAAAATCTTTCAATAAGCCATTAGAGTCCCGTTTTAATTAAACAAAATGTATTTCCGAATTCCTTAGTTTCTGTTTTTGTTCTGTATTTTAAGAATGTATTGACGGAAGGAAATATGACTGAGTGGAGAATGTTTAAAACCTGAATTTGTCTGTCATTGAATTTAATCTTTAGATTTTTTTATTAAATTGTTGGCAACACTGTTATTGCCTTTTATTAAATTGCCAATTAATCGTATAGTATTTAACAGCAATGAATAGTCTAGTAGTTAATCGAATGAATATCCTAGCAGTTAACCATGAAAAATTCCTCAGAAATACTGTACAGTTATCTAAGGTATTGAAATTAACTGGTGGGAGAGAGAGAGAGAGATGCAAAACTCTCGAAAGAGAGTGAACGGTCAGTGATCTGGCTGCAAAATAGTTTCCAACTATATATAAGCACATACATATATTTCGTTTCAGAGAATGACTGATGTACCCATGATCATCGATCTCGATAAGATCGTGGAGCCATATTTAGATGGTGGTAAAATGTTAACATATACCAGCCGATATTTGACAAAACCAGGAGATAATTATGGCAGCGTTTTGCTAGCTATTGATGCTAAAATTGTAAACAAAAATAAAACTATACAAGACTTGGCTTTAGTAGCAAAACTCCCACCGATAACCAACGAGCTGCTCTGGCAGATGTTCCAACCGGAGCGCACTTGTTTAACCGAAAATGCCGTTTACTTGTACTTAAGTCCAGCCATAAAAGAGTTGCAGCAAGAAGCTGGCATAGAAGAATCGAAGCTCTTCCAAGGCTTATCAAAATATTATGGTTCCAGAATATCACTGGATACTAACGGCACTAAAGTGGACGCCAATGCAGTATTGGTACAGGAAAATCTGCAAGCACTAGGATTTCGAGCTGGCAACCGGCATAAAATGTTCGATTTGATGCATGCCAGAATTATTTTACCGCAAGTGGCTCAATTTCATGCCTTGCCCATAGCACTGCGTTTGAAGAAACCGCATGAATTCAATCAGAATATACGACCACATTTTGGCCGATTTGATATTAACAATGGCATGAGCGCGGAAGTTCAAGTGCAATTTGAAAAAGATCTTCTGGATGATGTAGCCGAGGCTACGGAACACGATCCAATTATTTTAAAGAGAGTTAAAGAATTGATTGATGAACACGACAAACTGGTGAGCTCACCCGAAAAGGAAGACGATTTGTACACGACTATAGTGTATTTCGATATGTGGATCAATAATTTGATGATCAAATATGGTAAGAGAGATTACTTCTTTATGCAGTGACTTAACCAAACAATTCTGTGTTTTAACAATTTAAAAAAATAAATTATCTATTTCAGATGAACACAACTTGCCGTGTCAAGTTAAGCTAATAGATTTTCAAATGGCCATCTATGAAAGTCTGGTGTACGATGTGATTTTCTTTATGTTTTCAAGTCTGGAAATAAATGTTATAGAGCATCATACCGATGAGCTTTTGTTGCTCTATTACGAATCATTTATTAAGTGTTTGCATTCCGTTGGAGTTGCAACGCACGATTATTCATTTAAAAGGTACATTTTTAATGAAGTTGTATTAATTTTTATTTATTTCTCTGAATTTATGTCTTTTACACTTTAGTTTCATGCAAGAAATTCATAAATATGCACCCTTGGCAATTTGTTTGTGTCTATTTATGATCCGTATTATTTTGGCAGATGACAGCATAATGCCGGAAAATTTCAAGGACATGAACATGGATGTTTTGTCGAAAAATGGCAATGCAATAGTGATTCAGCGTACGGCGGATGTTATACGCTTGGCTCAGAAGTTTAACTTTTTCTTTAGGGACTAAAAGCATTGAAAATAAGCTTAAGGGCACTGCTACACTTTCAATGTATATTGTGATATTAGGATCGCGATCCATTTTAATGGATTGATGAATCATGAGCGCATGCTACATGTTCAATATTTACGTTATTTTTGTGCTGTGCGGATCATTTATTAAAAAAATGTCGCGAGAAAACCAAAAAAACCTTTACCCGACGAGTCCCACAACTTCGGCAATGTCTCTAAATTGAAGTCTTTCAAAATAATTTTTTCGGTCGTTAATTCCGATTCCACCGGCAGAACCCACTCGCTTTCGCAATCTTCTGCCATTACCCTTTTAAAACAAACTTTACACAAATGTAATAAACTTTTTTACTTTTTATTTGTTAAATTTTTTGCACTGCGTCTTTTATTTTATTTGTTTTATTTCACTTCTTATTAACCCTTAATAGCCTGATATTTTCTTTTGGCCGGAAAAAAATCAGTGTTATAAAACTTGCAATTCTAAACATATTTTACTCTACAACTTTCTTCGATATTTCTATTTACCTGAAAAATTTAACAAATGCCTGGTTGGTTCCTAGCGGGACCAGTAGGCTATTAAGGGTTAACGTATCGCGATCTAATATCATGAAAGTGCTACACGTTCAATATTTATCACGCGATCCGCGATCCCCGATCTGGATTCTATATTTAAGGCCATTCTGCGATATGGATCGCGATCCATCAATACTGCATGCTACACGTTCACAATAAATATCGCGATACGGGATCGCGTTCAATATATATTGAACGTGTAGCAGTGCCCTAAGATCTCAATCAGTATTGATAATTACGCACAGGAAGTTGTTGTAGAGATTAATGTTTGTAATTTATTTTAGTTCATAATGCATTAAACACATTCAAAACCGACTACACGACAACAGAAATACAATACATTTATTTATATGGGAATGATTATTTTCACGGTTAAATTAAAGCGTTAACCTTGCGGCATAATCAGTAATGTTTACTCACTTTGATTAATAAAAACTCTAATTAGAAATAAGTAATAGAGATGAACATGCTAAATTGACCTAAAAGTAGCCAAAGTTTCATTACTTAACACTTCAACAAAATGAACAAGAGTGCTTTTGCAACAAACTGCACTTCATTACGCGCTGCCAAAATTGGATTTTTGAATTGTCAAGCGTTGACGCCGCTTTATTTCGGTTGGTTTCATACATTTTGTATGGGAGTGAAAAATTTTGACTAGACTTGTGTCCAACTAGCTCATTTGCTCAGTTTGGACAAGAACCTTTAATCAAACCCATTTCAATTACATAGGTTTGATTAAAGGTTCTTGTCAAAACTGAACAAATGAGCTGGTTGGACACAAGTCTAATTTAAATGGGTTTGATCAGACGTTCTTTCACAAAACTGAGCGAATTACCCAGGCTTGATTAAAGGTTCTTGTCAAAATTGAGCGAATGAGCTAGTTGGACCCAAGTCTAGTGTATTTGTAGTATGTACGGGCAATAAAACACATTGCTTAGGAATACTGCATACACAAGAACAAGTACACTTACCTAATATTACAACTAGCACAAAACAAGTAACACAAGAAAACACATGCACGCACATACATAACAACAAACAAGCAAATTTAGGTAAACAAAACATAACTGCCAATAATTCTCATTGGCTTCATATGATACCAATGATAAGTAGACAAGGTTTGCACACAGTCGAGGAGCAGTTAACGATATCGTACGAACGATAATTACAAGAACAATATTCTTGAATTGTCGTCCGAGAGCTTTACCGATTCTAGTTCAGGTACTAATATTTAACCAAATTAACGTGTAGTTTTGCCGATTACAAGCCTCCGAATACTCTTGTAGTCGTACTAATCCGTAGCCGAGTTCAAGCCTCCGAATACTCTTGAGTTCGTAGTTTTACCGATTACAAGCCTCCGAATACTCTTGTAGTCGTATTAATCCGTAGCCGAGCTCAAGCCTCCGAATACTCTTGAGTTCGTAGTTCATAGTTTTGCCAATTTCTAACCCGAATACAACTTAATATTACCTGTCTTACTCCATTAGGAGCCCGAACCGAAGTACCAGAGCGGTGTCGAAGAGGAGTCAGCGCAGCCCCGATAACTTAAATCTAACCCAGTAGCTTAAGATAATCTAAGTAGTTTAAGTTTCGTTTCAAAAAAGATTTGTTCCGAATGTAAACAGCACCTAAAATATTCGTGTTTTATTTCAAAGGAAGTAGACCTTTGATACGAACCTGGAGTGACTGAGTCATATCTCAGCTGGAAAATTAAACTACTTTACAAAATATGTAACTAGTATGTGGTTAGAAATATACTAGTTGCTTTTAGCTTCCGACTATTACATATCTGTTGTTTTTTCATGTATTGAATTATGGATTTTAATTTTAAGTTGCCATACCAACCCAACTAGTTCATTTGTATACAGTCGTATACGAGTAGTGATAACTGAATGGTGTTATAGTAAAGATATTAATTATTTTTTATATAACTATTGTACAAAATTCTTTCATAAGCTTTTGTATAGGATACTTCTCTTCGCGAATAAATTAAACACCTTAAAACAATTTAAAGAATTTCAATTTTATTAAAGTAACTTTTTACACAGTTTATGATTTTACTGTTGCTTACTTGGCTATTTACTATCGTTAATATTAAGGCAATATTGGTTTGACATTTGATTAGTTTCATTTTTTATTTATCTACGTACATGTATTGAGATAGCAAGCAAATTCTTTTTACAATCTGGAGATCGTAGATGGAAAAGAAGAAATAAGCTTTAATAGATGGACAATGCAACATTATATATATATTTTTATTTCTAATTGATAATGAAAGACTTCGTAAGGATCTCATTCATAAATAATTATTATATTTAAAATACATTTCAAATTGATATTTTTAAACGATTTTTTTTAATAATGTCGTTTTTGTAAATTGCATTTTTTGATAAATTGTTAATAAATTCATTTTCTTTTAGAAAATTCCAAATATTTTTTTATTTTGTATTAATCAAAAGTTATCAATAAATTATTGTAGTTTTAGAATTTTGAGAATCTTTCACATATTTGTTGTTTTTGTAAATTGCATTTTAATAAATGATACATTTTCTTTTACAAAATATAAAAACTTTATTTTGTATTAATACAAATTAATCGATAAATTATGGTAGTTTTTTAAATATTTTAATTTGGGGAAATATTTCTCACATTCGTCGTTTTTATAAATTGCATTTTTTGATAAAAGGGTTATATGTGTTATTTTTTCTTCAGGGATATACAATTTATTCATCATTTCGTATTAATAAAAATTAATCTATAATTTTCGTTCTTGTTTTTTAAGAATATGCGTACATGATTATAGTCTATTTATAAAAAGCACACATATTTTATTTTCTTAATATTATCAATTCTATTTAAAACATGTCTGCCGTAATCATAATGAATTAATTCAGTTGTATTTAAAAACAATAAGGCTACTCGTTTAATCTGCTATATGCCTCTTATAATTACATTTTTTATATCATTGAATTATCTCAAATGACTTAATTTGTTTCAAATTAAGTCGAAATTTACCTATGCAACACTGCACGACTGCACTTCGTACTAATGCAACCTTGGGACATCCATTATTGGTGAGTTATATATACAAAAAAGTTTTGTTGAAGTACTAATGAAATGGCGCTGATTTTATTTGTTGAATATAATTTACTAAAAATTTTATTTAATTTTACATTTTTATAGATTTTCTTTTTATTTTGCCATTTCAAGTTGACATTGAAAACGATTTTTGCTTTTTTCTTTTGTTAAAATTTAAACAAATAGAAATGTGAAATTGATTTCGAAAATTCTAGACTTGTGTCGAACTCTTTCATCCGATCGTTTTTGATAAGAACCACTTATCGAACCCATTAGACTTGTGTCGAACTCTTTCCTCCGCTCGTTTTTGACAAGAACCTTTATTCAAACCAATGTAATTTAAATGGGTTTCATCATAGGTTCTTGTCAAAAACGAGGGAATGAAAGAGTTCGACACAAGTCTAGAAAATTACTTACAACATAACGGAAGCAACAACAACATATTGAAATAATTTCCTCAAATCAACTTTATTTTAGGCTTGTGTCCAACTAGCTCATTTGCTCAGTTTGACAAGAAACTCTGATCAAACCCATATAAATTACATAGGTTTGATCAGATGTTCTTGTCAAAACTGAGCCAATGAGCTAGTTGGACACAAGTCTAGTGTCAACTAGACTTGTGTCGAACTCTTTCATTCGCTCGTTTTTGACAAGAACCTTTAATCAAAGAAATGTAATTTAAATGGGGTCGATTAACGGTTCTTATCAAATACGGGCAAATGAACGAGTTTGTCACAAGTCAACTTAATTTGCTCAAAGTGGAAACGTACTATTACACACCTTAAGCTGAAAATATTAAGAGCTTTTAAAATATATGCCAAATTTTGTATGAAAAATTGTTGAATTCAAAAGCAGCAATTTAAATTACTGTCACATTTATCAAAGCGTAAAACCGTTTCATAGAAAACTATTAAACAGTGTCAAAGAATTGAATATTATTGGAAGCTGTTTAACTCAGTAAATACTAGTCTGAATTAAAATGTTTTCAATCAGTGGTTACGATGTTTTGAGCAAATATTTGATAAGTGTGACCACACCTTTGCACTCTTAGGGCTAGAAGGATTACCTTCTGTTGTTTTCTCTATTTTTTAGGATTTTTTAATAACGAAAATTTTTTGGGATAAGCTTGTCCTCGAATTTCGATTTGATGAGCGGTTTTTAGTTACATTAAAAATATAATATCTCGGAAACTAGAGCCAACTCGGAAAAACCTGTATAACTATCGAATTTAGCAAACCAAAATCATCTAGAATTAGTCAATAAATCTCGTGCCTCAAAATCTTGTTGAAAAAACTATACTTTGAAATGAAATTCATTGTCAGGAAAAGAATTAATTTTGTAGCATTAAACAATAATTTAACAAAATAATTTTTTTAATTTTGGAAAGATTTACACTTTTTATATATTTTCGGTAATTTAGATTGCAAAAATAGCTAAAAATCTATATATGTATAAAAAAAAAATTAAATAAAACAAAAAAATAAAAAATGTCTTTACAAGGTGCTAAAGTTAGCAGCTGAGCACAAATAACATTTATGAATACGACAGCACGTTTTCTTTTATTAATTGTGTATGTATAATAATTTTTAAAATTTTTATGATAGTTTGAGGGATTTTTGTTTATTATTTAGGAAAAGAAATAGTGATGTCATTAATATATTTTAACATAATATCACATTCTTATTATATATAAATATATGCGGGATTTTTTCGTTTAAATTTGTTTAACTAAATTTAATTACAACAATGAAATATTTGTTTATATATAAAATTATAATTAATAAGAATATTTTGCATTAACTCATTGTCCGCTAGGGACAATGTCCAGTATAGAAAATGGGCAGTTTAAGGCAGGGCTTTAGTGATTTGGCAAAGTTTTATATTTTATAAAAAGTTCTTATAAAAAAAGAGCATATTTTTGTGAGTAAAGATAATTTTTTTTTGTGATTTATGTTTTATTGCTATGTTGGATTCAAGATGGCGTCAAAAATGTTTGTGAAATATACAGCCATAACACAGATTTCGATTCCGTTCGGAACACAAAGAAGAAAACAATTTTTAGAAATGAAATCTTTTTTAAATGCACCAGCTGATTTCGTTCGTGAAAATGAAAAAATGAATTCATTCGAAAACATTTTTTCGTTTATCATTTTCAGAGCAAGCAAAATACAGAATCAATTCCGTGTCCGGGCGAAATTAAACTTTGTGAAATGGCTGATAAATTTTTGGTTTTTTGTTGTGAATACCCAGAAATGTCATATTTTGCACATTTTGATAATGAAGTGTTTTAAAGTTCGGCATTTTTGTGTATTTCTTTTCGAGAGAAGAATATAAAGAGTTATAAGTAAAAGTGTTAAAATATTACAAAAAAATGTTTCTTGTATATTTTTACATCAACGTGCTGAACATTCACTGCAGTATAGTTTAAAACAAAAGTAACATTCAAAGTTTTCTTACAGTGTATTTCAAAATACAAATTGTGTTCAACGGTATCGGGAGCGATCGTTCGATTGAACAAATAATCATTCCTGGGATGTTATTATGTAATTCGATTCGAAAGAAAAAGTTTTAGATTTTTTATGTTAAAATCATATATTTTCGAACAATTTCCCATTCGAATCGAACTACATAATAACCCCCTTTTCTGCGTTTCGATACGAATTAAGACTTTCTCCATTTCACAATTTTGGTATTCAGGGTGCTGTTCCCTCTAACATTTCGAATTCTTTTTCTATTATATTTGTTCTATATTACGATAGTAGCAACGTTGTTCTTATTTTCTCTTTTTATTAGCGAAAAGTTTTTTGATTTTTTTGTCTGGCTAAATAGAACGTAAATGGAAGTAGAAATTCCTTTTATGATAAACTATTTTTTTGTGAATTTCGAAAACTTTATTTGGTTTATTTGGCCGTGTCACAGATTTAAGCTAGATTTACACGATTGAAGGTGTTTTGAAGTCTAATCAAAATTTTGAAAATTTATTTTGATGTTCTATTTACACGTTTAAAAATTTGATCAAAATATGGTTTCAATATATTTCAAAATCTTCTGATCAAAATTTGTTGAAGCTAATTTACACTATTGGTAAACTTTTTATATTGAAAATATTAACTTTGATTAGCTTCTTTTGTGAAATAATTTATTATTATAAAAAATAATTTATTATTATAAAAAAAAAACAATTAATAAGTATAGACGACACAATCATCATAGCATCAACATTTTTAATATTGGAGGAAGAAGTAGCTGATAATAATGAAAAAAATAATAATAATAATAAGAAAACAGAAGGAACATTGGGTGCGACCTTTTCTTTTGGAAGGTAATAGTATGTATGTCTCTTTTAGGGAGCGATTGAAAAGGAATGATCCCGACCTATACAAAAACTTTGTGCGAATGTCACCAGACGATATTGATTATTTGTTTAATCTCATCACCCCATCAATAGAAAAGGCCAATACTAATATGCGGGAATCTATATGACCCGGAGAACGCCTGGAAATTACTTTCAGATTTTTAGCGACTGGGGACAGTTACGCAAGTCTGATGTTCTTGTTTAAAAGATCAAGATCATCGATATGCAATATTGTGCCTGAAGTCTGCGCTGCATTATATAAAGTATTGAAAGATGAATTTTTAAAGTTAAAACCCAATTTATTAAATAAAAAAATATATCAAAAATAATATCTATTGGTACAGATGCCAGCAACAGAGGAGGAATGGGAGAGTATTTCCCAAAGTATTAAATCAAACGTGGAAATTCAATTCAATCGGGGCATTAGATGGAAAACACATCGATATTATATTATATTATTATCAGGACTGTTTTGTAAATCACGTCGGTTATAAATCGCGTGATTTTAGAAAATTAACTCCACTAATAGAAATATTTTTCCAGACTTTTTTTCAATATTGCTGTTATATATAGCCTCAAATATCATATCCAGAAGAAAACTGCCATATCATATTTTAAGAACGTTTTCAGGATCATGATTTATTTTTGAATTCACTCGATTTCAAACCAACGTGATTTACTGGACAGGCCTGTATATATAATTGGGGGATTCACACTGTAGTCATAAGTCATAAAATAATAGCACGAAAAATATGACTAGTGTGAACAACCCGTCATAACATAGTATGCTATTTCGAGCATCAATCAGCTGCTGCCTTAATATGAGCTGAATAAATTTTTTTTTGCGACGGCATACGGAAAATCGTTTAGTGGCTGCCAGCTACGTAAGTTAAACGAGAAAAATTTTTCACTTGTGTACATTTAGTGTTTGCGATTTAGATCTCTTTTAATTTATTTTATGTTATAAAAATGTGATTTAATGTACAAGCATATAGGAATTAATAATTTTTAACCCGTTTTTTAATCGTGAATTATATATAAGTAACGGCGGCAAACATATACTATCGCCGTCTCGCCTAAAAATTTTCAGCCGTTCGACTCAGATCTCTGGAGCAATTTTATGACAAAACAAAAACATACCTGAAAGAGTACTATTATTTTATGACTTTTTTGTATGCAGCACAACAACAACTTTTTAAACTGGTCTAAAATGTTATGACGTTATGACAATATGACTAAATAGCACGAAGTTTGAATACCCCAAATATATTATTATATTGAATCAAAAGAATGAACATGCTGTCAAATTATTTATAGTTACCAGATTCGATTTTGATGCTTATTTACACGGCATAAATAAAATGTTCAAAAGTTTTGTTCAATAAATTTTGATCAATAAATGTTGAAGAAATTTTGCTGTTTCTTGTGCAAACATTTGAAGCATTTTGAAGAACAATTTTGAAGAAAATTTCAATCGTATAAATCTAGCTTTAGATTGTGGCGCCAAATTAACATACTCGATATCAATACAATTTATATACAAATTTCGATCGATATCGAGTGCCGTAATATGTCCCCTGTTCGAAAATGGAATTGTTTAAGTATTTTGATTCCTCAGAAAACAAAGAGGGAAGCAATTTTTCGGAATGAAAATTTTTTTTTGATAGTAAAAATGATTTCATTCCGAAAAAGTGTTCTTGTTATGATTTTCTGAATACGGAACCTATTCCATTTCCAGGCGGAATTGAACTCTGCGACATGGCTGATTGTAGGTCTCTCAATTTAAGTTAAGATCCTGCCTTCTTTGACGTGTTTTCCTCTTCTTTCGCCAATAACGCGGCTGCTATAAATTCTATTTCTTCTAGAAATCAAAATGAACAAAAATATATATTTCTTTTAAAATGTTCTATAGAAAATATATATATCACCTAGGGCACTACAGAATACTCCACACCGAAATATTTAAACCCAAACAGTTCTCAATTATGCTGTGGGTTATTTTCTTTACGTAATTAAATGAATACATTTTTTGATAAATGCTTTTGTTGTATTTAATTTTTATTTATTTCATTTATCACCTCCGCCACGACTGGTTTTCCCGCATTGTGAAGTTGGATCCCAAATACTCCCTCTGATTGTGTAAGGCATAGTCGTTTACGCCTCAGCCTTTTTTCGTAGAAGATTAAAGACAATTGCGTGAGTGTTTCTTTTATCTTGTACAAAAAAACGCCTTCGACGTAAGCGCCAACGCCTTACACAATCAGGCCGACTGTGTACTTTTATTCTCTTATTCTGTATTATTTTTTCTGTTTCTATTTTATATCTTTCTTAGCAAAGGAGAAGGTTTGAATATATTCTTCCCTTTCTCTTTCGATTGTGGTTTTTATTTTGGAATAGCAATTTTCGATTCGAGCGTAACTGAATGTAGAAATACAGAATGGGAAGCTGAACATTTAAAGCGAAAATAAATATGAAATATAATTTTTGTTTAGAATGTTATTGACTCGATCAAATGATATCGTTGAGTAGACAGACATTTTTAAGATCTTAACACTTATAAGATTACCTGCTGCGTTTCGCTATATTTCATTTAGAGATGAAATTCCAGACTTAAGACTCCCTGCAAGAATTAGAAGAACCTTGTTATTTTGAAAACTCAAAATTTGGTTGGCCAATGTTATATGACATTTAGGGTATTCATGCTAAATTTTTCTTTGTGTGTTTATGCAGTTGTGAATTGCTTAATTAATATTTGGAATTTTGTTAATTGTATCATATTAAAAACTTAACTTAAACATATTTTGTATACATTGGATTAATGATTACTATTGAAAAGAATTGTTTACATACATTAAACTATACTTTATAATATATTTATAATTATATAATTCGTTAAAAAATAATTTATTATTATAAAAAAAAAACAATTAATAAGTATAGACGACACAATCATCATAGCATCAACATTTTTAATATTGGAGGAAGAAGTAGCTGATAATAATGAAAAAAATAATAATAATAATAAGAAAACAGAAGGAACATTGGGTGCGACCTTTTCTTTTGGAAGGTAATAGTATGTATGTCTCTTTTAGGGAGCGATTGAAAAGGAATGATCCCGACCTATACAAAAACTTTGTGCGAATGTCACCAGACGATATTGATTATTTGTTTAATCTCATCACCCCATCAATAGAAAAGGCCAATACTAATATGCGGGAATCTATATGACCCGGAGAACGCCTGGAAATTACTTTCAGATTTTTAGCGACTGGGGACAGTTACGCAAGTCTGATGTTCTTGTTTAAAAGATCAAGATCATCGATATGCAATATTGTGCCTGAAGTCTGCGCTGCATTATATAAAGTATTGAAAGATGAATTTTTAAAGTTAAAACCCAATTTATTAAATAAAAAAATATATCAAAAATAATATCTATTGGTACAGATGCCAGCAACAGAGGAGGAATGGGAGAGTATTTCCCAAAGTATTAAATCAAACGTGGAAATTCAATTCAATCGGGGCATTAGATGGAAAACACATCGATATTATATTATATTATTATCAGGACTGTTTTGTAAATCACGTCGGTTATAAATCGCGTGATTTTAGAAAATTAACTCCACTAATAGAAATATTTTTCCAGACTTTTTTTCAATATTGCTGTTATATATAGCCTCAAATATCATATCCAGAAGAAAACTGCCATATCATATTTTAAGAACGTTTTCAGGATCATGATTTATTTTTGAATTCACTCGATTTCAAACCAACGTGATTTACTGGACAGGCCTGTATATATAATTGGGGGATTCACACTGTAGTCATAAGTCATAAAATAATAGCACGAAAAATATGACTAGTGTGAACAACCCGTCATAACATAGTATGCTATTTCGAGCATCAATCAGCTGCTGCCTTAATATGAGCTGAATAAATTTTTTTTTGCGACGGCATACGGAAAATCGTTTAGTGGCTGCCAGCTACGTAAGTTAAACGAGAAAAATTTTTCACTTGTGTACATTTAGTGTTTGCGATTTAGATCTCTTTTAATTTATTTTATGTTATAAAAATGTGATTTAATGTACAAGCATATAGGAATTAATAATTTTTAACCCGTTTTTTAATCGTGAATTATATATAAGTAACGGCGGCAAACATATACTATCGCCGTCTCGCCTAAAAATTTTCAGCCGTTCGACTCAGATCTCTGGAGCAATTTTATGACAAAACAAAAACATACCTGAAAGAGTACTATTATTTTATGACTTTTTTGTATGCAGCACAACAACAACTTTTTAAACTGGTCTAAAATGTTATGACGTTATGACAATATGACTAAATAGCACGAAGTTTGAATACCCCAAATATATTATTATATTGAATCAAAAGAATGAACATGCTGTCAAATTATTTATAGTTACCAGATTCGATTTTGATGCTTATTTACACGGCATAAATAAAATGTTCAAAAGTTTTGTTCAATAAATTTTGATCAATAAATGTTGAAGAAATTTTGCTGTTTCTTGTGCAAACATTTGAAGCATTTTGAAGAACAATTTTGAAGAAAATTTCAATCGTATAAATCTAGCTTTAGATTGTGGCGCCAAATTAACATACTCGATATCAATACAATTTATATACAAATTTCGATCGATATCGAGTGCCGTAATATGTCCCCTGTTCGAAAATGGAATTGTTTAAGTATTTTGATTCCTCAGAAAACAAAGAGGGAAGCAATTTTTCGGAATGAAAATTTTTTTTTGATAGTAAAAATGATTTCATTCCGAAAAAGTGTTCTTGTTATGATTTTCTGAATACGGAACCTATTCCATTTCCAGGCGGAATTGAACTCTGCGACATGGCTGATTGTAGGTCTCTCAATTTAAGTTAAGATCCTGCCTTCTTTGACGTGTTTTCCTCTTCTTTCGCCAATAACGCGGCTGCTATAAATTCTATTTCTTCTAGAAATCAAAATGAACAAAAATATATATTTCTTTTAAAATGTTCTATAGAAAATATATATATCACCTAGGGCACTACAGAATACTCCACACCGAAATATTTAAACCCAAACAGTTCTCAATTATGCTGTGGGTTATTTTCTTTACGTAATTAAATGAATACATTTTTTGATAAATGCTTTTGTTGTATTTAATTTTTATTTATTTCATTTATCACCTCCGCCACGACTGGTTTTCCCGCATTGTGAAGTTGGATCCCAAATACTCCCTCTGATTGTGTAAGGCATAGTCGTTTACGCCTCAGCCTTTTTTCGTAGAAGATTAAAGACAATTGCGTGAGTGTTTCTTTTATCTTGTACAAAAAAACGCCTTCGACGTAAGCGCCAACGCCTTACACAATCAGGCCGACTGTGTACTTTTATTCTCTTATTCTGTATTATTTTTTCTGTTTCTATTTTATATCTTTCTTAGCAAAGGAGAAGGTTTGAATATATTCTTCCCTTTCTCTTTCGATTGTGGTTTTTATTTTGGAATAGCAATTTTCGATTCGAGCGTAACTGAATGTAGAAATACAGAATGGGAAGCTGAACATTTAAAGCGAAAATAAATATGAAATATAATTTTTGTTTAGAATGTTATTGACTCGATCAAATGATATCGTTGAGTAGACAGACATTTTTAAGATCTTAACACTTATAAGATTACCTGCTGCGTTTCGCTATATTTCATTTAGAGATGAAATTCCAGACTTAAGACTCCCTGCAAGAATTAGAAGAACCTTGTTATTTTGAAAACTCAAAATTTGGTTGGCCAATGTTATATGACATTTAGGGTATTCATGCTAAATTTTTCTTTGTGTGTTTATGCAGTTGTGAATTGCTTAATTAATATTTGGAATTTTGTTAATTGTATCATATTAAAAACTTAACTTAAACATATTTTGTATACATTGGATTAATGATTACTATTGAAAAGAATTGTTTACATACATTAAACTATACTTTATAATATATTTATAATTATATAATTCGTTAAACTTCAGAGCTAGAGATATTAACCCTATAAGTCACACAGTATATAAAAATTAATTTATGCTTAGCATGCTATGGAGAAATTTTTCATAAATATATGACATAAAATATTTAATAAATTTAGAAACCTTGTTTTATAGTTTAAAATTGTAATTAACTGACATTTTTTGTAAATAAAATAATTTCCGTCTCGGAGTTTATATAAACCGCGTTTATACGCACCTCTTATTTGCAAATAGAACTATTTGCAAATAACTAATTCACTGTTTATATGGGAAATTGCATACAGAACTTATGTTATTGCTAGTGATGCCAGGTGACGAAAATATGACTGTTTGGTAAGCTGCTATAAAAAACACATGTTTATAAAAGTGAAAGAATTAATAAAAAAAAATTAAAATGTCAAAATCGAAAACAATAATATTTTTGGCAATGCAATTAATACAAAAAGGAAAAAATTGATTGCACAAATATCTCAACAAAATGCACCAAAAGTTTTTGATAGAATGAATGAAGTGGCAACGTCTTACTTTTTATTTGCAAATAGTGCCGTTATTCACGACTTGTTGCGTTAATAAGTTACAATAACAAAGTTATACGGCAACATTTTTCTTTTTTATTTGCAAATAAGACGTGCGTATAAACCGTGGTAATAGAAACATCTATAAAATACTTAAATTTCCTTTCAATATAAAATCCTAAATGGAAATTTTAATTTTATTTACAAAAAAAAAAAACAAATATATCTTTATAATTAGTTTGTTATTTTGAAAAATTTTATTTAAAATTGTCTATAAAAATACGGCTTTAAGCAATCACCGTTATCGTATTTGGTGTTTTTCGCAGGGACCGCAATGGTTATGATGTTAAAAAAATCTTTTATAACAGTTACTTTGTGGTTTAAAAAAGAACATCCATCATAAAAAAATTTGTTTGGTATTTTACATTGAAACAAAAACAAATTTCAGTTATTTTTTTTTTTATTGAGAAACGAACATTTTTATTTTATTTGCAAAAACGGGCAGTTATTTTTCGCAGTATAAAAATAACAGCCATCCCTAAATATGGGCGGAACGTTTTTTTCCGCTGAACTTTAATGCTGAAATGCCATACCTAAACAAAAGCGGCAACGTTATGCCAAAAAAACAATAAAAACAGAGTTATCAAACAAACAAATTAAACAACCCTGATTATTTTAACAGCTGGACGGACGACATTTGTGATTTTGTTATTGAAATTTTGCCCAAATTACAAACGTGCATACATATGTATTGTATGTATATAATCATATTGGAAATATTTTCTTATCTCCATTTTCTAATACGGAGTGCAAAAATTTTTCTTTTATTATTTATTTCACTTTTGTAAATTTTTGATTTTTTTCTCTGTTTACAACTGTTTTCTTTTGCAACTAACTTCATTGCGAAACGCTCTGTCAAAATCGGACTTTCCAACAGCAAAGCATTCACGCCGCGTTATTTCGGTATGCTCCATACAAAATGTATGGACATGACAACTTTTGACAGCTAAAAAACGCTTGCCGCCCGTATTTAGGAATGGCTGTAAAAAGTCGGATAAAACACTCTACAGGAGAGTTGTATTTCGCCGTATTAAAATAAAACTCTTTTGGAGGGTTTTATTTCAAACTCATTTGAGGAGTTTTATTTTAAAGTTCAACATTTAAACTCAAGAGTTTTGTATAAATTGAAACTTAAAAAAGTTTAACCACTTTGCATTGTAATTGAATACCTAAATCGATATTACAACAATTAAATTTGTTATTGTTTTATTTCGAAAGGAAAAATAAAACTCTCTTTTTAAGAGAAATAAAACTCTCATGTTAGGAGCAGGGCTGCCAGAAATGCCGATTTATCGGCATTTTGACGATTTTTTACTTCAAAAATTTCAATATGCCGATTTGCCGATTTTACCCCTAAAAAATGCCGATTTTTTAATAATAGTGTGGAACATCTTTTATTATATAATTCTATTATTATATAATTCTTCTTTTAATAACAATTCAATTGCCTTATTGTAGGTGTGCACGAAATTCCGATGTTCCTTAGAAAATCAAACTTTAAAAGAAGGAATTCTTTATTCTAAAGATTATTTGAAAATGAAAAACTCTAATTTCGAAATAAATAACGATTTAATAAAAATCTCAAAATCAAATATTTATGATTGATTTATAAAAACCACATTATTTCCAATTTTTGTATTATATTTACGAATTTTGTTAAAACATTTTACGATTTACAGTTACATATTAGATAATATTCTAAATTTTTAATTGTATTTTGTAACTCCTATTTTAGAACCTACGAGTAGAGTTAATTTTTAGGAAATTCTGAAATATAATAGCAAAATTTTGAAATACTATTGGAAAAGACGTATGTATATATTTTAATTGGAACGAAGTGCTTTATGAGACGTTGCGGAGGGGTACCCTAACCGGGAAGAAACGTCCGTAACGTAAGATATTTTGTTTCTAACTCAATGTTTAAGACGTATGAGTAATACAATTCCATACATACAAATATTAATCATACGCAGCCTGGCCGTGTCAGAATTCAATTTCGTTTGGGAACAAAAATGTATACCCGAATAATTATTTTCTTTATACCTCGAATATAACTTAAAATTAATATTTTTATAATAAGGAACTGCGTTCCTATCCGGTGTCCCACGGCACCACACATCTTTTTTAATTATTTTATACTGTTTTATAAAAAGCAAGTTGATCTTATGTATTTTTTGTAAGTAAAAGTCATTCTAAATAAATAAAATAATAAATCGTTTCTTTTAAATTGCCAATTGGGAGATTAAACGAAACCCCAAAATAATTTCAAACCTTGTGAGGTGCAAATTTATTGATCTATACATGCTGTTTTATGTATAATATTTAATAAATTAAATTGTTTTTGTTTATATGTCAAAATAAGTTTTTTAATTAATGCCGATTTTTTGCGGATTTTAAGAAATGAAAGTGCCGATAATGCCGATTTTTTTTGGGAAATTTGCTGATTTTTCACGAAAAATTTCTGGCAGCCCTGGTTAGGAGAGTTTTATTTAAATAGAAAAATAATCTTTAAATGAGTTTAATTTATGACGGAAAATAAAACTCTCTTTTTAAGTATTTATCTGACTTTTTATTTTCTTTTTTTTATAATTGACTTTTAACTGTGGAGCCGAGCTTATGAATTGAGCAATTGCGTTTAAAATGGAAATATATGTTTACAAAACATACAATTTAGGTGTCGTTCGATCGCATGAATATCACTTTTATCGTGTTTGGCGTTTTCCGTCTTCATATTCGATATTTTTTAATAGATTGAAGTAAGGCGAATTCACTACTAGGTTGCCTTATTTGAGAAAATGTCGATCAGCTGATACATGGCAAGATTTCTGACTTGTCAAAATCTTATGCTATTTTTTAATAATTCTTTGCACCAAAAAGAAAATATTAAAATTTGGGAGAACTTTGCTAAAAGCAGTAATTTCTAAACTAAAAGTTATTAAAAACAATAATTTTTATATAACAAAGGTCATGAAGCCCCAAACAATAGTATTGAGTTTTTGTGTTGTCTTGGCTGCTGTACCGCCATTTTTCTTACTTTTTTTCTGGTCAAGTACATTTGACAGATTGAAATATTTTACACAAATAAAATACATGTATTTTCTGCAGAGTTGTATTTGAATTCAATATGAGTTCACGTAGAAGTGAATTCGCTTTCGATTAAAGAAACTTTTAGCTTTTTGTGTTTAAGCGATTAAAACTTGCCGAATTCGGAGTCGTAAAACGCCAAACACAATAAGGGTGAATATTTAAAACAAAAGAAATATTATTTTTAAATTTGTTGTTCTTTGAAATACTCGTACAATATCTTGCGGAAGCGCTGAAGCTAAACTTGGAAATGAATTTATTTTATTTACATATTTTGTGACTTACGTGATTAAAATACTCGAATCTCTTTAATTATTTTATAAGATCATCTTAAGTCTTGATTGTAAAAATATAGGCATGTGGGTATTTTTTTAAAATTGGATGCATTCTTGATTGTTATTAAAAAGTTTTACTCTCACTCTTAGAAGCTCATGTCATGTTATTCTATTTCTCTCTTTCTTTCCGTGTTATATATGTATGTGTATGTAATTATGTCAATGTGATGTTTAACTTTAATTCTATTACAAATCTAACTCCACACTAGCGAGCATATGGAACATAATACTAATACTATTATGGAGCCGCTGGCATGGTAGGCTTGACTTAAGTTATTATCGAATGTGTCATTTTCTGAAATTAAAGGTGCCGTTCGCGTAACTTCATCATCAATGTCATTGGATCGGCGCGGACATTTCATCCATTTGTGAGCAGAAGGTAACTTACGCGAATGGGCTACACGCATGAGATCATCATTGAACTCCCAATAGCCGGTACCCTTGAAGAAGTAAGTTTTGCGATTTATATATTGGAAGGCAGCATCAATATTATAGCCAATGCCCGCCCATATCGCTAAACTGCGCGGATAGTCCAATTCGACGCGACCAGTTTCACGATCCAAGCCCCAATACAAGGTCCCACTAAAGAGATAAGTGCGATTGTTGTGGCCCCAAACAAAGGCGGCATCAATGTGGTCGAGTGCGACCGGCAGGCCCAACGACGTTAAAGGCTGTTCTTGTATCAGGGTTACCGAGTCGAATACATAGTATTTGCGTCCTGGAATAAAAGTAAAGTGGCGTAAGATAAATACAAATTCTTTATTTTACAAAGAGCATTTACCTATAAAGAATACAATATGCCGTTGACGATTTTCGTATACGGCATCAATTTTATTATAATGTTCTGGCAATTGGGTCCATAAGCGTCTAGTTTCGGTGGGATAGCCAGGATATAGACCTCTATCACCAATGCGCCAAAGATACTGTAAAATTAAACAGAGTTTTACATAAGAAGACTTATCTACAATAAATTTATTAAGCTGTACTGAATGCTATGAACCAGGCACCGCAACCAACGATTATTTGCCAAATTTAAACCAAAAATCATATTGAAAGAGTTGTACTACAGGCGATACACCTCAGTAACCCTTTTTACATAAACTATATTTAGATACATTAATTTTTATTTGTTTAAGTTTTGTTAAAAAAACTCAAAATTGCAGATTATTTTCCAAGTTTTATTTGTTTTTCAGAAAATAAATACTATATAGAAAATAAACATAAAACCTTGACCAGGGCACACTGATACAGGTAGGAGCGATAGCCCATACGGTTATTTTGTTTTTGGGAGAAATTCTAATACAAACGACAAAATTTCTTTACATATTTACATACATACAAAATTTAAAAGCAAATGTAGAAACAAATATGTATATTTTGTTTTTGTGCTTTTTCGTTTTGCTTTGCTCTACACAATTAATTGTGACGTTTGAATTAGAATTCACAAAAACAAAATACATGTAGGTTTTTATTTTTGTAAAACCGCTCCTACCTGTATCAGTGTGCCCTGACCTTGACTTTTATTTATTCCTCGCAAAATCAAAATTTTGATTTTTATTTATACCTCAGGAAAAAAAAAATGTTTTTTGATTTTTATTTATTCCTCAGAACATAAGAGTTATTTTTTGATTTTTATTTATTATGAAAAAGAAACAAGTAAAAACGTTATATTCGACAGGGTCGAATCTTAAATAGCCTCCAAATATTTAGTAAGTAAATTTAAAATGTTTAACTTGGTGGGACAGAGTTCCTTTAAGACATATCTGTACCCAATTTTAAATCTCGATTTTGACAGAGTCATTTCGGGAAGGCCCGTGCGGGAGACGTTTCACTTCTGCAAGATCAGAGAACATCTCAGCTTCTTATAGGCTTAAGGTATACAAATTGTTCAATATTAACACTATTTTTGCCCGTGGTGGAAAGAGTATCAGTTACTATGCCAAGAATATTCTTTCGACCACGTGCAGTTAAAAAGGTTTTAGCGAATCTCAACATAAACAAGTCTCCTGGGCCGGATGGCATTCCAGCACTGGTCTTGAAGCAGTGTTTTTCGACGCTAGCGCGTCCATTGGCTAAGCTATTTAGTGCATCGTATCATGCCGGTAAATTTCCGATGTGTTGGAAGTTAGCCAATGTAACGCCGATCCCTAAGAAGGGAGAGGCGCAATACCCCGAAAATTACCGCCCAATTGCAGTCTGTTCGGCAATTTCCAAGGTCATGGAAAGTATGACCAACTTCCACCTGGTAAGGTATCTGGAGACCAACACCTTACTTAACGACCGGCAGTATGGTTTTCGCAGAGCTCGCTCTACAGGAGACCTGCTCGCTCTGTTAACAGAAAAATGGTGCAATTCGATTCACCATTTCGGCGAGAGTAAGGTGGTGGCTCTAGATATCTCAAAAGCATTTGATAGAGTGTTGCATGATGCACTTCTGTCAAAACTGACTGCTTTTGGTGTCGGTGATGATTTCTCTCGCTTCATAGCGAGCTTCCTCAGAGACCGCACTATACGAGTTGTTATAGACGGGGTCTCATCAAACGAGTTCAAGGTAAATTCAGGGGTGCCGCAAGGCTCTGTTCTATCTCCTACTCTCTTCCTCATCTTTATAAATGACCTTCTATGCCAAACTTCAAACCCTATCTACTCTTTCGCGGATGATAGCAGCATTATCCATTCTTTCTCTTTCACCAGCCGGCCAAGCCTGGAGGAGATTGACGCCAGGAGACAAAGGATGAACGAGTCACTCAGAAGTGATCTCGTGTCAATCTCCGAATGGGGCCTCGCGAACAGGGTTAACTTTAACCCTCATAAGACGCAGTGCTGCGTGCTTACGCATAGGCGGCTGGTCGAAGGTTCTGCGCCATCCGTGTTTATGGATGGTATAGGTATTGGGGAATCAGAAGCTCTTGATGTTCTTGGTATGAAAATACAGTGTGACGTTCGATGGACAAATCACATTTTTCATATTTCAAAAGAAGCTTTCAAGTGTCTCGGCTTTTTAAGACGGTGTAAGACATACTTCACCCCAACTGATCTCCTCAATATATATACCACCTACATCCGACCAAAGATGGAATACAACTCTCATGTATGGGCCGGTGCTTCAAAGTCTGTTTTGAAGTTGCTCGACCGCGTACAAGAGAGAGCGAAGAAGCTCATCGGTGACAGTAGGGTAGCCAACTCTATTGACTCACTGGAGCATCGACGCAACGTGGGGTGTATTTCACTGTTCTACCGATACTACAACGGAATGTGTTCTGGTGAAATAAGGGAGCTTGTGCCGAATAACCGTTTATTTCTGCGAGCTACCCGCTCTTCACATAGGGCACATCCTTTTGTGGTTGAGTTGTCAGTGAATCGCACCACGCATTACAGAGAGAATTCGTTCTTTGGCCGAACGGTTCGTATGTGGAACAAACTTCCAGCAGATGTCTTTCCTGTCAGTTTTAACTTGGGGAGGTTCAAATCGAACGTCCACAAACACTACTCCCTCTATCCTCCTTCCCATAACCAACTTTCCTAGTTCTGGCACAATGCATCGCATATGTAGGGGTCATCCCCTGAGTGCTGGTCCAAGAAAAAAAAAAAAAAAAATATAATAGGTACGTCAACGCCCACTAAAGGGGGCGGGGTGCAAAAATATACTATATTATGTTTTCCTCAGACGGACGTATGGGCATTGCTAGATCATCTTAGACTTCATGTACGTACTTTATGAGGTCCAAGTTTTTTTCGAGGGTATTTAAACTGTATTTTGTGTGGGTCTCTCTGGCAAGGGCCGTGGGGGAGACACTTACTTACCTTTGCCATAAAACTCTAAAAATAAATGTTTGGGATAGTTAAGTGAAATATTTATTTTTAATTATTATTTTTTTATATGGTCATTTAGGTGGCAAAGGGGGAGGAGGGGTAGGGCAGATTAGTACTAGGTTACGTCTCAGCTTCGTCATTAAGGCTTCAAAATGTTATTTTTAAGGAATGCAGGCTTAAGTAAAACAATTTGTTAAATTTGTATGCTATTTTTGCCTATAATAACGCCCACTAAAGTGGGCGGGGTAAAAAATATTTTTATTTTATTTTATGGCTCCAAGTTTAATGCGTTGGACCGTATTTGACATAAAAATATATCATTTGCTTAACAAAATAACCAAAAAACTTTAAAAATTATGTTGTTTTCTCTGGGTTGGTTTATTTCTTCTTAGGGGAACTTTTTTCCCTCTTGCCCGATTTAGCCCATCTTCGAACTTAACCTGCTCTAAGCTTCAAAATATATTTATGCCAAATTTCAAGAGTCTAGCTTTTTTCGTTTGGACTGAATCGTGATTTCCACAGACGGACGGACGGACGGACGGACGGACATGCTCAGTTCGTCTTAGATTTCATCACTGATCAAGAATATATATACTTTATGGGGTCTGAGATGGATATTTCGCTGCGTTACAAACGGAATGACAAAGTGAATATACCCTCCATATTCTTTCCGATGCCTATAAAAGATGCCTATAAAAGAATCGAGATAACATTTATAATTTCATAGTGATTTAAAAAATTCACTGCTTTCGAATTCTTCGTTCACGAATTTAAAGAACGCGTGAACCGATTTTGGTACCACTCGACGTGGTTTTCCATTATCAATAGCTGATTAGTTTTTGGACTTGATCGTAAAAGCCATTAAAAAGTTATTCCAAAAAATATTACTTTGAAATTTTTTTTTCTATTTCTCGAGATCTACTGGTCCGAACCTGTTCCACGGTAAATCAAAGTTTGAAAGAAACCTTTGAAACGCATATAGTTTTTGGTTGGATTGAGTTCAGCCGTTCAAAAGTTATAAGAGGGTCACATACACACACACGCACACACACAGCTCTACATACAAACATAGTGACGGCTTCTCGGTAGTAGTCAGGAAACCTTCATAGGAACTTAAATGTTGAGTTGATCTGGTGAAAACTTGATTTTCAAAACGCGTTAAAATCAGTAACGTCCCACTTTTTTTGTTGAAAATTTTCAATTTTCTTAGAGTGAATTCGAAAATCGATCTTCCCATCTTTCTTCATCTGTCTTCTCAATTCCATCCCCTCTTCTAGTTCCGGCTCAATGCATTGCATATGTAGGGGTCCTCTCCTGAGTGCTGGTCCTACTAAGAGAAAAACATTTTAAGCAGCAGAGCAGAACAGCTTTTTTGAAAACCGCTACACATTAATCATCAGTACTCATGTGCAATTTTAGTTTGTCACAACTTTTTGGGTCGTTTCTTTGAATATGATAACAGTTTTTATTTACGAGTATACAAATTTCATTAGGAAATTGCATACGAGAACTGTATCCAAGTCATGGTAAGACACTTTTAGTCCTTGTGTTGCCGTATGATCATATTTCTTTACGTCTCATCTTCTGAATTTTTTGTTCCTTATACTCAATACAAACAAAGTTGTCGCTCTGTGCTAAAATATAAATCAGCCAGCCTTTTTTTCAATCCATTAATGATATAAACTTCTTACTGCCTCAGCGATGCGGTTTTTATCCAATCGCCGTATTGTTTGAATTTAGAAGTATAAAAAGTCGCAGGTAGACGAGGCATAATTACGGTGCTTATCAATTTAGAAACGAAATTCGCTAACCCACGCTTTGTGCTAGAAATTTCGGAAATAATTTTAGGGCATGAGTCCACCAATTGGTCGATATTTCCAGCAACTTTTCTATTAGTGAATCGAAGATGCTCCATAATAATTGTCTTCACTCTCTTGAAATTTTTATTGGTTGTTGACATGCTGGGCAGTCCCGAGCGAGTGCCGGCATGCACATATTCTCCGTATTCTTTGAAGGGTTGTACTAATTGTCAACATTTTACTGACTCAGAGCACAATCACTCTATGCCTCGGTCACAATTTTAAGTGCTTTTAAGCACTTAATTCTAATTTTAAACAAAATTCAAATTCTTAGATGCTTATTTTCGACAGTAAAAGGCTGCCGAACACTTAAAACACTTTTAGCTTTAATGACTCTTACAAACAAACTAAACAGGCTAAATATCTAAAATAGTAAAAACATATTCGAGACAAGTGAAAATTTACCCAGTGTTTTGAATGCACCTCGTATAATGCATATAGTATGCATTCTTACTCACCTGGCCCTTAAATATAAAAAGTTCACCGCGTATCATTGAGACGGCATCATAAGAGGTCATGCAAGTGTCCGGCTTCAGTTTTCTTGGCTTTGTCGGGTGTGTTATGCGACGTTTTGTGGGCTTCGGTGGTGATCGTTGTGGCGGCTGCGTTCGCGACCGCCATGTTGTTGTGCTCGTTGTTGTCGTACTGGTTGTGGTCGTTGTTGTAGTTGGTCTATGTTCCGGGTACGGATATGTTCGTGATGGTGTATTGTTGTTGTTGTAATGCGGGTTATGCTGATGCTGATGATGATGTCTATTGTTATTACGATCAACTGGATAGTGTTGTGGATGATGTGGATATGGATTATTTTGTGGATAGTAACGATTGGGATAGTTATTTTGTGGATAATAGACTAAAGGTCTCATTGTTGTCGTCGTTGTCGTTGTTGTGGTTGTTGTTGGTCTTGTTTGCGGTACAAACGATCCCCATATTTTCACCTTGGATCCGTATAGTTCTTGTATGGCAGTACGATCATCATCTGGTAATGCGCTGCCTACCTGATAGCCTTGATACCAGGGAAACATTATAGCCTTCTGATCAGATGAGTGTCCCAGGCCAAGCGAGTGACCAAATTCGTGCACGGCCACATTTAGTAAATCTGTGCCTGTAAATATAAACAAACAAAAATTATTATATGAAGATGTTCTTTCTGTGTTTAATAGTTGTGCTGTTATAGTTTCATTTGAGACTAATTTGTATATTAACAGGATTTTTTATTTGCTTTATTAAAGCCCTACTGTCGGCCGTCTAATTAATTATTGTATTATACTTTATCTTTAATTTCTTACACTCTTGTAACAGAAATCATCATTCATTAAAATGCAAGAATATTTTCGGTAACAGACGAGTGTGAAGAACATTTTCAAGGATTATAAGATTATCTCTTTTATTAATTTGTTTCTCTTTTGGAACGAAGTTCCTTATGGGACGATGCGGAGAGGTAACCTAAAGGCTCATTTAGCCGAACGTTGAAATCGTAAATGTGAGCTAATGCTAGAGTTAATGTCGACGTCGTCGACGGCGTCAAATGTCAAAAAAATTTGAATCGTATGAAATTGTATGAGAGCAGTTAATCTCAACGCCATAAGAACGCCGAAAAAGTTCAATCTGTTTCAACTTTTTCGGCATCGTTGCGGTGTTGCTCAGACAAAAACATATATTTTAATTAAAATGAATTCGAATCTCACATTAGATGAGCAGCTTATAAATGCTGTTCGTGAAAATGAAGTGCTTTACAACAAATTCTCCAAGATCTATAAGAATATAGCTCTTAAAGGGGAGGTTTGGAAAAAAAATAGGGACAGCTTTGGGGTTATCAGGTAAAATCATTAATAAACTACATATTTCAGTTATTTATGTTTAATTTGTTAATTTTTTTTAAGAACATGAATGCACCACTAGGTGGAAAAGCCTCAGAGATAAGTATATGCGGGAGAAAAAGTCAAAAGGGGGAGAGAGAGAGAGGCGTGTTAACGTCGTCGACGGCGTTTACATTAACAGCAAAATGAAATTTTACGCCGAACATCACAATTTCGGCGTTGAGACGCCGCCAACGACGTCGACATTAACTCTAGCATAAATGTAAATGTTAGGTATATGTAAATGTTGCTACACTTATAGAATGCTTAAAATCGTATCATATGTTTTTGACTAAAACAAACAACATATAATTATTTATAAAAACAAAGTCATAAAAAATTCCCGATATATTGTGTTTTTTGTAAGCTATATCGATGGAGTGTATTTAATAAAGAAAATAATATAATATAATGGATGTGGAAGATATGTTTATCACAAAAAATCTGATGCGCATCACTTTCAAAAATAAATACAATAAAACTCTATACAACTGCTTAAAACATTGATGGCACTTTAATATGTTTATGTTATTGACGTTCGTGTTGAAAAAGTACGCAAATTAATTAAATAGTACAAAGTGGCATCAGATACACACAACTAATAGTATAATAAGTCATTCCTTGGCATAAGTTTAATAAAATGGGCACATTTTTTCCATATTACAATATATATTATATGTTTTGCAATATTACAAAATATTTATATATACGTACAAGCGAGTGTTTAATACATCTGAAAGGAACAACCACATACACACATGCGATATTTCATTGAGAATAAAACATTTATTTAGAAAGATAAACATATACAATGCGTATATCAAGTCCTTATACATATTTATCAACTAAACATCAAAAGAGAAATAAATACCAAAAGAGGTCATTTGTGCCCCATTCTCATTCAACATACATATGCACATCCCATCACTGTCTACAACTGTCACGTAACCAGCGTTGCCAAATGTGCAGATTTATCTGCATTGGACAGTTTTTCTAAACATTGAGCAGTTTTGCAGTTTTTTTCTTTAAAAACCAGGTTTTCTGTAAATTGTGCAGATTTTGCATTTTTTACATTTTACTTTTTTACTCTTAATTTTGTTATTTTAATTCCAATTTCTGAAACCATAATTTTACCCCATTTGCTTAATATAACAGTGGCAAGGTTTAACTATACTTTTTTATACGAGTATGTAATTATCACATACATCTTTTTGCACCCCTGAACACAAAGCAAGTTGAATTTTACCAAGGTGTACATATATTCAGGTGGGAGCACGAGCTCACTTGCCTAACCTGATAAAACGTTAAACTTGGTAGTGTCATTTAACGATTTTTGCAACTGTTAAGGTAGTTTCTACAATAAGTGTTCTATTTTTGTAGAAATGGTTGTACCTGTTAGATAGATATGCCTTGTGTTTTTCTATGTACATACAAACAAATTTATATTTTTAATTATTGGTTTCAATATAAATGTGAGAACGACATCGACTTGTCGAGATTCTGGAAGAGGCAGTATTATATCTGAATAATAATGAACTCTTTTTGTTTATTTAAACCCTATGTACCTATATATTTTTTATTAAAATGAATTGCTTTGTTATATGTAGATGTATATCATATTTAATTTGTTGTGTTATGTTTTTGTTTTAATAAAAATATATGAAAAAAAACTATATATTTTTGTGAATTTTTTATGTGCAGTTTTTTTACGTGAAAACCAGTTTTTTTTTTCTAAAGTTGCAGTTTTTTTTGAAAAAGTTATGGCAACGCTGCACGTAACCTTAGAACAAAATTCTATTTTCTGCAGGTTCCAACGTTACGGCAACATTTTATTAAAGTCAAGTAAGCGTTTTCACAACTTGCCATATTACAGTTTGGATCAGCTGACACATTTATCTAACATTTACGATTTCAACGTTCGGCTAAATGAGCCTTAACTGGGAAAAAACGTCCGTAACGTAAGATTTTTTGTTACTAAATCAATGTTTAAGACGTATGAGTAATACGATTCCATACAAACAAATATTAATCATACGCAGCCGTGCCGTGACAGAATTCAATCTCGTTTGGGAACAAAATTGATTCTGTATTTTCGTTGGTCGGCGAAAAAAAATCATAATAAAAAATGTATACCCGAACAATTATTTTCTTTATACCTCGAATAGAACATAAAATTAATATTTTTATGATTAGGAACTTCCTTCCTTTCCGGTGTCCCACGACACCACACATCTTTTTCATGGTTTATTAATGATGTTAATCTATTACATTGTGCAACAGATTTTTTCACATCCTATTAATTCCACCCTTCACCAAAAATGCTGAAAAGGTATATATAGGTATGTCATTCCATGTATATTACCGATGTTCGTCTGTCTGTACGTAAATTATTTATTTTAATTTTTATTCCCTTCAGAAAAAAGGGAAACGTATACTTTTCTCGTTCAGTGTGTTATTTCCTCAATATTAATATGTTCTATCTATATATCGTCACCTGAAATTCAAAAGGGCATAACTAACACAATAATTTAAAATGATATTTTATTTGATTATGATGAAGCAATCCAAAATACATCTATCTACAAAATTTTAGATGCAGACGAGAAAAACAGCGATTTTATTCACTAAAAACAAAAGGGCTTAACTACATGGTGTAAGAATTCTGAAACCAAAAGGGCTTAACTACACTTTATATTACTTAAAGCTTATCTTTTTGCATTGAATTTTTTTTTTCAAAATAAAATTTGTGTTATTCTTTAGACCCGTTTCTGTATTCCTGATACAGAACTTCATGCATTGTAAAAGGTTTAACATTTTTCTCAAAATTTGTATGGTAGTCCTTTCGATTTAAGAAATTATTCAACTTGCATTTAAGCCATTTTGTTTTTTCGCAATTGCTCAAAAGCTAAACGATTTTTATCATTTTAGTTTTAGAATTTTCTTCGCTGATACTTTGTTGACACAATTCCAAAATTAATAATTGCTTTCAGGTTTCGAAAATCTAAATTTTTTTTAGTACACGAAAGTAAACAAATAAGATACTAATATATGTTTTTTAATAAATTCCTTTTATACTTCAGGAAGCATTAAGTTAGTATTAAAAATAAATATATAAAAAATTCCATTTCAGGGTTGGGAAACCGAAATTTTCGTTGGTACACAAAAGGAACCAAATAAGTTATTAATTTTGGATTTTTTGTGAATTAAACCTACTTTATACTACAGAAAGAATGAAACTAGTAAAAGTTATTAAAAATCAAAAAACTCGATGTAAGGGTTCGAAAACAGATTTTGTTTTGGTACATAAAAGTAAATAAATAAGCTGCCAGTTTTGTTTTTTTCGTGAACTAAACCTATTTTAGAGATCGGGAAGAATGTAATTACATAACATTAAAAGTAAAAAATAAAACAATTAGAAAAATTCAATTGCAGGGTTAGGAAACCAACATGTTTTTGTTGCATAAAACTAACTATGTAAATAAGTTACTAGTTGTGTTTTTTTGTGAATTAAACTTATTTTATTCTTCAGGAAGAATTAAAATAGCATTAAAAGTCAAATACTCGATTTCAGGGTTCGAAAATCTATTTTTTTGGTACATAAAAGTAAGTTAAATTTTTTTTGATGCATTACGCTTATTTTATATTTCAGGAAGAATTAAAGTAGTATAAAAATCAAGAACTCGATTCCAGGGTTGTACAACCTAAACTTTTTTTCTACATAAAAGTAACCAAGTACTCGTAAGTTACTAATTCTTTTTTTTTTGGGGAATTAAAACAGTTTGATACTTCAGGAAGAATAAACTGGATATTAAAAATCAAAAAGAAGATTCCAGGGTTGGACACTCGAAATTTCTTTAGTACCGAAAAGTAATCAAAGTGGCTACTAAATTTTGTTACAGTTTTGTTTTAATACTATTTTATACTTTGGGAAGAATAAAATTTATATTAAAAACCAAAAAAATCGAGAAAGCGATTGCAGGGTGGGACAATTGAATCTTTTTTAGTACATAAAAGTAACCAACTGAAACAAATATTTTGTTTGTTTATAAATTAAACATATCTGACATTTTTGAAAGAAGTTCATTGGTTTTAGAAATAAGAAAAGATAAAAAGACAGCTTCAGTTATATATAAACTTTTTTTAAAATATTAAAGTATCTAAATAACATAAACTTGTTTGTTTGGTAACGAAAGATATTTTCTATTTTATAAAAAAATAAATTGGTATTAAAATCAGAGAGATCAAAAATATGGTCCCAGGATTGAAACGATTGTGTGTATATTTTTCAGATGTACGTCGGTGAAGGGTATATAGAATTCGGCACGGCCAAATATAATCTCTTACTTCTTTCTTACATCAAGAGTATTTTTGTCCAGCTCAGCAATATTACGGTCCAGCTAGAATTGTGTATCTGTCGTTTAGTCGGTTAAAAGAAAAACTTATTTAAACAACTTTTTTGTATTCATACACAACGTTTGCAGCAAATAAATTTCTTAAAATCAATAATTGTACTAAGAAAAATGGCATATATGTTTTTTTTAGCTTCTCATATGGGCTATTCCATGCACAATCAATTACTAGTGTTATTGACGCCTTCCTATTTGGCTAAAATTTGCTTTATTTGTGATACTAGGTGGAAACCCGATATATACTAATTTTTATCCAATTAACCTTTTGACACGGAAATTAATTCTGGCCGCTGCAAAATTTTATATATGGCGTTTAAAGCATGAATTTTTTTTTTTTTTTTTAGGAGTAGGACCAGCACTCAGGGAATAACACCTACATATGCAGTGCATTGCGCTGGAACTAGGAAAATAGATTTTGGGAAGGTGGATAAAGGGAGTAGTGTCTGTGGATATTCGACTTGGACCCCCTCCAATCGTAAGTGGCGGGGAAGACATCTGCAGGCCAAAAAACGAATTTTCTCTGTAATGCGTACTGCGATTCGTTGGAATATCGACCACAAACGCATGCGCTCTTGATGAAAAACGCGTTGAGTGTAAGAAAGAATGGGTTTCAGGAACAAGTTCCCTAATTTCACCAGAGCACCTGCCATTATAGTAACGATAGAACAACGATACGCACCCCACATTGCGACGATGCTCAAGGGAGTCAATAGAGTTGGCTACCCTACTGTCTTCGATGAGTTTCATCGCCCTCTCCTGTACGCGGTCGAGTAACTTCAAAACAGACTTTGAAGCACCGGCCCAAACATGAGAGTTGTATTCCATCTTCGGTCGGATGTAAGTGGTGTAAATATTAAGAAGATCAGAAGGGGTGAAGTACCTCTTGCACCGTCTTAAGAAGCCAAGGCACTTGAATGCTTCTTTTGCGACCTGAAAGACATGTTCCGTCCATCTGACATCACACTGCACTTTCATGCCCAGAACATCAAGAGTCCCTGACTCCATAATACTTACTCCACCCATAGAAACAGATGAAGCAGCATGGTCATACGTACGTCGATGCGTAAGCATACAACACTGGGTCTTACGGGCATTAAAATCGACCCTGTTCGCCTGACCCCATTCGGAAATCTTCGCGAAGTCACTATCCAGAATGTCATTCATAAACTGCCTCCTCGTCTCGATTTCAGACATTGACGGCCTGCAGTTAAATGAATAAGAATGCGAAAGGTTGCTTTCATCTGCGAAAGAGTAAATAGGACAGGAAGTTTGGGAAAGTAGATCGTCAAAAAGTGTAAAAACTTAATGGGAAAAGAATTTTTATTCTAAAGTGGGGTTTAAAGATGTTCATTTTAAGAATTTAAACAAAAACAAACCGATAACTGTAAATTAACTGATAAAATCGACGTACATTATAATGTACACCACGCGTCATAGGGTTAAATGGTCGAAAGGGCCGCATATATGGCGGGTCAAAATTTTTCCAAGTCACCTAATAATTATAACAAGTACACGAAATGTCTTCTACTTCGACGGAGGAGTCGAGAAAATGTTTTCATCTTGCTTGTAACGATTTGACATGGAAACACCCACATGTGATAGCTACCGCAATTCCCTAATTATGTCGGCATCAAAAATAATTTCTTTTAACAGTGAAGCTGCTAATAATTTGATGCTGGAATGAGTGAAAGAATTAATTATGGAAGATTTTCTGCATTTCAGGCGTTTAAATGAAAAGAGTAAACACGCAATACTCATCCCTGGCACATTCACCCACATGAACAGTTTGCAAATATTTTTCTAAGTAAACACTTCTTGCTGTTTTGATTTGATTACATATTTGGATTTCGATTTGGCTGAATGAAGTTTATATTTTCGCAACAATTTGTTATGCCATTTACTATGGCCAGGTTGGTTTTTATTCAAACTTGTAAATTAGGTTTTGGCTTAATTACATTTTCCATCATTTTACGATGCATTTAGGCGGGTTTGTTGATAATCTCTTTTAGATTTGCATTCGATGTAAACAGGGGATAGTTGAATAGATGATTGTTGTTGTGTGTTATTGTTGTTGTCGTAATTTGCTGTTGCCAGTATTCATTTTTACTAATTATGGTATTTGCGATTTAATCAAATGTTAATTGTGCAATGTAGCGTTAATATAATGCTGTTTATCGGTAAAAATTACAGTTTAACTGGGTTATAAATACCCGTATGTATGCATGTGTGTAAGGAAACAGAAAAATATTGCAACATGTGGTAGGTTTACTTGAGCTCTGATTGCGGCAGCAACTTTCATTTATACCATAATTATTTTTGGCGAGCTACTTTTGGCAATTAAAAGAACAATAACTGCGAATCTATGATTTTCGCCTACTACATCTGACGCTTGCAACATGAAAACGGTTACACTTCACTCATGTGATGAGCACAAAATTGAAGTAACTTTGCAAGTTTAGAGGAGAATATAGAACTGAATAATTATTTCGTTATTGCGGTGGCAATATGATAGAAAAATACAATATACGACATGACAAGTTTTCAAATGAAGCATAGAATAGCAGCAATAAATACTAGAACTAATTAAAAATGCGCAGGCAATTTTGTTCGTATTTTAATTTCCGGTATGTTACCAGATCGCAACAGAAATTGCCCAGGCAGCGAGTTCGTATTATTTTTTAGCTTTTAAGACTTGTTTCGTTTATTGGCGTAAGTCAATGTATATATATATATATATATATATATATATATATATATATATATATATATATATAACAGGTTGGCCAAAAGAAGTCATCCGATGACTCCTGCTGCGTACCATGCAGTCACTTTGAGCGGGTGTAGTGGCACCTCGTGGATTTTCGGTGGCCCAGAAGCGATAGTTTTGCTTGTTCACGTACCCGCTGAGGTGGAATTGAGCCTCATTGCTCATTATGATCTTGGTGGAAAAATCGTCCGCTTCGTCCTCGAGATTGAGGTTGGGGCGTGTATCGCTCCATAGCTTGTTCACTTGCATTCTTCATCTGTCTAGTTCACAAATGTCAAAACAAATTTGACATTGGCCGCCATTTGCAAAAATAAGAGCATCTTCCAATAGGGTGATTTCTCTTGGCTCACTTTGTATATATAAATAAAAATAAAATAAAATGGCGCAAAAATAACCTTCCGAGTTTTTTGGATGTAATATAAAAAAAAAGAAAAACTTTGCCCTTTTTATGGAATTTTCCATGACTTTGGCCAAAACTTCCGGCGTTAGGTCCTCACATTCTTGACGGATATTGTGTTTAAGAGCTGCAAGAGTCTGAGGCTTGTTGACATAAACCAGCGACTTCAAAAAGCCCCACAAAAAGAAGTCTGCAGCGGTCAAATCAGGCGATCTTGCTGGCCAGTGCAAATCCCCAAAACGGGAGATTAGGCCCCCGGGAAATGCATCCTTCAGTATATCGGTTGTGGCACGTGCAGTGTGTGCCGTTGCACCGTCCTGTTGGAACCACATGTTTTCCAATCCCAATTCATCAAGTTGCGGCAAAAAGAACTCGTTGGTCATTGCTCTGCAGCGCTCACCATTCACAGTAACCGTTTGGCCCGCGACGTCTTCGCAGAAAAAAGGTCCGATGAATCCTCCAGCGAAAACAGCACACCATACAGTGACTTTGAGGGGGTGGAATGGCTCTTCGTGGGTTACACGCGGATTTTCAGTGCCGCAGAAGCGTAAATTTTGCTTATTTACGTACCCGCTGAGATGGAAATGGGCGTCATCACTCATGATTATTTTTGATGAAAAATCATGTTCCTGTTGGTGGTGATTAAGGATGGCTTGAGCGTATGTTAGACGCGATTGGCGGTCAGCAGCTAACAGCTGATGCACCGTCTGGACTTTGTACGGAAACATCTTCAAATCTTGTACGAAAAATTCGCTGTAAAGACCGTCGGCTGATACCCATTTGCGTGGCACGTCGTCTGGTCGATGGCGACGGCGCTTCCATGACATCCTCGGCTACAGCAGCAATATTCTCTGCAGAACGGTTACTCCGGGGTCTGCCACGCCTGGCAGCATCTCGTGTTGTGCCAGTCTCTTCGAGGCGAGCGGCTAAACGTCGTAGTGTTTCACCAGTATGCATTGGACGGCCAGGAAATCTGCGACGAACTTCACGTTGTGCCAAAGTCACCGACCGATTATTGGTCAAAT
Source organism: Linnaemya tessellans (assembly GCA_951800035.1). NCBI lineage: Eukaryota > Metazoa > Arthropoda > Insecta > Diptera > Tachinidae > Linnaemya > Linnaemya tessellans. Next base: position 29,111,747 of record OX637534.1, read on the forward strand.
AAATAGTCACCAATATTCCGCGTTCTGGAGCAGTGTAGCGTAACATTGTTTATTGACGTGTATTTCTCATGTGTTTACTACACAAATGTCAAAACAGAACTGACATTAGGGGCCAATCGCAAAATTTATATCATTTTCTGATAGGAGGATTACTTTTGTATTTTAACTCGGAGCACCACTCAGGGAATGAGCCTTCATATGCTGTGCATTGTGTCGGAACTAGAAAGAAGGGGATAGTATTGAGAGGACAGATGAAGAAAAATGAGGAGATTGAGAATTTTTATAGCTATTTGAAGTTTTTACAGGGCCGACGAAGGAGGGCGCTCTTTCTCTGCTCTTATTTGCCAATCACTGCCAGTAGTTGCTCAGTGGCCAGTGATATGCATTCGTCACAGAAACAGGCTGACAACAACTAACACAACCATGCACTAGTGCTGATCAGAAGAATTCGACTCAATATTCATGACTGAGCGTGGAGTCGAGCCCAGGAACCTCCGCTTCATAGTATCGTATTTACTACTTCAGTCAACACCACCCTCAGCAGTAACTATAGAAAAAGAATATATATCCCTCAAAAAAAAAAGCAAAAATTGCTAAATAAAAATATATTTTAAACAACTTAAAACGTTTTGATCTCTCCGATTTTCTGTACAAATTTTTATACTCTTCACAAAATCGTGTCTATAGGTTTGTCATTCCGCGTGCAATTTCCTCAATATTAATATGGGAACCCATAAAGTATTCGTATTGCGGGTCATTATAATAAGCGATATCCGTCTGTCCTTCTGTCTGTACGTGAAATCGGGTTTCCCAAGCCCCGGAAGAGATAGAGACTTCATTCTTGAACTGATCGATTGGAAATGAATGGAGCGTGAAAAGTGGTCGAAAGCTAACTCAAAAGGTTCGTGTTTTATTTCAATTTAGTTTTTAAACCGAAAATTGTATAATTGGGTGGTGTTGGCTGAAGTAGTAGAACACGAGACTATGAAGCGGAGGGTCGTGAGTTCGAGCCCCCGCTGAGTCATGAAATATTGTGTTTAATTCTTCTGATCAGCATTAGTGCGTGGTTGTGTTAGTTGTTGCCAGCCTGTTTCAATGATGAAGGCATAGTCACTGAACATAATTGGCAGCGACTGGCACTATCATGTACTAAAAGCAGATTAACAGCACCCACCTTCGTCGGCCCTGTAGCAAAAATTAGCCGGCGAAGTAAAAGGTTGAAATAGCTACAGAAACAACTGTCTATCTTCTCATCTTTCCTAATCTGTCCTCTCAATACTATCCCCTCGTTTTCAGTTCCAGCGCAATGCATTGCATATATAGGGGTCATCCCCTGACAAAAGACAAAAAAAAAAAACACGTTAGTAGTGGCCATTTATTTCTTATATCTGAGAAAATTTATTGTGATACATTTTTAAAGCCTTCACGTTATTTTTAACCACATGGGAATTGGTTTTAAACAAAAATCCAAAGAAAACTGTTGTCGAGCCAATAATATGCTCTCTCTTGTTTTCTAAAGTGTCTTTCCTTCATCACTTTAATAGCCAAGTCAACAAAATATCAATCAAAAGAATTTTTATGCTTTCCTCTTTTATCACATGTATTCTATTTTTAATTCACTGCCTTTTGTTATTTGCAATAGCGGAAAATGGAGATGGTTGAGGGTGAGGAAGAAATAATGATAAAATTCTTAAAGATTTCCAGCAGTCATGTTTATGATGCCTTAAAGAAAAACACTTAACACCACGAATATTTTAATGTTTAGATATAAAAAAAAGATGATTAGAGCTTTTTATACCCTCCAAAAAGGAATTGAAGGGTATATTCAGTTTGTCATTCCGTGTGCTACGCAGAGAAAAAATATCCCTCTAAAGTATATATATTCTTGATCAGTGATGAAATCTAAGACGATCTAGCCGTGTCTGTCCGTCCGTCTGCCTGTAAAAATCACGATTCACTTCAAACGAAACAAGCCAGAGCTTGTAAATGGGCTGAATCGGGGTACAGGGAAAAAAAATTCCCCTGGGAACTAAAGCAACCTAAAGCAAAACGTTATATTCGACCGGGTCGAATCTTAAATACCCTCCAAATATTTAGTAAGTGAATTTAAAATGTTTAACTTGGTGGCCCAGAGTTCCTTTATATAATATCGTACGTCAACCCCCACTAAAGGGGGCGGGGTTCAAAAATAGACAATATCATGTTAACCACAGACGAACGTATGGGCATTGCTAGACCGTCTTAAACTTCATCACTAATCAAGAATATACATATTTACTTTATAGGGTCCAATTCTCTTTGGAGGGTATAAAAACTGTATTTTGGCGGGGTCGCTCTGGCAAGGACTGTGGGGGAAACATTTCACCTTTATCATAAAACTATAAAAATAAATGCTTGGGACAATTATATACAAAATTATTTTTTTTAAATTATGTATGAATTTTCATTAGTCGAACTTTTCTTATGTAAATTTTTAATATTTTCAACGGGCTTAAGTTCGAATCTGCAAGACTGCAAATCATTTTTTTATTATTTTATTAATAAATGAATTTGTTCAAATTCTGTTTATTATTTTATATTAAGATTGGAATATTAAGAATATTTTCAATAATCATCAAACCAGCAGAAATATTAACAATTTACATAAGAAAAGTTCGACTAATAAAAATTCATACATAATTTAAAACATTGCGGGGGTACGCGCAATTGTTCATTGTAAATTGACAACTATATTCAATTACTTGAACATAAATAACAAAGAAGCTTTAGCTATCAGCAGCCGATGGCTCCGGAAAAAGCGAAAGACATAAAGGGAATATTGGGAATATTAATCGTCAGGGTTGGGGAATTTCGTACTAACCAAAAAGGTAATAACTTGTAAAAATGAATGTGAGAACTTCTCATATTCAATTTTCGTTAAAAACATTGGTCAAATAGTTCATATTCCTTCTAACTAGCACCACTTGCAAAAGTGGAAAAATTGAACAAAGAACGCTGATGAGATGGCGTAGCGGCCTGGAAATCAGTACTGATCCGTTCTGGTGGTTTGATGATTATTGAAAATATTAATCTTAATATAAAATAATAAATAGAATTCGAACAAATTCATTTGTTAATAAAATAACAAAAAATAATTTGCAGTCATGGAAGATTCGAACTTAAGCCCGTTAAAAAATTAACAATTTACATAAAGAAAAAGTTCGACTAATAAAAATTCATACATAATTTAAAACATTGCGGGGGCACGCGCACTTGTTCATTGTAAATTGACAACTAAATTCAATTACTTGAACATAAATAACAAAGAAGCTTTACCTATCAGCAGCCGATGGCTCTGGAAAAAGCAAAAGAGATATTGGAATATTTGGAATATTAATCGTCAGGGTTGGGGAATTTCGTACTAACCAAAATGTAATAACTTAATAATATGAATGTGATAACTTCTCATATTCAATTTTCGTTAAAATATTGGTTAAATAGTTGATATTCCTACTAACTAGCACCACTTGCAAAAGTGGAAAAATTGAACAAAGAACGCTGATGAGATGGCGTAGCGGCCTCGAAATCAGTACTGATCCGTTCTGCTGGTTTGATGATTATTGAAAATATTCCTTTTGTTTGTTATGTGGTCCAGTATGTCTATATGCCTACATTTCATTGGTTCTTACACCAAATCATCAGTAGACTTTAACCTAATTCCAAAATAACAAAACCTTTCAGCTTATTCGATATAAATCTATTTTGTTTTTCCAATGAGAGGTTTTGTTATTTTGGAATTAGGTTAAAGTCTACTGATGATTTGGTGTATGCATATAGACATACTGGACCACATATCAAACAAAAAGCACTAATTCAATTGAGACAATATGTCTCATCTTTCCTCATCTGTCCCTTTAATACTATCCCCTCGTTTTCAGTTCCGGCGCAAAAAAAATATATAATAAACAGAATTTGAACAAATTCATTTATAAATAAAATAATAAAAAAAAATTTGCAGTCTTGCAGATTCGAACCTAAGCCCGTTGCAAATATTAGCAGTTATTTTTTTTTATTGCGTCATTCAGGGGCAAAGGGGGAGGAAGGGGTAGGGCAGAAACAGGCAGTCAAAAAACTCTAAAAATAAATGCATGGGATAATTGTATACAAAATTTATTTAATTATTTTTGTAGGGTCATTTAAGGGTAAAGGGGAAGGAGGGGTAGGGCAGAGTAGTACCAGGTTTCGTCTCAGCTCCGTCATTAAAGCTTAAAAATTTTATTTTTAAGGAATGTAGGATTAAGTAAAACAATTCGTTAAATTTTTATGCAATTTTTGCATATAATAGCGCCCACTAAAATGGGCGGGGTCCAAAAATAATTTTCTTTTGTTTTATGGCTCCAAGTTTAAGGCGTTGGACCGTATTTGACATAAATATATATCATTTGCTTAACAAAGTAACCAAAAAACTTTAAAAATTATGTTGTTTTTTCTGGGTTGGTTTAGTTCTTCTTAGGGGAACTTTTTTCCCGATGCCCGATTTAGCCCATCTCCGAACTTAACCTGCTCTAAGCTTCAAAATATTTTTATAGCAAATTTAAAGAGTCTAGCTCTTTTCGTTTAGACTGAATCGTGATTCTCACAGACGGACGGACGGCCGGACATTCTCAGATCGTCTTAGATTTCATCACTGATCAAGAATATATATACTTTATGGGGTCTGAGATGGATATTTCGATGCGTTACAAACGGAATGACAAAGTTAATATACCCTCCAAATTAAGCTTTTATGATGAAGAGACCTTATCTAATCGTCCTCTGTCCCACCCACACTTTTGCACCCAAAATGACCCTATACAAATTTTTTTTACACCTAATAAGCCCAAAATTGTACTTTTTGGTGTTTTATGGTCAAGGTGAGATGTCTTCCCCACGGCCCTTCCCAGAGATGCCCCGACAAAATAGAGTTCATATACCCTCCAAAAAAGAATTGGACGCCATAAAGCATGCATATTAGAGCATCTCGCCTTACAGGCAAACACCATCGTATATAAAGCATTGTTGCATTGTTGCAAAGTTTTCTTTTTGCCGAAAGTTGAGGTCGCCAAAATACATTTTTCGTTATATCTTCTACATTTTCAGTCGGACCTCAAAGAGTGATACATCGATCTTTTTGTCTCGAGAAGGGCAATGTTTTGTTTCAATAGTCATCGACTTTGTAGTATTTACCCACCAGATCTCAGTTTCTACCATTCTAAAGTACCACCCTAATATCAGATAATAAAGCTCGCAAGAAATCATTAAACTTTTGCTGTCGAAGTTCTTCAATAATTCCAACGGTGGTACATTAGGAGCTAGGAACAAGAATGGTATATTTGAGGCCAATGACAAAAACATCGGTGTATAACTCTTTGACATCCGACTGTAAATGTAGAAGATATAATGAAAAATGTATTTTGACGCCCCTACTTTCGGCAAAAACAAATTTTTTTTCGAAATCACCTTGCAACAATGCTTTATATTCGGTGATGTACGGCGAACATTTTTTTCGAGACGATCTAATTTATATCCCTGATCAGTGATGAAATCTAAGACGTTCTAGCCATGCGCAGAACATGATACATAACATATTTGGACCCCCTGCCTCTTTAGTGGGCGTTAAAGTTACATATTACATGGAAAAATACTACAGATATTTAACAAATTGTGTTACTTAAGTCTACATTCCTTAAAAATTAAATTTATTAGCTTTTACGACGAAAGTAAGATGTTCATTGATTTTGAAATTTGGTACAAATATATCTTGAAGGGTAGCACAGGTTAAGTTCGGAGACGGGCTAAATCGGGCAAGAGGGAAAAAAGTTCCCCTAAGAAGAACTAAATCAACCACTAAAAAACCACATAACTTTTTAAGTTCTTTTGTAGATTTGTTAAGCAAATGATATATTTTTATATTAAAGAAAGTCCAACGCGTTTAACTAGAGCCCATAAAATAAAATAAAATTATATTTGAACCCCGCCCCCTTTAGTGGGCGTTATTATCTGCAAAAATAGTGTAAACATTTAATAAATTGTTTTACTTAAGCCGACATTCCTTAAAAATAACATTTTTAAGCTTTAATTAACGAAGCTGAGACGTAACCTGGTACTAGTCTGCCCTACCCCGTCGTCCCAATTTGCCCCCTAAATGACCCTATCAAAAATTTTTTTTTTTTAATTTTGTACACAATTATCCCAAACATTTATTTTTAGAGTTTTATGACAAAGATGAAAGATGTCTCCCATAGCTCTTGCCAGAGCGACCCCGCCAAAATAAAGTTTTAATACCCTGCAAAGAGAATTGGATCCCGTTAAGTATATCTATTCTTGATCGCTGATGAAGTCTAAGACGGTTTAGCAATGCCCATACGTTCGTCTGTAGAAAAGATGATATTGTTATTATTGTATTTTTGAACCACGCCCCCTTTAGTGGGCGTTGACGTACGCCATTATATGCAAAAATAGTGTAGATATTGAACAATTTTTATACCCTCCAAAAAAGGATTTGGAGGGTATATTCACTTTGTCATTCCGTTTGTAACGCATCGAAATATCCATCTAAGACCCCATAAAGTATATATATTCTTGATCAGTGATGAAATCTAAGACGAACTGAGCATGTCCGTCCGTCCGTCCGTCTGTGGAAATCACGATTCAGTCAAAACGAAAAGAGCTAGACTCTTGAAATTTGGCACAAATATATTTTAAAACTTACGGTCAAACGCCTTAAACTTGGAGCCCTTAAATAAAATAAAAATATTTTTTGACCCCGCCCACTTCAGTGGGCGTTATTATAGGCAAAAATGGCATAAAAATTTAACAAATTGTTTTACTTAAGCCTACATTCCTTAAAAATAACACTTTTAAGCTTTAATGACGAAGCTGAGACGAAACCTGGTACTACTCTGCCCTACCCCCTCCTTCCCCTTCGCCCCCTAAATGACCCTACCAAAAAAAAAATTTTTTAAATATTGTATATAATCATCCCAAGCATGTATCTTTAGAGTTTTATGACTGCCGATTTCTGCCCTACCTCCCCCCCCCCACCACCTCTTCCTTTGCCCCCTAAATGACCCTACCAAAAAAAAAATTTTTTTTTTTAAATTTTGTATATAATCATCCCAAGCATTTATCTTTAGAGTTTTATGACTGCCGATTTCTGCCCTACCCCCCCCCCCCCCTCTTCCTTTGCCACCTAAATGACCCTACCAAAAAATTTTTTTTTATTAAATTTTGTATATAATCGTCCCAAGCATTTATCTTTAGAGTTTTATGACTGCCTGTTGCTGCCCTACCCCCTCCTCCCCCTTTGCCCGCTAAATGACCCTATTAAAATAAAGAAATTTTAAGTTTGTATATAATTATCCCAAGCATTTATTTTTAGAGTTTTATGACAAAGGTGAAATGTTTCCCCCACAGCCCTTGCCAGAGCGACCCCGCCAAAATACAGTTTTTATAGCCTCCAAAGACAATTGTGATGAAGTCTAAGACGGTCTATACGTTCGTCTGTGGAAAACATGATATTGTATATTTTTGAACCCCGCCCCCTTTAGTGCGCGTTGACGTACGATATTATATAAAGGAACTCTGGGCCACCAAGTTAAACATATCAAATTCACTTACTAAATATTTGGAGGGTATTTAAGATTCGACCCGGTCGAATATAACGTTTTTACTTGTTATTCTTGCAGAGGTGCAACGTCTTCCCTGCGGTCCTTCCCGTAAGTACTCTGTCAAAATAGAGATTTAGAATTGGAACAAGGAACTCTGTCCCACCAAGTTAAACATTTTAAATTTACTTACTATATATTTGGAGGGTATTTAAGATTCTGCCCGTTCGAATATAACGTTTTAACTTGTTTTAATATAATAATTTAATTGTGATTTATTCAATTTTGCAGCAACAACCCGACAAAATATTTATTATGGCCGTCTGATGATCATTAATTACAAGTTTATGGCCTGCTGCTATATTCACTATTATGGCAAATTAATATGCAAAATATTACGATAATGGAATTTAGGAATATTGTTAATAAACAGGGTTAAATCTATTCAATACTTCTCTGTGAACTCTGTGAGTTATATCCCATATTTCAATATTTCATATTTCTATGCGTGCATTTGTTATTTAAGTCATAAAACATAAAATGTAAATTTATTAAAATTGTGGTTTATTTATTGCACAAAAGTCCAAACCACAATCAACTAAATTGTCCGTATGCGCAACGGTTGCTTTTTAAACACTAAAAGCAAAACTTATTAATATGGACAGAAATTATTTATGACATTCAACTTTTTTGCAAAGGATTTTAAAACCAAACTAAAATTGAAATTATTCTCAGATGGTATAAAATTGTCAATAGTGCAGCAAATTGACCGTTTGAAGCCAAATTATCATATTAAAATCTAATTAAAGCAACATTTGCCTTGGCAATACTACATTCATATGTTTTTGTCATACGTGAATACATATTACAATTAAGACCCTTAAAATTGGTGTTTTGATTGTTGCGTTATTTTGGCACTTAGATGTCGAAATAAAGCTTGAAGTCCACAGCAAAATTCAAAATTCAATTGAAGCAACATATGGTTTGGTAATCATATTATATTTATGTACTACATTAGGGCGGCACATCCACCGGCATGTTTCAGAATTCTTTAGACTCATTCTCAAGAAATTATTCAATCCAAAGCGGTTTCAACACAAAAAATATTCGTATTTTAATTTTTTACGAATCGAATAATTTTACCAAGACAAGTTTTTTTTTGTTATTTTAATAAAATCGTTGTCCATTGGCGGAAAATTGTTATATTTTGAGAGATAATACTGTTTTCGCACTGAAAGTTAAAACCTGGTTTTAGCGTTAAAATCATAAACTTCAAATTGTGGTTTTAACATACAGGTTTTATTGGAAGCAAAAAACAAAAAGAGTTTTACAATTCTCAATTTGTTCATTTTCTCCCCCTCCCCCCCCCCCCCCACACCTCAATGAAAATATTTTCATTAATCTCCGTCCATAATTTTCTTTTTCTCCGGTATTTTCATACCCTCCCGCCAAAATAAAATTGGAGGGTATATACACTTTGTCATTCCGTTTGTAACGCAGCGAAATATCCATCTTAGACCCAATAAGGTATAAATATTCTTGATCAGTGATGAAATCTTAGACGATCTGAGCATGTCCATCCGTCCGTCTGTGGAAATCACGATTCAATCCAAACGAAAAAAGCCAGACTCTTAAAATTCGGTATAAATATATCTTGAAGGATAGCACAGGTTAAGTTCGGAAATGGGCTAAATCGGGCAAGAGGGAAAAAAGTTCCCCTAAGAAAAACTAAACCAACCTCTAAAAAACAACACAATTTGTAACGTTTTTTTTTATTTTGTTAAGCAAATGATATATTTTTATGTCAGAGAAGGCCAACGCGTTAAACTTGGATCCATAAAATAAAAAAAAATTAATTTTTGCACCCCTTCCCCTTTTAGTGGGAGTTATTATATGCAAAAATTGTGTAAAAATTTAGCAAATTGTTCTACTTAAGCCTTAAAAATAATATTTTTAGGTTTAATGATGAACTGACGTACTCCTCTGCCCTACGCCCTCCTCCCCTTTTGCCCCTAAATGAGCCTATAAAAAAACAAGTAAAAGTGCTATATTTGGCTTGTGCCGAATCTTAAATACCCTTCACAGCTGTAATTCTTCTTTCTTTCTTTCTTGCCAAAACAGAGAGTAGGTTTAATTAAAAAAATCAAAATGATGTTATCGGTTACTTTTATATTTAAGAAAACTTTTAAATTTTTCGGCTAGGAAGCTAATATTTGGCTTTTCTTATATCTAATACCTCTGAACGTCTTTCAAAAATATTATATATATTTAATTTACAAAAAAAAAATAAATCCGTTTCATGTACCCCAAAAAGTTCTAATTGTCCAGCCGTAGAATCGTCTTTTAGATTTTGTTGGTTTTTAATACCAGTTTACTTCTATCTGATATATAAAGTAGGTATAATTCATCATAAAAATCAAAAATAACAAATAAAATGGCTGGTTTTATGAATCAGAAAATGTCGATTTTCCAACCCTGGAACCGAATTTTTAATTTTTTAATACTAATTTAATTTTTTCTGATATATAAAATAGGTTTAATTCACTAAAAACACAAAATTTGGAATTTATGTATGTACTTTTATGTACCAAAAATATTTCGACTTTCCAAGCCTGGAACCGAATTTTTAGTTTTTAAAATTGTTAATACCAATTTAATTCTTAGCGAAGTATAAAATAGGTTTAAGTCACTGAAAAAAACCAAAATTGGGAACTTATATGGTTACTTTTATGTACCAAAAAATTTCGATTTTCCAACCCTACGAAATATATTTGGATTTTCCAACTCTGGAAGCGAATTTTTATTTTTTTACCAATGCAATTCTTAGTGAGGTGTAACATAGTTTTACTTGACAAAAAAATTAAAATTTTTAAACTTTTTGGTCACTTTCATGTACCATAAAATATTGCACTTGTCCATCCCTGGATTCGAAATTTTATTTTTTATTTTTGATACCAATTTTGTTCTTCCTAAATTATAAGACAGTTTTAGTTAGCAAAAAACATAAAAAAACAACGTCAGTTGCCTGTTTGATTACTTTCATGTATAAAAAAAAATTCAATTTCCCACCCCTGGAAGCAAAATTTGAATTTAAAAAATTTAATTTTTTTTTGCCCAATGCAAATCTTAATGACGTATAAAATGGTTTTGTCAAAGAAAAACTTGAAAATTTTAACAATTTTAGTTACTACATGTACTACAATATACGGAATAGGCCGAAAAAAAATTTTTATTTCCCATCCTTGGAAATTTTTTTTTATTTTTTTAGTTTTTAATAGACCATTGAGGCTCCCCAAAGCACGAAATAGGTTTAATTTACAAACATTAAAAAAATAACTGATTTTTGGTATAAATTTTGCGTCGAGAAATAGGTGTAAGCTTCGGATCTTTCTGAATTTCAATAGCACTTTATTTAAGTTCATTTCCAATCCAACGGTTCAAGAACGAAGTCTCTAGCTCTTCTGGGGTCTTGGGAAAACCACGTACAGACGGACGGACAGACGGACATCGCTCAATCGTCATCGCTATCCATAAGGATCCCGAATATATATATATATATATATATATATATATATATATATATATATATATATATATATATACTTAATGGGGTCCCATGTGCATATTTTACACACGTAATGACAAACCTATATATACCCTTTCACTTTTTTGTGAAGGGTATAAAAATTCTTTTTAAATAAATTTTACATTTAATTATTCCGAACATTTATTTTTGGAGTTTTATGAAAAAGGTGAAATGTCTCCCCCACAGGCCTTGAAAAAGCGACCCTGCCAAAATACAGTTTCAATAGCCTCCAAAAAGAATTGAAAGTATATATATTCTCGATCAGTGAGCAATACCCACGCATTCGTCTGTGAAAAACATGATATAGTCTATTTTTGGACCCCGCCTTTTATTGGGCGTTGACGTAGGATATTAAATTGAAAAATAGTGTAAATATTGAACAATTTGTGTTCCTTGAGCCTATAAGAAGCTGAGATGTTCTGTGATCTTGCAAAGGCGAAACGTCTCCCCCACGTCCCTTCCCGGAATGACTCTGCCAAAATAGAGATTTAAAATTGGGTATAGAGATGTCTTAAAGGAACTCTGTCCCTCTGTTTGGAGGGTATTTAAGATTCGACCCGGTCGAATATAACGTTTTTACTTGTTGGTATTGTCTTGACGTTGACGGCGACATATGGTTATTTAAGATCAGAAAGATGGTTCTAGTGTTGGAAGGTATGTGTGTCTATACTCCAGACGTACGTCAGTGAAGGATATATAAGATTCGGCACAGCCGACTATGTTCATACATGAAATCTACGTTTCAAGGATCCTTTTGAAACGTGACTAGTTTGCTTCGCATTGGTTCAACCGTTCAAAAGTCATAAGTGGGTCGCATACACACAAACACATAAACATAGCGGCGGCCTCCTAGGTACTCAAAACGTCGAGATCTGGTGAAAACACGATTTTTCCAAAACGGAATAAACCCAGTAACCTCCCGATTTTTATAAGATTTTCAATTTTCTTAGAGCGAAGTTAATAATAGTGATTTATCGGGTCTAGTTGGTTGTTTGTGATACTGGTCTCCTTTTGGTGCCATTCAAGTGAAAATATTATGTAAACAAAAAAAAATCGCAAGAATTGGATTAGTGATCCAAAACATAAATAGTCAATTACATTTTCTCAATAAAATGAGAACTTGTCGGAAGTTGTTTTGCGTCACATATAATTAATACGTTATTTTGTTTGGATTGGCAAAATTATTTAGTTTCTGCTACGACTATGAAAATTTTCAGAGTTATATATGAATAAAAATTTTAGTAGTCGAACTAATCAATTTTAATTATTAATCTTTCTTAGTTTTTACATTGCAATCTGCAAGTTATTTGTTTCTTTTAAGAATTTCCAGTAATAATCAGCAACTAGCAGAACGGATCCTCTACACCACCACCTCATCAGCTTTCTTTGTAAATTTGTTCTACTTTAAAGGGTCGCACTAGTCGCTATCAATACCAAAACCCCTATTTGTCCACCTCTGGCTATCGGCCATCAGCAACAAAATTCACTCTTCGCTGCAGGAAACGCAAATTATTTTTGTGGATATTTGCATTTTTTTCCAACACTCAAATTAAATACTGAATATTTGAATAAATTATGATTATTATGTGTAAACATTTGCTGTTAATACATATAAATTGTTTAGGAGTTTATATAAAATAATTTACACGTTTAAAGTTTTTTGATGAAGAAAGCACTATGGGATATTAAGTAGTAAAATCAGTCTAAGTAAATATACAGACCTGTCACAGAAATCAAATTCGATTGAAATTTTTCTCAATTCCGAGAAGGTTTTCTAAATGAAATCAATTTTTATTTCTCGATCTATTTATGTTTTATTTCAATAAGGAGATCCATTTTTGAAATTTTCAATACACATTTGTTTTGAATTTTCATTTACTCATCCTATTTTCCTCTAGAAGTAAGCGGAAAACTACAAAGAAAAACAAAATCCTAAATCAAATGCTGCCACACTTTTTTAATTTCCCACTAAAAAAATTTAAAATTTTCAAAAAAGTTATATGTTACCATTTTGAAAAAATTTAGTTTTCATCAAATCGCCACGTTTTGAGTTCCTTTCCTGACTACAACTGAGAAGCCATCGCAATGCCTGTATGTATGTGTGTTTGTGTATGTGTGTTGAACCGAGTCTGACAGTGGTCGCGTTTTAAAGTATTCCTTCAGGCTTGAATTGGAACCGGGTCGGATCGGTATATTTTTGAATATATCGAAACAACTGAAAATTTTTTTTGATGTGTTAACATCTATATGCGCGCCTCTAGGGCAGTAAACTGTCAGTTTCAATACATACGCAAGTGTAAGTGTAAGAGTTTGTTTGTTTGTTGTTGTTGCTTGGCAGTCGGTATTGAAAGTGATTGTCCCGACCCGATCTTTCAAATATCCCCAGAGCAAATAGTGCAGCGGCGTTACATCACAAGAATACACAAGAAATACACGGACGGGTGGAGGTTTCTGTGACATGGGTCGTAACTTTAGCAAATACTTCCGCCTGTCGGATCATAGCACGGTATTTCAGAGTGAGATCGTGGCTATTACGGAAGGGATAAAATGGCTGAAGGAAATCGATAACAGACTACCGATTCGTATATTCACGGATAGTAGCAAGGTCATCGAAGAATCCTGTGGTTCAATCTCGGTGTGACTACAGTGCAAGGATGAGATTAACTCATACATGCAATGTGGGGGCATAGAGATAATATGGATTCCAGGACATCAGGGGATACCTGGAAATGTTGAGGCAGATAGGCTAGCAAAGATGGGAGCATTAATGGCGAACATCACACTAGATAGTCCGAAGCCATTTCAGGTTTTTAAGAACGAACTAAAGCGATGGGCTATAGAATTGCATACAAGAGATTGGCAGCACTCTACCGTAGGTAGGGTGACTAGAATTCTATGGGGGGAGCCCTGGTAGTAGGACAAAGGAGGTCCTAACATTGAGTAGGCCAACACTACGGAGATTGGTTTATTTAATAACAGGACATACAGAGTTAAGGACTCACCTGGCACGAATGGGTATCGTTGGCGATATAACATGCAGGGCCTGCCAGGAAAAGGACGAGACACTGGAGCACTACTACTTGTGCTACTGTCCAGCTTTTAGCCAAGTCAGAAGACAAACATTTAATCAGGAGATTATACAGGAGATGGAATTCCTTAGGGGCTCTAATTGGAAAGACTTAAGGAAGTACATTGAAGAAACTAGGTTCTTGACGTAATCAAACTCAGAGGTTTCCATGGTATCGGTGGAGGCTCCCTACAGTGGAATGGGAACTCCTTATTATAGAGCGCACAACAGGCCTATGAGGCCTAAGTGTAATCCATGACGGATTGGGATGCTTATGCCCCTCTTTTTCAACCTAACCTAACCTAACCTACATCACAAGAACGATGCGGCTAATTGACATCGTCAAATCGAGAAATTACGCGACCGGTAAATTTCTGTTGTCGTTCGGTTATCATGGTTTGGTTGCGCAGAGAATTCACGGTGACGGCGTTTTCATGCTGTCACCCAAAACTGCACCATACAGTTAGTTTCTCTGGACGAAATGGTTTTTCGAGGACTGCTTCTGGACTTGGAGCGCCTCATATGAGACAATTTTGTTTGTTTACTTAAGCGCCTAAAAATGAACCTCATGAGTCAAGATGATTTTGTTGAAAAATGCATTATTTTCAATCCAAAAATGTTCGAGCAAACTATGGTCGGCCCGTGATCCATGTTTAAAATTTCCCAACTGTTTCATAAATAAATGTCAAATTGAGTTGTCATCAATTCTTAACATTTCAACATTTGACAGTCAATTTACTTTCTAACCTTAAATTTGCATACCCCGTATAAACATATATCCTAAACGATTTCTGATTTACAAGGTTCTTTTTTATTGAAAAATAATACGTGTTCTGCGGTTAATAACGGAAACCCAGTTGAAATCTACTGAGAGACTTTAGGATTACGAAATCGTAATCTGAATATCCAAGTCTGTTAGTGTAAGAAAGTTGGTCTCAGTACTGTTTGAATCCAGCTATTCTATTATATTTAAAAGAATTTGGTCGCCACAAAACCACTTCCTGTCAAACCACATTAAAATTAAAACATAATTAAAATAATTATACTTTTTCCTATAGAGCATAAAAGTTTTTGGTTATTCTAAAATTCGCTAAAATAAAATAATGTCTGCCCCATTGTGTCTCGGTTAAAATATTTTTATTATATTTTCGTGTGATGCAAATTTTATGAATATAATTATTTGGTTGTTGTTTTTGTTTTCTTTCGTTTTACTGTTGCATTGGCGTTTCGTGCAGCGACAACATTTCGATGGTGGATTGCAAAACCACAGTTCATTCGCTCAAAACCACGCTATCATGTTGCATTTATTTAGTTCTAATGTAATTAATTAGTGTATAATGCACTGCCCACATACGAATGTGTGTATTTTCATATTGTTTTATTTATATTATTTTATATAATTATTTTAAACAGATGTTTTCTTAAAGCTTAAATAATAACCAAAACAGACAACATATTAGGGATGAAAAATTGTCGATAGCGTTACTATTGAACGTTTTCAAAAGTTTAGAAAAATTTGCCGATATATCGATTTTAAACTAACAGTTGGAAAAACACTACATGATGATGTAGTTTTGAGTCCTATGAGAGAATCGAAAACACTAATTGACCAGACTATTCGAATTTTTCCATTCAGGATATTTCACTAGCGCATCAACAGATTTTGACCCGGTTAATGGCGATCGATATAATTTTGGCAGGAGGTGATTAGCTTATGGAATCGATCGAAGCCGTTTAATAGTTATTCCAAGGTAAAACCACATTAAAAAATTAGTCCGAACCGGTTCCAATTCATAAGAAATGTAAGTTTAATAAAACTCTTTGAAGTGCGATTTGGTCCAGCTATTCAAAAGTTATCAGCTGGTCAGTTACCTACACACACACACACACACACACACGCAAACACACATATATACAGACCTAGTAAAAACTGGATATTTTTCAAATTTTCTTAATGGGAAGTTAAAGAATACAACATATAATAATTAATCTTAAATTCTTTCAAATGAAAATCCTGTAGAGAGAGAGAGAGAGAGATGAAGATTGAGAGAGAGAGAGAGAGAGAGTGAGAGCGAGAGACAGTTTTAGAGATCTGTTCCCAAAAGGATTTGCTTTTGTGATTGAGGACAAACATTTGGAGAAAGTCCCCGGAGGATTTTTTTGGGAAAATACTTTTTTCGCAGACGCGTCACCAAATTAAAAAAAAATCTTTCTGAACGTATTTTTATTTTTCATGTAATATTTTTTAACGAAAAAAAAAAACACATGCAAACTCAGAGATATTTTTAAATGGGTTTTTTTTGGAAGTAACATACAAGCTGTATAATAAACTTCTTCAAAATAAATTAAATCGCTCACAGAAATGTATGAATTTGTTGCTGTACTCGTACTATTTTTACAACACTTAATTGACAACCTGTGCAACAGAAATTTTTATTGGAAGCAAAAGAGAAAAAGTTTTACAATTCCCAATTCGTTTATTATCTCCTCCCACACATCAATGAAAATATTTTTCCATAATTTTCCTTTTCTCTGGCATTTTTTAGTTCTTCTTGTGGCTGCATACATTTTGACAATGTTTTCATAATATTTCAGGCGTCAGTATGTATTCTTATCAATATACACAATACCAGCTGTTTCCAATATAAAACTTGGCAGCACTCCACTTAGTACAGCCAAAAACAGGCAAAAACAAGGTTGCATTTCATGAAACCTACTTAAAACCTATTCAAAAGTGGTTTTAAGTTAGTTTTAACAAAATCATTTTGTATGGTAAATCCAGGTTTCAACAGTAGATTTTAACGTTAAAACTAGAACTTTTTAAATCCATGTCTGTGAAAACACTATAAACATTTGTTTTTGTTTCTCATACAATATGTGTCCGGAACAAGCGCTTATAACTTTGGACGTGTGAACGCGTGAAGCAAAAGCCATATGGCGAGCTTTCCGTAAAGAAAAAGGACAAATTATTTGGGTTAGAATTGCGCGGTGATCACAAATCGACCATCTGACATTTACAATTAAAGTAAGGCACTACTGTCACAAGTAGTATTTTTATACCCTCCAAAAAAGAATTTGGAGGGTATATTCACTTTGCTATTCCGTTTGTAACGCATCGAAATATCCATCTCAGACCCCATAAAGTATATATATTCTTGATCAGTGATGAAATCTAAGACGAACTGAGCATGCCCGTCCGTCCGTCTGTGGAAATCACGATTCAGTCCAAACGAAAAGAGCTAGACTCTTGAAATTTGGCATAAATATATTTTAAAGCTTAGAGCAGGTTAAGTTCGGAGATGGGCTAAATCGGGCAAGAGGGAAACAAATTCCCCTAAGAAGAACTAAACCAACCCAGAAAAACAACATAATTTTTAAAGTTTTTTGGCTATTTTGTTAAGCAAATGATATATTTGTATCTCAAATACGGTCCAACGCCTTAAACTTGGAGTCATTAAATAAAATAAAAATATTTTTGACCCCGCCCACTTCAGTGGGCGTTATTATAGGCAAAAATAGCATAAAAATTTAACAAACAGTTTTCCTTAAGCCTACATTCCTCAAAAATAACACTTTTAAGCTTTAATGACGAAGCTGAGACGAAACCTGGTACTATTCTGCCCTACCCCCTCCTTCCCCTTCGCCCGCTAAATGACCCAACCAAAAAAAATTTTTTTTTTTAATTTTGTTTATAATCATTTATCTTTAGAGTTTTATGACTGCCTGTTGCTGCCCTACCCCTTCCTCCCCCTTTGCCCGCTAAATGACCCTATTAAAATTAAATACATTTTTTTTTTAATTTTGTGTATAATCATCCCAAGCATTTATTTTTAGAGTTTTATGTCTACCTGTTTCAGCCCTACCCCCTCTCCCCCTTTGCCCTCTAAATGACCCTATCAAAACAAAGAAATTTTAATTTTGTATATAATTATCCCAAGCATTTATTTTTAGAGTTTTATGACAAAGGTGAAATGTTTCCCCCACAGCCCTTGCCAGAGCGACCTTGCGGGGTCACAGTTTTTATACCCTCCAAAGAGAATTGTGATGAAGTCTAAGACGGTCTAGCATTGCCCATACGTTCGTCTGTAGAAAACATGATATTGTATATTTTTGAACCCCGCCCCCTTTAGTGGGCGTTGACGTACGATATTATATAAAGGAACTCTGTCCCACCAAGTTAAACATTTCAAATTCACTTACTAAATATTTGGAGGGTATTTAAGATTCGACACGGTCGAATATAACGTTTTTACTTGTTTATTTATTTTTATCTCGGATCAGCACTTAGGGGATGACCCCTACATATGCAGTGCATTGCACAGGAAGTAGAAAGGAGGGGATAGTATTAAGGCTACAGATGAGAAGTTAGAGAATTATTTTTTTTTATGGAAAAGAAAAGGATAAACAAATTTGTACAGAGAGGAAAAATTAGTTTTTGTTTTTCGTATCATTTTCTTGTTTTCTTTTTCCAACAAACGAATAAACGATTTAAATGGAGTATTTTGAATGTTTACATGTGTATTTGCAAATACAAACCAAAAGCAAATTTGGAAAGCTTTGTAACCCTTATATTAAAAAATTATTTATACTGTGCACACCTACATAAAATAGTTTTTAAACTAAATGCATATTTTAAAAATATTGATGAACAAGAAGATACTTAAAAGTGTACTACAAAAAAATTTCTGGCAAATTTATGTATTAGATAATGATATAAATTGTATGTCTGCACACAAAGCACTCATAGTGTGTTAGCATATAGCATTATTGGCTTAATCGTGTATGTAGTTGTTCGACTATCAACATTTAAAAATATTTAACAAGTCGCCAAAAAAAGATATGGAAATACTGCGTCATTCAAATGACTGCATATAAACAATGCGAAAGTGAAAATTTTAATTAAATAATTTGATTAAATAGCAAATATGAGCTTATTTTTTGCTGGGATAAGAAAATGTATTTCTTATTAAACGCTGACCGCCTGTCTTTTACTCTTCATAATAGTAATAAAATTAAAAATATAACAAACACTTGCTCACCTCTATCCTCTTCCTCCTCATTCAGTTGTTCTGGCGTAACAGCCCAATTTTCATCATCGTCAAAATGTGCATCACCACCACGTCCGCTACCTGGATAGAAGGCATGTGCTAAAATTAGACCAGGACCATCAAATTTATAGCCATCACCGTGATCACGTCTGCAAGAGTAGAAAAAAATTCATTGATGAAAGTACAGAAAAAGTTTTGCACACAAGTGGTAGTGAAATTGGGAATTTATATCGCTCGCTAATATTGAAAAGCTGTTAATGTTGAAAGCGAAATAATATGGGAGATGAAAGAAAATAAAACGAAAATATAAAAAGAATACATGAGCAAAACTGTAGTTTAGAAAATGATTAAATATTCTATTAGTAAATTTACACTTCATAATCATTCTTGGAAATGAAGAGTGTAGGGAATATAAAACTTTTATTAAGGAAGATTGGCGCACACTTTTTTATCTTAATGCCAAAGAAAAAAGAAATATATTAAATAAAAAATTAAGAGAAACAAAAAAAGAAACGAATATATAATAGTTTCGAAGTTTCTGTTAAATATTTTACTGGCACATAAAGAAAAATTAAAAAGACAATTAAAAGTTTCATTAATGCACTTTCATTTTGAATTTTCATGCTCAAGTAATAAAAGTTTATATTTAAGTGGAAAAAGACTATAATAAAAGTTTTATTAGCAGAATATGTGTGCTTTTGGGTCTTTTTCCTGAGCTGGTAAATTTCAAAAATTTTATAAGAACACAGAGATTTTAATGCAGCACGAAAAGAAAAATAATTATTCAACTAAATGCATGCTTTGAATTAAATATGCGAGCCGTTTAAGTGACTGCATCGAACAGCAACAACCCTGAGCAGAACAGTACAGCCCGCATGGCTGTACTGCACTTTTTTAATATAAAGTTTTTTTTAACACAAAAAATTAAATTTGTAATCAAAACAACTTTTCTAATCGAAATATCGATGCCTGCAGTGCATTATGCCAGTGTGTGGGTGCTGTTCATGAATACGGTGCTGTCGGCCTGTTTCACTAACGAAGGCATATCACCAAGCAATCACTAACAGCGATGGACACTATCGTGTACTAAGAGCAGAGTAACAGCACCCTCTATCATTGGCCCTGTACCAAAACAAGTAGCCGACGAAGTACAAAGTTGAAATAGCTATAAAAAAATTCTCTATCTTCTCATCTTTCCCCTTCTCACAAGTTCCAGCGTAATACACTTTATATATAGAGGTCATCCCCTAGGTTAGGTTGAAAAGAGGGGCATAAGCATCTCAATCCGTCCTGGATTACACTTAGGCCTCATTGGCCTGTTGTGCGTTCTATAATAAGGAGTTCCCATTATACTGTAGGGAGCCTCCACCGATACCACGGAAACCTCTGAGTTTGATTACGTCAAGAACCTAGTCTCTCCAATTAGCGCCCCTAAGGAATTCCATCCCCTGTATAATCTCCTGATTAAATGTTTGTCTTCTGACTTGGCTAAAAGATGGACAGTAGCACAAGTAGTGCTCCAGTGTCTCGTCCTCTTCCTGGCAGGCCCTTCATGTTATATTGCCAATGACACCCATTCGTGGCAGGTGATTCCTTAACTCTGTATGTCCTGTTATTAAACAAACCGATCTCCGTGGTGCTGGCCTACTCAATGTTAGGACCTCCTTTGTCCTACTACCATCTGGGTCCCCCCATAGAATTCTAGTCACTCTACGGTAGAGTGCTGCCAATCTCTTGCGTCATCCCATAAGTGCTGATCCTACTTAAAATAAGTAAAAATGTTATATTCGACCGTGTCGAATCTTAAATACCCTCCAAATATTTAGTAAGTAAATTTAAAATGTTTAACTTGGTGGGACGGAGTTCCTTTAAGACATCTCTGTCCCAATTCTAAATCTCTATTTTGACAGAGTAATTATTGGAAGGACCGCAGGGAATGACGTTGCACCTCCGCAAGATCAGAGCACATCTCAGCTTCTTATAGGCTTAAAGAATAAACATTGTTCAATATTTACACTATTTTTGCATATAATATCGTACATCAACGCCCACTAAAGGGGGCGGGGTCCAAAAAAAGACCATCTAGATCGTCTCAGACTTCATCACTGATCAAGAATGTATGTACTTTATGGGGTCCAATTCTTTTTGGAGGGCATTAAAACTGTATTTTGGTGGGGTCGCTCTGGCGAGGGCTGTGGGGGAGATATTTCACCTCTCCCATAAAACACTACAAATAAATGTTTGGTTTAATTAAATACAAAATTTAAATGTTTTTTTTAGGGGTAGGAGGGGATAGGGCAGAGTAGTACCAGGTAACGTCTCAGCTTCGTCAGTAAAGCTTAAAAATGTTATTTTTAAGGATTGTAGGCTTAAGTCAAACAATTTGTTAAATTTTTACACTATTTTTTCATATAATAGCGCCCACTAAAGGGGGCGGAGTCCAAGACTAATTTATTTTTATTTTATGGCTCCAAGTTTAACGCGTTGGACCTTCTTTGGCATAAAAATACATCATTTGCTTAGCTAAATTACAAAAAAAAACTTTAAAAATTATGTTGTTTTTTAGAGGTTGGTTTAGTTCTTCTTAGGGGAACTTTTTTCCCTCTTGCCCATTTCCGAACTTAACCTGTGCTATCCTTCAAGATATATTTATTACAAATTTCAAGAGTCTGGCTCTTTTAGTTTGAACTGAATCGTGATTTCCACAGACAGACGGACGGACATGCTCAGATCGTCTTAGATTTCATCACTGATCAAGAATATATACATACTTTATTGGGTCTCAGATGGATATTTCGCTGCGTTACAAACGGAATGACAAAGTGAATATACCCTCCAATTCTTTTTTGGAGGGTGCGGTTGATCTTAAAGGTCGTCCCTCTAATTTTAACCGCTAAAAATGGTACTATTTTAATTTTGAAACGACTTTAAATTTCGAAAGGATCAGCCGATACCCACGTGGGAACCGGAGATTGATGTAGTTCTTCGATACCTCAAAACAATCTAGAACACTAATTGATCACATATATAATTTCGGACTGTTTAGAAAAAATTCACTTTTTTCTAATTTTTGGTTCCTGGTCTCACGAACGTGTGAGCCGATTTTTCCCGGTTGGTAGCGCTCGACGTGACTATTGATTGTCTAGAGCTAGTCAGTTTTTGGAATGGATCGGAAAAGTCGTTTGAAAGTTATTTTAAAAACACTTGGCAATTTTTTGACATTTCTCGAAATATGCTGGTTCGAACCGGTTCCAATTCAGAGGCAATGGAAGTTTGAAAAAAGCCTTTGGAATGCGACTAGCTTGGTTCGAGCACTAATTGATTAGCTATATATTTTGAGGGTTTCCTTAAAAAAATCACCTTTTTAAAATTTTTGACCCGGTTAGTAGCGCTCGGCGTGATTTTTGATTGTCAAGAGCTGATTAGTTTTTGGAATTGAAACACTTTTGAAAAAAAGTTCAGTTTTTGATATTTCCGAAAATATACCGGTCCGATCTGGCTCCAATTTCTTTGAAGCGCGACCAGTTTGGTCGGATTCGATGAAGCCGTTCAACACACACATACAGACATAGACGACTTCTCAGGAGTAGTCAGGAAAGCTTCCTAGGAACTCAAAACGTAGTTCTTCGTCGTTTTTTTTTTCAAAACGGGGTAGAACTAGTAAATTTCCAATTTTTCTTAAATTTTAAATTTTCTTAGCGGGAAGTGAAAAACTAAAGTGGAAGTAGGAAAGAACACTATGCCGTATAGAATCTAAGATCATCGCCTACGCGATGGCTACTTCAGCCAACGCCATGCCCAAGAACTACGTTAACCTCCAGCTCGTCAATTGTTGCTCTTTTTTTAGCATAAACCAGTTATTGGGAAGTTTTCATTTCCTTAAGTCGGTAGTTGCGCCATCTTATTCAAACTACGCCTCATTCGGATTAATGTAATCAAAATTTTCATTCAAAAAAATTATTGAACAGAGTGCGGCACCGATTTTCAGTAACTGTAACATGAACTCCTGCTAAATTTTGAATTAAATAAGGTTCAATAACTCGTGAAACGAAAACTAGCTGAACAGAATTTTATCGTTTATAAGTTGGACGAAATGATGGCTGAATGATAAGTTGGCAGCATTGTTTAACTATTGAAGGATTCATGATTTGCCAGAATATACAATCGAATTCGCCAAAAACGCCACATTTGACCCAGGCAAAGAGAGAGTTCTGTGACGATTGAGAAGAATCGAATGACAGAGAGAGAGAGGGAGAGAGAGCGGTTTTGACGTTTGGAAAAATAAAACCCTGGCACAAGAGTATTTTAACTGAGCAGGAAATATATGAATAACAAATAAATGTATCAGCCGCAAACCAGCTCTGAGTCACTCATTTAACGGATGAAGTTGCGGGATAACAAAATTGCCGAAATATGATCCAAGTCACCACGTCGGCATTTGTGCAACGATACCTTAAAAAGTATTTTCCTAATAATAATAATAATATATATATATATATATATATATATATATATATATATATATATATGTATATATATATATATATATATATATATATATATATATATATATTTTGCATAGAACCGTTATATTTAAAAATTTTGAACAATTTCTTAAATTCCCATTTATTAAACATGAGCGAACACTGCCTTGTCTGCTTCATATGTGTTGTTTTTTAATCAAACGACGCATCTTATCTGTAGTTCTTTGAAATATTATTTATGACTTGATTTTATTATTTTTATTCTGATTGATTTATTTCATAATTATTGTTGTACGACGGCAAATAGTGTATCTTAATCCTCGTTATCTTGTGTTTTAGGCGGACCTGTTACTGTTTTCTATAATTGAAATTAAAAATAAACACCAGAGAACGGCATTAGGTGATCCAAAAAATATTCAGAATTAATGCACATCAGAAAATAATTTTTTTTGCGTTCCTACGATCAAAATTTCCCAACGGTAGATATTCCTTATTGATTTTAAATGATCAAAACAGCGATCAACTATTTACTCTTCGAATAACTGCTTTAAAACAGAACTCTTGTGTTGCCTTCAAAATTTAATATGCTGATTTCAGACGAGAAGACAAACGCATATAAATGGTGTTTTTATAAGAGCTTGCTGATTTGAGATTTTAATAAAACATTATGAAATGGCCAAAAAAATTTTTTATTTGGTAGATAATTTCTTGCCATTTACCATTTAAATATAATTTCGGGCATATGGCCACCACGACTATTTTGCACAAAGGTCATTCTGGAGGTCCAATTTTCTACCACCTTTTCAAGCATTTGAGGGCGTATTTCAGCAATGACACGTTGAATACTGGTTTCCAAAGCGTCAATCGTTGCTGGTTTATCCACGTAAACCAATGATTTCAGGTATCCCCACAAAAAATAATCGAGTGGCGTCAAATCACACGAAAGCGGAGGCCAATTCACCGGTCCATTTCTCGAAATAATGTTGTCGTTGAAATGTTCTTTCAATAAGTCCATTGTTTCGCCCGCAGTATGACAAGTGGCACCATCCTGTTGAAACCACATTTCGTTTACATCCATATCTTGAAGTTTTGGCACCAAAAATTCATTGATCATGATTCTGTATTGATTTCCATTCACGGTAACGCGTCGTCCTTCATCATTTTTAAAGAAATAATGACCGATGATTCCACCAGCCCATAGACGGCACCAAACAGTACATTTATCGGGATGCATTGGTAATTCTTGAACGGCGTGTGGATTATCTTTGCTCCAAATACGGCAATTTTGCTTGTATATTCAGTTTGTCATTCCGTGTGTAACGCAGGGAAATATCGCTCTGAGACCGCATAAAGTATATATACCAGTGATGAAATCTAAGACGATCTAGCAATGTCCATCCGTCCGTCTGTGGAAATCACGGTTCTGTCCAAACGAAAAGAGACAGATACATTTTGAAGGACAGTATAGGTCAAGTTCGGTGAATCGGGCTGGAGGGAAAAAAGTTCCCTTAAGAAGAGCTGTTCGGCTCTGCTGTGTAAGTTGAATAATCAAAAACTGATGTTGACTTTCTTTTGTGTCTTGGAATATTTATCATGCCCTTCTGAATTTAAAGAAAATTTTGGAACAATTAGCCTATAAATAAATATTGAATTTAAAAAATTATGCCTTCAATTTTAAATACAGTCGACTCTTGAAACTCGATAATTTGAATATCGCGGTAATTTGAACTGTTTTCCAAGTCCCTTGAAAAACACTCAATAAATTGAAAAATATCTATGTAATTTGGTCCCCTCAATAATTTGAAATTATTTGAATGGCATTTTGATCGCCGACTCGCTATAATTTGAATTTTTTGGCTCTACGCTCTATAATTTGAATTATTTTAATTGCTGTGTTTTATGCAAAACATAAAATAAATAAAACAACCATTTATTTTAGTTTTTTGCGATGTGCTACAAAAATGACATCTTGCTCGCCAACGTCTTATAATTTGAAGTTCGGTTATTCTACACTCTTTAATTTGAACTCCTAATGTGATTTTGTTTCTGTTTTTGGAAAAAATTTAAATCGTTTGCATTAGTTTCTGTGCCACGATTTTAGTATACACCACTACATCGACAGTTGCTAACATAAAAAAATTAAATTTCTTTGCTTTGCTTTTGCGGAATTTAGTGCGTGCAAATGGTTTTGCTTTTTTTATGAAAACTCTCTTTAATTTGAATTTTATTTGTCTCTCTTTCGATATTTTGAAGTCTCGTTAAGCTAAAATGAAAACAGCTGTTCTGCTCTGCTTTATAAGTTGAATAAAACTGATGTTGACTTTCCTTTGTGCCTTGGAATATTTATCATGTCTTTCTGAGATTTAAAAACAAATTTCGAACAATTAGCCTATGAATCTTAATTCAATTTAATATAAAATGAAACTCGATTATTTGAACTTTTTCTCTGGTCCCTTCAGTTTCAGATTATCAAGAGTCGACTGTATAAATTATTGTTGTAGTGAGAACATGATGACGGGTGCTGTTGGCTGAGGTAGTTAACGCGACACTAGAGAAACCGAAAATTCCGGTTTCGATTCCACATTCAGTCATAAATATCGCATCGAGTTCTTCTGATCAGCATTAGTAATTGACTGCGTCAGTTGTTGTCGGCATATTTCGGTAACGGAGGCATACCGCCGGTCATGGAACGTTAACGGCAGCGATTTTTTTTTAGGAGTAGGACCAGCACTCAGGGGATGACCCCTATATATGCAATGCATTGCGCCGGAACTGAAAACGAGGGGATAGTGTTGAGGGGACAGATTAGGAAAGATGAGAAGATAGACAGTTGTTTTTCAACCTTTTACTTCGCCGGCAGCGATTGGTACTATTATGTACTAAACAGCGCATTACAGCACCGAAATTTATCGTTTCTGGTTCAGTAGCGGTGCACTGAATTTGTAGAGGTCGGATGACCTGAGTGCCAGTTGCACAGAAAAAAATATAGAAAACGGATGACCCTAGCAGCCATCCCTGCAACTTCCCGCTAACTTTAACGAGCGCACCAACTGATATTGATGCTGTTAGTGACAACCGACGTGGTATTTGAATGTCTAGAACTCATTAATTTGAGGAATCGATCGACAAAGTTGTTTAAAAGTTATATTAAAACAAATAAGAACGTTATATTCGACAGGGTCAAATTTTAAATACCATCCAAATATTTAGTAAAGAAAATCTCTATTTTGTCGGGGTCGCTCCGGAAAGGGCCGTAGCGGAGACATCTCACGTTTGCCATAAAAGACTAGAAAGTAAATTTTTAGTTTATTAAGTGTAAAATTTTTTTTATTGGTAGGGTCATTTAGGGGCAAAGATCGGAGAACATCTCAGCATCGTCATAATAGCTTAAATATATAATTTTTAAGGAAATTTGTCAAATATTTACACAGTTTTTTCATATATCTTATGTCAACGCCCCCTAAAGGAGGCGGGGTCCAAAAATGGATTTTTTTAGCTCCAAGTTCAACGCTTTGGATCTTCTTTGACATACAAGTATATCATTTGCTTAATAGAATTACGAAAAAAACTTTAACAATCATGTTGTTCTTTAGAGGTTGATTTAGTTCTACTTAGGGGAAAATTTTTTTCTCTGTCCCGATTCAGCCCGTTTACTAACTTGACCTGTGCTATCCTTCAGGATATATTTATACCGAAATTCAAGAATCTTGCTCATTTCGTTTGGACTGAATCATGATTTCCACAGACGTACGGACGTGGCTAGATCGTCTTAGATTTCATCACTGACCAAGAATATATATCCTTTGTAGGGTGGTCTTAGAGGGATATTTTGCTGTGTTACAAACGGAATGACAAACTGAATATACCCTGCACTTCCTTTTTGGAGGGTGTAAAAACAATTTTGAAAAAAAATGTTCCTTAGTTTTTTTTGTGATATATCTCGAAATCTACCGTCCGAACCGGTTCCAAGGAAATCTGAGTTTGAAAAAAATAATATCGTAGTTTTTTTTTAAATCAATTTTTTAGTTTACGAAATCTCATGAACGCTCAACCGATTCTGATACGGTTGGTGGCGCTCGACGAGGTTTTGAATAACATGTTCGAGAGCACCATTTGATGTACGACTAGTTTCGTTGGATTCGGTTCGGCCGTTCAACACACACACACACACACACACACACATGCAGACTTACTGACTGGTTCTCAAGAGTGGGCAGGAACTCCAAACGTCGAGGTCTGTTAAAAACTCGATTTTTTTTCAAAACGGGGTAAAACCAGAAACTTCTCATGCTAGGAACACAACTGCGACGAACGACGAATTTTTGGTCGCGAATATTCGTCGCCAAAAATAAAACACATGGGTGTATATGAAAATGCACACAATCGTGGCGTTGGTCGAAATTCGTCATACTCAGCGAAAGTTGAAATAGCCTTATTTCTAATTGCTTCGTCAGCGAGCGACGAACAAATCAATATGAGGTGCCCGGGTTTCATATACTCAAACTGGTTCTTTGTGGAAAAACATCATTCACTACTGTATTGTTGCATCTAGAAGGAACATTTTCAGTATATACTAAAAATGCATTACCCAATTCACAGAAATTTATCATTCGGACGACTTTTTATTAATTTTGAAAATTTTTTATAATATATTCTTTCTTCCTATTTCCTACTTTTTCATAAGGTCACCCCATCAGCTGTTAAATGAAAAGAATAATTTATTTACAGAAATAATTTTCAGAAAATAATTCCAAAAAGTAATTTGTTCTGAAAAAAAAAACAAAAGACACCACCGGGGTAATTATTGAATGTCTAAAGAATGTGGCATCAGAAGATTACAAAGATTTTTAACAAAATTTACATTTATTTTGTTCATTATTTCAATTTATTTGTCGCTATTGTGTTTCATACGACGAATTTATAGAGCGAATTTTTACCAACGAATTCGTCGTACTGAACGAAATTCGTCGTTCGTCCCAGTTGTGTTCCTACCATCACTTTTTTGAAGATTTTCAATTTTCGTAGCGGGAAGTTAAAAAACACATCATAGTTTATTGTAGTTGGCTTTGTAATGTTTGCGGTTGCATAGTGTTATCGCCTACATGTAAGCCCTTTACTTGAAATGCAAAAGCGTTAAAGCCATTTGCACGGTATCTATTAACTATTTATTGCCACTCGAGACAGTTTGTACTTCTTTGATTAAGACAAATAAGGAAATCCCAAATGCCATGCCATAAATAATATTAAGCCATTTTGTAATGAATGCACTTTCGATGCAGTTGATTTTTCGTATAAAAATGGGTCAGAACTAAATCGAGGGTATCAGTGTCTTTTGCTATCAATATGTTGAAGTTCGTAGTTGTATTGTCCGCAATAACCTGCTGTGCTTTGGCCGCTAGCATTCCTGAGGGTATGCTTCCTCAATTGGATGGCCGCATTGTTGGTGGGGCAGCTGCTAGCATTGGCAACTTTCCCTGGCAGGTCTCGCTCCAACGTAGTGGTTCCCATTCTTGCGGTGGCTCGATTTACAACTCCAAAATCATTGTAACTGCCGCCCATTGCCTTCAATCCGTGTCTGCTTCCGTCCTGAAAGTACGCGCTGGTTCTACTAACTGGAATAGTGGCGGTGAATTGGTAAGCGTTGCCTCTTTCAAGAACCACGAGGGCTATAACGCACGCACCATGGTAAACGATATTGCTGTCATCAAATTGGCTTCGCCTTTGACCTTGGGTTCAAATATTAGAGCTATTGGTTTGGCTTCATCTGCTCCCGCTAACGGTGCTGCTGCTGTAGTTTCCGGTTGGGGTACTACTTCCTATGGTGCATCTTCTCTTCCCGCTCAATTGAGATCCGTTAATCTTAAAATTGTCAGTGTCAGCTCTTGCCAATCGTCTGCTTATGGTTATGGCTCTGATGTAAAGTCCAGCATGATCTGTGCCTACACTGTAGGCAGTGATGCTTGCCAAGGTGATTCCGGTGGTCCACTGGTCTCTGGTGGTGTCTTAGTTGGCGTTGTCTCTTGGGGCTATGGTTGTGCTTATGCCAACTATCCTGGTGTTTACGCCGACGTTTCCAGTTTGCGTTCCTGGGTGATTAGTACAGCCGGCTCTCTTTGAAATCTTTTCAACAGACATTGACGTTACCTTCCCCTTCTTATGGTGTACGAGTATGACCCTACAACTTTTGTAAATAATTAATAAATATCCTAATAAATATAGCACAAACTACTTGAAAACATGTTTTATGTTAGTTGGTACATATCGTCAGGCAAAATCGGAAAAGTCTTAACTAGCAAAAAATTCAAAACTGATTTTTTTGCACGACGTTTTTCTTTAGCTGAATGAAAACTATCGATCTCGATAACTATTGCTTGACGGGTTAGTGTGTCCAACTGTGTTGACATTTCTGTTCACTAAAATTCGCCAAGTCTTTCTGAATTGGTTAAAAATTGAGATTCATTCATTTTACAGCGTTCAGTGATGAATCTCATTTCTAGTTAAATGACTACGTGAATAGGCGGAAGTGACCTATTTGGACCGAAGGCAGTCCTCAAGACGTCCGTTAAAAACGTCTGTTAGTTGATATTTTTTGTGCATAAAATACATTCACGACAGCAGAGTACCGACGACTACAACCTGTCAAAAATAAAATACATGTGTTTATATGGGAATAAATATTTTCTCGACTACACGGCAGGTTGTTGTCCGTGCTAGTGTTGTGGTTGTAATCAAATTAAACTAATTTCTATTCTCATAGGCGACAATAAACAGGTTAAGCTACTTTCACATGATCACGCAATAAGCGTAACCAGTATTTTTGACAAACTTTTCTATGCCCGAAGAATTAAACTATAAAAGACAATACTAATTGTGTATTGAAAAAGCAATACTAATTGTGTATTTTAAAAATATTTTCCTAAAATTATAAAAAATTAAATTAAATTATTATTTGAGTTTATTTCGTCAAATATTTGTTAGATGTGAACGTAGCTTTAGTGTTGCCAACAGAATGAAAATTGTTAAACAAATAAGGGTTTACATTTTCTTTAAACTGGTCAAGAATATGAAAATTGTTGCAAATAAAAAGTGCATAATTAATAACTCTTTCAAATATAAAGAGGATTGTGCAATTTTTTCCGGCAATCTCTCTTGGTTAGGGCCTTGCGAGATTAAAAACTTTTATTTGTAACACTGTTTTTGACAGCTCAGCTGTTTTCAGTTTAGCTTGCATATGAAAGAATTTTATTATCAAAATTTATGATCGTGTTCATTTCTGTTTGAATGGATAGATGAAAAAGCAAGATTACCGGATTTGGTGTGAAAACCAGCTAGAAGCATTGCCAATGTATCCCGAAAAATTAAGTGTTTGGTGCGGATTGTGGGTCGGCGCACCAATTTTCAAAGACGACGAAGGGAGCAACTTTACTGTGAACGGCGAGCTCCATCGTGCGGAAATTAAAATTTATTTTTTGTTCAAAATGGCAGACCTGGACTTGGCTGACGTGTGGTGTCAACAAGATGGTGCCATGTCCCACTTAGAAAGCGAGGCAATGGCCCAATTGATAGGTGAGTTCGGTGAATAATTTATTTGACGTAAGACGGTCATTTGGCCGTCTACATCGTGCTATTTAAAGGCTGTAAACTATTCTTGATTGGGCTATATGTCAACTAGACTTGTGTCCAACTAGCTTATTCGCTCAGTTTTGACAAGAACCTCTGATCAAACCTATGTAATTTAAATGGGTTTGATCAGAGGTTCTTGTCAAAACTGAGCGAATGAGCTGGTTCGACCCAAGTCTAATGTCAACGCCCATGTCGACAGGAGAGAGCCTGCAAGGGAAGCCAATATTTATTGGTATGATACCAGCCGATTACATGGCGAAAATATGTAAAAAATGGACCCTGTGTGTGAGCCATTCGAGGAGAACCGCGGAAAACGTTTACATGAAATTTTCGCTAAACTTTTACTATTATTATGTATTTTTTAGTGAAATTAGAAAGGTTTTAAAAAATCACCTATTAAATTAGAGTACAAATACTTAATTTTAGTTTAAAATAATAATTATTCTCCCTTATTCTGTAAGTATTTGTCGATGTCAACGCCAAGACGATATCAAAAGTGGGTTACTGAAATATTCATTGTGGGGATCAATGGAATACTGCTGACGTCCTTAGACTTTTCTCCAAGGGTTAGAAAGTAGCAAGAGGCTGTTAAGAATACACAATGGATATGATATAGACGTTGACCTCGAAAAATACTTACGGAATAGGGGGCATTGTATTTTCTTCGGTCAGCATATGGTGAAATTCGTTGTGTAAGTAAACCGGGTTCGGTTGTGCGCCATTTTCAGGAAAAACCGGGACAAGGAGCATTTACTAACCGAAGTAGACGTGGTAAAATCGTTCCCAATCGGAATAATTAGTTGTTTTTGTTTTCAGAAGAAGCTCGTGTTACAGTAAAGATTTCAGTTAACTTTCAACTCTGAAGAGAAAAACCGAGCGAAACATTTATGGAGAGTTAAGTACGAAATCCAAATTCTAAAGTTTTATAATAGGGGTTTCACACGGACTTGGTTTTAATAAATTCTGGTTTTAAAGTTAAAACCAACTGTTAAACCTGCCATCTTAAAACCACTTTCGAATTAGTTTGAAGTAGATTTTGTGAAATGCAACCTTGTTTTTGCCATGTTTTTAGCTGTGCTAAGTTGAGTGCTGCCAAGTAATATATTGGACACAGCTGGTATTGTTTATGTTAATAAATAGAACTTTCACAATCCGCTTTTGTTTTTTACATATAACAACTTGATTTCCAAGAAGTTCTTCACTTTGTTTAAGTAGTTCCATAATTTTAAAATATTCATTCCCAAAACGCAAATTAATTTCTATTTTAGAAATCATCGTAAAAATTTTGTTCGTCCAAACAAAAACTTCTGTCGTACAGGTTGTCAATGAAATGCAACCTTGATTTTGCCAAGTTTTTAGCTGTGCTAAGTTGAGTGCTGCCAAGTAATATATTGGACACAGCTGGTATTGTTTATGTTAATAAATAGAACTTTCACAATCCGCTTTTGTTTTTTACATATAACAACTTGATTTCCAAGAAGTTCTTCACTTTGTTTAAGTAGTTCCATAATTTTAAAATATTCATTCGCAAAACGCAAATTAATTTCTATTTTAGAAATCATCGTAAAAATTTTGTTCGTCCAAACAGAAACTTCTGTCGTACAGGTTGTCAATTAAGTGTTGCAAAAATAGAACAATTACAGCAACAAGTTCACATATCTCTATGACCGATTTAATTTATTTTGAACAAAAAAAAATCAGCGGTTTATGGTTTTAATCCTAAAACCAGGATTAAATTTCTATGTGAAAACATTATCGGATACGCAATACTTAGATCGCTATTTAACACAACTACAGAATTTTTATCTCAATATTGAAATGATGGAAGCTTTAGAAATAAATATATTTATTTCTCTATTTCGGTCATAAAAAACTCCAGTTTTTGCCTTAAAGAATTAAAAAGTCATGGCATGGGAAAATGCTGCGTCTGTAAACTGAACGTGTTTGTAAAATATTTTCTTTTCTAAAAACCCTCATAACTTGGCATTATTTATAATAAATGCTCGTAAGTAAGAGAAGTGCGTGAGTGTGCATTTTTTATCAGTGCATTGGCATGCGTTCGTAAGCCACTGCATGCGTGTGTGTGTGTGTGTGTGTGTGGGTATAAAAATTATATCTTCTTAAATAAAATCCTTTATTTTCCTTTTTAAGTCCTTTCAAATCTTCATTTTTATTTTATATTGAGATTTGTGCCATTTCGTTTTAGTTTCTTGTTTCATATTCTTATCGTTTTGTTTACTGCTCCCAGCCAAAGAGAACAACAAAACCGTATTTTATAGTCGTCGTAGTGTTGGTGTAACCAGGTGCATGCATGGCTTTGTTTATGTGTTTGTGTTGGTGCATGATTAAAGGAATTTCTGTGCGTGTTTTATCGTTTGGTTTTAGTGGTATTTTATGTGTTTTTCTCATTCCAATTTTATGTATTTGTTCTGTGTTTCTCATGCTGTTTTCTTTGTGGCGTTTTAGCACTATTCTTTTGGTTTACGGGTTTTTCTACTAAAGATTATGTGTTTATTTTTCCTTAAAGACGAGTGAAATAGCTTTTCATATATTTAGGTTTTATAACAGAGAGGAGATGGTAGGTGTTGGGTACTTACTTGGCAAATAGTACTTGTATATCCGCTTGATCACTGTACACTTCACGGAATGTCAGCTTCGAGTTACTTTCCCAAACACTCAAGGCCTTGCGTAGCGTCATACGTATTTGACCTGCATTCGTCATTGATTGATTAACCAAACTGAAAGTATTCAAAAAGAAAAACATGAATTTTTATAATAAAATTATTAAACAGTTTGTGTTGCATGAGTTTTTCACTGCACAACTGGATTAACTCCTCCGCGTTTGTCAATGCTTTCAACTTTTGGAACTTATTTTTCCTAATCAATTTCTCTGAATTGCGAATTTATCACGACATTTGCTTTACACAAAACAAATACTATTTATTTTATCATCACACAGAGCGGAGTTAATTGATGTGGGCAGTCAATTGTCAGTCCATATAAAACTCATAAAATATTATTTACGGTCAAATAGAATGTGTTTTTAAAAGACTTAAGTAACAGACAAAAAATATAATAAAAAAATAACTTAAATTTTGGCTTAAGTTATTTTTTTATTATTTTTTTGCTACTAACATTTTGCATTTAATTGTAGAGACTTTAAGGCTTGTAGCTGTAAACGTTTTATTGTTATCCGCAACTAAAAAAGCTTGCAACAAATTGGATAACAATAAATCTCATAAAAAGAAATTATTATAATGTGATATTCAGAATGATTTGTGCAAGATCAAGGACTTAAGAAACAAGGAAAATTTATGATTACATCTTATAGCGGAATAGTCCCTATGGGAGGTACAGCAATAAAGATCTAGGAGTCATATTGTACAATAATCATAGAAATTAACTAAATATCCTGCCGCAGGATATTTAGTTTTAGGCCACAAATGCACCCTTCGTCGGCCCTGTAGCAAAAATTAGCCGGTGAAGTAAAAGGTTGAAATAGCTACAAAAACAACTGTCTATCTTCTCATCTTTCCTAATCTGTCCCCTCAATACTATCCCCTCGTTTTCAGTTCCGAAGCAATGCATTGCATATATAGGGGTCATCCCCTGAGAGCTGGTCCAAGATAAAAAAAAACGCTTACATACTAAGAGCAGAGTAACAGCACCCACCTGCGTCGACTCTGTAGTAAAAACTTAGCTGGCGAAGTAACAAGTTCATAACCTCAAAAAATTCTCTCTCTCAAAAATTCTCTCTCTTCCCAATCTATCCTCTCTATAATATCTCCTCCTTTCTAGTTCCAGCGCAATGCACTGCATATGTGGCGCCATCCCCTGAATGCTGGTTCGAGTTAAAAAAAAAAGATCTGTGCGTTTAATTCTGCAATATATCTCCGTAGTATGCCGGTCTGCCGTAAGAGAGAAATTCATAGTGTATCAACTTTCCAGAAAACATAGATCTGCTTGTTTGGACTTTACAGCCTTTGACAGGCTCTGAATGCTATACTAATATGAGTTCCAATGGACTTTCATGTGCTGCTCAAGTAGCCCAGATTAGTGGCACCTCGGTGCAGGAGATCAAGCAGTCATGGTGTCATGGTTAGGATCTTTGATCAATTGCCTCCTTTACTTCCCCCATGGTGAGTTCCACACTCTGTTGCAGTGCAGACCGCGGGAGAGGGTTACTTAGTTTTTTGATGATGCTTTTACTGATAACCCATAGTACTACTAGGTTACTGCTCAATCCCTACAATAGCAATGCAACGGGAGCGGCATATAAGAAACTAAAAAGTTGAAGGCTTGTCTATGATGTCAGTAGGAAAATCAAATAAACAGAAAGAAAAAGCCGATAGTGGGTTGATAAGTCTATACTGGCTGGCCTGCGAGGCTCCACCAGTAACCTAACACTAGTACCACGGGATCCGGTAGGCCCGCAGAAGAAATACAGGAGGGTATGCGATGGCAACATCATCATAGCAATGATGTTAGCGTTTGTGCACGTTCGCGGTAGTAGTTACTGGGGCGAACTTCGTTGCTTGCTTCGTTAGTGTTGGGTGACTCTATAGCCGGATATTGGTGAGGTCTCTTCAGAGAGTCCACGTGGTGGCTATGGTTTGTTACCAAGCGTCGCTGGGAGAAATGTCGGGCACGGACTGATGCTTAACATCTGGGGCCAAATTACGGCATTCGATTCGAAACGAAATTTCAATACAATTTATATACAAATTTCGATCGATATCGAATGCCGTAATTTGGCCCCTGGACTTCGATTTAACCGATAATAGCAATTTCTATGTGCTACGCTTGGGTATAGGTGGCGGTAAAGTTGGTGCTGGAAGTCTATATTGTAGACTTTTGTCTTGCTGGTTTTTTCTTCCTTGGCGGTATGGCGGAATCGTCGATGTAAGGTGGGCCCGAGCACCTTTGCAAGGTGTCTATGTATGATTGTGACGATATTATTATTATTATTATGGAAGTTGCAACCTGAGCGGCCAGATGGGCTGCCAAGGTAGCCCATACACGGACCGGGGGTGGTGGTGGTGTGTTAAGAACACCGTCAGTTCGGGCCTCACGGCGATAATTGACGTTAAATATGGCATAATCTGCCTACTATGCTGAGGAGATCCTCCGATTACTGATGGATTGGTTACAGTCCTAACTGCATCCGGCTGGGAATGAAAGGAAGGCAAGACAGAAAGAGAATGCGATGTCATAGAATGATCTGCTACTTTAGACTCTATTATCTTCTCGGGTGACCTCGAAGTAAAACGTTTTTCCTACACTGACTTTCAGACTTAAATTTTGGATTTCAAGGAGGTGGGAACAATGCTGAACGACAAAAAAGTACAGGGCGAAGGCGGTTGGATAGTGCAAGGATGTGCTACCTGGATTAGTTGGTGAGGATGACCTTATACTCATTTGCATCCCAGCATACAGTAGACTGCCAGGTAAGGAAACCGATGGTCAAACTAGCTAGAGCTGCCTCTGCTATAGACGTCTACAATGCCGAATCGGTAGACACACCGTTTGGCACTATCAGAAGCCTCGCCATTAACCATTATATTTATAAGGGTGAAGCCAGATTACGCAATTGGCATTCGTGAAATTTTGCGAGGAAAATGTGGACTTGGTAAAATAGCATCTACAAGAGCATATCGAAGCTTGTCTTATTTGTAACAGGACACAAAGCGATCGGCAGACACGCTAGTATAATAGGCATATCCTATAATAGATTCTGTCTCATTTATCGTGAAAAAAGCATGGAAGAGACAGTTTCCCACTTTCTTTGTAAATGTCCAAATTATCTCAGGAAGTTTTTAGCCAGTTATACCCTGGCTGCCCTCTCAGAGTTATCAGAGATTGATTCTAGTGATTGGCACTGATGAGTGTTGAAGTAGACGGCCACGTAAAACAACCAACTAAATCTTTAACACGTTCACCACTAGACTCACGAAGAAAAAAGATTTTCTCTTCTATGTGACTGCTTAGAGTATCCACAAAAGTTGTTTGAGCAACTCTTATGCGATACATTGTCTTATCAAGCAACATCTATCCTTTCTTCTGCGCAGCATGGTTTCTGTAAAGGTCGATCAACTATTAAGAATCTCTTAGAATTAACAACCTTAGTTAATGATGGATTTGTCACTGCCAAACAAACAGATGTCATCTATTTTGATTTTAGTAAGGCCTTTGAGAAGGTGAATCACAATTTACTCATTCATAAGCTTGATCGAATTGGATTTGGAACGTCTCTAATAAGATGGATTGAATGTTATTTGAAGAACAGAATGCAGTGTGTCAAGTTCCGCAATATGCTTTCTACTGATATAAATGTTATATCAGGTGTGCCTCAGGGTAGTCATCTCGGTCCACTTTTATTTACGTTATTTACTAATGATCTTCCCTCCGTTGTGGACAACTCAAATATACTAGTGTATGCAGATGACGTAAAGTTATTCTTATCGTTTGACTCTATTGACCAACAGCGTCTCCAAGCTGACATTATACACTTAACCACTTGGTGCGCTAATAATTTAATGGAGCTAAATGTGAAAAAGTGCAAATACATGATTTTCTCAAGAACAACTCCAATCAATGGACTCTATAAAATGAATAATGCTGTTCTTGACCTAGA
The DNA here is from genome assembly GCA_951800035.1 of Linnaemya tessellans. Lineage (NCBI taxonomy): Eukaryota > Metazoa > Arthropoda > Insecta > Diptera > Tachinidae > Linnaemya > Linnaemya tessellans. The sequence goes on from OX637534.1 coordinate 29,149,814, forward strand.
GGATTCATTTAATGACAAAAAACTGGACTTGAGGTGCCATATAACTTCGACTATTAACAAAGCTACTGGTGTTCTGTTCGCCAAGGAGTTCTCTGACCCTTACACAACCAAGATGTTATTTACTACTTTAGTTCGCCCAATACTTGAATACGGATCTGTTGTATGGGACCCACAATATCTTTCACATTCAAATAAAATAGAGTCAGTACAAGTGCAATTCTTATTATTGTGTCTTCGTGGTCTTCCTTGGAACTCTAATATAAGATTACCTACCATCTTACGAGAGACGCCTAGGACTTATTAAGCTCCCTACCTTAAGGAGCCGTCGGCAAATGCTAAATGTTACCTTTCTGCTGAAATTAATAAACGGCTGCGTCACATTTCAATTTCTTCTGAGCAAAATAAACTTGAATATACCCAATCGTCCAACAAGGTATTATAGCTTCTTGAGAATTAAGTTTTACACTACAAACTACTCGTATAGTAACTTCGATCCCTTTCGGAGAATTTGCAGTGATTTTAATAGACTTTACCCTTGTATCGATTTCAACAAAACTATTGATGTCGTAAAAAATTATATAATATTATATCTTAACTCTTTACAAAACTGATTATAAATAAATGTTTAATTTGTTAAATCGACATTTGTTAAAGTCTTTTTGTTGTAATTTGTCTTGTTACTATTATATATACATATACTATTTGTATATGTACCTACTTATCATTTCTGAAACATTGTTATATTTTAATTGTATCAGTCTGTAAGGATTAATCCATAGACTAAATAAATAAATAAATAAATAAATAAAAAAAAGAATAAAAATAAATTTGATGCCTTGCCAGAGCCTCAAATATACAAGAATATTACATCCTGCAAACTATTATGAAATAAAATTTTAATATATATTATTGATTATGCGACCCATATATGTGACATGAGTTTCTATGAAAAGTCCCACGTCACATACATATGTGTGACGCTGAGTGGCGAACGTGTTAAGCAAAGGAGTCTTTGTCCAAAGGAGTCTTTGTGCAGGCCAATTACTCACTGATAAGAGATTGTATATTTCACTTATAGTCTGCATGATACATTCGCGCAATTATCATTGGAAAACCATGGGAGCTGAGATTTGACGTCCCTTTTAGCATTTCAAACAGAATACGTATTTCGGTCTGGGAGTTGACAACAATAATTTAGTGTTTTCAGTTACTTATGAAATATGTCTTATGATAATAAATCGTTTTAAATGTCTTAGATCATGAAGGGCTTCACGATGGTGATCAAATTCCATGTAATATTCAGAATTATTCTGATCTTTGATCTAACAATATAAAGTTATTTAAACCTGTGAAGATATCATCTCGTATGTGGGAAGCGAACATTCCTGCAAAATACTTAAAGTGTCGTATGTTTAATAAAAATGCTGCTAAAACTGCAAACAAATTTACTTCAAGGCAGTGAAAGTAACGAAACATATAATAATTATTTCTCAAAAAAGGACAAAAAAAATGTACGAAATATGAGAGGAATTTCGAGTTCTTTGGTAGTCTAATGAGTATCTAGTGGAATAACGTATTTTTGTGAAAGTCGTGGGTTCGATTCCCACCTTTGACTCTGATCTGCCTGCAGCGAGTGAAGGTCTTTAGTACACAATTGTATTTGTGACATGTAATAAATTAAAAATAATTATGTAAGGTGAATTTTAATTTTTCTCTATTACTGATCCATTAATTGCACTTATGCCGTGGGTTTTTCCAATAATTTAAGCAGTTTTGGTATGCACTTTTAGTAAAGCCCTTAAGATCCCTCAACAATTCGGTTTCTTTCTTTTCAATCAACGCAAAACGTTTTTCAGGGGTCTCTTCAATTTTGGAGCCAAATCTGGTTTTGAGAAATCTGTTTGTTTTTTACATAAATTAAATAATTTTAGAATGAACTTTGTCGCACACTTTCGAAAGAAATTGTATGGTAAAAGCCTACCGATATATGCCGACATCCTCAGAAACTTTTGTAAGGACGTGCTGTTGAGATGTGGATTAAATTAGAACTTGGGTTAACGTAGTCTGAAACCCTGATTTTTCGGGGAAATAGGGTTTTCTTATTATTTAATTAAAGACCAACATATTAAGCAAAACCATGTAATCCCATAAAATTTTTTTATACAAACTTGGCAATTTCGATACAATTTTGTCATCAGATTAACTAAACTTGGTTTCACTGACATCTCAAAACCCCAGCCTTATAGTAATTCAATGATTCTCTATAAAAATTTTCTTCATTTTCTCAACATATTCATCGCTTGCAGCAACATATTCATCGGTTGCATCAACATATTCATCGGTGTATCGGAGCATCGAGGAAGAAAGGACGTTGTTCACATTTTCTCAACCTTGTTTGAAAAGTTTGTAGCATTTTTGACACTTTTCTGACTCAGTTTATAAATAACGTATGACATTGTCAGCAATTTCAAATGCTTATGAGCAGTTAATTCTGTTTTTTTCTACAAAATTTTAAGCAATTTCTTTCATCCACTTCTTTCGACAGCAGATAGTCGCCGAACACGCAAATCATTTGTAACTTGAGTGATTTTACAAACAAACTAAACATGCTCAATAGGTGAAGCTGTGAACATGTGTTCGAGACGCATTTGAAAATTCACCAAAGATAACTGTTTTAATGGTCACAATATTCCATAATCATTTTTAACTGAATTGCTTTGACGTCTTATCAGGGTGGACAAATTCGAGGTTAGGAAGTAAATTGGTTGTCAAATGATGAGATTTCAAAAATTGAGCTTTCATTCTTCGACTTTATGTGGAAAAAAGTTGGAAAGTTTGTGAATTGACTGTTTAAAACAACTGATCGAAACCAATGGGGTTTTTCAACAAAATTATCTTTAGTGATGAGGCACATTTTCAATTAGATGGTTATGTGAATAAATGAAATTCTCGCATATGAAGCCCTCCAAGTCCACAAACAGTCATTGGAAAATAATTACATCCGTATGGTGCGTTTTGCAATCAGGCGGCATCATCGGTCCATATTTTTTTTGAAAATGAGCATGGAAACGCCATTACCATGAACTCGCTGCGCTACCAAACTATGAAAACTGATGTTTTATGACCTCAAGTGGCTAATGTTGACATCACTGATCTTTGGTTTCCGCAAGATGGCGCCACGAGCCACACAACCGTCCAAAGAATGCAGTTATTGCATGATATATTTCCCAGTAGCGTAGTTTCTCGATTTGGCGATATCAATAGGCCTCCTCGTTTTTTTGTCTAAAATAAGTGTATTTTAAGCCTAATTTACTTCCTAACCTCAAATTTGCCCACCCTTTGCTTTGGCTAATTTCCGTATTTTTTTTTTCAATGCACATCAAATTCGTATGCAACAGCGTTGGCCTACGAAAGTATTCCCGTGAGCAACTGATGATGTAGAGAAATTGTAGTGTCCAGAGAAAATAATTTACAGAAATATTTCATTCAAGGCGAATTCATACCAGGTGGCCTTAGTTCAGAAATTGGTGATCAGTTGTTACCAAGGCAAAATTATTGAACTGTCAAATTGAACTGTTATTTGTGTACGGCCATTGTTTTTTCCAAAGCATATTATTTGACAGTTCAATAAATGTTACACAGAGTTGCATAAATGAGTCCACCTTGTATGAATTCGCCTTGATTTCATTATTGCCGCTAGTTTTTTATGTGGATTAAAACTCTGAGAAGTGGAAAAATCAACACTTTATTGCTAAACACTAACATCATGTATTGCGTCATATGCTGCCACAGTGAGACGATATTTTTAAAATTTTATATTTTAAAAATATTTATTCATTAAGTTAAAATTTCTTCTCATGCAAATGTTTTATGTCCCTCATGTGTAAAAATGTGTGTGTAACTCAAATAACAATATTAGCATACATATTATACTCGTATGTTATCATTCCGATAACAATTTGTCCTAGAATTTCACTTCATCAACTTCGTATTCACTATTTAATGCACATACAAATAGATTTGTATGCACATGTAAGCATCTCTGTCTAAGTTTATTTGTGTTAGTACTCGTATGTAGACTATACACTTGTATGCACACATACATACACATATTTGCATTCACAACTTAACATACTGTGAGCAATGTGTTTGTAATGGGACTACAGTTCATTTAACAAATATTCCAGAAACGTGCTTGCCATTCATTGCTGGGTCTTGGTTTTCTTTGCTTTTTTGGTCTGCTGTAATCTATTTTGTTTACATTAATGTCGGCTCAACATGTCCTTCGCAGCAGTAGTCAGACTTTCGTATTGCAATCCTTATTATCAATAGCCTCATCGTCATCATTGCTATCCTCATCATTATTAAGTGCCACTAACACAAACAGCAGCAGCAGCAGCATCATCAACAACGTCTTCATAAATTTTATTTTATACATTTTTCCATAGATGGCATTTAGTTGTATTAGCTGGTCATTTGTATGTTTGGATTTCACCCACTCACTCCCTCACCCCTCACTCAATCCCTCACTTAAACATGCCGTCGTATAGCAGCTTTACGTTTGTGTTATTTCTTTATTTGTTATATTTAAGAGCAAAAAAAAATCATGTATTTATTTTACAGTTGTACTTCATGCAAACAGAAATGTGAAACAGTCAGGCACAAATGAACGTGAGTACAAACAAACATTCCAGTAAATAAGAAAAAAAATGGTTAAATAAACAACTCAGGCAATAAGACATCAATTTGACCAGAACACCTCTTGCAGCTATTAAAACGTGGATTAATAAAAAATCATCTCCCCACCAATCAAGCGCTGAAATATATTTTTTTGATAAAAACTATAAAAAAATCAAAGTTATATCATGACTTTATTGCCGGAAGCAATGCCTCTATTAGTCTGGCAACCATCATCCTTTCCATTCATGTGACAGACAACTGCATTTCCTATACCTAGAGAATTTATTTCAACAGTCATTAAATATATTTTTTTTATTCCCTTGACCTCCCTTACTTTTTGCCCTTTACCCATATCTGTTATACAAATATTTATATACTACAGATCTACTAGTACCCGGCTTTGTCCAGTTTGTCCAATATGAAGCAAATATTTGCTATTGCACTTGTTTTAACAAACAATTGTTTGAAAATAATTTGTAAATTTTATGAAATGTTTGTCTGAATTAGTGAACTCTTTCGGTGCACTAAAAACAGCAGCAACAAAGACAAATTTTATATTCATTAACGCCATATTTACACTATGAAATTTTCTGTTTGCCGCCTTTTTATTTGCTATTAGAGAAACAGTAGCAGGCAGCGGAAGTGAATAACTACTTGCACAGGAATTAAAAAATTTGGCAATTTTCATCCCACTTCCCTACCCACTATTTCTGTAAGCCAATAAAAAATATTTTTAAGGAAAAAGTGTCATTAGAAAAACTCATTGTGTAAATATGATGCAAATGAGTTGTTTGACTTTGTCCGTTTTCTGTGAAAAGATTATATGAATTTCAAAATAATTTTATCAAAATCGTTTGTTATTTTAGCTGCTTGAGAACAATCGATTTCGATAACTATTGTTTGACAGCTGGGAATGTCAAACTTAAAAAGGTTGGCAAATCATCATCATGATTCATTTAACGCCAGAATAACACTTACAAATTGTGAAAATTCACTTTAAAAAATACAGTTTTATGCACCATGTAATTCGTAGCCACGATGGACATATGCCGGAAACCATATTTAATAAAATCTACCAGGTTTTTTCTGTCTTGTATTAACATTGAAATCTTATTGTTATTGTTTTCTATATAAATTTCACATTGTTGACGTGAGTTATACAATTGCAGCGCTAACGGTGAAAATATATTTATTAAATAAAATTTTTGAAACATTGAAAAATTCATTGATATCTATAACAGAATACATTTTATAATTATTTTATTTAATTCAAAGTTTTCTGTGAGTTCATAAAGCAAAAGTGTTTCAAAGATGGCGTAACTTACTTGCAATAAAAAGTAAACATAACCTTTAATCGAAACAACTCTAAATCGTAGAGTGTTGCCAGCATATTTCACAGTATAATTACAACTCTTTTGGTTGTGTAGTAAAAATCATATGTCTTTGAAAATGCTTTCACACTGAAAGGTCTTAGGGTTAAAAGCATAAACAGCTGATTTTGCGTTCACACTTCAAATTGTGGTTTTAACATACAGGCTGTATAATAAATTTGTTCAAAATAAATTAAATCGCTCATAGAAATTTATGAATTTGTTGCTCTACTTGTTTTCAATTTTTACTACACTTAATTGACAACCTGTACAACAGAAGTTCTTTTTTGAAGGAAAAAATAAATGCTTTCTAAAATAGAAATTATTTTACATTTTGTGAATGAATATCTTAAAATTATGGAACTACGTAAACAAAGTGAAGAACTTTTTGGAAATCAAGTTGGTGTATGTAAAAAACGAAAACGGATTGTGAAAGTTCTGTTTATTAACATAAACAATACCAGCTGTTTCCAATATATAACTTGGCACCACTCAACTTAGCACAGACAAAAATTTCATAAAACCTATTTAAAACCAATTCGAAAGTGATTTTACTTTCATTTTAATCAAATTATTTTGTACGGCACAACCAGGTTTTATTTATACGATATTATTGTACAATATGAGAAATTGCACAATTATATTGCAAGTGGGTGGGACGTGTAAGCATCTCCGCATATGAAGGGTGGGCATATTTGAGGTTAGAAAGAAATTATGCAACCGGGAAATTTTTCACGCAATAACTGAATTGTGGCCACATAAAAACGACGAACGCTGACGGCGTTTCCACACCCATTTTCGAAAAAATACGGGCCGATGATGCCGCCTGACCACAAACCGCACCATTCGGTCACTTTCTTTAAATGAAAATGTTCTTCTAGGACTATTTGTGGATTTGGGGTGTCTCATATGCGACAATTTCGTTTGTTTCATAACCGGATAATTAAAAATGGACCTGATCACCAAAGATGATTTTATTGACAAATACGTTGTTTTCGTTCCGTTTTTCTATCAGCCAATTCACAAACGTTCAACGCAGGCAATGGACTTGGCTGCCTTTAACTCTTGAACGAGTTGAACTTTATAAGCGCAAGATGAAAATGTTGCGCTGTTTCTGGTGATGCGCAATTGTTGCGGATTGTTGATGTGCCAGAGTCATTCTCAACACGTTGCTCTACAGCGGCTGTGTTTGCCTGACTAGGGCTACTACGAGCTTACCGTGGTGCCGAATTCAGTGATTAAATTACGGACAGCGGTCAGCTCGAATTTTCTTCATTTCGATAGTAAATTTTCTCAATGAAAATTCTTTGTACAATATCATGGACCTCTACATGATTAAAATTTTCCATATTTTTGCTAAATACGAGGCGGATTGATATTGAATCAAAAACTGTTTATTTCTCAACATAGTCTCCTTTTAGCTCAATGCACTTAGTAAGACGATATTCCAACTTTTTTATACCATCTGAATAATACGATTTTGGGAACCCCTCAAAATAAGCGTTAGTTTCGGTAATCACTTCTTCGTTGGAGATGAATCTTTTTCCTGCGAAGCAGGAAAAACGCGTTGTATTGAAGAAAGATCAAACGCGGCACCCATTTTGCCGATAGCTTTTTCATATGGAAATGTTCATGCAAAATGTTGAACACACGTTCATATGATATATTTACCATTTCAACAATCTCACGTAACTTGACTCGGCGATCATTCATAACGATATCGAGGATTTTCTTGATATTTTCTTCAGTAACCACCTCTTTTGATCTTCCTGTTGATGGTATTGTTACAGTGCTTGATGGGCCGCGTTTAAATTCAGCAATCCAATATTTTACCATGTAATCTGACGGAGCAGACTCACCGTAATGTTTATCGAACTTTTCTTTTGTCTCTTTCGCCGTTTTCCCGTTCAAATAATAGTGTTTAATCGCTGCACGAAGCTCCCTCTCTTCCATTTTTCAAGAAACACAAAAGTTGTTTACTTCAAACGACTACAACAAATAAACTAACAGTCCAACCTAAATTACGACGCAAAGCGCAACGTAATTTAGCGCTTAGGTTTTACGCTGAAATGAGTAACCTAAATTAGAGCGTTAACGTTGCCCCATAATCAGTAATGTTTACACACTTTCATTGATAAAAACTCTAATTAGAAACAAGAAATAGAGATGAACACGCTAAATTGACCTAAAAGTAGCTAAAGTTACATCACTTAACACTTCAACAAAGTAAATAAGAGTGCTTCTGCAACAAACTTCACTTCTTTACGCGCTGTCAAAATTGGATTTTCCAATTGCCAAGCGTTGGCGCCGCGTTATTTCGGTTGGTCTCATACATTTTGTATGGGCATGAGAAATTTTGACAGCCATACAACGCTTTGCGTCGTAATTTAGGTTGGTCTGTAAGCGATAAATTTGGGCGCAATTTTAACAGCTGACGTTTGACAGATCGCAATTTAAAAAAAAAGTTTTTGTGTTTGTGCTGCCATCTAGCGCTAGGTAGCTTCAGTATCTATCCGTGCAATGACTGTGAAAATACGATTTTTTTTCTTTTATTTATAATTTTTTGGAAATATCAAAGAAAAAGTAAAAAGGCTAGAGAAATTCTAAGAGCAGAGGTCAAAACAAGCAACAAGATTATATATAAAGATGACGGGTCTTCCGAAAAGGAATAACTGAGATATCAATATGTGGTAATAAAAATCATTGCATTCAGAGTACTACTGCAGTCTCAATGCTACACACGTGTATAGCACAGCACATCAGTAGTGTTTCATTACTGACATTTCCTGGGGAGTATTTTTGTGTATGTGCACGAGTTTCTCTATTTGGTTAATATCTTTAGTTGTTGCTGCACAATCATATGAGATCCGTTAACTGTATGCAACTGACACGTAGTTGTGGCAGTTCAGAAGAATTTTGCAAACCCATAAAGTTGCATATATAATAAAAACACTGGTATTAACAATAACCAACACAACAACAAAATCAACAACGGGATATACAACAGCAACAATTCTGGACAAGAAGAACTATTTAAATTCATTGGATTCTTGTTTATTGAAAGCTTTTACGAAATATCCTTACACTCATTCGCAACACATACAAATGCAAATGTTTTCAATTCAAATTGATTCACTTTTATAAAGACCAGAGCGTGATAAAACGTGAGAAAATGTTATTAACCGGACATTAAAATAATTAAATCTTTTAATTAAATTATATATTAAGATTTTACATTACAAATCAACTGTTTGTGGTTAAATATCACGAATAGAGATTTAAGTCAATTTGTCTGCAGTTCATGGGCTTATGTTCCCAATCATCAGCAGGTTTCAAATTAATTTTCAAAATTTCTTAACTTATACATAGACTTTCAAATATCATTTGTGAATTATAGTATTTTCACACTGACATGGATTTAGTAAATTCTGGTTTTAACGTTAAAACCAACTGTTAAAACCTGGTTTTACCATACAAAATGATTTTGCTAAAACCATCTTAAAACCACTTTCGAATTGGTGTTAAGTAGGTTTTATGAAATGCAACTTTTTGCCTGTTTTTGCCTGTGCTAAATTGAGTGCTGCCAAGTTTTAGGTTGGAAACAGCTGGTATTGTTTATGTTAATAAGAATATATTCTGACGCCTGAAATATTATGAAAACATAAAAATGGATGAAGCCACAACAAGAACTAAAAAATGCCTGGGAAAAGGGGAATTATGGACGTGTGAGCAGGAGACAATAGACGAATTGAGAATTGTAAAACTTTTTCTTTTTTACTATAAACAAAAATTTCTGTTGTTCAGGTTGTCAATTGAGTGTTGTGGAAATGGAGAGCATTTTTATGAGCAATTTAATTTATTTTGAAAAAATTTATTATACAGCCTGTATGTTAAAACCACGTTTTAGCTTTTATGTAATAAAAATCATTTTCCAACAACCATTGTTTTAGCAACTTTCTCTTTGGCAACTTTCTCTTTGGCAACACTGTTTTTGGCGGCTCAGCTGTGTTCGTGTAACATGTTACTGTTCAAGGCGTACTAAACCAGGTGGCATCGTTAGGAATGTAAACAATTTTTTGCTCCTATTGAATTTTTGTTTGTTGTGAGCTTAAACTGTCAAAGTACGGCGTAATTCTATTTATGTTCAGAGCTGATATATGAATAAAAACTGTTTATTGAAAAACGAATATTTTAAATTATTGTTGTGAAATAAGTGAACTATAAGAAAATACTTATAATAATAATAACAATCTAGATAAAAAACTAGTTAAACACGATAAAAGGTGTTTTATGTTTGCTACAGTCGTTTTTTCTGTTATTTTCAAATTTATTTGTAAAAGTGTTTTCAATATATTTGGAACAAATTCGTTTAATATTGCAATTATATTGCATTTCATAGTGGAATTATATATATTTTTTTTAATTGGTCAAAATTAATTATCAAAATTTATAAAAATATGCCTTTTTGTGAACTGTGCAAAAAAAAAATATGTTCCTGGTAATGGCTACTAATTTTTTCGTGTGCCCAAGTGCTCCATAACAATGGAAAAGTGGAGTAGCTTGTGCCAAAAGCAAATCACAAAGCGTTCGCTTATATGCAGTGATCACTTTTTGAAGAATCAGATCATATATATATGACCCATTTCCGATTTCAGGTCGCAAGAAAATATTGTGTTTTGATTAAATCTTTTTTTTACTTTTTCTTCACTTTTGTATGTTGGCATGATGCAAGATATTTTATTTCTTAAATTTTAAATGCTTTTTCTTACGCTTTTGACATTTATATCTTAACACATTGTTTTGACAATCTCAACTTTATTACACAAACAAAAACACCTATGTTGTTGTATTGTTGTACTTGTAGCACTTACGCTGCCACCTGGTTTTATTACGCCATGTTACTGTTAAACATGTTCAGTTTGGTCTGTAATTTAGCCCTGAATTGACTTAAAATTTCTTACCAAATTTATTTCGACTGAACAAAAAAGCACCAACAGCATACGACGAGTTCGGGCATATCGCAGATATCTGCACCGTTCGCCAAAGTTGAGCTAATGTTACTCCACTACGTGGAAAATTTGTCGGAAGGATTTTGGTGTAAAAGTTTTTAAAATACTGCCGGTGAAACAATTGATACCACATGACCTACCAATGGGCCCTGGAAAAGTGGGATGAAGATCAACTTTTTTATCAGAAAATTGAGTTCAGCGACGAAGTTTATTTGGTTGAATGGATAACTGAACAAGCAAAATTGCCGTTTTTGGTATGAAAGGCAACCTCAAGTATTGCAACAACTGCCTGCCATCCCGAAAAATGCAATGTTTTGCGTGAATTATACGTGGAAGGCTTCTTTTTCAAAGACGAAGAAGGCAGGAACGTTACTGCGAATGGCGAGTGCTACCGTACGATGATCACAAAAAAAAAATGTTTTCCAGCTGGACTTGGCTGACATGTAGTTTCAACAAGAAGGTGTCACATGAACATTTCGCACGCGACACAGTTACCCAATTGGTAGTCGAGTTCGGTGAAATGTTTATTTCATGTTTGGGGCCGTTGAATTGGCAACCTAGAGCGTGCGTTGTAACGCCTTTAGACTATTTAGGGTTATGCTAAGGTCCATGTCTATAGGGACAAGCCCGACACGTTTGGCGTAATGGAAGATAATGAAAGAATTTATTGATTTGATACCGGTCGTTACGTTGGAGAGTGAATGCAAAGAATTAAACCCAGCGTATGAACTAATTGAGGCGTAGCGCAGTTCAATATTTACATGCAATCATTTTTAAACATTGAACAGTATAGACCGTTTTATCGACTGAAATAAAGATTTCATACTTTTTCTAAATTTTATGTGTTCTTTTTTTTTTTTGTATCTTTGAGTTTACTCCGTTCCCCCCCAGAATTTCCAGGGGATGGGGGATTTATTTGGCGGAACCCTTAGGGTCAAACAGCCATCAACAAATTTATTTATCTTTCTTCTTCGTAGAATACTTTACAAATATGTATATTTGCAAAGTATTGATGTACAGATGCCAACTGGGTTCTTCAGACCGTACGCCGGCGATGTTATTAAACGTATTCTCTTTTCCGTTACTGTATCTGACTGTACACGACCTATGCCTTCGCATAGGAAGTAGCAACGTAGTTAACCACGGAAAAAACCTCAGAACAACCGTAAACCTATACAGTTATCTGTGTTGTTGAAATTAACTAGTGCGAGTGAGACGCAAAACTCTCGAAAGAGAGTAAACAATCAGTGGTCTGGCTGCACTTAAAAAATAATTGCCAACGAGGCTTGATGTTGACTGACTCAGAGCTGCTTTGCGACTGATGTTCTTTTTTTTAACTCAAACCCGAAAACTTTTAAAAAATCACCCATTCCAAAGCTGTCCGAGTGAGCAAGAAAACATAGTTTTATATTATGCGCTCGTGCCAAGGAGAAATGCTTAATTTTTGTATTGTGCATTTTTCTTCCAGTAATTTGGGCATGTATTTTTAAAACCAAGGGTTTATTTTCGAGTGTGTGTATGTGTATGTGAAAACGATCGATTTGTATTCCTTTAAATCATAATGAAAATTTCGCTGCATTTTGTATTTACTTCTTACATGCAGGAGGGATTTTTTAAATTCTCTACGAATATTTCTCTTCGGATATCTTCTACGTTTGCTTTCCTTTCTTAAACAAAGTCTTTTAAAGTTTCTGCTCCAATTTCAATATTAAACTCCCAAATTGTACATCCAGCATTCAGCTACAACCACTGCGAAGTGCACAACTCTATTCAGTTCAATTCACTGCCATATTAAGGTCACACCGACTGCATTCATATAAAGCAGTATGTGTGTATGGGGGTTCTCCTATGAAGGTTTCTTTCTTTTAAGAGCTACACAAACCACTTGGTATCGATACTATTATCGCTTACAGTGTCACTTTATTTAAAATGACATTATTTTGCCAATTTTTATTATAATTCCAAAAGAAATAGTATTTTTAAGAACTCGAAAGAAAAAGTAAACTGACAAAAGACATAAAAAAAAGGTTTTATTGAAAAAAGGGAGAAAGCAACGCAAGAAAAAAAATGGCTTTTCAAACATGCACATGCACGTCAGTTGCCAATAGCGAAACTAGATAGAGATGGTGCCAAAGGCATTAAATCATGACAGACCGAAGTTAAAGTTGTGTCCTTAAATGCAGTCAAATTGTTTGTGAATTCAGTAAAAGTTTGTATATGAAGAACAAGATGTTTCATGTACTTAAAACTTGAATTGATTTGAAGGGAATTTTATTAAATTTATTGGCCATTTCAGCAAACGAACAGGATTTGGCAGTTTTGTGCTCCCCAAAGGCGACGACACGTGAATGCTGGAAAGTTAGAGATTCTGTTTGTGGTCAAATAAATAATTTTATTTTGTACAACAGATTTACTTTGCTCAGGCGCCAACGTTTTTTGCAAACCGCAAATAACACGGTGATACAAACTGGAAAAAAACTAAATGTACTTTTAAAATGAATAAATTTTAAATGAATAGATCATTCGGTCTCTTTTAAAATTTCGATTACATCCCCAAATTCGAAAGTTGTTGATAAAATAAGATAAGAAGATATGATTTGTTTTCCTGAACTCCCTTTCCTGATCATTTTTCGTTTCCTTATCATTTTTTGTGAACACCCTTAACTATTCTTGAAATAAATTATTTATTTATTAACAGAATCAAGTCGTCGCTGCTTTCAGTGTGAAATTCCCGATATAAAAGAATTAATACATATAAATAAAATGTTGCCATTATGGTTTTTTGCTGATATAAAATAATTTGCAATTAAATTCATTACCCTTTTATTTTAACCTCCCGATTGTGATTAATAAAAATCCTTCATTAAATCGAATTAAAGCCAGTAAAAGTTTATGGTCATAAAATACCTATAGCATATGTTTTGTGGCCCAATGTAATAAATACTTTATTTGTTTTTCTTTTAGCTACGGAGCTAAACCGCACGTGTAGAATTCGAAATCTGCAATACAATGCACCTGTAAAAGTATCAGTGGCATATGGCAAGGAAATTAAAATTGTTTTAAAATCATAGCACCAAATTATCCTCCACAGTAATACAGCAAACTGGTTAAATGCTCCCAACAGCACAGTCAAATGTTATAAAACATTGAGTTAAATATTATAAAAATTAAAATATTAAAAAAAAAAAAAATGAGAGCTAGATGGCTATTTTAAAAGCATGATTTACATAAAATAATGAGACAAAAAAATTTGACTGGTTAGTTAATTCAAATGCTGCAGCTTTAAGTATATGAAAACCAAATTAACCACAGAAGAAAACTTAAAAAAAATATTTTTTTTTGTTGACAACATTCAGAAAAATTCTTTAAAAAACCAACACAAAAGGTTTAAATAAAAAGCAAGAACAAGTACTATAACAACAACAACAAAACAAAAATACATTTTGTGCCATTAAAATAAACAATGAAACTTAACTAATTTGCATGACATCAAAAAAATATTTGGTTAAAATAAAACAACACAAACAACTACGTAAACTCCTATTAGAATAAAATAAACCTGAAAACCCAGAAATAAAAAAAAAAAAAAAATTAAAGGGACTCACTCCCTCTCATTGTTTTAAGTGGCAAATTTATGATACAAATAATAAGGAAAAAGTTCAGCACACACCCACACACACACACCCACACAAACACACAGGTGGTAAATACAAAAACCAGCAAAGTATTCATATTAAACCGGAAAATATGTTACAGCAACAATACGATTATGTGTGTGTGTGTGTGTGTGTTTAGGAAAAGGTGCACATGTACATTCAACACAAAAGGACACCACAAAACACAACTTTAGGGAACTTGAATTTTAGAAAATATACATTTTTAGTTCAGAAACACAACTTTATTTGGAGTTTTTGCAGAAATGTGCAGCAAAAGGAAAAAGAAGTTTATAAAAAGCAAAACCGGTTAAATTTATTTACGACAAGTAAAATTAAATGGTTGATTCTCATTTTGAGTGCACATGTTTAGAATTTTTCTTGTTATACCCTCCAAAAAAGAATTTGGAGGGTATATTCACTTTGTCATTCCGTTTGTAACGCATCGAAATATCCATCTCAGACCCCATAAAGTATATATATTCTTGATCAGTGATGAAATCTAAGACAAACTGAGCATGTCCGTCCGTCCGTCCGTCTGTGGAAATCACGATTCAGTCCAAACGAAAAGAGCTAGACTCTTGAAATTTGGCATAAATATATTTTCAAGCTTAGAGCAGGTTAAGTTCGAAGATGGGCTAAATCGGGCAAGAGGGGAAAAAGTTCCCCTAAGAAGAACTAAACCAACCCAGAAAAAACAACATAATTTTTAAAGTTTTTTGGTTATTTTGTTAAGCAAATGATATATTTTTATGTCAAATACGGTCCAACGACTTAAACTTGGAGCCATAAAATAAAATAAAGATATTTTTTCACCCCGCCCACTTCAGTGGGCGTTGTTATAGGCAAAAATAGCATAAAAATTTAACAAATTGTTTTCCTTAAGCCTACATTCCTTAAAAATAACACTTTTAAGCTTTAATGACGAAGCTGAGACGAAACCTGGTACTACTCTGCCCTACCCCCTCCTTCCCCTTCGCCCCCTAAATGTCCCTACCAAAAAAAAAAAAAATTTTAATTTTGTATATAATCATCCCAAGCATTTATCTTTAGAGTTTTATGACTGCCTGTTGCTGCCCTACTCTCTCCTCCCCCTTTGGCCACTAAATATATTCTTGTTGGTGATGAAGTTTAAGACGGTCTAGCAATGCCTATATGTACGTTCGTCTGTGGAAAACATGATATTGTCTATTTTTAAACCCGCCCCCTTCAGTAGGCGTTGACGTACGATATTATATAAAGGAACTCTGTCCCACCAAGTTAAACATTTTAAATTCACTTACTAAATATTTGGAGGGTATTTAAGATTCGACCCGGTCGAATATAACGTTTAAATTCGCTTTTTTCGAATTTTTGAAGTGAAACTTCTTTGCGCGAAATACGATTATGGAAATAATCGGCAGCTTAAACAATGAAATTAAATAAAACAATTCAGCAATAATTCTTAATAAAATAGTATGATGCAATAATTTGGTAGTTTGGTAATCAGCAATATTACAATAAATTCTTAGTAATAATTATCAATGTTCTCTTTTATAATTAACAGGAATTAGAGGCCCGTCATAGGTAACATGTATGTTAGTATGGATGAAACGAAAATATGGAAAGTTTTTGCTTCTAAATCAGACATGTGCAGCTAGTACTCTTTTGAGTCATCGTGTTTTCACACCGATAGTAGCTTCATCGTTTTTTCACACCAACATGTCCGAAAGCTTGCTGCTTGTTTACCGATTCAAAGTCAGTTGCTATTCTGCAAAACAAAAAACAAACAAAAACAAACAACTGCACTTAAAAAAAAATGGACGAATATAAAGAAATTTTTATGTTTGTAAATGGCAAAAATAATGCGCAATGCCTGATTTGTGATAAAATCTTCACAAATTTAAGATTTTATAATTTAAAAAGACATTTCATATCCATTCATAAAAATATTAATGAATTGGATGAAGAAAAAAAATATGAAATGTTCAATTCCCTGCAACAAAAAAATGCCCCTCCTCTAAGTCTGACAGTTGAAGAGAAAAAAAAACAACTAAAGAATGCTTCAATTGCCGCTGGGTTGATGTTAGCAAAACAATGTCGTCCTTTTGAGGATGGAGAATTTTTCAAGTATCCTGTTATTAAGAAGGAAATACTTAAATTATACTCCATGTTCGGGTCCACGTACGACTGTGAAGCCGCTTTTAGCATTTTAAAATTAATTAAAAGTAAATATCGCAACAAATTAACGGATGAACACCTATGTGATTTATTAAGAATAAAACTTTACGAGGGGGAAATAATCATTGGAGATGTTGATATTTGATTTTTTTTTAAGATTTAGTTTTAATTTTTAATTTTTTTAATTTTAATTTTTTACTCAGTGTACTACTTTTGTTTTCTCTGCTTTTGTTCTGCTTGCTGCGTTCAACTTAACACAGTCGCAAAATTCGTAAAACTGATTTGAAATGCGTTTGTGTCAGTTTGCACATGTCTGTTCTAAATATATGTTTAATACGTATGAGTGATACGAATCCATACAAACAAATATTAATCATACGCAACCGTACCGTGACAGAATTCAATTTCGTTTGGGAACAGAGTTGATTCTGCATTTTGGTTGATCAGAGAAAAACCAAACTAAGACAGAGTTATTACAATTTGTTAAATAAATTTGTTAAATATTTCCACTATTTTTGCAAATAATATCTTAATGGGTGCAGTCTGACAATTGATTTGATTTTCCGGCTCCATTGCTCTACACCTTTGACATAAAAATATATCATTTGTACACTTCAAAAATTATGTTGTGTTTCAGAGGTTCATTTAGCTCTTCTTAGGGGAACTTTTTTCCTCTGGCCCGATTAAGCCCATTTACGAACTTGACCGAATTTCAAGAGTCTGGTTCTTTTTGTTTGGACTGAATCGTGATTTCCACAAACGGACGGACGGACATGACTAGATCGTCTTAGATTTCATAAATAATCAAGAATATATATATATATATATATATATATATATATATTTATATATATACTTTATGGGGTCTCAGAGGGATATTTAGCTGCGTTACACACGGAATGACAAAGTGAATGACAATTCTTTTTTGGAGCGTATAAAAACACTTTTGAAAAAATCATTTTTCCTTAGTTTTTTCAATATTGCTCAAGATGTATCGCTTTAAAACGTTTCCCAGGAAATCGAAGATTGAAACAGTTCTTTGAAACGCGACTAGTTTGGTTCGATTCGGTTCAGCCGTTTAAAAGTTATAAACGGGTCACGCACACACACACACACACACACACGTACATACATGCATACATAGTGACCGCTTTTCAGGAATAGTCAGGAAAGCTTCCTAGGAACACAGAACGTCGAGATATGATGCAAACTCGATTTTTCCAAAGCGGCGTAAAACCAGTAACTTCACACTTTTTTTGCAAGTTTTCATATTTCTTAGTGGAAAGTTAAAAATAATAAAAAGAAAATGAATATCAAAATGAAAAGAAAAAGTAATATTCTTAGTTTTTTTTTGTCACAACTTAAGGAGTTACAGTCACACTCACCCTCGCGCAAATAAATTTTATTAATTACAAATTTTTGATTTTGTTTATGTGACACAGACAACGCTGTATGAAATATCCAAACATATTTGATTTAAAAATAAACTCGTGCTGCCGATGGATGAAAAATTTTATAGATTTCTTAATTGCTGAAAATTTCGATTTGTCATTTAAAATAAAAGAAATATTTTAAATGTTTAAAATATTTTGAGAACTCAAAATTGTGGTTGATAAGCATTTGGCAAAACCATAATTCTTACACGCATACGAAGTGTTCATCGATAACCCGTATCAGCGGTATGTGCCTCCGGGCTCCCTTTAGAACAAGGTATACGCTTTTTACTCATTTAATTCTACTTAAAAACGAACTAATTTCCATCACCTACCTGATAATCAAGTAACTTCACATCCTTCAGAAAAAACTGTAATCAAAATTAAAAGCATTTCCACTATCACTTTTACATCAATTTTATCAAATACCATGAGCCATTTGCTATATGAACTCATTAAAAATAAATCAACAAAATTACGATGGTAATAAAATTTAGATGCCTTTCTTGCTAATATTTATCTAAAAAGTATCTTATTTTATTTCACAGAATCACTGGCACACACACACAGAAAACAAAATCAAACATGAAAGAAACTGAATAAATACACATGAAATCGTAATAGAAAATAATTATGCATTTGAGCAAGAAATCTTTAAAATGTAATGAAATCAAATGCCTGTATGATAAACATTTATTCGAAAATAAATATACTTAGGAATTCACTCCATCTCTCTCCCTCTCTCTCTCTCTCTCTCTCTATCTCTTACAAATGTAACAAACAGTTTCACGCACAAATAACATATATTACAGATTCATGTAGATGTGGGATACCCAGCAAACATATTTTTTCCGGTAGAATTAATTTTTTTTTTGTTCATCACACAATTAATTGATTTGTGTAAAATTACTCGAAAATGGTATTCTTATTGATCCTGAGCCGATTGGTAACGGATAATAGTTCAAATAATCAAACTTAAGTTATTGCTTTATATATTGGGAGTATAATTAAGGCCTTGCCTTAAAATCGGAATAGTCACCAAAATAAATTTAATGTGACAAAAACTATATAGAAGGATCCAATTAATAACAAAGAGGAAAAAAAATGGAAGTAATTTTTGAAGAACTACTTTTCCCTACTTCCCATGTATCACTACGTGTGTATTTTTGACTCACGTCAAAAGTGATTATTAACAATATCCAGATAATTGATAGAGAAGATATTTAGAAAAATTTTAATTTATTTGTAGTTTTCGCAAGTGTTATACTTTTTTTTAATAAAAAATATTTTTATAAAAAATATGATCGATTTAAAGGTAGACAAAGAGAGAGAGAGAGAGTAATATAAAATAAATTATTAGTCATGAATGCAAATTTTGTATTATTCGAAATTATTAATTTTATTATTAGCATAAGAATTTTTTATTCAGAAATTATTTATTGAAGAATTTTATTGAATTCAAATTATGTACTTTATTAAAAGTGAAATATTTAGAATATTTTACTAATCATCAGACTAGCATGTTATGCTCTTACCCAATTTAGAAAACAAACAAAACTTTAACTAAATCAATTAAATAATTAAAATTATTATGATTAACCACACAATTGAAGTAATTTTCCAGTAAATAAAAAAACATTTACTGGGAATGTTTTAATGGTGACTTAAAGCTCGTGGGCCTAAACGCAAAAAAAGTAATAAAAAAAGAAATCTGCCTTGAGGGAGTCTTCAGCAGAAAGCAGCTCATAAAATTGAAAATGTAATAAAGTTTAACAAACAGCAAGTTTTATGTCGCACAATAAATATTTTTATTTCTTAGAGGAAAAGAGTTTTAAAAGCATTTTAGGCACTTTTTAAGTAGCAGAAAATACCGAAAAAATAGTCACCGGATAGGGATCTAAAGAACATGATCACATACATTAAAATAATAAGTTAGTCTTGACGGATGTATTAGCTCTTGCTTCTACTTTTGGAGTTGCCTCAAAATTTGTTGACAAAATTTGTTTTGGATTAGTGAAATAATAAATTTAAGTGTCACCAAAAAGTCATGTGAAAGTCTTAAGCAATCGAAGAATTTTTCTTGTTTTTATTGTGAATAACAAATCATCGTAGTAAAATAAAATCTCATAAGCAATAAAAATTCCAGAAAACAGAAATACTCAAGAACAGCAACATCCCAAAAGTTCAACAAGGGCTGTCATACCAGCCGCTGTAACAGGTATTTTTTTGCGAAGTGGGAAAACCTAAATTGAACTTTGTCAATATGAGGTCTAAAAAGGAAGATGACTTCAAAATTAAAACTGTTTTGATGTTATATGAAATGGTTTAAAAAATTTAAAAAAGAATTTGTTGCAAAATATATTTAGTTTTCTCAACAGGAAATAAGTTCAAATCTGCGAAACTGCAAATTATTATACCCTTCACAAAAAAGTGAAAGGGTATGTATAGATTTGTCATTCCATGTATAATTTCTACGATATCAATATGGGACCCCATAAAGTATATATATTCTGGATCCTTATGAATAGCTATGACGATTGAGCGATGTCCGCCTGTCCGTCCGTCTGTACGTGGTTTTCCCAAGCCACCAGAAGAGCTAGAGACTTCGTTCTTGGAACGTTGGATTGGAAATTAACTTAAATAGAGTGGTATTGAAATGGTTCCAGAGCTGGGAAGCTTACACCTATTTCTTGACGCAAAATTTATACCAAAAACCAATTACTTTGTTTAATGTTTGTAAATTAAATCTATTTCGTGCTTTGGGGAGCCTCAATGGGCTATTAAAAACTAAATCAAAAAAAATTTTTTTTCCTGGAAAAATTAAAATTTTTTTTTCCGGCTCATTCGTATTTTGTAGTACGTGTAGTGACTAAAATTGTTAAAAATTTTAAATTTTTCTTTAACAAAACCTCTTTATACGTCATGAAGAATTGGCATTGGCCAAAAAAAAGAAAATTTTTTTAAATCGAATTTTGCTTCCAGAGGTGGGAAATTGCATTTTTTTATACGTGAAAGTAATCAAACAGGCAACTGATGTTGTTTTTTTTGCTAACTAAAACTGTCTTATAATTTAGAAAGAACAAAGTTAGTATCAAAAATAAAAAATAAAATTTCGAATACAGGGATGGACAAGTGCAATATTTTATGGAACATGAAAGTTACCAAAATGGTTAAAAATTTTAAATTTTTCTTAAAAAAAATTACTTTATACCTCATGAAGCGTTGTACTGATAAAAAAAAATTAAAATTTCGCTTCCAGGGTTGGGAAAATGAAAGTTTTTTTTTGTACATGCAATATTTTGTAGTACATGTAATAACCAAACTGGTCACAAAATTTGAGTTTTTCTTAAACAAAACTACCTTATATCTCATAAAGATTTGCATTGATAAAAAATTTAAAAAATTAAAATTTCGGTTCCAAGGTTGGAAAATTGAATTTTTTTTTATACATAACAGCCAACAAAGAGGCAATTGACGTTGTTTTTTTTTGCTAACTAAAACTATTTTATATTTTAGGAAGAACAAAATTGGTATCAAAAATTTTCAAAAATATATAAATTTCGAATCCAGGGTTGGAGAAGTGCAATATTTTATAGTTCAAAATTGTAAATTTTTATTAAATAATACTACTTTATACCTCATGAAGAGTTGCATTGTTTAAAAATAAAACAGAAAATATTAAAATTTCACTTCCAGGGTTGGGAAGTTTAAAGTTTTTTTGGTACATGAAATGTATTGTAGTACATGAAAGTGACCAAAATGGTTGCAAATATTAAGTTTTTCTTAAATAATGCGACTTTATACCTAATGAAGACTAGGGTTGGTAAAAAAATTTTAATTTCGTTTCCAGGGTTGAGAAATTGAACTATATAAAAAGTAGTCAAATAGGCAATTGACGTTGTTGTTTTTGCTAATTCAAACTATTTTATAATTCAGGAAGAACAAAATTGGTTTTAAAATCTTAAAAAATCAAAATTTCTATTTCAGGGTTGAACAAATAAAATATTTTATGGTACGTGAAAGTGACGAAAAAGTCTAAAAATTTAATTTTTTTTATCAAGTAAAACTATGTTACATCTTTTAATTAAACCTACTTCCTGTTTTAGCAAGAAAGAAAGAAGAATTACATCTGTGAAGGGTATTTAAGATTCGGCACAGCCGAATAGAGCACTTTTACTTGTTTTTTATTTTTATTTAATAAATGAATGTGATTACATTCTATTTATTTCTCAGAGTGGAATATTAACAATATTTTTCATAGTCATTAAACCAGGAGAACGGATCAATACTAATTTTGAGGCCGCTACGCCATCTCATCAGCGTTCTTTGTTCAATTTTTCCACTGTTTAAAGTGGTGCTAGTTAGTAGGAATATGAACTATTTGTCCAATGTTTTAGCGAAAATTGAATATGAGAAGTTCTCACATATATTTTTTACAAGTTATTACTTTTTGGTTAGTACGAAGTTTCCCAACCCTGACGATTAATATTCTCAATATTCCATATATGTATCTCTTTCGCTTTTTCCAGAGCCATCGGCTGCTGATATCTAAAGCTTTTGTTATTTATGTTCAAGGAATTGCATTTTAGTTAACAATTTTTATTTTTAGAGTTTTATGGCAAAGGTGAAATATCTCCCCCACATCCCTTGCCAGAGCGACCCCCCAAAATACCCTCGAAAGAGAATTGGACCCAATGAAGTATATATATTCTTGATCACTCGTCTGAGAAAATATGATATAGTCTATTTTTGGACCCCGCCCTCTTAAATGGGCGGTGACGTACGATTTTATATGCAAAAATAGTGTAAATATTGCAAAATTTTTATTCCTTAGGGCTATAAGAAGCTGAGATGTTTTCTGATATTGCAGAGGTGAAACGTCTCTCCTACTGCTCTTCCCAGAATGACTCTCTGAAAATAGAGATTTAAAATTGGGTACAGAGATGTCTTAAAGGAACTCTGTCCCGCCAAGTTAAACATTTTAAATTTTCTTACTAAATATTTGGAGGGTATTTAAGATTCGACCCGGTCGAATGTAACGTTTTTACTTGTTTGTATATATTATTAAACGGCTTAAAAAATTTAAAAAGGAATTTGTAAATTACATTTACTGTATAGTACGTTTCCATATACATATGTGATTTGGGTCCAAACTTTTCATTTGCCCAAATTAAGTAATTTGCGACATGATTTCCCAAACATTTTGCATATGACTAAATTGTCTCAAATGACTTAATTTGCTCCAAATTATTTCGAAATTTGTGTATGCAACACTGCGCGTCTACTCTTCTTACAAATACAACTTTGGGATTGGTGACATGCAAATACAAAAAAATGAAATTTAAGTACGAATAAAATGGCGCTGATTTTATTTGTTGAATATAATTAATAAAAACTCATTTTTATTTTACCTTTTTATAGATTTTCTTTATATTTTGCCATTTCAAGTTAACACTGAAAAAAATTTTTGCTATTTTCTCATGTTAAAAAATAAAAAGTAATACAAATGTCAACTTGATTTCGAAAATACGAACACAAAATACATAATGGAAACACTTCCATACGATTTCCTCAAATCATCTTAATTTGCTCATAGTGCAAACGTACTATTAGTTTGTAAAATATATATATATATATATATATATATATATATATATATTTTTTTTATCTTGGACCAGCACTCAGGGGATGACCCCTATATATGCAATGCATTGCGCCGGAACTGAAAACGAGGGGATAGTATTGTTTAATTATGAATGTATTTTATTATTGGAAATTGTTTGTAGATTCAATTAAGTTGGATATTATTTAATCAGACTCTAAGTTAGAATCAGTGACCTAGATATTCGGAAAAATTCTCATTTTTATAAATTTTATCTAATTTTCGCAAAACAATAATTTAATATTTTCCCTTATTCTGTAACTCTTTAACAAAGTCACGTCGAGGCAATACCAAAAAAAAAACAATTAACTACTTCTGACATCCTGCGACTACTCAGTAAGGCCTTGAATAAAGCAAGAGGCTATAAGAAATTGTCAGTTGCTTAAAATAAATAGCGCACAAGTGTTCTATTTTTATTATTGTCTTGACGTGACGTTACAGAATAAGGGCGATAATTTTAAATATGATTCTAGAAAAGTTCTCATTAGCTGTTTATAATGATCATGAACGTGCTGGAATAATTTTTTTCACCTTCTCCTCTTAATATCTTCTCATCTTTCTGCATCTGCCGTCTCAACACTATTCACGGTTTTCATACTTCCGGCACAATGGAGGAGTTAACAAAAGTTTTACCGAATTTGATTCATTTATGATGAATTGGCACAAGGAAAACTGACAGCAACTAAAAAGAGGCCACAAAGGAAAATACATGGTCGTTTTAGGTTTCCCAGTCTGATAAATTACACCCTGTAATTGTGAATAGCAACAGTATAAATGCAACACGGTTTGTGTTCATATTGTTGCCAAGACGAAACGACATGATACAAAGCACAACAGCAATAGCAATGATTCTTGATTACGCTGCAGGCAGAGATACATCAACAATAATATTTTTATATAAAAAATATAAATGTTATGATATGCTGCCAGTTAACATTTCTCCTATGGTTTTATAAGAGAATTATATCTGGAGAAAAAAAGAAATAAATTAAATATTATTTGAAGTAATGAATTAAAATAGATTTAAATAGTAAATAATAAAATATTATGCATTTTATTAGTTTAACTCATTTCAAAATTATAGCTGAACAAATAAATATTTTCCATCATTCGGGCATTTCAATTGCTGCTTTCCAAATTAGTGCAAATGTTGATCTAATTAATTTGTTTCTCTTGAAATTTAATTTAAAATGCAATTTTTTTTTTAAATAAAATTAACATTTTTTAACAACCATAAACTCCTTGACAACTTGTTTTGTGTTTTTCATTATGCTGCCTCAAAATGTTCCTCTTTTAATCGTGTCATGAACATTTCAGCACATGACAATGTTTTTCAATTTTTAGTTGCTCGTTTCCGCTGGAAAATTAACACACACTTTTTGTTTAAAACTTTTGCCACGCATTTACAAACACATACTCACATGCATATCCTTATAATACATATTTAACTTTTCTATCTGGAGGCACTCTAGAATGTTCTTAATTCTTAAACATCCGAATGTTTTTAGAGTCTAAACGGCTTACGCCATAATTTGCTATGAAATAAAAAACAATTACAATAATTTAAAGTAATTTGTAAAGATATAGTACATATTCATATTGTACATATATAAATGGAGACTTTTAAGAGCTTTCGAAGTTTATAAAAAGCAAAGGAGATATTTGGAATATTGGGAATATTAATCGTCAGGGTTGGGGCATTTCGTACTAACCAAAAAGTAATAACTTGTAAGAAATGTATGTGAGAACTTCTCATATTCAATTTTCGTTAAAAACATTGGTTAAATAGTTCATATTCCTAATAATTAGCACCACTTGCAAAAGTGGAAAAATTGAACAAAGAACGCTGATGAGATGGGGTGGCGGCCTCGAAATCAGTACTGCTCCGTTCTGCTGGTTTGATGATTATTGAAAATATTTTTAATATTCCAATCTTAATATATACATATAATAAATAGAATTTGGAAAAATTCATTTATTAATAAAATAATAAAAAATGATTTGCAGTCTTGCATATGCGAACTTAAGCCTGTTGAAAAAAATTAACAGTTTATAAAAATATATATATAATTTTGAGAAAAGTATGAAATCCTTATTTGAGCCAATACAGCGATCTATATAATTTAATGAAGACGGTTTCATGTAAAAGCTGACCGTATATACCACGAGTAAATTCCTAATATTAGCTTCCAGTGTGTCAATAGCTGCTGGCTTGTTCTTAGAACCCAAAAAAAAGTTAAAATATTATATTCGACCGGGTCGAATCTTAAATACCCTCCAAATATTGATTAAGTAAATTTAAAATGTTTAACTTGGTGGGTCAACTCCCACTAAAGAGGGGGGGGGGTCCAAAAATAGACTATATCATATTTTCCCCTGCTGACCGTATGGGCATTGCTAGATCGTCTCAGATTTCATCACTGATCAAGGATATATATACTTTATGGGTATCAATTCTTTTTGGAGGGTGTCAAAACTGTAATTTGTCGGGAACCATCTGGCAAGGGCCGTGGTGGAGACATTTCACCTTTGCCATAAAATTTCAAAAATAAATGTGCGGGCTAATTAAATATAAAATTTATAATTTTTTTGTGGGGGGGATAGGTGGGGGTAGGACAGAAGAGTAGCAAGTTACGTCTCAGTTTCGTCATTAAAGCTTAAAAATTTTATTTCTGAGGAATGTAGGCTTAAGTAAAAGAATTTGTTAAATTTTTACACTATTTTTGCATATAATAACGCCCACTAAAGGGGGCGGGGTCAAAAAATTAATTTTTTTGGAATTTATCGCTCCAAGTTTAACGCGTTGGATCTTCTTTGGCATAAAAATATATCATTTGCTAAACAAAATTACAGAAAACCTTTACAAATTATGTTGTTTTTTAGAGGTTGGTTTAGTTCTTCTTAGGGAAACTTTTTTCCCTCTTGCCTGATTTAGCCCATTTCCGAACTTGACCTGTGCTATCTTTCAAGATATATTTCTACCAAATTTCAAGAGTGTGGCTATTTTCGTTTGATTTGATTTCCACAGACGGACGGACGGAGTTGCTCCGATCGTCTTGGATTTCTTCACTGATCAAGAATATATATACTTTATGGGGTCTCAGATGGATATTTCGCTGCGTTACAAACGGAATAAAAAAAGTGAATATACCCTCCAATTCTCTTTTGGAGAGTATAAAAAATTGTCTAAAGGCTTCTTTCGAGGTTTCGCTAGATCTAAGCCAAATGTGGAATAAACTGTTCACCGAACTCGCCTCTTAATTGGTCCGTGCGTAGTGTGTGGCATGTGGCACCTTCTTATCAAAACCAAATTTCAACCAAGACCAGGGGCCAAATTACCGCACTCGATCGAAATTTCCATACAATTTAAATGGAAATTTCGATCGATATCGAATGCCGTAATTTGCCCCCAGCTCTTCCATTTTGGAAAAAAAGAGTTGTAATCATCCTACGGTAGCTCTCTCCATTCACAGTAACGTTCCTGCCTTCGTCGTGCATTTTTCGGGACGCATTGCCAGTTTTGGCTGCTCGTCACATTAAATATGATCATGAATTTTGATGGTAAAATTCAGTTACGTGCAAGCGCTTCTCATTTGTGAGTCGATTCATGGTTAAATTACACAAGTATACACGGCTTTGGATCTAAGCAAGCAAAAGCTGTTTCTAAGGTTAATTGGGCCGCTGAATCCGAATCTGTACTGCGTTTTTCGATATCGGTTCTAGTTTTCTTAAAATTTTTGACAATTAATCTCTATTTTATTCATTAAAAAGTGGCAAACTAGAAATGAAGAGCAGTCGAACTGAGTCGCTTGTACTGTTTGGAACCTGTTTCAAGCATTAAAGTCTAACAGTAGTCGCCCATCATGCCCTCGTCCAAAAATTCTAAGTATCGTTTTTCGATTTTCGCCAAATCTTCGTGTAGTCGCACTCCTTTTTTATCTCGGACCAGCACTCAGGGGATGACCCCCACATATGCAGTGGATTGCGCCGGAACTAGGAAGAAGGGGATAGTATTGAGAGGACAGATGAAGCGAGATGAGGCGATAGAGAATTTTTTGTAGCTACTTGAAATTTTACTTCGACGACTAATTTGTTGCTACAGGGGCGACGAAGGAGGATGCTGTTCTTCTGATCTGTAGTACACCATAGTGTCAATCACTGTCAGTAGCTGTTCAGTAGCCAGTGCTGTGCCTTCGTCACTGAAACAGGCTGACAACAACTAACACAACCATGCACTAACGCTGATCAAAAGAATTTGACACAACATTCATGACTGAGCGCGGGGTCGAACTCGGGACCCTCCGCTTCATACTCTTATATTTACTACTGCAGCCAAGAGCACACGAAGACCTTGGCTTTTTGTGTAGCGCACCATACACCA
Organism: Linnaemya tessellans; assembly: GCA_951800035.1. Lineage (NCBI taxonomy): Eukaryota > Metazoa > Arthropoda > Insecta > Diptera > Tachinidae > Linnaemya > Linnaemya tessellans. The sequence goes on from OX637534.1 coordinate 29,178,162, forward strand.
TGCATTATTATTATAGAATATTAAATGGGTACAAGTAAATATTTGCATATTAATTCATTTGTCTATTCCACGTTACTTGTGTTGCTTCAGTCTGTCTGCAAGATTCATGAGTTGTCAACTCTGCCACGTTAATAGGAAATTGTGTTGTTACGGTTGTTATTATGAAAAGTTTACTTTATAATTGTGTAACAGAAAATACACAACCACTTTAACCGTTTGTAGTTAAAAAACGTATATATTCACAAACCAGCCATTTATGGCTGCCTTGTTGTTTTCCTGTTTCAGCCATGTGTATCTACGTGTTAGAAATATTGTTAAAAATTGTTTCGCTGTTTGTTTTTGTGAATGCTAACAAATACAAATATTAAATTTAAAAGTTTTCCACTGGAGTTTTCTTAAGGTAAATAAATGATTTCATAAAACTGTTTTAGTTACAGTATTTTTCTTTGATATTTCTTAGGTACGATTGCACGCTAGAACAGACGGCGATGTCGCTGGTCAAAGTAACGCCAACCAGAATATATCTATCTCTCTACTTTTTGAATACAAAAACAACTATTATTTCTCTGGCCTTGAAGGGAAATAGTATTTTAATTACGAAGAACTTGATCCCCTTTTTGATCTCAATACTTTTAATGGCCGAAGTTTTTGCATAGAAATTTGACACCTTATATTTTTGTGGTGATGTTTTTATTGGCTGCATGAAAAATCGCCTAATGCTATAAACACAAGTGGGACGAATGACGAATTTTTCGTAACGAATTTTCGACGTTTGAAATAAAACACATTATTTTTTTTTTATCTTGGACCAGCACTCAGGGGATGACCTCTATATTGCAATGCATTGCGCCGGAACTGAAAACGAGGGGATAGTATTGATGAGACAGATTAGGAAAGATGAGAAGATAGACATCTTTTTGTAGCTATTTCAACCTTTTACTTCGCCGGTTAATTTTTGCTTCAGGGCCGACGACTAGTGAGAGTCCCTCCCAATTATGTTCAGTGACCAGTGCTATGCCTTCATTATTGAAACAGTCTGGCAACAACTAACACAACCACGCACTAATTCTGATCAGAAGAATTCAACACAATATTTCATGACTCAACGCGGGCTCGAACTCACGACCCTCCGCTTCATAGTCTCGTGTTCTACTACTTCAGCCAACAGCACCCACTTTTGATATAAAAAAAAGATCAGTTTTTTGATACTTCTCGTAATGGTCCGAACCGGTTCCAATTCACAGGACACTGAAACGCGACTGGCTTGGATCGAACACTAATTGATCAGATACCTAATATCGGAGTTTTTTTTTAAATCAATTGTTTCGTTCAGGAAATCTCACGCTCGGCGTGATTTTTGATTGTCAAGAGCTGATTAAGTTATGGCATCTATAGGCAAAGCCTTTTAAAAGTTATTTTAAAAAACACTTAAAAAAAACCTTCTCAGTTTTTCTAAAATTTACGAAAATGTTCCATTCCGAACCGGTTTCGATTCACAGGAAATCTGAGTTTGAAGGAACCCTTTCAAACGCGACTAGTACATACAGACACAGTGACAGGAGTAGTGAGGAAACCTTCCTAAATGTCTGACTTTTCCAGCTGCGTTTGTTGTTTATGAATACAAAATTTAATTTTATGCAATAAATGAATACAAATTTTTAGATTAGATTAGATGAAATAACATGAATCGAGATGAGCTGTGACGAGATTAGCATAATCACTAGACGAATTTATTTATAATTTTAACAGCTTCATGTGTGTTTGCGTCGTCTCTCTGCTTTTACGCTTTTCCCAGCACTTGTTTCTATATTTATAAATTTATTTCGAAAAATGTTTATTTATTCTTTAAATTATCTTGAAATTCTAAAAAGCTGCATTCATAATGAACCTTTGCTGCTTGTTGTTTTGCAAAATGGCTTTTGGGTAAAATTGAAACATTTTTCTTGCTTCATCTTCATCGTTAACAATTTCCAAGTTACTCATGCTTCATAATAATATTAACAAAAATACTTTTTTCTTGTGGGCGAAGTTAATCGATATGCACGCATTTCATTGGGGGTATCGCCAACGCGTCAGTAGATTAAAAACAAAAATATTATGGAAAATTTCATAAATCTTTAGTTCTTAGGGATGATTCATTTCACTTTGATAACATTTGAGTGATGATGACCGAATACCTGCTATTGATTTTGAATTGGCGAAATACTAAATCATTTAAGACATTAAATGGCAATACACGTCACAGATATTGATGGAGTGAAATCCTCCGCGGTTACAAGTTAAACGATCTAAATGTACGATCAGTCGAATTTTTGAATACTTTTTGCAATAAATCTGAACATATGGCCTTAATGGCGGCCCGAATATTGGCTTTGAAACTTAAAGAGCTATTGGTGTTTAGGAATAAGTCGAGATTATAGTTTCATAAAAGCCAATCCAGAGGCAGCCACTGAACACGCCACCAAATTGATTTTGCCAGAGATTGATTGTGTCCATAATATTTCGAAAATAAGAAGCAGCGATGACTTAAATAGCAAATCTAGCGACTTCTGTCTTAGATTGATGTATTCGAAATAGTTTTGAAGATATTGCTATTGTAGATTAGAAACATTCAAAATACGTTTCCAGAGCTGGAAAATGTAAACTTATTTTCGTAATATAAAAGTAAGAAGCTAAAACGAATATTTGTTTTTATACCCTCCAAAAAAGAATTTGGAGGGTATATTCACTTTGTCATTCCGTTTGTAACGCATCGAAATATCCATCTCAGACCCCATTAAGTATATATATATTCTTGATCAGTGATGAAATCTAAGACGAACTGAGCATGTCCGTCCGTCTGTGGAAATCACGATTCAGTCTAAACGAAAAGAGCTAGACTCTTGAAATTTGGCACAAATATATTTTGAAGCTTAGAGCAGGTTACGTTCGCAGATGGGCTAAATCGGGCAAGAGGGGAAAAAGTTCCCCTAAGAAGAACTAAACCAACCCAGAAAAAACAACATAATTTTTAAAGTTTTTTGGTTATTTTGTTAAGCAAATGATATATTTTTATGTCAAATACGGTCCAACGCCTTAAACTTGGAGCCATAAAAAAAATAAAATTATTTTTTGACCCCGCCCACTTTAGTGGGCAAAAATAACATAAAAATTTAACAAATTGTTTTACTTAAGCCTACATTCCTTAAAAATAAAATTTTTAAGCTTTAAAGACGAAGCTGAGACGAAACCTGGTACTACTCTGCCCTACTCCCTCCTTCCCCTTCGCCCCCTAAATGACCCTACCAAAAAAAAAAAAATAATATTTTAAATTTTGTATATAATCATCCCAAGCATTTATCTTTAGTTTTATGATTGCCGATTTCTGGCCTACCCCCTCCTCATCCTTTGCCCCCCCAAATGACCCTACAAAAAAAAATTTTTTTTTTAAATTTTGTGTACAATTATCCCATACATTTATTTTTAGAGTTTTATGACTGCCTGTTGCTGCCCTACCCCCTCCTCCCCCTTTGCCCGCTAAATGACCCTATTAAAAATAAAGAAAATTTTTTTTAATTTTGTGTATAATCATCCCAAGCGTTTATTTTAAGAGTTTTATGTCTACCTGTTTCTGCCCTACCCCCTCTCCCCTTTGCCCTCTAAATGACCCTATCAAAAAAAAGAAATTTTAATTTTGTATATAATTATCCCATGCATTTATTTTTAGAGTTTTATGACAAAGGTGAAATATTTCCCCCACAGCCCTTGCCAGAGCGACGCCACCAAAATACAGTTTTTATACCCTCCAAAGAGAATTGGACCCTATCAAGTAAATATGTATATTCTTGATTAGTGATGAAGTTTAAGACGGTCTAGCAATACGTTCGTCTGTGGAAAACATGATATTGTATATTTTTGAACCCCGCCCCCTTTAGTGGGGGTTGACGTACGATATTATATAAAGGAACTCTGGGCCACCAAGTTAAACATTTTAAATTCACTTACTAAATATTTGGAGGGTATTTAAGATTCGACCCGGTCGAATATAACGTTTTTACTTGTTTTTTCTCAATTAAACCTAGTTTATACTTTAGGAAAAAGTAAATTGGCATTAATAATTAAATAATATATAAAGAGGGACTCCAGGGTTGGACAGCTGAATTTTTTTTTGTACATAAAATTAGCCAAAAATGCTACTAATTTTGGTTAATTTTATATATTTGGATATATGTTGTTTTACTTAAAAATTTTCAATTTTATTCGTGCTGATTCTTTTCCCAAATTTATAAAAAAGGGTTACCTGATGCTCTGCATTAGCGCCAGTGAAATTTTGAACTTTTTTTATAAATTTTGGGAAAAGATTCGGCACGAATAAAATTGAGATATTTTTGTGCCACTAATTTTAGTTTCTTGTTAGTTGACATCATTTCATACTTCATGATATATAATAAAATTGTTATTAAAAATAATAAGAAAAGTTATAAAAAAATACTATTCCAGGGTTGGACAATTGAGACCTTTTTTGGTGCATAAAAGTAAACAAGTACGTTACTAATTTTAGTTGTTTTGGTGAAATAAATTTTTTTTAATCTTTAAATTAAATTAATATTAAGAATCAAAAAAACTAAAAAGACGGTTCCAAGGTTGGACAATTGAAACTTTTCTGATTACATTGTAGTAACCAAATAAAGCATTTCCTTTCTTCAGAAATAATAAAATTGGCATTAAAAATACATGAAAAAAAAATAAAAAAAGATTCCAGTGTTGGACAATTGAAACCATTTCTGGAACATAAAAGTAACATAATAAAACCTGTTTTAAAGCTCAGAAACAACTAAATTGGTATTAGGAATAAAAAAATATTAAAAATACGATTCCAGGGTTGGACAATTGCACATTTTCTTTTGTACATAAAAATAACTAAATAGGTTACTACATTTTTATATTTTGTTAGTTAAACATGTTTCATACTTCAGGAAGCATTGAATTGAATTGAATTGAATGAATTGAATGGAATTGAAACTTATTTTGTTCCATAAAAGTAAACAAACAAACTTTTTCTTTTTTATACAAATTAAACATACTTGATGTTTTCGAAGGATATTCATTGGAATTATAAATCGGAAAAGCCAAACAGATAGTTCCAGAGCTGGAAAATTTAATATTAAAGTAAATAATCAAAAGTAATTTTTAACTTCCCGCTGCAAAAATTGAAAATTCTCAAAAAAGTGGAAAGTTTCTGGTCTCAATCCGCTTTGAAAAAAATCGAGTTTTCCGCAGATGTCAATGTTTTGAGTTCCTGGAAGCTTTCCTGATAATTGAAACTGTCACTATCATGTATGTGCTGTGAATCGCACGATTATCGAATCACATGCGACTTGAAAAACGCCAATTTTTTTAGAACGATTTTGAGCGATTGCGAACTCCAGCACACCAATTTTGTGACTTCAAATCGAAAACGCTTTAATTCATGCGATAAGCGATTTCCATCACATGGAAGTATGTCTGCCTGTCTGTATGTATGTATGCACGTATGTGTGTGTGTGTGTGTGTGTAAGTAAGTAGCCCGCTTATAACTTATAAACGGCTGAGCCGAGTCCGACCAAACTAGTTGTTCTAAAAAAGTTTCTTCAAACTTAGATTTTCTGTGAATTAAAACCGGTTCGGACCAGTAGAGTTTCGAAAATATGAAAAAAATAAACTGAATTTTTTTTTTCAAGTGTTTTTAGAATAACTTTTAAGCGGCTTTTCCGATCGATTCCAGTTTTCCATTCTTGACAATGAAACACCACGACGAGAGCCACTAACCGGCTTAATATTGGTTCACGCCTTCGTGAACGAAAAATTCGAGAAAAGCGAATTTTTCAAAACACTCCAATGTCATATATGTGATCAATTAGTGTTCTCGATTCTTTTATAGGTATCACCAACTACACCAATCACCGCTTGTCACCGCTTGAAAGTTATAGCAGTTTTAAAATTAAAATAGTACCATTCTTAGCGGTTAAATTAGCGGGAAGTTGCAGGGATGGCCTTTAAGGTCAACCGTTTTCCATATTTTATTATTGAAAATCAAACATGTTGTTAATGAAAACCAAGCAGATGGTTCCACGGGTGGAATGAAGGTGTGTATATACTCCAGATGTGCATCAGTGATAAGACTCGTCAAAAACGAGTATAGGATTTTTACTGGTTTGTTAAATTTATATTAATCCTGGCCCACGGTGCAAATGCGTTCATTTCAAAAATGAATGCTAAAGCTCTTTATCTTTGTTGCGAACATTAGGAAATAACTAATAAAGAAAACATTTTGTTTACACAACACACCGGGAACAAATTTTATTCCCAGTTTATTTGTTTAACCCTTTGACGACGAATGGGACAAATATGTCCCATTTGGTTTTTTCGTCTTTACAGCCGCATTTTCTAATGGATTATGATCTTATTGGTGTTGTTCGATAAAAGATAAATGTATTATTTGGTATTGGCGTTAAAACTAAGGTTTTGTTGTTTCAATTGGGCTTAAGGGCTTCCAAAAGTCAGAAATTTAAACTTTTTTTTTCGCAATTTTAGTTTCCTAATATCCCGGGTTCTAATGGATACTGTTGGAAAAACTTATAGTACTAGATGAACCTATGCCTTATGTAAATATATTGACCAACGCATTTTGAATCGGTTCTATACTTTTCTCTGGGGAGCTGAAAATATGATGGGACATATGTGTCCCATTCGTCGCCAAAGGTAAAAATAAAGGATATTTTTTTAATAATTTTTTTATTTTGTTATAGGTAAAAAGCAAAGAAAACGCAAACGATTCAACGAAAAACATTAAAAAATAACTCAAAAAATTCATTTAAAATTATGAGATCCTATAAATGATTCATGTAAACTAAATTAAAATCATAATTAGTTGTGATAAATTGTAAAACAATTTATTTTTCCAGTAAAGCACATTGGTTTTTTACTTGTGAAACAAATTGTGTTTGTTCAGCATTCGATTCCGCTTTTTGTGCAAACGACATTTCGCTTCCTGACTCCCCCTTCCATTCTTGTTTGGTAATGTCCAGCTAAATTCGACACTGCCTCTAGTCTTGACTGTGTAATGGATTCTCGAGGTGTCGCGGTAATACCAACTTTTCTACTACAAAAGCTGTCTATGAACTGTGTAGCCAGGTTAGGTTAGGTTAGAAGGGCTACCCGCAGTAAGCGAGAAAAACACTCGTAGGCCATAAAAGGCCCATTGTGATGTCCAAAGGACTATACCCTACACAATCCTTACTATGCAAACTATTTTTTTATTTATTTTTTTGTTTTTTTATCTTGGACCAGCACTCAGGGGATGACCCCTATATATGCAATGTATTGCGCCGGAACTGATAACGAGGGGATAGTATTGAGGGTACAGATTAGGAAAGATGAGAAGATAGACAGTTTTTTTGTAGCTATTTCAACCTCTTTTACTAATTTTTGCTACAGGACCGACGAAGGTGGGTGCTGTTACTCAGCTTTTTTTAGTACATGATAGTGTCAGTCCCTGTCAATTATGTTCAGTGACCAGTGACTATGCCTTCATCATGGAAACAGGCTGGCAACAACTAACACAACCACGCACTAATGCTGATCAGAAGAATTCAACACAATATTTCATTACTCAGCGGAGGTTGAACTTAGGACCCTCCGCTTCATAGTCTCGTGTTCTACTACTTCAGCACAACAGCACCCACAAACGATCAGCAACTTATAGTTAGTATTGTTTTTGTTGGTTTTGCAATGTAAATAAAGCAATACGTTAGTGCATGCGTCGTCATATTTACTTTTTGTAACGACAAAATGCTTTCGAATGATCAATGCATTTGTTCCCAAATTTTTACCTTTGACGACGAATGGGACACATATGTCCCATGATTTTTCTCGTAGAAGGAGTAAAAATTTTTAAATTTTGACAACACTTTAGTCTTCAAATGTAGCATTTCCGAGTAGGAATCCTAAATAAAATTTTAAAAATTTGCAGCCGAAAATTCTTCGTCGTCAAAGGGTTAAGTTAAGAAAAAGTGGGAGTGTGTTTGAACATTTTATATATTTTCGTTGAACACAGCAAACAAATAGCTTTTGGTTTTATTCACGTTGCAATACTTTCTTTGAACTACAGTGTCAATCTACACGGCTTCAATTGAGAGTTTTCTGTTTTAAAACTGTTTTCGCCTTTTTCACTCAGAGTTAAAGGTTAAATTAGTCGTGACTTATCCATAACACCATACCCATAACGCCATAACCTACAACCAAAATCTATTTGGTTTCTACCGTTATGGTTATGTGAAGTATAATCGAATACAGTGTTACCCATAAATTAGGTTCGAACCTGCATTATCTGTTATGGTTATGGCGTTATGGATACGTCACGTCTAATTTAAGGTTAAATTAAGGCTTCATTAGTTTTTACTTTCTGTTGCTGTTCTGTGCTGTGCAGTTCTGTAGAAAATATGTTGTAATTACTTGTTCTGTTAATGAAATCAGCTGTTTTTAAAAGCAAACAAATAAATTGAAATTGTGAAAATAAATAATTTTGTGAAAAGTTGTGAAATAAATAAATTAATAGTTCAAAAATGAATATGTTGTGTGTACAAACATAAAAAATCTTGAATTAAAACAAAAAAAACTTTCAACAAAAAATGTGTAATATTTGATACTACAAAAAACTAATACATACGCACTGTTAGCTGTCACTTAACGTTGAATTCTATTTTCTACAGATTTGTCCGCAACAGAACAGAACGAAAGAGAAACAACAAACCGCACATACAGATTTTCAATTGAACAGAAACAGCACGTACAAACTAAGTCTGCTTTTACACACATCAGTTTTTCTTGAAGCAAGTCGGAGTTTATGGGAGAGAGAGGAAAGAAGCAAGAAGAGGGGTACATACTTGATTGTACCGGAAAGTTACTTCAATTCTCTTTTGTTATTTTATTCTCATTAATGGCGTCATATTAAGAAATTGAACACAGACTGTCTGTGTGTAAACAAACGGGCAGTTTTAAAAGAGAACTGTAGAGAACTGCTTGAAGAAAAACTGATGTGTGTAAAAGCAGACAAATTCTGACTTTAAACGGCATGGCCACACATCAATCTGACGCTTCAAACTCTGCTTTTCTTTGATAGTGTTAGTGAAACCCACACGTATGGTTTGATGTGAGTTTGAAGAATATCAAAACAATTTATATTTTCACTCTCAAACTGAATTTTACCAATACATACACAAGTTTGAAGCATCAGTTTAATGTGTGGCCATTCCGCTTTAGTCGTGACTTATCCATAACACCACACCCATAACAGATAATGCAGGTTCGAACTTAATTTATGGGTAAAAGACTTCTGTCCAACTAGCTCATTCGCTCAGTTTCGACAAGAACCTCTCATCAAACCTATGTAATTTAAATGGGTTTGATAAGAGGTTCTTGTCAAAAGTGAGCGAATGAGCTAGTTGGATACAAGTCTAATAGAAACCAAATGGATTTTGGTTGTAGGTTATGGCGTTATGGGTATGGTGTTATGGATAATTCACGTCTAATTGGACCTTTAAGCTTAAGATAAATTACGCAAAAGATAATCTTTTTAAAAATGTATAGGAATCTATAGCTTCAAAGCATGAACTTGTGTGTTGACTGGGCTTTACTGGTAAAGGTTAAAACCAAACAAACACCTACAATAACGACAATTACAATAACAAAATAACAAAGTTTTATGCAAACAAACATTAGAGTTGGCAATTATATTTTTAAATTGCCTTTTATGACAACCTTTTAAAGCAAAATTAGTTAATTTTTTGTTTCAAGTCTAAATTTATTTCTTAACAGAACATTTATGAATGTCTGTAATATATATATATATATATATATATATATATATATATATATATATATATATATATATATATATGTTAGGGTATTCAAGCGGTTAACCGATTAATTAATACCTGATTATCTGACCGGTTAATTTGAAATTTTGCTATTTACGATTAACGATTGAACCAATTACTTTCAGTCGATTCGTAACTGATTAGCCGATGTAACAAAATTTTCTGTTGTATAATAAAAATGTATTTTGTTTTGTTTTAAATGATTTGCATTTTTATACAAACAAAGAAGATGTTCAATTGAATTAAGATTTATAGGCTAATTGTTCGAAATTTGTTTTTAAATCTCAGAGAGACATGATAAATATTCCAAGGCACAAAGGAAAATCAACATCAGTTTTTAATTATTTAACTTACACAGCAGAGCAGAACAGGTGTTTTCGAAAGCCGCAACACTTTCATCATCAGTGCTCATGTGTATTGTGTTTGTCACCACTTATTAGGTGGCTTAGTTGAATTTGATAACAGTTCCTATTTACACAAATTTTATTGTGAAAAAGAATACGAGAACTGTATCAACCTGATGTTAACATGTCATTGTTATAATACCCTTGTTACCTTTTGATTATTTTCTTCATGTCCCATTTTTCTGAATTTTTTGTTTCATCATACCTAAGCCAAACTTATTTCGTTTGAATTTTATACTTAACTACATGTGAACGTTTTCCAATTTTTATTGGTAATTCAAGCCACAGCTTAAATTTGTACGTAGTAAGTATTTTAACGAACATTTATGTTGCTATATTAAAATAAGATATTCATTTTAATAACTCAAATGACAGACAGCAAAAAGCACAAGGGTACGTAGAAGGGCATGTAAGAAACCAATTTCGACAGATGTAAAAATTTGTAGGTCAATTTACTTCGGATATAAAAACTAGTGGGTCATATTCTGGCTGCTTTGGATTCGATCAAACGAGTTTTAGAAAACTTAAAATATTTTAGCAAAGACTCTGCTATTCCAATTCTAATTGATCATTAATAATTAAATAATTGATTAATAATTTAATAAATCCAATACCACAATTGCCAACGATTTAATTAAAAATGCACGTCTTAGATTTAATGAGAAGTGCATTCAATTTTTGATTTCCAATTTTTCCACTCCCACTCAGGCATATCTCTTATGCCTTATCTTGCAGATATATATTCTTAAAATGCAAAACAAAACTAAAACTAAGGAGTTCGAAAATAAACTTTTTTGCAGGAAGTGACCTGACAACAGCAGAAAATTTCGATAGTAACACAAGCCAGTTATTTGACAGAAATAACCAAAATAATTAAAAGTGTTAAAATAAAAGAACAAAATAAGTAAAAACATATTCGACGAGGTGGGATCTTAAATATCCTCTAAATATTTAGAAAATAAATTAAAAATGTTTAACCTACTGGATCAGGATTCCGTTAAGACATTTCTGTGCCCAATTTTAAAACTCTATTTTGACAGGGAAGACATCTCATCTTTGCCAGAAAACAAAAAAACTAAATTTTTGGAGTTATGAAGTGTAACATTTATTTTTATAGGGTCATTTAGGGGGCAAAGGTGGGGCAGGGAAAGATCAGTCGCGAAGGCTTAAAAATTAAATTTTTAAGGAATCTAGGCTCAAGTAATACAATTTTTAAAATATTTCCACTATTTTTGCATATAATATGTTATTTAAGCGCCCACTTAAGGAGGCGGGGTCCACAAATAAAATTTTTCTGATTTGTTTGGCTCTGAGCTCAACGCTTTGAAACTTCTTTGACGTAAAAATATATCATTTGCTTAATAAATTTACAAAAAAACTTTAAAAATTCAGTTGTTTTTTAGTGGTTTGTTTAGTTCTTCTTTGGGGAATTTATTTCCCTCTGATCCGCGATTCGACTGACTTACGAACTAGACCTGTGCTATCCTTTAAAATTTATCCATACCAAATTTCAGGTGTCTGCCTCTTTTCGTCTAAAGTGAATCGCGATTTCCACAGACGGACAGGCGGACATGGCCAGTTCCTTTTAGAATTCATCACTGATCAAGAATATATGTACTTTAAGGGGTCTTATGTCCCTCATTTTCACGGAATGAAAAAAAGTGAATATACCCTCCACTTCTTCTTAAGAGGACATAATTAAGACAAGTAAAAGTGCTATATCCGGCTATGCCGCATCTTAAATACCCTTCACAGGTGTAATTCTTCTTTCTTTCTTTCTTGCCAAAACAGAAAGTAGCTTTAATTAAAAAATAATTTAAAAAATAAACAAAATGATGTTATCAGTTTCTTTTATATATAAGACAACGATTAAATTTTTTGGTTAGGAAGCTAAATGTTTGGCTTATCTTACTTCTAATACCTCTGAACGTCTATCAAATATATTAAAAATGTTTAATTTACAAGCAAAGAGAAAAAATCCGTTTCATGTACCCCAAAAGGTTCTAATTGTCCAACCGTAGAATCGTCTTTTCGATTTTTTTTATTTTTAATACCAATTTATTTCTTTCTGATATACAAAGTAGGTATAATTCGTCATAAAAATCAAAAATAATAAATCATATGGTTACTTTTATAAATCAGAAAATGTCGATATTCCAACTCTGAAATTGGATTGGATGGTTAATTATTTTGGTTTTTAATACTAACTTAACTCTTCCCGAAGTATACAAAAGATTTTATTCACACACAACCAAAATAAGGAACTTATATGGCTACTTTTATGTACTAAAAAATTTAGATTTTCCAACCCTGGAACCGAGTTTTTAATACCAAATTAATTCTTCCTGAAGTATAAAATAGGTTTAATTCACTAAAAAACAAATATTTGGAATTTATGTGGGTACTTTTATGTACCAGAAATATTTCGATTTTCCAACTCTGGAAGCGAATTTTTATTTTTTACCAATGCAATTCTTAGTGAATTTTTAAACTTTTTGGTCACTTTCATGTACCATAAAATATTTCATTTGTCCAACCCTGTAATCGAAATTTTAATTTTTTAAGATTTTAATACCAATTTTGTTCTTCCTGAATTATAAAATAGTTTTAATTAGCAAAAACAACAACGTCAATTGCCTCTTTTGTGAAACCGTGGAAACGAAATTTAATTTTGTTTTGTTTTTTTACCAATGCAACTCTGAATAATGAGGTTCATCCAACTCTTAATAATGAGGTTTATTTAAGAAAACTTAAAATTTATAACCATTTTGGTCACTTTCATGTACCACAATATATTGCAGTTATCCAACTCTGGAATCGAAATTTTGATTTGTTTTAATATTTCATACCAATTTTGTTTTTCCTGAGTTAAAAAAAAATTTAATTAGTAAAAAACGACGTTAGTTGGCTTTTTGGTTACTTTTATGTAAAAGAAAAAATTTCAATTTCCCATCCCTGGGAGCGATACTTTTTTTTTTCTTTTTTTATAAATGTGACTCTTCATGATGTATGAAGTAGTTTTATTGAAGGAACATTTTAAATTTTTAACCATTTTGGATACTTTTATTTATGAAAATTTTCAATTTCCCAACCCTGGAAGCGAAATTTTAATTTTTACAATTTTTTTATCAATGCAAATCTTCATGAAGTATAACGTGATTTTATTTGAGAAAAACTCAAAATTTATAACAATTTTGGTTATTACATGTACTAAAAAATATTTCATGTACCAAAAAAAACTTTCATTTTCCCAACCCAGTGCAAGTCTTCTTGAGGTATAAAGTAGTTTTATTTAAGAAAAATTAAATTTTTTTAATCATTTTGCCCACTTTCATGTACTACAAAATATTGCACTTGTCCATCCCTGAATTCGAAAATTTGATTTTTTTTTTAATTTTTGATACCAATTTTGTTTTGTTGTATTAGTTAGCAAAAAAACAACATCAGTTGCCTGTTTGATTACTTTCATGTGTAAAAAAATGCAATTTCCCATCCCTGGAAGCAAAATTTGAATTGAAAAAATTTATTTTTTGGTCAATGGAAATCTTCATGACATATAAAGAGGTTTTGTCAAAGAAAAACTTGAAATTTTTAAAAATTTTAGTTACTACATGTACCACAAAATACGGAATGGGGCCGAAAAAAAATTTTTATTTCCCATCCCTGGAAAAATTTTTAACTTTTTTAGTTTTTAATAGACTATTGAGGCTTCCCAAAGCACGAAATAGGTTTAATTTACAAACATTAAAAAAAATTGATTTTTGGTATAAACTTTGCGTCGAGAAATAGGTGTAAGCTTCCCAGATCTGAAAGCGCACTTCGGATCTTTCTGAACCACTCTATTGAAGCTCATTTCCAATCCAACGGTCCAAGAACGAAGTCTCTAGCACTTCTGGGGGCTTGGGAAAACCGATTTCACGTACAGACGGACATCGCTCAATCGTCATCGCCATTCATAAGGATCCAGAATATATATATACTTTATGGGGTCCGATGTGCATATCAAAGAAATTACACACGAAATGACAAACCTATATATACCCTTTCACTTTTTTGTGAAGGGTATAAGAAAACGAATGGTTTTATGAAAGACTTTATATGTTAAGCGAAATGCAGAAAAAAGGCTGACAAATTCTCCAATATCTTGATATAAAATTTTAGAAGAAATAAAGAAAAGTGTCGCTTAAATCCGAATTATTTTTCTAAAAGATTATTTTATAAGACCTCCTTTAACTATTGAAATTATCTTACAGTTTGTTTTTGCATTAATATATAATATGTAATATATATTCCATATATATGAATTCGTTTTTGTTGTTTACTCGATTTAGTTCAGGAATTGTTGTTATTGCTTTTTATACCATTCAAAAAAGAATATGGAGGGTGGGTATATTCACTTTGTCATTCCGTTTGTAACGCAACAAAATATCCATCTGAGAGCCCATAAAGTATATATATTCTTGATCAGTGATGAAATCTAAGACGATCTGAGCCTGTCCGTCCGTCCGTCTGTGGAAATCACGATTTAGTCCAAAAGAAAAAAACTAGACTCTTGAAATTCGCTATAAATTAAATTTGGAGGATAGCACAGGTCAACTGAATGGAGTTAGAGCGAAAAAAGTTCCTCTAAGAAGTGCTAAGCCAACCCCTAAAATCCATATAAAAAAAAAATTTTTTTAAATTTTTTATATAATTATTTCAAGCACTTATTTTTAGAGTTTTATGACAAAGGTGAAGTGTCTCCCCCACATCCGTTGCCAGAGCGACCCCGCCAAAATACGGTCTTAATACCCTCCAAAGAGAATTGGACCCCATCTAGATCAGTGATGAAGTCTAAGACGGTCTATGGAAAACATGATATTGTCTATTTTTGAGCCCCGCCCCCTTTAATATAACGTTATTGCTTTTTTTTACTAATACATTCCAAATAATACATAATTTGTACATTTCAATTTATTGACATTCCTTAGTTTATAAAAAAAATTTTAACTAGTCGGTTAACCGATCATTAACAAAATTTGCCGATTGTTAGCCGATGAGACCTAAACTTCGTTAATTAATGGAGCGAATAACCGATTAATTGAACACCCTAATATACACACAGTATCTATCATAGTTCGACGTAAAATGTGGAATACAATCTTACAAGAGGTCACAAGAAACTGAATACAAAAACCATATATTTGCACGTACAACTTCACATCATACCATCAACTACCATCACATTTCCGGTCTCTAACATTTTTTGTTCACTTGAAGGCTTGAGTAATCAAATATATTAAAAATTTAATCAATTAAAAGCAGCCCGTCATGAATATGATTGACAAGCTGCCATCACATGAAGATGAAATTCTATCCTGCTATCGCTCACTCAAGGAGGTTGTGATGGATACCAGATCTAAAACATCACACCCAGGTTGAGTGAGTCAAAGCAAGACAAAATATAGGTGACACAAACAACTCAATATTAATTTGTTTTAAACTTTTACAAAACACTTTGCAATTGATTTCAATACAACTTTAAATATTCACTACAGGAAATAACAAATAAATAATCTTATATAATAATTATCATTTCCCACTTTGTTTATGTGTTTGTTCAAGCCTAATAAAATATTAATTCTTTTCTTTTTTTGTGTGCTTCAGAAGCACATCAATGATGTTCAGTTCACCTTTTCCCAGTTGTTAGGCTTTTTCATATTTTATGATGAATTTTCTTTCCTTTGCGACCAGATTTATTTGACAATTGCTAACAACTGCTCGTATTACCAAGAAGCAGCCGACAACAACATTTTCCTGTATTAATGAAAAAGCTAAGAAAATATAAATGTATTTAGATTCTATTCAATACATTTTATAATTAAGATTGACAAGGGTCCGAAATATGTAACATTAATAAAATTCTACTGGGCTTTTGGGTTTTATATTTCACTACTTAATATCGTGAAAAAAGTTATTTATTTTCAAAGGCTCTAATTAACTTGGGAAGGGATAAATTGAAGAAGTTGTCTTCAATAAATAAATTAAACCTTTTTAATGCATATTTTATGATTTTCATGCTTGCTAAAGGGAAAGTGTTTAATTTAATATTTCCATAGATAATTTAATTAGGAAAACATATTTCTTTTAGAGGTTTGTTTAAAAAATAAGGTGAACTTTTATTTTTCTAAAAAAAATTTTTTTGTTCACTCATCAAATTCTAGTTTTGTCCCCATCAAATATACATATAACAAACATGTGGAAGTTTTTTTGATGTGTAAACATCAATACGCTGGGGGTAAAAATATTTTTCACAATACAATCACATATTTAGAAATTTATTGAACTGTCAAATGAAATGCTTTGGAAAAAACATTGGCCGCACACGAAAAACCAGAACACTTTGACAGTTCAATAATTTTGCCTTGGTAACAGCTGATCACCGATTTCTGAACTAAGGCCACCTGGTATGAATTCGCCTTGGATCAAATCGGTGTGAGCTATGTATGAGTGTATTATGTCCAGTTTTTAATTTCAAAATTAATTTCTATTTAAACTTAAAGTGTATTTAAATCAGACGTAGGCATTGTGGGTGAGCGCGCTTCACATGTATATGAATTCGCTCTTGAGAGTCACACGTATTTGTAGTTACTCACAAATCACAAAAATTGTGATTCACAATTCAGTCTATCACAAGCTTACAACCAAGATGGTTGTTTGAGCCCTTGTAGAAAAAAATTATTTAATAGTCATCCCTAAATACGGGCGGAAAGCGGAACGTTTTTTTCCGCTGAGCTTTAACGCTGAAATGCCATACCTAAACAAAAGCGGCAACGTTATGTCAAAAAACAATAAAAACAGGGTTATCAAACAAACAAATTAAACAACCCTGATTATTTTAACAGCTGGACGGACGACATTTCTGATTTTTTTAATGAAATTTTGTACAAATTACAAACATGCAGAAAACGTTCTGTCAAAATCGGATTTTCCAAAAGCAAAGCGTTGCCGCAGCGTTGCCGCCGCGTTATTTCGGTATGCTCCATACAAAATGTATAGACATGAGAACTTTTGACAGCTAAAAAACGCTTGCCGCCCGTATTTAGGGATGGAAGTAAGGGTGGGGAGAATGCTCGTTTGTTTGCAAAATTTCTATCACACACACAAACTCAAAATGTTGATGTGTTTGTGCCTATGTCTGATTTGAATACAAAATTTTGTTTTTCAAAATTAAATAAGATTTAAATGGCCCACATTTTATATTTGAATTCAATTTAAGTTTTTCATACAACAATGTGTTTTTCATTGATTGTTTATATTCAACATCTTGAAAATTGGTAAAGCACAGGGCACACTCATACAGGTAGGGGCGATAGCCCAGTTGATTATTATGTTGTTGGGAGAAATTCTATTACAAAAGTCAAAATTTTTTTTACATATTTACATACATACACAACTTAGAGCAAATGTAAAACAAACATTTATATTTGTTTATGTACTTTTTCGTTTTGTTCTGCTCTACACATTTAATTGTGACATTTGAATTAGATTTCACAAAAGAAGATACATGTTGGTTTTTATTTTTGCGGAACTGCTCCTACCTGTATCAGTGTGCCCTGGTAAAGCAGCTGTTCATTGAAACAAAATGTCTGTAAAAAGGTAGTTGTATTGGTTAATTTTCAGTATTTTTCTTATCATTTATTGTGCTGCCATACTTTCATCACAATTATATACCAAAATAAATTTTAGACTGAAAATCTGAGAGTGTATTTAAACACAACTTAAGTTTATGGAAAAATTAACTAATTTTGTACTAAAATACGAAGTCAAAAACTGGGGGTTAGTGTAATCATACGGACAACAAGAAGTACAGAGAAACTTAACAGCTGCATAAAAATACACTCAACACCATCTAGTGTGCAGTAGACTTGTGTCCAACTAGCTCCTTCGCTCAATTTTGACAAGAACCTCTGATCAAACCCATTTAAATTACATAGGTTTGATTAACGGTTCTTGACAAAACTAAGCGAATGAGCTAGTTGGACACAAGTCTAGGCTGTAATAGTAGTAGTCGTACATTAAGTTATCGTAGGTAAATAAAAATATAGAAATAAAATGATTACAAAAACATTTAATTTTGTATGTAGTAATAATTTTAACGAACATTTTATATTGCTATATTAAATTTGAATTAAGATTCTATAGGCTAATTGTTCGAAATTTTAATTTAAATCTCAGAAAGACATGATAAATATTCCAAGGCACAAAGGCAAGTCAACATCAGTTTTATTCAACTTACACAGCAGAGCAGAACAGCTGTTTTCGAAAGACGCAACCCTTTCATCATCAGTGCTCATGTGTATTGTGTTTGTCACCACTTATTAGGTGGCTTAGTTGAATGTGATAACAGTTCCTATTTACACAAATTTTATTGTGAAAAAGAATACGGGAACTGTATCAACCTGATGTTAACATGTTATTGTTATAATACCCGTGTTACCGTTTGATTATTTTTCTTCATGTCCCATTTTTCTGAATTTTTTGTTCCATCATACCTAAGTCAAACTTTTTTGGTTTGAATTTTATACTTAAGTACATGTGAACGTTTTTCCAATTTTTTTTTATTATTGGGTAGCTCAAGCCATAGCTTAAATTTGTATGTAGTAATAATTTTAACGAACATTTTATATTGCTATATTAAATTTGAATTAAGATTCTATAGGCTAATTGTTCGAAATTTTAATTTAAATCTCAGAAAGACATGATAAATATTCCAAGGCACAAAGGCAAGTCAACATCAGTTTTATTCAACTTACACAGCAGAGCAGAACAGCTGTTTTCGAAAGACGCAACCCTTTCATCATCAGTGCTCATGTGTATTGTGTTTGTCACCACTTATTAGGTGGCTTAGTTGAATGTGATAACAGTTCCTATTTACACAAATTTTATTGTGAAAAAGAATACGGGAACTGTATCAACCTGATGTTAACATGTTATTGTTATAATACCCGTGTTACCGTTTGATTATTTTTCTTCATGTCCCATTTTTCTGAATTTTTTGTTCCATCATACCTAAGTCAAACTTTTTTGGTTTGAATTTTATACTTAAGTACATGTGAACGTTTTTCCAATTTTTTTTTTTATTATTGGGTAGCTCAAGCCATAGCTTAAATTTGTATGTAGTAATAATTTTAACGAACATTTTATATTGCTATATTAAATTTGAATTAAGATTCTATAGGCTAATTGTTCGAAATTTTAATTTAAATCTCAGAAAGACATGATAAATATTCCAAGGCACAAAGGCAAGTCAACATCAGTTTTATTCAACTTACACAGCAGAGCAGAACAGCTGTTTTCGAAAGACGCAACCCTTTCATCATCAGTGCTCATGTGTATTGTGTTTGTCACCACTTATTAGGTGGCTTAGTTGAATGTGATAACAGTTCCTATTTACACAAATTTTATTGTGAAAAAGAATACGGGAACTGTATCAACCTGATGTTAACATGTTATTGTTATAATACCCGTGTTACCGTTTGATTATTTTTAATAACTTTTTAATTTTAATAACTTTTAAAGAGATTTTTTGCACGTTTTAATAAGAAATTTACTAAAAAGAAGCAAAATAAGGACAAAATAAAAGCTAAACTTGTCAAATTAAAAGTCTTCTTCGCCTGTGAGATTGTCATTCATACGGACAACAAAAAATACAGAGAAACTTAACAGCTGTATATAAGCACCATCTAGTGTGCAATAGTAGCTACTTATTTTCATTAACATATAATTGTGCTAGCGCTGTAGAGTTCGAAAGAAGGTCCAAAAAGTTGACCTGGGAGCCAGAAAATAAAAACAAAACAAAAATGTTTGGCTCCCGCCCCTTTAGTGGGCGTTGACGTACGATATTATGTGCATAAATAGTGCAAAAATTTAACAAATCGGATAACTTAAGCCTCATTCCTTCAAAGTTACATTTTTAAGCTTTTATGACGAAACTGAGACGTTATCTGATTTCCCTCTGCCCTAACCCTCCTTTTTGATGGAGTCATTCCTAAATGACCTAATTTTTTTTCCAGACTTAATTACCCCAAAAATTTAATATTTAAGTTTGTACGACAAAATTGAGATGTCTCTTCCACGGTCCTTCCCGGAATGATCCTGCATAGAGATTTAAAATTGGGTACTCTAACCCAGCAGGTTAAACATTTTAAACTTGTCTCGGTCCCTTTCTTGCATTTTCATGTAAAGCATTAATACTTAAAGCTTTTATGGTGACGGAGAGGTGTCTCAGTCATTGTCCCCCCTACACTTTCCAAACGGCCGTATTAAAATAAACTTTTTGTTGTTTACTTAAGCCAAAAACCATAAAAATGTAATTTTTAATAAAAATAAAAATAAAAATCGAGTTTTTATTTACCAAACATTTGGAGGGTATTTAAGATTCTACCCGGTCAAATATAACGTTCTTACTTCTTGCTTTATTGCTTCTTCTATCTTTTTTTTCCTATTTAAGGAATTTTAATTTCGTTAACAAATATTTTAATTTTGTAGTTCTAAAGCAAAAATATATGTGAGTTAATTAGCAACATTTTATTTTGTTGATCGCGGCTTTTAGAATAATTTGAAATTCATTTTAACGTATGTATAAATATAACTTAGAATACAATTCAAATCTTTATTATTTACTCTGGTCTGCAAACAAAATCTAATTTCAATAAAAGTATGTGCAATATGGCGGATTTAGTGCGTTAAATTAAAACGACCTTTCTGTTTTCTAAAGTGTTATTTTTTAGCAACTTTTATTTTTGGCAACACTGTTTTTGGAAGCTCAGCTGTTTTCGTGTAAAGCCTATTACGATGTTGAAATGTGCGAAAATTCTGGAGCAACATTAACTTTTCCACGTGAAAAGTTTGACATGTAACCAATGTAGCCCATATTGCCATTTTTTATATATTTTATGTCATTTATTGCTTGAATGTATGCAACATAGTTTCATTAATATACACACAACTCTTATGTTTCCATGCGGGAGTAGTAGTACTCAGGCTCCTTCGCTGTTGAAAAATAAATGTTGCCAAAAACTTATTACTTGAAAGAAACATGCTGACAGATTCATTTTACAATTTTCGCAATAAGAAGACACTACAAGCTGGACTGGGCTGACATACAGTTGCAACATAACGGTGGCATACAGAACGCGAAACAGTGGCTCAATTGTGAGGAGAGTTCGATGAATATATTATTTCATATTTGGGGACGGTTAATTGTCCCCCTTAAATTGCATATGGAACAAAAAATTCAGAAAAATGGGACATGAAGAAAACAATCAAACGATAAGACGGGTATAAAAACAATAATGACTTATCATCGGGTAAATACAGTTCTCGTATTCAATTTCTTAATAAAATTCTGTTAAATAAGAACTGTCATCATATTCAACTAAGCCACCTAAAAAGTGGTGATAAACACAATACACATGAGCATAATGATGAAAACGTAGCGGCTTTCGAAAACAGCTGTTCTCCTCTGCTGTGTAAATTGAATAACTATTAAACTGATGTTGACTTTCCTTTGCGCCTTGGAATATTTATCATGTCTTTCTGAATTTAAAAACAAAACAAATTTCGAACAATTAGCCTATAAAATCTTAATTCAATTTAATAATAAAATTTTTTGTCCTTAAAAAGTCATAAAAAATTAAATCAGGAACTACTTTACATTTTTATGATTTATAGGAAAATAATCGGTAATTAATGAAAACTGATGCACAAATGTTGAATTTATTCCGCGTTAAAAGCAGGTATTCCGCTTTGACAAAAATTGTGTAATACATTCATCCGTGACACACTTGTATGGCAGTATGTGTGTGTGTAATGTTATATATTTCAATCTCAAGTGCTTAATTTCATAAGGTGTTTAAATATCAAATATAAAATAAAAAGATTTCATATATTTTACCCAAATTAAATGTTTGCGTAGCAAAACTCACACTTCACTGTTGCAAATCCATTCCACGTGACGGTCTGCAGCCAGAAGTTACAAAAGAGAAGAGCTAAACGACCATCAGCAGCCAATTTAAAAACTGTTACAATTGCTTTCGCCAGATTGTTCTACCAGAAAACTAATATTGATTTAACTTATAAAAAAGTCCTTAAACAATTTGTTGTTAGCCAAAGTACGTACAATTATGCTTTATTTCGGTTACACGATTACGGATACTTAAGCACTTTAAATTTTTCCGCTGCTGAAGTAGCTGTGCGCTTTTACTCTAAACAGAATTGACAATAACTAACAGGAGCAACAAGAGAAGTTCTTAAACTTTAAATACACGATAATGGGATTTGACGCAGGATTAAGCAATAAACACTTTATCCTTAACAGTATTTCCTTATGCTCGTACTTTGTTTTATTTGACTTTTTATATGTACATTTCGTTTCCTGCTGCACGTCATATGCCTGCCTGCCTGCCTGCCTGCAAGTGTTATTTTTCTTCGAATGTCTGTCTTTAACTAATATTTAGCTTTTTTTTTCTTCTTCTTCTTCTTGAGGATTTGTTTTTCTGGGTATATTGAGTTCTTTCCTTTTTTGTAACTAAGTTTGACAATAAATAACATGACAACAACAGCAACAAAATAAACAGATAACAATATCATTTACTATAAAATTGTTACAGACAAAACGTCAGTAAAGACTGTCTGTAGAAACAGCAAAAACTGTTTCCTTCATGAATAATAATAACAAAATAAAAGGAAACAAGAGCAAGTTGCGGGAGAGCAAGAGAGCTAAACAAATTTTGCTCACGTTATTCACTTTGTATAAAAAACACTGAACCATATTTGTGAGAAAGCTGTGTGTGTGTGTGTGTGTGTGTGTGTGGGTTTAGCAACAGTATTTTGCACTTATTTTCCGCTTCCTGTCCGTTTTCTCGCTACAACCTCTCGCTCTCACACACACACACACACGCACACAGACCTCATTTATTGTTATAAATAAATGCTCATTCCAAACTCAAATCACGTTTAACGGGAACGTGTTAAATTTTCACACTTGAAAAATGTTTTATAAATTGGAATTTGATTGAATTCCACATGTCTGCCGGAGTGTGTTGAACGACTGCACAAAACCTTTACTAATATGTGTGGGAGCGCTGGGAAACGGAAACAAAGATTTCGCTTGAGCAGTAGGAGTATCTTACGAAAACCAGCCAGGTAAAAAAAAATTAATAAAACATATTACACAACAATGCAATAGACTGAAGTTGTACAATAAATATGAAAAAAAAGTGGGGTTAACAAGATAAATGTAGTGGAGACAATAATAAAAATACAATAAAGAGCATAAAAAATAAAGTGGTAACAATATCCTTCACCTATTGAAACGTTCATTGAAATCTTTTCTTTTTATGGCATTTAGACTCCTTTTTGTGTTCATAAATAATGTTTTATATCATTTTGCTGTTTAACGCTTAACGTGTCACAAACATTTATGAGGTTTTACGTATTTCTGGTAGCAGAAAATAAGTCTTCTCGGAACGTGCGTGTGGTTTTTGGTATTAAATACGATTTACGTATGAAAATTTTGTTATGACAACTAATAATTTGTTTATGAGTTTAACACAAACCAAACTGCAATGATAGACATTCTATTGGGGAGATTTTATTCTTGAAAGGACTTTTCCTCAGTTTTAGAAATAGTATGGAGTTTTAAGTATAAAATCTTTTACCTCATTTTTACATTATGCGTTTAATTTTTCAGTGGTTGACCCTTAACCCAATAAATGTTATTCAGTGAAGTTAATTTACTTGGAAATAACTCTACTTGGGTTGTCATCTACGCACTGGGTGGATACTCCCTATACTGCTACTGATGTATCAGGTATTTTGAAACTTCTGTCTTTTTAATTGGAAATCATTTATTATTGAATTTCTACACAAATTTATCATATTCAGAAAGAACTTATTGAAGGGGAATTTGTTATTATCCCCTTCACAAAAAAGTGAAAGGGTTGTCATTCCTCAATATTAATATTCTGAATCCTTATAAATAGCGATGGCGAATGAGCGATTCCCGTCTGTCTGTATGTGAAATCAGTTTCCCCAAGCCCCCAGAGGATCTAGAGATTTTATTCTTGGGCTGATAGATTGGATATTAACCTAAATAAATTCAGAACAATCCGAAATACGGTTCCAGAGCTGGGAAGCTTACACCTACTAAATTAACTGGCAAAAAATAATTTTATTTTTATTTTTGTTAATTAAACCTATTTTACACTTCGAGAAGAAATACATTTGTATTAAAAATAAAAAAATTCAACATTCGATTCCAGGGTTGGGCAGTTGAATTATTTTTTGGTACATAGAAGTGACCAAAAAAGGATACAAGGTATAATTTGTTGTTAACAAAAACTATTTTATACCTCATTGAGGTATTTTATACCTCATAATTATTTTATACCTCATTATCATAAATTCGCTTGCAGGGTTGGAAAATTAAAACTCTTTTTGTAAATAAAAGTAACCAAGAAGGCAACTGAATTATTTGTTTTTGCTAGCTAAAACCATCTTAGAATTCAGGAAGTAAAAAAGTGGTATTGAAATTAAAACAAATACAAACTTTCATTCCAGAGGTGGAATAATTTTTTGGTACCTGAAAGTGAGCAACAAGTATAAAAGTTTTAAATTTTTTTTACTAAGAAAAACTATTTTATAGGTCATAAAGAGTTGTAGTAGTTTTGAAACTCAAACAAATCCAAAATTCAATTGGAAAATTTATATATTTTTATCGCATAAATGTAAGTATATAAGTTCTTAATTTTTTTTTGTCGAATATACCTACTTTATGCTTCAGGAGGAAGTAAATTGGTGTTAAAAACAAAAAAAATTTAAAATTAGATTCCAAGGTTGGAAAATCTGAAATTTTTCGTGACATAAAAGTAACCATTAAGTTCATAATTTTGATTCCTTAAGTGAATTAAATCTGTTTTATGCTTCAAGAAGAATTTAATTGATATTAAAAACAAGAATTCGATGCCAGGGTTGGACAATCGATATTTTTTGGTGCATAAAAGTAACTGTATAATTTCCTACCTTCGGGTTTTTCTGTGAATTAAACCTATTGTATACTTCGGGAAGAATAAAAGTGTTATAGAAGATCCAATAAAAATCAAAAAGACTATTCCAGCGATGGACACTCTTAACATTTTAAAATTTTTTAGTACATAAAAGTTAAAAATAGGTTACTTTCGTTTCGTTTCGTTATTTTCGTTTTCTTGTGCACTAAAACTATTTTACATATAAAAAAAAATGAAATTGGTAAATAGTATAAAAAATTCGTTTCTAGGCTTGGATAATCGAAACCAAAAATGACTATTAATATTTGTTACTATTTTGTTTTAAAACTATCTTAATATAAAAATTAATAAAATAGAATTTGAACAATTCATTTATTAATAAAATAATAAAAAATGGTTTGCAGTCTTGCAGATTCGAACTTAAGCCCGTTGATAATATTAACAAAACTATTTAATTTTTCAGGGACAAAAAAATTGGTATTAAACATAAAAAAATATATAAAGAAACTTCCAGGTTTGAACAATTGAAAATATTTTTTGTGCACAAACTTCAGTCGGTTACTAATTTTGGTTCTTTAGTGAATTAAATTAATTTTATACTCCAGGAAGAAAAATATTGGTGTTATGAATATAAAAAAAATCGAAAAGAAAATTCTACAGTTGGACACCTGAATCTCTTTTTGGTGCATACAAGTAACCAACTGGAACAAATATGGTTCTTTGCTTATAAGTTGAGCATATTTGATATTAAGACCGGGTCGAATCTTAAATACCCTCCAAATATTTAGTAGGTAAATTTAAAATGTTTAACTTGGTGGGACAGAGTTCCTTTATATAATGTCGTACGTCAACGCCCACTAAAGGGGGCGGGGTTCAAAAATAGACAATATCATGTCTTCCACAGGCGAATGTATGGGCATTTCTAGACCGTCTTAGACTTCATCACTGATCAAGAATATATTTACGTTATGGGGTCCAATTCTCTTTTGAGGGTATTAAAACTGTATTTTGGCGGGGTCGCTCTGGCAAGGGCTGTGGGGGACTCATTTCACCTTTGTCGTAAAACTTTAAAAATAAATACTTGGGATAATTATATACAAGATAAAATTTTTTATTTATTTTTGATAGGGTCATTTAGGGCGCAAAGGGGGGGGAAGGGGTAGGGCAGAAATCGGCAGTCATATAACTCTAAAAATAAACGCTTGAGATAATTGTATACAAATTTAATATATTTTTTTTTTGGTAGGGTTGTTTAGGGGGTAAAGGGGGAGGAGTGGGTAGGGCAGGGAAGTATCAGGTTTCGTCTCAGCTTCGTCATTAAAGCTTAAAAATGTTATTTTTAAGGAATGTAGGCTTGAGTAAAACAATTCGTTAAATTTTGTATGCTATTTTTGCATATAATAACGCCCACTAAAGTGGGCGGGGTCCAAAAATAATTTATTTTTATTTTATGGCTCCGAATTTAATGCGTTGGACCGTATTTGACATAAAAATATATCATTTGCTTAACAAAATAACCAAAAAACTTTAAAAATTATGTTGTTTTTTCTGGGTTGGTTTAGTTCTTCTTAGGGGAACTTTTCGCCCTCTTGCCCGACTTATCCCATCTCTGAACTTATCCTGCTCTATCCTTCAGAATATATTTATACCAAATTTCAAGAGTCTAGCTCTTTTCGTTTGGACCGAATCGTGATTTCCACAGACGGACGGACGCACGGGCGTGCTCAGATCGTCTTAGATTTCATCACTGATCAAGAATATATATACTTTATATGGTCTGAGATAGATATTTCGATGCGTTACATACGAATTTGCGTTTGATATACGAATTTGCGAGGGACCAAAATGTACGGGATTTTGACGGATTATAGTCTTTTTAAAGGGACCAGCTGTTTAATTCAAATTATTGAGGTTTATAAATTAAGACGAGGACTGACGGTTTAAGAAATTAAATTGGACAGTGATCTGTATTAGTCCCGGTGAAATGGGCAAATTATTTAGCTGCGAATATCTCAGTAATTAGAGATTTTTTTTTTAAATTTGGGAAAAAATGTAATCAGCGTAGTTAAAATTTAAAATAAAATGGTATATAAAATTTAAAATTAAAATAATATATAAATTAAAATAAGGGAGGTCAGAAATAACAACAGGTTCGATTTCCTTATCTAGTAAAAAGCGAGCTTGCATTGTAAATTTGTTTAGATATTTTATAATCTCTTACATTTCACACTGCGTTGTGAACAATAATAAATATATCCTTTCGCAAAGGTACAGTGTGTTACAAACCCAACAACAATAACATGATTCATTTTATGTCGCAGAAACGTTCTCTATCAAAATTATTTTCCAGTCGAATGTTATTGCGATCACAACTGCCAGACAGATGCAGATACATATTTTGTTTATGCAGCACACATACAGTCACACTTTCGAATATTACTTTTAGCATTTTATTGTGAGCAGAATGTATTAACAGTTTTGGTTGAACGAAATCGATTTGAGTTATAAATTTATGATTTATTGTCATAAAACTGTTGTGACGAATTGTGAATGGCAACTTATTTGAGCATTAACGCCAGCTCTGCCAGTGAATGCATGTATGTGAGTATGTGCATGTACATGAGCACGAATATCTTCAGTCACATGCAGCGTTACCATATTTTTTTTTTCAAAAAGCTGGAAATTCCAGAAAAAAAACTTTTTTAATAAAAAAACTTTTTCTTTAAATATGCCAAAATAATAAACGAAAATACAAAATTAGATTTCATTTTTATTAAAAATATTTTATTACCAAAAAAAAAACATATTTTACTAACTAATACAAAACATAACAGAACATAAAAAACATTACATATGTATTATGTACCTATACATACATACATATGCATATTAAACGTTATACACATAAATAATAATAAAAAATAAAACTGACGAAGAAAGCGTTGCGGCTTTCGAAAACAGCTGTTCTGCTCTGCTGTGTCAGTTGAATAATTAAAAACTGATGTTGACTTTCCTTTGTGCCTTGGAATATTTATCATGTCTTTCTGAATTTAAAACAAAACTCACAACGAAGTAAGTTGCAAACTTTCAATTTAAAATAATAACAGCGTCATTGTTTTTGGTGCGAGTAAAAATAATCAACATTGTTGTACAAAAAGGGAGTGAAAAATATAAGGTCGTTTCATTGTATAATGTGCATTATATCGTCAATCCATATATTCATAAAACTAATTCCAAACTTTAGGTTATTAAAAAAAACTGGAAAAAACTGCATATACAGTCGGGTCTCGATTATCCGTGATGGTCAGGACCAGAAGTATTACGGATAATCGATTTTCACGATTAATCGGATAACAATTTTGATTATACAAGTTTTTTTAATATTTTTATTATTTAACAAGTGAACATACATATTTAAATTAAAAAAAATCAATTCAAGCAGTTTATGTACATTTTTAAATTAAATAAGTACGTATGTATTAAATTTTCTACTGAAAACATGAGGCAAAAAAAGACATTAAGCAAAAAAAAAAAAGAAGAATACAAGTTCTTAAAAAAAGTCGTGTAATGTTGCTTGCCTAATATTTTTCAGCTTATAGCTTTCTTTATAAATTTTTCTTGGACGCGATAAACTTGAATGTTATCCTGATCTGTAATTCGGGTTGTTCCGGACTATCCAGGCAATTTAGCAATGTGCTAGATGCCTCTATCACTTCTTTTGTTTCTGAAACAATTACATCGTAGTCATCAGTGTCTTCCAATCCATAGTCTCGCTCAGGCTCATATGAGTTACTGTGTGCCATCCTTATAACTTCTTCATATGACGAAACAGCAAATTGGGAGGCA
Source organism: Linnaemya tessellans (assembly GCA_951800035.1). Taxonomy (NCBI): domain Eukaryota; kingdom Metazoa; phylum Arthropoda; class Insecta; order Diptera; family Tachinidae; genus Linnaemya; species Linnaemya tessellans. The sequence goes on from OX637534.1 coordinate 29,207,358, forward strand.
TTTTCATCATATTTCAGTCATGTTTCTATATCCTCTATGGTAAAGTCATCCGTAATATTGATTATTTGTGCCACATTCTCGAACGTATTCCATATTTCCATACTTATAACAAAAATCAATGAATTTTTGCATGAAAATGTTTTATGAAATTGTAAAGATATGCCTTCATTATCTTGACAGAGGAAATTATTCCAAGCATTTTCCAAAACTTCAGAAGTAATAGCATCCCAAGCATTCTCAATAGACTACAGGACGCTATTTATATTAAATTCTTTCTTAAAATATTCTCTACTATTTGAAGAGACTAGATTTTGTACTATAGTTTTACCATAATGTAAATGCTTCTGACTCATCGTATGCAAACGAGGGCATTCCCCGTTTTCAAGCTTATTATGTTTTATGTAGATATGAATATGAAGTTAATAAAAAAATCTGCCATCACGGCTAATAGAGGCAATCACGGTTAATCGAAGCAAACAATTTGAAAACATTGCAAACAAAAACCTATAGACTGATTTTCGGCCATTTTCGGTAACCCCGATTAACCGAATCACGGTTAATCGAGGCCCGACTGTAATTAAAAAAAAATTGTTTTTCAGCCAGTTATTGAAAAACTTTTTTGCATCTCAAAAAAACTTGCAAAAAAAGGAAAAACTTGGCAAATGGCAACGCTGGTCGCATGAGTGTAGAATGTTGCATTGTTTTGTTTTGTTATTGTATTGTTCACCTTTTTTTTTGCTATTAAATCTTTTATAACAACACATGAATGATAAAAAAGTGAACAAAATCATACATTTTATTTGATATATTTTTGTTATTCGTTTCGGTGGGGCGACATCGGAACAGTGCTGCAAGAAAGTATTATCCCAGATTGCTTTATTTTTATTTAATACAAAATAATATCCATCTGTGTAGGTGAGTGTGCGCTTGTTATTTGCATCTGTAAGTTTCAGATACATTGATTTACATTTTTTGAAATGTGAAAATTACACAATGACAGTTATTGAGACATTGATAAATTGCAAGTGATTTGCATAACTTTATTCATTCATCCATTCGTTCGCCTTTCATTCATTCATTCATACATTTATTCAGATAATATTCATCGCTCGACTGTTTTGTGTCAAGATTTTTGTTGTTGCTCTCTTTCATGACTACATTTAGTTGTTATTGTAGTTGTTGCTGTTGTTGTTGTTGTTGCTGTTGTTGTTACTGTTGTGTTAACAATGGATTTGCATGAATTTAAGGTATAAAAAATGAATGAAATGGGAGCAGAATAAACGCGTTCGTGTTGCTTGCAAATGGATACAAAATGACTGCTAAAATGTTTGTTTATCACATGTAATTGACACTTGTGCAAATTTAACAATATAAAAATATGTTTTTATAAAAACACTCTAAACAGTTTTCATGGATATACACAAAAGTATTACGATGTACTTAAAATTTCACTTCATTTACTTTAAAATGTATTCCAGTTGCTTATAGCGTTCGTAGTGTATTTTAAAACATTAAGTGATTTTAATTTTATATGTGTATATGTATGCACATACACATACATATATGTATGTATAAATTTGGTTACTGGTTGTGTTATTATTATAGCATCTAAAAGTAAACATTTTTCATATTCATGAGAACCTCAAGTTGAAATCTGGGACGTTTTTTCAATTTTCCAATTAATAATAAGTTTAATACCAATAACTTAGCTTCCACATTGGCTCGGTATATTTAGCACACAATGAGTGGTGTTCTGCTCACTAAACACACTTTTCAGCCGTGCTGCATTTCTAATTGTACTCGATTTGATAGCAATTAAGTGTTAATTGAGCAATCACTTAAATAAAGTATTGTATGGTTAATTGAGATCAATAATGGCAAAATTGCGATAAGCTCAATTATGCTGTATGTACGATCATCGTATGAGAAATGTTTTTGACCACAATCAACTCTACCTTTTTAATTTTCCGCCTCAAATATTTCTATTACACGCTTTACTGAAAAAGATCGGATTACTGAAAGCGATACAAATCTCCGCACTGATTTTATACGCAGCTAGTCTTATTCACTTCGCTTTAGCGTAACATCGCTTTATTGAAAATATCGTATTACTGAAAACCAACTACGTTTTGTGTGAAAATTACATCGCTTTATTGAAAAAATAAACAATAACATCGAATTGGTTGCATAACTTAAGGCTGAAAAAATTAAATGGCAAAATGTATTTGCCCTTTTCGCTCTTACGTACTTTAATGTATTTTTCTATTATATTGTCAATGCAATTGGCTAGACATTTGATATAAAAATATTGCTTTAATGATTTTAAGCAGTACGCTTAACTGTAACAAATTTCAGTAATCCGAACTACGCTTTAGAGAAAAAATTGGATAAATTAAAAAAAATTGGGTTTTGGTTATTTCCAGTAAAGCGGAGTCGACTGTAATATATTACAAATGGATTTAATTTGCTTATGAAGTTATCTTAGCTCTTAGTACAAACGTTCTGTCATATCGTCAAATTATACAACTGAAACAATATTCGTAATAAAATGTATAAAGAAAGACTGAAAAATTTTAATATGAAAAAGAAAGAAAAATGGTCGCGATGCGCGCACAAAGAAAACAAATATAAAGGGATTCGTTACTCAGTACGCTTTTCATTTGAGTAAAATATTCATGAATTTTTTTTTATTTCCACGAAGAAGTCCAATACATGAATCTTGTTAAGCTTGTGAAAATATAAGGTTAGTTCGTGGTTTTGACTGAGGTTGCTGTTGGCTGTAGTAGTAGAACATGAGACTATGAAGCGGAGAGTCCTGAGTTCATGTATATTATTTTGAATTATTCTCATCGGCATTAGTGCGTGGTTGTGTTAGTGGTTGGCAGTCTGTTTCAATGATGAAGACGTAGCACTGGTCACTGAACATAATTGACAGCGACTGACACCATCATGTACTAAAAAGCAGAGTAACAGCAGCACCCTCCTTCGTCGGTCCTGTAGCAAAAATTAGCCGGCGAAGTAAAAAGGTTCAAATCGCTACAAGAAATGCTCTATCTCCTCATCTTTCGTCATCTGTCCCCTCAATACTATCCCCTCCTTTCTAGTTCCGGCGCAATGCACTACATATGTAGGTTTCATCCCCTGAGTGCTGGGCCGAGTTAAAAAAAAAAGTTCACTCCATAGTATTCCATTTGGGAATTCATTGCAAACGTACATAAAAACTATAAATATTAAACCATAATTTCGTATTATTATTAGTGCGTTGTTTTTGATTTAGAGGGCAAAGGTGGTTAGATGTGTAGGGCAGGGAAGGGGAAGATCAGGGAACATCTTACCTTTGCCAGAAAGGCTTGGAAATTTAATTTGTAAGAAATGCAGGCTTAAGGAATACAAGTTGTTAAATATTTACACTATTTTTGCATATAATGTCTTAAGTCCACGCCCTTTAAAGGGAGCGGGGTCCAAAGATGGTTTTTTTCTGATTTTTCTGGCTTCAATTTCAATGTTTTGAACCTTTTTTGACATAAAAATATATCATTTGCTCACACAATGAATTATCAAAGGGAAATAGTGCTAAAAGCAATAAGAGCTATTTGTTTGTTATGAGTTCAAGTATGTCTATATGCCTGCATTTCATTGGTTCTTACACCAAATCATCAGTAGAATTTAACCAAAATAATAAAACCTCTCAGATTGTACATATAAAAGATTTTAAAAGGAACAAGTATATGAAAATAATTTCGTTTGGCGGGAAGGCTAAAAGGAAATCTGAAACATTGCTGTTGGTATATGACATATCGAACTTTCATGCCCGGTTAAATAAAGAATAAATGAAGGAGTTATTTGATAAGCAATGCTTAGGAAGGTAATCATCTGTTACGTATACGCCTCCATTGATTTATTCACATCAGAACATTTGCAAAAAAGTATGCTCTCCCCTGTTTCATTACGTATAATTGTTGATTGGACTCAAATATTACTCATTCGCCCTGGCTGGTGGTTGATTAAAATATAATAAAGAGATTCACAGTGCGGTGTAGGTAAGAAACGTTAACCCTAATCATACCAACATTAAATATTACAAATCCTACCAACATGTGCCTCTGAGACACACACGTGAAAATTGTGAAGAAAAAGCTTTAATTAATTAAAAACAAGTAAGTTTGGACGAAATTTTTTTATTAAACACGTTGTTTGCATACAAAATCTTTTATACCATGTTTATTACAAAAATTATTATTACATTTTTGACAGCATTTTTTAACTATACGATTTTTTTAGGATCACATATATAGCATCTTTTGCGTTTGTTTTTTGAACAATACGTAAATGGTAAACATTGCACACAAGTGAAAGATAGTAAGTGTGGAACATAAACAGCTGTTGTAATACATACGAAAAATAGTTGTTGTGGCAAATATCAATTTTTTCTTTATGTGTCTAGGATATATTGGGTGTTTTTTATTGAGGTATAGAACTTTAAGTTGGCATCACTTTTTTAACTGGCGGCCATTTTGTCAGCTGTCAAGTGATTAATATTTAGTTTGGTTTGCCATTTCATCATGAACATGCAATGCGTCGTGATTTTGGTGTATGGGCCGAAAATGAGATTGATCTCGATGCTGATTTTCATCGCAAAATTTTGTTCAGTGATGAGGCTCATTTTGGGTTGAATGGCTACGTCAACAAGCAAAATTGCCGCATTTGGAGTGAAGAGAATCCACATGAGACCCTTGAGACGCCATTACATCCACAAAAACTGACTGTTTGGTGTGCTCTATGGGCTGGTGGAGTCATTGGGCCATACGTCTTCCGAAATAATGCTGGAGAGTCAGTTACCGTTAATGGAGACCGGTATAGAGCCATGATAACCGACTACTTTGTTCCCGAATTGGATGGCATGAATGTGGATGAGTTGTGGTTCCAACAAGACGGCGCTACATGCCACACAGGGCACGTCACAATCGATTTATTGAAGGAAACATTCGATGAGCGCATAATTTCGCGGAATGGACCTGTCAATTGGCCACCAAGATCGTGTGATTGGACACCATTGGATTATTTTCTTTGGGGATATGTGGAGTCGCTCGTCTACAACAACAAACCAGAAACGTTAGGCGACTTGGAAGCCAACATTCGTGGCGCTATTGCCAACATACGGCCCCAAATGCTCGAAAAAGTGGTTGAAAATTGGACCTGTAGAATTGGCTTTATTCGAGCCAGCCGCGGCGGCCACATGCCCGAAATCATATTTAAACATTAATGGCATAAAATTATCCTTCCAATAAAGCCAAATTGATGGACATTAAAACGATTTTCTTGTGTTTTATTTCAATTCGAAGTTCTATACCTTTAAAAAAAACACCCTGTACATGTCGGTAGTTTATGTTGCATTTTTTTGTTTTGACTTATGGCGATTTCTTTTCTGGAAAATGTGCAACATTTTGTCACTTGTTTTTAAAAAATACTACAATTAGGAGCAATTTTAAAATAAAACACATTTTCATAAGAGATGGTAGATCAATTTCCAATAAATACACTATTTTCAAATGCCATAATGATACCATTTCCCATTGAAAAGTGCAAAAAATGTAGCATTATTTTTTAGAAAAGAAAACAACATTATAAAAAATAGAATAATTCAGAATTTACATTTTTTGTTGTTAAACTATACAAAACAAATGAAAAATTAAAGTGAAAAAGTTTGGTTGCGATATGCCGAATATTTTCGTTACTACACTGAATAAAACAACCAAATGTGTCTCACAGACACATGTTGGTAAGATTAGGGTTAAATAAATCTTACAGTTTCTAACCGGTGCGAATTCTTTTAATAAAATTTTGCACTTAGTAAGAAGTAGCATTGTAAGCTTTAATTTTTTTAATGAATTAACTAAGACACTATCTAAAATATTTTCATTAAAGACTCCAATACAAATTTTATTTTCAGTTTTACCTTATTAAACACTTTTATTATTTAATAAAGGTGAACTAAGTTGTATAAAGTGAGAAAAGTAAAATGGATTCATATAAATAGAAATTGTTTGTTGATTTTTTTGTACATTTCTATAAAATAATTTTAAACTAGTTTAAAATCGTATAACTTTATCACAATGACATAATCGATTACGTTGTGACTCCCACAAATGTTTCTTCATTATTGTTATATTTTATTGTTAAAACTTACTTTCTAAAAATTTTACTATTATGACACGGATCATTTCAGTAATTGCAAGGTAGAGAACTATTCATAGCGTTTGCACTTGCGCACGGATATATTAAAATTATCCAAGGAGTTTTATGATGACGGTCATCTCAGCACTTACCTAAAACGAAATAATATAAAAATTGTTTTATTAATTATAATTAATATGTCCTTTTAATCATGCTAAACACAAAATAATTTTTTATGTTATTTTTAAATTTTTCATGATATGTGTTGAATTTCTTTTGCTTAATAAGAACATGAAACAATAGAAAAGTTGAGATGACGCCTTAAGTTATGAGTTAAAGATCAGATCTTCGCTCTATTCTCTAACTACTTGTCAACGTCACGTCAATACAATACCAAAAATAGTTGATAATTTCAGCATATTCAAGTTCGTAAATATCTTTTTGGAAGAACATGCAGATTTCTGGAAAGTAATGGAAAGTGTCTATCATTAAGCGCTTCCTATCTTTAAACTGAAAATACTGTGTGTGTGTGATATAATGGAAATTTGTTATTCTCTTGAGCGACCTATTGAAGTCATTATGTGTGAAAAATAAAATTTTTTGAATGCTCGCCACGATTCTGGCGCATAAATCAGTCGCAATTGAGCCATGGCATAGGTTAAGTTGGCTTTAAGAACCGCCGTGGTTAGTGGCTTATTGTCATACACTGAGAGAAGTGCACAAGAAAAAGTCTAACGAGGTCAAATCGTACGATCTCGTTGGCCAGTTGATATTACCCCCCAATTACCGTGCCCTTAAATTGCTCGTACAGAACATCCAGTGTCTAACGATGTGCCATTCTATCTAAATCAGATTTCTTTAGTGTCCAGATCACTCCATCTATGCGCTCGTCAACGTCATTGTCATAGAAATATCGACCGTGGATTGGCATCGCCCCAAGTTCGAAAAGTTTTGGTCATGCACGTGTGAAAGGGTCTTCATGGTTTTTCAGAACACTCGTTTTTATAAAAAAATTTTATTATTTGCTCGCGTTATCAATAAAACGGATTCAAATCCGATTGTGGTGATTTGGCAAGACAGACAGAATAAATGACGATTTACTTGACAGATATGGCTTCATCAAAATGATCATTAAGAGTTGTCGAAGTTCGGAAGTCACTGCTAGCAGGCACTTTAGCTTTTAAAATATGAAATTAAGTAAAAATCATAAAAAACCAATGACGGCAACCGCTAAAATGATTTTAAAAATTGCCCCGAAAATCATTAGAGCGTTAACAATTTCCTTGTTTTATTACGAGGCGATTTTTTCCCAACGTCATCGGTCAATGGGGCTGATAATACGAAGCGTAATATAAGAATTCAATTCCGTACTCAGACATAAATATGGTATTGAAATTTTCTAATCTGAACTATTGCATAGTTGTGTTAACTGCTAGCGGCCTGTTTCCCCGAAGAAGGCATAGTACTGCTCGCTGAACATTTCCGATAGCGATGGACACCATCAACTACTAAAGATCGCATTACAACGCCTTCTTGCGCTGATACTGTAGCGTAATTTCGTCATTCAAATATAGAATAAAAAGTAAGAACTTTATATGCGACGAATCTTAAATATCCTCCAAATATTTAATAATTAAAAACTCTATTTTTATTGATATTTGAATCTTTTAATAATCTTTTAATAAGAAAGTTTAACCTGCTGGATCCGAGTTCCTTTAAGACATTTCTGTGCCCAATTTTAAGACTTTATTTTGACAGGGTCAATCCGGGAAGGACTTTGGGGAGACATCTCACCTTTGCCATAAAACAATGATAAGTAAATGTAGTAAGAATTTTAACGAACATTTTATATTGCAATATTAAATTGAATTAAGATTCTATAGGCTAATTGTTTGAAATTTAATTTAAATCTCAGAAAGACATGATAAATATTCCAAGGCACAAAGGAAAGACAACATCAGTTTTATTCAACTTACACAGCAGAGCAGAACAGCTGTTTTCGAAAGACGCAACCCTTTCATCATCAGTGCTCATGTGTATTGTGTTCGTCACCAATTATAAGGTGGCTTAGTTGAATGTGATAACAGTTCCTATTTACACAAATTTTATTGTGAAAAAGAATACGGGAACTGTATCAACCTGATGTTAACATGTTATTGTTATAATACCCGTGTTACCGTTTGATTATTTTTCTTCATGTCCCATTTTTCTGAATTTTTTGTTCCATCATACCTAAGTCAAACTTTTTTGGTTTGAATTTTATACTTAAGTACATGTGAACGTTTTTTCCAATTTTTATTATTGGGTAGCTCAAGCCATAGCTTAAATTTGTATGTAGTAAGAATTTTAACGAACATTTTATATTGCTATATTAAATTTGAATTAAGATTCTATAGGCTAATTGTTCGAAATTTTAATTTAAATCTCAGAAAGACATGAAAAATATTCCAAGGCACAAAGGTAAGTCAACATCAGTTTTATTCAACTTACACAGCAGAGCAGAACAGCTGTTTTCGAAAGACGCAACCCTTTCATCATCAGTGCTCATGTGTATTGTGTTCGTCACCAATTATAAGGTGGCTTAGTTGAATGTGATAACAGTTCCTATTTTCACAAATTTTATTGTGAAAAAGGATACGAGAACTGTATCAACCCGATGTTAACATGTTATTGTTATAGTACCCGTGTTACCGTTTGATTAGTTTTCTTCATTAATAAGTAAATTTTTAGTATTATTAAGTGTAAAAAAAGTCATTTAGGGGGCAAATGTGGTTGCAGGGGGAAGAAAAGGACAGATCACGGAACATCTCACCTTCGAAAAAAAACCTTAAAACTATAATATTAGGAAATGTAGGCTTAAGTAATATAATATCTGACGTCCCACTAAAGGGGGCGGAGTCCAAAAACTGATTCTCTGGCCCCAAGTTTAACGTTTTGAACTTTTTTTGACATAAAAATATATAATTTGCTTAACAAAATACAAGAAAACTTAAAAAATCATGTTGTTTTTTAAAGGTTTTTTTAGTTCTTCTTAGGGTAACTTTTTCCTTTCTGGTCCGATTCAGCCCCTTTAAGTACTTGACCTATGGTATCCTTCAAAATTTATCTATACCGAATTTCAAGGGTCTGACTCTCTTCGTTTGGACTGAACCGTGTTTGCCATAGACGGACGGACGGATATGGCTAGATCGTCTTAGATTTCATCACTGATCAAGAATGTATATATAGGGTGTGCAATCTAACGTTTTTTTTTTCAACTAGTGCTTTTTTTGTGAATGGTAACACTTAGCTAATGTCTGATTTGACAGATAATTAGTTTTATCCTTCTGCTGAACGAATATGGTTGACCATCCAATGCGTTTTCGCTTCGCTAAGTGGGCCTGAGATCGACTTACAGAAGATGCCGATTTTGCCAAAATAAATCATCTTTTCAGATGAAGCTCATTTTGATCTTGGCGGGTATGTAAACAAGCAAAATTGTCGCATTTGGGGCATAGAAAACCCGCACGCATACATTGAAAAACCGACGCACTCAAAACGAGTCAATGTTTGGTGCGGATTTTGGTCCAGAGGCATAATTGGGCCATTTTTCTTTGAAAATGAGTGTCCGTTATAGTCAATGGCGATCGTTATCGGGCCATGCAGCCATTTGGGTGAAATTATTTTCCATTATTAAACGGAAGGATTGTACTTTCAAATAAAAAAAGAAATTTGAGAAAATATTCAGTAGTTTTTTATAGCATTTTCAAAAAAAAAAAGTTATTTGGTGGACCCTATACTTTATGGGGTCTTAGAGGCATATGTCCATGCGTAACACACGGAATAACAAAACGCAAAAGTGAAAATACCTTCCAATTCTTTTTGTTTTTTGGAGGGTGTAAAAATTGTTTTAACAAGTTCTCATCTTTCTTCATCTGTCCTCTCAATACTAGCCCCCACTTCACAAACTATATTCCATGAATAGGGTTCGTACCCTCAATATCGATCGGTGCATGCAAAAACAAATATTGTTGGCTAATATGAACCAAAAAGAAAGTGCCCCGTTCCATTATTAAATACGAATTATGTCAAATGAGTATAAACACCATTTAGGGAGATGAAAATGTTGCATTAAAATTCCACATTTAATTGTTTATTGCATATTTAAAAATAATATCTATAAGAATAGTAAAATAGTGCAAGTGTAAAATTAAACTACTTTGAATTGCATAACATCATGTTTCACAAGTATTTGCATTTTTATTTGCATGGTTTTTCTCTCAGCAATTATTATCGCTCATTATTATACGTTTAATGATAAGGATAAGTAAATACTTTTAATTATTTTAATAATTTTATTGCTAGTTTTATTATTTTTGCATTAATTTTTTTCTACTTTTTCTAACAACACGACGTTGCAGCAGCAGTTCAAATGATGATTATCTTTAATGGATCTTTCTTTGTTATAGTGCTCTTTTGCAACACCTCTGCTTGACATTGAGTGTTTCGCTGTCACTTAAAGAGGTTTAATAAAATTTAATTGGTTCACTTACTATGCAACTGTCAACATCAACGGATGTGGCTGTCTGTTGGAATGCATGTGTAAACAGTAATTGCATTTAATATGTAGTTACATACTATTTGGGTTTTAATTGTTAAAAGTAGGGATGATTGTACGAGCATGAACTTTAGAAATGTGAAAATGTTATCTAAATGGAAGCACATTAAATTATGCACATGTAATCGCAAAAATTTAACTAAAGCTCACCAAGGGGTCAATCATAAAGATGACATTTGCATATTTATCGTTTTGTATATATGATTTTCATGTGAATTTATAAGGAAACCGTCAACTAGAATTTATCGCACACTGCCTTTGGTAAGCCATAGCAACTCGATTAAAGATTTTTGCAATATTAAGTTCTTTTTCCACATTGTACGTTCAACAAATAGTTTTTCAATTATCCCAGCAAAAATTAGCTAAAATATTTTATTTCAATCATTCATTATAATCCGCTCTGCTAGTTTGATGATTATAAAATATTCGAATATTCCCCTCTTGATAAAAAAAACTTGAATTTTATAGAAATTGATAAAAAAATAATTTGCATGTTGTAGATTTGAGCTTGAGTCCAATAAAAGAATTTATAAGTTAGAAATAGAAAATTTCGACAATAAAATAATTTATTAATACAAATTGATGTTATCGTAGAAATACAGTTAGAATAAAAAATTTTCTTGCCCTGTTTTAATAATTTTTATTTTTATAAATTCAGTTAGAATAAAAAATTTTCTTGCCCTGTTTTAATAATTTTTATTTTTATATATTCATGAGTTTTAATTGTTTCAAAACTGCCGGTCTAGAAATGCTGTGAGCTGTAACTAGACTTATGTCGAACTCTGTCATCCGCTCGTTTTGGACAAGAACCTTTGATCAAACTTATTTAAATTACATTGTCAAGTCTAGCTGTAACTTATTTAACTTTCTTTTTGGCAACACTGTTTTTGGCAGCTAAGCTGTTTTTTCGTAGACTTGTACCGAACTCTTTCATTAGCTCGTTTTTGACAAGAACCTTCAATCAAACCAATGTAATTTAAATGGGTTTGATCATAGGTTCTTGTCAAAAACGAGTTCGGTACAAGTCTATTTTTTCGTAACATGTTATTGTTAAACATGTTCGGTCTATAATTGGTCTATAATAGACTTGTGTCCAACTAGCTCATTCGCTCAGTTTTGACAAGAACCTCTGATCAAACCCATTTAAATTACATAGGTTTGATTAAAGGTTCTTGTCAAAACTGAGCGAATGAGCTAGTTGGACACAAATGCTTGCAAAAGCAAGAACTGCCAATGCATCCTGAAAAATGCACAATTTGTTGTGGAGTATGGCCCGGTGTCATCAATGGACCGTGCCTTTTCAAAGACAAAGAAGGAAGGAATATTACTGTGAATAATGAGTGTTGCCGTGCGATGGTCTAAAAAAAACCAAAATATATAATAAAAATGTTTTCCAGAATAGAAGAGCAGGACTTGGTTGACATGGTTGGTTTCAGCAAGAAGGTGCAAATTGAACACTTTGCACGCAAAACAGTGACCCAATTGAGAACCAAACTTGGTAAACAGTTTATTTCATGTTTGGAAAAAAGGTGTTATATCTGAAGGTAGGGTTGCCAACCGTCCTCTTTTCCCCGGACGCCGTCCTTTTTTTTAGATCGTCGGGGTCCGTCCTACTTTTTGCTGCTTTTACATTTTCAAAATATCAAAACTGCTACATTTTCGCTCATAAGTAGCCAAGCTAAATTTTTAAAAACAAAACGCACAAAATAATTTACAAATAACACCGATTTGGTACGAATCAATTTTCGTTCGAAAATGTGAAACAGCCAGTAAAAATCACTATTTTGAACAAAAAAGGTCTATATGTGATGCGTTAGGGACTGCGTTGGCATCACTGTATGAATTGTCAACCACTTTATGAATATATGAAAAAATGTGATAGACATGTATTGAAATGAATATAAATTTTTTAAATAAAAATAAGTAATTTTGCATATTTTATTGAGTTTTTCTCAGTCGCAAAGCAGCTCTGAGTCAGTTAACATCAAGTCTCGTTGGCAATTATCTTTTAAGTGCAGCCAGACCACTGATTGTTTACTCTCTTTCGAGAGTTTTGCGTCTCACTCGCACTAGTTAATTTCAACACCTCAGATAACTGTATAGTTTTACAGTTCTTCTGAGGAATATTCCGTGGTTAACTACGTTGCTACCTCCTATGTGAAGGCATAGGTCGTGTACAGTCAGTCACAGTAACGGAAGAAAATACGGGTTAATAACATCGCCGGCATATAGTCTAAGTCACTCCGTCGGCATCTGTGCACCAAATACTTTGCAAATTTACTTTGTAAAGTATTTCAACATACAAATACAAATATTGAGTTTTTTTATTTTTATATTTGAATTTTAGGCAAAAAAAAAGTCCTCTTTTTGGAGTCAAATATCCTCCTTTTTTAAAGTCGTTGTCCTACTTTTCTAAAATTGGAAATGGCAATCCTATCTGAAGGGGACTACTTTCAAGGACTATATATTTATGTAATTGTTCGTCAATATCATTTGAATGAAAATTTATTTATCATTCTTTCACGTAAAATTTATTTTGTATAAAAAATTACTTTGGCAAATTCATTAAATCAACAGTGTAGTTGATTATTATGCCAAGAATTAAGTTGATCAATGATATTAATTCAGAGTATGAAAACGAACAAAACATAACAACAGGGACAAATATTAGTGTGAACTAGACTTGTGTCCAACCAGCTCATTCGCTCAGTTTTGACAAGAACCTCTGATCAAACCCATTTAAATTACATAGGTTTGATCAGAGGTTCTTGCCAAAACTGAGCGAATGAGCTAGTTGGACACAAGAGTGAGCGCTAGACTTGTATCGAACTCGTCTAGTCGCTTGGTTTTGACAAGAGCCTTATAATATAATTTAAATGGGTTTGATCATAGGTTCTTGCCAACAACGGCCGAATGCACGAGTTCGGCACAAGTCTAGTTCGTTCGCTCGTTTTTGTCAAGTGCTTAAAAGTGTAATTTTTAAGGAAATTAGGCTTAATTTACACAATTTGTTAAATTTTTACACAAATTTTGCATATAATATCTTACTTTAACGCCCAATAGAAGAGGCGCACAGTGGTTCAAGTTTCTGAGGAAGGCGGTCATACGTAGTTTACTCAGCTATAGTCATTAAAATTAATACGAATATTTATGTTTACGGTATTTATGGGTCAATTAGGGTAAAATAAAATAAAAAAGTCTTTATATATAATATCATAATTTATTTACCAAAAATTTTAGTTATTAATTAAAAAAAAAATACATTTTACAACGGCAATTTAATACAACATTTGTACATTATTTTCAAAAACTTAACATACGTAAAGCCTTAGGTGACAGCATAGACTTCTTCTTTTGTGGTAATTTACGTAAAAAAGAAATCAACGGGTCGGAATTTAGAAGAAGTCTATGCAAAAGATCAGTGTTAGTGACAACACGAGACATTTTTCGCGTGTTGTCTCGTCTGAATTCCTTAAATAATTTATAACAAGAATCAGCGGCTTCTTCAGAGAGCTCGCCTATGGAAACTAGACAGTGATCAACTACTTCCGATCCATGAATTAACACTTTATGAACTGATATAATTTTATACCATAGATACATACTAATAAGCATTCGCGCGGCTCCTAACTAGTAATCTCTAAATTCTACACTATTAATTTTGTTTTCCGACGAAAGACATTGCTAAAGATGATGACACCGATCAATAACTGCTTGATCTAAGCCAGTTATTTCAGATGATATAGCTGAATAAAAAAAAGATCTTGCAGTGTTTCCGTCATTGGATGTGCCACTTCCGCCACTTCGAGCTTTGTCGACAATTAAACCTAATCGTGTCCTAAAAATTGTGAAGAAATAAAACAATAAATCAAATCGTAAACATGAACTGTGCAGTGAGTAACAGAAGATAAAAACTATGTGGAAAATATGTATGTGCTACGAATCTAGTCGTAGAGTCGAAGACCCTCTGTACCATGCACATTCGCAAACAAACGCAGATAAATTCTTTTTAAATTAAAAGTACAGATATAGAGCAACATTTCGATATGTGACTTGAAGGCGTCATAAGACGGCAACATAGTTAATACCTTAAGTAAAAAAAAAGTCGCAAAAAATATACGTGAAAATTGACTTGTAGTCAAACCGCTTTTCGCAAAATACGTTTTGCTTAAAAAATTATTAAATACATAATAATAACGGTAAACACCTTCAACATATGTATCCATTGTAAAACAATAAATTAAAAATGTGTTTTTTTTTTAAAAACACGCACTAGAAATTAACTTCATTAGCACTGCTGAAAAAGATAAGGAAAGTTGTATTGATTTGTTCACTTTCGATGCCCAAAAGTAAATGTAAAAAACAACTGATTGCAAATCTTTTTGCATGTTTTAGTAGTACCACTAATAGTGAATATTAGAGCGAACTAACGGTGAAAAAATCGAACATCGTCATTTGACCACTATGTCCTGCTATTGAACCACTATGGGGCGGGGTCCAAAAAATTAATCTTTCTGATTTTATGACTTCAAAATTAACGCTGTGGACCTTCTTTGACATAAAAATATATCATTTGCCTTAACAAAATTACAAAAAAAAACTTTAAATTGTTAAGTTTTTCAACGGGCTTAAGTTCGAAATAAAAATTCATACATAATTTAAAAAAAAACTTTAAAAATTATGCTGGCCCGAGTCAGCCCATTTACGACCTTGACCCGTGCTAAACTTCAAAATATGTTTGTGCAAAATTTCATGGGTCTGGCTCTTCTCGTTTGGACTGAATCGTGATTTCCTCAGACGGACGGATGGATATGCTTAGATCGTCTTAGATTTCATTACTGATCAAGAACATATATACTTTGTGGGGTCTTAGATGTATATTTCGGTGCGTTACACACGGAATGACAAAGTGAATATACCCTTCAATTCTTTTTTGGAGTGTATAATAACGGTTAGAAGTGTCTCCACGTTCATTGTGTGAATTGGGGGTTTGAATAATATATAATGCAGCCATTATGTTTCACTTGGCATTTTAAAAATATCTAATATATTTCGTAAGAAACAAAACAAAGAGCAACTTTCGGTAATCGATTACGTTTGAATTATTTCTCATAAAAAAAAAACAGTTTATTTGCCTAAAAGTATTCCTAGTGGTTTTACTAAAACCTAAGGAATACTAGAGATGTTATCAATTTCGTAGTTGAGTGGGGATAAGGAGTGCATGATGACTTACATCCATGTGTATTTTCGGATTTGCAAAATATCTCCGAGTTCACGTGTGCATTTGTAATTGACTGACTGTGTGTGAGATTCATTTGTAGTCATGTGTCAAATTAACATAAACTTTTAAAAGGGAAACAAAGAGAATATTTATCTAACAAACGAAAAATAAAAGCAAACTTTTGTCTTTGTCATTCAAGCATTAGAGATGGCTGCAACTACAAACATTCATTTGTGCATTCAGTGAGTCATGACGAATTCCCTTTTCCAAAGCTATTCTATTCGTGTTGTGATACATACACACACACACACACACACACACACACACACAGCTAGACAAACAGGTACTGCAAACACGCTCTAATAAATGTAAGCATGTGCATTTGTTACAATAATCTACTTTTATGTTTAAGTTCAAATGCACCTTGTGGCATTCGTCGATAAGTTGTGGCAAAAAAAAGAAAAAAAAACTTGTGGTAATGAAAGATAAACGACACAGCAGGTAAATGATTTTCAACAATGGTAATAGTTTAAATACTCGTTTGTTTTGCCAGGAAGTATTCAAGAATTACAATTGTGGCTGTCATATGTTTTATGCATCTGTTTTGTGTTTCCTTTGGCTAAGGAAGTAATAATAAAATTTTTTCAAATTAAGCACTTAATGAAGTTACTGATTAATTGATTGGTATTTTCAAAACATTAAAAAAAAATGTATATAAATATTTCAGTCTCGAAATTTCGCTAAAAACTTCATAGTGTACTTGAAATAAACATTGGATGGTTATTTGAAAAGTTTTATAAAAAAAATTTTTTTTTCCGTATTTATTTATAACCTTATATTATATATACTGTATTTATATTTTAGAAGTCGGCAAAATTTTTTCTGACCACCGTTTTATTTTTTTGTATATTATTACGCTAAGAATTTTCATTCAGGTTCAAGTTCAAATTGGATTCTCTAATTGTCGCTCAGAAAAATAGAAATTAGCTTAATTCGAATACAACATCAGATCAGCACGGACAACAACCTGCCTTTGTTCTGTTAAACTTGTGTCGAACTCGTTCATTAACTTGTTTTTGGCATGAACCTTTATTCAAACCTATGTAATTTAAATAGAACCTTTGATCAAACCCAATGTAATTTACATTGGTTCTTCTCAAAAACGAACGGAAGAAAGAGTTCGGCACAAGTCTAAATTTAAATGGATTCGATCAAAGGTTCCTGTTACACTTGTGCCCAACTAGCTCATTCGCTCAGTTTTGCCAAGAACCTTTAATCAAACCTATGTAATTTAAATGGGTTTGACTAGAGGTTCTTGTCAAAACTAAGCAAATGAGCTAGTTGGGCACAAGTGTAACAGGAACCTTTGATCAAACCCATTTAAATTACATTGGTTTGATTAAAGGTTCTTCTCAAAAACGAGCGGAAGAAAGAGTTCGACACAAGTCAAAATTTAAATGGGTTCCATCAAAGGTTCCTGTTACACTTGTGTCCAACTAGCTCATTCACTCAGTTTTGACAAGAACATCTGATCAAGCCCATTTAAATTATATAGGTTTGATTAAAGGTTCTTGGCAAAACTGAGGGAATGAGCCTGTGAAACTTGTGTCGAACTCTTTCATTCGCTCGTTTTTGACAAGAGCCTCTGATCAAAGCAATGTAATGTAAATGTGTTTGATCACAGGTTCTTGTCAAAAACGAGCGGATGAAATAGTTCGACACAGGTCTATACAAAAACAGTCCTTCATGCTTGTATTTTATTTCTGATGGGCTAAAGACGGTAGTCTGCTGTTGTACGGGTTTCATATTTGACCTTTTTATTTTCGTTCCAGAATGCTTTTCTTTTATGGTACTATTCTTTTGAGCTTTTTTTCTGTGATGTAGTTTAACAATCAATATAACAAACAAAACAAAGTGCGTAGTGAACATTTGAGTCTCTAATACCACGACACTAGATACGAACACTTTCTTGGGAGCTCTAAGAATTTAAAAGAAAACATTCAAAGAGTCTTTAAATAGTTTTCGTTGATTCTTCCGCTGCTTGGTTTCAGGGTTGAACATATTGAAATAGAAACTACAATGGAAACTAAATGTTTGAAACAGGATTAGAAAGGCAACGGTTGCCAACTAATCTTTCAACTATTCAAAACACATATCCGTATATTAGAAGTCATAACCTGAATGCTACGATCTTGTGAGGTTGCTAGCAAAATATATCCTTTGCAACGATGGTTTTCGCTCCAAGAAATTAAATAAATTGGCTTCAAAACACACTGTTTTTTTTTGGCAAATCCACTTTTATGGCTCCCAGTGTTTAGTACAAATATGGGAATTGATAATGGAATATGATGTCCGACAAATGTCCATCTCTAGCACTTCGGCAGACGTCCGCTCTTTTTACAAAATGTTTCATTACATTTTGCAACACCATTTCACTTATCTCATCAATGCAGCGCCGAATTTCATCTGCCAGAGCGTCAGTTGTTTGTGTTTTGTTCACGTAAACTCGATCTTTCAAATGGCCTCGGAGAAAATAATACATCGGCGTTAAATCACAAGAACGAGTCGGCCAATTGACATCGCCAAATCGAGAAATTACGAGACCGGGAAATTTCTCATGCAATAACTGAATTGTTTGGCGGTTAGTGACGTGAACGTTAGCCAATGTGGCCACAAAAAATCGGTTATCATGGTTTGGCAGAGTAGACAATTCACAGTGGCGGCGTGTCTTTACTTATTTTCGAGGAAATACGAGTTTATGATGCAGCCTGATCGTATCATACAATCACTTTCATTGGATGTAATGGGTTTTCGGGGACTGTTTCTGCAGTTTGTGAGCTCCACATACGACGATTTTGTTTGTTTACATAAACGTCTAATTGAAAATGGGGCTCATCATCATTTTGTTGAAAACTGCATTGTTTTCGTTCAGTTTTTCAATCAGTTGAACGAGTTGAAATTTATAAGCGGGAAGACGAAAATGTTGCGCAAAAAGTGCCTCTGGTGATGCTCAATCGTTGCGAATGCCGACGAATTGATGTTCCTGACTCATTCTCAATACTTTACTATGCAGCGTCTATTTTTTCATGATTACGGCCACCACGAGTGTATTGTTTTGGTATATTGTCAGCAACAGTACCGCGAGTGTCAAATTTACGATCTCATAAGGAGCCTCAATATTAGGGAAAGCTGCTCGAATTTCGAAATAAAATGTTCACTATTTTGATAATAAATTTTCACAATTAAAATTCTTTGCTCAAGAGCGTGGCGTTCCATGATTAAAGTTTCCTATCTTTTTAAATCAAAGAAGGACAGCTCAACTCTTCGCATTTCATTCCTTAACCCTCTAACCCGCAAACTTTTAAAAGTTTTAAAAAAATAGTTGGCAAATTTTTTTAAAAATAATTATGACCTAATAAATTAAAAAAAAACATCAGAAAGTCATTATCGAACTTAGTTTAAAAGTTAGGTGGGAAAAGGTGAATAGTGACTCAGGGCACTGTTGGCGGTTCCGGTGTAAGAAAAACAAATATTATTTATGATATGATTTTATTGAAAATTGGATGAATGTTATAAAATGTATGAATGTATGGTTTACTTTCTACGATGATATTCGTAAAAGTAATTTTTAGCGTTTGAGCAGCACAAATGCAGGTCGTACTTTGAACAAACACACTGTGTTTGTGATTTTTTGCAATGAAGCCACCATTAGATGGCACATTTACTGGACCACTACTTTCCATCAATGGTAACGAAGAACGGTGTCTTTTCTATGGTTTTCTTTCAGTTGTTGATGGGACTGGTTCTTTGGCTGCAGAACATGACTCAACATTTTCGACAAATGATGATGAAGGTTCGTCATCATCATCAGTCAAAGCGGATAATTTAATACGTCTGCGGTTTCTATCTGTCATATCTATCACTTTTTGACAAAAATGTTAAAATAATATAACAAAGAGATAAAAAGTAACGGAATATAAGTGATCGATAAATTTAGCCGGAACGCGCAAGTACATGTTCTTTGTTTTGTTTTGCATTTACAAACATATAAATTCAAAGAACAATATCACACCTTTCCAACAAAAATTATTTCGAATAGATCGGACGACTAGAAGTTAATACAAATTAGTTAAAAAAAAAAAATTACAGACAGAATTTCTCTTGCAGTAATTTTGATTCCTCTTACTAACCAGCTGACACAATCGAAGCCAAATGTCGAAATGTATTTGAACTTTCGAGAGAAATGTAAATAGATATGTAACTAAATGATCCGTTAAAATTAAAACAAAATATGGTAATTGGTTTCTGAGTAAATTCAATTTTTGTTATAAGTGCCTTGAGGGTTAAGATTCAATTTACTTCCTAACCTCAAATTTATTCACCCTGCACATTTCGCAGCCGTAACAGTATTCTAGCCGATCGACAGTTTTAACAAGGAAATTACAATTTAATCCTTCGGTGTTATTTATTTAGCATTTTGCCAATTTTGTTTCAATTAATATCATAAAATAGATTCGTATTAAATAAAATTTAATAGTTGATGTTATAGAACCTTCAAGGGTAAAAACTATGCTGCTGTAGCGGGTAAGTACTTGCAATTACCCATAGTGCACTGTGTTTCTTAAAAGTTTGAAAACAAATGTATTCTGCATATCATCCAAATTGTAACACGCTTACCTATGCGGCTTTAGGGAAAATACTTCGTTGATTTAATGAGTTAAAATTAATAAAGAAAAAAAAAACAACAACAAGTGAACATATCACAGCCATATATTTGCACTACTTGTGTGACGTAATAGATGATGATAAGAACACAACTGTGCCTTTTGAGAGTTGCTCGTATATTTAAAAATAAATAAAAACTTAAGACGCATTCACATCGTGAAATATTAACAATATTTAACTGCATGCGTGTAGAGTACAAACGGCTTAAATCCTTTAATATTTTTTTTTCATTTGGTGCCTCCCATGTGGTTTGTATTAAAAAGTGATTCCTTTGTTGTTGTTGTATTTATATATTTTACAGTCTTTTTTGAATTTAACCTATTTCGTATTATTTTTTTCATTCTTTATACCTACATCCGTAATTTACCACATCCTTGTGTATGTGTATGTGCATGCACACAACCATCTGACTGTAAAAGCCTGTTTAAGCGATTATACATCCTTGATATTGTTTTATTTTTTATTTTTCAGAACATTTACAGATTTGTGTATGCACCAGCAGCAACAGGATGTTTTATGACTTTAAAAATATTTCGGTTCTGCTGCCAGAACTGAAGTGCCGTTGAGTTCTTTCTTTTTTATTTTGATAAAACTTTTGCAAGTTTTTCCCCAAATTCTTTTGAATTTGGGAAAAAGGCATTAACAACTCATGATGCATTAAGACTGATTGCACATACAAGATCAGTACTGTGATTTTAATAAGAAATACATATTTCTTATGTTATTTTATTAAGGAAGAAATATTTTTCCTGTGAATATTGAAACCATTTCGTGTGTTTTTTATCCTTTACATACATTTTAAACCAATTGGTGGCATCTTATTCCAAGTTCAGTGAGGTTCTGTAAATTACCGCGTGGAGCTCCACTACAGCTTTACACTTTTTGCATGTGTTAGAAGTGAGAACGTTATATTCGGCAGGGGAGAATCTTAAATACCCTCCAAATGATTATCCCGGTATTCATAAAAAAATAAAACGTATTTGAAATCCGTTTTAAGAAAATTTTGTATGGAAAAATTTTATTAAAATACATTTCAAACTTATTTTAAATTTTATGAATACCGGGGTTAGTACATAAATTAAAAATGCTTAAATACCCCCCAAATATTTAGTAAATAAATTAAAAATGCTGGGTCGGAGAGACATTTCTGTGCCCAATTTTAGAACTATTTTGACAGGGTGACTCTAGAAAGGTGACATCTCACATTTTTTGTAAAAAACGTATTAAGTAAATTTTTAGGGTATTAAGTGTAGTAGATCGGAGAACATATTACTCCAACCTTCGTCACAAAAGCGTAAAAATTTAAGTTTTAAAGGAATTTATTCTTAAATAATACAATTTGTTAAATAGTTATAATATTTTTGTATATATCTTACGTCAACGCCCACTAAAGAGGGCGGGAGCCAAAAATGGATTCTTCTGATTTTCGGGCTGCAAGTTCAATGCTTTGGACCTCCTATGACATAAAAATATGTCATTTTCTTAACAAATTTACAAAAAAAAAATTTAAAGAGTATCTTGTTTCTCTTGGTTTAGTTTTTCTTAGGGGAACTTTTTTCCCTCTAGCCCTATTCAGCACATTTATGATCCTGACCTATTCAGTATTTATCTATACCAAATTCCAAGGGTTTGGCTCTTTTCGTTTGGACTGTATCCTGATTTCCACCGACGAACGGACGTGGCTAGATCGTCCTAGATTTATGGTTCGTAGAGGGATATTTCGCTGCATTACACACGGAGTGACAAATTGAATATAGCATCCAATTATTTTTTGGAGTGTATAAATATCCGTTAACTCTTATAAAAGGTTAATATAATAAATTGAAATTTTATTTCATTTTTTAAAATTTGTAATTTTATTAAGAGGATACTTGGCTAATTTCATAAAATTAGAGAGGCTTTATTCAATTTTGTTAAAAAGAAAATATATTAAACTATTTCGATTGAATTAAGATTTTATAGGCTAATTGTTCGAAATTTTTAATTTAAATCTCAGAAAGACATGATAAATATTCCAAGGCACAAAGGCAAGTCAACATCAGTTTTTGTTATTCAATTTACACAGCAGAGCAGAACAGCTGTTTTCGAAAGACGCAACCCTTTCATCATCAGTGCTCATGTGTATTGTGCTTGTCACAACTTCCCGATATGAAAATTGAAAATTAAAAAATAAGTGGAAAGTTATTCATTTTACCCCGTTGAGCTCCTAGAAAGCTTTCCTGACTATTTCTGAGAAGCTGTCACTATGTATATATATATATATATATATATATATATATATATATGTGACTGTGTGTGTGTAAGAATGTGAGCCGCATATAGCTTTCGAACGGCTTTAAGGTGAACCGTTTTCCATATTTTTTTTATCTGATCCACAATTTTTATAATAATTAGAAGTGTTACATGGTAGTCATATTAAACCTGCTGTTATTTGGTCCAAAAATTTTAAGAGGGTAATTTTATTTTTAAAATATTAGGTGTCTGATGTAAAGCTGTACGGAAAAAATTAAAAAAGACAAATAATCTTGTATCAGTGGCCATTTGGTACAGTGAATATTTTAATTCAGTGGAATGCAAAATAAGAAGCTTTTGTTGTGTTTTTTTACAAGAAAAATACTATTTTATTGAAAGTGTGTTTTATTACATGCTTCATCAAATATTTTTCGGGTGGTTTTGCAAATAAAACTTTCGCTTGTGAACACTTTTATGTCAGATTTAGCATAGACAGCAACCACGTATTCCCCGTTTTTTTGCCTCTGCTTTAAAAGAATCAATTTTTGATAAGCTCGTGGAAATCGAAGGTGATATTTGTATTTCAGTCAAGAACTTCGCTAAAAACTATTCGTGATGTGATCTACTTCGTTTCATCATTTTTAAATAAAGCTCTAGTTTTCGTGAAAACTCTGATCTCCGAAGATTTCAATCAGCGGGTGCCCATGATTCATGGCATTTGCTTTATATTCAGCAGGTTTCGAAGTATGAAAGTTTTATTTTGGCGCACTGTGCCCGCATACATAAGTTTCCTTTCATATAATTTTTTTACTAAATCAAAAGAGGAATAGAAAGTTTCCCCTGTTTAATCCTTCCATTAGCAAAATGTTTGGAGAAAACGATGCCAACATTACTAACACTATCATGTACTAAAAAGTAAAAAATAAGAGTCTCCTCTTTCGTTGACGCTGTAGTAAAAATTCGCCGGTGAGGTGGATACATATCTGTCCTCTCAATACTATTCCCTCCTATCGAAGATCCGTGTCATCCCATGTGTGCTGGTCCTATTAGAGTATAATCTAAGCCACATCTGATTCACTTTCTCTTCCAATATCACTTGTATCATCATTTTCTGAAACTCATTCCATATCAGAGTCAAGATTTGCATATTTTTTTGAACTAACAGCAGGGCACTAACCTCCTCTAAATAAAAGTCGGCCGCAGGCTCTTAAGAAGCTAACACATATGTGTGCTTGTCTTTGGCTGTTTTTTTCTTGCTCAGTAGTCCCTTTCGAACCTTTCGATTTCAATGAATTATTTCATGATGTTGCATAGTGTTATTTAAGTGCCTATGCACCGACTCCAAATCTAAATTTATTTAATAGTTTTCACTAAAATCTTATTTTTGTTGTTGCGAACGTGTCACAACAAAGCACTTACAAACTCAAGCAGTTTTACGAACATTTATTCCATTGAGTTGCATATTTAAGCGCATTCACCTTAAACAGAAGAAGAGGATAATAATACGGTTACACTCAACAAGCCAACACATACACTTGCACGCACACACAGCTACCTGCGTGTACATGTTTGAAGGGGCAGATGTGTGCACATTTTATAAGTACACATCCATGTATTTGTAATTCAACACTCCTTGTACTATTAACGTAATGACTTTGTTGTAGTTGTGCATTTTATATATATTTTTTATGTAAAATATTCTTTTTTCTCTGCTTTTATCGAATACAACAATTTATTCTTTTATATTCGTAGTCGTAGTTTATCGCTTTGTTGCAGCATCGGAAATAAACTTTGTACAACATTATGTGCAACATAATGTTATTTTCTTTAGCTATTTTTTTCGTCTCCCGTTTATATTTCATGTAACATTTACTGGTGGTAAAAGTGTATTAATATAAAAAAAATAGAACAAAAAATATTTTTTTGCCACACAAATATTTTATTCAGTTGAGAGATTTTTTATTTATTTTCATTTTTTTTTTGAATATGTTATTTAAATTGAGTACAAAGTATACATGTGTTTAAAGGTTTTGCAATTTTTTTCAGCATATTTTTTTGAGTTTTGTTTAAGAGTGTTTAATATCTTCTAATCATTTGACCAATTTTGTCTGTTTCGTTTGGATAATAATAACAATTAATGATATAATTGAATTTCGATCTGACAAGGTCCTTATAAATTGAAAAGCGCTAACGGTATATTAAACATTCAAAAGTGTCTTAAATAACACAATTGTGCCACATTTTGCACAACTGTTTTGACCAGGGACCGTAACTGTTATGACTTTTATCAAAAAAATCAAGAAATAAGAGTTATTTTTGATTTTTATATTTTTAGATAGAAAATAAGAGTTATTTTTGATTTTTATTTTTTTAAATGAAAAATAAAAGTTATTTTTGATTTTTATATTTTTAAATGAAAAATAAGAGTTATTTTTGATTTTTATATTTTTAGATAAAAAATAAGAGTTATTTTTGATATTTATTATTTTAAAAGAAAAATTAGAGTTATTTTTGATTTTTATTTTTTTAAATGAAAAATAAAAGTTATTTTTGATTTTTATTTTTTTTAAACGAAAAATAAAAGTTATTTTTGATTTTTATATTTTTATATCAATAATAAAAATCAATTCAAAATTCGTGACATAGGTGATATGTTTGTGTTTCCATGGCTTCGATAATTAGCTTTAATTGTTCATTCTGTACCTGCCACTCAAGTCAGTGTAGAAAGGTCATTTTCAGCACTCAGATTAATATTGGGAGATTTGAGATATAATTTATCTGAGGAACCTTCAAAATCAGTTATGATGGTAAAATTGAACACCTGAAAACGACCTCTTAACACTGACTTGAATGGCAGCCAAAACTTATAAGCTATTTCTATGCATTCATGTTTTTATAGCTGATAATGGATAAGTCACATAATATATTATATTCATATAGAAATTTGAATGAAGCAGCATATTATAATACATACGGCATCAACAAATAAATAAGAGTTTTGCATTGATTTTTATTATTGATATAAAAATATAAAAATAAACAAGTAAAAACGTTATATTCGACCGGGTCGAATCTTAAATACCCTCTAAATATTTAGTAAGTGAATTTGAAATGTTTAACTTGGTGGGACAGAGTTCCTTTATATAATATCGTACGTCAACGCCCACTAAAGGGGGCGGGGTTCAAATATATACAATATCATGTTTTCCACAGACTAACGTATGGGCATTGCTAGACCGTATTAGACTTCATCACAATTCTCTTTGGAGGGTATAAAAACTGTATTTTGGCGGGGTCGCTCTAGCAAGGGCTGTGGGGGAAATATTTCACCTTTGTCATAAAACTCTAAAAATAAATGCTTGGGATAATTATATACAAAATTAAAATTTGTTTTTTTTGATAGGGTCATTTAGAGGGCAAAGGGGGAGAGGGGGTAGGGCAGAAAAAGGTAGACATAAAACTCTAAAAATAAATGATTGGGATGATTATGCACAAAATTAAAAAAAAATTTTATTTATTTTTAATAGGGTCATTTAGCGGGCAAAGGGGGAGAAGGGGGTAGGGCAGCAACAGGCAGTCATAAAACTCTAAAGATAAATGCTTGGGATGATTATATACAAAATTTAATAAAACATTTTTTTTTTGGTAGGGTCATTTTGGGGCAAAGGAAGAGGGGGGGGGGGGGTAGGGCAGAAATCGGCAGTCATAAAACTCTAAAGATAAATGCTTGGGAGGATTATATACAAAATTTAAAAAAAAATTTTTTTTTGGTAGGGTCATTTAGGGGGCAAAGGAAGAGGGGGGGGGGGGGGGTGTAGGGCAGAAATCAGCAGTCATAAAACTCTAAAGATAAATGCTTGGGATGATTATATACAAAATTTAAAAAAACATTTTTTTTTTTGGTAGGGTCATTTTGGTGGCAAAGGAAGAGGGAGGAGGGGGGGGTAGGGCAGCAATCGGCAGTCATAAAACTCTAAAGATAAATGCTTGGGATGATTATATACAAAATTTAAAAAAAAATTTTTTTTTGGTAGGGTCATTTAGGGGGCAAAGGAAGAGGGGGGGGGGGTAGGGCAGAAATCGGCAGTCATAAAACTCTAAAGATAAATGTTTGGAATGATTATATACAAAATTAAAAAAAAAAATTTTTTTTTGGTAGGGTCATTTAAGGGACGAAGGGGAAGGAGGGGGTAGGGCAGAGTAGTACCAGGATTCGTCTCAGCTTCGTCATTAAAGCTTAAAAGTGTTATTTTTAAGGAATGTAGGCTTAAGTAAAACAATTTGTTAAATTTTTATGCTATTTTTGCCTATAATAACGCCCACTGAAGTGGGCGGGGTCAAAAAATATTTTTATTTTATTTAATGGCTCCAAGTTTAAGGCGTTGGACCGTATTTGACATAAAAATATATCGTTTGCTTAACATAATAACCAAAAAACTTTAAAAATTATGTTGTTTTTTCTGGGTTGGTTTAGTTCTTCTTAGGGGAACTTTTTTCCCCCTTGCCCGATTTAGCCCATCTTCGAACTTAACCTGCTCTAAGTTTTAAAATATATTTATGCCAAATTTCAAGAGTCTAGCTCTTTTCGTTTGGACTGAATCGTGATTTCCACAGAGGGACGGACGGACGGACGGACGGACGGACATGCTCAGTTCGTCTTAGATTTCATCACTGATCAAGAATATATATACTTTATGGGGTCTGAGATGGATATTTCGATGCGTTACAAACGGAATGACAAAGTGAATATACCCTCCAAATTCTTTTTTGGAGGGTATAAAAATAACTTTTATTTTTCATTTAAAAAAATAAAAATCAAAAATAACTCTTATTTTTCATTTAAAAAAATAAAAATCAAAAATAACTCTTATTTTTCATTTAAAAAAATAAAAATCAAAAATAACTCTTATTTTTCATTTAAAAAAATAAAAATCAAAAATAACTCTTATTTTTCATCTAAAAATATAAAAATTAAAAATAACTCTTATTTTTCATTTAAAAAAATAAATATCAAAAATAACTCTTACTTTTGATTTTTAAAATAAAAATCAAAAATTTAAAAATCATGCAATATGTTGGATGCATTTCGCCTAAAAATCATGATGGTGTAATTAAAAGTTTTCTACGATGTTCATTTATGTATGATTTATTTCTTAAAAAATTTAAAAATAACTCTTATTTCCGGTCCCTGGTTTTGACATAATGAGCGCCATAGCATCAGGTACAATGATTGAACTATCAAATAGTGTATTCACACTGACATGGTTTTAATAAATTCTAGTTTTTACGTTAAAACCAACTTTTAAAACCTGGTTGTACCATTCAGAATGATTTAAACAGAACTAACTTAAAACCATTTTCGAGTTATTAAATGCAACCTTGTCTGTGCTTGTTTGTGGCTGTGCTAAGTTGAGTGCTGCCAAGCCGTATGTTGAAAACAGCTATTATGAAAACATTGTCAAAATAAATGCAAGAAGAATATAAAAAACGCCAGAGAAATAGGGAATTATGGACGGAGATTAACGAAAATATTTTCATAGATGTGTGGGAGGAGCAAATAAACCAATGTTTTCTTCTTCCCTTCCAATACTAACTTCTATTGTACATGTTCTTAATTAAGTATTGTAAAAACAGAGGACAAGATCAGCAACAAATTCCCACGTTTCTATGAGTGATTTAACTTATTTTGAACAAATTTATTTTACAGCCTGTATGTTAAAACCCCAATTTGCAATGTGAAAACAAAGTCAGCTGTATGTGGTTCTACCGCTAAAACCAGGCTTTAACTTTCAGTGTGAAACAGGTATAGTAGGCTTTTCCGGCATCTAATCACAAAATTCCACTTATATAACTCGTTCAGAAAGGGCACACTTTACGTCGTGTGATACTCAATGTTTTGTTACTGTTATTACCAATTCATTATCCGCAATTCCATTTTTAGGAGTTGATTTAGTACAATGAGTTTGAGGAGATAACGCAATACCAACTCGATTTTTCACATTTCACTTCATTTTACCATTTATTGTTTTAGCAACAACTTTAATACATATTAAATTTTTACATGAAACAATACAATAGGATTAAACTCTAATATTAATAAAAAAATTATTTTCATCCATATTTACATACATTGTAGGATTTATTTTAATATTTATAATTTTATTATTATTAGTATTAATTAATCCTTACTTATTAGGAGACTGAAGAAGATAGATAATTTCATTCCCGCTAATCCTTTAGTTACTTCAATTCATATTCAACCTGAATGATATTCTTTATTTGCATATGCAATCTTACCTTCAATTATATATATATATATATATATATATATATATATATATATATATATATATATATGTATATATGTATATATATATATAAATATATATATATATATATATATATATATATATGTATATATATATATATATATATATATATATATATATATATAAATCATGCAAAATCCTCAAAGAAACAAGTAAAAATATTATATTCGACCAGGTCGAATCTTAAATACCGTCCAAATATTTAGTATGTAAATTTAAAATTTTTAACTTGGCGGCACAGAGTTCCTTTAAGACATCTCTCTCAATTTTAAATCTCTCTTTTGACAGAGTCATTCCGGCAAGGGCCTCGTGGGAGGCAAGATCAGATAACATCTCAGCTTCTTATAGGTTTAAGGAATAAAAATTGTTGAATATTTACAATATTTTTGCATATAATATCGTACGCCAACTCCCACTAAAGGGGCGGTGTTCAAAAATAGACAATATCATGGTTTCCGGAGGGGAACGTATGGACATTGCTAGATCTTCCGATACTTCATCACTGATCAAGAAAATATTTACTTTATGGGGTCTAATTCTTTTTGGAGGGAATAAAAACTGTATTTTGTCGGAGTCCCTCTGGCAAGCGCCGTGGGAGAGACATTTCACCCTTGCCATAAAATTCTAAAAGTATAATTAAATGTAAAATTAATTTAAAATTTTTTTTATTGAAAGTTCATTTAGGGGGAGGAGAGGGTAGAGCAGAGGAGTAGCAGGTTACGTCTCAGCTTCGTCATTAAAGCTTAAAAATTTTATTTTCAAGGAATGTAGGCTCAAGTAAAACAGTTTGTTAAATTTTTACATTATTTTTGCATTTAATAACGCCCACTAAAAGGGCGTGGTCCAAAAATTATTTGTATTTATTTTATGGCTCCAAGTTTAACGCGTCGGAACTTTTTTGACATAAAAATATATCATTTGCTTAGCAAAATTACAAAAAAAATTAAAAATTATGTTGTTTTTTTAGAGGTTGGTTTAGTTCTTCTTAGGAGAACTTTTCCCCCTAGGCTGATTTAGCCCATTTACGAACTTGACCTGTTGACAAGATATATTTATACCAAATGTCAAGAATCTGGCTCTTTTCGATTGGACTGAATCGTGATTTCGACAGACGGACATGCTCAGATCGTCATAGATTTCATCACTGATCAAGAATATAATACTTTACGGGGTCTCAGATGGACATTTCGCTGCGTTACAAACGGAAT
Source organism: Linnaemya tessellans (assembly GCA_951800035.1). Lineage (NCBI taxonomy): Eukaryota > Metazoa > Arthropoda > Insecta > Diptera > Tachinidae > Linnaemya > Linnaemya tessellans. The sequence goes on from OX637534.1 coordinate 29,237,844, forward strand.
GACAAAGTGAATATACCCTCCACTTCTTTTTTGGAGGGTATAAAAGTATGAATGTGATGGCTTTTCAGCTGTTTGCTAAATTTAACCTGGCAATACCACACTTAGCATAGCCAAAAAAAAGTTGCATTTCATAATGATGTTAATAAAATAATTTTATATGATAAAAACAGGTTTTAACAGTTGGTTTTAACGATAAAGCCTAGATTTATTAAAACCATGTATCTTAAGTATCACCTCAATGTACAGTTACTCTATTGCTTGCGTACAGACTGTAATGCTTTGCTTTTAAAAATAAATGACATTTTACTTGTTTATTTTTTCCTATTAAAAATAAATTATATTTCTGAGAGCGTTAAGGCATGTGAAATCAAATAAAAATTGATTTATTATTCAAAAATAAAATTTCTTGCTCTGTTCCAGAAGCCAGATACAATTTTTAATTCACTCAAGTTCTAGCAAATTTCGTTCCGAATCAATTCGAACTCATTAAATCAAGACATCATACTGAACAAGAACAATACCTTCCACTCTTTAGATAAGCGTATGAGTGTTTTTATGAAGAAGTCAATTTTTAACTGTCCAATCAATTTGTAGTGGCTGCCATACAACTGACGAACAGACAAACACAAACACAAGTGTACGAATATGTCTGGGCATCTAGTAGATTTGCTTTAGTGGCTTGACTCTTGGGTTTCGTTTTCCTATATTTTTTCAAGCAATTCTCTTTTTCTGATAGTTTCATGTGACAGACAATGCATTAATTTTCCTAGTTCCTACTATACGGCTGAAGTTTTTCCCATTAGTGCTGGTTTTTTCTCCAAGGCTTATGCTCGTGTATAAAAATACAAGTGCAGTCTGACTTTGTTGATATTTGAGACATTTTATCGATAATTGATAAGAGATGAATGAAAAGTATTCCATATACACACATGGACGTACAATATGGCAGAGTAAGTACGAGTATTTGTTGCGGAATCAAGAGAATAAAAGAAAAAATACGTCGTACATTAAATCACATGTGAAGATTTGTCGCATAAAATCAATTACAAAGTGGCAGAAATAGTGGCCAGCCAAACACAACCACTCCGATTATACATTTTATGCACTCTCCTCCTGGATTAAGAGTCTTTTGTCGTCTGTGGGTAAGTCAAGTAAATAAAATTTACAGAAACACATTTACACACATACAAACAAACAATTGCATGTGCTTACAAAGGAAACCACAGAAGTGTTGGCCAAATTTTAAACAACTTTCAGCCTCAACCCAGTGAAGTTTTTTCAAAATATTTACACAACACAAGTTTTATTTGTAATTAACGTTTTAATTTAATCAATGAATATTTTAATTTGCATTTTTCACCGAAACCTATTTGTATTAAAATAGCTATAAAACCGTAAAAAATTTTGAAAATTGTATGTAAATGGTAAACATTTTGTTGGCATTTGTGAAGATTCTCTGATATTTCGAATTGTATTTTATCAAATAAAAAGTTGATCTGTATATAAGAGCAGAGCAGGATAAAATGTTTTATTTAATTCAATTAATGCCGTGTTCAGGCATACACCTTAATTGAGCTTATCGCTATAAATAGCATTATTGAGCTCAATTATCTACATAAAACCTCAATTGCTCTATTTACAATTAATTGTTATAATATGGAGTAAAATTAGAAATACAGCACTGCTAAAAAGGATGTTTAGTGATCAACTCAACTCAACTTGCTGAACAAATTTAGTCGAGACTTAGCACCTAAAATTTGGAAAAAGTAAAAAAAGCGTAAACAATCGCCCCTATTATGAATGGCGACATCGACGTCACATTAACTCGACAGTAAAAAATTATCACTTATCTGCAAGTTGTCGATAACAATTAATTGCTCTTGACAATTTCTTAGCATTCTCTAGGGCATATAATATCGATAGAACATGTCAATAGTAGTTAGTTGCTGTAGAAAAAGAGGGGAGAAGCGAAATTTTTTTTACTGTCGCCTTAATACGACGTCGATGTCGTCATTCATAATAGGGGCGAATATGTCGAGCCATTTATTATTAATCAGATAATTAAAGAAAAACAAACAAAAGAATTCCAGATAAGAACTGGAGGTCCTAATGAATATGAAACATTTTTACTTTTATAATGTTTTTAAACTGAAATTTAAAACCTGGTTTTACCATTAAAACCATAAACAATTGATTTTGCGTTCACACTGCAAATTGTGGTTTTAACATACAGGCTGTATAATAAATGTTTTCAAAATAAATTAAATCGCTCATAGAAATGTGTAAATTTGTTGTGTACTAGTTCTCTACACCAAAACCTGTTTTAACAACTTTTTTTTACGCGAATTTGAAATAGCACGATTTTTTTAAGCATGCTTACCCTTTTTGTACGTCGTTTTTTATACGGATCTATTTTAATAGAATCATGAAGTGAAATAAAATCAACCCTCTGTGTATACTATTGAACTAAATCTGTGCATTTTTATAAAATTATACAATTTTATAGGCATATATGAGTTTCAATACATACGCAAGTGTTAGGTGTTAGGTATGTAAGAGTAAATCATCGTTTGTTTGTTCGTTGCTTGGCAGTCGGTATTGAAAGTGATTATTGGGCGATTTTCATATAATTTTCCCACGCGATTTTCTCCGGAAATTCATAGCCGATTTTATTAATTTTTGGATTAAAACGCTAGTGCGGGTTTCGACGAAGAGTTTAGGCCAAAAACTAAGGCGATCCGATATCGGCGAGCGGAGATTTAAGTGTTTTAATTCGGAGTATTAATTTGGAGTAATATTAAAAAAGTGTTTTATGTTGATCTTCGGTTTTGTCTTATGCATAGCAAAGAGAATAGTGACGTGGTTATACGTACATATATAAAAATGAGATAGCAAGACAGCAACGTATGTAGCTTATGTACAAACATAACAATGTATGTATGTACATTTGTCTGTTGCTTTGCATTCTCTTTGTTTTTTGGGGGTTTAATATAAAATAAATAAACAAAAAGGTGTTAACACATCGCCCGTGAGTTCGAACACTCATTGATTTTTACACGGTATCCTTTGGAACGTATCTACCATGTAAAAAAGGTTTGGGTGTATTTTACAACACTTAATAGAAAACCTGTACAACAAAAGTTTTTGTTTAAAAAGAAAAAGTTTTACAGTTCTCAATTCGTGTATTTTCTCCTGCCACATGTCAATGAAAATATTTACATGAATTCCTGGCCGTATTTTCCTATTTCTCTGGCATTTTTTAGTTTTTCTTGAGGATGCGTTCATTTTGACCATGATCTCATAATAATTCAGGCGTCAGTATATATTCTTATTAACATAAACAATACCAGCTGTTTCCAACATACGACTTGGCAGCACTCAACTTAGCACAGCCAAAAGCAAGCAAAGACAAGGTTGCATTTCCAATTCGAAAGTGGTTTTAAGTTGATTCTATTTAAATAATTTTGTATGGTAAAACCAGGTTCTAACAGTTGGTAGTAAAGTTAAAGCCAGAATTTATTAAAACCATGTCGGTGTGAAAATCCTCTTAGTTGTCATACGTTAATTGTATTGACCAAATTTTGATTTTTAATTACTCTACTTACACGGCAGAGCAGGACAACTGCTTTCAAAAGCCGTTGCATTTTCATCATTAGTACTCATGTGTATTTTTATTTTTCACAATTTTTTCGATGGCTTCTTTGCGTATAAACTGTTTTTATTTATACAAATTTTATTAGGAAATTGGATACGAGAACTATACCAAACCGGTGGGTGCTAACACACTTTTAATTCCCGTGGTGCAGATGGATAATTTTTTGTTGCATTGTACCTAAGACAAACTTTTTTACTTTTTTTATTTTTTTTATTTATATACATATGAAGACTGTTATTGACACGGCGTTCTTTCTTCAGATTTGATAAAAATATTTAGAACATTTGGAGGAATTTGTACAGTATGCAAAATCCATATTCATACACCATATACCTTCTTAATAACTTTCAATTTACAAAAAAACACATAATTAAAATACATTATTTATTGTAATATATTGAAACTGAAAGCTATTTTATTAGAATATAAATAAAAATATAAAAATTAAGTATTAAATATAATATAATGAATTACTGAATAGTTCCTAATATATTTTAAAATAATGCGTAAAAACTTATCCTACTAGGGGTGTATGAATATGGATTTTGCATACTGTATATAAAATTTTTATTTAAGTTGATAGAACGATTGATGTTCAAAAATGAATCCAATTTTGGCACACTCTCTTAAACATATCAGCCCGAATCTCACTAATAAATTGTTCAGTATTGGCTTCCAGTGCATCAATAATTGCGGGATTGTCCCAATAAACATGATCCTTCACAAAAAAAACTGTCTAAAGAAGTTAACTCGCACGATCTAGGCGGCCAATTGTGGGTGCTGTTGGCTGAAGTGGTAGAACACGAGACTATTAAGCGGAGGGTCCTGAGTTCGAACCCGCTCTGTCATGAAATATTGTGTTAAATTCTTCTGATCAGTATTAGTGCGTGGTTGTGTTAGTTGTTGCCAGCCTGTTTCAATGATGAAGGCATAGCATTGGTGACTGAACTTAATTGGTAGCGACTGACACTAGCATGTGCTAAAAGCACAGTAACAGTACCCTGTAGCAAAAATTAACCAGCGCAGGAAAAAAGGTTGAAATAGCTACAAAAAAACTGTCTATCTTCTCATCTTTCCTAATCTTTCCCCTCAATACCCTCCCCTCGTTTTCAGTTCCGGCGCAATGCATTGCACATATAGGGGCCATCCCCTTAGTGCTGCTCCAAGATAAAGAAAAGAACATTCGTGAAATATTCAATGAACTCGCGTCTTAATTGGACTATAGCTTCTCGTGCTGTGTAGCATGTGACGCCGTTTTGTTCAAACCACATTTCAGTCTAGCCTAGTTTCTCCACTTTGGGCAAAAAAAAAAAGAGACAAAAGAAATTTGTAATCATCGCACCGTAGTGATCGCCATTCCCAATAACGTTCCTAACCTCGTCGTCTTTGAAAAAGATTCCACTCTCCCATAATCCACACCAAACAGTGCATTTTTGGATTGCATTCCGCATGGAAAGTGGTTGCAATGCGTTTGTCTGCTCCTACACAAAAAAAAATACGGCAAATGTTATTTGTTCACTTATCCATTGAGCCAGAAATGAGCACCATGCACTTCCTTAGCCGAGAGTGAATTCCTATAATAAAATTCATCAATATGCATGCGATTTTCATTTGTAAGTCGACTCATGGTTAAATTATAGACCAAACTGAGCATGTTTAACAGCTACATGTTACACGAAAACAGCTGAGCTGCCAAAAGCAGAGTTTTTAAAGTGAAAATTGCTAAAATATCATAATTGGTTTTCACTTCTCACGTGTCATTTAAGATAGAATATTTGAATTCTTTATGCCTCTATTCGTATTGCGGTTGAGGGACTTCATCGTATTTTTATTAAATCTGCTACGTGCCTCTTAACTTTTTTTATATTCAGTTCCTTGTCAGTGTAAATGCTTTTTTATGGGATAGTGCACGTCGAAAACGCGGGGAATTATTGTATTGGCTCTGACGGTGTATGATATTATTAAAGGCTGTGTTTATTACTTTGATTTTCTTTATATTCTTTTATATGTATGGAAGCTTAGGTTGGCCAAGCTATTTTATGTATCTTTCGATTGGACTAATTAGGCTTGTAATGCTACTTTAACGTTGGCTTTCGTTTATATTAATGAAATTAATTTTAAGTTGCAAAGGAATTGAAAATCTTTTGTTTTATAAAAGCCTTCCAATAATATGTCTCAATCATAATCGGGATTACTTAATCAACAGTATGTTGAAGTAGTTGACCTCCTTTGTAATTTAAAGTATCTCTGGAAAGCTTCACGGTGCCTAAGACCGCTTTAGCTGCTATATATTAAGACAGGTTATAGCAACGCCATGTCGTCTCAAAGCTGGGTACACACAGAAGTTAATATTATTGTAACCCAATTAAAACATTCAAACATCTCCAGTTTAGACAAAAAGTTGTATCCCCTGCCTATAATTCCCGTTCGCTTTCTTGACAACCTAGAATTTTTGGGTGCCAACTGTCGAACCAATAAAAGTTTGCATGACGTCCAAAACAGACAAATGAAAATGTTTCTCTATTATTAACAGAAGAAGAAGGAGTTCCCAATTAGAAACTTATTCAACATTTCTTAAGAAATATGTTGTTGGGTTTCAATCGAATGGAATTTGTCTATTATGTTGTCAATATGTGGCTTTTCCGTTTGTATTTCTTCAATAAACATCGAAGGACACAAGTAATGACTTTGCATGCTATTAATTTTTTCTTGCCCAGTTTTGCCTTCTCTGTGAGTCCTCTTTAAAGCTCATTAATCTTGTTTATTCTTCCTTTTGCTGCTGCAATATGTTTATTTAAGACGATTTGAAATATTTATCATACAAAAAAAAAATCAACACTTAATTACTGATGAGAACATGAGCTGACTTTAAAGTAGACAAAAATTTTACACTATTCTTAAAATTGTAATTGAAAGTTAAAATTTCAAAGTAAGTACAAGTTTGTTTAACGTGCCTTTAATACAAACTCCACATACATTTTGTTAGATCTTAATTAGTCAAAACTAATAATACTTATCAATTATAATTATATAGTAGACTTGTGTCGAACTCCTTCATTCGCTCGATCTTGACAAAAACCTATGATCCAACCCCTTTAAATTACATTGGTTTGATCAAATCTTCTTGTCCAAAAAGAGCGAATAAACGATTTCAGCACCAGTCTAATAAGAAACTGAAAAAAAGGAAAGCTAAGTGTGGCGTATATCAAATTTAATAATAATACGTTGAAGTCCCATAATCCACGCAATACACTAATGCCGATCTCTTTTCTGTAAAATATGTAATATTTTGTCACTTTTTATTCTAAACAAGTAAAAGTGTTGTATTCGGCTGTGCCGAATCTTAAATACCCTTCACAGATGTAATTCTTCTTTCTTTCTTGCTAAAACAGGATGTAGGTTTAATTAAAAGATGTAACAAAATTCAATTTCCCATCCCTGGAAGCGAAATTTAAATTTTTTTTACCAATCCTAGTCTTCATTAGGTATTAAGTCGTTTTATTTAAGGAAAACTTAAAATTTGCAACCATTTTGGTCACTTTCATGTACTATAAAATATTTCATGTACCAAAAAAAACTTTCATTTTCCCAATTCTGGAAGCGAAATTTTAATTTTTTTATTCTTTTTATCAGTACAACGCTTCATGAGGCTTAAAGTATTTTTTTTTTAAGAAAAATTTTTAATTTTTAGCCATTTTGGTCACTTTCATGTACTATTAAATATTGCACTTGTCCATCCCTGGAATCGAAATTTAATATTTTATTTTTGAATTTTTTATACCAATTTTGTTCTTTCTAAATTATAAGACGTGCTTAGTTAGGAAAAATAAGAAAGAAACTATTATTTCCCAGAAACGATTAGATAAACCAACTTGTCGATTTCAAGTAATAAAGGAGAATAAAAATACATTTTATTTAATGTAAAGTGTTGCCACATATATAAAAATATAAAGCACTATAATTTAAATGTTGCTAATTTAGCCTATTAATAAATTTTACATTTCCAACATCCTCACTTAAAATTTATTTAATTTGATTTCAAATTCATTAAAGAGACAAATTGATTAAATTTTACGTTAACAAGAGGCTTGGTTAAAATATCAGCAACATTATTTTCAGAGCTTATAGATTTTAAAGAAATCTTATTCATAACTAGATTGTCTCTTATAAAGTGATACCTAACATCGATGTGTTTGGTACGTGGATGAAACGATTCATTCGTAGCAAGATGGATTGCACTTTGATTGTCACAAAATAATACGGTTGGCTTAAGTTGACATTGCATTAACTCTTCTTCCAGTCCTCTCACCCATAGTACCTCTTGAACCGCCATCCCCATAGACACATATTCTGCTTCGCAAGTTGAAAGAGCTGTTGTTTGTTGTTTTCTGGATCCCCATGCTACCATACCACCTTTTTTCATCAAAATATAACCGCTCACTGATTTTCTTTCTTGAGGATCTGCAGCATAATCAGCATCGCAAAAGCACGTTGTTTCATAACTCGACTTCTTTTCAAAAGTTAGTTTGTGGTTGATAGTACCTTTAAGATAACGTAGAATACGTTTCGCAGCAATCCAATGTTGCGTTTCATACTTGTTGTTGTAGCGACTAAGTAGATTTACAGCATAACTAATATCAGGTCTAGACACTTGTGCCGCAAAAAGTAGACTCCCGATTAGTTCTTGATACGGATATGTATCCTTACAGGCTTCAGTAGTACTCTGAAACTTTATGTTTGGATCCATTGGAGTAGAAACAGGATTACAGGATACCATATCAAAACGTTCTAACAGTGTTTTAATGTAACTCGACTGATCTATTGTTATACATTTGCCAAAGTCATAATTTATTTTCATACCAAGAAACGATTTTGCTGGACCAAGTTCCTTCATTTTAAATTCATCTTTGAGTTGTTTAATCAAGCAATTTTTCGCTTTTTCATTTTTCCAGAAAACGATCATATCGTCAACATACACGGCTAAAATAATTAAATCTTCGGTATTTTCGTGAAGAACATAAACACATTGATCAGTTTTTAACTGCCTCATACCCAAATCCTTCAACTTTCCACTTAGCTTTTTATTCCACATTCTAGAAGCTTGTTTTAAACCGTACAAAGGCTTATTTAAACGCAAAACGTGACCATCGGCAATGTGTATTCCTTCAGGAGGTTCAATGAATATTTCATCCTCTAAATCTCCTTGAAGAAAAGCAGTACAAACGTCTAAGTGGTCGATTTTCAGATCGACCTCTAGGGCAAGTGTTAGCAAATAACGTAAGGTATTGTACCTCATTACTGGGGCATAAGTTTCGGTGTAGTCTATGCCGTCACGCTGAGCATACCCTCTTGCCACTAACCTGGCTTTATACTTCACTTTGCCTTCTTCGTTAACTTTCCTCTTAAAAACCCACTTTGTTGATAATTTTCTTAGATCATGTTTATCTTTTACCACACTCCATGAGTTGTTTTCAATTAAAGAATTATACTCACTCTTAATCGCCTCCAACCAATGTTTCTTCTTAACACCTTTTACTGCTTCGGAATAATCAACCGGGTCTTCCGCATTATAGTATGATAAATATGTTACATAGTCATCCATACGTATGGGTTTTCTTATTCTTGCTGAGCGACGTGGAGTATTATCGGCAGCTTCTTCTTGTTGCTGTTGTTTGAAGTAATCATCTTCAACGGATGTGTCATCATCAAAGGAACTATCATCAACCGGTTCAACTGGATCCTCATCAATAGAAATCCTCACTAAATCCTGACTGGGTTGCGCTGAAGTGAGAAAATTAGGTTTACTGTCATTTTCTGCCTTTGAAAAATACATTTCATTTTCAATAAAGACTACATTTCGACTTATGTGGACTTTCTTAGTTTCTGGGTCATAAATTTTGTATGCCTTGGAATTTTTACTATAACCAATCATTACACACTTTTTCGATCTTGGATCCCATTTTTTCCTTAGCTCTTTTGGTGTCAATACCATTGCAACACAGCCAAACACACGTAAATACTTTAAATTTTGTTCTTTTCCGCTCCATACTTCCTCTGGTGATTTTCTACTTAAACTTTCTTTTGGCGTAACATTTAATAAATGTGCTGCAGTATTAGTTGCCTCTGCCCAATATGTTTTATCTAAATTGGCATCATACAACATGGTTCGTGCCTTTTCTACCAAACTTCTATTCATGCGTTCGGCCTTACCATTTTGCTGAGGGCTATATGGAGCTGAGGTTTGATGCTGTATTCCGCTTTCGATGCAAATCTGTCTCAGTTCTTTATTACAATATTCTAAACCATTATCTGACCTTAGAATCTTAATATGCTTGCCTGTTTGATTCTCCACAAAGTTCTTGAACTCCTTAAATATTCTCGGCACCTCAGACTTGTTTTTTATCATATAAACGAACACTTTGTTTGAAAAATCATCTAGGAACAAAACATAATATTCTGCACCACCTAAAGATGGTTGTTCCATTTTGCCACAGACATCTGTGTGTACAATTTGTAAAATATCATCTGTTTGTGTTGTTGAAGGTTTATATGATAGTCGTTTTTGTTTACCTTTTAAACATGATTCACACACTTTCGATTCAGAACTCTGTTTAAAAATAACTCCTGAGTTTTCGTTTGAATTGAGCTTCAGTATGTTGATGTCAGCAGCATGACCCAAACGTCTATGCCAGATTTCTTTACTTACGGCGGCATAATTTCTTTTTGGCATATTCACCTGATACAATTTTCCTTCTTTAAACGCTTCTAAATACAAAACACCATTCTTGCTAACTTTACATTTTTCATTAAAAAACTTAACCTCAAAGTCTTTTTCTGTAAGTTGACTGACAGAGATTAAATTTGCAGAAAGTTCTGGTACCAACAATACATTTGTTATTGTTAAATATTCCAGTCTGTTGTTTACTTTCTGTTGAATACGTACATCACCAATACCAATAACACTAACTTCGCAGTCGTTAGCCACTGTAACAGAATCATTAACATCAAATTTCTGCAAACGTACAAAGGCATCCTCAGAATTCGCCATATGTGTTGTTGCGCCAGAATCAATCAGCCATACGTTGTCGGCTCTGTTAAAAATTTTTGCAAACATGGCTGCTAGCGTTTTCTCACAATTCCCGCCATTTTTGTGGTTTTTGAGCGCCTTACAAAATTTGGCAATGTGTCCCTCCTTTTTGCAATTAAAACAAATGATCCTCTTATTCTTTCCAAGGTTCTTCTTACCTTTTGCATGAAACACTGACTCTGCTGTCGACGTAAAGTTGTTGTAGGAATCAAAATCTTGTAGCAATTTCGTCTTGATGGTATCGGCAGTCACTTTGATATTGCTACTTTCAATGGCCATAATCATTGGACCAAAATGCTCCGGCAATCCACTAAGTAAAAGGCTTCCAACCCACTCGTCATTCACTTTGAACCCAATTTGGTTAAGCTTCTGAGCAGTATCTACAATACTATTCACATACTCACTGATATCCTTACAGTTCACAAGTTGAATTGTTGTAAGTTTTCTTAATAAACCACAGCGGCGAGTTAACCCGGAATCATCAAACGTTGTTTGGAGCTTTTCCCAAATATTCTTAGCTGTTGAACTATCTTGGATATGTACATATAAGTTCGATGATATGTATAACACCAACCTCGATGTAGCCTTCTCATTTACAGTAGCATCCTGTTCTGTACCCAAAACTGCCTTCCAAAAACCTTGCAGCTTCATGGCATGCTCTACCGCAAATTTCCACTGGTGGTAGTTTTCCCTACCAGTCAGTTTTTCGATATCAATAACCTTCTCCATATCTCAGCGTTTCTGGGCCCATAACCTGTTATAAAATATCCAGAAACTATTATTTCCCAGAAACGATTAGATAAACCAACTTGTCGATTTCAAGTAATAAAGGAGAATAAAAATACATTTTATTTAATGTAAAGTGTTGCCACATATATAAAAATATAAAGCACTATAATTTAAATGTTGCTAATTTAGCCTATTAATAAATTTTACATTTCCAACAAAAATAATATCATTTGGCTGTTTGATTACTTTCATGTATAAAAAAAATGCAATTTCCCACCCCTGGAAGCAAAATTTTAATAAAAAAAATTTTTTTTTGCCTATGTAAATCTTCATGACGTATAAAGAGGTTTTGTTAAAGAAAAACTAAAAATTTTTTAAAATTTTAGTTACTACATGTACTACAAAATACGGAAAAGGATGAAATTTCTTTTTTAATTTTCTATCTCTGGAGAAATTTTTTTATATTTTTAGTTTTCAATGGACTATTGAGGCTTTCCAAAACAAGAAATAGGTTTAATTTACAAAGATTAAAAAGAATAATTGATTTTTGGTATAAATTTTGCGTCGAGAAATAGGTGTAAGCATCCCAGCTCTGGAACCATACTTCGGATCTTCCTGAATTTCAGTTGTACTCTATTTAAGTTCATTTCCAATCCAACGGTCCAAGAACGGTCCAAGAAGTCTCTAGCTCTTCTAGGGGCTTGGAAAAACGTACAGACAGACGGATAGACGGACAGACGGACATCCCTCAATCGTCATCGCTATTCATAAGGATCCAGAATATATATACTTTATGGGGCCCTATATTGGTATTGAAGAAATTACACACGGAATGACAAACCTATATATACCCTATCACTTTTTTGTGAAGGGTATAAAAACCACAATTAGGAGCAATTTTAAAATAAAACACATCTTCATAAGAGATGGTAGATCAATTTCCAATAAATTCACTATTTTCAAATGCCATAATGTTACCATTTTCCATTGAAAAGTGCAAAAAATGTAGCATTCTTTTTTAGAAAAGAAAACAACATAGGAGGCAAGACACAAGTCTATTCGATTTCCTTATTCATAAGGAAGCAGAATATAAACACTTTTATGGGGTCGCATGTCAATATTGAGGGAATTTCATCTTGCAACATCCCGCTAATTTTAATTGCTAATTAATTTTCAAATTGCTATAACTTTTAAAGGAATCAGCCGATCCCACGTGGTAAGTGGTATTAATATAGTTTTTTGAATCCAGAACACTAATTTTTCATAAATATATTTTTGCAATGTTTAAAAAATTCACTTTTTTAGAATTATTTCATTCACGCGTTCCTGAGATATGAACGCGGAACACGGAATGACAAACCTATATCAACCTTTTTCCCATTTTTTATGAAGAGTATAAAAAGTTCTTGAAATTTATAATTTTAAAATAAGAGAAAAACGAAATATACTCTTTTCCATGGTTAATGATCGGCTTAGCAGTGGAGTTCCATCAAATACTTACAAAAAGCACGCACAGCCTCCGATAGATACCCTCATAAATGATGAAATTTCATTGGCGATTTTCGCTTCATCCATACGGAAAAATAAACGGATGCTGTTTAGCTTTTAAATATTTAACAGTTTTTCCATTAGCTGAAGGAAATTCTTACTAATGTCCCGATTTAGCAAATAATATTGGCTGTGAAACCAATTACAAAGACTTCAACTTTCTCATTTGTCTACAATTCTACTGTTCATACATATTTTTTCCTTTGATTGGTTCGACATTTTGAAACGAATTCTGACAACTTTTAGTGATGTGGCTGTATGAACCAAGAAAAAAAAATAATGTCAACAGCGTAATTTGTGAAAATCCAACAACATGTATTTCTTCAAATTTATATTTCATCGAAAACTACATAAAGAATCCTTGTTTGAATTATTTCAATTATCAAAAAACATATTCTCTTGATTTCAATTTTCTTTACGCCTCTCCAGCTTCCAGCTCGCATTTGGATTAACAACTTAACGTGAACAACAAAAGGCAACATTTTATTTCGACTAAATCGAATCAGCATCATTATCGCCATCCTGCGGTTCCTAACAATTGTTCATCCAGGTCTTTTTGCTTTAACATGAGCCACGTTGCTGTGGGTGTGCATGTGTGTGTATGCAATTGTAAATAGAGTTGTGGGTGAATGATTTCGAATGAATGGGTTTGTGTTGCATGTTGCTGATTTTTATTCGTATTCCTGTGATTCAATGCATGTTTTGTGGATTTAACTGAAATGAGAATACATTCGTACGTTCGTATGTGGATATGCTTTTAGGTTTTTGTGGTGACAATTGCAAATCGTCATTTGGTTTTTCATGCCATGAATATATTTATGTATTTATGTAAATGCCCACCCAGCAGCTCTAGGGAAGCTGTGACTGACTACTTGAGTCTTACAGGGCATTCAGGTAAACTATTTTTGATCACTAAAATCGAAATATATAAAAAGGCTTGAAATAATTATCACAACTACATGCTAAGAGAAAATTATTCGATACATATCGAAGGTCATACGCAGAAAGGCTCTAACTGAAATAAATTTTGTAAAACTTCGACTTTGGGTCTTGCTACTTGTGACCATTGATATGCTTCTGCACAGTCATATTTCCATCGATCGCCAGTTTAAGGGCAAATAGGTCATATATGGATAATGAGGTTATATATATTAAGAGGACTTTGATAACTTATATTCATCGATATCTCTCCCATTTATCTATTTACAACGGTGAGAGCTGCAGCTGTTTGCAAAGATAAATATGTCGAGTTATATAATAAAATATTTGGCTGCGAAGTTATTAATGCAACGACATGGAAAGTTTTGTACAAAAAAAACGATGTGAAACATGGTTTTGTATCGTTAATAATAAAATTATATAACAATTTCATTATATTATGCCAGAATCAATCGGCCATGTCGCCGAGGTCAGTTCCGTTCTGAAACGTATTTGATTCCTTATTTTAGTTTCTCGGTAAAACGAGATCATTTTTCGGAATTAAATAATTTTTTAAATTGTATTATAGGATGTTAATTTTCCCAACAGGCTATAGGTTCAAATCTGCGAAACTGCAAATTATTTTTTATTTATTTTTATTTTTATTTTAATAAATGAACGTGATTACATTCTATTTATTATTTTTGAGAGTGGAATATTAAGAATATTTTTCATAGTCATTAAACCAGCAGAATGGATCAGTACTGATTTCGAGGCCGCTACGCCATCTCATCAGCGTTCTTTGTTCAATTTTTCCACTTTTGCAAGTGGTGCTAGTTAGTAGGAATATCAACTATTTAACCAATATTTTAACGAAAATTGAATATGAGAAGTTATCACATTCATATTTTTAAGTTATTACCTTTTTGGTTAGTACGAAATTCCCCAACCCTGACCATTAATATTCCCAATATTCCATATATCTCTTTCGCTTTTTCCAGAGCCATCGGCTGCTGATATCTAAAGCTTTTTTTTAAATATAAAAATACAAATAATAACAAAAAAAAAGCTTTAGATATCAGCAGCCGATGGCTCTGGAAAAAGCGAAAGAGATATATGGAATATTGGGAATATTAATGGTCAGGGTTGGGGAATTTCGTACTAACCAAAAAGAAACAACTTGTAAAACATGTGGGAACTTCTCATATTCAATTTTCGTTAAAAACATTTGTTAAATAGTTGATATTCCTACTAACTAGCACCACTTGCAAAAGTGGAAAAATTGAACAAAGAACGCTGATGAGATGGCGTAGCGGCCTCGAAATCAGTACTGATCCGTTCTGCTGGTTTAATGACTATGAAAAATATTCTTAATATTCCACTCTCAAAAATAATAAATAGAATGTAATCACGTTCATTTATTAAAATAAAAATAAATAAAAAATAATTTGCAGTTTCGCAGATTTGAACCTATAGCCTGTTGGGAAAATTAACATCCTATAATACAATTTACATAAATAAAAGTTCACTATTAAAATAGAAATTCATACATTAATTTAAATAATTTTTTGTTTGCTGAGAAATCAAAATAAAGAATCAATTCCGTTTCCGAATGGAATCTGGTTCTGTGGCCTCACTGGACAGTACAACATCATTATATACCGGTATACAGCAACGTTTCATCTCGACTGTCGCCTAATATGAAATTCCCCATAGATGTCATTCTACAAGTAGATTGTAAACTTCTGTGATACAACTCGATTTTAAAACCAATATGGTGTACAATAATAGGGCACGGCCCCTATATCGAATATCCAGAAAATACAAAGACGACCAAATAAAATCCTATGAAATCAGCGCATTAACAAGAATTTACATGTCCCAATTTTTAAGCCTGTATTTTCAAAGCATGTGACGAGATATAAATATAAACAAGTGAGAAAGTTATGGGTGCTGTTGGCTGAAGTAGTAGAGCTCAAGAATATGAAGCGGAGGGTCATGAGTTCAACCCAGCGCTGAGTCATGAAATATTGTGTTGAATTCTTCTGATCAGCATTAGTGCGTGGTTGTGTTAGTTGTTGCCAGCCTGTTTCAATGATGAAGGCATAGTCACTTCTCACTGAACATAATTGGCAGCGACTGACACTATCATGTACTAAAAAGCAGAATAACAGCATCCACCTTCAACGGCCCTGTAGCAAAAATTAGCCGGCGAAGTAAATGGTTGAAATACCAACAAAAACATTGTCTATCTTTTCATCTCTCCTCATCTGTTCCCTTAATACTATCCACTCGTTATCAGTTCCGGCGCAATGCATTGCATATGTAAGGGTTATCCCCTGAGTGCCGGTCCAAGATAAAAAAAAAATATTCGACCGGATCGAATCTTAAATACCCTCCAAATATTTAGTAAATAAATGAAAGCTCTATTTTGACAGAGTCACTCCGGTAAGGGCCGTGGGCGAGACATCTCACCTTTGTCGTAAAAGCTTAAAAGGTAAATTTTTGAGGTAATTAAGGGTAGAAACACCTTTTTTTTGATAGGATAATTCAGGTGGCAAAGGTGGGTGGAGAGGTAGGGCAGGGAATAACAGAGAACATCTCACCTACTTCATAAAAGCTTACAAATTAAATTTTTAAGGAATGTAGGCTTAAGGAATACAATTTGGAAGTAAGGAACACTATTTTTCCATGTAGTTGCTACTTCAACGCCCTCTAAATATGGCGGGGGCCTAAAATGGATTTTTCTTATTTTCTGGTTCTAAGTTTAACGCTTTAGACATTCTTTAATATAACAATTGCTTAGCAAAATTAGAAAAAAACTTTAAATCTTATGATATTTTTTCAAGGTTGATTTAGTACTTCTTAGAGGAAATTTTATCCCTCTGTGTACACATAAATGGATTTTTCTAATTTTTTGGCTACAAGTTCAACGCTTTGGATTTTCTGTGACATAAAAATATATTAATTGCTTAACAAAATGACAAAAAGCTTTAAGGTTTATGGAGTATTTTTAGAGGTTGATTTAGTTCTTCTTAGGGGCTTTTTTCGTTTGTATCCTCTAGCAATGTCTTTAACTTTAGAAGCGGCAATCGGTTGCGGAGAGAAACTTTTGCTCTCAGTTAAGCATTAGACACGTAAGACGACTAAATTATATTATAGCAGTGGCCGGACTAAAGGCCCAACTATAATATGAATGAGCAATTCAGTACGGAATGTGCATTCAGTTTGGCTCTTTACTTAAACAAATGGCATTTGACGAAATTTGACGAAAAGTTTCTCTCAAGTTTCTCTTAAGTTCATTATAGTTGCACACATACGTATTGTATGTAATCGCACAGTTGCTTAAGTTTTCTTATTCATATTATAGTTGGGCCTTAACTATTATGTTTTCTATATTAAATTGAATTAAGATTTATAGGCTGATTGTTTTAAATTCAGAAAAACATGATAAATATTCCAAGGCACAAAGGAAATTCAACATCAGTTTTTAGTTATTCAACTTACACAGCAGAGCAGAACAGCTGTTTTCGAAAGCCGCAACACTTTCATCATCAGTGCTCATGTGTATTTTGTTTGTCACCACTTATCAGGTGGCTTAGTTGAATATGATAGCAGTTCTTATTTAATCAATTTTTATTAGGAAATTGCGTACGAGAACTGTATTAACCCGATGTTATCACATTATTGTTGTAATACCCGTGTTGCCGTTTGATTATTTTCTTCATGTCCCATTTTTTAATTTGGAGAACAAAACAATCAAAACAAATATCATAGCTGATTACTTCTGTTTTTGGCAATAAGTATATATAAAAAAAATACAAAAAGGATGTGCAGTAAACACCAGAAAATCACACGACTTCTAAAAGAACATTTGATTTGATATCGAGTGATTTTTGGAACAGGCTTGATAACATATAATTGGAATGTTTTCCTTGTCTTGATTTAGGGAGCCACAACAGATCCTCTAAACAATTTGATTGAAGGAATATACAAATTTCTCTGCATATTACTTGGTGCCGTAAATGTTTTTTAAATAATAATAAAAATAAAATAAGGAAATTTAATTTATTTAAGTTTTACGATATATGCAGTAACATTTTATCATATTTTAATTTAATAAATTTTTAATGCCGAAGTTGTCTCATTTTAAATACAATTTATATTTGCAACTACATGTAAGAAGAAATTAATTGTTCAGTCAATCCTCTGCTGAGCTGATTTTTGATTGTGTGTGTGTGTGTGTGTGTGCGTGTGTGTGCTTGTGTGTACAAAGTTGTTCGATTGCGTAAATTTATCCTGCCAATCAACATGAGAATTTAATAGAATTAATTCTTACACACAAAAACATACGATGAACATACTCGTAGTATTTGACTTACTTATGCTATTAATTTTAAATGCTCAGCTAAGATGTAGCAGATGGGCCTTCCATGAGGCCTCTTCAAAACAAGACAACTCGCAAACTTATTGCATTTTTCTAATTTCAATAAAAATTCGGCTTAAAAATGTGCATGGAAATAGTAGGGAGATTGTGAGTCCAGTTCGCACAATAATTCAAATTGGAACCCAAAAAGGTTGTATTTGCTAAACAGAAGTTTACTTTACCACCCAACAGGAAAGAGGTGGATGTATTAACCATAGAGAATTTTAATTCCGTGATTGGTCAATTAACACTTAATTGTTATAAACTCGAGTAAAATTACAAATGCAGCACTTAAAAAAAGTGTGTTTAATGAGCAAAACTCAACTCACTGAACAAACTTAGTTGAGACTTCGCACCTAAAAGGAGGGAACAGTACAAGAATATACAAACAAAATATACCGAGCCATCATGAAGTAAATTATTGATATTAAATTCATTATTAATTAGAAAATTAAAAAAGGTCCCAGATTTGATTTGAGGTCCTCATGAGTATGAAAAATTTTTACTTTTTGTTGTCACACGCTGATTGAATTGACTAAATTGTGTATACGTCCTCCGTCCGTCCGTCTGTGGAAATCACGATTCAATCCAAACGAAAAGAGCCAGGCTCTTGAAATTCGGTATAAATATAGCACAGGATGGGCTCAATCGGGCAAGAGGGAAAAAAGTTCTCCTAAGAAGAACTAAACGAACCTCTGAGAAACAACATAATTTTTAAAGTTTTTTTGTAATTTTGTTAAGCAAATGATATATTTGTATATTAAAGAAAGTCTGGCGCGTTAAAGTTGGAGCCATAAAATAAAAAAATATAATTTTTGGACCCCACCCCTTTCGTGGGCGTTATTATATGCAAAAATAGTGTAAAAATTTAACAAATTGTTTTACGAAAGCCTACATTCCTTAAAAATAAAATTTTTAAGCTTTAATGACGAATCTAAGACGTAACCTGGTACTACTCTGCCCTCCCCCACCTCCCCCTTTGCCCCTTAAATGATCCTATAAATTTTTTTTTAAATTTTGTGTATAATTATCCCAAACATTTATTTTTAGAGTTTTATGACAGAGGTGAAATGTCTCCCCCACGGCCCTCGCCAGAGAGATCCCAACAAAATACAGTTTTAACACCCTCCAAAAAGAATTTAAGCCCATAAAGTATTTATATTTTTGATCAGGATGAAGTCTGAGACGATCTAGCAATGCCCATACGTTCGTTTGTGGAAAACATGATATTGTCTATTTTTAAACCCCGCCGCCTTTAGTGGGCGTTGACGTACGATATTATATAAAGAAACTCTGTCCCACCAAGTTAAACATTTTAAATTTACTTACTAAATATTTGGAGGGTATTTAAAATTTGAGCCGGTCGAATATAAGGTTTTTACTTGTTTTTGTATTGTCTTTAATCTAGTAAAATAAAAACTCCATTTGTTAGGGGTCACTCCGGGAGGAGACATGGGGGAGACATCTCACCTTTGTTATAAAATACTTAAAAGTCAATATTTGGGGTTATTAAGTGTAATTTATTTTTTGATTAGGTCATTCAGGGAGCAAAGGTGGGGGAGTGTAGGGCAGAGGAAGATCAGAGAACATCTCAGCGTTGTCATAAAAGCTTGAAAACCAATTTTTTAAGGAATGTAGGCTTAAGTTATACAAATTGTTAAGTATTTAGACTCTTATTCCATGTAATATGCTACATCGACGTTTACTAAAGGGGCGGGGTTCAAAAATGGATTTTTCTAATTTTTAGGCTCCAAGTTCACCGCTTTTAGCTTTCTGGGACATACAAATTTATCATTTGCTTAACAAAATTACAAAAAAACTTAAAAATTATGCTGATTTTTAGAGGTTTGTTTAGTTCTTCTTAAGGGGAACTTTTTTCCCTCTGGCCGCATTGAGCCCATTTATGAATTTGACCTGTGCTATCTTTCAATATATATATATATATATATATATATATATATATATATATATATTTTTTTTATCTTGGACCAGCGCTCAGGGGATGACCCCTATATATGCAATGCATTGCGCCGGAACTGAAAACGTGGGGATAGTATTGAGGGGTCAGATTAGGAAAGATGAGAAGATAGACAGTTTTTTGTAGCTATTTCAACCTCTTTTCCTGCGCCGGCTAATTTTTGCTACAGGGCCGACGAAGGTGGGTGCTGTTACTCTGCTTTTTTTAGTACATGATGGTGTCAGTCGCTGCCAATTATGTTCAGTGACCAGTGACTGTACCTTCATCAGTGAAACAGGCTGGCAACAACTAACACAACCACGCACTAACGCTGTTCAGAAGAATTCAACACAATATTTCATGACTCAGCTCGGGCTCGAACTCACGACCCTCCGCTTCATAGTCTAGTATTCTACTACTTCAACCAACAGCACCCAAACCGAATTCAAAAGGTCTGGCTCTTTTCGTTTTGAATGAGTCCTGATTTTGAATCGTTCGGACAGATCGAGGGACGGACATGACTAGATCATCATAGATTTCATAATTGAACAGGAATACATGTACTTTGTGGTGTCTTACAAGGATATATCGCTGCGTTACACACGGAGTGATAAAGTTAATATACCCTGCAATTATTTTTTTGCGCAGAAGTTTTAATTGATATATTTTGATTATAACTATAAGCATATATATAGTATATATATATATATATATATATATATATATATATATATATATATATATATATATACATTTTGTTGATATCGCTGTCAAAAGATAGTTAATATGGTGAGGGCAGTGTTTCTTATAGACAATACACAATACGTGCTATTATATTCCATGTCATACAACCGAATGGTGCCTCAACAAGAAGTTTAAAAGGTTAAATAATATAGATTGTTAATAATAATATGGATATTTTCCAGAAGTTACTTAGCCATGAGGAGAAATAAGCCTGGGACAGTTTTAAGGCAGTAGGTCATGGTTTTGTTGGAAACCATAGAGCTCAAAATTGTGAGGATCTAATTACGCATCATTCCATCATCCGATGTAGAATGTCTCTAAATTCGGTCATGTTACATTCTTGTTTGGATAAATTTAAAGATAATATGTGAGTTTGTTCGGAAGAATAAAAGAGGCACTTCCAGCAAGATATGGCGCAATTCGAGAGACGATACCAAGGTCAGTACATGCAGAAAGCGCAATATATACTGATAACAGAAACTTCTACTGGCCATGACAGGGAAAGTAACCGTTCAATTTTAAACATTTGGGCTTTATTTTCAAACTTTTATTGCAAGACTGAACCATAAATGGGTATTCGGTATATTTTAACATTTCATGTCTATGAATATTTTTATGTATTTTCGTTTCACTAATATTTTTACATTTTTACACCTAATTCCAATTCAGAACAATTTGGTTTTCTTATTTCTAGATATAAAAACAATAAAAGATAGATGTGTGTAATCCGTGCCCTGCCTTGTCAACGGCACATTAATACCAAACGCAATGGTAAGACATAAGCAGCAAGTTAAAGGGCTGGGGGTAAAAATACTTTTCACAATACAATCACAAATTCAGAGTAAGATCAAATCGGTGTGAGCTATATATGAGTGCATTAGTGTAATCATACGGACAACAAGAAGTACAGAGAAACTTAACAGCTGCATAGAAATACACTCAACACCATCTAGTGTGCAGTAGACGTGTGTCCAACTAGCTCATTCGCTCAATTTTGACAAGAACCTCAGATCTCACCCTTTTAATTAAATAAGTTTGATTAAAGGTTATTGTCAAAACTAAGCGAATGGGCTAGTTGGACACAAGTCTAGTGTGCAATAGTAAATAGTAGTCGTACATTATGTTATCGCAGGCAAATAAAAACAAATAATAATCAAATGAGTACAAAAACATTTAATATTAATAATTTTTAAAAAGATTTTTTGCACTTTTAATAAGAAATTTACTAAAACACAGCAAAATAAGGAAAACAAAACAACTAAACTTGCCAAACTAAAAGAGCTTGTCATTCATACGGACAACAAGAAGTACAGAGAAGGTAACAGCTGTATATAAATACCATCTAGTGTGCAATATTAGCTACTAATTTGCATTAACATATAATTGCGCTAGCGCTGTACAGCTCGAAGACCATTGCTGTAAAATAACTGCATGCTTTACATTTCAGTAAACAGATGATTAATAGCTTTTTCATTACTAGATGCAAAGCGAATTCACTACAGATGCAGTAGTGAATTCGCCTTGACTAGATGTGTACACATCTCCCCTGTGATCGGACTCACACTGCTTTTTTTTGTTGCTATTTCAACCTTGTACTTCGCTCGCCATTTTTTTTGCTCAAGGGCCAGTTGTGCTATGCTTTCGTCAGTAAACCAGGCTGATAACAACTAATGCTGATCAGCAATCCAAGCCATATTCATGACTGAGCGCGTAGTCGAACGCGGGACTTTTGTGTTAACCACTTCAGCCAGCAACACCCTCAAGGCTACGAAGTGAATCTTTGGAAGGATCTTGAACAGGCAGATGCATAACTCCGCTGTGCTGCAATGATTTCCTCTCAAAGGACCAGTTTACAAAGTATTTGTGAATAATAATATAAAATATATACAAAAAATCAAGCCTGCGGTGGAAAACAGATTATGTATGTGCTGTTTTATAGTATTTAAAAAGGCCTGCTTTTTGTAAGCCTGGGGTTTTTTGTCACCGCATTATTGTTTCATCAAATACGAATATAATTGTGATGCTCTTATTGTACACATTTAATATTTCATTTCATACTTCTGGGTCATGTGCAGTCATTGCTTTAGCAAATTCCAAACACATGCGAATGCTTTTGCTATTTCAAGTATTAAACAGATTATTCATGATATTAATTCTAGGAAGCTTCGATATGTTGTTGCAGTTTAATAACAAATTTCATTGCTGTTTAAGGTATCAAAATTTAATTAATTGTATCAGATTTAAATTATTACGAAAAGACTCGGATGATGATTTTATATGTTATTTGCAATTACTTATTCACGTTTAATATTTATCTCCTTTTGATATTTTTGCATAAGATGTGTTGCCAGAAGAAATAAATTAGTTTCATTTTACTCAATTGTATTTTATTCATTAATTTTTAATGTGTTGGAGCAGTGAGTGCTTTTTATATGTGCAGAGTATTTGGAATTATAGTTTTCGATTTCTCTAGCATTTTTCACGATTATGGCCATTTCCGGTAAGTGAAATTACAATAAAATCTAAGTTTGTTGATTGCGATATATTCCTCTGAAGCACACAATATTCTTTACGCAATGCCAAATATGGCTGGTAAAAAGTTTCCAGTGGCTTGTTAATATTCATGAAATTTCAAGTGAAAAAAAATCTTTTATTTGGTGATTTTCTTAAAGAGTTACTTTTTGCACCCAATTATGAATACAAGATCGAATTTTTGTGATCTACATTGATGTGCGATTGTGTTAGTTGATGTCCTGTTACACTGATGAAGGTAGACGAAAAGAGCACAGAATAGCATTCCCCTTCGTCAGTACTGTAGCGGAAATTTCCCATTGAAGTAAAAATTAAAGTAGCAAAAAGTTTTCACTAAGCCATTAATTTCATACTTCTGTTACAACGCATTGCGTGGGTACGGATCGTAGATAGTTAAAAAGTAAAACAAACAAGTAAAAATGCTATATTCGGCTGTGTCGAATCTTAAATACCCTTCACAGAAGTAATTCTTCTTTCTTTCTTGATAAAACAGGAAGTAGGTTTAATTAAAAGATGTAACATAGTTTTACTTGACAAAAAAATTAAAATTTTTAAACTTTTTGGTCATTTGTCCAACCCTGGGGTCGAAATTTTGACTTTTAGGATTTTAATACCAATTTTGTTCTTCCTGAACTATAAACAGCTTTAATTAGCAAAAAGAAACAACGTCAATTGCCTTTTTGGTTAATTTTATGCAGAATTAAGATTTCAATTTCCCAACCCTGGCAACGAAATTTAAATTTTTTTACCAATGCAACATTTAATGAGGCATGAAATAGTTTTATTTAAGAAAAACTTAATATTTGTAACCATTTAGGTCATTTTTATGTAGTACAAAATATTGCAGTTATCCAACTCTGGAATCTAAATTTAAATTTTTTTTTTTAATTTGTGATACCAACTTTGTTTTTTCTGAACTAAAAATAGTTTTAATTAGTAAAAAACCGACGTTAGTTGCCTTTTTGGTTACTTTTATGTGAAAAAAAAATTCAATTTCCCATCCCTGGAAGCGAAATTTTAATTTTTTTCCCAATCCTAGTATTCATTAGGTATTAAGTCATTTTATTTAAGAAAAACTTAAAATTTGCAACCATTTTGGTCACTTTCATGTACTATAAAATATTTCATGTACCAAAAAAAACTTTCATTTTCCCAACCCTGGAAGCGAAATTTTAATTTTTTTATTTTTTTTTATCAGTCCAACGCTTCATGAGGTATAAAGAAATTTTTTTTAAGAAAAATTTCAAATTTTTACCCATTTTGGTCACTTTCATGTACTATTAAATATTGCACTTGTCCATCGATGGATTCGAAATTTAATTTTTTATTTTTGAATTTTTGATACCAATTTTGTTCTTCTTATATTATAAGAGAGTTTTAGTTAGCAAAAAAACAGAAAAAAAACAACATCAGTTGCATGTTTGATTACTTTCATGTATAAAAAAATGCAATTTCCCACCCCTGGAAGCAAAATTTGAATTAAACATTTTTTTTGACCAATGACATATAAAGAGGTTTAAAATTGTTAACAATTTTTAATTTTCCATCTCTGGAAAATTTTGTTTATTTATTTAGTTTTTAATAGACCATTGAGGCTTCCCAAAGAACGAAATAGGTTTAATTTATAAACATTAAAAAAAATAATCGATTTTTGGTATAAATTTTGCGTCGAGAAATAGGTGCAAGCTTCCATGCTCTGGAACCATACTTCGGATCTTTTTGAATTTCAATAGCGCTCTATTTAAGTTCATTTCCAATCCAACGGTCCAAAAACGAAGTCTTCAGCTCTGGGGGCTTGGGAAAACCGTATAGACGGATGGACAGACGGACATCGCTCATTCGTCATCGCTATTCATAAGGACGCAGAATATATATACTTTATGCGGTCCTATATTGATATCGAAGAAATAACACACGGAATGACAAACTTATATATACCCTTTTACTTTTTTGTGAAGGGTATAAAAAATTTTAAATAAAAACTGCGGACAGCTATCACATTCCTGCCGTGGACTTTATATTTAAAAGAATTAAGAAAAGATATGAAAAGCTTGAGTTTTGAAAAAAGTTATGATACAGAGATTTCTTCATAAACATAATTATTTTGACTAAGCGGGGTTTTACCAGCCTCATACATTATTTTAAATGAAATTGTATGAGTGTTTGTTACAAGAAATTTGCGTATTTTTATACAAAAAGAAGAATTGGAGTGTATTTTCACATTGTCTAAGACCCCATATGGTACATGTATTCCTGATCAGTGATAAAATTTGAGATGACCTAATCATGTTCATCCCTCGGTCCGTCCGTCTGTGAAAATCGGAATTCATTCCAAATGAAAAGAGTCAGACCTTTGAAATTTGGTATATATATATTTTGAAGGATAGCACAGGTCAAGTTCATAAATAGGCTCAAGGAAAAAAAGGAAATAATTTTGATAATAATAATGTCAAAGAAGGTCTAAATCGTGGAGCCATAAAATCATAAAAATCAATTTACTATACGCAAAAATACTGGAAATGTTTAACTAATTGTATTGTATATTTGATTAAATCCTTAAAAAGTAAACTTTTAAGCCTTCAAAACTAAGCTGAGATCTTCTATGATATTTCTCTAATTAATATTACATTTTTACCTGTTGTGTCAAATAATATTACGATTTGTTTCTCGTTTATACATTGCAAAGGATCATCTTACCTGAAAAGAAAAAAAAATATTTGTTATAAAACACTATTCACTTGATTTAAGGCGATGTGTTTGACTTTTATGTTACTAAATTAACACATGAGTTACTAAAGAAAGTAATAAAAAATCAACGGTGATAAATAGCAATTACTACGGTACACCGTGGTAATACATTAAGCAGGTTTTCGATCAATCCAATATTATCCGATTAAATAAAGAATCGTTTAATTAAATAAACTATTAACCGATTACAATTTAAAGGAAGAGCCCAGAAAATTCCGTGTAAAAATGAATGGTGGAAAGGACCTAAGAAATATATTAGTCATACGCTAAGTTGTCATGTAAGAAAATAACGTTGAATATTACGTATACGCATGTGCCCACAGTGCGAAATAATTGCAGCAGTTAAAAGCATTAGTGTACTGGCATTAGTGATACCGGCAAATACGAGTGCGAATAGGAATATCTGAAATAATATTCGGGAATACGAATGATAGTATTATCCCGCTCCTTTAGTGCAACATAGTCACAACTCAAAATATTAAGATTTTTAGTTATTTAAACAAAAGTGTTCTTTCATATAAAACAAATAATCTCAGCATTATATTTCAAGTCAAAGTTGAAGGAAAATTTATTTTGTGCGAACGTAGCTGAAAGTGTACATTTAGAAATCTAAAATTGCATTTTTCAAAGTTTGCTCCTTTTTAAGGTAATCGTATGACTATACTGCAATAAAAGAGGGACATATAAAGTTTAAAAACATTATTTAATTAAGGTTCTAGCAACGTCGGCAAAATTATGCATGAACATTTTTTTTTATAGGAAATAACTTTATAATACTTAACCCATTCGCGGACACGTCGGGATAAGCCGACACTACGAATGGCTTAAATTGGACACGTCGGTATATGACGACATAGAAAAATAATCGCATATAAACACGTCGGATATAGGCGACGTCAACTACATTGGTTTTATATGTAGTAGCAAATTGTGTGCCACTACAGAAACAATCAAATTTAATTTAGTGCCCCAATTCGATTATTTTTGATTTTTTTGTTTAACTTAACGCAAATTTTCGTGAGGGGGCGAAAAATATCACGTCCGCTAAATAAATGCATGTGCCATTCTGCTAATATTTTCTAAATTTCGTGTGTCCGCGAAAGGGTTAATACATAAATATTTCTCAAATTATTAAACAAAATTTTTATAATAGATGCATTTCAGTCACATGAAAAATTTTCATATTTATTTTTTGATGTGTTAACATCTATACGCGCACCTCTAGGGCAGTAAACTATCAGTTTCAATACATACGCAAGTGTAAGGTGTAAGATGTAAGAGTTTGTTTGTTCGTTGCTTGGCAGTCGGTATTGAAAGTGATTATTGGGCGATTTTCATATAATTTTCCCACGCGATTTTCTCCGGAAATTCATAGCCGATTTTATTAATTTTTGGATTAAAACGCTAGTGCGGGTTTCGACGAAGAGTTTAGGCCAAAAATTAAGGCGATCCGATATCGGCGAGCGGAGATTTAAGTGTTTTAATTCGGAGTATTAATTTGGAGTAATATTAATAAAGTGTTTTATATTGATCTTCGGTTTTGTCTTATGCATAGCAAAGAGAATAGTGACGTGGTTATACGTACATATATAAAAATGAGATAGCAAGACAGCAACGTATGTAGCTTATGTACAAACATAACAATGTATGTATGTACATTTGTCTGTTGCTTTGCATTCTCTTTGTTTTTTGGGGGTTTAATATAAAATAAATAAACAAAAAGGTGTTAACACATCGCCCGTGAGTTCGAACGCTCATTGATTTTTTGTAGAAAAGCCACTATCTACAAAATTTCAATCGGAGTTGGTTTGATATGACTCACAATTAAATCAATGCATTTAACTGGATTTGATCCAAGATTTTTATCTAAAACTAGTCAAAGAAGTACTTCCACCCAAGTGCAATGTAGTTATTTATAGCATTAATTTTTTTCACATGTGGATTTTTTGTAGTAAAAATCAATATTGTAACCACTTAATATTAGCTGTGTTCCAGATGCAGCCCGAAACAGCTAGAACTCGCCCAAAGTTACCCAAATGCGTTCCAGATAACAATTTTTGCGCAATTTTGAGAGCATATGAGAGAGTAATTTTTTCATTTCCTGTACAAAGTCGCCCGAACTTTTCTTTGGGTAAGTTTGGGCAAGAATTATATTATCAGCTGTTTTTTGTTTACATTTGAAAAGAAAAAAGTAAAAATAAAATTTATAAATAAAGGAAAGAAGTTGTTAATTGAAAATTGGTTAGAAATAAAATTGAAGACTTTTCAAAAAAACTTGAAGTTGTAAGTACATTTGTGCATATTTGCCCCTTTGTTTAGTGTACAAAAATGCTTTTTCAGGTTAGTGAACAACTAATGGGCACATCACATTTACAATGATGCTAATCTTTCATTTCATAATGCTGAGCCTTATTCAGTGTATAAAACCACTAAAATAAAAGTTAATTTAAAAAGTAAGCAGCACTAGTTTTTCAAAAGATATAATTATGGTTTTTTGCATTCCAGCAAATTTGGGTAGATTTTGCACTTTGGGAGAGTAATTTTATTTTTACTCTCATTAGCCCAAACTTGCCCGAAATTACTTGGAACAGACCTATTATATGTTACTTGTATGTGTTTTCATATTCACAAACTATGCAATAGATTTATTTCTATTTCTTCTGCCGGACAACGGAGAATAAATCATTGCCAAGAAGGCACCATGTTTCGTTTCAATTTTTAAATGTTTTTAGCTGTTTTGTTATTTTTATTTTATTGATTTGGAAATATACATAATTAAATATAATTACTCAAACGTGAAATCATTTGGTTTTTTGATTATAACATCAAATAAATGAGACACATAAGTCCAAGTTCCAATTCAAAAACATCGGGCATGATATCAAAAATATGTACCAAATTCTTTATAGCTAAAATAACACTTCATTTTAAAGCAGAGTTGACGTGGCGGCTAGATAAATAATTAATTTTTGAAGACCTAAAATATTGGAGCAGACACAGAAAAGCAACCTTAGCAGTACTTGAATCAACTTGTGAGTTACAATTCTTCACTTCGCAATTGTTGCAAAACACAATTTGTATCAAATGAAGATGATGCTTGAGTTGTGACTAATTGACTGCTCGTAATTCGTACATTTTTATTTGTTACAATTCCCACTTTACAAGAGTTTTGCACTGAGGAAATTTAATTCAACAAGTTAATTAAAATCAACACATTTGATGAAAATGTTTTCACGTCTCGGAGTGATTTGTATTGCTTTCACTACAATTTGGTAATTTTTAGGAGAACTCTTTCGTATTCTTAACCCATTAAATTTCTGCTTTTAATTCAGCAGACTTGTTTTCAAAACAGTACCCGTACTTTGCCATTAACACGAATATTTAATTAATTTCTTTTAAATTAAAAGAAATGCTTTCACTTTTACAAAAGCCCTGTTGCGTAGTTAAACTTTTACATCATAAATAATTTTCCTTAATACTTTTAAAATTGTAAAGATACATTAATTTTAATCAGCTCTTAAATGTGCGCATATTTTTCACTTGACATGCATGAAATTATGTTATATTTATACCCTACATGTATTTAGAGGCGGCACTTAAGTTTGCCCTGCCGCTGCTGTATAAAACAATTTAAACTGCCACTAGACAATTAAATTAATCAATTTTTGACAAGCTGAGACAGTCCATATTGTTTATTGTTTTGAGGAAGCAATTTAAGTTTAATGTACAGGGTGGCTCAGAAAGACCGAAGTGGTGTGAATTCCTTATAACTTTTTTATTATATATTTTTTTCTTTTCTTTTCAGTATTTTGTAAAGAAGACTTGGACAATTTATAATGGAGCAATACACAACAGAACAACGTGCCCAAATCGTTGAAGTTTACTTTTCAAATCAACGGTCCATTGTGTTGACTCAGCGTGCATACCGTCGTCAATTTAATGTGCGGGTTGCACCCTCTCAGTCAACAATAAACCGTCTGGTTGCAAATTTTCGACAACAAGGAGCAGTAAGGAACCTTCCTGCTTCCGGCAGACTACGAACTGTCCACACGTTTGACAATATTCAAGTGGTACAGAAGAGTATTCGGGAGGATTCAGAAACATCAACCAGGAGACGTTCGACTCAACTTGGCATCTCAATTCGCTGCAGCGAATTTTGCATACCATAAGAATGTTTCCATACAAAATTCAACTTGTCCAAGAATTGAAACCGACAGATTACCAGCAACGACTTGATTATGCAATTTATTTCCAGCAAAAAGCACAAGAGAATCCTAATTTTATTCATAACTTAGTTATGAGTGACGAAGCCCATTTCCAATTAAATGGGTTCGTTAACAAGCAAAACTGTGGAAAACCATCCGCAAATATGGTTCCAACAGGATGGAGCCACAGCGCACACTGCGAGGGCCACAATTGCTCTTTTACGCGACATCTTTGGTGAAAGAGTAATTTCGCGTAGAAGCAAGTTTAATTGGCCTCCGCGTTCCCCGGATTTAACAGCTCCAGACTGTTTCCTTTGGGGTTATTTAAAAGGGAAAGTTTATGTTAATAAGCCTAGGACTATTGAGGAGTTAAAAACCAATGTTCGAGACGAAATTAACAACATAACACCGGAAGATTTGCGAAAGGTCATCGAAAATGTGTTGGAAAGAGCACATTTGTGCGAAGCAGAAAATGGCCACCACTTCCGGGATATCATTTTTAATAACTAATCTAAAAATATTTCCTATAAATTTACTGTATTTAAAAACAAAATATTAAAAAAATATGTCTTAAATAAAAAGTTATAAGGAATTCACACCACTTCGGTCTTTCTGAGCCACCCTGTATAAAGTGCGGCAGTTAAGCAAATATAATTCAATCTGTATTTATACAACACCAATTTGATAACTGGCTACTTATTTTCGACAAATAATAATATAAAGATATATTAAATTGAATTAAGATTCTATAGGCTAATTGTTCGAAATTTTTAATTTAAATCTCAGAAAGACATGATAAATATTCCAAGGCGCAAAGGAAAGTCAACATCAGTTTTATTCAACTTACACAGCAGAGCAGAACAGCTGTTTTCGAAAGACGCAACCCTTTCATCATCAAAATTAGAAATTTCGAACAATTAGCCTATAGAATCTTAATTCAATTTAATATAGCAATATAAAAATGTTCGTTAAAATTCTTACTACATATTAATATAAAGAGTTTTTAAACAAGAACTTTGTCTTCCAACAACATGATAGTTTTGTCATTGAGTTCTTTGACGTTTTCGTAGTAGATGCATTGGAAATTGCTACAATGAATTCAACGTCACCCGAAAATCGCATTAAAATAATTAAAATCCACTATGAAAATGGTTATTTGCCCTTTTAGATGAATGTATTTACTGAACCGGTTCGACAAAATTTTTATTCCTTTTAAAAAGCAGGACTTTTCAAAGCCCTCAAAATAGTTATTTGTTTCGTTTATGACCTCTTCATTCTCATACAGTAAGAACGTTACCTTCCATTGGTTCGAATTTTAAATACCCTGCAAATATTTATTATATAAATAGTCTGCAGGGTCAGAGTCCCCACATTTAAAACTCTATTTGTGGGTAGAAGGGGTGGGGCAGAGGAAGACCAGAGAACATCTTACGTCCGTCGTAAAAACTTAAAAATTAAATATTTAAAGAATGTAGGCGTAAATCATACAATTTGTAAAATATTTACACTATTTTTCCATGTAATATGTTACTTCAATGACCACTAAAGGGGCGGGATCCAAACATTGATTTTTCTATTTTCCTGGCTGCAAGTTCAGTGGACCTTCTTTGAAATATAAATATAAATTTTGCTTAACAAAATTACAAAAAAAAAATGTTTAAATGATGTTCCTTTTTAGAGGTTGGCTTACGTTAGGTTAGGTTGAAGACAGGGGCATAAGTCATCCCAATCCATTCCGGATTAAACCTAGACCTCATGAGCCTGTTGTGCGCTCTATTAGAGGTTGGTTTAGTTCTTCTTAAGGAAGCTTTTTTCCTTGACCCGGGCTATCCTTCAAAATGTATTTATAGCAAATTTCAATGGGCTGACTCTCTTCGTTCGGACTGTATTGTGTTTTCACAGACTAGATCACTGATCAGGAATATATGTAATTAATGGGGTTTTGCGTTACACACGGAATGACAATTAATGAAACGGTTGGCTTTAAAGACCATCCTTAAAAACTTTCCGCTAAATTTAACCATTAAAACAGTATTTTTTTATTTTAAATATTTTCATTTTGCTTTGAATGGATCAGTCGATTCCAAAGTTGTAATTGGTGTAATTATTCGAGTTGTATAAAGTAAATGGAATCACTAATTGATTAGATACATATACATATAATTTCGGAGTTTTTAATTGATTAGATATGTAATTTCACTTTTTTTCGAATTTTATTGCGTGAACTGATTTTGGCCCTATTTGTGGTGGTCTACGTTGTTTGTAAGTGTCAAGCTGATCTGATCTGATATGTACCAGTCCGAAGCGGTTCCACTTCACAGGAAATCTAAGTATGAAAGAACCCTGTAATGCGCGACTAGTTTGATTTAGCCGTTCACATAAACACACACACACATGCTCATACATAGTGCAGGCCTTTCAAAAGTAATCAGGGGAACTTCTTACGAATTCAAAACGTCAAGATGTGGTGAAAATTCGATTTTTTCAAAACCATACCGTTTTTTGAAAATCATCCTGTTTTTTTTATCATCTATTTCCTTAGCGGGAAGTTAAGAAAAATTTAATTTCAGGGGGCAAATTACGTCGAATGCCGATCGAAATTTGTATCTAAATAAATAAAACCAGGACAATATCTGTAGTCCATTGTTTCTGCAGTTGACAATTTTTAACAGCTTCTTGCTACATTCGTGGCATAGAGAATATAGTCAGAAATAGATATTTGTTGTCCACCAGGAGTGGGTACAACAAAAAGAAAGCCGATATCAAGTTAAGTTTTTTTAGTAAAGATTACAAGATCTTATTCAAAGAAAAATCTCATGAGACTCTTAGTGTGACCAAGAAGATTGCGTTATTCATAAAACAAGTTTGTATGATCTATTAGTGTCCAATCAGGGGAAGCACCGTGTGCTCGAGGACAAAGTTGATATCCTAGCAACGTACTACATACTACTACATACAAATTTAAGCTATGGCTTGAGCTACCAATAATAAAAAATATTAGAAAACGTTTACATGTACTTAAGTATAAAATTCAAACCAAAAAAGTTTGACTTAGGTGTGATGGAACAAAAAATTCAGAAAAATGGGACATGAAGAAAAATAATCAAACGGTAACACGGGTATTATAACAATAACATGTTAACATCAGCTTGATACAGTTCTCGTATTCTTTTTCACAATAAAATTTGTTAAATAGGAACTGTTATCACATTCAACTAAGCCACCTAATAAGTGTTGATAAACACAATACACATGAGCTCTGATGATGAAGGTGTTGCGGCTTTCGAAAACAGCTGTTCTGCTCTGCTGTGTAAGTTGAATAAAACTGATGTTGACTTTCCTTTGCGCCTTGGAATATTTATCATGTCTTTCTGAGATTTAAAAGCAAATTTCGAACAATTAGCCTATAGAATCTTAATTCAATTTAATATAACGTTTTATTATGTTATTGATAGATTTCGTGTGATATATTAACGGCAGGGTAAAATCAGAGCTTCTACTAGTAAAATGCTACTGTTGTACTGAAGACTAAATCTAGATTTTATACTCAATTTTATACTCAATTGCCAAAAATATATTGAGATTGTTTCCCCTCTGTTCATAACTGTTCATGAATAAATTAACAGCTCCTTCAGTCATACATTTCGTTAATTAGTTCACTTATTCATTGATTCATTACGGCCGATTGTAGAGAGTTCCATGTCATTTAAGATAATTTTCTTTTAGAGACTTCGTTTGAAATACAACTCTTTAATGTTGTAAACGAAACTGTGGAGGGCTGTGTTTTGAAAAGGACTACTCATGTATGCTTTTAAATGGAATCCTTGGATTTTTCTATGTGTTTATTGTTACTTTAATTGGAATAAGATAAGGCACGTACTACACATTTGATATACTTTAATATAAGAAAACCATGACTAATTTAATTTGGTGAGAAAAAGCAAAACATTAAATGGAGTTGTAACACGAGCATATGAGTTACACTAAATAATATAATTTTAACAAAATTTCATTATAATACCAAATTTCATATTGAATACTTTTGTGTGCTAAAAATACAACGAAGAGAAGTTGTGGAAAATTGAACAAAAACTTAAATTGTTGTGTGCTGTGCACTCTTTACAAGTATTTTCTTCAAGTGTAGTTCAGTGTAAATAATTGCAAGTGAAACCGTATATGTACACAAGTAAATATATGTGGAGCTCATATAACAAATTCCAAAATACACACAACAGCGCAGCATTTACAACACATTTTCAAGCACAAACGTGTGTCGATGTATGGGTATTCAAATAAATACATACAGGCAGGCAGGCAGGCTTCTTTTATGTTTGTGCTCTGGGATGCCATAGAAATTATTAACACTTTATTTAAAGATTATTTACGCTTTAAGTCATGCTCTAGTCGAGGAACGGGAAACGAGGAGCTCCAACAACAACAACAACATTTAACATCAACATAAGTAACGACTGGGGGGAAATTAAGTAAAATCACTATTGGCAAAATGGTGAGATGTTGGCGGAATACTGACAAACAAAATAATGTGATAGCAACACACCGACCAAATGATATACAAGGTACGTATGTATGTGCGTGGGTCGGTCCGTGTGTCCGTGTGTGTGTGCAGTTAAAATCTGTGAAAGGATAGAAAATTATATTTACACATTTACACTTGCAGACAATTCGAGATAACATCAGGGAATAAATTTTCTTCACACATTTTCCCTGCGCTGCTAACTTGAAATGTTAACTACTAACTATCACTTTGTGTTGTTTGTTTGTGTGTGTGTGTGTGTGTACAGTGTATCAGTTTAGTTTTTCCCTGTTGGCAGGACACATGATAATTGCCTAAGAGACGTACATATAAAATAAATCACATTGAATTTTCTTCGTCACGTTTTTGCATTGTTTCGTTTTGCCTGTTCTTATTTAGAAATTTGTCTTTCAAAGCCGTTCTTAAAATCGATGTTGCACAGTGGCATCAGTTTCAAACTAAGCAACAACGAATGTGTAAATATTCTTCACTTTTAAATTACTATAGATTTGCTGGAAGCTATTTTCTAAAAGAAAATTATGTAATTGGGTATTAAATATATTTGTAATATATTATTAGATGTTTTTAAGTAAGACCATTTTAAGCTGCACTAAGAATTGAATTGCTATTAAAAATCCAAAAAATAAAAATATTTAATCCAGGGCTGGAGAACGAATTTTTTTTGTGATATTAAAATAATAAAAAGAGTCACTACATATTTTTTTTGCGAATTAAAACTCTTTTTGCTTTTTCCAGAGTCATCGACTGCTGCAATCAAAAGCGTTTTCTTATTTACGTCTATGCAACTGAAATCTTTAATCTAATTAACAATGAACAAGTACAGCGTGGCTCAACACTAGAGCAACGCGTGCAAATTGTTGAAATTTGTAAGCAAAATAATTGTTCTATTCGTCAAACTTATCGTGCACTTCTTCCATTTTATGGCGTATACAATCGTGCTTTAGAGCGACTAATTCGAAGAACAGTATATCGTTTTCGGACCACATTTACTGTTACTCATATACATCACGTTAGACGCCGAACAGTGCGCACTAACGAAGCTGTATCTGCTGAAAGCATTGAAGATGATCCCAATCAATCAATTCGTCGCCGTTTTCAGCAACTGGGGTTGTGTCCTTCCACTTTATGGACAATTTTTTTAATTGTTGAAAATAGGTGTTCCAGATGTGTGTTCTACGCGCCAGCTGTGGTGCCTACATGGCAGAAATCAAATTTAAATATTAATTTCATAAAATTTTCTTTCCAATAAAGCCTGTTTCATTGATATTAAAAATATAAAAACACACCCTTTAATAAAGAAATTTAAATTTAATAAAAATTTTTGAAGAAAAAATCATTTGCAGATTACAAGTTTGAACTTCTGTCTGAATAAAAAATTCCTATTGAAATAATAGAATTTCTTTTGTTTTTAATTTTACTTTGTATACAAATTCAATCCCTTTAGGAAATAACATAATCGGTTTATAAAAACACTAATTATAAATTAAGTATTTTGCAACTGACTACTACAAATTGGTTTAAATCTAATACAGATAGATATCAACCAAACAAAAAAAAACCTAAATATTTTGAATTTAATTTTCATTTTATGTCATGAAATGTGCTTGAATTTTTATTTAAAATCAGTATCAACGTTGCAAAGAGATATCTTTTTTATTATTTTTTAATAAAAAATTGATTGAAACTTAACTATTTATAAATGTATTAATAAAAAAGTGTTTAAATAATTTAAATTAAACTGACTACAAATTGGTTGAAAAATAAGTAATTAGTAATCAATTAAAAAGTCATGCGGAGATTGCCAGTTGACTATCGCCTATGACATGCATATGTTAATATAATGAGTTGACGGCAAGGAAAAAAGTCGCTTTATACACTAGTTGTGCTTATTTAAAAACCAGTTTTAAGTTACTTAAAAATGTGTTTGACTTCCTACAGGGATGCTTTATTTTAAAATCAGTTTTATATATTAACGATCTCTTTTACTGCAATTTTGTGTAATAAAAAAATGCCTCTACTTCAGATTTGTTAATGGTATAGGCAAAAAGGCGTTTCCTTACCCTCCAGGTTTTAACCCATTTCGTCCCAGTGTTCAATTTTTGGAACGGTAAATTTTAAGCATTTAAATTTTTTTTTCTCTCTGTTTAGGAAAGACTAAGAACATATCTTTTTTAATGAAAACTTTTAAAAAAATTCTAATGAAAATTAAAAAAAAAGTTGTTAATAAAAATTTTTAAAAAAATGTTAATGAACATTTTCAAAAAAAAATTTTAATAAGATTTAAATTGTTATAAAAATTAAAAAAAAAATTTTAATGAACATTTTTAAAAAAAAATTTTAATAAAAAGTTTTAATGTAAATTTTTAAAAAAATTTAATGAAAATTTTTAAAAAGACTAATGAAAATTTTTAAAAAAATGTTTAATGAAAATTTTTTAAAAAATGTTTAATGAAAATTTTTAAAAAAATTCGGACATCTGATTCGTATTTTCTGGACCCAAATTAACATTTAACTACGAAGTTTTATAAACTTATTCGAAAAAAATCTGTGGGACGATATGGGTTAATACTCTTCTAG
This sequence comes from Linnaemya tessellans, assembly GCA_951800035.1. Classification (NCBI taxonomy): domain Eukaryota; kingdom Metazoa; phylum Arthropoda; class Insecta; order Diptera; family Tachinidae; genus Linnaemya; species Linnaemya tessellans. The sequence continues at coordinate 29,275,525 of OX637534.1, forward strand.
CAATTGTGTTTATATTTCTTTTTAAATCTTCCTCAACTATAATTGAAATTCTCCTGCAATCCAATTAGGATAGGAAATCAACAAAATAACTGCAAGAAATTAGATATAGAATGCAGAATGCATTTTTAACTTTCCGGTCAAAAAATTGAAAATTTAAAAAATAAATGGGCAAGTTACTGGTTTTGCCCCGATTTGAAAGAAATCAAGTTTTCAGCAGATCTTGACGTTTCGAGTTACTAGGAAGTTTTCCTGACTATTCTTGAGAGTATGTCTGCATGTGTGTGTATGCATGTGTGTGCATGCATGTGTGTGTGTGTGCGAGTGTATGTGGCCCGCTTATAACTTTTAAACGGCTAAATCGAATCGAACCAAAATCGCGTTTTAAAAGTTTCTTTCAAACTTAGATTTTCTATGCACTGAAATCGTGTCGGACTGCCACAATTCCAGAAATATGAAAATAAGAAAAAATGCTTTTTAAGCTTTTAAACAGCTCCATCGATCGATCCCACAAACTAATCGGGGGCCAAATTACGGCATTCGATATCGATCGAAATTTGTATTTAAATTGTATGGAAATTTCGATCGATAACGAATGCGGTAATTTGGCCCCAGCTCTTGGCAATGTCGTCGATCGCCTTTAACCAGGTCAAAATCGGTTAATAACTTTGTGATCTAAGAAATTCGAAAGAAGTGATTTTTTTTAAACTCCGTATCGTAACCTCACGTTACGATGTGATAAAAATTAGAGGGAAGTTGCAGGCTTGATTATAGTCAACCGTTTTCCATTTTTTTCAATAAAAAAAATATATCAAAATAATGATCTCAGGATATTATCAATTTATTAGTGCCTATGACTATAATTGCGCTACAAATACGTTTGGATAAAAATTAGTGACGACGCTGGTGTAAAAATGTTTCAAGTATTAATAAAAAATTTTTCATTCTAAAAATTATATGAAGAAAAATATTTGCCATACTTTCCGTCGCAAGTCTTAAATAGTTTCAGAGATATTTAATATTTTTTACGGAGAATTTCCATGAAGGTAATTCCAGGTTTGATAGAAACATGTTTGTATGCAAGTACATATATGATGAGGACATTTGTGTATATGCACGTGTGCGTATGTGTGTGTGATTACTTGCACACATATTTTTATAATTCTTTCATACAGTGAATTTTTAAAATGTTCTGCGTTGTATGGAAACATAAATCAAACACCTACAACTGCAGCCGTATTAAAAAGAACAGACAAATTTATTTGTGTACATGCAAGTGTTTGTTTTGTGAACAACATATTCAGGAATATTTTAAATGAAAGTGACATTGGCATAGAGAGAGAGAGCATGAATTGCGATTGCTGTTGTTGTTGTCGTTGTCATCATTTGTTAAAGCACTTGAATTTCATCATAAACATTTTCATAACATTATTCATACAAATACATACATATACAAATGTGTGCCACCATACACCCACCCAATTCTGTGCATTAACAATGTGAGTGTGTGTGTGTGCGCTCAAGTGTGCACTCACCTTAAAATCCTCTTGCAGTATTTTGAATTTAGGTGTGATTTTTTTTTTTGCCTAAAATGTTTATGTGACATGCGATGTTATTCATTTTGTATTTTATTTATTTATTTTTTATTTTAACTTATATTCTTTAGTTTGCTAATACATTTAACAGTACAGGTTGTGTGTATGGTACGATATGTAGTCGTATTAGTATCTACAATAACCCAGTGAAAAATATATGGATTAATCCATAATCGAGCAATAAAGGAGTAATGACTTGTTCATCCATTTGGAGTAATAAGGAGGTATCGAAACTTTTTTTTGTTTTGTTGTTTATGCCTCGCTTAATACTTCAAATGCATCAATGAGGGATCTATCAGTTGGTTTTTGGGGTTTTTTTTGACATAATTGTTAATTGTTAATGTTTTCGTTTTGTTTTTCTATTTAGTCAGTTTAGTTTTAAAAAGTGAAAGATGTGTTATTAAAAGAAAGCGAAAAGGTACGGGTATAGTAACAAATTGTTAAAAATGTGTCTTAATTTAGTTTCTAAGCGTCATATAAGACGACTAGTCGAAAAAGAAATTGAAAAATTACTCCCTTTATGCTCTTTTAGGAAACAAAAATGATTACTCCATCTGTCGTCATTTTCAAGATTAAAGGGAGTACTCCATAAGGAGCTTAAAAGGAGTACTCGCGCCTGTGGACATGCTGTGTTAAAAATCCAATGAGATCCGGAGTTTTATGGAGTAATCCATTACTCGCAAAGGAGCCCTCCAATATTACTCTTTGGACGACCCTATTTTTTACTGGGAACAATCAATGAAATATATGTATGTGTGTATTCTTTTTTATTGGCTATAAAAATATTTTCAATAAAATGGTTGCATTTTGCACTGATGGGATACAGAATATATTAATAGAGATTCAATGACCGAAATCGTTATTTTGATGATAACATTAATTAGTTTTTAGCAAGATATAAAATTCGCTATTAACATATAATAATGCCCGTCTGCTCCTTTAATAGAACTACGCCCCAATGAATATACGAATAAGAGGTTGTCAAAGTCTGGGGTGCTGTTGGAGGATCCTGAGATTGTGTCCAGTTCTTCTGATCAGCACTAGTTTTGTTAGATATTGTCTGCATGTTTCAGTGACGAAGGCATATAGCACTGGCCACTGAACAATTACTGGCAGTGATTGACACTCTCCTGTACTAAAGAGCAGATTAACAGCACCCTACTTCGTAGGCCTTCTAACAAAAAATTAGCCGGCGAAGTAAAAGGTTCAAATAGCTACAAAAAATTCTCTATCTTGTCAAATTTCTTCATCTGTCCCCCAATACTAATACTGGTGCGAGTTCAAGAAAAACCATTTTATTACTTGTGTGCCAGAATCCTGGAAAATTAGACACTTCGGATGCGCTCTAACCAGAAAAGACGTGGGAGTCATTATTTCAAGCAAATAAAAAGTTTCGATGATATCATTCACACACTTTGTTTTATTTCATTTGAAATGCTGAAATGGCAAAAACTTAGCTGTCATTCTTGGACATTTGTTTAGCAAAAAGTTGAGAAATTTTAACCATTGAGGGCTACACTGTATAACAAAGAATTTTAATTGTGAAAATTTATTATATGGAAAACTGAACGAAAGCAACGCATCTTTCAACAATATCAGCTGTAGTCATGAGGCCCATTTTCAATTAGGCGGTTAAGTAAGCAAACAAAATTATCGCATTTGAGGCTCATAAAATCCACAAACAGTCATCGAGAAACCATAACATCCAAAGAAAGTGACCGGAAGGGGTGGTCTGTGCTCAGACGGCATTATTGGCTGGCATTTTTCCGAAAATAAGCAATGAATCGCCGTCAATGTGAATACTCTGCGCTACCAAACCATGATAACCGATTTTTTTGTGGCTAATTGGAGGAAGATCAGAGAGCATCTCAGCTTGTCAAAAAAGCTTAAAAGTTACATTTTTAAGGAATCTAGGCTTAAGTAGTACAATTTGTTAAATACTTACACTATTTTTGCATATAATGTCTTACATCAGATTTTCTGTGTTCAAATTCAACGCTTTGGACCTTTAAAAATTATGATTTTTAGAGATTGGTCTAGTTCTTCTTAGGGAAAATTTTTTTCCTCTAGTACGATTGAGCCCTTTTCCGAGCTCGTGCTATTTTACAAGATATATTTATACAAAATTTCAAGGATGTGGCTCTTTTCGTTTGAACTGAATTGTGATTTCCACAGGCAGACGGAAATGGCTAGATCGTCTTGAAATTCATCACTGATCAAGAATATATATACTTTATGGGCTGAAGTGAATATACCCTTAATTTTTATTTTTTGGGAAGGCATAGAAACAATAATTGACGAAAATTGAGGCACAAATTTGGTTTTATTCACAATTAAAAGAAGGTATCCCACTTTGACAAACGATGTCATTATACGTAAAATTCCTGTGTGTTAGTGTGTGTGTTCCTTGACGTTTTATTTATTGTTACTAGCTGCTTTGAAAAATAGTAGATCTCCTTAAAAACTAATTGTTCAAAGTGTTCAAAGTTGGCAAGAATAAAAGCAGACCATGGATAATTGAAGACATGATTGTCTTAAAAAAATAAGGTCTGCGAATTACAAAATCTGCGAAAAGCAAATACTTCATATCAAGATTTCGGATGCAACATATAATTAAAAATTCATTTCTTGCATTCGTATTTGAATTTTATCCCAGAAGTTTGTGGTGCCCTGTCTGATACGAATGGTGTTTCCCAAAAAACTTTACAAAACATTGGTTTGAATTTTTTTTAACATGAAAAATTATATCTTTTATTACTACTCGAGCAATAAAAGTAACCGAAAGGTCCTAGTCAATCCGTAATTATTTATATAAAACTGTTAACATATTGGCGCCTACTATTTTTTGCATACGATATTCAGAATAATATTTATATTAAGAGCAAATAGAAAACGTTATTTCATTTATATGAGATTTAGTTTTAACGGCATTCATACGAGATCTGTTCAGATAAAGGGCTGCATTTTTATTCTTTAACTAAATTATTATTAATTCATTAATTTTTTATTTGCGCTCTTTCAAAGTAGTCCGCCTCTGTGCCAGCGTTTTTTCCAATCTTCGAAGCACTTCTGTTATGAACTTTTTGGTATTTCCTTTAGCAATTTTAAAATGAATTTCACTTTCTCACGTTTCATTTTCGAAAAATTGTATGTCATGCGCATACAAAATTTTAAAAAAGTAAGAGCGCTACAAGCGGCTGTGCCGAATTTTCTATACCCTTCTTCACCCTGGAAACGAATTTAATATTTTTTTATACCCTTCACAAAAAAGTGAAAGGGTATATATAGGTTTGTCATTCCGTGTGCAATTTCTTCGATATGCACATGGAACCCCATAAAGTATATATATTCTGGATCCTTATGAATAGCGATGACGATTTAGCGATGTCCGTCTGTCCGTCCGTCTGTACGTGAAATGGACGGGTTTCCCAAGCCCCAAAAGAGCTAGAGACTTCGTTCTTGGACCGTTGGATTGGAAATGAACTTAAAAAGAGTGCTATTGAAATTCAAAAAGATCCGAAGTATGGTTCCAGAGCTGGGAAACTTACACCTATTTCTCGACGTAAAATTCATACCGAAAATCAATTATTTTTTTTAATGTTTTTTTTAAACCTATTTCGTGCTTTGGGGAGCCTCGATGGTCTATTAAAAACTAAAAAAATAATAAAAATTTCCAGGGGTGGGAAATAAAATATTTTTCGGCCTATTCCGTATTTTGTAGTAAATGCAGTAACTAAAATTGTTAAAAATTTCAAGTTTTTCTTTAACAAAACCTCTTCATACGACATGAAGATTTACATTGGCAAAAAAAATAAACATTTTTAATTCAAATTTTGCTTCCAGGGGTTGAAATTGAATTTTTTTATACATGAAAGTAATCAAACAGGCAACTGATCTTGTTTTTATGTTTTTTGCTAACTAAAACTGTCTTATAATTTAGGAAAAACAAAATTGGTATCAAAAATTCAAAAATAAAAAATTAAATTTCGAATCCAGGGATGGACAAGTGCAATATTTTATGGTACATGAAAGTTACCAAAATGGTAAAAAATTTGCAATTTTTCTTAAATAAAACTACTTTATACCTCAAGAAGCGTTGCACTGATAAAAAAAATTAAAATTTCGTTTCCAGGGTTGGAAATATTAATTTTTTTTGGTATATGCAATATTTTGTAGTACATGTAATAACCAAAATGGTTGCAAAATTCGAGTTTATCTTAAACAAAACTACTTTATACCTTATGAAGATTTGCATTGATCAAGAAAATTTTAAAAAATTTAAATTTCCAGAGTTGGGGTGGATAACTGCAATATTTTGTGGTACATAAATATGACCTAAATGGTTACAAATATTAAGTTTTTCATAAATAAAACTATTTCGTGCCTCATTAAGAGTTGCATTGGAAGAACAAACTTGGTATTAAAATCTTAAAAAATCAAAATTTCGACTCCAGGGTTGGACAAAGGAAATATTTTATGGTACATTAAGGTGACCAAAAAGTTTAAAAATTTGATTTTTTTTGTCAAGTAAAACTATGTTACACCTCACTAAGAATTGCACTGGTAAAAAATTGAAAATTCGCTTCCAGAGTTGGTAAATCGAAATATTTTTCGTACATAATAGTACATCCATAATTTCCAAATTTTGTGCTTTTAGTGATAATAGAGTTATTAGATATTTCAGAAAAAATTAAACTAGTATCAAAAAATTATAAATTCGGTTCTAAAAGTAACAATATAAGTTCCCAATTTTGGTTTTTTTCATTGACTTAAACCTATTTGATACTTCGCAAAGAATTAAATTGGTATTTTCTGATTCATAAAAGCAGCAATTTTATTTGCTATTTTTGATTTTTATGATGAATTATACCTACTTTATATATCAGAAAGAAGTAAACTGGTATTAAAAACCAATAAAATCTAAAAGTCGATTCTACGGTTGGACAATTAGAACTTTTTGGGGTACATGAAACGGATTTTTTGTTTTGTTTGTAAATTAAATATATATAATATTTTTGAAAGACGTTCATAGGTATTAGATATAAGAAAAGCCAAACATTTAGCTTCCTAGTCGAAAAATTTAAACGTTTTCTTAAATATAAAAGTAACCGATAACATCATTTTGATTTTTTAATTAAACCTACTTTCTGTTTTGGCAAGAAAGAAATAAAGAAAGAAGAATTACATCTGTGAAGGGTATTTAAGATTCGGCACAGCCGAATATAGCACTTTTACTTGTTTTTTTTTTTATTTTTAATACCAACACAATTCTTCCTGAAGAAAAAAATTATTTTAATTTACAAAAAATCAATATTAGAACCTATTTAGCCACTTTTATGTACCAAAAAATTATTAATTGTCCAACCCTGGAATTGAGTTATTGATTTTTTGGGATTCTTAATACCAATTTTATTCTTTCTGAAGCATAAATTAGATTTAACTCACAAACAAAAACAAAATTAGTAACTTATTTGGTTACTTTTGTGAACCAAGAATTCATTTTGATTGCCCAACCCTGGAATCGTTTATATTTAGTTCCTTTTGAAGTATAAGAGAGGCTTAATTCACAAAGAAACCAATATTAGTAATTTATTTGATTACTTTTATATACAAAAAATATTTCAATTGGAATCGAGTTTTTTATTTTTATTTTTAACGCAAATTTAATTCTTCCCAAATAAGTTTAATTAACGAAGTTTGAAATAATATCTTTAGTTATTATAAGAAATGTTGTGTAAAACCCCTAAAGAATCAATTTTGTATTTTTTTTTGTAAATGTGGGAAAAGAATCAGCACGAAGAAGATTAAAAAGAAATTTGTGTTAAACATGTACCCATAATATATAAAATTAACAATAAATAACTAGCTTTTGCTAGTTAATATTGCTTCCACAAGTTGGTGTAAGCTTTCCAGCTCTGGAACTGTATTTTGAATTTCACTACCACTCTATTCAAGTTCATTTCAAATCCATCAGTCCAAGAATGAAGTCTCTAGCTATTCTGTGAGCTGGGGAAAACTTTTCCCTATTTATAAGTATCAAGAATATAGAGGTGATGTGGCATATTAATATTGAATAAATTACATATGGGATGACGATCCAATATATACATTTCCAATTTTTTGTGAAGGATATTACAAACATAAGAGCTTTTGAATAATATGAGAAATATATCTCTATAGTTGTATTAAATTAAAACTCAATATGATTATTTAAGTCACTTCAAATTAATATAGCCACTAGTGATGAATATATACCTTTATACTTCTGCATGCAATTTGTGGAATACGTTGTTGCATGTTTTTGCAAATGTGAATGTTTGTAATTCTAAAGTTTGACAATATTTCATAGCAACTCATCTTTTTTGCAGCATGCAATTGTGTGACGTTGTGTTAAAATGCATACGATTGTGTGTACGTCTGTATTTGTTTAGTCAACATGTTCACATGCATCATGCATTTTACACTTTAAAGTGTTCTCGAAAAAACAACTGCATTTCTCATTTTCACTTTATATGAAAAAAAGTGTCATCAACAGTATAACATACACATGGATACATATTTAAACAGACAGACGCCCACATGCACATACATAAACACTCATAAGTACGTACACACACTCACATTTATGTTGATATCTACTTGCATTAATGACATTTGACAGAGAAAATAAGCAAAAAGTGCACTCGGAAGAAAGCTAAAATGATCGCTTGATTGCTTTTTAAATGAGCTTTAGTAATTTTTTTTACAAATTTATTTGATGCAAATGCTATCTGCTTGATTTTATGCATTTAAACAAATCAAATAATTCTCTATAAATAAAAACACATTGTGATTTGATTGGATATTAAGAAACGTTAAACATTTGCTTGTGTACGTGTAACAAATCATCCAAATTAATATAGATTTTGTATTGCACAAGGTTTTTGGGTTAAAACTTAAATCTTATGTTTGCATGTCTATGCATGCATGCATATACAGTGAGCTTCTGAAATAAGACAATAATAATATTCTTCTGGGTATAAAGTCTATTTCGTATATTTCGTGCAATTCTGTATAAACACTCGTAGATTGTCACAGGCCGAAAACGTCATTGATTGTTTGTATTCATATTTCAATGGCATGTTTTGCATGAAACTATTCTACAACATGCAGAAGCATGATTTATCAATAACAGAAACAACAACAACAATAGGAATGATAGTTCGACAATTTATAATCAGATAAATAAGTAACGAAAAAAATTGCAATAACAAAATAATAAATAAATCACCGATATTTTGCATTTTTTACAATTTGAGTTAGATACTTTACAATTCTAACAACTCTAATCTTAATTTATGTCCTCATACACCAAATTTTACTTAATGCTAAGCAACAAGATTTACATTAAAGTTTAAATTATAAGTACCGGCAATTCAAAAGTATCGTTGGTGGAGCAAATGATTTTTTAAATAAACAGACGATTTAATGGAGTTAATCAGGTATGTGATGGAAATCGTTTCGATTTGAAATGAAATCGTAAGCTCAAAACGTATAATATTGTATGAGGTGTGACAAAAAACGTGTCGATTTCATATTCCAGTTTTGTTTAATTTTCAGTCGGCTACTTGGTTGCTTTCCCCTATAAATATGAATATGAACATACGAGTACATATACATATACTATAGAAAAATCGCTCTTAATTATTTTAAAGAATTTCACGTACATTTTATTTTTTATACCCTTCACAAAAAAGGGAATGTAATTTCTTCGATATGCACATTCTGGATCCTTATGAATAGCCACGACGATTGAGCGATGTCCGTCTGTCCGCCTGTCCGTCCGTCTGTACGTGAAATCGGTTTTCCCAAACCCCCAGAAAAGCTAGAGACTTCGTTCTTGGACCGTTCGATTGGAAATGAACTTAAATAGGCTGCTATTGAAATTCAGAAAGATACGAAGTATGGTTCCAGCGCTGGGAAGCTTAAACCTATTACTCGACGCAAAATTTATACAAAAAATCAATTATTTTTTTTATGTTCGTAAATTAAACCTATTTCGTGCTTTGGGGAGCCTCAATGGTCTATTAAAAACTAAAAAAATAAAAAATTTTTTCCAGGGATGGGAAATTAAAATTTTTTTTTCGGCTTATTCCGTATTTTGTAGTACATGTAGTAACTAAAATTGTTAAAAATTTCTCAGTTCTCGTATTCTTTTTCACAATAAAATTTGTGTAAATAGGAACTGTTGTCACATTCAACTAAGCCACCTAATAAGTGGTGACAAACACAATACACATGAGCACTGATGATGAAAGGGTTGCGTCTTTCGAAAACAGCTGTTCTGCTCTGCTGTGTAAGTTGAATAACAAAAACTGATGTTGACTTGCCTTTGTGCCTTGGAATATTTATCATGTCTTTCTGAGATTTAAATTAAAAAAAAAATTTCGAACAATTAGCCTATAGAATCTTAATTCAATTTAATATAGCAATATAAAAATGTTTGTTAAAATTCTTACTACATACAAATTTCAAGTTTTTCTTTAACAAAACCACTTTATACGTCATGCAGATTTGCATTGGTCAAAAAAAAAATTTTTTAAATTCCAATTTTGCTTCCAGGGGTGGGAAATTGAATTGATTTTATGCATGAAAGTAATCAAACAGTCAACTGATGTTGTTTTTTTTTGTTTTTTGCTAACTAAAACTGTCTTATAATTTAGGAAGAACAAAATTGGTATCAAAAATTCAAAAATAAAATTTCAAATCCAGGAATGGACAAGTGCAATATTTTATGGTACATGAAAGTTACCAAAATGGTAAAAAATGTTCAATTTTTCTTAAATAAAACTACCTTATACCTCAAGAAGCGTTGCACTGATAAAAAAAAAACAAAAAAAATTAAAATTTCGTTTCCAGGGTTGGAAAAATTTAATTTTTTTTGTTACATGCAATATTTTGTAGTACAAGTAATAACCAAAATGGTTTCAAAATTCGAGTTGTTCTTAAACAAAACTAATTTATACCTTATGAAGATTTGCATTGAAAAAGAAAATTTTAAAAAATTTAAATTTCGCTTCTGTGGTGGGGAAATTGAATTTTTTTTTATACATAAAAGTAACCAAAAAGGCAATTGATGTTTTTTTACTAATTAAAACTATTTTTTAGTTTAGGAAAAACAAAATTGGTATCAAAAATTTAAAAAACAAATTAAAATTTTGATTCCAGAGTTGGATAACTGCAATATTTTGTGGTACATAAAAATGACCTAAATGGTTACAAATATTAAGTTTTTCTTAAATAAAACTACTTCATGCCTCACTAAGAGTTGAATTGGTAAAAAATTTTAAATTTCGTTTCCAGGGTTGGGAAATTGAAATATTTATTCTGCATAAAAGTAACCAAAAAGGCAATTGACGTTGTTTCTTTTTGCTAATTAAAGCTGTTTTATAGTTCAGGAAGAACAAAATTGGTATTAAAATCCTAAAAGTCAAAATTTCGACCCCAGGGTTGGACAAATGAAATATTTTATGGCCAAAAAGTTTAAAATTTTTTATTTTTTTGTCAAGTAGAACTATGTTACATCTTTTAATTAGACCTACTTCCTGTTTTGCAAGAAAGAAAGAAGAATTACTTCTGTGAAGGGTATTTAAGATTCGGCACAGCCGAATATAGCACTTTTACTTGTTTAAGTATATGTACATACGTTTTTGAATCGTGAACCCCGCTTACTCGATTTAAAAACGAAAGAACAATATAAAAATTCGTTTTCCATCGCATCTTTTTATACCCTCCAAAAAAGAATTGGAGGGTATACTCTCTCTATCGCTACGTTTGTAACGCAGCGAACTTTAACTTTAATTGTGCTTTTCTTCAAGATATATTATAAGAAGTTTCAAGGGTCTGGCTCCTTTCGTTTGACTGAATCGTGATTTCCACAGACGGACGGAAGGACGGACGTGGCTAAATCGTCTGAGATTTCATCACTGATCAAGAATACATATATATACTTTATTGGGTCTCAGAGGGATATTTCACTGTGTTACACACGGAAATACCCTCCAATTCCTTTTTGGGGGTATAAAAATGGAAAACGGTTGCTCTTACAGACCATCCCTGCAATTTTCCACTTATTTTAACCACACGATTGGAGTAGCGTGGTTTGTTGTGCTGTTTTATGCTTTTCAGCTGTAAGGGTTTAAAAGTCTAATAAGAATAACAACCGATATTCATGCGAGTAGCGGTGATTGATCGAGTTTTCTAACATAATCTAGAATAATAATTGATCAGATGTATATAAATTCGGAGCTTAAAAAAATCCTTTGGTTCGCTTAAAAATAATCGAGTAGTTCAGACTGCAGTCTTATGAATCCATTGCCCAAAACCTTATAGACGAAATGTGTGTAAAAAGCCTCGTGCTTTACCATGTTCCTCAGAAAAGGCAATTTTATTTTTTTCGTTCATTATTTTTTAACGCACGATCTGTGCTCATAATTTAAGATATTTATCTTGACATCAAAAAACTGTAAAAAGTAACAGATATTGTTTTCAACGGGAGTTTTGATTTTCTGAACAAAATTCTTCAAATGTTTGAGTCTTTCCGCAGAAAACTGACATTAAAAATATTACTCTCCGGAAAAACATTTTGTTCAGAGTGCATGGATTATTAATCCATCGTTAATTACAGAAACGAGGTACGTACGACACGCTTCAGTACATCAACAACTAATGAAAATGTTAAGGAAGTAATGAAAAGTGTTATGGAGTATCATCAAATCACTATTGGAGAAGTTGCTGAGGATTATATTCTATTTCTTTAAAAACAGTTCATATTTCCAGCTTAAATAGTTGATATTTCCTCTGACTAGTATCACCTTCAAAAGTGAAAAAAAAATGAACAAAGAAAATGAGATGAGATATCGTACCGGCCTCGAAAACAGTGCTGACCCTTTTATTATTGTTTACAACTCTTGGAATTTTGTAGTTATTAATTTCCGTATTAATTTCACGGGAATGATGCCGGAAAGACGCTGCTTAGAGTTTTAAAATTGGGCATAGAAATGTCTTAAAGGAACTGTGACTCAGCAGGTTAAACGTTTTTAATTTGTTTCAGTCCTTTGTTTGCACGTTGATATAAAATATTAATACGTGAATTTTTATGCTAACGGAAAGGTGAGGACTGTATTAAAATAACTTTTTTTCTTGTTTACTTAAGCCAAATACCATAAAATTTAAATTTTAATAAGAACAAAAATAAAGCTTTTGTTTACTAAGTATTTGGAGGATATTTCGAATTCGATGCGGTCTTAAATACCTTCTATTCCATCCTGGGATGCGAAAGGCCCTAAATAACATTTTGAAAATTTTACAGGAGGGGGAAAAACACGTAAAAATATAAAATGTTCTGGGTTTGAATGCGAATTTGTCAAGTTTAGCGATATAAATTGAATCACAGTTTTCTTGGAAATTTGATTTTCTTTTGAAGAAATAACAATTAATTTATAAGAAATCTGATTTAGACTATTTTGTGAGCTAAAACATTTAGGATCTTAGGTAACGATATATTTTTGTTATTTGCATTCTTTAAGTGTAGTAAAACTACAGGCAATAACGTAAATAAATCGTTCCTTTTTTATGGCATTGCCCACTTAATAAAATAATGTTATGCGATCAACTTATAAATAAAATGTTGCTTAAGACACGTAGCATATCGTACTTTAATTCGGGCGACATATTTAGAAAACAACACATTAGGTCTTCCTACTCTAGCAGTTTTATTACAAAATAAATAGCATGACCATGAGCAAAGTGCCGAGCATTAGCAACATATTGCTCGGAAGCCGAAATGCCATTAGAAAAAAAACTTCCTTTTTTATAAAATATTATAAATATCTCAACTTCAGGATATTATCCTTTCCCCTTTTTTTGTTATTTAACATGTGCCAAAATAAAAATGTCAATAATCATTATACTTTTAGTTTCTCGTTTAAACAGACAGCAGACAGCAGACAGTCATTCAATCAAATGAAAATCCAAAATAGAAAAATCTAATATTTATTGCTAACAAGGGATACAGCAAAACGCTGCTGTGTGACGGACCCCTCCAACAAACATTAAACAGTTTGAACATTTCATTCGCAATGCTTGTAGTTGCTGTTGCGTTTCATTTGGGTTTGCTCTAATTGTTATAGTGTATTGGCAGCACCAATCATCAATTATTGCTGCTGCTCTTGCTCTTGCTGCTGTTGTTGTTGTTATTAGGGTGTTTTATACAGCTGACATTTGGGAGCTTAAAGGCAGCAAAGTTCACTAATGAATTTTTCGTTTTTGAATTTGTCCATAAATCAATGTTTGCATTTGTAATGCGATACAATGGGAAACATATTGGAAATAAAAGGATATGAAAATTGCTTGTATGTGTATGTGTAATATTTTCTAGTTGCTCGTGCACGTGTGATTGTCTTTTTGCAGCAATTGAAGTTTAAATAAATAAACAATTACGTTGTTTCCGTTTGTGTGTTACTGCTAACAGGGGACTTTTAAATATTTATTGTATATTTCGAAATACAAACACGCAAATGAAAATTTTAGTGAGTTCTTTAAAAATTCAATCAATTGGTTTTCGTGAGTCATGTTTTGCCAACAAAATAGACATGAAAATAAATTCAGCAAACAATGTAAGTGACCTGAAACGGCCTATAAGTGTGGGTGTGTTTGAGACTGGCAAGATTTTTTTATGTACGTAATTGTTATGCAACCTACTGCAGTGCAGGAAGCAGTGGGAGTAAACAATTATATTTTATTTTAGCTTAGCGTAAGAATCTTAGCTCAGCGTAAGAATTAAAGCCAGTATGCTTTCAGACTACGGAAGGAGCGACCTTAACCTTTAATCGAACTCCGCATTGTTAACGTTTTCCCCCAAAAATATTTCCTCAATCATCCTCAAAATATCTAGATGTGCAATGGACGAAAACTGGTCAGTGGTAAAGAAAGTGCTCTATTGTGGCTGTATCCTCCTTCCGAGAATACCATAATTATACATCAGGGAAGAGGGTCACTCAGTGTTCCCAGACCTTGATATTGGCAATTGAGGTGCACATAAGAAATTAAAAGGAAGCAATGCGCCTAAAATATTCTGGTAGCAGATGAACAGACACCAGCGGTTAACCCAGGCCGAAAGGAACTTCACTATCGAGGGGTTTCCTTTCGGGCCTTGACCAGTAACCTAACAATGAATCCGGTATGCCTCACAGATGTTACCAAGTATGATGTTGGCCAGTATAGGTGTACTGAATGAGTGCTTCTGGATGATGGTCGCATTTATGCACTTTCATTCTCAAGAAGGAGTTTTTTTTTTTTTTTTTTTTTAGGAGTAGGACCAGCACTCAGGGGATATCCCCTATATATGCAATGCATTGCGCTGGAACTGAAAACGAGGGGATAGTACTGAGGGGACAGATTAGGAAAGATGAGAAGATAGACAGTTGTTTTTGTAGCTTTTTCAACCTTTTACTTCGCCGGCTAATTTTTGCTACAGGGCCGACGAAGGTGGGTGCTGTTACACAGCTTTTTTTAGTAAATGATAGGTGTCAGTCGCTGCCAATTATGTTCAGTGACCAGTGACTATGCCTTCATCACTGAAAACAGGCTGGCAACAACTAACACAACCACGCACTAATGCTGATCAGAAGAATTCAACACAATATTTCATGACTCAGCGGGGGCTCGAACTCAGGACTCTCCGCTTCATAGTCTCGTGTTCTACTACTTCAGCCAAACTCCAAGAAGGAGTTTAATTTAGTGTGTGGATATTGTAGAGCTTTCCTTCCGGAGTATACGTGGTGGCTGAAGTTTCACACCAAAGTAGCTGGTAGAGAGGTCGGATACGGCCTGCAGCTCAGTAGGTGCTATTAAATGGTTGGATTTCGCTCTAATCGATGGTAGAAATTTCCTAGTGCTCTTGTCAAAAAATTTATGCCACAAAAAAGAATAGCCGTAAAGTTAATGTTGAGAAAGGTTTCGTTAATATTTACAGACGTTCGCTTGTCTCTCTCGCTTACTGGCAGCGCGGCATATAGCCGTTGGATAAGTAAGGGTTTCAGTTAAATCGGATTTTGTGGATACATTTCGTTGGAGATTGTGAAGATTGTGAAGGTTGTCGTCAAACCAACTTGATGATTCAATGATCAGCCACTTCACTGGTATTCCATTATCGCGTTGGAGGTTTTTAATTCAGTGCGAATCGTATAAATCTACTCAGCTTGGGTGGTAAAGCAAGGGTAACTGTTTTTTTTTTGTGTGGCAAGATTCATGCGGTCGCGCTATGACACTCGCAGAACAGGCGGATTTCTCAACTTTGATAACACTCGATTGAGTCTACTGGTAACTTCGGAACCCATGTAAAGATGATGGGTCTGATATATAATGGTTATTGTTGGAGAAGTGTTCTGTCTTATGTATCAGTGCCCCGTCTTGACTAACGCAAGGGTGGCAGCGCTGGGTTCTAACTTTCTGGCAGACTTATACAGTCAAGAGCTGTTTAGAATATCATACTTCTTCAAAAGTACAGGATATTGTGGAGGAAATCCCATAGGCCGTTCCCTGCTCCTGGGTATCACAAAGGAACCGAATAACCGAACTCAAGTGGGTTGTCTCGTAGTGGCAATATCCCTTACACCTAACCCAACCTGATAATGCTCTGAACAGCGAGTGAAATGGAACGTATATGGCAGAACTTCGAAGGCACTTCTATACCCAAAAAGAACACACGGTCCTTTTATTCCTGTCAAAGTATAAAAGCTGTTAGTTTATCATTCTAAAGGCGAACAACTGGTAAGACCTTATTAATTCTGCGGAATAAATAGTGCCGAAGTAGTTGTTTCCAGTTTGTTTATATACACGGGAAAATGTCAGCCGGTGGTTCTGATACACTACTTCAGTAGCACCGTTATATTTGCAAGCTCGGAATTGAATCTCTCCTTGGAGTCACCCTACACACCCACGTTCTGGCCTGTTTCTACCTGCCGATGCTCCTGACTCGCACTCCCCGTTGTTATTATAATAATTTCAAAATAAATAATCTTTCTTTCCTCCATGGCATCAACTATAAATTTTTGTAGCGGATTCGGGGAGTCGTGAGTATATTCCAGTTAAATGTGGAAAAATACGGCGTGACAATGAAAAGCAGCCGACAGAACTTTACAGGGAGGAAGGTGCACAATAGCTGCGCTAAAATTCTCAAGCATCGGACCACTTAATACTACCCCAATGGTTAATTATATGAAGTCTACACATTCACCAGAAGTGACTGTACACAACATCACACAACTGTGGTGGAACAGTCACCATCCCGGGCACAAGATTATCCCAGATCATGCGACTGAAACGGATTCTGTCACGATATTTTCCCATGATGCAATAGGCCAGATTAATCTTTGCAACTTGTTAGGGCAACAGGTTGCAGTATAGTCCAAGGAAGAAGCAAATTCTTTTCAGTTTCATTGTGCCAAATATTTAATACGATGCCTTGTATAACAAAGGCCTTCTTAGGTATTTACCTGAATCTCTCCATTAAATAATCCAAACAACTTTTTCACTAGAACCCTGGCGTTGCGTATTGCTAGCAAATATTAATGTGAAGTAAAGTGACGGCACTTGCCGTACAAACACTGATTTCAGTTAATTTCGAGTTTAATTCATACCCTTCCCTTAAAGTTTTACTTTTTCATCATAATAAATTCGCCATGCCAAATAAGATAAAACTTTTAGACAAGATTGAATAATTCCCATCTATTCGTTAACTATTCCCTTATTACATGTTCAATGGCAAATGGATTATTATTTTCAATGCGACCAGTAATGGATGAATTTTTATTCGTACGTTTTATTTCGTTCAACATTAATGTATTCGATGGTTGCTTTCTTTCTCTTGTTGCTGCTGCTTTTATTGTTGTTATTGAACAATTGTATTGTGTTTTATTTTTTTGATATTGTTTGGCTAATATGGAATTGTAACGATAGCAAGAATAGAATAAAAATTTATTTCATATTGCATCGTCATTGGACTGATTGTGTTCTCCTTTATTTTTATGAAGCTCTTTAACCAAAAAAATATATATAAAAAAATTAATAAAAAATAAAAGAAGTCTAACTTAGCGGCAGACATACAGTTAAATGTTATAGAGGATTCGCTCGTCTACTTTCTTTTTATATTGACCTTTTTGTATCCTTGTTCTAAACGATAAAAAACAACAATGACACAAACAAGCAAGCAAGCAAGCAACCAAGCAACAATAACACAAATAGCAGTGACAGCAATGCCAATAGCAACGTGATAATATCGAATATAAAAAATGGAACGCAATCATTCATTGATTGAGCCTCAATGAAAAGTAAAATAGTCTTTTGTTCGGGGAATTCAACACAAAAGCAACTTGCACTGCAGTATCTTAAATTTATTGTACTTAAATGATTTATTGCTACAAAATACAGATAGAGGAGAGTGTGTTTGTGTGTGTGCACATTTAGTCACGTTGGCTGTTCTTCATGCGAATGTACTGACTGACATAAAAATGTAGTTGAATGGAATTTATATTTTTGCTATAACTATTTATTTGTTTAAATAAGTAATTGATTTAAAAGAAGTACTAAAGAAAAGGCTATCAACTTGCAAATGGATTTAAGTCAAATTTTGTATAGTTAAAAACTTATTAAACTGTGTTGTACTGTGTACAAACTTGGCATTTCCCTTGTTGTCATTACCTGCCAATGTGACAATTTGTCGCGACAACCGTCTATTTTGAACCGTTTGCAGCGAGTGCCATGCAATGAAAACGATCTAAAATGCCAAACGTTCCTACTTGTACACAATAGCGTATTTGTTTGCGATGTTTTCAATTATTGATCACAAGTTGAATACTTTAGATTTTATCGTTTAATCACTAATCCGTTAACCGATTAATAAATCCATATATAAATACACATGAACTATCAAAATAGCTTAAAAAAATCTCATCTTCTTCTTAATACCATCCCTTCCTTTCTAGTTCCGGCACAATGTGCTGCATATGTAGGGCTTACTCCCTAAGTGTTGGTCCTACTTAAAGCAAATCTGAAAAAACTGTTTTAGGATTTTACTACAAACTAACAGAAATTAAAAATTTTGAACTAAGTCAGCATAGAAATGATTTGAGGTTAGGAAATAAATTTGCTTAAAACACACTTTTTTTTTCGACAAATTCAGTTTTATTGATACCAATGTAAAGAAGAAATATGAGAATTAATAATGGAATATGATGTCAGGCAAATGTCCACCTTAACAAAATTTTCAACCTCATTTTGCTTCGCTTATCTCGTCAATTTTGCGCCGAATTGCATATTTCAAAGCGTCAGTTGTTGGTGTTCTGTTCATGTAAACCCGGTCTTTCAAATGAGAACGAAGAGACCAATTGACATCGCCAAATCGAGACATTATGCCACCGGAAAATTTCTAATGCAACAACTGAGTTGTTTGACCGGTCACTGATGACACCATTAGCAGTTGTGGTCACAAACAGTGCAGAGAATTCACCGTGGCGGCGATTCCCAGCCCATTTTCGAAAGAAAAAAATACGGCCAATGATGCCGAAAGACCACAAACCGGCCAATGATGCCGAAAGACCACATATGGTCACTTTCTTTGGATGCAATGGTTTTTCGAGGACTGTTTATGGATTTTGTGACCTTCGACAATTTTGTTTGTTTGCGTTACTAAATATGATCTTGTTGAAATTATTGTTTTCGAACAGTAAATTTTCACAATTAAAGTTCCTAATACAAAAAGGTAGTATTCCATGGTTAAAACTTCCCAATTCTTTACTAAATAACTGTTAAAGAATGACCTCTCAATTCTCGACATTTCATAATTTGACATCGAATTCACTTCCTAACCTCAAATTTGCGCGTTCTGTAGGTACGACCACGAGTTCGTATTATTAAAAAAATTATTGGGATCCCTTTATTGGATGAATCTCGTCAAATGTCTTTTAGATATTTTCTTTACTTTTAATTAAGTAAGTCATCGTAGATGTGACATAAATCGAAACAAATCCAAATACGAATTTAACACCGAACACTCTACAAAAAAGTCTTTTTGTGTGTTTTAAAGTAAAAAGTTGTTGCTACAATATTTAAATGTTTATAAAAATCAAAATTATAACCCGGAACCAATTCCAGTCCACAGGAAATCGAAGTTTGGAAAAAAACCGTTGAAACTCGACTAGCTTCTCTCGAACCCTAATTGATCAGATATATAATATCGGATTTTTCTTTAAAAAATTATTTTGTTCTCGAATTTTTTCGTTCACGTAGCGCTCGACGTAGTTTTTGAGAAGACGGCAAAGCCGTTCAAAAGTTATTCTAAAAAACTACTCTTGAAAAAAATTCCCCTTTTTTTTGATATTTTGGATATACCGTACCGACCCGGTTCCAATTTGCAGAAAATTTAAGGTTGAAGCAATCGTTTAAAAGGCGGCAAGTTTGGCCGGATTTGGTTCAGCCGTTCAAAAGTTATAAGTGGGCCACGTACTTACACATACACAAACATACATACATACATATACACACCCACATACATACAGACATAGTATCGGCTTCTCAGGAGTAGTCAGGAAAGCTTACTAGGAACTCAAGACGTCGAGATCTGGTGAAAACTCGATTTTTTTAAAACGGGGGTTTTTTTTGGAAAATTTTCAGTTTTCTTAGCGGGAATTTAAAAAAAATTAAATTGGGAAAAAAGAGTCAGCACGATTAAATAAAAATATTTTTTTCATTAAGGGGCATGGCCACACATCAAACTGATGCTTCAAACTTGTGTATGTGTTGGTAAAATACTGTTTGGCAGTGAAAATCTAAATCGTTTTGATATTCTTCAAACTCACATCAAACCATAATTGTGAGTGTATTTTACTAACAATGTCCAGGTTTACACTATGCAATTTTTGCCGCAGCAATTCTTGATATTTAGTGAGGAAGAGCGAGAAAGGAATACAAATGGTATATATTCCTATTTCAGCACTCTCACACAAAATAAGAATTGCTGCCACAAAAGTTGCATAGTGTAAACTGGGACAATATCAAATAAAAGCAGAGTTTGAAGCGTCAGTTTGATGTGTGGCCATGCCGCTTTATATTCCAGTGTACCCTGGTGCGTATACGTAATAGTTTACCCCAACGTCTTATTATATGACGACATGGCGTATGAGTGTTATATTTCTTATTTGCATTTCACCATAGTTCCTTAATTGAATCTAATTTTGTGTGTAGTTAAACTTAGATCTATCTGTAGCAACAAAGTGTTATCGAAGTGTAGATTGTTAGCTTATATTTAGACGGCATAGGAAAAACTTTTACCCAAATGGGATTGAAATACACAATACTGTTGAATTAAAGATATTGTACAACATATTGATTAATTTCCTATACGATTATACTACTACCAACCAATGGAACATGAGTCTTTTTAAGCAGTGCTAAAATGTAATTTAAAACTAAAATAATGTTTTTATTCTCTCATAATTCCTGAATTCTCATATTCATTTCGGCAGCAGAATAATTATAGAGTAATCTATGGTTTCAAAAGTTTAAAATATAATTTTATTATCCCTTTGGCCGTTCATATTCAATCTTTATAAACGTCATTAACATATTCGACTTTTAGTGAATATTTAGCAGCACTTTCGGCTTAAACAAATATCATGTACTGATCTAAAAACGCATAAAAATATTTACTACAATGCAAACGTGCTGCGACATATGAACGAAATAATGTTAAAACAACCAGTTGTTTATGCATATCAATCGTCCGATACATACGCACATACACACATTCATACCAATACATCTCTAAAGCAAACAACTGTGTATACATTAAAAAAGGGACGAATGAATGCTTAAGTGGACTTAACCGCATTGCAGCACCTAAATCAGAATGTCAATTATCCGTAACTAAAAACCAACGGACTAACTAAGCAAAGTAACTAACACATCTAACTAATTTAAGCCCCAAAATACACACATACTGCCAAAAGCAAACACATACATATAAATGTGCCAGTGAATGCGTATGTGGCACTTGAATAAAAATATAATCGGGATCATATATCAGCAACACTGGCACAGAGTGACTCAAAAATACACAAATTAGCGTACATGTAGTGTAAATTAAATAAGATGGTATGAAAAGGCCCTTAAAAATTCATTATGCATAAAAGAAAAGAAAAAAAACAAGTAAAAATGGTATATTTGATCGGGTCAAATCTTAAATACCCTCCAAATATTTAGTAAGTAAATTTAAAATGTTTAACTTGGTGCGACAGAGTTTCTTTATATAATATCGTACGTCAACGCCCACTAAAGGGGGCGTGGTGCAAAAATGGACAATATCATGTTTTCCACAGACGAACGTATGGGCATTGCTAGACCGTCTTAGTCTAGCACTGCGTGACTAAATTGTGAAGTCATCACAATTCTCTTTGGAGGCTATAAAAACTGTTTTTTGGCGGGGTCGCTCTGGCAAGGGCTGTGGGGGAAACATTTCACCTTTGTCATAAAACTCTAAAAATAAATGCTTGGGATAATTATATACAAAATTAAAATTTCTTTTTTTTTTGATAGGGTCATTTAGCGGGTAAAGGGGGAGGAGGGGGTAGGGCAGCAACAGGCAGTCATAGAACTCTAAAGATAAATGCTTGGGATGATTATATACAAAATTTAAAATAAAAATTTTTTTTTGGTAGGGTCATTTAGGGGGCAAAGGAAGAAGCGGGGGGGGCTAGGGCAGAAATCGGCAGTCATACAACTCTAAACATAAATGCTTGGGCTAATTATACACAAAATTTAAAAAAAAATTTTTTTTTTGGTAGGGTCATTTTGGAGGCAAAGGAAGAGGGGGGGGGGGGTAGGGCAGAAATCGACAGACATAAAACTCTAAAGATAAATGCTTGGGATGATTATATACAAAGTTAAAAAAAAAAATTTTTTTTGGTAGGGTCATTTAGGGGGCGAAGCGGAAGGAGGGGGTAGGGCAGAGTAGTACCAGGTTTCGTCTCAGCTTCGTCATTAAAGCTTAAAAGTGTTATTTTTAAGGAATGTAGGCTTAAGTAAAACAATTTGTTAAATTTTTATGCTATTTTTGCCTATAATAACGCCCACTGAAGTGGGTGGGGTCAAAAAATATTTTTATTTTATTTAATGGCTCCAAGCTTAAGGCGTTGGACCGTATTTGACATAAAAATATATCATTTGCTTAACAAAATAACCAAAAAACTATAAAAATTATGTTGTTTTTTCTGGGTTGGTTTAGTTCTTCTTAGGGGAACTTTTTTCCCTCTTGCCCGATTTAGCCCATCTTCGAACTTAACCTGCTCTAAGTTTTAAAATATATTTATGCCAAATTTCAAGAGTCTAGCTCTTTTCGTTTGGACTGAATCGTGATTTCCACAGACGGACGGACGGACGGACATGCTCAGTTCGTCTTAGATTTCATCACTGATCAAGAATATATATACTTTATGGGGTCTGAGATGGATATTTCGATGCGTTACAAACGGAATGACAAAGTGAATATACCCTCCAAATTCTTTTTTGGAGGGTATAAAACAAGTAAAAACGTTATATTCGACAGGGTCGAATCTTAAATACCCTCCAAATATTTAGTAAGTAAATTTAAAATGTTTAACTTGGTGCGACAGAGTTCCTTTATATAATATCGTACGTCAACGCTCACTAAAAGGGGCGGAGTTCAAAAATGGACAATATCATGTTTTCCACAGACGAACGTATGGGCATTGCTAGATCGTCTCAGACTTCATCACTGATTAAGAATATGTATATTTTATGGGGCCCAACTCTGGAGGGTATTGAAACTGTATTTTGCAGGGGTCGCTCTGGCAAGGGCTGTGGAGGAGACATTTCACCTCTGCCATAAAACTCTAAAAATAAATACTTGGATTATATACAAAATTTTTGATTTTTTTTATAGGGTCACTTAGGCGGCAAAGGGGGAGGAGGGGGTAGGGCAGAAACAGGCAGTCATAAAACACTAAAAATAAATGCTTGGGATGATTGTATACAAAATTAAAATTTTTTTTATAGGTTCATTTATTGGACAAAGGGGAAGGAGGTGTAGGGCAGAGTAGTACCAGGTTACGTTTCATCTTTGTCAGTAAAGCTTAAAAATGTTATTTTTAAGGAATATAGACTATATCAATTTGTTAAATTTTTACACTATTTTTGCATAATAACGCCCCCTAAAGGGGGCGGGGTCAAAAAATTATTTATTTTTATTTTATGGCTCCAAGTTTAACGCGTTGGACCGTATTTGACATAAAAATATATTATTTGCTTAACAAAATAACCAAAAAACTTTAAAAATTATGTTGTTTTTTCTGGGTTGGTTTAGCTCTCCTTAGGGGAACTTTTTTCCCCCTTGCCCGATTTAGCCCATTTCCGAATTTAACCTGTGCTATCCTTCAATATCTGTACCAAATTTCAAGTCTAACTCTTCTTGTTTGGACTGAATCGTGATTTCCACAGACGGACGGACGGACGGACATGCTCAGATCGTCTTAGATTTCATCACTGATCAAGAATATATATACTTTTTGGGGGCTCAGATGGATATTTCGCTGTGTTACAAACGGGAGGACAAAGTGAGTATACCCTCCATATTCTTTTTTGGGGGGTATAATAAAAGCAAACACACCTTCAGCACGAGGTGAAGTAAAATGAAATTTTCTTACCACATACATTTTTTGAACCGACTCCTTGCATTTGTGTGATATTGTGTACGAATTTACAGTCATATTAAATCAATAAGGAAACAAGAAACTACAAATCCATTGAAATAAAACGGCAAAACAACTTTAAAATGCATTTGCCAAATTTACAAACATTTTGTCAAGCACATGCATGCATTTGTGTACATCAACATTTAAAACACACAAACACACTATAGTCCGCACAAAAAAAAATTATAGTTTTCTTGTGTATAATCTTTTATCGAATCAATCCTTTTGTGTTTTTCCCCTTGCCGAAATGTGTAATAGAAAGCAACCCAAGTCTTGCAACGGACTACCACAACGATCCAAATAAGTTTACAACACAGTTGGGCAGGCTTAAATTGTAGACAATAAGCATACTTGAAAAATTTATGTAGCATATTAAGAGACGTCGTAACATGTCTCATAGATTATTTGTTGAAGGTCTCCTTTTTTTGTATGTTTGCTTGTTTGCTAGCTGTGCTGCTACAGTTGTAACTATTAAAGTTGGCTAGAAGATTTTTTTACCCAAATATTTTATTGGCCAGAATGAATAACATTGAATTGATGGCATGAGTTTTAAGCTTGCCTTTATGTAATTTTTTTACTTGTCTATAGCACACTTTAAGGCACAAATATCTTTATTCCTTAATTTAAATGCATGTGTGCTTTTTATTGTTTCTGGATTTCTTTTTTCGGCAGATGTTAAACATCTCAATAAAAGACTTTAACGGCTTTTTTGCTACAACTGAAGGCATATAATGCTGCTTCAATCTGCTTGATAAAGTCCATATAAATGCTACAAATACTTTCATTCTCCAGCATGACTTTTTTCATCCACACTCCTGCTTTCCTTTCTACTTCGATTTTCATTTGTTTTTCATGCTGCTGCTGTTGAGGTTCGAGAGGTTTGAAATTTTGCTTGATTGGACATGTAATTGATCGTTGTAAACGAAATGCTTTGGTAGCTGGCAAATGTACACATTTCGTATTTGCACACATTATAACACCCCAAATATGACTCTTTATGGTTCTATTTGAGTTGTATTTTAATGAAGAATTTTATTGCACAGAGAGTTGGGGTAGAGTGTTAAGTGCCGACACATCAACACTATAGGACATGCTAAATTTTTACACTTTGGGTGATTTGAGTAGCGCTTTAGTGCTGTAAGGCGATATACATTTGAAATAGTCGCCCGACTTACTTTCGTATGTTCCCGGTCTTGATGGTATTCCTAGTAGTATTTTAAAATGCTGTTCTCATTTACTATGCACTCCAATGACCTATCTGTTCAACAAATCACTCAAATTGAGTTATTTTCCTCCAATTGGGAAGAAATCGTTCATCATTCCGCTATTCAAATCTGGATCTAAAGCTGATATATCAAATTATAGAGGTATAGCTAAATTGAACGCTATACCAAAGTTGTTTGAGCAACTCTGATGCGATACATCTATCCTTTCTTCTGCGCAGCATGGTTTCTGTAAATTTCGATCAACTATTACGAATCTCTTAGAATTAACAAACTTAGTTAACGATGGATTTGTCACTGCCAAACAAATAGATGTCATCTATTTTGATTTTAGTAAGGCCTTTGATAAGGTGAATCACAACTTATTCATTCATAAGCTTGATCGAATTGGATTTGAAACGTCTCTAATAAAATGGATCGAATCTTATTTGAAGAACAGAATGCAGTGTGTCAAGTTCCGCAAAATGCTTTCTACTGATATAAATGTTATATCAGGTGGGCCTCAGGGTAGTCATCTCGGTCCACTTTTATTTACGTTATTTATTAATGATCTTCCCTCCGTTGTTGAAAACTCAAATATACTAGTGTATGCAGATGACGTAAAGTTATTCATATCGTTTGACTCTATTGACCAACAGTTGCGTCTCCAAGCTGACATTATACACTTAACCACTTGGTGCGCTAATAATTTAATGGAGCTAAATGTGAAAAAGTGCAAATACATGATTTTTTCAAGAACAACTCCTCAATGGACTCTATGAAATGTAGTAACTAAAATTGTTAAAAATTTTAAGTTTTTCTTTTACAAAACCTCTTTATACCTCATGAAGATTTGCATTGATACAAAAATTTATAAAATTAAAATTTCCCTTCCAGGGTTGGGATTTTGAAATTTTGTTTATACATAAAAGTAACCAAAAAGGCAATTGACGTTGTTTTTTTTTGCCAAATAAAACTATTTTATATTTTAGGAAGAACATCATTGGTATCAAAAATTTCCAAAAAAAAAATCAAAATTTCGAATCCAGGGATGGACAAGTGCAATATTTTATAGTTCATGAAGGTGACCAAAATGGTTGAAAATTGTAAATTTTTCTTAAATAGTACTACTTTATTCCTCATGAAGAGTTGCATTGGTTAAAAATAAAACAAGCAAAAAAAATCAGTTCCAGGGTCGGGAAGTTTAAAGTTTTTTTGGTAAATGCAATATATTGGAGTACATGAAAAGGACCAAAATGGTTGCAAATTTTAAGTTTTTCTTAAATAAAACGACTTAATACCTAATGAAGACTAGGATTGGTAAAACAAATTTAAATTTCGCTTCCAGGGATGGGAAACTGAATTTTTTTAACATAAAAGTAACCAAAAAGGCAACTAACGTCGGTTTTTTACTAATTAAAACTATTTTTTAGTTCAGAAAAAACAAAATTGGTATCAAAAATTTAAAAACAAAATCAAAATTTAGATTTCAGAGTTGGATAACTGCAATATTTTGTAGTACGTGAAAGTGACCAAAATGGTTAAAAATATTAAGTTTTTCTTAAATAAAACTATTTCATGCCTCATTAAGAGTTGCATTGGTAAAAAAATTTAAATTTCGTTTCCAGGGTTGGGAAATTGAAATATATAAAAGTAACCAAATAAGCAATTGACGTTGTTGTTTTTGCTAATTCAAACTATTTTATACTTCAGGAAGAACAAAATTGGTATTAAAATGTTAAAAAAGCTAAATTTCGACTCCAGGGTTGAACAAATAAAAGTTAAAAATTTAAATTTTTTTGTCAAGTAAAACTATGTTACATCTTTTAATTAAAATTGCTTCTTGTTTTAGCAAGAAAGAAAGCAGAATTACATCTGTGAAGGGTATTTAAGATTTGGAACTGCCGAATATAGCATTTTTACTTGTTTTTCTTTTATGTACCAAAATAGAGGTTTCATTTCTTTGACTTTTTAATACCTATTATCTTAAATTAAACCTATTTTATCCTGAAACATAAAATAGGTTTAATTCACAGAAAAATCCAAAATTAGTAACGTATTTTGTTACTTAAAATATAATAAAAAAAAGTAGTGCTTTTTGTTTGTTATGTGGTCAAGTATGTCTTTATGCGTGCATTTTATTGGTTCTTACACCAAATCATCAGTAGACTTCAACTCAATTCCAAAATAACAAAACCGCTCAGCTTACACATAAACTCCCAAAAATGAATTGAGAATTACACAAGCAAAACCATAGGATTTGAAATACACAACAAACAAATTTTATTCGATATAAATCTATTTTGTTTTGCCACCTTCTGGAATTTCAAATTCTATGGTTTTGCTTGTGTAATTCACTAAAAATAATTATATAGCGATCACCTGTAATTATCTTTTTTGCTATGGGAATAAGTGTTTTGAGTCGCATGTATGCAACTCTATTATATAACTGGGTAAATCCAAATTTCGTTCGCCAAGACGATTTCTTCTTAGAGTATATAGATGAAAAAGACTTTCATATTTTTGGGAGTCTGTGCAGCGATACTTATCAAAATATTTTTCAAATACAAATACGATATTCTTTAATTTACTTTGAGAGGCCTTTCAATGTGAACCATTTTTTGGTGGGCACCGTATCAGGGAGCCCTTATCGTCTTATGTCCATACAGTAGTAGCAACAACTCAACGGCGAAGGAAACAATAAAATGGCTACAAAAAGTTCTCTATCTTCTAATTTTTCTATGTTCTTTTAACAGTAAGCCTTCCTAGCCGGCCGCTGAAAGCCAGTCGGTCTTAGTTAAAAACTAGTAAAAGTGCTACATTCGGTTGTCTTATATATCCTCCATCAACGTAGGTCTGGATTATATGCATATATTAACCCCAATCCTGGCACCACCTCTCTGATCTTTCTGGTTTTCAGTACTAATTTATTTTTTTCTAATATATAAAATGTGTTTGATTGACAAAGACAAAAATATGTGGTGACAAACAAAAATTCTTCTGAGTACTGATAACGAAAGTGTAGCGGCTTTCGAAAACATCTGCTTTGCTCTGCAGTCTAAGTCATATAAATAAAACTGATGTTGCCTTTCCTTTGTGCTTTGCAATATTTATCATGTGTATCTGAACTAAGAACACATTTTCGAACAATTAGCCTATCAATCTCAATTGAATTTATTATACGTCGCATTTTATTGAGCTGTCAAAGTTGCTTTCTGCACAGTCTAACCACATTCAGGATATGATTGCAATATCTGTTGCATTTGCTGAGTCCCAAACATGTTTTTTTCTGTTTAAATAATTGCTTTGCAAAATTTCTTTTATCATATTATATTCATGATGTCATGATATTAAAAGAGGCAACTTATCCTTTAGCAAAGTGTATATCATTGTTAGTGCTTGCTTTTTCCCTATTTAAATCGCGCATAGATAAAAGCATAACACAGAAACCTTATGAATTTGGTTGTGCGTAGTTTGTTCTCACTCTGTTACTAAAAAGATTTCATCTCCGCTATCCAAAAAAAAAAACGCCCTTAAGCAATTTGTTGTCTTGCTGTTGCAGCTAATTGCATTTTATTCTTAAATGTTTTTCTCCCCTTCTGCTACAGTTCCACAATCGACTGGCAGCATTTTACGCCTCACCCTTTATTGCAAAAATACAAGAACATACAGGATCAAAAAGACATACACATAAACAAACACTAATGCAATTTAAATGATTTTAGGAAACCCAACAAACAAACGATGCAATCAGGTAACTACCACTTAGGCGTGACTTATTTATAAAGAACCTCACTGTGGAGGCGAACTTCATATTCTTTGGAATATATTCTACTGATAATAAGTGAGAAATACACTTCAAAACCATAGCAAAGGTCTTCTTATTTTTGTGGAACTATTCAAGGAATCTGAAGTTAGAAAATATAGTTTAAATTAAAACAACTGTATTTCTATGTACTTTTAACTTGCGACACTCATCTCTACAGGGTTGTATTTAAATTACATATTTTAACTTTTTTACTATAAGCCCAACTTATTTCAAAGGAAGCATGAATAAAATTACAATCTGCTGGATTTATGGACACGTTGGTGTGTAATTGAACGAGAAATTGAATAGACTGGCCAGAAGAGGACCAGACATGTTCATGGTTGGACCACAACTGTTTTGCGGACTTGAATCAAATATGATCCGAGAAGATGTGGCTGGAGATCAGTAATGCCAGGGAATACTTCTGGTGCAATCTCCTGCCAGGCTGTCATTTCCTTAAATAAAAAGAATCTAAGAATGCTGACCGGCTTCCTCAAAGACCATAGAGAAAACATCTCAACCTCAACAGCCTTGAGAGTAACTGCGGGTGCAAATTCTGTGATATAATGAAGCTGAGAACACATGGCACATTCTGAAGATTTATCAGGCTCTATGCCACAGAAGATACAGCCAACTGGGCAAAAACACTTATTGCAAGATGGGGAGCTGCCAACACTACAAACTATGACGATATGGAGATTCCTAAGAACAGATCTACGCGTGGTACTTTAGAGCCTGGCAGGAAATACAATAGTCATTTTGGTTAATAATTCATTCACTGAATGCAATGGGATTGATATTTTAAATATGTGACCTGCTCCATGAAAAGGGACCTCTGCGCCGAAAATTTTTTTTTTTACTTTTTGAGTGATTCTTATAGGAAAAAACGCTCTTTCAAATGCCGCAAACCGCAAGTTTCTATGCCTTTTAGTTCTTTTACAAATCACCTATAAATATGAACATAATTAATGAAAAAATTTAAAAATGTGATTTAAACAGATAATATATATAATATTTGAAATTTAAAAAAAAGTTCAATAGCAAAGGTACAAAATTACAAAAAACAGGTTTTTAACTGTTTGAAATAATTTTCATAGAGGCAACACTGCATAGTGAACATCGTACAAAGTACCAGAGAGTCGAAATACATCGCCAGATGATCAGGTTGATGGAAGAGTTCCATAACCATGCGCAAAACACGGAAAAACGAAGCGCTTTTTTAAACGCGTTTTTCTCAATAATTTCTTTTCGGAGCAGAGGTCCGTTTTCGTGGAGCGGCTCACATATTAATATTTCTATGCTAACGTTCATAATGTTTTTTATTTTGTGTCTATTTACCGAAAGACATCAACAACGAAGCCAACATTAACCTTCGCCTTACCAATACCACCACGGTGACCATTTCGGTTTTATTTCTTTAATAACTTGGTTAATTTTGCTCCAATCTAAGCGAAATTTTGACTCACTCAACAAATTTTTTGCACTTTTAGAATTTATCAAAAATATTAATACATTTTTTTTTAAGGAGTTTTTTCAATTTTATTGCATGGTTCACCAATACCCACCCGGGTGGGTGTGCAACTATTTATTATAAAAACTGATTAATAGAAATTTTTTACTAATAAAAACATTTAATGGAAGTGTGTTGAAGAGCCTTGATGACATTTTTCACATTTTGTTTGACTGAGAATGCATTTAAATGTATCAACCCTGGACATATTTTTAGATATTGGATTAGGACCCATATAAAGGTTTTCATGAATAATATTGATCGATCGTCGGCGATTTTTGATTGGCGCCTCCTTATTCCATTTCACATTGTCTTTAGTCTCGTAATACAAAGAACTCGCACATGATTCATCATTATCATCACAATCACTTTCAACGGTCACCTCTACTTCGCCAAGCTTCTGTTCTATATCGGAATCGTCAGCACCTGCAATAGGCATATAGTCCTGGTGTTCATCATCATCACCACACAAATTATGAGTACCATCCAAATCTAACTCAGTGTCAATCCAAGAAAATACTCTTCTCTCTATTCATGAGACAGCCTTTAGTAACACAAGTTACAATAATTATTTTTACTTTGAAAGTGAAAATAGTGATTATAAAATACATACTCGTATGTACATATTGCAAATTATTTTCACTACTCATATCAAAAAACTTGGCGACCATTTTCCAACGTTCTTACATAACAACTAAATTGTATATTATAATAAAAATCGTCCTTGCTTTGCTTACATTTCACAACACATATGAATACCTAAATTATCGTTACAAAGCTTTGTAGCGGAAAAGAGCAGATCACTGACTCCACAATGCCCTTTTCGTAAATTTAGAGAGACTAACCACCATCTTGCTGAGCTATAAAAAAAACTAATTATTTGGCGATCATCTATGAACTTGGAAAAGAATACAAGATTTTAGAAATTCTACTTGGGAAAAAGATACGTTCATATTTCAGTTGCGATTCCCTTAGAAACGCTGATCCCTGGAAACAATAAGACATGAAGGAACCATTTCTGTGATTAACTTTAAAACTGAAAAGCAGACTTCTCATAAGTTTAATAGCAATATATCTGATAATATAGCAGCCACTTTAATCAGTAATATAGCATCCACCGCACATAAGTACATGCATAAAACTTCAGTACCACCCGGGTGGGTATTGGTAAACGATGTATATAAAAACCTTTGCTAAGGCGAGGGTTAACTTAATTCAACAACTTTAACAGTGATGTTTTTGGAAATAGCTGGAGTGCCATCATCAGTACCCATGTGAATTTGGTTTATCTTTATTTATAACGTAAGAGGAGTTAATTTTTTAACCAACAGCTGCAATTGATATTCAAATAAAACGACATATTTAATTTCAAATGTTTAAGAAATGCTAATTTCTTCAGGTTAAAAAAGTTCTTGTTCTTGAAAACAATTCTATTTACAGAACACAGATGATTGGCAAACACTCAATATTTGGCAGTTTTGTTCTTCTTTAACACTAGAAGGCCACCGTATTTTCTTTCGACCTCTTTGGTCAAGTATTTAGAATATGTAGCAGTCATGAAATGGTACATAAACTAATACTGCTTCGAACGTTTTTAGTTTCCCGCTAAGAAAAGTGGGAGGTTACTGATTTTACTCCATTTTGAAAAAAGTAAGAAGCTTCCCTGACTACTCCTGAGAAGCTGTCAATGGCTGTGTGTGAGTGTGTGTGTAATTATGTGATCCGCTTGTTACTTTTGAATGGCTAAAGGGAATCTAACCAAAGTAGTCACGTTTCAAGGGCTTCTTCAAGCTTCAGTTTACTGTCAATCAGAACCGGTTCGGATCAGTAGAAATAGCAAAAAAAAATTTAATGTTTTTTATTTCAAGAATTTTTTTTAGAATAACTTCTAAACGACTTTGCCGATCGATTCCAAAAACTAATCAGCTCTTGACAATCATGAAAAAACATCTAGTGCTACCAAGCGGGTTCACGCATTAGAGAGATATCGTGAACGAAAAATTCGAAAAAGTCGAGTTTTTGAAATACCCTTAAATTATATATGTGATCTCTTACCATGTGTGAATCGACTGACCCATTCAAAAGTTATAGCAGCTTTAGCGCTATAAAAAAAACGGCAACACGAGGATTTAAAGTGTGTTACCATTCGTTTGGTACAATTCTCGTATGTAATTTCCTAATAAAATTTTTATAATAAAAAACTGTTATCACATTCGACTACTCCACAACAAAAATTCACATGAGTACTGATGATGAAATTGTAGCGGCTTTCGAAAATAGTCGTTCTAACCTGCTGTGTACGTTAGATAATTAAAACTGATGCTGACATTACTTTGTATCTAGGAATATTTATTATGTCCTTGTGAATTAAAAAACAAATTTTAAAATAATTATCTTATCAATCTTTATTGACTTATCAATTTTTACTTCAAGCAGAAATATTTTACTTCAGGAGTAAATAAAATTATTTCAAGTAAGTATTTTTATCGAACATTCATATTGCCATATCAAATTCAATTAAGATTTATAGACTAATTGTTCGAAAATATGTTTAATTTCAGAGAGACATGATAAATATTCCAAGGCACCTGAAGTGGTGACAAACAAAATACGTATGAGTACTGATGATAAAAGTGTATCGTGTTTCGAAAACAGCTATTCTGCTTTAGTGTGTCAGTTGAATAATTACAAACTGATGTTGATTTTCCTTGGAATATTTATCATGTCTCCCTCAATTTAAACCAATTTTAATTTAAGCTAAAAAATTTTTGGTTTTGAAAACAATTGGCAGAATACTTTCACTTTTACTTTAGTGAATATAAAACAATATATCCCTTCTGTGTTTGCTGGGAATACCTATAGAATGTGTAGGAGTAGGCATGTGTTTGTTTGCGTAAATACTTATTCTTTACAGTGCAAATGCATTTTGTGGTTGTTGAAACATTAGGGGAGGTGGGCTGGATTTGGTTGAAAGGTGAACTGTATGGGATCTTGATTAAGATTTATAATGATGTATAAATTACAATAACACATTGGGGGAAATCAAATGGTAGTCACGAAGTCATAACTGATATTTCAATGTTTTATAGCGGAAAAATGTTTGATTGGTCTGGAAAGCATCTAAAATCCTTCTTTTCCCTCTAGTTTCATATAAATAAGACTCTTCTTAATAAATATTTTACGCAATAACATAAAATTATATTCATTATTTCCTTCAAAAGCTAAACTCAAAAGGATCCTCCCTAATGTTGCAATTTGTTGCAAGTGTAACTGGTAGTTTTATTGTATTTGCAAATATGAAATTTGTTAATGTGCGTGCATGTGTCGGTTCCAGAAGGTATGAAAAAAAATTTACTTTTTTTGTTGCTTAAATTGACAAGACACTTTGATGTTTTCTAAGTAAAAGTATTTTTTGTTGTAACATTTATTATTACTTAAGTGAGCATGTCAAACGTTTACGTCTACAGAGTTACACAACAAACAGGATATGCTTACATCTGTATGTGTATGCAATTGCATTTTCTATTTGTATTGCATGGAAATGTCATTCGGAATGCAACTGCAAATTTGAACAAGTATCCAGCAAGTCATGCATTCTTTTGTTTTTAAATCGTAAGGGGCTTTCAATATCAGCACAATATTTCCAAGTATTCGTTTGTCATCTTGTATATTGGAATACATTCACAAGATGTTAAAAATTATAAGCAGTTATTAAAATTTTTTTTTCAATTGTTGTATAATCTGTAACATGTCAAATTTTCCTTTACAAAACATCGTACAAGTCTCCGTCAGAGCCGACAAAGTCTATTTAATCGGATTCTCCATGCACTTTTACGGTTGTCGATTCACTCTTTATTACATCAGTGGTTGCCACCATATAACGAAAAGTCCTCTCGGTGGGATGCTTACGGCCGTCAAATTAGTTAATGACGCAAAATTCGACACACTGGCGGCATCATCGGTCTTTATACGAGTACATATACATTTTTTTCGAATTGAACAAGAAGTTTCCTTTACGTTACCCGCTTATAACTTTTAAATGGCTGCACCGACTTTGCGGTTTGACCACTGTATTTTGAGAAATATCAAATGAACTAAGAAAAATGATTTTCATAAGTGAATTTTTTAAGAATAGCTTTTAAACGGTTTATCGATCGACTTTAAACCACAGTCTTGCGATTCAAAAACCACGTCGATCGCCACAAACCGACTCAAAATCGGTTCACGAAAACGAAAAAAATCAGGCGTTTCCCATATTTTTTTATATGATGTAATACAGCGCTGTTGCACTTGCAGAACTGCTGGATAAATACACACTCATATACAACATAAACGATAGTGTTGCAATGCTCATTTTTATGTGTGTAAATAATAGTTGATTCAATTGAAATAATTTGATTTGTTTTAACTTAGTTTTTTTCTTATTTGCCTTCTTGTTGTTGTGATTTATCTTGCCACATCTAATTTGTTGTTATTTCATTTATATATAAGTGGCTTAACAAAAGAACAATAATTGATATTGTTTGTAATCCACTTTAAAGCTGATGCGAAATAAGAAATACAATGTAATAGAATTGCTCATCTTTAATGGACAGGATTTAAAGCCGATAATTGTGTTGCTTAATTTTATAAATATTTTTACAGTTGTTGCAACTAAACATTTTCAAATTTTATGTAACTATTTTTTTTATCGAACATTCATGTTGCTATTTTATATTCAATTAATATTTATAATTAATATATTAAATTGAATTAAGATTCATAGGCTAATTGTTCGAAATTTGTTTTTAAATCTCAGAAAGACATGATAAATATTCCAAGGCACAAAGGCAAGTCAACATCAGTTTTATTCAACTTACACTGCAGAGCAGAACAGCTGTTTTCGAAAGACGCAACACTTTCATCATTAGTGCTCATGTGTATTGTGTTTATCAACACTTATTAGGTGGCTTAGTTGAATGTGATAACAGTTTCTATTTACACAAATTTTATTGTGAAAAAGAATACGAGAACGAGAACTAATAAGTGGTGACAAACACAATACACATGAGCACTGATGATGAAAGGGTTGCGTCTTTCGAAAACAGCTGTTCTGCTCTGCTGTGTAAGTTGAATAAAACTGATGTTGACTTTCCTTTGTGCCTTGGAATATTTATCATGTCTTTCTGAGATTTAAAAACAAATTTCGAACAATTAGCCTATGAATCTTAATTCAATTTAATATATCAATATAAATGTTCGTTAAAATTCTTACTACATATAATTAATAGTTATTAATTGATTTATTTATTAATAAGTGGTGATAAACCAAATACACATGAGTACTAATGATGAAAGTGTAGCGGCCTTCGAAAACTGCTGCTCTGCTCTGCTGTGTAAGTTGAATAATAAGACTGATGTTGACTTTCCTTTTCATGTCTTCTGAATTTAAACAACAATTTCGAAAAATTAGCCTATAACTCTAAGTTTAATTTAATATTCAAATATCATGTTTTTCAGTACTACTTCCTATCACAGAGGATTAAACTATTCCATATCACACTGTATAGATATGATTATGTAGTGTTTTCCTTCAATAAACAAGAGTTGACAATTTTTCTTTCTCTCTTTCTCTACCGGATGGATACATCGAGCCATAACCGCCAAAAAAAGCTTAAGCGACATGCTCTTCGAAAATGGCTGTTACGATAATCTGACAAAATATCAAAGTCCTGTCAGGTACCGTTACAGAAATACAGCTATTTGCAATTTTTAAATTGCTTAAATTTTTTCCTAACTGCAAAGCGTCGGTTAAGCTAAAATTTTCTCTTTTAAATAGAGCACATCTAGCGTTAAAACTTCAATAATATCAATGAAACAGTTACAGGACCTTGCCGAGGATAATAATTATCATTTTCAAAATAGTGTGATTAAGTTAACTGATTTTTCAGGATATCACGAATATATCAAAATGCCTCAAAATCCATAAACATGTGCGGGTCTTAAGCAAAATTTATTAAAATTGTTAAAATAAATATTATAATCGTTGTGTAAAATATTAAGACTCAACTTTAATTGAAACCAAGGATAATTTAACAAATACTTCTCCAGTAAAATTTACTTTTTGCCACAGAAGCTTTTTTGGCGGTCATGGGATGACATGTTACATAGCACCCGCTGCTTTTTTGCGACTCATTAAAGCCAAAAATAAACTGACTCTGGAACTCACTATTTACGGCGAATTCGAAATTCCTTTAAAAATTTATTGTGTATTTATTACCAACAACATATTTTTGGTCACAGGCATGTATCTGACATATATTGCATTTAAGTTAATGTTGAACTTGTTAGAGATTAGCTCGTTTCTTAAATTGTATATGAGTTTAATTTTTCGTGTGGTGTTGTAGTCGACTTTTTTTGTATATCTTGGACCAGCACTCAGGGGATGACCCCTATATATGCAATGCATTGCGCCGGAACTGAAAACGAGGGTATAGTATTGAGGGGACAGATTAGGAAAGATGAGAAGATAGACAGTTGTTTTTGTAGCTATTTCAACCTTTTACTTCGCCGGCTAATTTTTGCTACAGGGCCGACGAAGGTGGGTGCTGTTACACAGCTTTTTTTAGTAAATGATAGGTGTCAGTCGCTGCCAATTATGTTCAGTGACCAGTGACTATGCCTTCATCATTGAAACAGGCTGGCAACAACTAACACAACCACGCACTAATACTAATCAGAAGAATTCAACACAATATTTCATGACTCAGCGCGTGCTCGAACTCACGACCCTCCGCTTCATAGTCTCGTGTTCTACTACTTCAGCTAACAGCACCCACAATAACTTATAATTTTATAAATACCA
This sequence comes from Linnaemya tessellans, assembly GCA_951800035.1. Lineage (NCBI taxonomy): Eukaryota > Metazoa > Arthropoda > Insecta > Diptera > Tachinidae > Linnaemya > Linnaemya tessellans. The sequence continues at coordinate 29,313,286 of OX637534.1, forward strand.
TTTTATATTCTGTAAGACTTCTTTGGAACAAAAACCTTTAATTTTCTATTCTAATAATTAAATTAATTCATAATTTGTTTCAATCGGAAATGACTCTTGTATCCAATTCTTTCATTGCTTATCTGTAGAGTAAGATTCCATACTAACCATCGAATGAATAGGGATACCTTTTTAATTTGGCATATTTTTGAAACAATTTGGACGGCATATTGTCGTCTATGTACTCGCCATTCGCCGCTTAATATCAACAATGCACTGCAACAGCTGTTAATGTATGTATTGTAGTATACCACCAGGCAACTTGCAACTGAGTATATGGAAATATATAATTCTATTACTTAGAAATAGGGTATGAGGAAACGTTTCCGCTAATGGGTGAAGTAGAGCTCAGCGTCCTTCAAGATTGATACATTTACAAAGTGAGCTCGATATTCGCAACACCAGATCTGGGAAGCTTACACCTATTTCTCGACGCAAAATTTATACCAAAAATCAATTATTTTTTTAATATTTGTATGTTAAACCTATTTCGTGCTTTGGGAAGCCTCAATGCTCTATTAAAAACTAAAAAAATAAAAAAAATTTTCCAAAGATGGAAAATTAAAAAAATTTTTTTTCGGCCTATTCCGTATTTTGTAGTACATGTAGTAAATAAAATTTTTAAAAATTTTTAGTTATAATAAAACCTCTTTATACATTATGAAGATTTGCATTGGCAAAAAAAATTTTTAAATTCAAATTTTGCTTCCAGGGGTGGGAAATTGAATTGTTTTTATACGTGAAAGTATCAAACAGGCAACTGCAGTTGTTTTTTTTTGCTAACTACAACTGTCTTATAATTTAGGAAGAACAAAATATGGTATCAAAAATTCAAAAATTAAAATAAAATTTCAAGTCCAGGGATGGACAAATGCAATATTTAAAAGTTCATGAAGGTGACCAAAATGGTTGAAAATTTTAAATTTTTCTTAAATAATACTACTTTATAGGTCATGAAAAGATGCATTGCTTAAATATAAAACAAACAAAAATTAACAATTTCACTTCCAGGATTGGGAAGTTTAAAGTTGTTCTGGTACATGCAATATATTGTCGTACATGAAAGTGACCAAAATGGTTGCAAATTTTATACCTAATGAAGAATAGAATTGGTAAAAAGAAATTAAATTTCGCTTTCAGGGATGGGAAATTGAATTTTTTTAACATAAAAGTAACCAAAAAGGCAACTAACGTCGGTTTTTTACTAATTAAAACTATTTTTTAGTTCAGGAAAAACAAAATTGGTATCAACAATTAAAAACAAATAAAAATTTTGATTCCAGAGTTGGATAACTGCAATATTTTGTGGTACATAAATATTACCTAAATGATTACAAATATTAAGTTTTTTTTAAATAAAACTATTTCATGCCTCATTTAGAGTTGCATTGGTAAAAATATTTAAATTTCGTTTCCAGGGTTGGGAAATTGAAATATATAAAAGTAACCAAACAAATGTTGTTTTTGCTAATTCAAACTATTTTATAATTCAGGAAGAACAAAATTGGTTTTAAAATCTTAAAAAATCGAAATTTCTATTTCAGGGTTGAACAAATAATATATTTTATGGTACATGAAAGTGACCAAAAACTTTAAAAATTTAAATTTTTTTGTCAAGTAAAACTATGTTACATCTTTTAATTAAACCTACTTCCTGTTTTAGCAAGAAAGAAAGAAAAAAGAAATACATCTGTGAAGGGTATTTAAGATTCGGCACAGCCGAATATAGCACTTTTACTTGTTATAGCTGTAATTATTTTCGGCTTAAGGTCTTTTTAAATAAAAAATTTTGGAATATTTATATTTTTCTAATAGTTACCAACTGTATATAAAAAGCCATCAAGTTTAAGCAATTATTACAAAAAGATCAAGAATAAGCCACTATTAAAAAAAATATGGAAAAAGATTGACCCTAGAGGCCATCCCTACAACTTCCCGCTAATTTTAGCCGCTAAAAATGGTATTGTTTTAATTTTAAAACTGCTATAACTTTCGAATGGATCAGCCAATTACCACATGGTAAGCGGTGATTGATGTATTTCTTCGATACTTGTAAAAGACGGCAATATTTCGAACTTTGGTACGCCATACCTCAAAAGCTGGTCAGTTTTCGTAATCGATTGCAAAGCCGTTTAAAAGTTAATCTACAAAAACACTTAAGAAAGCTTCTGGTACGGCCGGCCAGGCCGGCTCTAATTTACAGGAAATCGAGATTTGAAAGAAAGTTTTGAAAAGCGACCAGCATGGTTCGAACACTAATCGATCATATACATATATAATTTCGCAATTTATTGTCTAGTGACGTTTCAAGAGCCCTAACATTTCAAGAAATCTTACAAAAACAATTAGGAAGTTTTTTCTCGAACCATCGATTTCATAAACTAATCATCTCTCGATAATCAACAACCAAACCAAAACTCGAAAAAGCAATTTATCTAAAATACTCCGAATGGTGATTCTAAGTTACGATGGTTCAAATTAGCGGAAAGTTGCAGTCAGTAGGGTCAGCTTTTTTCTATATTTTTGCACCCTCCAAAAAAGAATTGGAAAGTATATTCACTTTCTTATTCCGTGTGTGACGCAGCGAAATATATATGAAGCAAATATATATTTTTTATCCTTGATGAAATCTAAGACGATCTAGCCATGTCCGTCCATCTGTCTGTGGAAATCGCTATTCATTACAAACGAAAAGAGTCAGACCTTTGAAATTTGGTATAGATTAATTTTTAAGGAAAGCACAGATAAAATTCGTAAATGGGCTAAATCGAACCTGGGATAAAAAAGTTGCCATAGGATGAACTAAACCACCATTTCAAATTGTATTCCATACGCCTACATTATTTAAAAATTTAATTTGTAAACTTTTACAACGAAAGCAAGATGTTCTCTGATGTTCCCCTGCCCTACCCTTAAACTCATTTTTACCCCCTAAACGACCCTATAAAAAAAACATTATATTTTTCTACACTTAGTTACCTCAAACGTTTTTACTACAAAGGTGAGATATCTCCCCTACGGCCCTTTCCAGACTGACCCTGTCAAAGTAGAGTTTTGAAATTGCCCACAGAAATGAATTATAATTATAATTTTTATTTCCTGAAGATGTTAACAAGCTGTTAACGAAATATTGAATAAAAATCAGACGAAATAAAATTTTATAAAAAACGACCACAAGCGTGATTAATGTTACAATAAACAAGTGATAAGGTCAATAAAAATAAATCAAAATTTTTAATTTATTTACCAAATATTTGGAGTGAATATAAGATTCGGCCCGGTCGAGTATAAACGATCTTACTGGTTTTTATTCAATTATATTTTTTACAAATAATAATATAATACTTGCAGCATAACTTCCGATTTTGTGTAAGTAAAATAACTTCTTAAAACACTATCTGAATATTGTTGCTTATCAGTTCCCGATAAGTCGAAAATACACTCTTATTTATACTTTGGAAAAAGAGATAAAGTTGTTCCCCAAAAATGACTTTTCACTGGAATGTGCGTATACAACTCAAGTATTGCAAAGGTAATAAAAATATAACAAACTTAGATGGGCTTGAAAATAATTTAAATTTTTATTAATTAACGATATTCAGCATTCGAGGAAACCACACACTGTAACTGAAGCTATGAATCCTTAGCATCATCGCTCTCTTAAATGTTCAAGTGTGCCAGAGGGGATGGCAAAATGGAAAATAATTTCAATATCAAGCAAACAAATTGAAACCACAACCCATGAAACCTTTTTCCAATTTTGTGACAAGACGTGTGAGGATGAATTTCCTAATGCATTGAAGTTATCTGAAAAAGGCAGCTTGAAAAGGGATGACCCTGTTGTTGTATTGATTGTTGGCAACATATTCAGGCAAATAAACTCTATTAGAATAAATGCTACAAATTTAAATAATTTCCAAAAGGGTTTTGTTGGCATAATCATGATATTTTATGGCAAATTATGTCTTGTCATGATAAAATGATGCTTCTGAAGATTTCGACGTTAATGTTGATTGTGATGGTCTCAAAATATGTCAAGTGTGACATTAACAGATGAACAACTTCTACGCAACTTTTTTCTCGTACTAAAACAAATATTCTAAATTGAATTAGATATTTTCAGTTTTTCTAAATTACGTTTCAAATAGCTTTAGAGCATTGCGGTTAACTTTTTAGAATGTTTTAGTGTTTTTAGATAAGGGCAGTTTCGTTTGAAAGGCAAACAATGAAATGATGTGTAATAAATATTTAAGTTTTGTTGTTTTTGTAAGCTTACAGAAAAAGATCACTTAAGGGGAATGCTTTTCAATGAGCAAATAAAAAAATTGAAGGATTTAGAGAGACGTGCAAATCGATGAGAAATCAATGAAAGTGCACAAGAAGTTCAAAAGTGTGATAGTTAAAATATTATGCAAGAAAATAAGTGTTTTAAAAGCCATGATGAATTCTCGTTTACCATTTTAAAAAAATCAGTCAAAATAATTTTTTTTTGTGAAAAGTGTAGCAATAAATTTTTCATAATTCGCCTAAAAAGTAAATTATTAATAAACATGACATGTTTTTCAGTTTTAATAATCGACTTTTCTTAAAGTTCCTTTTCTCGTAAAATAATCATTTCGAAGATTATGGATAAAGTAAATTATATTATCTTTAATGTTAAGAAAATTCCTAATTTCTTTGAGGATTGAAATGCACAATGAACTTTAAAAGTTATTATACAAGCGTATGATTTATAGCTGAACAAAAGAAACTCACCAAGGGCGATGTGATTAAACCAAAAACAGCTTCATTAAGACTTCAAGTGTTGGGTCCTTTACTTTGCTTTAACACAAAGGCATTGCAGGATTTTTATACAAAGTGAATGCTCAGTTTACCTGCCACATATTTTACTACTACTTTTTTCTAATTCATATCACTGCGGGACGTCTAATGGTAATACCGCTGGGAAAAGCTTATTGCTGGCAGGAATACCTAAGGATCCCTAATAGCTTTTAATTTGGACAAAATGTTTGTTTAAAAATCAAGGGTACTGCATGGTAATAATTAATTTTTAGTATTTATAAAAGTATTTGAGTAAAAATCTTCATGAAAATAAGTGACCGTTCTTTCAAAAGAACATTCAAAAGTGTTAAAGTGACAGATATTATTTTATATCTATTATATTAAAGCAAAATATGCTAGTGAATATATAATGAACTTTTAATAAACCATTAAAATTTGTATTATAGGTGCTGTCATATCAAACGTTACTTTGTGTGCGTGTGCTACTAAGAATACCTAATCCACAGCCAGCAATAAATCCTCTGCGCAACTTTCTAACACATTTTCGCAAACCACCTTTTCGGTAAGTACGTTTCCTTAAAAGTACCATTTTAAAATAATAATGTTTTAATAAAGAAACTTTTGATAGAGTACCTTTTCTGAAAATTTAATTTTTTATAAAGTTTTTTTAAGTATTTAAAAAAAAAATTTTTAAAATAAGATAATTTATACAAAAAGGCACGTTTTTCAAAAAGGAGTTTTTCCCAAAAGGTACTTTTTGAAAAAAAATTTACTTTTTCCAAAAAGGTACTTGTTGAAAAAAGTACTTTTTCAAAAAAAAAATTCCCAAAATAAGTACTTTTTGCAAAAGTTTGCTTTTTCCGAAAATGTCTTTCTTCCAAAAAGGTTATTTTTTGAAAAGAGTACTTTTTCGAAAAAGATACCTTTAAAAACTGAATTTTCTCGAAAGCACCTTTTTAAGTACATGAGTTTTATTAAAAGTTCTTTTATATGACTACACTTTTCATAAAGTACCATTCTCATAAAGTTTATTTGCCCAAAGTTTTCATATTCTAAAAGCACATTTTAAAAAAAAATTATTTTCAAAATTTACACGTACAAAAACGTAAAATTTCCAATAAGTACGCGTTCTAAAATGTGTTGTTAACAATATATATAATTTTTTTTAAATACATTTTTCGAAAAGCACCGTTTCCAAAAAGCTCGCCTTCAATGACGAGGTACGTTTCCGCTTTCTCAAAATGCTCTTTTTCCGAAAAGTACTTTTTCAAAGTGATTTTCCAAAAGTTACATTTCCAATAAGTGGTTTTCAAAAATTCGCTTTTTCAAAAATTAATTTTTAAAAAGTACTTTTCCAAAAATTGCTTTTTCAAAAAAGTACTTTTCCAAAAATAGTCTTTTCACAAACTTCTTATCTAAAAATTACCTTTGCTAAAATTTAGCTCTCATAAAAAGTAACTTTTCCGAAAATCTTCTTTGAAATAAATATATTTCCTTGAAAGTTTCTTTAAAAAAAAGTGTATATTAAGAATGTACATTTTATAATAAAGTACCTATTCAAATAGTACATTTTCTGCAAAATACTTCTTTTCTTAAAAAAATACTTTTCTCGAAAAGTACCTTTAAAACAGCATACTCTCTCTAAAAGCACTTTTCTACTCAAAAACCTTTCTTTGTAGTACTTTTTTTTTAAAAAGTACTGTTTTCATAAAGTACCATTGCCCAAAGTACTTTCTCCAAAGCTACATTTTCAAGAATACATTTTTATAAATTATATTTTCAATCACTTCATTTTCAAAAGACTAGAATTTTTCAAAAAGGTGCTGTTGGCTGAAGTAGTTAGCACGAGGCTATGAACTGGAGTGTCCAGAGTTCGACTACGCGGTCAATCATGAATATTGTGCTCAGCATTATTGCGTGGTTGTGTTAGGTGTTGTCAGAATGTTTCAGTGATGAACAGTCACTGAACATAAATGGCACTGATTGACGCTGTCATGTACTAGAGAGCCGAGGGACAGCACCCTCTTTTACCGGCTCTGTAGCAAAAAGTTAGCCTGCGAAATACACGATTCAAATAGCAAAAAAAAAATCTCTATCTTCTCATCTTTCTTCGTCTGTCCTCTGAATACTATACCCTTCTTTCAAGTTCCGGCGCAAGACACTGGGTATGCAGGAATCATCCCCTGAGTGTTGGTCCGAATAAAAAAACACCATTTGACCCTTTGGAAAAATGTTGATTCCAAAAAAATTTTAGACGATGTTTTTCAAAATTTTATTTAAAAGGTACCTTTTGCGAAGAATGTTTTTTACAAGGTCCCAATTCTATCTTCAATCTATCAGTTAACCATTTTTGAATCAGATTGAAAGTGTTTCACGTATATATAATTTTTCTTGAATTCAAAATTTTTAACAACATTTTCCCTATGGTATCGTTTTTGTCCCTATCAAGAAAACACACACACACTTTCTATTACCTTAGATTCTACTTAGTGGTAGTCAGCATTATTTTTACATCCATGGACACACGTTCACATACACATACATACGTACTTTACCATTAAGAAGAAGTACCTTCAACGGTTACGATTCTACCCCTTATGATTTTGAAGTCAGTTAGTCAATAGCGTTACTCTTTTGTATTTTGCAAATTAACAAAAGAAACTTTTCCTTTGCTTGTCTACATTAAAGTTTTGTAGTTGGAATATTTTCTTTTTCTCTGCACAATTTGTTAAACTTAAAGTTAACAATAATTTTTCTAATATCCAAGAATATTTTGCTGTTTCTCACTTACATGTATCGATTAAAACTAACAAGGACAAAGTCTGAAAAGGAGCAAAAATCCCTACCCCACATTATCGGCCTGAGCGCTGGCTGCACAACGCCACGAATAACACAACAAAAGTGAAATTTCCACTTGTTAATATGAGGAAAACATAAAAGTGGTCGGTCTTTCGTTGGCGTCCGAGCACATAGAAAGCCAGCCACAAGCATACGAACGAGTAGAACTACATGCACAATCATTCCATATCCCCAACTTTATATTGGCATGTGTGCGTGTTACAACAACTTGAAGTTTGTACGTGATTCATTTAATACTCGCATGAGTCATGGAGTGTGTGTACGTGTACGTGTACGTGTATGTGTGTGTGTTTATGTGTCCCTGCTGTAGAACTTGAACATATGTTAATGGCATTTTGAAAGGCTTCAAACTAAGTCAATAACATTTTGAATGATGGCGGCGTGGCATTTGTTTTCGTTATTCCTGTTTATTGCTATTATTCGACTTGTCATTATAGTCATCATTTGATATGGTTTTAAGCTTAAATAAGTTTCTTTGTTCGTGTATGGTCGTACATAAGGACCCTGACAAACTTGTTATAAAGGATTAATTTGCCTGTTAAACAGTGGTGAATGGTTAGTAGCATGTGTTTAAGTTAGACATTAACAACTTTGTGCTGGGTACTCGTATAATTAAAAGAGCTTAAGAGTATCGAAAACTACTTAGTTTTTCCAATATTCGGAAAACTTATGCCAAAAATTTTTAATTACTTTTATGCTACTTGCGACTCGTGTTGATGTTCAGGTTCAATTTTTCCTCACCTTTTACATGTCCATTAATGACATCAACTTTGCACTTAGTTTATGTTGCTAATAACGAACTCGCAAAGTTCTGGGATTTACAGCTGAAGTATTTTTTTTTTTTGCAAATTCAGCACTTTTCGATTGCTTTTGGGTTACGCGGAATAGCTTAAAATTAATATTCAACTTTAAAAACTATTGATTTAATTAAAAGACCAACATGTTTTTAGCCAAACATTGCATGCACAGTTTGGCTCATCAGCTTAAGTTGGGCAAATTGATTTGTGTTCAATTCACATGAGTATTATTGTATTGAACATTTTGAAAAGCAGTTCTAAAGAGAAATTTCAAAATGTTCCATTACATTCTTAGTTGCAAGTGAAGTTAATAAAGGGTGGGCAAATTTGAGCTTAGGAAGTAAACTGGCCTAAAAACACACTTTTCTGTTTTATTGTGGCCAATATAAAATAGAAGTACGGGAATTAAAAATGGATTATGATGTCAGGCACATGTCCACCTATAGCAGACAGACGTCCGCCCTTCTCACAACATTTTCAACCACATTTTGAAACAAAACTTCGCTTATCTCATCAATGCAGCACCAAGTTTCATCTTTCAAAGCGTCAGTTGTTTGTGGTTCATTCACGTAAAACGGATATTTCAAATGGCTCTAGAGAAAATGGTTCAGCGGCGTTAAATCACAAGAACAAGGCGGCCAATTGTCATCGCCAAATCAAGAAATTGTGCGACCGGCAAATTTCTCAGGCAATAACTGAATTGTTTGGCCGGTTGTGTGGCTTGTGGCTCCGTTTTTCTGAAACCAAATGTCACGGATGTCAACATGAGCCAATTGTGGCCACATCAATTTGTTATCATGGTTTAGTAGCGCAGAGAATTCACGGTGAATGCGTTTCATTGTTCATTTTCGAAAAAATACCGGCCCATGATGCCGCCGGAGCACAAATCGCCCCATACGATCACTTTCTTTGGAGTAATGGTTTTTCAAGGACTGTGGATTTTTTGAGCCCCATATGCGACAATTTTGTTTGCTTACAAAACGGCCTAATTGAAAGTGGTCATCATCACTAAAAATGATTTTGTTAAAAAACACGTTGTTCTCGTTTAGTTAATTTACAAACCTACAACGCAAACCATGGTCAGCCGGCTTCCTAAAAATGTTTCCTAACTTTCTACTAAATAAATGTCAAAGGATGACAGCCCAATTCTATATATTTCATCATTTCGCAACTAATTTACTTCCTAACCTTAAACTTGCCCACCCTTTGAAAATGTTTAACTTGAAACAACCGACCCCAAAATTAATTTCTCGATTTTATTTTTTTATAAATTTATTTTCCGTAAATTTACTATTTTATAGCAAAACTTTATCATTATAATTAAAACTTGTTTTTCACACTTCAAAATCCCATCAAGTAGGAAGGAGTGTGTACAAGTGCTCGTTCCTTGTTTGGCAGGGATTTAGTTAATTAGTTTGGAATCTATGGTAGAGTGTAGATGCATATACTCCAGTGTGTGTCAAAGATTCTATCATATAGATACAGAGCGTGATAACTATTTGCCACGTTGTAGTCCTTAAATTTCCTTTTTCTATTTTCACTTAAATATCAAGGAAAATTTATGAAAATTAATAGTGTTTAATTCTAATTCCTGTGGCCATGTGACTCACGTCATACGTGCAAAGTGTCTTACGTACTCCACTTAATCCGAATAAATTGCATTGTTGTCTGCCCGTTAACTGTGTGCCCGAATGGAAGGGAATAAACGTGAGCGTGTGTGTGCGTCACTCAGTGTTGTGTACTATAAGCATGTCTTGTGCACAAAGTGTTGTGCTCATTTGTTTGTTTAAGTAATAAACTTTGAAGATTAAGTGGTATAATTGGTCAAAATGTAGGTCATCATCGTCAGCAGTTTGTGTCTCCCATTTTACATTTTCCTTGTTTGCTCGAGTGCTGGGCAGTAGTACGGAAGAGTTCGTTTTGTTTGTACGAAAAGATGGTCATTAGCTGGATTATTCTAAGAATATTGGCAGGATTGTTTTTACGAGTGCATAAAAATATAGATTTATTATTTTTGCAGGAATACATAAGAGATATATTTGCCTTGTTGTTGTTTATGACATAGCGAACATAAACATATGATTTAGTGCTGAAGTAGTGTGTCAGCTAATTTATATATTGTGACGACCAAAAGTCCCTGTAGTCGTTTTTGGGCACATCGTTAATTAAATATCATACGGTTCGGTTTAATTAGGGTAGGAGAACATTCATACTTAGTTTGTTGCACCTAACAGGAGTGTCTCCGTCCCGGTGAATGAACAGTAGGAATCTTCTCCAGCTATTTGGTACCCAATCGTAAACAGAAAATCCTCCGCCTCCCAAGAACTGAACAACATTTTGTCCTTTTATTCTTGTAATAAAATAACTATTTTTTATAATAAAATAATTCTGCTAACAACATTCGTTGTTTCATTGTATATTTGCATATACAATCAACAACCCTGGACGCCGCTGAGCTCTACCCCAGCATCCAGCGAGAACGTGTCGTTACAATATGTAAGTGAAAGTTTGATAGTTTGATACTAGAGTTGTAAATTATTCGCCGATCAACTTTTTCGATCATTTCAAATAATTGTTGTTAATAACGAATAAAATTATTATGTAGTAAGAATTTTAACGAACATTTTATATTGCTATGTTAAATTGAATTAAGATTCTATAGGCTAATTGTTCGAAATTTTTAATTTAAATCTCAGAAAGACATGATAAATATTCCAAGGCACAAAGGCAAGTCAACATCAGTTTTTGTTATTTAAATTGGAAAAACGTTCACATGTACTTAAGTATAAAATTCAAACCAAAAAAAAGTTTGACTTAGGTATGATGGAACAAAAAATTCAGAAAAATGGGACATGAAGAAAAATAATCAAACGGTAACACGGGTATTATAACAATAACATGTTAACATCAAGTTGATACAGTTCTCGTATCCTTTTTCACAATAAAATTTGTGTAAATAGGAACTGTTATCACATTCAACTAAGCCACCTTATAATTGGTGACAAACACAATACACGTAAGCACTGATGATGAAGGTGTTGCGGCTTTCGAAAACAGTTGTTCTGCTCTGCAGTGTAAGTTGAATAAAACTGATGTTGACTTTCCTTTGTGCCTTGGAATATTTATCATGTCTTTCTGAGATTTAAAAACAAATTTCGAACAATTAGCCTATGAATCTTAATTCAATTTAATATAGGAATAAAATTATTGTTTAAAAATGATTGAAAAAAAGCAATTCACATAAAAACTTGTAAATAAAATAGTCAATGAAACTTAAAAAAATTAAAATAAAAACAAAATAGCTAATATGTTAGTGAACAAAAACCTATAGAAAAACCTTTTAAATTCAGGGCATAGGAAGATCAGAGAACATCTTATCTTCGTCATAAAAACGGAAAAAAATATTTTAAGTATATTTTTAACGAACATTCATATTAAATTGAATTAATATTTACAGACTAATTGTTCAAAATTTTTTGTTGTAAATTCAGAAAGACATGATATATGTTTATTCCAAGGCACAAAGGAAACTCAACTTCAGATTTTTAGTTATTCAACTTACACAGCAGAGCAGAACAGCTGCTTTCGAAAGCCGCCACCACTTATTAGGTGGCTTAGTTGAATATGATAGCAGTTCTTATTTAAACAAATTTTATTGTGAAAAAGAATACGAGAACTGTATCAAGCTGATGTTAACACATTTTTGTTTTAGTACCCGTGTTACCGTTTGAATATTTTCTTCATGTGCCATTTTTTTTGGTTTGAATTTTGGTGTGACTTTGCTTAGGTACATATAATGGAACAAAGAATTCAGAGAAATGGGAGATGAAGAAAATAATCAAACGGCAACACGTTCGTTCGCCCGTCCGTTAAAACGAAACGAGCCAGACCGTGAGAATTTGGTAGAAATATATTTTGAAGGATAGAAAAAGTCAAGTTTTTAAATGGGCTGCATGGGCAGAGGAAAAAATTCTCCTACGAAGAACTAAACCAACCTCTAAAACACAACATAATATTTTAATTTTTTGTAATTTTCTTAAGTAAATCGTATATTTTTATATCAACGACTGTCCAAAGAGTTGAACTCATCACAAAAATACATTTTGGACTTCTCCCTCTTTAGTGATCGTTGACATAAAATATTATATGTGAGCTGCTCCACGAAAAGGGACTTCTGCGCCGAAAACGCGTTTTTCTCAATAACATCTTTTCGGCGCAGAGGTCCCTTTTCGTGCAGAAGGCCACATATGGCAAAAAAGTGTAAATGTTTAACAAATAGTATTCCTTAAGTCTACAAAATAAAATAAAATTTTTAAGCTTTTGTGACCAAGTTGAGATCATTTCTAATCTTCCCCTCTTATACACTTCTACCCACCTTTGGCCCCTAAATGGACCTACAAAAAAAAACTTTTGTTTTCTACACTTAATTATATATATATTTTCTTTTTAAGATTTTGCGAAAAATAAGAGATGTCTCCCCCACGACCCTCTCTGAGTAAATACCGAAGACAAAACACTAATAATAACAAAATTATGGTTTGATGTACTTTTGCAATTAATTCCCTCCTCAGTGGAAGATAATGGAGTGGGCGGTTTTCCAAGTCAAAACTACAAAAAATCCATACATTTTTACCAGTTGGCAGAATTGTTGATATTGTCATAGATTTTCCTATTGCAAGCAAATACGTTAACTTTGCAAGATTTATTGATGATATGATTAGACTACATGGCACAAGACAACGGAAAATTATTAAAAGATTCAACTGTTAATAAAAATAGAGTTTTTATTTACCCGAATAGTGGCGATGGATGATATTTTTGAATGTCAAGAGCTTATTAATTTTTGGATGGCGGTCTTTAAAAGATAATTGCAAAAAAAAAATTTTGAAGATATAAGCTGATTTTTTGAAAGTGGTATAAGTCCACTTTTTGAAAAAACTAAGGTAACGGTAATTTTAATGAGCTATAGACACCTTCTCTCTATAGTTACAATAACCATTTCAATAGAGTTCAATTTTGAAATAAAATAAATAAAAACAGTTTAGCTGTACAATGCTATCGCACAAATATTTCGTTTGAAAGTGGAATAAGTCCATTCCTAATAATTATAATTAAAACAACGTTCTGGTTGCAATTGATTATTGCTACTTCAGTGCACGTTGCTCATTAGCAGATATAACTTATCTACCGCTAGTGTATTTAAAACAACATTGTTAACAACATAACGGTATTATTGTTCTGAAGAAGTGATGAGAAGTTGTGTTTAGTTCTCCTTCGCAAGTCCTGTTATTTGGTTCTTATACTAATAGATTTTTAAAATAACTGAAATAAACTCTTAATAAACTTGGTTATTCGTGTATTTAAAAGTCTTCATTTTAACTATTGCTCTTTACATAAAAATCCATTTCATTAAAGCTTTTATTTCTAAAAAAATATGTACTTGAATTTGCTCCTGTTTTTATTTCTTGTAATATATTATTTTTGAAAGTGGTATAAGTCCATGTGCAGCTAAAAAAATTGTTTATTCTTCCAAATAATTTTAGTAATTAGTATTTCATAATAAAATTTAAAAGGTGTATACTGTAAAAAAAAAATCACTCGAATTGATTAAAGTTGGGCATTATTTTTAAATTGATTCAAGCGCTAACCCTTAAATATCTCAATATACGAATATATACCACTTTTTAATATTTCGCGAAACCTATCACTGAACCAGTTTCACCTCACACGAACTCTACGTTTAAAAGAAACCCTTTGAAGAGCGCCTAGTTTGGTTCGATTCATTGCAGCCGAAGCGGGTGACATACTCACAGACACATTCACACCCACATACAAAGATAAAGGCGTAGTGACGGCCGCGCAGGAGTGTCAGGAATACGCCCTAGCAACTCAAAATGTGATCTGGTGAAAGCTTGATTTTTTTTCAAAAACGGTGTAAAACCAGTAACTTCCTGATGTTTAGAAAATTTTCAACTTTCAGTTTTGACAATAAATTTGTATTCATCCCAATTATGAATAACAACTCCCCGGAAATTTTCTCTCTTTTCCCTTTTCCCTTATTCTAAATAGAATCTCCCCGGGAGATTTTTCCCTTCTCCCTTTTCCCTTATTCTAAATAAACTTCGAAAATGGGAGACTTTTCCCCGGGAAAAAAGTAGGTATTATGAATGTAAATTAAAGGGAGAATTTGATAATAAATTTAGAAATTAATTCCTTCAAAAAATTGCAAGGGAGTTGTGCTGAAAAAAATATTTTTCACTTTTTAAGTCAAAACAAAACAACTGAAAGCAAAACAGTTGACTGCGAAAATTCGAAATTCCCTTTCCCATAATACTATTCTCCCCGTCTGTTTAGAATAAGGGAGTTTTATTCCCGGGAAAATGAATTCCCCGGGAACTCTTTTCCCCGGGAATATTTATAATTGGGGTGATTATATTTGAACCGTTTATTGTAAAAAGGGGTGTAACGAACACGGAAGCAGATATTGAGTTTTTGGGTGATTATTGTTCTATGAAGATATATATAAATATATATCTATGAAGATACATATATACATCATTTAGTAACAAAAAAAAAATTCCCAGATGATGATGAACCAAAGCTGAGAATTTCTTGTTTAGTGTTAAAAGGTCGCAAGCAACAAGTAAGATTGAACTCTGTTTGAGTTTTGAGTTTGATTAGTAACTCTGTTTGAGTTTTATTTGCTGAAAATTCAAACGGCAATTATTGAGAAGGAGAAAAATAATGATGTTAATATTTTTATATAATTTTGAAAACAGAATTAAAGTACCTTTAATTTGATATACATAATATGTGCGATATCTGAGTAAAAGGATTTTTTTAGGATGTTAGTGTAAAAAGGGCGCATCTGCAAACTTAATACTATTTTTAAAATATATGTTAGCATAGATAAAAAAATATTTTATTTATATCAAAATATTGCAAATAGTATTAACTTTCACGGGAAAAAATATCAGATTTTTAAAAATAATTTTTGGGTCGCTAGGAAGTTTTCTTTGAATTACCCAAAACTATAAGATTGTTTATTGTAAAAAGGGCGCAACCCTTTTTACAATAAACAATTCATTTGTACTATAAGTCAGATCATAAACAATTTGAAGTAGACAACACGAGACAACATCGTGGAATAAGGATAAATGTTTTTTTTAATTTGTATTTTATTGATAAATAACATGAACGTGGTTACTTTCCAATAATTATGTCAACATGTCATTTATTATTTTTTGCACTGCCAATGAACAACTTCTGCACAAATGAAAATAGCGAAATAAGTAAGTGGCACTCATTATTCTGTAACCTATTTAAGACTATTAACAAAAAGCTAAATGTTTATTTTCAAGAGCACAATTTCCTGTATGCTTCGCAGAAAAAAAAATGTATTTTTTAAATAAATTATTTGTCTGTTTAATATACTGACATGCAAATGTGCCCCTTTGAGCTTTTATTCCACAACAAAAACCTTATGCATTGTAATTTTATACACACATTCACTGAACTATTTTCGTAGTCAAACATTGCAAAATGTTAAACTTAAACAAAGAAATGCAAAGAAAACCTTCGCAAAAGTCGTTGAGGCAACACTTTTCGTATGGCTGCAACAACGCTTTTTCATGCATACAAAAACGCATACTACAACATAAACAATATTAACACAAACACGTATGCACGCAGTAAATTGTAATAATAAAGTCCCTTTCTTCTTGCTGCATAATATATTCAGTCCTGCTCTGCCAGGCGAGCAATTTTAAAGTGAAATATTTCTAAAACGAACTGACTTATTTAGTTTGACTGCTCTGCTTTTACTTTTCAGTATTCAAATATATGCTCTGACAACCCCAGTCATAATGAGCAGACCACATGGTTAAAATTTTTAAAATCGCTCAACATTAAAATCATGCCAGATCTTTCTTTCAATACTCATTATGCCGAATAGCCCAAAGAGATGAGTAGCTGGAGGGAAAAGTATAAGCAAAAACAAAACCATAAGGATTTGACTATTTTGTTGCTGTACACTTTCCATTATTGTTCATGTTGTTGTTTTCCGTACTCGACTATTACATGCATACGCAGACTTGACTTGGGGCATGTATGTATTTCAACAATAGAGCAACATTTGTATGGGAAAACTGTTGAAGAAAATAAAAAAGCAGAACAAAACAAGATCCAAGCAAAGCAAAATGAACTTAAAAACGTAGAAGAATTTTAACTTAAGTGATTTATGCCATTCGTGTATTTGTTTGTGTGAACGGCATTCACTAAAAGCTGTTTACGGAGCAGCACAAAGAGACTCCCCACCACTTTCGGTATTACAAGGCACAAATACCATATTTAACTCGTTTGCCCACTGACTCACTTAGTTTTACATTTACTTACACGGTCTCCTTAAAGAGGTTAATTTGAGTACATTTAGCCTGGTTCGTTAAATTGTTGGCTGGATGCTTGGTTGGTTCGCTGGTCGCATTATTATTTAACCATATTTCCATGTAATGACACTTACCTAAAATATAGAGAGAGATTTTAATGAATGTGGGTACAATGAAAGTGAAATAAATGGAAAAAATAAACTAAGGATTCATTCCAAGGAAATTAAAGAAAATATTTTCATATTTAATTTAATTATGTATTTATTATTTATTTGTTAAAAAATATTACCTTTGACGGATTTTGTTTTGTTAAATCGCTTGAATATTTACCAAGGTATTCATAAAATTTAAAATGAGTTTGAAATGTATTTTAATAAATTTTTTTCATACAAAATTTGCTTAAAACAGATTTCAAATAAGTTTTTTTTTATGAATACAGGGGTTATAGTTTATTTTTTTGCTTTCTAGTGCGTTTCATTAATGTTCGATCGATATACTTATTTGGACATATTTGTTTATAAAATTATTGCAAATTTAATTCGGTTGCAAGAAAAAAATAAAAAAAGGAACTTATTGATTTATCTGCAATCACATTAGGGTATTTGAAAAATTTGCTTAATATCGACCGAGTTTTCCGCTTAAAAGAAAATCCGTTTAATGAAAACGAAGTAAAAACTTTATATTCGACTGGGTCAAATCTTAAATACCCTCCAAATATTTAGTAAGTAAATTTAAAATATTAAACTAGGTGGGACAGAGTTCCTTTAAGACATCTCCGTCCCCAATTTTAAATCTCTATTTTGACAGTCATTCCGTGACGGGCCGTGGGCAGACTTTTCACCTCTGCAAGATCAGGGAACATCTCAGCTTCTTATAGGCTTAAGGAATAAAAATTATTCAATATTTACACTATTTTTGCATATAATATCGCACGTCAACGCCCACTAAAATGGGCGGGTTCCAAAAATAGTCTCTATCATATTTTCCACTGATCAACGTATAGGCATTGCCAGATCGTCTTAGTCTTCATCACGGATCACGAATATATATACTTTATGGGGTCCAATTCTCTTTGTATTTAGACGGGGTCCCTCTGCCAAGGGCCGTGGGGAGACATTTCTCCTTTGCAATAAAACTTCAAAAATAGATGCTCGGAATAATTATATGTCAAAATTATTTAAATTCTTTTTATAGGGTCATTTGGCGGGCAAAGGGGAGGACGGGGTAGGGCAGAGTAGTACGAGGTTACCTCTCAGCTTCCTCATAAAAGCTTAAAAATTTTATTTTAAAGGAATGTAGGCTTAAGTAAAACAATTCTTTAAATTCTTGCACTATATTTGCATATAATAGCGCCCACTAAAGGGGAGGGGATCAATTTTTTTTATGTTATGGCTCCAAGTTTAACGCGTTGGATGTTCCTTGACATAAAAATATATCCTTTACTTAACAAAACTACAAAAAAACGTTAAATATTTTGTTGTTTTTTAGAGGTTGGTTTAGTTTTTCTTAGGGAAACTTTTTTCCCTCTTGCCCGATTTAGTCCATCACCAAACTTAACCTGTGCTATCTTTCAAGATATATTTATATAAAATTCCCAGAGTCTGGCTTTTTTCGTTCGTACTGAATCGTGATTTCTACAGACTCAGATCGTCTTAGAGTTCATCACTGATCAAGAATATAAAGGGTCCGCCATCTAACGTTTTTTTTCAACTGGTGCTTATATCCTGAATGGTAACACTTAGCTCATGTCTGATTTGACAGATAATTAGTTTTATTTTTCCGCTGAACGAATACGGTTCTGCATACGCTTGAACAACGCTGGTAAGTGGGCCTGCGATCGACTTACAGAAGATGCCGATTTTATCAAAAAAATCATATTTTCAGATGAAAATTGCCGCATTTGGGGCACAGAAAACCCGCACGCATACATTGAAAAGCCGACGCACCCAAAACAAGTCTCTGTTTGGTGCGGATTTTGGTCCAGAGGCATAATTGGGCCATTTTTCTTCGAAAATGAGTGTCCGTTACAGTCAATGGCGATTGTTATCGGGCCATGTTGAACGAATTTTTGTTCACAACAATTGAAGAGGGGATATTGGCAATATTTGGTTTCAACAGGACGGCGCTACGTGCCACACAGCCGAAGCTACACTCGATGTTTTGCGCCTTGTTTTTGAAGATCGCATTGTCGTTTGGTCACCTCGGAGCTGCGATTTGACACCGTTGGACTATTATTTGTGAGGTGCCATCAAAGATAAGTGTTACGCCGACAAGCCAGAGACAATTGACGCTTTAAAGGACAATATTCGTAAAGCCATTAGTGAAATACAGCTGAACACAATCGATAATGTGCTTAAAAATTGAACCGATCGTGTAGACTACTGCATGGCCAGCCAAGGCAGCCATTTGAATGAAATTATTTTCCACTATTAACCATAAGGATTGTACTTTCAAATAAAAAAAGGAATTTGAGAAAATATTCAGTAGTTTTTTTTATAGCATTTTCAAAAAAAAAGAAAGTTATTTGGCGGACCCTGTACATATTTAGTGGGGTCTCAGATGGATATACTTATTGGGGTCTCAGATGGATATTTCGCTGCATTACAAACGGAATGACAAAGTGAGTATACCCTCCATATTCTTTTTTGGAGGGTATCAAAAATGTATTTTATTAAAACTGTGGTTAAAGTCTACGGATGATTTGGTAAAGCACCAATGAATGCATATAGACATTGCTTGACCACCAACAAATAAATTTCATTTAACACTTTAGAAAATTTTTTCTTAGTTTGTGTGATATTTCTCGGCATTTACCGGTCTCAAACCCGGTCCAATTCACAAGAAATCAAAGTTTAGAAAAAACCTTTAGAACGCGACTACGTCGGTTCGAACACTAGTTGATCACTTTTTGTTATATATAATTTCAGAGCTTTCTTTAAAAAAACACTTTTTTCGAATTTTTTCGTCTACGATTTTGGCCCGGTTGGCAGCGCTGGACGTGATTTTTGATTGTCAAAAGCTGATTAGTTTTCGGAATCGACCGGAGGAGCCGTCTAAAAATTTGGTACTTTTTTTGCATTCCATGCATCTTCTAAACTGCGCGTATTATTCTTCAAAAAGATCTCGAATATATTAAATTGAATTAAAATTCATAGGCTAATTGTTCGAAATTTGTTTTAAATCTCAGAAAGACATGATCAATATTCCAATTTTGGTACTTTTTAAAAATTCACAGTAATACTATAATTTCTAATTATATCTCATATAATATCTAATTATTATAAACTTTTTGTTATATATACATCGGGGGACAAATTACGGCACTCGATAGCGAACGAAATTTGTATTTAAATTGTATGATGATTGATCGATATCGAACGCGATAATTTGGCCTCTGATTAAAATTGAAGTCGAAAATTGCTGCCTATAAAAACTATTGTAAGTAATTAATCCATTGTAACCAAAGTAAAATAATTTTCACTTTAGAGTGGTTAAAAACTAGAATAAAGAATGTTGATTTATTTCTTTTGATTAAAATTTATTTTGTTAATTCTATCAACGGGCTTAAGTTCGAATCTGCAAGACTGCAAACCATTTTTTATTATTTTATTAATAAATAAATTTGTTCAAATTCTTAACTTAAGGCCGTTGATAAAATGAACAATTTACATAAGAAAGTTCGACTAATAAAAATTCATACATAATTTAAAACATTGCGGGGGCACGCGCACTTGTTCATTGTAAATTGACAACTAAAATTCAATTACTTGAACATAAATAACAAAGAAGCTTTAGCAATCAGCAGCCGATGGCTCTGGAAAAAGCGAAAGAGATACATGGAATATTAGGAATATTAATCGTCAGGGTTGGGGAATTTCGTACTAACCAAAAAGGTAATAACTTAAAAATATGAATGTGATAACTTCTCATATTCAATTTTCGTTTAAATATTGGTTAAATAGTTGATATTCCTACTAACTAGCACCACTTGATAAAGTGGAAAAATTGAACAAAGAACGCTGATGAGATGGCGTAGCGGCCTCGAAATCAGTACTGATCCGTTCTGCTGGTTTGATGATTATTGAAAAATATTCTTAATATTCCAATCTTAATATAAATTAATAAAAATAGAATTTGAACAAATTCATTTATTAATAAAATAATAAAAAATGGTTTGCAGTCTTGCAGATTCGAACTTAAGCCCGTTGATAAAATTAGCAATTTACATAAGAAAGTTCGACTAATAAAAATTCATACATAATTTAAAATTTCTTTTATAATTGTAGCCACATATAAAAAATGCTTCAATTTAAAGAATGGTTGATGTACGGATTTTGTATGCAAAGACTAAGTCTTAATCTATTGAAAAATATTACAACATTGAAAAAGGTACTTTATTTGAAAAAAGTACTTTTAGGGAATGAAACTTATTTCAAAACAGTTTCTTTGGAGAAGGTACTTTTTGGAAGAAATATGTTGTAATTAGCAAGTCGCACAAAAAATCCTATTTCTTGCGCTGGATTAGGGTTTCTTACCGACATACGCTGACGAGGTAGCTGGTAATATGCTAGTTTATTATAATCCGTGGTATACGTGGCTGCCTGTAACCCACAAGCATTCAAGTAGGATCTCTGAGATCCCGTTTTGAAATGTCGTGGTACTTTTCAAAAGTTTTTGCAAATTCTCCACTGCACGTTCTACCCATTTCTTACCAAAATGCTGCCATCTAACACAATTAGCGTTATTTTAAACTTTATTTTAACAAAAACTTTTAAGAACGCAATTCCATCATAACATTGTGATGCCATGTCTGATTCATCACCGTATTTGATTGACTGACGTGAAATTCACATGGCTGCTTATTTGCTATTTATGCCTTTTCGAAGGTATCGCATAAATGTTTATTCATATCTCATACTTACACATGTTATCATTTTTAATTTGGCAGCAAACGGCCAGTGTATTATGATGCTCAGATATTGTGTCTTTTACTATGCAAATTTGAAGCAAATATATACAACCAGTATGATGCGCAACAACAAAAACAAAAAAAGCAGTAACATATCATAATTGCACTCTCAGTTTGTGTCAAAATTTCACGCTATATATCAAATTAAACAGTGTATTACGTATTGTGACATTAACTCCTCTGACAGGCAACACAGTTGGAAGTTAAAGTGTCACTGCCATGAATGTATGAACGTGAATGTGTATGTGTGCATTAATATGTTCCCAACACACACACACACATGTCTTTTTGGTATGTATAATACTGCACGTAGTTCCGTTCCTGTTTCGATGTTTTTTTTTTTTTTTTTTTTTTTTTTTTGTATAGAACCGGAGGTGGGAATCTTCAAAAGATACTTATGTTCCCTCATAAGCATGCACGATTCACCATCACTGGTGCCTACGTACTAAACCCACCCCCTGTTTCCTTCGACCACTCTCCCTCCGCGGGACTGCCGTTAGGTATTACTTCGCGGAGGGCTGGTTAGCGATTTCGCTTCATCTTATGTACGCTCGTTCGATCTCTGTCTCTCAAGCCTTCGTAGTTCCTGCATAACTACAGATATATGGTGGTTACACTCGTTCCATTTAATCTCGGAACCCAAAATCTCGTCTAGAAGCTGGCGGGGATTAATATTCAACTCCCAAGGCCCCCTAAATCTCGGGCAGCAAAATAAAACGTGCTGAGCGTCCTCATCTTCTTCAACACAATTTGGACATGTTGGGGATCTATCGTGCCCAAATTTGTGCAGATATTTCCTGAAACAACCATGTCCACTCAAGAACTGCGTCATATAAAAGTTGGGCTCGCAGTGTTGTGCCTCCAGCCAGGGAATTATGATGGGCAGAAGATAATAAGTCCATCTGCCCTTCGAACTGCATTCCCATCTAGACTGCCAACTGCAGAGAGAAACACTCCTCTCCTCTCTCCTTATTGTAGCAATCTGCCCTGGATCCTCAAGACGACGAAAGTAGATTCGCCTCATTTCATCCGCCAGTATATCTATAGGTATTGCTCTTGCCAATACCATTGCAGCGTCATCGGATATTGTCCTGAAACCACTTATTTGTCTTATTGCACTTAGACGGTACACCGAGGATAGTTTTCTTCTTGTCGTCTCCTCGGAAAGTGCTACAGACCATACTGGGCAGGCATATATTATTATCGAGGTCACAACCGACGATATTACCCTTCTTTTAAATGACGTTGGTCCTCCAATATTTGGCATTATTCTTGCCAGAGCTGCTTGTGCGCCGGATGCCTTTTTGACAATGAACCTTACATGTTCCTTGAAATTTAGCCTGTCATCGATCATTACGCCTAGGTATTTTATGGCCCTTTTCGATTCTATTCTTGCATCGCCAACTGTTACAGTCATCTTTTCTACTGTTTTTCTGCTACTTATTAAGACAGCCTCTGTTTTATGGGCAGCTAGTGTCAACCCAGCCCCATTAAGCCACATTTCAATCCTTTCGACTGCCGCATTTGCCTTCACCTCCACCTCCTCTACGGTTTTTGCCACTGAGACTATGGCAATGTCGTCCGCAAAGCCAATAATGGAAGTCCTATCTGGTAAGGATAGTCGCAGTATTCCATCATACATTATGTTCCAGAGCAGAGGGCCAAGAATAGAACCTTGCGGTACACCTGCAGTGACTTCATATTCTACTTCGCCATCATCGGTCACATACAAAAGTTTCCGATCCCGAAAGTAGTCGTTCACCAAATTCATTAGGTACGGCGGCGTACCCATAATGAAAAGGGCCTTGGCAATATTCCCCCAATTCACGGAATTAAATGCGTTTTGAATATCCAGGGTGACCACCGAGCAGTATTCCTTGGAACCAAATCTCCATCTTCCACCTTCTATTGCGTCTTCTGCTATGTCTACTATTCTCCTAATCGCATCTACAGTGGAACGGCCTTTCCTAAATCCATACTGCAGGTCGGAGAGAGCTCCTCTGGCTTCAGCGCAGGCTAGAAGTCTATTGTATATAATTCGCTCGAGAACTTTACCCATCGTGTCAAGGAGACAGATTGGGCGGTACGAAGATGGTTCACCCGGAGGCTTGCCGTGTTTCGGGATAAGTACCAGTTTCTGCACCTTCCAACTCCGGGGGAAAATACCCTCGACTAGGCATTTCTGGAACATGGTGGCAAATATGTCCGGCCTATGTTGAATAGCCAACTTGAGCGCTTTGTTCGGGATTCCATCTGGCCCAGGCGTTTTTCTATCGCCAATTTTAGCGCATGCCGCAAGCAACTCCCCTTGTGTGATCTCTGGGATTGTGTTAGTCGCCGCCGTCTCCGTCCTTATAATTGTATACGGTTGACCTCGTGGAAACAGGGTGCCAATAATCTTCCGAAGCAAATTTGGGCATCCCAATCTGGGATGTTTCTGCGCTCCTATGTTTTTGAAAACTACCTTGTATGCTGTTCCAAAAGGGTTGATGTTAGCCTCTTGGCATATTTGTTGGAAGGATAGCTTTTTACTTCTCTTTATGGCTTTCCTTAATTGGGTGCGTAGATCTTGATATCTAACTTGATAATCTTCCCATGATGATCTTCCTCTGGAACGTTGGGCCCTTCTTCTTGCTCTAAGGCATGCTGATCGTAACTCTCTTATTTCATCATTCCACCAATAACAGGGAGACCGTCCTCGAAGCGTATATCTTCGAGGCATTGCAGCATCGCAGGCAGTGTAGAGCATTTCGTATACGCTTTGCACCCTATCATCTACTAAGTCCCCGGTTGCGGTAAAGCTAGACAGTAGCAGCTTAAACGTGTCACCATCAAAGCATGAGTCTTTCCATTTAGGCCCAGTGAACTCAAGCATTCTTGCTGTGTCAGTGTTCTGCCCAGCAATCGTGATTACAATTGCCTGATGATCGCTATTTGTGAAGTCTTCAGTGAGTCTCCACACCGTTCGCGAAACAAGGCTGTCGCTGGCAAACGATATATCTATCGTAGAACTGGTATCTGATCTCCTAAAGGTACTCCTCATTCCATCATTTAATAACGTGACCCGCAGGGATGCGAAAGCTTCTAAAATACTGCGACCTCTTGCATTAGTCCACCTACTGCCCCATTCCATCGCCCAGGCATTAAAATCGCCGCATATGATGATCGGTGAATTTAAGTGTGCATTCGCAACTAAGCTCTCTAGCATATTCTCAAATTCGCCAAGGGACCACCTTGGGGGAGCATAGCAACTGTACAAAAAAGTTCCCTTTATCTTCGCCATTACGAAACCTTTATCCAATGTATGGGTCTGTTGGAAAGGTAATGAGCCACAAGTCCAAATAGCTGCCGTTGTTGACTCATCGGCGATCCAGGTGCTATTTTTCGGTACTTTATATGGCTCGCTTATGATTGCGACATCGAAGTTCTCTTCTAGGACTCTCTGGGCTAAAAGATCCTGGGCAGCCTCACAGTGGTTCAGATTTATCTGTATTATTTTCATTTTCTTGGGCGTATATTGAGGGCTCTCCGGAACAACGGACACTTTCCACTACCTGCGACATGATTGGCGAGCTGTGGGTTGTCATCTTTGCAGAACATGCAAAGTGGTTCCCGCCGGCAGTCCTTGACCACGTGTCCCTCTTGCCCACATTTTAGGCACGTTCTGGAGCGGTCAATCTCACTTTCACATTGACGAGCTATATGTCCGAACTGTAGACATCGGTAACATTTTGTCGGAGACTTCTTCTCACGTATCCTGCATATTACCCAGCCAATCTTTATCCTGCCCTCTTTTATTAGAGCAGCAGCAGAGTCAGCATTTAGGCTCACAGTGGCGGTCTGTGTCCCACCATATGACCTCCTAAGGCTAAGAATGTCGGGCTTATCCGCACCCTGAAGACATGGTAAGTTACGCAGAGCCTCGTATACATCTTCCTTCTCTGTAACTTCATCTATATCCCTAATTGTTATAGTCTTCCTCTCTTTTAGAGTGCGGACCGATACTTTTTCTCCTAAGAGTTCACCAATGGCTCCCCTAAATCGCTCCGTGTGGCCACTGTTTGACCGAAGTTGGAGAAGTAGGCCGCCTTTGATAGTCCTTCTAATTTTTGAGACATTCTCACCAAGCTCGCTAAGGTTGGGGTCCGTCTTTACCCTTTTCAAAATGTCAGCATAGGTTGTGTTATCCTCCGCTGCAATAATTATTGCATCAGGCTTGATCCTTCTACCCTTAAGATGCTCTTTTTCTTTCTTACTTTTCTTTCTCTTCCTTTCCTTTTTCTTCGTGGCTTTTTGCCATTGTGGCTCTTTGCCAGTATTTTCCTCTCTTCCCTGCGCAGTTGCCTCAGCAGTGTCCGATGTCGAAGCTGTAGCCTTCAGTGCTCTTCTCTTAGCTTCAGGTAATTCGGCCGGTTCTTCCTGTGCTCTCTTCGTCTTCTGTTTCTTCATCCAGGGCGATGTTTGTGCAGCGGAATTGGTGTAATGAGTCTCCTTGGCCACTTTAATTCGCAATTCACCTGCATACTGATCATATAGAGATCTTATAGAATCAATGGCATCTCTCATTGGTTGGTGAATTGATCTCCTCTTCCCTTCTTCTAACATATCGACCAGACTCTTAATCTGATCTCCAAGTTGATCGAAAATATCACTAGCCCGTCTAGGTAGTGGTTCCGACCCTGAGCCGATCCGTCCACGAGATGCATCGTTTACGGAAGGTGCTGAACTTTCGATAGCCTGTACGGATTGGTTTACCCCTCGATTTTTCACAGGGGACCTCGGTGTCTTCGAACTCTGCCCAAAGACGTTTTGCTCCAGGGTATTTATTCCACCTGGGTTAGACTGAATTGTCCTATTCTTCAATTGGTCGACTTGTTTGTTTGTGTTTGTGTTCATTGTTCTTTCTTATGGACCCCAACTCTTGGCCGCTATCTTGATTTGTCGTTGTAGTCGTCACAAAGGACCCCGTGGTTATCTTTGCCTAAGCAGGGAGGCCACGCGAGGGTTGACACATAAC
This sequence comes from Linnaemya tessellans, assembly GCA_951800035.1. Classification (NCBI taxonomy): domain Eukaryota; kingdom Metazoa; phylum Arthropoda; class Insecta; order Diptera; family Tachinidae; genus Linnaemya; species Linnaemya tessellans. The sequence goes on from OX637534.1 coordinate 29,340,133, forward strand.
CTTATGGATTATGTGTTCAGAGCCAGGTCGACGCAAGCCAGGAATTTTCCATCTGGTCCTACAACACCAACTTAACAGTGACGAATCAAGAACGTACCAAGAGACTTGCCATGGTTTTAACGGGGCGGAGGCAACAGCAGCATTAGCCCAACAGCCATTTCGACCGGTTGTCACACCGTTTACTAAGGTGTCAGAATACTACCGCTACCAGCTCATGTCATCAAATCAAATACATATTCCGGTATACCATAATTAGAACCTTACCGGGCTCGGTCCTAATGCACAATCAGAGCGCCGCTATTTGGTCGGAGAAAACTGAGGGAACAACGGAAGCGTCACTCTCCTATTTTCTCCTCTCAAGAGGGAACCCTCTGTGGGGTGATACCTATTTTATGGCGGCATCGATTCGCCATGTCACAGATAGCATTTTCGGTCACCTGTACCCTTTTATAGTACGCCTCTGCATCTGCCGCTCTTGGTCGGGGACTGCTTATTGGTTATTCGCAGCAAACCTACGTACTATAGGCCGTTCAGTTATCCGCCACCTACTGACCCCCATGGTAGCCTGAAGCTCAGCCCCGTGTCCTGTTTCGATGTGTGTGTGTGTGTGTGTGTGTGCGTGTGTGTGGGTGTGGTTGGATGAAGTATTTGCGAATATAATTTGACACATCGGTTGCTGTAAGTGCCACTACGTCGTCTTCTTATGTGCCTGCACAAACAAATTGTATAATAACGATGGCAATCATTATGTCATGGTTGTGTTAAGGTTAGCAGATATTTAGGCTTTTTAAAGCCAAGGCAACAGAAAAAGTGCTACAATGTAATTTATGACAAATCACAAAAAAAAACTTTGTTTTATATGAATTTACATGTAACTTTTACAGAAGACGCTGCAACCATTTCAAAATATTTCCACTGACACTTTAACACATTAAAACAAGATATTTTACACCAGCCATAACATATTTATGGGCTCAAGGCAAAAGAACAAATATCAAACATAAATCAAGGCGTAAATAATGTAATTCAATTAAACTTTATTCGTTGGTGTGTTTAATGGCCTGATAGTCAATGCCAGACCTTAATGATCGACATAAATGTTTTTGGATATTAAACAACAATTATTTAATTGCTGTACACAATACTTTAACCGCAGACATACTGATTTATAAAACAATTATTTGTGTACTTTGGATATAATGAACTTTCTTGCAAAGTATTCATATTAAATTGAGAAAATCAAAGCCCATGAACGTTTGGGAAGAAAGGCTTAAGCCCATAAGTAACGAGTGGCCTTTTGGATTATATTACTGAGGAAAGTTCTTCCATTTCGCCTTTTCCTTTTAACGTTTAAATAATTTGACTACAATTAAAACAAATTTAATTATGCTTTTTACTCACTTCTTTAATAAGATCTGCTAAATCCCATTACATCAATCAGATGATGAAATTTAATCGCCCGACATTCTACCGCACGTATTTCTTATACTTCCTAAGGCATACAATTAATGCTACATCTTTTGATGCTCTTTTAGCCACGTTAAGCCTGTAGTCTTTAGCCAAAACATAAATATATACATAATTATTTTGTATGTAGCTTATGGTGATTTTGGTAGACGTTAAACTCCAATAACGATTCGTTTTATCTAAAGCCAAATAAATATTATTAATATTTGTTTTTCTTGTAGCTTTTATTATTCCCCCAAAATAATTTTCTAAGCTTATTATAATGACTATAATATTGGTGGACTTTAATACCAAAACAATCAAAATAGTCCATAAATATTTATATTTATGAAGCGAAACAGCCTACAAAAGATTTTTATGGCACAACGTTGCGATAAGCGTCGTACACAAGGCAAATGCATGGGTATGAAAATTAAGGAAATTTGATATTGTCAGCAAAAGCATAAAAATTGTTACATAAAATATTCGTATGTGTATATGAATTTTAAGCTCTCTCCAAAGCAGTTGGCAATCAAACGGCCATGTCATGCCTAAAAGTATGCAAACAATTTTGCCAAGTACTAATTTTCATTTTATCCTCTCTTTGTATATTTGTTTGTTTGTGTGGCTGTTTGTTGGAAAGTTTTCGAGTTTTAAGGTTTTAAAATTTAAATGCCCTTAATTAAAACAAAAAGTATGTGAAAAATAAAGTCAGTTAAGGGCATAATGAAACACCAGCAACAAAAACATATAAAACTTAATCAAAACAATTTGTTACCAACAGGAAATACTGAAAATAATTTCATACATTCACAAACAATTTCCTTACAACACACATGTGTATGTATATATTTTAAGCACACATACACACACACATATGCATATTTACTAGCACTGCTACTGCCAAGATAACAAACAAATAATTGAATAAACATTCACTACACAAAAGCTGGCACCCACTAGCCCATACTCGCATTGGCAAATACATTTCAGGCTGCTTTTGCAATTTTATAAACGAATAAATTTAATCGAGAGAATATTTGCAATACAAATATTAGTTGCCAAGATAGACAATAAGATAGCTCTACTGTTTTTCAATATGTTGGCCTTTGACAAAACAATTTATGTTTAATTTATATATTTTTAAAGATATCAGATATCAGCAGCTATTGGAACGCATAAAACTTTGCATGCAGGCTTTTAAAAATAATTTAAAATTAAATAGAATTTCTTCGAACTATCACTCGCCCGGTAATCACTATCTAGTTATATTCTTATCAAAAAAAGTTATGATTTTTAATAAGACGCGGAGGAAAAAGTTTGACATGCAGGAAGTTTACCCTGGAAATTTTAAGTTGCTCCATTTTTTGATCTCAATAGTTTTAATGAACGAAATTTTAAGATAAGAACTGGGCCTTGTTATTCACGTTTGGGTTTTTGTGAGAATATCATATGACTTAAACACAATAATATTTAAATCAAGTTTCATTAAGAAAATAAAATTAAATTAAAGCAGGTAAAAGTTCTAAATTGGCTGCGACGAATCTTGTATACCCTTCAACGACGTCCGTCTGTATTATATGTTCCAACACTGACACAGTGTTTTTGAACTTTCTGATTTGCAATACAACATTTTTTGTTTTAAAACTTGAAAAATTTTCCACTACCAAAAAAAGGAAGAAAAATATATTAGTGTTATTAAGTTACAAATTATTTATGAATTTTTATTAGTCGAACTTTCTTATGTAAATTGTTAATTTTTTCAATGGGCTTAAGTTCGAATCTGCATGACTGCAAATGATTTTTTATTATTTTATTAATAAATGAATTTGTTCAAATTCTATTTTTATTAATTTATATTAAGATTGGAATATTAAGAATATTTTTCATAGTCATTAAACCAGCAGAACGGATCAGTACTGATTTCGAGGCCGCTACGCCATCTCATCAGCGTTATTTGTTCAATTTTTCCACTTTTGCAAGTGGTGCTAATTAGTAAGAACATCAACTATTTAACCAATGTTATTAACGAAAATTGAATATGAGAAGTTCCCACATTCATATTTTTAAATTATTAGCTTTTGGTTGGTACGAAATTCCCCAAACCCTGACGATGAGATGGCGTAGCGGCCTCGAAATCAGTACTGGATCCGTTCTGCTGGTTTGATTGGAATATTAAGAATATTTTCAATAATCTTAATATAAAATAATAAATAGAATTTGAACAAATTCATTTATTAATAAATAATAAAAAATCATGTAGTCATGCAGATTCGAACTTAAGTTATTAAGTTACTTTAATACAGAGAGGGCAAATTTGAGGTTAGGGAGTAAATTGGCTACCAACTGATGCAATATCAAGAATTGATCTATATCATCCTTTGACATTTATTTAGCAAAAAGTTTTTTTTTTCTTATTGTATATCTTAGATCAGTACTCAGGAGATGACCTGCGCCGGAACTGAAAACGAGGGGAGAGGAGACAGATTAGGAAAGATGAGAAAATAGAAATTTTTTTTGTAGCTACTTCAACGTTTTTTACTTCGCCGGCGAATTTTTGCTACAGGGCCGTTGAAGGTGGGTGCTGTTATTCTGCTTTTTAGTACATGATCCTGTCAGTCGCCGCCTATTATGTTCAGTGACCAGTCACTGTACCTTCATCATTGAAAACAGGCTGGCAACAACTAACACAACCACACACTAATTCTGATCAGAAGAATTCAATGCAATATTTCATGACCCAGCGCGGGCTCGAACTCAGGACCCTACGCTTCATAGTCTCCTGTTCAGCCAACAGCACCCAAAAGTTGGAAAATGTTAACCACGGAACACTGAACTCTTAATTATAATTACAAAAATTTACTGTTTAAAAAACAAAATAAAAACAACGTATTTTTCAAAACAAAATCGGCTTTATTCATGAAAGCCATTTTCAATTAGGCGGACAAGTAAACAAATAAAATTGTCGCATATGGGGCTCACAAAATCGGCACACAATCTTCGAAAAACCATTACATACGATGAAAGTGAGCTCATGGTGCGGTTTTTGTTCAGGCGGCATCATCGACTCGTATTTCTCGGAAAATTATAAAGCAAACGCAGTCAATGTGAAGTCTTTGCGCTACCAAACCATGATGACCAATTTTTTGCAGCCACAATTGGCTAATGTTGACATCGGTCAGCTTTGGTTTCAGCAAGATGGCGCCACTTGCCGCACAACTGGCCAAGCAATTCAGTTATTGCAAGAGAAATTTAGCGGTCACGTAATTTCTCGATTTTGCGATTTCAATTGGCTGCATCGTTCTTGTGCTTTAACGCCGCTGGATAATTTTCCTTGGTGTCATTTGAAAGATCCATTTTACGTGAACAAACCACAAACAACTGACGCTCTGAAAGAAGAAATTCGGAGCAGCGTTGACGAGATAAGCGAGGCTTCGTTGAAACATATCGTTCATTATTTCCCATATTTCTAATTTACATTGGTATCGATAAAAATGAATTTGTGATGAAAATGTGTTGTTAAGCCAATTTACTTCCAAATCTTAAATCAATATAAAAAAATAAATAAAAAAATTTAAATAATAAGTAAGAAAAATATCTGAAGCTTAGTTTTTCGCTTTTCGTAGTTTTAATATCAATGGATTTGTTTCAAGAGCATTAAATATGTTTGATCTATACAAGGCTGTTCTGAAAATCACGCAGATGTTTCTATGCTGTTCTACAAATCACCATTTTCACTGTGGTTTTAATTTTTCGAAAATACGAGCAAACGGTCGACTTTTTTGATTTTGATTTGCTTTGTTTTTTGTATAAGAAAATACTCTAATTTAACATAAAAATTTCAAATTCATTAAATAATAATACATGGATATAACAGACAGTGATTGATCTAAGAAAACAACAACAACAAAATTAACGAGTTAAAAAACGTCATTTATTGCACTTTTTCATTATGCATGGAAAAGTTTAAATAGAATTGCTTCGCAGCTCCATCTTATTTAACTGGTTTACCAGAGGAGCTTCTTAAATAGGATTAGAAGACCCGATTTACAAATTACTGCATGGCAGTATTATTGCAAATATTCAGCCAGCAATTGCGTTTAGATTCCTATCTGTCGGATGTTACCAAGCGTCTGAAGCCCACGACGTGAATATTAGTGTGGGGTGGACCGGACCTCTTTTTTTAAGATCTTGTAGAATGTCTTGCACGAGTTAGAGAACAACTTGTGTCCATAATGGATTTCTGGAGAAGTCTTAATTCAAAGTTGTTTTTTTTTTAGGAGTAGGACCAGCACTCAGGGGATGACCCCTATATATGCAATGCATTGCGCCGGAACTGAAAACGAGGGGATAGTATTGAGGGGACAGATTAGGAAAGATAAGAAGATAGACAGTTTTTTGTAGCTATTTCAACCTTTTACTTCGCCGGCTAATTTTTCCTACAGGGCCGACGAAGGTGGGTGTTGTTACTCTGCTTTTAGTACATGATAGCGCCAGTCGCTGCCAATTATGTTCAGTGATCAGTGACTATGCCTTCATCATTGAAACAGGCTGGCAACAACTAACACAACCACGCCCTAATGCTGATCAGAAGAATTCAACACAATACTTCATGACTCAGCGCGGTTTCGAACTCACGACCCTCCGCTTCATAGTCTCGTGTTCTACTACTTCAGCCAACAGCACCCACACTTTTGCTGATTTGAAATCACTTTCACAAAAAGTGATTTTCAGTCCGGATAAATAAAATGAAACAAATTCTGTTTTAGCTTCATTTTTATCAAAGAAGAAAATGTCTAGCAAAGATATAGAGAAAGATTATTTTTCTCACATATCACATTTTAATAATCTCATACTAAATTAATATTATATCAAGGCTGAAGTCAGACTAAAAGAGCATTTTAAGTGAAAAGAAATTTTATTTAGATGATAATGACATCAAAATGTGTGTTTAAAAATGCTGTTGGCGGAATTTGTTAACTCGTAGCGAACGAAGCCGATGATCTCGATTTCGCCTTCAAGATCAACTTATTCTGATCAGCTTCAGCGTATGGTTGTGTTAGTCGTTGCCGGCCTGTTTAAATGGCAAAGGCATTGTACTGAAAATTGCTGACATCGGTTGACGCCCAGGTGAAGTAATGAACAAAATACCTATTGAAGCCCTTTTTTGATATTTTAAGTAAGCTTTTAAGACTGTAGCCGTGCAGCGCAATGCATTCCATGAGTAGGATTTATACCTTGACTGCCAGTCCTAGTAAAAAAATAAGTATTTCCCTAAAATAAAAATTACAAATAAAACGCTTTAAATACTTAGAAACTTCTCTGTTTCATACGTAATTAATTAATTTAATCGATAAAATATTTCAAAGGGGCACATCCTCTTTAACTTGCAAATCTGAGTTGAAATCTGAGTCTGAACTTTATTTTTATTAATTTAAAATTCCTTAAAGTGTCACAAACAGTCCGATAAATTTTTAATATGTCCCCAGGCATGAATTCAAGTGTTGCTTTAAATCGATGCATATGCTTGAAGATATACACATGCATAAACACACACACAGACACACATATTTATATGTAAATGCAGAAAATTGCCCATAAACGTTTAATAAATTAGTATTTTATTTATAAAATAGGATTTCTTTTCTTAAATTTACTCTGATTTGCTGTGAATTGAATAAAAGAAATGTAAAAAGTTTTACTACATTTACCGGAAACTAAACCATAAACCAGAAATGTTACGTACAAATTTTAATCTAGGCAAAAAAAAAAAATATATTCAAAACGTATAAAACAAAACATTCACATACACATCCGTAAATATATCTGGCCATACGAATGTGTGTGCATGTATCGACAAAAATTTTCCTTCTGCCTAAAATAACAAATAATATTTTCACCAGATTGTATGTTGATTTCCTTTACAGCACTTGATTAAAAAACAAAATTAAATTGCTGCAGTAACATAAAGGATGTGGCGAAGTAAATCTATTTATATTTATTATTTTCTTTCGAAAATAAGAAAATAAAATAAATGCACTAAGCAAACAGGATGTGTAATAAAAATAACGATATTATATAAATTTTGGATTTTTCACAATGCAAAATGTAATAAAATTTAATATTTAAATAAGTGAACATAAAAGACAGATAAAAATAAATCATACCCAGCAATATTACACTTAATATCTATGGATGCAAGAAGTTACTTAAAGTTTCGTATAATTTCATTATTTAAGACGAAAGATTTTGTTTATTTCAAAAGCATTTAAATTTAAATAAAATATAAAATGCATTGTTTTGAGATTATCTTAATATTCTTGAAATTTTATTACTTGTGTGGCTTTTATCTATTATACAGCTAATTTTTTATTTAATAAATGCTTAAAAACACTGTACAACACAAAATAGATTACGGCTGTAATAGTTTAATGAAATTAGATGAAGTCAAGGATTCCCATTTTGCACAGTTGCTATAAATTGGCATAGAAAAGCTGGCAATTCTTATGATTTAGTCATAGAGCATGACAAAAGTTTTTAACTCAGTTGCAAAGCAGCTCTGAGTCAGTCAACATCAAGCCTCGTTGGCAATTATTTTTTAAGTGCAGCCAGATCACTGATTGTTTACTATCTTTCGAGAGTTTTGCGTCTCACTCGCACTAGTTAATTTTGACACCTTAGATAACTGTATAGATTTACAGTTTTTCTGAGGAATTTTCAGTGGTTAACTACGTTGCTACTTCCTAAGTGAATACAAAGGTTAGTCACAGTAACGGATAAAATACGGCTTAACAACATCGCCGATATATAGTTTCAGTCACCTGTCAGCATCTGGGCACCGGTACTTTGTCAAATTTAATTTGCAAGAAGGAAAAAGTTCCCCTACGATGAACTAATCCAACCTCTAAAAATCAACATAATTTTTAAAGTCTTTTTGTAATATTGATAAGCAAATGATGTATTTTTATGTCAAAGAAGGTCCAACGCGTTAAGTTGGAGCCATAAAATAAAAAAAAAATAATTTTTGGACCCCGCCCCTTGAGGTTACATTCCTTAAAAATAACATTTTTAAGTCTTAATGACGAAGCTGAGACGTACCCTGGTACTAATCTGCCCTACACCGTCCTCTCCCTTTGCCCTTCAAATGACCTTATAAATAAATTTTTTTTTTAACTTTGTATTTAATTATCCCAAATATTTATTTTTAGAATTTTATGACGAAGATGAAATGTCTCCCCCACAGCCCTTGCCAGACCTACCTCGACAAAATACAGTTTTAGTGCCCTCCAAAAAAAATTGGACCCCATAAAATATATATATATATATATTCTTGATCAGAAATTATCGTCTGTGGAAAACATGATATAGTGTAGTTTTGGACCCCGCCCCTTTAAATGGTCGGTGACGTACGATATATGAAGGAACTCTGTCCCACCAACTGACGCTATCATGTACTAAAAGCAGAGTATCAGCACCCACCTTCTTCTCATCTTTCCTAATCTGTCCCTTCAATACTATCCCCTCGTTTTCAGTTCCGGCGCAATGAATTGCATATGTAGGGGCATCCCCTGAGTGCTGGTTCTACTTTAAAAAAAAAAAAAAGTTAAACATTTCAAATTTAATTACTAAATATTTGGAGGGTATTTAAGACCCGACCCGGTCCAACATAGCGTTTTTACTTGTTTTTTAATTAATTTTTTAACGAATAGGAAACTAAAAGTGCAACTGAAGGCCGACTCTCATAGAATCCGTCGTATATCGTCACTTTCAAAAGCGTGGTTAAATGGGAACTATCCCTGATTAAGAATCTTCGCATTTTTTTCTTGGATATAAACTCTATGTTATTCAATACATTTAGCCCGAACGATTAAAATAGGGGATAGTATTAAGAGAATAGATGAAGAAGTTGCAACTTTTTTATTATTTATCGATGAAGGAGGATGCTGTAATGCGCACTCAATAGCTGTCAGTAAAACCTCATCGGTGACAGTACGGAGCATCGACGCGAATGTAATGGGTTCAAGTGATATGAGGAAACTTCTGCCCAAAAGTCCATAATTTGAGGTGACAGTGAACCGTTACAGAGAGGACATCTTCTTTAGCCGAACGATTCGTATATGGAATAAACTTGCTACGATGGTCTTTCCTGTAACGTGTCCACAAACACGACTCGCTTTTGCTGCCTCCTAAAACCCATTTTCCTAGTTCTGGTATAATGTCTCACCTGTGTATGTGTCACCCGTGAGTGCTGGTTTAAAACATTAAAAAACCATTTAATGCTTTTAAACGTAGTCATTAAGGTGTTAGAGCTTGACATTGTAACCCATCTTATCTTTCTTTATGACTTCCTAAAGGGGGTTTATATGGGGATTTCGAAAAAAAGTCCAGGCATAGTTAATACGGATGAAAATGTAATGGCACTTCTTCAAAGAGTAAATTTTAATGACTGCATTCTTCGCCGTAATTGCTTGATGAATTCGATTTTGTCGGAATTTGTTTTTGCTGCTTGGAAAAATTAGCCAGGAATTATTACATCGTCCGTCAAAGTAAAAAAAAGTATGGGCAACATGAAACACCAGTTATAATTATCCACTGTGTTACATTTTATTGCCGTTTTCAATGTATGTGGCCATCGCTCGATCATGCGATATGGATCCTACGCAATCGCTTTTATTTGGTTTATTACCACAATCTGCATCAGTTATTCAAAAATAGGAACAGCAAACAGTCCATCTGCTAATTAGGGCGAAACGTGCTATTAAGCATACGTGATCGTCTTATGGTTTCGGAATATGTCAACCACGTTTACCTTCAAAAAGGAGAAGCTGAAAATGTTGTATTACATTGGCATAAGCATTTTACAGAAGAAAATTAAAGCATGACTTTTGCTCGGAGCGAACTGATATAGTACGCGGCCCACTGTTTGGGCCGTTGTATCTATCGTCGAGGTCAGCAACACATGACATGAAAAAGGATACAACTAGTCGTCGATCCAATTTATTTGGCCGGCTTTGGCTTTAGGTATAAATGACCGATTAGAAGATTTCCTGAGATTTTCCAAAAGACGATTTTTCTGAGTTAACGGCCAAAGATTTTTGGCAAAATCACGTTTGTGATCTTGCTCAAATTCCCAGGCGAAAAAAATCATCAAACAACGTAATCGGGGTCTCGGAATAAATCCGTGTGTCCTTTTCGACATCAAGTTGAAAGCAGTTCGTCCGCGCGACAAATGGCAGTCCTTTGAGCACGCTCGATCGGTCCGAACGTTATGCTTCCAAAAAGGATCATAATCACAAACAAGCAAACAAACATTTAAATTTAAATATAGTTGGCGAGATGAAAATTGGGGCTGGTAACTTCTACCATTTGCAGATTCCAGGTGAAATAACTTTATTGTAAAGCTTTACATGCATTACAGACACATTAAATCCAAAAAATCTGTTTATGTGGGCAATAGGAAAAACTTACAGAACAACAACAGTGATACGAGTAAGTGCAATAACAACGATAGCAACAATGTTGACGACAAAAAAAAAAAAACACAAAAAATATTTTCTCATTTCCGCTACCAAAATATTTTGTCATTTCCGCAGTTCATGAATGAAAAATAAGTAAATCGCAGACAAGAATATTGGGGAAAGATCTTCATGGTATGAAATTGTTAAGCACAAAAAGTGTCATGTTGTGCAATATTATAAGGCTACAATGAAGTTAAATCATCAGCAAGCCAACAATCAACAACAAAATTGTTAAAAAACAAATCTAAAACAACAAATGTAGCAGCAAGTGCGTATTTTGTAAAACACTTAACTCCAACTCAACATGCAACGAAATTACAAGGAACATTTGCCAAAGCCTCGAAGGCATCAGACCTATAAAATATTTTCAGCAATGAAGCCATAATTGAATGTTTGTAATACAATAAAGATTTATAAGAACAGTACAGCAGATAATAAATGAAATATATATATATATATATATATATATATATATATATATATATATATAGAATAGACAATCGTTCGTCTGTACTGTAACACACAAACACAAGCGCACACCCACCCACTGTGATAATACCAGTCGCCCTCAAAGAACGCCTCTTTAGCTCAATTCAAATGTAAAAACTTGACAAATAACAAAATAACTAAAACATCAAAACATTAGCAAAAAAGCAATAGAAAATTTGTGTTTTTAAAAACAAGTGCGAATTTGTTGATTGACGATTTGTTAACATTTTGTTTGGCAGGATTTATTTAAAACAGTGGGTGTTTTTAGTAAAAAATATGTTTATTTTCAACAAGATTTGTATGTTGAAAAACCGAAATGAAAAAGTCCAGTTCTATTCACTTCAGTCTTTACCAAAGAGCGCAAAGAGAACATTTAGTTTATAATTTAAACATAAGCTGCGCGACAAAGTGCTGCGGGAAATAATCATTTGTGTCGTCCATCTACATAAAAAAAATTTTCACAATTAACTAGCCCACAAGAAATAGTGAATATAGTGAATCTGTACTCACTTACTACTCTTGCAGTCATCAATACGAGTGATTTATAACAGCCCAGCCAATTAAAATGTGCGTGTCATTGAATATCCACTACCGACATTGGTGCTAGTAATTCACTAGTACATTTTAGTAGTTCTAATCTACACTTTTGATATTTTTCTGGAATAGATGTCGATAATGAAAATACTATTGAGAGGATGATCCTTCTCCTTGGTACAACTAAGTTCAGTACATCATATTACAACTACGTTCAATACTATTGTAAACAACCCTGTTATACATTAAATTGAATTAAGATTTATAGGCTAATTGTTCGACATTTATTTTTTTTAGAACTCAGATTGACATGACAAATATTCCAAGGCACAAAGGAAAGTTAACATCAGTTTTTAGTTATTACACTTACACAGCAGAGCTGAACAGCTGTTTTCGAAAGCCGCAACACTTTCATCATTAGTGCTCATCTGTATAGTGTTTGTCATCACTTATTAGGTGGCCTGTGTTACCGATTGATTATTTTCTTCATGTCCCATTTTTCTGCATTTTTTGTTCCATCACACCTGAGCCAAAATTTTTTGGTTTGAATTTTATACTTAAGTACATGTGAACGTTTTCCACTTTTTATTTGTAACTCAAGCCACAGCTTAAATTTGTATGTAGTAAGTATTTTAAAGAGCATTTATACTGCTATATTAAATTGAGTTAAGATTTATCGGCTTATTGTTGTACTCTTTTTTGCAACATCATCAAAAGTAGCGCTTATTATAGATTCAGAACTCACTTGTTTAAGATCAATTATATATTTCAATAGGTAATTTTAGATGTTAAAACTTAAATAATAAATATGTTTAAATTACTTACAACAAAAACGTCTTCTACGTCGCCAAAAATTTATTTCCACATCAAAGGCAAATATAACAATGTAGACGATTTATTGACAATGTCGCCAAACAGACACTAAAATAGTAGAAGCAAGTTGTGACCTGGGAACACTCATCCCAAGGTTTCCCACAGAGTATTTATTTTTGTAAATCATATAGAATCTTTGGTTTGTGAATTTACAGTCAAACAAAAAATAATAATAAACTCAAATTTCTTTTCGTTTCCAATATCAAATTCCAAACGAAAATGTTAATTTCTGTGTACAGAAAAATCTATTGTCGACATGAAGCCTTCAAAACAAATCGTTGATATTTAATTTAAATTCAAATATACTTGTACACAATAAACATGACAAATTAGGTTGTTCATATTACAAACAAAGAAATATTTTTTCAAGAAATGCGCCGAACACCCCAAGCTTAAAAATTAATAAAATAAATAAGATGCTCCTGTTGATCTTCTTTGTTTTCAATACTGATTTATTTGTTTCTAACAGAAAATATGTTTTTTTTACCAAAGTAACGAATTTGTATTATTTATATTAAAAAAAAATAGTTTGAATTTTATAGCTCTGAAGCTGTCTTATTCCCGTGACTGATTTTTAATACAAATGCACTTTTTTCGAAAATATCAACAACATAATTTTTAGAGTTTTTTTTTGTAATTTTGTTAAGCAAATGATATATTAGAGCGTTAAACTTGGAGCCATTAAATGAACAAAACTTATTTTTGCACCCCGGCTTCTTTAGTGGGCGTTATTATATGCAAAAATAGTGTAAAAATTTAAGTATTTTACTTGAGCCTGCATTCCTTAAAAATAAAATTAAAATAGGTTTAATTCAATAAAAAGACAAAATTTGGAATTTATGTGGATACTTTTATATTTGCAACTCTGGAAGCGAATTATTATTTTTTTACCAATTCAATTCTTAGTGAGGTATAACATAGTTTTACTTGACAAAAACTATTAAAATTTTTAAACTTTTTTGGTCGCTTTCATGTACCATAAAATATTTCATTTTTCCAACCCTGGAGTCAAAATTTTGTTCTTCCTGAACAAACAGATTTAATTAGCAAAAACAAGAACGTCAATTGCCTTTTTGGTTACTTTTATGCAGAAAAAATATTTCAATTTCCCAACCCTGGAAACGCAATTTATAATTTTTTTTTTACCTATGAAACTCTTAATGAGGCAGGAAATAGTTTTATTTAAGAAAAACTTAATATTTGTAACCATTTTGGTCACTTTCATGTACTACAATCCATTGCATGTACCAAAATAACTTTAAATTTCCTAACCCTGGAAGTGAAATTTTAATTTTTTGTTTGTTTTTTTTACCATGAGATATAAAGTAGTATTATTTAAGAAAAACTTAAAATTTTTAACAATTTTAGTTACTACATGTACTATAAAATACGGAATGGGCCGAAAAAAAATTTTATTTTCCCATTCCTGGAAAAAATTATTTTTATTTTTTTTAGATTTTAATAGACCATTGAGGCTTCCCAAAGTACGAAATAGGTTTAATTTACAAACATTTAAAAAAAGGAATTGATTTTTGGTGTAAATTTTGCGTCGAGAAATAGGTGTAAGCTTCCCAGCTCTGGAACCGTACTTCGGATCTTCCTGAATTTCATGGCATTCTATTTAAGTTAATTTCCAATCCAACGGTCCAAAAACGAATTCTCTAGCTTTTGTTGGGGGCTTGGGAAACCCCCCGTACAGACAGACGTAAATCGCTCAATCGTCATCGCTATTCATAAGAATCCAGAATATATATATACTTTATGGGGTCGCATGTGAATATCGAAGAAATTACACACGGAACGATACACCTATATATATCCTTTCACTTTTTTGTGAAGGGTATAATAAAATTCATCTTTTCAACCCTGGAATGCTATTATTGACTTTTTGGTTTTTAAACAAAATCAACTCTTAAAGAGGTACAAATTAGTTTTACTTAACAAAAAGGTAAAATGTGTAACCTTTTTGGTCACTTTCATGTTGCTAAAAATATTTCAATTCAATTGTGCAGTCCTGGAATCGAATTTTTGATTTTATAAATTTTAATATCATTTCTATTCTTACTGAATTCTAAAATATTTTATATTAGCAAAAATACAACAAATGTTTAGATCTTGCTAGTTAATTTTGTGGTCAATACACCTATTTATAATGCCCAGTAGTGCGATTCACTAACTTTTAACACTTTAGCAAGTGTTAACTTTAACCACAGATTTTGATGTTTGCACTAACCACCACGTGATTCAGTAACTTATTTTTAACCATTCTAAGCAGTTTTATATTTCTATGTACTCCAATTGATATTACATGGCAGCTCTGCCAATTGAAATGTCAAAATATCAGAAAAGAACTAAGAAAATAAAATAATAAATCATTTTTGTACAAAAGTTCATTTGTGGTGCAAAGTAAGTAAAACATTTTTTATTTTTATAATATATTATGATATTGATTTATTATATACTTATATATATTTTTCGTAGAATGTCCGGAAATTTAGCAAAAAGAAGTCGCGCGTCTGCCGAGCAACTCAGCAATATAGTGGATTTTATGACCACCAACCAGGGACTTGCAGGCGATAAATTTAAGAAACTGCACGGAAAGTTGGAATGCGACAAAAAGTGAGCAGAAATGACAGAAACCCTTAATTGTCTCGATGAAGCAGTTAAAGAGGTCAACCAGTGGCAGGCGGTGAGTGAATCTTGTTTAATAAATACAAGAAATTATACAATTATTTATTGTCACAAAGGTGTGTAAGAAATTAAAAAGATGCACCAGTACCAAGGTACGGGACAGGAAGAGGCAACTTGCACTTACTGGGAATAATACCGTGAAGCAGGAGGACTTAAGCGAATTGAAAAGGCGAATGATTGAAATAATCGGGAGCGATTACGTTGAGGGCCATGAATCTGTTGCCAATATATCATAAAAATATTTCCCAATTTCATATATTTCTTCAATAAATGAATAAACTATACATCAATAAATAAAGTTGTTTTATTTTGAAATTTTATGAAAAGTGGTCCATGTAACAAAATAGGCAATACATAATAAATTATTTCTACAATTTTTTCTGAGCTGCTGTCTATGAAAAAATAAACACTGTTTTACTTATTAAACCCCAACAAAATTTCTGTCGTTAACAAACCACAGTTTGGGTAGTTAAAAATCACAGCTGATTGAAGCAGCTGGTCTCAAACACCATAAAGTGTTAGTGAATAGCAAAATGATTAATTTTGTGGTTAACACTTTTAAACGAAACAATTTTGTTTTAAAAAGTATAGTGAATCGCACTACAGGTCTGGAACCGTATTTGAAAACCACTGTATTTAGATTCACTTACAGTCCATAAGTCCAAGAATGAAGTCTCTAGCTCGGATTTTGTTTGTGCCGCAATTGCAAATCACCCATATTGTGTTAAGCGCTTTTCACCTTCAGCGTCAGCATTTTGTAAAACATGAAAACTTTTAAGCTAAGTTATTCTTAAATATAGAACAAAACAATTCATTTTATTATAAAGCTGAATACGAAAAGAAGAAGTTTGTAGTCAAGGCTTAATGTCGAATTTCCGCTAAAGTGAAATTCATTTCAAACTAACACACTGACAACCTGGGAAGTTAATAGAATATCCAACAACAATCTGATCTTTAGCCTAAAATTGTTTTAAACAGTCACGTGTTAAAAAAGTTATTCCCTGTTCTTTTTTTTTATTGTAAGTAAACTTTTTGCGGGAGCTTTATTTTTTTTACACAAACATTCATGTTTTCTTTGCATTTGATATTTGCTCGTGTATTATGTGACATTCCTCCCGAGAGTCATAATAATTGATTGGATCAGGGACATTTGTTTAAATTCATTTAAAACTTTACATACAAACTTGTCTGTAAGCTCAATTTGGTATTTTCTTTTTTCATAATAATTCATACTCGTGTTTTTGTGCCAATTTTTTCCTTTTGGACTTGCACTCAAATATTTGTAGCTGAAGTTGTTAATAAAGTTGTAGAGGGCATTTAAACATGGTCAGAGGAATTGGCTGTTTCTTTTTTGCTCCTTGTTTGTTCGTCCAAAAATTGTTTGCAGTCATAAAAAAAGTTCGTGCAATTGGTACGTGTTTTCATATTTTTACAAGAAAATAAAATTAAAAAGAATTTTATGTAATGGCTTCAATTGAATTCGTTCAAAGTCTTAAAAGTCGCTTAAAAAATTTTAAAAACCATTAAACATTTTTATGATATACGAACATCGTATTTGTTTGCTTTCCTTAACCCACAGCTGCCACTGTAATTGTGCGCTCTTACCAAATTTTAGTGCTATTATTGTGTGGTTTGTTTTAGTTGTTTTTAATGGAAAAAGTTTTCAGTTGGTTTTTTTGATTGTTTATTCTTTCCAAGTATTATTGTTTGTGTTATTAAAATTTAAATCAATTACAATTCACAATAAACGGTTTAAGCAATTTCATTGTTGTACCGATAATCCGGTATACATTTCACGGAAATCTCTAACGAAAATCATAATTGAAAAATATTAGTTTTGCTTTTTAAGCTCTTGCTAAGCGGTGTATTAATCCCTATAGTTTATTTGTTTCATCAGTCATGTGCTTCTCTGTATGAAGTCTGAATGTTTTATACTATCGTGATGGTCAGTTGAGCGTCAGCAAAGATTAAATGTCACATCCATCATGTTTATTTTTTCGTTTTGGGGTAAACATTAAAAATAAGTTCTAAAAAAAGTGACAAATACAGATCACTCGTCGACAAATTATTGCAAGTGATTTCTTCAGAATTTGCTTTATTGTCGAAATTCAAACAAGACTGATTAACAATATTTATGAATATTGTCAGTTGACAAGTAGAAGCAACGAAAATTATTGTGCTCATTTCACCAACTAATTATTTGATGAATTTTTTTCCAGATAAACAGAGAACAGACAGAGTTACTGCATCGTTATTTTATTTTTAGCCATCAAAAATTAATAATATCAATTTATACCATAAAGTTAAACGAAGAAAGGGAATTCGAGTTTGAAAAATATCTGTGCACTAGACTTGGGTCGAACTTGTACATCCGATAATTTTTAACCTTTGCTCAAAACCACTTAAATTATATTGGTTCGATAATAGGTTCTTGTCAAAAATAAACGAATGAACGACTTCGACACAAGTCTAATTAAAATAAGTTAAAATGCTATATTCCCTTCACGTCTGAATTATACGTACACATTCATTTCAATCTTTGTTGATCTCTCTGATTATCATTATTAATTTCTTTCTTTCTGAAATATAAAATAGGTTTGTGGGTGCTGTTGGCTGAAGTAGTAGAACACGAGACTATGAAGCAGAGGGTCGTGAGTTCGAGCCCCCGCTGAGTCATGAAATATTGTGTTTAATTCTTCTGATCAGCATTAGTGCGTGGTTGTGTTAGTTGTTGCCAGCCTGTTTCAATGATGAAGGCATAGTCACTGGTCACTGAACATAATTGGCAGCGACTGACACTATCATGTACTAAAAAGCAGAGTAACAGCACCCACCTTCGTCGGCCCTGTAGCAAAAATTAGCCGGCGAAGTAAAAGGTTGAAATAGCTACAAAAACAACTGTCTATCTTCTCATCTTTCCTAATCTGTCCCCTCAATACTATCCCCCCGTTTTCAGTTCCAGCGCAATGCATAGCATATATAGGGGTCATCCCCTGAGTGCTGGTCCAAGACAAAAAAAAAAAAAAAAAAAAAAAGGTTTGATTTAATATTTAAGAAAAAGTTTAAATATTTCATCTAGGAAGCTTTTCTTATTTCTAAAGTCTTTCAAAAATATTAAAAATGTTTAATTTATAAACAAAGAGAAAAAAAATCGTTTAGATTGGTTAGTTTGAGAATTGCCCAACCCTGGAATAATCTTTTTAATATTTGTAAACTTTCAATTCTAATTTTATTCATCCTGAAATATAAAACAGGTTTATATCACACACAAAACCAAAATTAGTAATCTATTTTGCTATTTTTGTGTATCAAAAATATCTTCCATAGTCCAACCCTGTAGATCTTTTTTTTTAATTTTCAATACCAATTTTTATCTCCCTGAAGCATTAAATAGTTTTAACGCCCAAAAAAACCAAACTTCGTATCAGCTTTAATTACTTTTATGTCCCAATAACATTTCGATTGTCCAAGCTGGGAGCAGAGTTTTTGATTTTTCAGGTTTTTAATAAAAATTTTATTTTTTCTGAATTATAAACTACTTTTAATTTGTGTGCCAAGACAAATTTCGATTGCGCAACCCTGGAATCGAAATTTTGATATTTCTAAATTTTTTCTTCCTGAATTATAAAGTAGCTTTATTTAGCAAAAAAAAAACAAAAAACACTTTTTTGTGAGGGGTATAATAAAGTGTGTGTGAAATATCGTTGACTTTTTTATTCATTTGGAAGAGCTATTGATGCCACTCCAGCTTCTCTGGGTGGAGCCCATCGAAAGTGTCCATTACAGTGTTATGAATTCGGTGGTCTTTTTAAAGAGCACATACTTTTATTAATTTTTATTGGGAATTTTAAATTCACTGACTAGAGTCCAAATTTTTTGGTTTAATGTTATACTAAAGAGAAAGGAAGGCGCCGGCAATTCCTCGTATAATTTCTGAATTAAAGTCCGACGTGTTATTGTACACTGGGAATTTTTGGAAAAGGAAAAAAGGTTCCCCGATGTGATATATTATTTGAAATGTGATAGACAGGACTACAGGCGAGGTAAAATATGCTCAGAAGAAGATGGAAGGGAATGGTAATGAATACAACGATTATCAAATATTCAGTATCAAAACAAGATAAAAATATATAAAATTTAGTTTAAAGTTTATTGAAGTAAGAATCCATTAAAAGGAACGCAGATAAAAATTTATATAAAATTTTGAACGGAGTAGAACTAAATTGTTCCGCCGAGTTGAACTTTCATGCTACTACAAAAAATATTAAGTGGAGTCTATAGTTTCAAAATGAAAATTTGGGGGGCAATAAAATGTATTTTTATACCCTCCAAAAAAGAATTTGGAGGGTATATTTACTTTGTCATTCCGTTTGTAACGCATCGAAATATCCATCTCAGACCCCATAAAGTATATATATTCTTGATCAGTGATGAAATCTAAGACGAACTGAGCATGTCCGTCCGTCCGTCTGTGGAAATCACGATTCAGTCCAAACGAAAAGAGCTAGACTCTTAAAATTTGTCATAAATATATTTTAAAACTTAGAGCAGGTTAAGTTCGAAGATGGGCTAAATCGGGCAAGAGGGAAAAAAGTTCCCCTAAGAAAAACTAAACCAACCCAGAAAAAACAACATAATTTTTAAAGTTTTTTGGTTATTTTGTTAAGCAAATGATATATTTTTATGTCAAATACGGTCCAACGCCTTAAACTTGGAGCCATTAAATAAAATAAAAATATTTTTTGACCCCGCCCACTTCAGTGGGCGTTATTATAGGCAAAAATAGCATAAAAATTTAACAAATTGTTTTACTTAAGCCTACATTCCTTAAAAATAACACTTTTAAGCTTTAATGACGAAGCTGAGACGAAACCTGTTACTACTCTGCCCTACCCCCTCCTTCCCCTTCGCCCCCTAAATGACCCTACCAAAAAAAAAAATTTTTTTTTAATTTTGTATATAATCATCCCAAGCATTTATCTTTAGAGTTTTATGACTGCCGATTTCTGCCCTACCCCCCCCCCCCCTCTTCATTTGCCCCCTAAATAACCCTACCAAAAAAAAATTTTTTTTTTAAATTTTGTATATAATCATCCCAAGCATGTATCTTTAGAGTTTTATGGCTGCCTGTTGCTGCCATGTTTTATGACAAAGGTGAAATGTTTCCCCCACATCCCTTGCCAGAGCGACCCCGCCAAAATACAGTTTTTATGCCCTCCAAAGAGAATTGTGATGAAGTCTAAGACAGTCTAGCAATACCCATACGTTCGTCTGTGGAAAACATTATATTGTATATTTTTGAACCCCGCCCCTTTAGTCGGCGTTGACGTACGATATTATATAAAGGAACTCTGTCCCACCAAGTTAAACTTTTCAAATTCACTTACTAAATATTTGGAGCGTATTTAAGATTCGACCCGGTCGAATATAACGATTTTACTTGTTTTTTCATAAATTGTGTAACATTAATAAAGATGATTTTGGCCAGTTGCCATACAAAAATAGAAACTGGTCTGTACATTTGACCAGATCCACTAACCCATTACATGTTTTTAACGTGCGGATCCAGAATCTGATGTTCTTTTGTATCATTCTTACACACAATTTTGAGTGAATTGCAAAAAAAAAATTATATTAAATTGTTCTCGAATTTGAACAGTTTTTCGCAATTTATTTAAAATCCTGTGTGTTAAAGAGCCAAAAGAACATAAAACTCGGACACAGCGCTCTGAAGTACATATGTATGCAGATATATGGGTCTGGGGAAATTTGAAGACAATTTTCACCAAATTGTGAGCGATCTACTGTTATAAGTGGGCAGACCTTGCCCACTTTTTACATAGCTTCTGTTATGCAAAAATATAATCCAATACAAATTTAATTCTGGTATCTCATAAAGAACGAGATTTATTAATTTTGTCAAAAGTCACACTGTGCATCGGTGTGATATGGCCGCATCTCCGTGAAAATTCCATAGAAAATTTCGTAAACAGAATAATGGTCTACTGCTATCAGAACTTTGGGAGCCATTTAGTGGACATTTCATTTCATATATAATCGGAATGTGTCTTCTCTAGAATGAAATAAAAAAATCACGAAAATATACGTTTTTATTTATAAAATAAAAAGTGCACTCCTGAGACGGCATTTATAAAATAAATTTAGATTTTTTTCAGTTTTCCTTTTTAAATAAAATACGAGAGTTATCTAGCTTAAAAACGAACATAAAAAAAATTGTAAAACTATTTATTACGAAACCCGTTGGCGATAATATTCTTTCCGAAACAAAAATTAAAAATGTGTACATTAAAATAAAACATAGAAAGACTTTGATAAAAACTAAAATTACGTTTACAAACATCAAATATTTGATGAAATAAACGCAACTACTATTTTTTAATACTCTCTAATACTACTTGTGTGTGGCCGACAAATGAAACGATAAAATCACTGAAAACTGATTGTGTATTGAATTTTCTGTCAAGCACACACACACACATATGCTCAATTTAAAAATATTTTCCTAAAATGTTAAAAACTATTGTCAAATATTTTATAAAGTTGTTGTTTATAAAAGAGTCTTACGTGATAAATAACTCTTACGATTTCTAATAACGTGGACTATAATTGGAAAATGAAGCAAAAATGCAAACGGTAACTAAAGAATTTAACTTATGATTATATCAGTTCAGTGTAACTACAACTCTCGTATACGATTTTTTCTTAATATGCTTATAAATAAAAAGTGTGTAAACGTGATAACTAAACAAATAAGCCTTCAAGAAAGTGGTGATAACGATATATACAAATGAGTACTGATGATGGGACTAAAGTGCTTTACGAAAACTGCGTTGCTAGGCTTTGATGTTATTTTAATTGTGTTTTTTAATTTGCAATCTATCATATGGAATTAAGCAAATTTGATAAAAAATTTCTTGTTACTTAAGGGAAAAAAATATTACATGCTTTGATGTGTAAGTTCAAAAATAAAATTCTTACTCATTCCTTGAAATATTTATCATGTCGTTTTGCATATAAAATAATAAATAAAATAACAACTTTAATTGAATGGAAATAGAAAAATTCTAAGCAGTGGAAATAATGTGGCTTATCCGTTTCCCTATAAACTGAATCGATTGTGAGCACTGTGATATGCCCATGTGTCTTAAATATTAATTTCTTATCATATTAATTTCCAATAAATAAACACTGCCCGAAGTATGACTAAAACTTGTTTATCTTCTTATTAATAATGAAATTGGAATTTATTAAATTTCGGTGTAGAGCAAAGGGGAAACAATATATTATATGTGATTTAATAAGTATTTAGTATTTTTATCCATTTATTTAGCATTCGTAAGTGTAGTTTTAGTAGATGTAATAAATTACATATGGTTTCACATATAATTTAAAAGCCAACTTAGTTCCACTTCAAATAAAATATTGTGGTACAAACAATGCCAAACTATTTTTATGCAGAAAGAAGAACAGCACAGGCAAATAGCAACAAATCTATATTTTTGTTTATTTGAATTTATTAACTCTTGGCATTACTTATCACCCATAAACTATTTTCCTATTTCACCAAACACGTAAAGCATTTTACACACAAATAAATATAAAAATCAACACAAAAACATAATAAATATTGAACACTCAGGATGCTAAAGAATGTGCTGCCAGGCGAGTAATTCGATAAACAAGGTTACGGGGGAAAGGTCAGACGAGTAGATAACTTTTTATATGTTAAAACTTCTAAACACAACAAATCAAAAACTTTTACTTCAAAATGTATTTCATGCAAGGATGTATTTTGTATCGAACCTTTTTTTTATTGCTATATTAAATTCAATTAAGATTGATAGGCTGGCTAACATTCGTCCTGTTCTGTTCTAGGATCTTGCAGTTAACATAAGAATATGTGTGTTATCGTTTTCTTTGTGCTTTATCCTGTTTGATACTGTGATTTAGTAAACAAATTTCATTTGCTTTTCTAAGGGCGAACTACCTTAAGAAAGTCTCGCTTGAAGTCGACAAATCGTAATTTTAAATAGGAGTTCGATAATCGGTGTAATTACGTAATTTACATACGATCATCCAGTTCTTGAGCCAAAGTGCTCTTTTGTTGCAATTCCATGTAACACAGGATTCATACACTATAAACGCCTCGATATTCGGTCTCAATGCTGATATTAGCGTTCGTAATAATATTGATGCCTTTGACAAAATCAATGACGTCCTTTGCGTCAATCAATTGCGAAAATCGATTGCCACCCCAGAGTACCGTATACCACTGTATTGAAGCTGTATATTGTCTCCTCGGGCAATCACAATAGTATGAGACACGGCATCATATTTAGAAATGTAACTCCCAGCCTATTCTGAGAATTGGAGCGACTACAGCTTTTACAGTTCACAAGGTACTTCATTGTGGATTCAAGCGTTTCGGGAAAGTAGAGTAGAGATCTTTAATGTTATAGTAAAAAATTATCATTTTTATACCCTTTAAAAAAATGTAATTGACATTCCGTCTGTAATTTCCTCAATATTAATATGAGACACCATAAAGTAAAATATTCTAAACCCTTATATATAGGGAAGACGAATAAGGGTTTCCCAAGTCACCAGAAGAGCTTCAACTTTTAGACTGATGGATTGGAAATGAGCCTCAAGAGCATTGAAATTCAGGAAAATCCTAAGTACGTCTCCAGAGCAGGAAAGCTTAAACCAATTTGTGTCCAAAAATTAACTGTTAAAAACTGCTATTTTTTTGTCAATTAACCTATTTCATACTTTGAGGAGAATTAAGTTTGTATTAAAAATAAAGATGAAAAATTTGCTTCCAGATTTCGAAACTCCAATTTTATTTTTGCATATAAAAGTACCAAAATAAATCACTAGATTCAATATTTATTCAATAAGAATAAACTTGACATTAAAATATTTAATGAATATTCCAGTGTGGGACAATGAAACATTTTTTTGACATGAAAGTAAATGAAACACGATTCATAGGCTAATTGTCCGAAATTTGTTTTTAAATCTCAGGAAGACATGATAAATATTCCAAGGCACAAAGGAAAGTCAACATCAGTTTTATTCAACTTTCACAGCAGAGCAGAACAGCTGTTTTCGAAAGACGCAACCCTTTCATCATCAGTGCTCATGTGTATTGTGTTTGTCACCACTTATTAGGTGGCTTAGTTGAATGTGATAACAGTTCCTATTTACACAAATTTTATTGTGAAAAAGAATCCGAGAACTGTATCAACCTGATGTTAACATGTTATTGTTATAATACCCGTCTTACCGTTTGATTATTTTTCTTCATGCCCCATTTTTCTGAATTTTTTGTTCCATCATACCTAATGCTAGAGTTAATGTCGACGCCGTTGACGACGTTTCAACGCCGAAAAAGTTGAAATATATTGAACTTTTACGGCGTTGCAACGCCTTGAGATTAACTGTTCTCATACAATTTCATACGATTCAACTTTTTTTTTGACATTTGACGCCGTCGACGACGTCGACATTAACTCTAGCATTGGTCAAACTTTTTAAAAACAAATTTCGAACAATTAGCCTATGAATCTTAATTCAATTTAATGTAGTTAGTGAAACACATTTGTTCTTGTTGTTTATATATTAGATATATAAAAAAAAGCGAAAAATGCAGCTTCAGAGCTTTCAAATTTAATCTTTTTTTAAATATTAAAGTAACTAAAATGTACAAATTTGTTTCTTTGGTGCTAAAACATATTTTATATTTTAAAAAGCAATAAGGCAGTATTGAAAACAAGAAAAATCAAAAAGAGTCGTACGTCAGTGAAGGGAATAAAAGACTCGGCACAGACAGTTATAGCACTTTTACTTGTTCTTTTTTTATGCTAGAGTTAATGTCGACGTCGTCGACGGCGTCAAATGTAAAAAAAAAGTTGAATCGTATGAAATTGTATGACAGCAGTTAATCTCAAGGCGTTGCAACGCCGTAAAAGTTCAATATATTTCAACTTTTTCGGCGTTGAAACGCCGTCAACGGCGTCGACATTAACTCTAGCATTATGAAAACCTAATGGAACTACGAATTACCTTGCCGAAGTCTCGCTTGAAGTCCCCATACCTTAAATTTAAATATGAATCCCATAGGCAGTAACTAGTGTTGTTTCATAATCGACACGACCATCCAGGTCTAAAGCCAAATAGGCCGTTTTTATAATTTGATGTATCACAGGATTATGATTATTGAGCTTTTGTTATAGCTTCGATACTTGTTTAAGCTTCTGATTCAATGGAGTCGAAGTTTAAAATCTTATCTTTAGTTATTCTAAGAAATGTTGGGTAAATGTTCCCTAATGATCTGCATTAGCCCCAGTGAAATGCTCAGAGGAAGTAGCAAAAAACCCTCAATAATCAATTTTGAATATTTTTGTTGTAAATTTAAAATTATTGTTAAACAGGTTTTACACATCTTAAGCGTCTGCCACTTGCTTCAATATTCGGTCTCAATGTTGGTATCAATGTTCGTAAAAACAATGAGGACTTGGACAAACAAGGTCAATGTTGTTCGGTACTATTCCATATTTGTGTGTTTTAAATAGATGAAACTTCCTGGGAATCCAGTAAAACCATTTACCGCTTTTCTTAAAAGTTTTTCTAACCCAAAGTACAATCGCAATGTGCCACTGCCAACATTTCAACTGATTTTGAACCATTAATTCTATTTTTTACAAACAATTTTATGCAAATCATTTGATTAATTTTTCTCTACAGCAAAACATATCTGAACACGGAAAACACCTCTAACTTTTATTAATCTCGAACTAAGCATGTTAAATAATGTATTTCATTTTAATGTATTGGAGTACATTTTAATAATACATTTTTATCTCTCAATAAAATAATACCACTGTTCGAACGAATGAACGAAACAACAATGTTCTTATTCAAATTTATTCAACATAAATATGTATGCATGTGTGTCTTTACATTTTGCACCAATAAATTTAAAGAAATAAACAAGGATTTGAAACAAAAGACAGTAGAACAGTTACAGCTTAGAGATGTTGTAAAAAGCAGGTGGATTTATCCAAAATATTACAGAATATAAAATTAATGCTCTTAAGGCAAACAAATAGCAGGTGATTCAAAAGTAAGTACCTTTTGAAGCACTACCTATCAGCCCTGATACGGAACTTTGCTTGAAAATATATTGCAAACTTTTATACCTTCAACTTCGGTTCACAAAAAGCCCATATCTGTATCTGTAACGATTGCATTGGTGCGTGATGTGAGCTGCGAATATTAAATATTTCGGACCGAGAAATTTATAAGCGTCAAATTATGAGTATGATTCAAAAAGAAACTTGACTTTAAAGCACCTGTTAGCTGGCGCTCATAGGAACATTTATATAACGATAAAAAGAACTCATACACAATCAACAGCAGCGCCAAACAGCACTTAAATTTGCTGAGATTTAGTAAATCGAACAAACGATCGACTGGAAATAAGAAGTAAACAACATAAAATTATATACAAAAATGTATGTACACATTATTCATACATAGGTAAATAATACACACATACACGCGTAGATATGTAGAACGCTGACACAAACGTTTGTATTGCTGGTACAGGCCTTCTTTCAGGTACATTTTTTGTTTATTTTAAAAGCTTTTGATTTAATTTTATTTTTGCCTTTCTTCTGTACTTTCACTTCACTTTCGCTTTTGCAAATAGAATTAGTTGTCAATATAAAATTTTAAGCAAAATGAAGATAATGGCAAATCACAGTCTTTGCTTAAAAGAAAAGTTTAAAGTTGATGAAAGAGATGGTAGAGTTGAAGTAAAAATATGAATATTACCATTGATTCAAGAGGGGTTAAAAATTGCCACGTAACAATTTGTTTCATACACGAACCGTTTTTTAGTCATGCTTTTGATTTGTGTTCACTAGATCTCTAAAAAAAATTGCTTATAAAGTCAACTGATGGTAGCCAAATTTGATAACAGGGCCAATTATTGACAGAACTTTCCGACAAAAGCTACCTTTGAAGACTTCAATAGTCTGAGACAGACTCTCAACTTTAAGAAACAGCACACAAAGCGCGAGACAGAGTGATTGAGAGAGAGAGAGAGAGAGAGAAAGAGAGAAGGAGAGAAATAGAATGGAATTGAGCTGTAATCCTTCGACTTTTTTCGACATAAAAAGTTGGGAAATTTTACCGATGGAACGCTACACTCATGGAACAAGAATTTTATCTGCGAAAATTTACTATCAAAATGGTGAAAACTTTACTGCAGCACTTCGTAAAATTCGAGCAGTTATTCCTCGTAATCATCCTCCTTCTAAGACCGCCGTGAGTAATTTAATCGCTAAATTCAAAGTTCACGGTACTGTTGCTGCCTCTGGACTAAGACAATACGTTCGTAGTGGCCGTAATGATGCAAACACAGCCGCTGTACAGCAAAATGTTGAAAATGAGCCTGGAACATGAATTCGTTGGCTTTCGCAGCAATTGGACACCACCAGAAGCCCTTTGCGTAATATTTTGCATAACGATTTTCATCTTCATGTTTACAAAGTTCAAGTCGTTAAAGAATTAAAGACCGCCGACTACTATTTGGTTCAAACGTTTTAGAATTGGCTATTTGAAAGAATTGAACGAAAACAATGTATTTTTAAACAAAATCATCTTTAGTGATGAGGCGCATTTTCAATAAAGCGGTTGAGTAAACAAACAAAATAGTCGCATATGGGGCTCACAAACAATCCTCGAATCCTCGAATAGTTATTATATCCAAACAAAGTGACCGTATGGTGCGGTTTGTGGTCAGGTGGCATCATCGGCCCATATATTTTCGAAAATTAGCAAGGAAACGCCGTCACTGTGAATTTTCTGCGCTACCAAGCAATTGGCTCATGTTGACATCAGTGACCTTTGGGTTCAGCAAGATTGCGTCACATGCCGCACAACCGGCCAAACAATTCAGTTATTGCAGGAGAAATTTCCCGGTCCCATAATTTCTCGATTTGGCGAAGTTAATTGGTCGCCTGGTTCTTGTGACTTAACGCCGCTGGATTATTTTCTCTGAAAGATCGGGTTTACGTGAACAAACTACAAACAACTGATGCCCTGAAAGATGAAATTGGATGCTGCATTTGCGAGATAAGCGAAGCTTCTTTGCAAAATGTGATTAACAATTTTGTGAAGAGAGCGAACGTTTGCTGAAGTGCTAGAGGTGGACATTTGAGCGATATCGTGTTCCACTATTCATTCCCATATTTTTGCTTTGTATTGGTAGAAATAAAACTGAATTTGTCAGAAAAAACCTAACCTAAACGCATAGATGCAATTCAATTCTTTACATTACAAAATAAATGCCTTTTTATTTTGCAGCAACTCACGTACAGTGCAAAAATTTTTAAAAACTTCGATGTGCATGTATTTGAACTTGTATGATACCGCCAGACGGATGACAAATACACACATATCGTACACTCACATGTAACCGTATCAACAAATAATTTGTAAACCCAATAAAAGTCAAATAAAATTTAGCCAAAAACGTGCAAATGTTCAACAAATGGACGATTTCCTTTTGCTTTAAAAATATTTGTCTTATATTTTCCTTCACACGCTTGTACTTGCATTTGTGTGGATGTGATCATACATATTTTGCTTCATTTGAAATACGCATATTAGAGTTCGAAATAGTGTACATATTTTATCCTCTGTACACACAAGTTTACATCAACGACATTGAAAAACATGACATTGGAAAATGTATGCATGCCTCACTTTATACACAACTAAATCTTGAGTGTACAGGACTGTGCATCGAACCTCAAGTGTATAAATTGAAGACATTGAAAACATTGAATTCACTTTATGTACGTATGCACATTTTCGGAGATGGTAACATTGTATTTGTTTTGTAACTTCATAAAATTAATGTGCGTGCGTGCAGTAAAAGCAAACACTGAAAATATTATGTATACCCACCAGTTTCAAATTAAAAAAGCATATAAACGAGATGTACACGAGTACACTCATAGTTATACACAAGTAGAAGGTGTACACTATGAAAAAGAGACAATGTGTATAGTGTATTCAAGGTGTACATTCAATTTTGTTGTACATTTCTGAGATCTCTGACGCATATGCAGTGAACGAATACCACTTACTTGCGAATGTTATAAATTTCCATACCTGGAACTAAAAAAGTTAAACTGTTATGAAATCTTTTTATTTGACACATTGTTGTCACAATACTACTATATATAAATGAAATTTATTTGTTGGTGGTTAAGCAATGTCTATATGCATTTCATTGGTGCTTTACCAAATCGTCAGTAGACTTTAACCACAGTTTTGAAAAGTTAAAAACCTCTTATCTTATGCATATACTTCCGAAAACCATCTGAGAATTCACAACTTGTAAATTACAAACTATTTTCAAAAATAACAACAGAACAAGAACATAGGCTTGCAACGCATACAAAACGAAACCAACAAACAGCGTTGCCATAACTTTTTAAAAAAAAACTGCAACTTTAGAAAAAAAAACTGGTTTTCACGTCAAAAAACTGCACATAAAAAATTCACAAAAATATATAGTTTTTTTCATATTTTTTTATTAAAACAAAAACATAACACAACAAATTAAATATGATATACATCTACATATAACAAAGCAATTAATTTTAATAAAAAATATATAGGTACATAGGGTTTAAATAAACAAAAAGAGTTCATTATTATTCAGATATAATACTGCCTGTTCCAGAATCTCGACAAGTCGATGTCGTTCTCATATTTATATTGAAACAAATTTAAATTTGTTTGTATGTACATAGAAAACCACAAGGCATATCTATCTAACAGGTACAACCATTTCTACAAAAATAGAACACTTATTGTAGAAACTACCTTAACAGTTGCGAAAATCGTTAAACGACACTACTAAGTTTGACATTTTATCAGGTTAGGCTAGTGAGCTCGTGCTCCCACCTGCAATATATGTACACCTTGGTAAAATTCAACTTGCTTTGTGGTCAGGGGTGCAAAAAGATGTATGTGATAATTACATACTCGTATAAAAAAGTATAGTTAAACCTTGCCACTGTTATATTAAGCAAATGGGGTAAAATTATGGTTTCAGAAATTGGAATTAAAATAACAAAATTAAGAGTAAAAAAGTAAAATGTAAAAACTGCAAAATCTGCACAATTTACAGAAAAACTGGTTTTAAAGAAAAAAACTGCAAAACTGCTCAATGCTTAGAAAAACTGTCAAATGCAGATAAATCTGCACATTTGGCAACGCTGCCAACAAATAAAGTATGTTCGATATGAAAATATTTTATTTTTCTACACCTTTTCACAATCAGAAATCCATTGGATAACAAGAAAAGTATTTATGAGGCAAAATGAAAAATAAAATCTAAATTAAACTGTTATGAAATCTTTTTATTTGACACATCAGATGGTTTTCGGAAGTATATGCATAAGATAAGAGGTTTTTAACTTTTCAAAACTGTGGTTAAAGTCTACTGACGATTTGGTAAAGCACCAATGAAATGCATATAGACATTGCTTAACCACCAACAAATAAATTTCATTTATATAAAAAAGTTAAATTCTACAAGAGTTAATGGGAGGTCCTTTATTTGCATGTGCCCTCATGATATGTCTGTTAAACAGCTGATGTACAATTAAATTTAAATATGTATAATAAGCAATTTTTTATTTTTTTCTTAATTTTGGAAATTGCCAAACGTTTGTCAGTATCATTTTATATATATTTGTCTTTATTCGTTCATTTTGGAAAATTTCCTTTCCTTATATTTTAAAATATATTGAAACTATTAAAAATTGATCACATATTCTTGGAGCCATACTTGGAGTGTGATGTAAATTATGCTGATAGTAAAGAAATCATGACTGGATCAAAAATTCATGACTGGAACTAGTTTGTATGATCGTTAAGTAAACAAGTAAAAGTGCTATAAAATAAAGCAAAAGTGCTATAAAGTGTTGTGCCGAATCTTAAATACCCTTCACAGATCTTTGTTTTTTCTTATTTCTAATACCTCTGAACATCTTTCAAAAATATTAAATATATTTAATTTAAAAACAAAAAGTAAAAATTCGTTCTAATTGTCCAACCGTAGAATAGTCTTTTATATTTTTTTGGTTTTTAATACCAATTTAACTCTTCCAGAAGTATAAAAAATATTTCATCCACAAAAAACCAAAATTAGGAACTTATATGGCTAATTTTATGTACTAAAAAAATTTAAATTTTCCTGCACTGGTACCGAATTTTTAGGTTTTAAAATGTTTAATACCAATTTAATTCTTAGCAAAGTATAAAATAGGTTTAATTCACTGAACAAAACCAAAATTGGGAACTTATATGGTTACTTTTATGTACCAAAAAATAATTTAGATTTTCTAAACCTGGAACCGAATTTTTAGTTTAAAAATTTTTAATACCAATACCAATAACTTGAAAATTAAGTACTTTTTAAACTTAAAGTGTATTTAAATTCAAAATTTTGTTTTTCACTTCAAAATTAAATAAGATTTCATTGGCCCACATTGTATATTTGAATTCAATTTATGTTTTTCATACAACCATGTGTTTTTCATAGTTTGTTTACTTTCAACAACTTGAAAATTGGTAAAGCAGCTCTTCATTAAAAAAAACGTTTAGTTTTATTGTATCATTTGCAGTATTTTTCTTACCATTTATTTGTGCTACCGTAGTTTCATCACAATTAAATACCAAAATTAATTTTCGACTGAAAAACTGAAAGTGTATTTAAACACAACTTAAGTTTATGAAAAAATTAACTAATTTTGTACTTAAAAACTGGGGGTAAGTATAACATATGTTTAGTTCACTAAAAAAAAACAAAATTGGGAAAAAAACAAAATTATGTGGGCACTTTCCAACTCTGGAAGCGAATATTTATTTATTTTACCAATGCAATTCTTAGTGAGGTGCTACATAGTTTTACCGGACAAAAATATTAAAATTTTTAAACCTTTCGGTAACTTTCATGTTCCATAAAATATTTCATTTGTCCAACCCTGGAATCGAAATTTTGATTTTTGAAGATTTTAACACCAATTTTCCTGAATTATAAAACAGTTTTAATTAGCAAAAACAACAACGTCAATAGCCTTTTTGGTTACTTTTATGTAGAAAATATATTTCAACTTCCCAGCCCTGAACACGAAATTTTAATTTTTGGTTTGTTTTTTTACCATTTCAACTCTTAATGAGGCATGAAATAGTTTTGTTTTGGAAAAACTTATTATTTGTAACCATTTTGGTCACTTTCATGTACTACAAAATATTGCAGTTCTCCAACTCTGGAATCTAAATTTTGATTTTTTTTCTAATTTTTGATACCAATTTTGTTTTTCCTGAACTAAAAAATAGTTTTTAATTGGTAAAAAAACCGACGTTAGTTGCCTTTTTGGTAACTTTTATGTATAACAAAAATTTCAATTTCCCAGCCCTGGAAGCGAAATTTTAATTTGTTTACCAATGCTAGTCGTCATTAGGTATAAATTCGTTTTATTTAAGAAAAACTTAAAATTTGCAACCATTTTGGTCACTTTCATTTAAAAAACTTTCGATTTTCCAACCTTGGAAGCGAAATTTGAATTTAAAAATTTTTTTTATAAATGCAAGTCTGCATGCGGTATAAAATAGTTTTGTTTAAGAAAAACTCAAATTTTGTAACCATTTTGGTTATTACATGTACTACAAAATATTGCATGTGTACCAAAAATACCTTTCATTTTCCCCACACTGGAAACGAAATTTTAATTTTTTTGTTTCTTTTATTTCAGATCAGTGCAACGCTTCATGAGGTATAAAGTAGATTTATTTAAGAAAAATTTAAAATTTTTAACCATCTTGGTCCCACTTTCATGTACTATAAAATATTTCACTTGCCCATTTCATGGGCAAGTTTTTATTTTTGAATTTTTGATACCAATTTTGTTTTTCCTCAATTATAAAATAGTTTTAGTTAGCAAAATAACAACGTCAATTGCTTTTTGGTTACTTTTATGTAAAAAAAATTTCAATTTCCCACCTCTGGAAGCAAAATTTTAATTTTAGACTTTTAGAATTTTTTTTGAGCAATGCAAATTTTCATGATGTATAAAGAGGTTTTATTTAAGAAAAACTTAAAATTTTTAACATTTTTAGTTATTACATGGACTACAAAATATGGAATATGCAAAAAAAAAAATTTACATTCCCATCCTTGGAATTTTTTTTTTATTTTTTTATAAACCATTGAGCCTTCCCAAAGAATTAAATAGGTTTAATTTACAAACAACCAAAAAAATAATTGGTTTTTGGTATTAATTTTGCGTCTAGAAATAGGTGTAAGCTTCCCAGCTGTGGACAGTATTTCAGATTTTTCTGAAGTTCAATATCACTCTATTTTCAATCCAACGGTCTAAGAACGAAGTCTCTAGCTTTTCTGGGGGCTGGGGAAACCCGATTTCACGTACAGACAGACGGACATCACTCAATCGTCATCGCTATTCATAAGGATCCAGAATATATATACTTTATGGGGTCCCATGTGAATACTGAAGAAATTGCACACGGATTGACAAACCTAGATATACCCTTTTACTTTTTTGTGAAGTGTATAAAAATAAGGCAAATATTTCGCAAATTGTTTTCCCTAAGCCTACAGTCCTTACAAATTAAATTTTTAAGCTTTTGCGACGAAGGTAATATATTCTCTGATTTTTCCCTGATGCACAACTCTATTCACTTTTGTCCTCTACATGAACTTTTAAAAATTTTTTTTTCTGCACTTAATTACCCCAAGAATTTACTTTTTAAGTTTTTACGACAATGGTGAGATGTTCTGTGGTGGGCACAGGAATATCTTAAAGGAACTCTGACCTAGCAGGTTAAACGGTTTTATTTTATCTCCGTCCTTTTTGTGCGCGTTGATATAAAATATTAAAAAAATAAAAGTTAAATTCCTTTTATGGTGATGCGAATCGGTCTCAGCCATTGTGCTCCTAATAAATATTAAAATAATTTTTTTTCTTTGTTTATTTGAGGCAAATACGATAAAAATTTAAACTTTGATAATAAGAATAAAACTAGAGTTTTTATTTGCTAAATATTTGGAGGGTATTTAAGATTCGACCCGGTCGAATCTACTCGTAATGTTCTTACTTATTTATTTTTTAATAATGAGCTTAAGCTTTTTTAGGTATTTCTAAAGGCCAAAAAATAAACAATTAAAAATATTGAAAAATGAGTTTTTTTTTGTGCATTTTATAAACTTTGACATGCACTTGTACTTTTTTATATAAATTTAATATAATTTTTTCAATTTAATAAATGAATTACAACTTTTTTTTTGTAAAAAAACCCAACTAAAAATGTGTTGATTTTGAGTAGATGTCAAATAGGAAAAATGTATTTGAAAGTTTTCGATAACTGAAGATATTTTTTGTATAAGAAGTTCCTGGTAAATAGAATAACAACATCAATGATTTTTGTCCGACTTCAATGATTTTTGTTCGACTACAAACAATTACTCCTTTAATAATGCTTCAAATATTTATACCATCAGAAGTATCAAAAATTCTCCTGCAAAGTAGTAGAAACCTACTTATGCTGTTTTGGGTGTTTGCCACAGATGTGTTCATGTGTACATTTCTACTTATGAATTGTACTTAAGATTTGTTGTTATTGATGGCTTAGTTCTGAAGTGAGTGCCAAATCTTTTGAGCTTCGTGTGTTTAGAAATTCAAAAGTCAATTTAATATCTCAGAAAATATTTGTGTGCATATGAAAATACCTTTAGTATTTAATATCTCAAATGATTTCGTTATTATTTTGAAGCATTTCTTCATAAAGTCGTAGTCAGATCTGTTCAATATTTAATGCAAAATGTATGAATAGCTGATGGAGATTAAAGGTGTGTGTGTGTGGCCACACGTTTAAGTGTATGTAAATAATAGTTTGTATATTTTGCACAGACATTTCAATAAGTGTTTTGGGATTTACATTTATTGACAGCAGCTGTTTGTTAGTCCGATAGAAACTACTAAAGGGTTAAATGTCAAACGAACTGTCATACTACGATTACTTTTTGAAATGTATGACTCTTATACTCTGACAAGACAAAAATAATTTATTGTCGTTTGGAAAATAGCTACAAAATTACACGCAATTGACAGACGACTTTTTATGGCGCACTTAATCGTCCATGTCCAAAGATAATATCGACGTCGTATATGAACATTTTAAGGCAAATTGAAATTCGAGGGACTTGGGCTCCATTCATTTACAACGTGGATGAAACTACTTTGCCGGAATGTTTCTAGCATTGAAGTGCCCACAAACACACAAACATAAGAGGCAAATAATGTATTTAATGATATAGTTTTAGGAGCAGAAACAAATACATTTGAGGTTAGGAAGTAAATTGGCTTAAAACACGCTATTTTCCGACAAACTCAGTTTTATTGATACCAATACAAAGCAGAAATATGGGAATTAATAACGAAATACGATGTCGCGCAAATGTCCACCTCTGGCGCTTCGACAGACGTCCGCTCTCTTCACAAAATGTTTAATCTCATTTTGCTTCGCTTATCTTGTCAATGCAGCGTGGAATTTCATATTTCGGAGCACAGTTGTTTGTGGTTTGCTCGCGTAAGCCCGATATTTCAAATGACCCCAGAGAAAATAATCCAGCGGCGTTAAATCACAAGAACGAGGCGACCAATTGACTTCGCCAAATCGAGATATTATGTGACCGGGAAATTTGTCCTGCAATAAGTGAATTGTTTGGCCGGTTGTGCGGCATGTGGCGCCATCTTACTGAAACCGAAGGTCACTGATGTCAACATGAGCCAATTGCGGCCACAAAACATCGTCTATCATGGCTTGGTAGCGTAGAGATTCTAGGTAATTTTCGAAAGTATACGGGATGCCGCCTGACCCCAAACAGCATCGTACGGTCACTTTGTTGGGACTAAGTTCCTTATGGGACGATGCGGAGGGGTACCCTAACCGGAAAAAAACGTCCGTAACGTAAGATTTTTTGTTCCTAAATCAAAGTTTAAGACGTATGAGTAATACGATTGCATACAAACAAATATTAATCATACGCAGCCGTGCCGTGACAGAATTCAATTTCGTTTGGTAACAAAATTGGTTCTGTATAATTACAATAATTTGAATAATTATTTCCTTTATACCTCGAATAGGACTTAAAATTAATATTTTTATAATAAGGAACTTCGTTCCAATCCGGTGTCCCATGACACCACACATCTTTTTTGAATATAATTACTGTTCGGGGATTGTTAGTGAGCCCCATATGCGACAATTTTGTTTGTTCACTCAAAATATTCTGTACGTAAAATTAACTGAAATTGTCATATAAAATAAATGAATATTCGATTAAAAACCGGTCAACTTATTATTCATTTAACTTTAACAAAAATATCATTTAATTTTAAATGTTAAAAAATTAACAGACTTAAATCTGTAAAAAATATTGCTTTTCTCTTTTATTTTGTTAGCTCAAAGAGAAATAGTATTGTTTGAATCAGTTAAAATTAAAATTGCTTAAAATTTTAAATGTTTGTTCATTTAAGAATTATTATACGGAATACTTCTTGACTGAAGTACATTCCGTTTCTTTAATAATATTGTGAATATACTTACAAATAAACAACGGACAATATTGAAAGCAACAGAAAATCCGTATTAATGTGTAGTTAGTTTTTTGAATGACTGTTAGAATCAGTTAAAAATAAATTTGCTTACATTTTTAAATGCTTATGCATTTAAAAATGACTGAACGGAAAACTTCTTGAACAAAATACATTCCGTTACTGTCATAATTTTGTCAGTGTTTACTTAACCGCCTAATTGAAAATGGGTCTCATCTCTAGAGATAATTTTGTTGAAAAATGCGTTTTTTTCGCCCAATTTTTCAAACAGCCAATTCACAAACTTTCGACACAAATAGTAGTCGGCAGGCTTTGATTTTCAAACGACTTGAACTTTATAAGCGTGAAGATGAAGATCTTTATGAAAAATAATGCGCAAAGGGCCTCTGGTAATAACCAATTGTTGCGAACGTGGACGAGTTTAAGTCCCAGGCTCATTTTCAACATTTTGCTGCACAGCGGCTGTGTTTGCATCACTACGGCCACTACGAGCGTACTGTCTTGGTATATAATTTACAACAGTACCGTGGGTGTCGAATTTAGCGATTATATTATGCACAGCGGTCTCAGAAGGAGCCTGATTACGAGGAAAAACTGCTCGAACTCTACGAAGTGATACAGTAAACTTTTCATTATTTCTATAGTAAATTTTCACAATTAAAATATTGTTAATTTTTTTTTTTTTTAATATTTTAAAATATTAAATTTTTTTTCTAGCGTTCCATAGTTAATAACTAAATAAGTAACAAAGGATGATAGCTCGATTCTTGATATTTCATCATTTGACAATTAACTTATTTCCTAACCTCAAGTTTGCCCACCCTTTTCTTTCTTAGACTTGTGTAGTCCAAGTACTCGAAGATCCTTTGTATACTTTTCAGTAGATAGATTTTCATGGGTTTTCTAGAATGTACTCGAACCTCCATCCAAATTTGTATACTTTTTGCTTTAAACCAAAATGCAGCCTATAGGCCTAAACAGAAGAGAAACATTCATATTTTCCACAACCCACTTCCCACTTAAATCTTTGTTGAAGGCCATAAAATGTGGAGTACATTTTTAAAGTCCCTTCTGTTTGAAATAATAATATTCTAATGGAGATTGAGAAAAAACAGAGACTCTTGCTTCCGATTTGCCGAAACTATTATTGTAGTGAATGTGTAGAGCATTTAGTGAGGAAGAAATATTATAATTGGAAACGTAATTACATTATGAAAATGACATAAAACACATTTCAAGTTTAAAGTAAAAACGAAAAATGGAAACAAGAGCAAGCAGTAAGTTGCTGGTGCCAAATAAAAAAAAACGGAGGGAAAAAATCAAAGGAAGCAAAACAACAAGGGAGCAATGCCATTTAATATGTGACAAGCACAACAAGTTCCCGTACACACGACCTAAACATTTCGAATGCTGCAAATGGAGGGAAGAAAAAGTGCTTTTAAAACAACAAAAAATCTTCTTCAGAAATAACTAATGGCTGCTATGGCAAAAGGAATTTATATATTTTCAAATGTGTTTTAAAATTTGTTCCTCCCCGTTTTTTTACTTGCTACTCCATGCAATCAGCGAACTAGACTCTTGCGAAATACATTTAACGCGTTTAGTAATTTAATCAAATGTTTTTCAAATTAATGCAATTTTGGTGTAAATTTTAGCCCGAGGAATTTCGCCAGATTTTTTTTTGCTCTTTTAGGGCATAATAAAAATGTATAAAAAACGATGATTGTATGAAATGCTTGAAGCCAAATTCATGTAAAAAAAAGGAAAAAAATTAAATGAAAAATATGTCATACCCCTGCGAAAAGGGTAAAATGTTTAAATTTTATTTAAGATTGAGATGAAATTCAATTGCAAAAAATATGTTTAAAATAAATTTCACCTGCATGATATATTTAAAAAATCTGCCAGCGTTGTATTAGACCACAGTTTGCTTTTGCGGTCGAACGTGTCTAAGCGAAAATGAAAAATTAAAAAAGATTTTTCCGCTTATGTGGGATTTTTAATGGAAAGAATGTTGAATGAATTAAATCCATTTTCTAAATGACCATATTCGATGACAATCAAAATTTCAATTCATTTTAAATACAAATTTCGATCGATATTGAA
The DNA here is from genome assembly GCA_951800035.1 of Linnaemya tessellans. Lineage (NCBI taxonomy): Eukaryota > Metazoa > Arthropoda > Insecta > Diptera > Tachinidae > Linnaemya > Linnaemya tessellans. The sequence continues at coordinate 29,379,542 of OX637534.1, forward strand.
TGCCGTAATTTGCCCCTGAACTTTAAGATTCTTATATAAAAGCAATAGGATTCAGATTAGTTTAACAAACTAAAATATAGACGATTTAAACTAAATAATAGTTGATTGTATGTAATTAAACATAATCTACATATAAAAGAGTAACGTTACTGACTGGCTGACTGACTGATTTAGGTATCATCACCCAGCTCAAACAGTTACAGGGCTGATTGCTGGTGTGTAAGTCCCGCTTCCGATGTGCAGATCCGGTAAGAAGGGATTTTTAGGAGGTCAAATTGGTAGTTCCATATCTCAGAAACTACGATAAATGGACTTAAAACTCCAAAAGCATACAAAATAATGCTAAAAAAATAATGTGGCACGTGTTTGGTACTTTTTTGATATAAATATGTACTTTTAGGGGGTAAAAAGGGTTAAAATTGAAATTTGGTACTTTTTTTGGAATCCATACATATTCTAAGCAGTAGTACATAGAATAAAGTTTTTTAGCGCATTTTATTATTTCAAAAAGGATTGCGAATATGTTTCGGTAATTTTGAAGCAATAAGTAGTAAAATCGTACCCCTTTTTGGCACTTTTTCTTAAATAATAGAGTGCATGTGTGCATACATAAATCGAAAAATAATTTTTACTCTATACCGCTCAGTAGCACTAAGAAACTATTTTTGGAAATACGAATGCAAAGGGGATTCAAAGAATCAAAAAAGTTCGTTCTATATCTCGGAAGTTACGACAGATAGGCTCGAAATTCCAAAAGCATACGAATAATTTGATACGTGTTGGCTACTTTTTTGATATAAATACTTTTGGGGGTAAAAAGGGGTTGTAATAAAATTTGGATGGATATTTCAGTTTGAAATATCCATCTGAGAGCCCATAAAGTATATATATTGGCCCTACGTCCGTCTGTGGAAAACACGATATTGTCTATTTTTGAACCCTGGCCCCTTAAGTGGGCGTTGACGTGCGATATTATATGCAAAAATAGTGCAAATATTGAACAATTTTTATTCCTTAAGCCTATAAGAAGCTGAGATGTTCTCTGATCTTGCAAAGGTGAAACGTCTCTCCCACGGCCCTTTCGGAATGACTCTCTCAAAATAGAGATTTAAAATTGAGTACAGAGATGTCTTAAAGGAACTCTGTTCCACCAAGTTAAAAATTTTAAATTTACTTACTAAATTTTTTGGGTGTATTTAAGATTCGAAGTTTTTACTTGTTTTTATTTACATTATTTTTATATTTTACATATTTTTTTCAGAAACAAAAAAATTGGAATTTCATTGCGAATACTTTGCTAATTTGTTAGGTAAAACGATAAAGTCATCGCTGTAGTATATTAAAGTTCAGCGTGGTTAAAAATTAGTTTAAAGAATGTTCATTTATTTCTTTTAAATGGAAATCTTATGTTATAACTACGGTCGTATATAAAAAATGCTTCAATTTAAAGAATGATGCAAATTTTATTCATACAAAATTGAAATATATTAAACCATCTTTACTTCATTGAAAAAGGTACTTTATTTGAAAAAAGTACTTTTAAGAAAAGAGACTTATTTCATAACTACTTCTTTCGAGAAGGTACTTTTTGGAACAAGAATGTTCTAATAAAGAAGGCGCACAAAATATTCTATTTGTCGCGGTGAACTAGGGTTTCTTAGTAACATACGCTAACGGAGTAGAGGGAAATAGGTGTAAGCTTCCCAGCTCTGGAACCATACTTCCGAACTTTCTGAATTTCAATAGCACCCTATTTAAGTTTCAATTCAACGGTCCAAGAACGAAGTCGCTAGCTCTTCTGGGGGCTTGGGAAACCCGATTTCACGTACAGACAGACAGGCAGACGGGCAGACCGACATCGCTCAATCGTCATCGCTATTCATAAGGATCCAGAATATATATACTTTATGGGGTCCCATGTGCATATCGAAGAAATTACACACGGAATGACAAACCTATATATACCCTTTCACTTTTTAGTGAAGGCCCATGAACGCAGTAATCCATTTCGGAAGATACCAATCCGCATGAGATTTAATAGCGTCCAATGCATCCTGAAAAACGCAGTGCTTGGTGTGGCTTTTGGGCTGGTGGTCTCACAACACCACTATCAATGGCCGATGGTTAAGAACTTATTATGGCCTAAATTGAACAACCTGTACATCTTCGACATGTGGTTTTAGCAGGACGGCGTGGCACACAGCCACGTTGGATACTCTGCACGAGTAATTTGAATGCATGGTTGTCTCACTGTGGAGGTGTTGCGAACTGGCTACAGAGACGCTGCGATTTGAACCTTTTAGATTTTTTTCTTGTGGGATTTTTTTAAGTTACAGGTGTATGCGAATAAGCCACAAGCGGTTCTTAAAGCCAACATAGCCCATGACATCGGACGAATTCAGTTTAATTTATGCGCCAGAGTTATGGAAAATTGAGCATTGGAATGCTATCCACCCAGAGAAGCCCTGGCGGAAATTTGGAGGAAGTTATATTTCACTCATAATGGCTTCAATAGGTCTTTAAGATTCGATCCGGTGGTATATATCGTTTTACTCGTTTATGTTAAATTGCTTATTGTACACAACTTTATTACTTTCTGTAAAACTTTATTATATTCTGCAATACATTTTGTTGCAAATACTTTTATTTAATTTTCACTTCATGTTTAAATTGGACTTGTTCTAATTATTTTATATTTGCAATGTCAACAGAATCCAAAGCAAATGCAAGACAGAATATGTAAAATAGTCGTACATTACAAAAAATAATACTTAACTTTTGGTAAAGAAACTCTTAACTGTTGCATGCGAAACTAAGAAAATTTTACAAAATTAGTCGAAAGGTAGAAAGAAACAAGGCAACGTTTACAGGAGCAAACACATGCACGTAATAAATTCATATTAAAGAATTTTGGTGAAGGCTAAATCCTTTACTTTGCTCTGCTCTGATTTTTTTTTTTGCTATTTAAGTGCATTTTCAACTTATAACTCTTTTTGTAGACATTAAGCTTTTTAACGGAAATGTCACAAAACTTATGCAATTTGTACGTTACAAAGTGTTGCCTCTTATGCGAACTAAATGTCTACATCAGACGTGCCATGACACAACAGTTTGTAAGAAGGAGCACTACCATCCACTACAGCAATAAATTGCGAACTAACACAGTTTAGCGCAAAGACTTTTATGGGAAATATATATTTAGTTGCACAACTAACAATATTAAATTTTTTAATAGAGTTGCCATGTATTTTTTTTAATTAAAAAACAGGAAAAACTTATATATTTTTATTTTATTAACATTTTTATAATATATTAAGAGAATAAATCAGTTACTAATGCAACCCATGACTTAGAAATGTATTATTAATGTTTTTAGAACAAAATATTTATTAAATAATTGGGGTATTCACACTGTAGTCATAAAGTCATAAAATAATAGTACAAAAATATGACTAGCGTGAACAACCAGTTATAACTTAGTATGCTATTTCAAACATCGATCAGCTGATAAGATAACAACACATTTGTAATCTGCCGTTATCAAAGCAGAAGAAAATTAATACAATTAAAGATGAATCGTCTAAAAACTCCATTTTATATAAAATTATTAAATTTGTCTTCTGGTGCACAAGAATATCCAAATGATTTTGTATGTACAAACTAAAACAGCTGCTGCCTTGATATGAGCTGAATACATTTTTTTTTGCTGCGGCATACGGAAAAACGTTCAGTGGCTGCCAGCTACGTAAGTTAAACGAGAAAAGCTTGTCACTTGTTTGTATATAGTTTTTGCGATTTAGTTCTCTTTTAATTTTTTTATGTTATAAAAATGTATGAATAATTTGTTAGCCGTTTTTTAGTCGCGAGTCATATAGGAGTAACGGCGACAAACATATACTATCGCCGTCTCGCCTAAAGATTTTCAGCCGTTCGACTCAGATCTCTAGAGCTATTTTATGAGAAAACAAAAACATACCTGAAAGAGTGATATTATTTGATGACTTTTTTAAACTGATTTAAAATGTTATGACTTTATGACAATATGACTAAACAGCACACAGTGTGAATACTCCAATTATTTATTAAAATATTTATTATGTGGTAGTCGTGAAATGTTGTCTGCACTCAAATGTTGGTGCTGTTGGCTGAAGTATACGGATATATTTTGTGGCGGTATTGTTATTTTAATTAATATTGTTTTGCCATTACAACCTCAACAATAAGGTTATTTATTATATATTATACTAATGGTACCTCGAAATTGGTTTTGCAAAGCGGGAATTTTCCATCTGCCTGCACGTGAAATCGGGGTTCCAAGCCCCTGGAAGAGACTTCATTCTGGGACTGATGGATTAGAAATGAGCTTAAATGGAGTAGATTGAAGTTCAGAAAAATGCAAGGAAGGAGCTGGGAAGCTTCCACAAAATTAATTATACTAATTGTTTTTTGTTCTTTTTTTTTTTGTTGTTAATTACATATTTGATGTTTTGGAAGGAATTAAATTTATTTTAAAAACTACAAAAAAAAGTTAAAATTTTTATTTTTGTTTTGGCACATAAAAGTTTTTTTTTTGCTTATTAAAAATATTTTCTAAATTATATTACAAAACTGGTATTAGATATGTAAAAAATTAATATATCGATCCCAGGGTACCAAAATTCAAATATTTAATTTCAAAGCTACCAAAAAGGTAACTAATTTCGATTTTTTTTTAAGTAAGACAATTTTTGTTATTTGTTCTTTATATATTTTTTATCTCGCTGCAGCACTCACAGGATGACTCCTACATATGCAGTGCGTTGCGCCGGAACTAGAAAGGAGGGGATAGTATTGAGGGGACAGATGAAGAGAGATAAGGATATAGAGAATTTTTTGTAGCTATTTCAAACTTTTTTCCTTCGCCGGCTAATTTTTGCTACAGGGCCGACAAAGGAGGGTGCTGTTACTCTGGTTTTTTAGTACATGATCGTGTCAGTTGCTGCCAATTATGTTCACTGACCAGTGCTTTGCATTCATCACTGAAACAGTTTGGCAACAACTAACACAACTATGCATTCTGCTGATCAGAAGAATTCAACACAATATATCATGACTCAGAGCGTGGTTGAACTCAGGACCCTCCGCTTCATAGTCTCGTGTTCTACTACTTCAGCCAACAGCACCCACTTATATTTCACTAAGAATTGGTTTGCTATTAATAATAAGAAAAAAAAATTTGAATCGAAAATATATTATCAAAAAAAGTCACTAACATTTTTCTATCTACGAAACAAAAACATTAAAAATTCGATTCTAGGGTTGGAAAATCTCTAATTTTGGTTACTTTAGTGAAATAAAACTTTTTTATACTTCAGTATCGATTTTTTTTTTGCTACGAAAAAGTATGCGACTGAAACGAATTTTCGTTTTTGTTTATAAACATATTTAATATTTGTAAAATATTATATAAAATAAGTTCATTAGTGTTAGAAATTAGAAAATCCTCAGGGCTGATAATTGTAAACTTCTTCTTAAAAATGAAAGTAAATAAATAACACAATTTTATTTCTTTGGTAATTATGCCTACTTTCTATTTAAGAAAGAAAGAATGCCTACATCTGTGAAGGATAATTAAAATTCGGCACAGCCGGATATTGAACTTTTACTTGATTAAATATATTTTAAGATAGTCAAATTTTGTTTTGATAATTGCTCTGTATTATTTTTTTGTAATATAAAAGAAGTTACTCTTATACAGCAATTTTTTTTAAATCTCTGATAGAAATTGTTTACCATTTTGAAAATATGTTGCTACTTATCATAATAATAGCGACAAAAGTTATTTTGTTCTCTAACAGCAGTATTCACAAAAACTAAAGTAGACTTGATCAACACTTTAAAATAAATTTTCTATGAAATTTTTACTTTAAAGCACACTTGAAGTACACATTATTTTTTGTGAATACAGTAGTCAGTCTTTTGAATAATTTTTCGCAAATAGTTTTTTATTTTTTGAAATTTATGGGATGGGATTTAACTCCCTGAGAATTTGCTGTGTTTGCGGTGAAAGACTTCTATCCTGTTTTAAAGATTTTGAAAGAAGCTTATATATAATCTGCTAAAGTTTTCGACTTATTTATGTTTCCAAGATTTTGTATATATATATATATATATATATATATATATAGATATATAGATATATATATATATATATATATATATATATATATATATGTTCACTAATGTTTGAATATCTGAAATTTTGCTAATTTTCGTAATTTTGTACTTTCTAACAATTTTTTACTTAAAATTGTTTACAACAAATGTATGACATCTTAAAATAATTACACAGTTCAGAAATATTGTTCCACCTATTTTTTATTATATTCTGGGATATAATTTTATAGTATTCACTTTTTAAATCTGATATCAGGCGTATGTCCGTCAGGCCTGTGATACACATTTGATCAGTTCATGTTTTTAATACTTCTTTTCTAAAACAAATCTAACATTATAACGTTAACGGTGGCTTAATAAATATTTATTGCCAATGATTGAGAAATTGCGGGTTTGTAAACTTGAACCATTGATCCATGAAAAGTTGTCCAGAGGCCTTAAGGTGCATCTAGAAGGAGCAGTGAACAGAACCACCCATGGAAATAAATTCTGTCACTAAATTGATTTTGCAAAAAAAAAACGATAGAACGACACTGTAGCAACTGCATATTTTTGGAAGCAAATATCATCGATGTTTAATTGATTAATTTTTGGAGACAAGAACTTAGTCAGCGTGGCCCCATAGTGCTCACCAATCAGCGCTGCGACAGCTCTTTGCTTATTTCGAAAGAGCATCTTTGCTTCAAATATGACAATTTTGATTGTAGACGTAGCCTTTTAACCAGAAATTAGTTTTACAACTCAATACTACTCTTTAATAAAAGTGCTATGAGCATCGCGAATTAATTTTTTTAAAAGCAAATTTAGTTACGACTAGCCAAACAATAGTGAACAGATAGATATGCTGCCTACAGTTTATCTTTCGCAGTTGTTATGCAGCTGAATACACTCTAAAACTTTTGCTGGAATTTACGTTCATATTTTGCATAAATTCCTGTTGAAAAAATCTTGTTGTTTAAAATTACGTGAATTTTGATCGTACCGCAAAGAAATGAGTGAGAAATAAACATAATTTGTCCTATTTTAAACAAAGTACTAATTATTATGTAAAAATTGTCCCCTTTTAAGCAAGTGTGTTTAAAAATGTGTTCAATGTGACTTAACAATACGAAAAATGTTTCAAATTGGACGTATTTATCCAAAAACACAACACTTCAGTTTTTTTCCTTTTTAATTGAAATTATGTTTTCCACTTTCAATGAGAAAATTTTTAGTTTCAAAAAATTATCGTACGAAATAAATAACATTCCTATTATTTCACATGTTTTTCATAATTAAAACAGAGTACTAGTTTACTAACATTTTTCCACAAATATTTCGATAGAATATTTTTTGTATGGGTTCTGTCAGAATTTCACATGAAATTTTAAACAGAGTACTAGGCTTATTACATTTTCTGTGAAGGAAAAATAGATACAAGTTATATAAAATATTTATAAAAAAAGGTATAAACAAAATGTTAAAATGCCAAGTTTGTGAAAAGAATTTCAATGTTTATACCATTTGCATTTATACGGCCATAAAGATGAAAAAAGCAATGAGTTTAATTAAGTGTTTGTTTTCAAGATGCGGAGAAAGTTTCAATAATTATATTTTAATACAAATATTTTTATTTTAGTTTGTAATATGTACTATGTACATTAATAAGTCATAAAATACTAGATATTTAATTTGTTTTTACTTAAGTTTTGATATCTTTTTTAAAATAAATATAATTTTAAATTGTATTACAGGATGTTAATTTCCCAACAGGCTATAGGTTCAAATCTGCGAAACTGCAAATTATTTTTTTATTTATTTTTATTTTTAATAAATGAACGTGATTGCATTCTATTTATTAATTTTTTTGAGAGTGGAATATTAAGTATATTTTTCATAGTCATTAAACCAGCAGAACGGATCAGTACTGATTTCGAGGCCGCTACGCCATCTCATCAGCGTTCCACAAAATTGTTTTAAAATACATGTTGTGTAATTTTAGGTCAATTATATTCGGTAAAGTGTTGCCGACTATTATTGACGTAAATTTCACCAAAATTGTTTTAGAGCGCATATAAGCGCTCTTTAATAAAAGTTAGCACTACTCCAACTTTCGTATATAAATAACGCATTAGGATATTTTTATTGGCGATGTGTGTTATTAAATTGTTCGTTATTTTATTACCAAAAAGAAAAATACAAAACTATTTGCATGAATACGAATGATTGAATGAAGACATTATTTGCAACACTTTATATCAGAATGCAAATATTTATATCTATCATCACATTTAAAATTTTCCCATATATTTCATGCTGAGTGGTCATTCATATGTTGTCCGGATTTCTTTTTTGCTCCATCTTTCCTGACATTGAGCATCCGACTGACTGCAAGTGTGAATGTGTTGATATGTCTTGATATGGTACGAGTATAAATGTGTGTAGAAGAGTGCTTGTACATTTTTAGTAATACGCATACATTGTATGCATGTAGTTTCCGATTCAACATTTTTCTTCGTTTAAATGATTCTTTCTATATAAACAAAATGTGAAATGTTCACAAGCAAGAAAACAAATTGCATACAAATATATATATATATATATATATATATATATATATATATATATATATATATTTATACATAAATAAACTCATAAATATATAAATTTAATGCTTTGTAGGAGGGCGTATGTATCACTGTCATATCTACCATGCGAGCAATTGAAAAGAGAATAATGTGCCCTTTCAGGCATTGTCTAAAATTATACATGAACGGACACAGAGAGAAATATATCTATCTTTGTGACAAGTTGGTTTATAAGATCTTCATAGAATATTTTTGTATGTATGTATTTAAAATATATATTACACTTTCCTACAAAATTTTTTGCAATATTAACACGAGTTTATTGTAGAAGACAAGTGTATGCTTAATACAACCCTAATGGGACTTTTTTAACACTCATACACACCCTCATGCCTCATGTAAAAACAAACCGGTCTAATATTAAATTGAGACCGCGGGTGCATATGAGTGAAAAAATTTCCATCGCCAAATATTAAAAAAAATATTTTTAGCCTAAATAGTTGTAAGAAACTTCTGCGATGGCGTTTTAGCTTTAGCGAGTTTCGGAATATGGCTGCAGGAGGATGACGACCGATACTAAGAACTGACCTCAACAACTCTAGTTATGACAAAAATTTTAAATTAGAGATGCATTGGATCCGTGGATGATGGAAGATCTGTTCAAAAAATTTTGATTTTAATTTTACTCAAAAACTATTTAGTTATTCATTAACTTTCATTTCGAGATCTTAAAGATATTTTCTAATTGACGAGGTTTTTATGTGCATTTTTTTGTATGTTCTGAGGCTCTCCCTCTCAATTGTTGCAAAACGCCGTTCTTGGGTCTCTTCAAGCTTGCTTTTAAAACCAAGTACTTTGATTTTGGCAATTTATTATGAAAACAAACTTTTATGAAAAAGTTGCAATGGACCAAATCTAAAGAATGCCTACGGTATTGTTTCCGGCCAAAAAGTTACGAACACGCATTATCGTGAAGAAAACTCATGATTTTCTTCCAAGCATCAAAAAAAAATTGCAAGGCATGAGCCAACCGATATACCGACAACCTCAAGAACTTATTTAATAGTGATTTGAAGATTTTTCATAAGTTTCTTGTGTTATTTATTCCCCCTCCGAGAATATATAGCATTCTGGATATTCTTTTTTCTCGGCATTTAATTAATTTTAGCAGACTCTTCTTATTAAATTCTTCAATATATTTTTATACCCTCCAAAAAGACTTTGTCATTCCGTTTGTAACGCAACGAAATACCCATCTGAGACCCCATAAAGTATAAATATTTTTGATCAGTGATGAGATCTGAGACGAGCTGAGCATGTCCGTCTGTGGAAATCACAATTCAATCCAAACGAAAAAGTCCCCCTAAGAAGAACTAAGTCAACATCTAAAAAAACAACATAATTTTTAAAGTTTTTTTGTAATTTCGTTAAGAATATTATATATTTTTATATTAAAGAAGGTCCAACCCTTGCTACAGTGACCCCGCAAAAATACGGTCTTAATACCCTCCAAAGAGAATTGGACCCCATAAAGTATATATATTCTTGATCAATGATGAAGTCTAAGACGGTCTAGCAATGGCCATACGTTCGTCTGTGGAAAACACGATGTTGTCTATTTTTGAACCCTGCCTCCTTTAGTGGGCGTTGACGTACGATATTATATGCAAAAATAGTGCAAATATTGAACAATTTTTATTCCTTAAGCTTATAAGAAGCTGAGATGTTCTCTGATCTTGCAGAGGTAAAACTTCTCCCCCACGGCCCTTTCCGGAATGACTCTGTCAAAATAGAGAATTTAAATTAGGTACAGAGATGTCTTAAAGTAACTCTGTCCCACCAAATTAAACATTTTAAATTTACTTACTAAATATTTGGAGGGTATTTGAGATTCGACCCGGTCGAATATAACGTTTATACTTGTTAATTATTAATAAAATATCAAATTAATTTCCTGAAGAAGTCACACAAAGGAGTGAAGAAAAATTAAAAAATAACATATTTTAAACAAAAACAAAGAGACTTTAAGCTTAAAAATATTAGAGTAAGCTTAAAAATATTAGAGTATAGGCTCTTCTTTTGTTATATGAATAGTAGGAGGCTGTCAGCATTAATCAGTAGTAGTCAACAACCTGAATACAACTGTCCCATTTTTGACATTGTGTTGACGTGACATGGGCAAACAGTTACAGAATAGGGGCATATTTCGTTCGGCACAGCAACGCTGTAGAGTGCAGAGCGAGCGTCGTTATTCACATCTGCTGCAACTTTTTTAAAAAGATGGTACCAACTGTGAACAATTTTCTAGCTCAGACAGCCACCACGGTGCTCCCATGTTAGCATTTCAAGTGCTTTTGAACACTTTTTTTTTTAATTTTTTGCACAAAATTTAATGTAAACTCTTTAATTCAAACCCGCAGAACACTGACTCTCATAAACACACTAAACATGCTAGATAATTAAAGTTGTGATAGATTTTTTGAGACGACTGTATTGCGAAATCTTGAAATTCATCTTATATATTTGAAGATACCTCATCCTTTTTATAGGATCCTATTTACGCACGAGGCTTACACTAACTAAAATCAAAAACAAAAATAAATTGTTTTGGTGCTTAAACCAGCAAGTGCTTTTTAAAAGGGAAACTTAAAAAAAACATAATTTGCAGTTTCGCTTGTATTATAAAAAGCTGTCCTCTCTTAGTAATATCCTTGTTCTTCCTTGACAGTCTCTCTGATATCTAATAAAGAAATTTTTAGAATAGTTATTTATCTTTAAGAAAATTGTTGTTCAACAAAAAAGGTGACATATTTAAAGCAACATTCTCATTTTACTGTGCGTCTGCAACAGAGGCATATTAATTACAAAAGTTGCCATTAAAAGGAAGAAATAAAGTGAACACAAAAAGTTTTAAGATGTCATTTACTTTGTTAATTGCAAACGTTTAAGCTGCACCAGCAAACAACAATTTTGAACAAAGTTTTACAGCACTAAAAAGGACAACAAATATGTATCTAAAAAATGCTAAAGGAAAGGAGCACAATAAAGTTGTCCGTTATAAATTTAAAGTGAAAATGAACACATTTTTTGTTTGCCAATTCAATTATATTTTAATATAATTTTTAATTTTCACATACTGAGCCAAAAACAGATTTTACTTATTTTATTGCAAAAATTATTTTTGTGTAAAAATATTTTATGTCGCTTTTCAAAGTTAATGTTCAACAAATCCATATTAAAAAAGTTCATCATGTTAACAATACACTTAACTGTTTTTAGCCACTTTAAGGTTTGAAAAAGCCAGATAAAACAACAAAAACTTGAGCACATTCTGCATTTCCAGCTCCCTTTTTGACTACATTTTTGCATAACTTTTCTTTTAGTTTCAAAGAAAAAGGAAATGGGGTTAAATATTATTTAAAGTTTGGTGCAAAACCAGCCAACCTTTTTCCTTGGTTGATTCTTTTTTTTTTTTGTTTGTGTGTAATAAAATTTAAGGCAGTGATTAAAAATTACAAATTATAATTAACTTTTTATTTGGCAGCTAAGCTTCATGTAGGTGGTTTATTGTGGCAGTGAATTAAACTTTTACATGCTTTCAGTTGCCAGTTAATAATCTAAAGTTTGTTGTGCAAATTCAAGAGTTACTGGCTGCAATCCAATGGCACTAATGCATTATAAGGGGTGTTTGGAGTGAATATAAATATATTATTTATATGCTGATATTAGGTTAGGGTAGGTTAAAAAAGGGCCGCCCGCAGTTAGTGAGAAAACACTCGGAAGCCATAAAGGCCCATTGTGATGCCCAGAGGCCTACAACCTAAACAACCCTTTCAAAACGAAGTACTGGTTCCTGAGAATCACCTAGAACTTCTCACAAAACCCGCCAGGACAGCCAGCAGGTGCATCCCTGAAACAGTCCAGATCTCGCAGGAAACGCGAACTTAGATGTCTAAGCCTACGCTCCTGCAATGCCGGGCAGTCACAAAAGAAATGCTGTATTGAGTCCACTTCGTCTTCATCGAAACAGCTCCTGCAGAGACAATCATGGGAAAGCCCAAACGCTCTGACATGTACCCAATTCCATAGTGCCCCGTCAAGACCCCTACCGACTTATTCCCAAAAGTTGGAAGCTGTCTAGTCCTAACTCTGCTAAGTGAGAACCGTAGAGTTTTGGAGACCCTACAGGTGGTAACTGTTGACCACCTGCTTGTCACTTTCCTCTCTGCCCACTAATCAATTGTGTTCAGCAGCTCCACTGAGGGAATGTCAATATCCCTACGTGAGACTGCTTCATCCAAGGCCGAACCTGCTCTTGCGCATTCGTCCGCCATTTCATTTCCCTGAATAACCTCATGCCCTGGAACCCAAACTATCTTGACCTCATGTCTTTTAAGTCGGGCCAGAGATTGAATGCATGCCAGTACACGTTTCTACTTTGTCATCCTCGAATCCATAGCCCTATTTGCTGCCAGACTATCTATGCAGATCTCAATAGTTCTGGCCTCTAAACTGAGCCCAATAATTCTTAATGCTGCCTCGGTAATGGCATAAATCTCTGCCTCGAAAACTGTTGAGGTATCGGATAGCCTGAGTGATACCGAAAGGCCGAGATCCTTGGAAAATACCCCCGAACCAGTGCCAGTGTTCATTTTCGAGCCGTCCTTAAAAACCAAGATTGCATTATTTCGAGTTGCAGAGTTTTCTATCCAGTCTTTCTTCTCAGTGAATCCGACTGGGAAATGTCTGTCAAAACTCATGACGGGAGTCATATAATCAGTTTATCTCCCCAGGACCTGCCCTCCTACGTTTTGTAGGATAATACCATGTCTCGTACGTTCATGCCTGAAGTTGCCTGACTCAATGGGCCTAAGGGCTGATATTAAATGATCTATTATTTATTTCAACTATTATTTTATTTAATAGCCGCTATTTTAGTTAAACTTAGTTGATAAAATGGATAAAGCCATATCATAACGAATCGGCATTTATGGGTCAGTTAAGATCCAGATTAATATTGGATCAGTTAAGATTTAGAGGAATAATATATATATTTAACGTCTACAATCCACCAGATATTAATGCCCCTCGTTTTTAATAATCAAAAATGAAGGTTTCAGTAGCAGTAGGATAGAGGAGCGTCAGGCTACGTCTCAGCTCCGGAATAAAAACTTAAAAAATTTTATTTTTAAAGAATTTTGGACATATGTAAGTAATACATTTGTTAAATTTTTACACTACTTTTGCATATAATAACGCCCCCAAAAATGAGGCGGGGTTCAAAAATAATTTTTTTTAATTTTAAACCTCTAAGTATAACGCGTTGGACCTTATTTGATAAAAAAATACATTACACTCAGGTCTCGTTTTATGCGGTAGATGCGTTCCAAAAAAATTCGCATAAAACGATACTCTAGCTTCATATAAAAAGTAATGATTCGTTCCAAAGTTCTGAAAAATCGCATATATTCAAATTTTAGTTAACAAATCAAAACCAAATCGCATAAAAAATATCAACAAATATATGTTTATTTTGCAAAATGATATTTATTTGTTAGGTGGTTAAGTATTGTTATATCCTAAATGATAAACAAGCATCTGGGATATAAAAAAGCCAGCAAAATTTATGAATTTTACACTTACTTTTTCCCAAAGTGAAATGTTTATTAAGGTTAAAAACTGATTTTTATTTGAATGTTACAGCAATCGAATCACTCACTCACTGCACCGTAATAAACAAATGAACCACCTAATAAAATAAGGAATTCTCACAACACGCATGCGTATCAGCTATGCACAGAAAAAACACTGCAGAGTGATTAAAAAAACACCACATAATAAGAAGGGAAATCCTCAGTTTGTTCTTTCAATAATAACACACACACACACAACACTCATACATACGTATCGTCTACGCATAAAAAAACACAAAGTAAAACAAGTAAAAGCGCTATATTCGGCTGTGCCGAATCTTATATACCCTTCACAGATGTAATTCTTCTTTCTTTCTTTCTTGCCAAAACAGAAAGTAGGTTTAATTAAAATATCAAAATAATGTTATCGGTTACTTTTATATTTAAGAAAACGTTTAAATTTTTCGGCTAGGAAGCTAAATGTTTGGCTTCTCTTATATCTAATACCTATGAACGTCTTTCGAAAATATTATATATATTTAATTTACAAGCAAAACAAAAAATCCGTTTCATGTACCCCAAAAAGTTCTAATTGTCCAACCGTAGAATCGTCTTTGGTTTTTAATGTTGTTGGTTTTTAATACCAGATTACTTCTTTCTGATAAATAAAGTATGTATAATTCATCATAAAAATCAAAAATAACAAATAAAATGGCTGATTTTATGAATCAGAAAATGTTAACTTCCTAACCCTGGAACCGAATTCTTAATTTTTTAATACTAATCTAATTTTTTCTGATATATAAAATAGCTTTAATTCACTAAAAACACTAAATTTTTAATTTATGTATGTACTATTATGTACGAAAAGTATTTCGATTTTCCAACTCTGGAAGCGAATTTTTATTTTTTTACCAATGCAATTCTTAGTGAGGCGTAACATAGCTTTAGTTGACAAAAAAAATACTATTTTTAAACTTTTTGGTCACTTTCACGTACCATAAAATATATCATATGTCCAAACCTGGAGTCGAAATTTTGATTTTTAAGATTTTAATACCAAATTTGTTCTTCCTGAATTATAAAACAGCTCTAATTAGCAAAAAAAAAAACAACGTCAATTGCCTTTTTGGTTACATTTATGTTTAAAAAAATTTCAATTTCCTAACCCTGGAAGCGAAATTTAAATTTTTTAAAATTTTCTTTATCAATGCAAATCTTCATGAGGTATAAAGTAGTTTTGTTTAAGAAAAAGTCGAATTTTGCAACCATTTTGGTTATTACATGTACTACAAAATATTGCATGTACCAAAAAAAATTTAATTTTTCTAACCCTGGAAACGAAATTTAAATTTTTTTGTTTGTTTTTTTTATCAGTGCAATGCTTCTTGAAGTATAAAGTAGTTTTATTTACAAAAAATTGCAAATTTTTTACCATTTTGGTAACTTTCATGTACCATAAAATATTGCACTTGTCCATCCCTGGATTCGAAATTTTATTTTTTATTTTTGAATTTTTGATACCAATTTTGTTCTTCCTAAATTATACGACTGTTTTAGTTGGCAAAAAACAAAAAACAACAACATCGATTGCCTGTTTGATTACTTGCATGTATAAAAAAAATTCAATTTCCCACCCCTGGAAGCAAAATTTGAATCTAAAATTTTCTTTTCTTTTTGCCAATGCAAATCTTCATGACGTATAAAGAGGTTTTGTTAAAGAAAAACTTAACATTTTTAACAATTTTAGTTACTACATGTACTACAAAATACGGAATGGGCCGAAAAAAAAATTTTTATTTCCCATCCCTGAACATTTTTATACCCTTCACAAAAAAGTGAAAGGGTATATATAGGTTTGTCATTCCGTGTGTAATTTCTTCGATATGCACATGGGACCCCATAAAGTATATATATTCTGGATCCTTATGAATAGCGATGACGATTGAGCGATGTCCGTCTGTCCGTCTGTCCGTCTGTCCGTCTGTCCGTCCGTCTGTACGTGAAATCGGTTTTCCCAAGCTCCCAGAAGAGCTAGAGACTTCGTTCTTGGACCGTTGGATTGGAAATGAACTTAAACAGGCTGCTATTGAAATTCAGAAAGATCCGAAGTATGGTTCCAGAGCTGGGAAGCTTACACCTATTTCTCGACGCAAAATTTTTACCAAAAATCAATTATTTTTTTTAATGTTTGTAAATTAAACCTATTTCGTGCTTTAGGGAGCCTCAATGGTCTATTAAAAACTAAAAAAATAAAAAATTTTTTCCAGGGATGGGAAATAAAAAAATTTTTTTTCTGCTTATTCCGTATTTTGTAGTACATGTAGTAACTAAAATTGTTAAAAATGTTAAGTTTTTCTTTAACAAAACCACTTTATACGTCATGAAGATTTGCATTGGCAAAAAAAAATTTTTGTTTTTAAATTCAAATTTTACTTCCAGGGTTGGGAAATTGCATTGTTTTTATAAGTGAAAGTAATGAAACAGGTCTAGCCAAGCCCCCAGAAGAGATAGAGACTTCATTCTTGAACCGTTGGATTGGAAATGAACTTAAATAGAGTGATGTTAAAATTCAGATAGATCCGAACTATGGTTCCAGAGCTGGGAAGCTTGCACCTATTTCTCGACGCTAAATTTATACCAAAAATAATTTATTTTTTTTAATGTTTGCAAACTAAACCTATTTCGTGCTTTGGGAAGTCTCAATGGTGTATTAAAAACTAAAAATATAAAAAAAAATGTTCAGGGATGGGAAATAAAAATTTTTTTTTCGGCCCATTCCGTATTTTGTAGTACATGTAGTAACTAAAATTGTTAAAAATGTTAAGTTTTTCTTTAACAAAACCTCTTTATACGTCATGAAGATTTGCATTGGCAAAAAGAAAAGAAAATTTTAGATTCAAATTTTGCTTCCAGGGGTGGGAAATTGAATTTTTTTTATACATGCAAGTAATCAAACAGGCAATCGATGTTGTTGTTTTTTGTTTTTTGCCAACTAAAACAGTCGTATAATTTAGGAAGAACAAAATTGGTATCAAAAATTCAAAAATAAAAAATAAAATTTCGAATCCAGGGATGGACAAGTGCAATATTTTATGGTACATGAAAGTTACCAAAATGGTAAAAAATTTGCAATTTTTTGTAAATAAAACTACTTTATACTTCAAGAAGCATTGCACTGATAAAAAAAACAAACAAAAAAATTTAAATTTCGTTTCCAGGGTTAGAAAAATTAAATTTTTTTTGGTACATGCAATATTTTGTAGTACATGTAATAACCAAAATGGTTGCAAAATTCGACTTTTTCTTAAACAAAACTACTTTATACCTCATGAAGATTTGCATTGATAAAGAAAATTTTAAAAAATTTAAATTTCGCTTCCAGGGTTAGGAAATTGAAATTTTTTTAAACATAAATGTAACCAAAAAGGCAATTGACGTTGTTTTTTTTTTTGCTAATTAGAGCTGTTTTATAATTCAGGAAGAACAAATTTGGTATTAAAATCTTAAAAATCAAAATTTCGACTCCAGGTTTGGACATATGATATATTTTATGGTACGTGAAAGTGACCAAAAAGTTTAAAAATAGTATTTTTTTTGTCAACTAAAGCTATGTTACGCCTCACTAAGAATTGCATTGGTAAAAAAATAAAAATTCGCTTCCAGAGTTGGAAAATCGAAATACTTTTCGTACATAATAGTACATACATAAATTAAAAATTTAGTGTTTTTAGTGAATTAAAGCTATTTTATATATCAGAAAAAATTAGATTAGTATTAAAAAATTAAGAATTCGGTTCCAGGGTTAGGAAGTTAACATTTTCTGATTCATAAAATCAGCCATTTTATTTGTTATTTTTGATTTTTATGATGAATTATACATACTTTATTTATCAGAAAGAAGTAATCTGGTATTAAAAACCAACAACATTAAAAACCAAAGACGATTCTACGGTTGGACAATTAGAACTTTTTGGGGTACATGAAACGGATTTTTTGTTTTGCTTGTAAATTAAATATATATAATATTTTCGAAAGACGTTCATAGGTATTAGATATAAGAGAAGCCAAACATTTAGCTTCCTAGCCGAAAAATTTAAACGTTTTCTTAAATATAAAAGTAACCGATAACATTATTTTGATATTTTAATTAAACCTACTTTCTGTTTTGGCAAGAAAGAAAGAAAGAAGAATTACATCTGTGAAGGGTATATAAGATTCGGCACAGCCGAATATAGCGCTTTTACTTGTTTTTTATATTTTTAGTTTTTAATACACCATTGAGACTTCCCAAAGCACGAAATAGGTTTAGTTTGCAAACATTAAAAAAAATAAATTATTTTTGGTATAAATTTAGCGTCGAGAAATAGGTGCAAGCTTCCCAGCTCTGGAACCATAGTTCGGATCTATCTGAATTTTAACATCACTCTATTTAAGTTCATTTCCAATCCAACGGTTCAAGAATGAAGTCTCTATCTCTTCTGGGGGCTTGGCTAGACCTGTTTCATTACTTTCACTTATAAAAACAATGCAATTTCCCAACCCTGGAAGTAAAATTTGAATTTAAAAACAAAAATTTTTTTTTGCCAATGCAAATCTTCATGACGTATAAAGTGGTTTTGTTAAAGAAAAACTTAACATTTTTAACAATTTTAGTTACTACATGTACTACAAAATACGGAATAAGCAGAAAAAAAATTTTTTTATTTCCCATCCCTGGAAAAAATTTTTTATTTTTTTAGTTTTTAATAGACCATTGAGGCTCCCTAAAGCACGAAATAGGTTTAATTTACAAACATTAAAAAAAATAATTGATTTTTGGTAAAAATTTTGCGTCGAGAAATAGGTGTAAGCTTCCCAGCTCTGGAACCATACTTCGGATCTTTCTGAATTTCAATAGCAGCCTGTTTAAGTTCATTTCCAATCCAACGGTCCAAGAACGAAGTCTCTAGCTCTTCTGGGAGCTTGGGAAAACCGATTTCACGTACAGACGGACGGACAGACGGACAGACGGACAGACGGACAGACGGACAGACGGACATCGCTCAATCGTCATCGCTATTCATAAGGATCCAGAATATATATACTTTATGGGGTCCCATGTGCATATCGAAGAAATTACACACGGAATGACAAACCTATATATACCCTTTCACTTTTTTGTGAAGGGTATAAAAATATGTAACGACTACATAAGTGATGCAAACTTGGTTTAATTTAAACACTGTAAAAAAGCCTAAGAACATCTAAAACTTCAAAACCTGTAAACATTCTAAAAAATATCGTCCAATTAAAAATCGTCCAAAACAGAGAGTAGTTTTAATTAAAAAATCAAAATGATGTTATCGGTTACTTTTATATTTAAGAAAACGTTTAAATTTCTCTGCTAGGAAGCTAAATGTTTGGCTTTTCTTATATCTAATACCTATGAACGTCTTTCAAATATATTATATATATTTAATTTACAAAAAAAAAAACCGTTTCATGTACCCCAAAAAGTTCTAATTGTCCAACTGTAGAATCGTCTTTTAGATTTTGTTGGTTTTTAATACCAGTTTACTTCTATCTGATATATAAAGTAGGTATAATTCATCATAAAAATTCAAAATAACAAATAAAATGGCTGCTTTTATGAATCAGAATATGTCAATTTTCCAACCCTGGAACCGAATTTTTAATTTTTTAATACTAATCTAATTTTTTCTAAT
The DNA here is from genome assembly GCA_951800035.1 of Linnaemya tessellans. Taxonomy (NCBI): domain Eukaryota; kingdom Metazoa; phylum Arthropoda; class Insecta; order Diptera; family Tachinidae; genus Linnaemya; species Linnaemya tessellans. Next base: position 29,399,606 of record OX637534.1, read on the forward strand.
ATATATAATAGGTTTAATTCACTAAAAACACAAAATTTGGAATTTATGTATGTACTATTATGTACGAAAAATATTTCGATTTTCCAACTCTGGAAGTGAATTTTTATTTTTTTGTCAATGCAATTCTTAAAAAAAATAAAATTTTTAAACTTTTTGGTCACTTTCATGTACCATAAAATATTTCATTTGTCCAACCCTGGGATAGAAATTTTGATTTTTTAGGATTTTAGTACCAATTTTGTTCTTCCTGAATTATAAAACAACTTTAATTACCAAAATGAAACAACGTCAATTGCCTTTTTGGTTACTTTTATGTATAAAGAAAATATTTCAATTTCCAAACCCTGGAAGCGAAATTTAAATTTTTAAAAATTTTCTTCATCAATGCAAATCTTCATGAGGTATAAAGTAGTTTTGTTTAAGAACAACTCGAATTTTGCAACCATTTTGGTTATTACTTGTACTACAAAATATTGCATGTACAAAAAAAACTTGAATTTTTCCAGCCCTGGAAACGAAGTTTTATTTATTTTTTTGTTTATTTTTTTTTATCAGTGCAACGCTTCTTGAGGTATAAAGTAGTTTTATTTAAGAAAAATTTCAAATTTTTTACCATTTTGGTAACTTTCATGTACCATAAAATATTGCACTTGTCCATCCCTGGATTCGAAATTTTATTTTTTATTTTTGAATTTTTTATACCAATTTTGTTGTTCTAAATTTATTAGATTACTTTCATGTATAAAAAAATATTCAATTTCCCACCCCTGTAAGCAAAATTTTAATATAAAAAAAAAATTTTTTTTTGCCAATGCAAATCTTCATGACGTATAAAGTGGTTTTGTTAAAGAAAAACTTGAAATTTTTAAAAAGTTTAATTACTACATGTACTACAAAATACGGAATAGGCCAATCCCATCCCTGAAAAATTTTTTAATTTTATTAGTTTTTAATAGACCATTGAGGCTCCCCAAAGCAAGAAATAGGTTTAATTTACAAACATTAAAAAAAATAATTGATTTTTGGTATAAATTTTGCGTCGAAAAATTGGTGTAAGATTCCCAGCTCTGGAACCATACTTCGGATCTTCCTGAATTTCAGTAGCACTCTATTTAAGTTCATTTCCAATCCAACGGTCCAAGAACGGTGACTTGGGAAATCCGATATCACGTACAGACGGACGGAAAGACGGACGGACAGACGGACATTGCTCAATCGTCATCGCTATCCATAAGGATCCAGAATATATATACTTTATGGGGTCTCATGTGCATATCGAAGAAATTACACACGGAATGACAAACCTACATACATATACCCTTTCACTTGTTTGTGAAGGGTATAAAAACTTAAAAAATTATGTTATTTTTCACAGGTTGATTTAGTTCTTCTTAAAGGAACTTTCTTCCCTCTAGCCCGATTCAGCCCATTTACGGACTTAGCCCGTGCTATATTTCAAAATATATTCATACCAAATTGAAAGGGTATGGCCCTTTTCGTTTTGACTGAATTGTGATTTTCCCAGACGGACGTGCTCAGATCGTCTTAGTTTTCAGGACTGATCAAGAATATATATACTTTATAGGGTCTTAGTGGAATATTTCGCTGCGTTACATACGGAATGACAAAGTGAATATCCCGTCCAATTCTTTTTTGTAGGGTATAAATATTACAGGTAATTTTTAATAAAAAATAAGTAAGAACGTTATATTCGGCCGGGTCGAAACTTAAATACCCTCCAAATATTTAGTACATGAAAACTCTACTTTTATTGTTGTTTGCATCTTTTAATAACATTCTTCAGTGTTGTATCTATGAAGTCCAATACATATACATATAAATACATACGTAATTTAATAAACAATTTTAAGAAATTCCTATGAGATATACGAGTGCATTTTGGAAAACCACAATAACTTAATTAAATGATCTACATTTATTTATTTAATAATTATATTACGTATGTATGTGTTTATTGAAACGATGCTATAAACATAAAAAATAAAATATTACAAAAATATGAATCATCTTATTCTTATTAAAATTTTTATGATATTTGATTTAACTAAACAAAAATAAATTTATTTTTAGACGTATTGGGAGCACAGTGGCTGAGACACTTTTCCATCAGTCTAAAAGCAATTGCGTTATGTTTTCAGTTAATATTTTTGTTTGAATTAAAACTATTTAACCAGATGGATCAGAGTACCTTTAAGATACTCGTATTACCGTCCCACATATTAAAACTCTAGTTTAACAGGATAACTCCGGGAAGGGCCCTGGGGAGAGATATATATTTTTTTGGAGATATTTTTTTTTTTTTGGGGTAACTAAAATTTTTTTTGCTAGTGTCATTTTGGGTGCTGTTGGCTGAAGTAGTAGAACACGACACTATGAAGCGGAGGGTCGTGAGTTCCAGCCCGCGCTGAGTCATGAAATAATGTGTTGAATTCTTCTGAACAGCATTAGTGCATGGTTGTATAAGTTGCTGCCAGCCTGTTTCAATGATGAAGGCGTAGCACTGGTCACAATTGGCAGCGACTGACACTATCATGTACTAAAAGCAGTGTAACAGCACCCACCTCCGTCGGCCCTATAGCAAAAATTAGCCGGCGAGGTAAAAGGTTGAAATAGCTACAAAAAAACTGTCTATCTTCTCATCTTTGCTAATCTGTCCCTCAATACTATCACCTCGTTTCAGTTCCGGCGCAATGCATTGCATATTTAAGGGTGCCGGTCCAAGATAAAAAAAAGGGTGGGGAAGTAGGGCAGTGAGAGATGAGAGAACATCTCAGCTTCGTCATAAAAGCTTAAAAATTATATTTTTAAGGAATGTAGGGTTAAGGAATACAATTTGTTAAATATTTACACTATTTTTGCATATAATTACTAAAATCAACGCCCACTAAAAAAGTCGGGGTAGGAAATTGAATATTTGATTTTTTGGTTCCACGTTCTACGCTTTGGGTCTCTTTTGGCATAACAATATATTATATGCTTAACAAAATTACAAAAAAAAACTTTAAAAATTATGTTGTTTTTTAGGGGTTGGTTTAGTTCTTCTTAGGGGTAATTTTTTCCCCTCTGGTTCGATTCTTGACTTGTGGTATTCTCCTAAACGTATTTGCAACAAATTTCAATGGTCCGGCTCTTTTCGTTTGGACTTAATCGTGATTTCCCTAGACGAATAAACGCACGGACGGATCGCCTCAGATTTCCTATCTGATCAAAAATATATATATATATATATATATACTCTATGGTGTCTTAGAGGGATATTTCGCTCTGTTATACACGGAATCGCAAAGGTATTTTGGTAGGTTATAAAAAATGGTAAATAATTTAAGATGTTACATTCATACATACATTTGCTCTCACTAAACACCTGCAGAAAACAAACTATTTTGTATTGTGCTTGATAATCACCCCCTCCGATATTTCAATTTGCAAACTTACCTAGAAAAAAAGAAAAAAAATAGGAAAATAATTAGTTATATATTACATATAGTATTTTATGTAAATCTGCATATGTAGGTATATATTTATATACACACACATATGTAAAATAAAAATGTGTTTTGTGTGTCATTTCATAACTAGAGAGTTACTCGACATTGTGTTTTATTAAACATGAATGTAAAAGAAAAAAATTAATACACGTATTCTTAAAAATAATGTGCAGATTGCAGATTTGAACTTGAGTCTGAAGTTAATAAGTTCGGAAAATAAACATTTTCATTCATGTTTGCTTGTTCATTAATTGTTAACTAAATTAAAATATTCATTTGCACGAACACATACAACATAAAAAGCGAAAAGAAAATTGGTAAAATTCAACAAAGAACGCCGATGAGATGGCATAGCGGTCTCGAAATCAGTGCTGATCCGTTCTGTTTGTTTGATGATTTTAAAAAATATTCCACTCTTAATAAAATAATACGAGTTTAAATTAAATTGTATTGCGGGTGCTGTTGGCTGAAGTAGTTACCCCGAATGCTAAAATGTCGATGATAGCGACTTCTATTCCGTACAGATTTTGATTCGGTTGTTGGCCATCGAAGTAGTTTTGTGAAAGCCGATAAGTGGATCAGAAAAACCGCTTAAAAGTCATTAAAAAAAACTTTTAAAAAAATATTTTTTCACACTCACACACACATACAAACATATACGAAATTTTTATTTGACTCGATGGAACAACGATTAATAAAACTAAATTCTTAAAGATGACTTCATGTAAATGTTGACAGTGGCTACGGCTCAAATGGGTCCAATTTTGACGTACTCTCTCCATTAAATCGAATGATATCAAACGAAAAATTCTTTATTTTTAAAGTCAACTGTTGCGGGCCTGCCCCTATAGGCATTAGCCTTAACATATGCCTACAAAAAATAGTCTAAAGGCCACGATCTAGGCGTCTAGTTGACCTCCCTCAAACCTGAAATAAAGTGTTCGCCAAACTCTCCATTAGTTTGCGTGGTGTATGGCCTCATCTTGTTGAAATCACATTTCAGTCAAGTGCAGCTCTTCCATTTTGGGCAATGAAAAAAATCTTTACTCAACGTACGGTAATACTCGCCGTTCACAGTATCGTTCCCGCCTACATCGTTTTTGAAAAAGTACGGTCCAACGGTGCCACCGGCCCATAAGCCACTCCAAACAGTGCAGTTTTGGGAATTTGTTGGCAGTTCTTGCACTTCTCCTGGCTGCTCTTCACAACAAATACAACAATTTGGCTTGTTCACACATCCAATGGCGACCATTCACCAAAAGTTGTCTACTGTGGTCGGTCGTCTGGCTTCAATTCTTGCATCATCTGTATTTTTAAAGGTTTTAACCCAAATCCCTCCACAACACTCAGGCCCAGCTGCTGCGAACGACGCCGAATCGATAATTCATGGTTATCAATACTGGAGGATTCATTTGCAATATTTTCCTCTGCCAGCAGTTTTCATATTTTTATTGGTTGTTCAATTATGCAAAATTGCACGGCTTAATTATAGACCAAACAACGCAAACAGCTGAGCTGCCAAAAGTCGTGCTGCCAAAAAGAAAGTTGCTAAAACATATCCTTTTAAATGGGTGTTTAGAGCTAAGAAACCTAAAGGAGATACGTGATTCTAATAAAACAAACATGTTCTTTTTTCAAAACCAAATTGATATCATCCCCTATTTTCTTTTAACTACTGCATCTCAGTTGAAATCATATTCGGTATTGCAGCCTTTCGGTTTCATTCAATATCTTAAAACAGTTCGTGTAAATAAAATTTTTTCAAACTTAAAAAAATGTTAAAGAATATTCATTTAGAAGTTTTCACTTTTTTCATTGTTTTCTCTGCAAAAATATTTGGAAGATGTTTGCTGTTAAACTTTTTTATGCAACTCATATTTATACTCGAATCACATAATAATTTTTTTCAAAATATTGTTCATAAACTCTTTTTTTACAAAAATAAAATAACAAGAGAAATGAAAGTATTGAAATAAAAAGCAATAATTATATTTGCCTTTCCCAGTCAGTATTCATGTTCGCATAAAACTTCATCTTTATACAAAAAATGTCATTCAAACTGTTTGAATGAAAGCAAGAATACCAAATAGAGCGTTCAATTAATCATTATTTTTACTAATCGATTGGGCGTTCGTTAATGATTATTTTATTACCGCAAAGAAATATTAACGATCCGATTGGAAGATCGGATCGCAGTAGATGCTAAGCTACTGGGCGCAGTAGAATATAATAATACGTTTGTTCAGACATACTTCTTACTTGAGCTGATTGCATAGAATAGGATGTTGAGATATGCGCTTTAAATTTCTTTTGCTCAATTATTCTCAATATTGAGCACAATTAACAATATAAAATTTAAATTATGCTGCATAGAAAATGTGTTTAGTGTGCAAAACACAACTCACTGAACAAAGTTAGTGGAGACATAGCACCTAAAATGTGAAAAAAGTAAAAATATATGTCGGACCATGTTGAATATATATTATTGGTAATAAATTTCATATTAACCAGAATATTTAAAGTATTGAAAATTTTTGTTCACAAAAAAAAAAATTAAAAATAAAGATCACAGATTTGAAGTTCTTACGAATATGAAAACTTTTCACTTTTAGTTGTCACACGTTAATTGAATTGACTAAATTTTGTCTTTGTGAACACGAAGATAATTAAGTCCGTAATGTGAATATTGACTCAATTCAAAATGTATGTCTGGACGCCATATTACTACACTTGTCCATATATTTGTCCATGAATCCCGTCGTCTACCTATTAAAAATGACTGCAGGCAGGTGTTTTAAATAAAATCCTGCATGTGCACTTAATTTATGTTAAATATTTCTATTACTTAATTTATTCCGATCTTCAAGCAATTCCTTAACTTAAAAGGGAGTACGTTTAATTCAGATATGATATACATAACATACATTTATTTTAAATACCAAGGTTTATTTTCATTGCAATAAATTTAAAGCAGCTGGAAGAAAATGCTGCATGCTACAAAATATTTAATGGTTTATTATTAGAAAATAGAACAACATATCCTTTGCCTGCCGATGCGACCTCATATTTAAATCGATTAAAAAACGTATTGTGCGATCACTACAATTCCAAGAATTGGACATTCAGTCTAGAAAGATTTGAAAACATATGAACATGTTGGACTCATTGAGAATGGTTGAAATAACGTGGTCGAATGTATCTGCCAAAATTTAATTATTCCTGATAATGTTGAGTAATTTCATGAAAAGTGCGACAACATCGCTGTTATCTGCGGCTCCATATTCATAATGTGATAGACATTAATAATAATAATAATAATAATAATATGAAATTTTTTATTTGACACATTGTTGTCACAATACCATTATATATAAATGAAATTTATTTTATTTCTTTTTTTTTATTTAATTTAATTTATCTTCAACATGGCTCGGCATATGGGTTTTCACTTTTCCCACAATTTAGGTGCTAAGTCCCTGCTAACGTTTATTATTATCTTTAAGCATACAGACATTGCTTAACCACCAACAAATAAATTTCATTTATATATAATAATAATAATAATAATAATAATAATAATAATAATGGATGTTTATTGTTAGAGAGAATTATTACACCAAGAGATTATAGAGGAGGTTTCATATACTCGTATAGAAGAAAATGAATATGTGGCACATAAAGAAAATTATACATTTTATGAACCCTCCTTCGAAGGCACCTGGCGGTCAATCCAGGTTTATGAAACAGATTTTGGAAAATATGTTCTTAAGACTTGGCATGTTCCCTGGAAAATCGAAGCCACAATGGAAATATAATTACCACTTTCTAATACCGTGTTTAGACATACACCTAGACATTATCGCAATAAATACCATTATTGAAATCAATAATTCATATAAAATTTAAATTAATTATTATTCAATAAGCATAAAATTGTTATAATGTTCAGTAAAATTTTAGCAGCACTTCTAAAAAGTGTGTTTAGTGAGCAAAACACAATTCATTAAACAAAGTTAGCAGGGACTTAGCACCTAAATTGTGGGAAAAGTGAAAAAACCATATGCCGAGCCATGTTGAAGATAAGTTATTAAATTTATTATAAAATAGAATATTGAAAAAAAGGAAAAATATATCCCAGATTTGACTTGAGGTCCTCATGAATATGAAACATTTTTATTTTTAGTTGTCACAGGCTAATTGTATTGATTGCATTTTGTAATATGTAAACTCAATTAAAAATGTATGTCTGAACACCGTATAAGGTGTTCTAAATAAAAGATATTACATCCTATTTTAGAATTAAATGAAATTTATTTGTTGATGGTTAAGAAATGTCTATATGAATTTCATTGGTGCTCTACCAAATCATCAGTAGACTGCAACTACAGTTTTGAAAATTTACAAATCTCTTATCTTACGAACATGCTTTTAAAAACTATTTGAGAATTTGCAAATTATTTTCATAAATCACGTTACAATACGCTTTCAAACTCTTTCAAAACCTAGTCAACGAATAATTGATATTCTATACCAATGAAATTCATATCGACATTGCTTAACCATGAACAAATAAATTCAATTTAAAAAAAGTTTATGACAATATTTCAAATAGTAAATTTCAAAAAAAAATTTAAAACTCTTCCGAAGAACCCTTGGATTAGTTAGTGATATGACCGAATGTACAAGTATTTCAGAGCAGCCATGACTCAGCACCGAAAAAACGCTACACATCTATATTTCAATTTAAAATAATTATATAATTAATCGTTTAACACTTTATATATTGAATGCCCTAACAGCATCATAAGGATGCTTACAACCAATCAACAGAAGAATAAAAATGTGCCAACTGTATTTTGTGGCAAAAGTTAAAATGTTATCATATTTCATGTTTCTGCCCGAAAGGAAGAGGGAAATAACAAAATAATCACTTTAAGTTTCTGCGTAAAACAAACGTCTGCAGGCGGTTGTCCACAACTTTAATAGATTTTTTTAACATAATTTTAAAGCAGACCATTTGAAAAAACACATTTTTTTTACAATTTAAACAAATTCCTTTAAGCATTACATTCAGATAGAAAACACTGAGCAGTTGATGCAAATAGTAGTGTACGGAGAAATGTGGAAATAAGATTGAAGATAACATGGCTGGGCTTCGGGCAGTCACATTTTTATAGAACGTATTATGGATACTTCTTTTCACTTTCCTCCATAATAAAATTTAACTAGGAATTCGTAGGGTCACAATTTTCATATCGAAAATTCCTACTTTTAAAAGCAGGGACCGGAAATAAGAGTTATTTTTCAATTTTTGAAGAAATAAATCATACATAATTGAACATCGTAGAAAACTTTTAATTACACCATCATGATTTTTAGACGAAATGCATCCAACATATTGCATGATTTTTAAATTTTTGATTTTTATTTTAACAATCAGAAGTAAGAGTTATTTTTGATATTTATTTTTTAAATGAAAAATATGAGTTATTTTTGATTTTTATTTTTTTAAATGAAAAATAAAAGTTATTTTTGATTTTTATATTTTTATATCAATAATAAAAATCAATAAAAAACTCTTATTTATTTGTTGATGCCGTATGTATTATAATATGCTGCTTCATTCAAATTTCTATATGAATATAATATATTATGTGACTTATCCATTATCAGCTATAAAAACCTGAATGCATAGAAAAAAAGCTTATAAGTTTTGGCTTTCATTCAAGGCTGCCTCTTAAGGTCGTTTTCAGGTGTTCAATTTTACCATCATAATTGATTTTGAATGTTCCTCAGATAAATTATATCTCAAATCTCCCAATATTAATCTGAGTGCTGAAAATGACCTTTCTACACTGACTTGAGTGGCAGGTACAGAATGAACAATTAAAGCTAATTTTCGAAGCCATGGAAACACAAACATATTACCTATGTCACGAATTTTGAATTGATTTTTATTATTGATATAAAAATATAAAAATCGAAAATAACTTTCATTTTTCATGTAAAAATATAAAAATCAAATATAACTTTTATTTTTCATTTAAAAATATAAAATTCAAAAATAGCTTTTATTTTTTTAATTTAAAATAATATATATCAAAAATAACTCTTATTTTCTATCTAAATATATAAAAATCAAAAATAACTCTTATTTCTTGATTTTTTTGATAAAAGTCATAGCAGTTATGGTCCCTGGTTAAAAGATAACCACCTCCCACTCATTGATATCATTCCAAGAACCTGTGCTACTAGCAATAATAAATCGATCTTCAGATAAAAAAATTTACCCCAGAACTATGAAAGGAGACGATATTGTGAGAATTTTCTGTAGCCATTTTATAGTTTCATTTCGGCGGAGAAATGTTGCTGCAATAACGACGAGCAAGGGTGTTGTGTTGTATGATAGTGTCTATCGCTGTCGATAATGTTCAGCGATCAGTCAACTAATACAATCAATCATGTACTAATGCAGATCACAAAAATTCTATACCATGACTGAGCGGAATCAAAGTATATTCGTGTCTATTCGCAGAAGTAGTCAGCCAAGAGTATCTTCTGCCAGGTAGTTGGCTCTTATATAAAATTTGTCAATTGTTTTATTAATTTTTTTTAGTTTTTTATTAGGACCGGCACCCAGGGGTTGACCCCTACTCATGCGTACATTGTGCTGGAACTAGAAAAATTGGTTGTGGGAAGGAGGATAAAGGGAGTAGTGTCTATGGGCATTCTATTTGAATTTCTCTATGCTATATACGGCAGGAAAGACCTTCGCAGGCAGTTTATTCCACATACGGACATTACGGGCAAATAAAGAATTTTCTCTGTTATGCGTAGTGCGGTTCACTGGAAAATCCACCACATATGGGTGTGATCGCACTGTAGAGCGTGTTGAGCGTAGAAAAGTGCGCGTTTCGGGAAAGAGATCCCTGACTTCGTTGGAACAAAGCCCATTATAATAACGATAAAACAGTGAAACGCATCCCACATTGCGTCGATGCGCAAGTGAGGCAGTAGAGTTGGCTACCCTACCGTCCGCTATGAGTTTCTTCGCCCTCTCCTGTACACGGTCGAGTAACTTCAAAACAGACTTTGAAAGTTGTATTCCATTTTCGGTCGGATGTAAGTGGTATAAATAGTAAGGAGATCAGTTGGGGTGAAGTATGTCTTACACCGCCGAGGCACTTGAATACTTCTTTTGAACAGGTTAATTGTTTTTGCTTTTCTGACATCAAATACTTCTGAACAAAATTTTCAGCTTATTTTAATAAAATATTATTATTTAAATAAAATATTTTTAACTTCCCACTAAAAAAATTTTCCATTTTCAAAAAATCGGAAAGTTACTAGTTTTAGCCCATTAAAAAAAATCAGGTCTTCACCAGATCTCGATGTTGTGAGTTCCGGGGAGGCTTTACCGACTATTCGTGAGAGGTTAGTCGCGTTTCAATGAGTTCCTTCAAACTTAGAATTCCTGTGCACTGGAACCGTTTTGAACCGGTGCATTTTGAGAAACATAACAAAACCCAAGAAAAAATGTTTTTTTCAAAAGTGTATTTTTTTAATAATTTTTAAACGACTTTACCGATCGATTCCAAAAACTAATTAGCTCTTGACGTTCAGAAACGACGTCAAAATCGGACAGTACGTTCGTGAAATAAGAATTTCAACTCAAATATTTCCTACTCTTTTTCATAAAATTTTTTTTTTATGTGATCAATATTTATAATAAAATTACCAATTTTTATAATGAAATAAAATGTTATGAAATTCATGGTTTTACTTTTGAAACCAGTAAATGGGTAACCCGTTATTATTTAAACTCATATTGTGATGATAAAGATGTTGAATCATGACGCTGTATGTTGAAAGTGTTAAACAAAATCAAACAAAACCAGCCAAGTAACCGAACAATATCCTCACCCAGTGTATACCACTAAATACACTCTTGGTAAGTAAGTGAGTATGAGTGAGTGTACTTTTCATATAACAACAATATATGAGTTAAATTTAATATCAAAAACTTAAAGATTGTACCACATTTAATGAAATTTTGCTGATGCTTTCCAGTCCTGTAGTGTCGCTTATAACAATAAATATTTTGACACTTGAGTAACGTTTTTTTTTCATCTTTTATTATTTTCATAACATATAAAATTTTATTAAATTAAAAAAGAGAAAAAAAAGTTTTTCCATTTCATGTTAATGAAACAATTTTCATTTTATGTTTTATATTTTGTGCTTAAAAAAATTTATTTAATTATTTCGTTTGATAGTTAACAACAACATAAATGAACAATTACTTGTATTAGGGAAAAAGCAATATGCAAACATTTTTGTAACATATTATTATCTAATAAAGTATAAAATTTTATGAAAACTTCTAAAACTTTTCCGAAATATTTGCTAAAAAGTTAATAGTCAACCACAAAATGAAAATGTTTATTTTAAACTTGTGCCACAAATTAAATTAATCGTGAAAAACTCAACACGATAGCGTACAGTTTCAAACTGCTTTTCATAGTAAAATATCTACTCGTACAAAACAAATTAAATTTTCAACGTATTTTTTATGAACACATTCTCGTGCATATGCCACACATACAAGTGCAACGAAATAACATCACAAGTAGACGTTTAAATTTTATGCAGGCGAATGAAAAATATTGAAAAGTTGGTGAAATTGATATTCTTTGCTTTTAATTTTAATTAATTTTGTTCTTATTTTCTTTAATCGTTGCGATTCAATTATTCATATACACATCAGCTATTTCTGAAAATTTCTCTCGACGGACAGAAATTTGGTAAAATTAATCTATTCATGGCATTAGGATGTGGGTCAGTAACTGGAAGAAGTTTACTGTGATTTTAGGTTTTAAGAAACTATTTCTGCTTATCTAAAAATATTTCAATATAAAATAGAACATTGTTCTGCTCTGTTGTGAAAGTTAGTTAATTAAACTGTGATTGATTTGTCCCTGTTACTTATCAGAATTGTCATGATCTTCTGAATTTAAAATAAATCTTAGCTGAATTCTAAATAGAACAAAAAAAAAAGAATAAAATCAAAGAATATCAGTTTGAAAGTATTGCAGATATTCGGCCATGTGATGGAAATCGCTTATCGCATGAATCGCTTTTCGATTTGAAGTCACAAAATTGGTGTGCTGGAGTTCGTAATCGCTCAAAATCGTTCAAAAGAAATTGGCGTTTTTCAAGTCGCATGTGATTCGACAATCGTGCGATTCAGAGCACATACATGATTAACACAGGGTGTCCGCCGGGAAGGTATACTAGTCTGTTGTTTATAATAATTATATGAAAGAGAATGCTTATTGATAAATGTTTTATTTAATGTCGGTAATTATGTATGGAATACAATATCAGATAAATGTCTGGCTCTGTTAGCCTTACAAATGCGAGCCCTTTGGAGCACATTTTGCATTACATTCTCACAGATTTCACGCGGTATGTCATTAATTTCATCACGATTATTTTGTTTGAGTTGCTCAAGCGTTTCTGGTTTGTTTGCATAAACGTTGCTTTTCAGATATCCCCACAAAAAGAAGTCCGGAGCGGTCAAATACGTTGGTTTATCGAATATTTTTCTATAATAAATTTGCCACGTGTCTACTTTCCGACTGCCAAATATGACTTGTCAAGACTAATATTTACCAAAATGGCGGCAAAACAAAGTAGTATGCCTTCTCGGCGGATACCCTGTACTAGGAATTTAAACACAAATTAAACAATCGTTACGAAAGTAACAAATTTGTATTATTTAGTTACCTTAAGCCGTCTTTTTACCTTTTCCGATTTCTAAAACTATTTTTTATTTCTTTAGCAAATACCAAATATGTTAATTTATAAGCAAAAAAAAATATATTTAGCATTTTATGTAAGAAAAAAGATTCAATTGTCCAACCCTGGAATCGTCTTTTTTATACTTTTTTAAGTTTTAAATACCAATTATATTTTCCCTGATGTCGAAAATAGGTTTAATTACTAAGAAACCAAAATTAGTAACCTATTTGGTTACAAAAAAAAGTTCGTTTATCCAACCCTGTAATCAATTTTTTTATATTTTTAATACCAATTAAATTCTTAATGATGCATAATATAGTATTAATTAACAAAAAATTAAAATTGTTTAACCTTTTTTTTGGTCACTTTCATGTAGCAAAAAATATGTATTTCAATTGCCCAACCCTGGGATAAAAATTTTAAACCAATTTTATTCCTCCTGAATTGCAAAACAGTTTTATTTGGTAAAAATAAAACATGCGTGGTATTTTTGGTAACTTTTGTGTACCGAACATAAGCAAAAAATCAATTTTCCAATCAAGAAGCGAATATTAAAATATTTTTCTTTAACCATCAATTAAAATTTTTAACCTTTTGTAACACTTTAATGTACCACAAAATATTTCAGTTGTCCAACACTGGAATCGAAATTTTAATATACTTACATTTAAATAAAAATTTTAATTCTCGAATCATAATATAGTTTGAATAAGTTAAAAAACCCTCTCGTGCTTCGTTGGTTACTTATATATACTTTTAGGCGTTTTCCTAAATTTAATAAATGTGGCAAATAAAACAATTTGATTTTTGCTAAGCTTGGCACAAGCCTGACTAGATTTTATTTAAAAGCAATTGGGTTTGTATAGCGAAATACACGTGTTTGTGTTTCAAACGATGTTTCGAGACAGAGAATGATGATATTGAATTCTTCTTATTTATTTCATTTCTTTATGGTGTTTTCTTTATGTTCTATTCTTACGACTTTTTGCGCAGTGCCCGTTAACTTTAACAGAGTTGCTTAATTGCATATTACTTTGATACGCAAATACATATACGATGGTCGCCACATTCTAAAGAAAATTTCCATTGCCCTACAACGGCGAAGAACTATAAATTTTTTGATTTTTAATATCAATTTAGCATAAAATGGATTTATTTAACAAATATACAAAAAATAATTCGTTTTTGCTAGTTAATTTTGTGGCCACAAATAGGTGTAAGCTTCCCAGCTCTAGAACCACTCTATTTAAGTTAATTAAGTTAATTAACAGTCCAAGAATGAAATCTCTAGCTCTTCTAGGGCTTGCGAAAATCAATTTCGCGTACAGATAAACGGGCAGACTGACTGACGGACTTCGGTTATTCGTCTTCCCTATTTATAAGTATCCAGAATATATACTTTATGGAGTCCTTCATCCTATATATATTCCTATATATCCTACATATATCCTTTCACCTTCTTGTGAAGGGTATAAGAAGTTGAAGTAAAATATGATATTTTTGTAATAAAAGTCCCCTGACAAATGATTTTTCACAATTATTTCTGTAATCCTAAAAAACCTATTTTTTATTCAAGTTACTAAATTAATTAACATCTATGCTTTTTGCTATTGATGTCCAGCAGCAGTAGAAAAAGAGTTGCATCATCAATGCAATTTGTTACATATAATTACTTTAATTACTTAGACAATTTAACTAACAAATATAATAAATTCATATCTATTGAATGACAATTAAAATTTTTGCTCATTTAGCATTTTTTGCCCTCATCAGTGATTGAAATAATTTTAGTTTTTGTTTAAATTCTATAGAATTCCTGCGGTTAAGTATTGTTTGAAACTAATGAATAAATAAATAAATTACATGTAAATTATTGTACATGTAAAGTTATTTATTTGAAAATAAATAATGAAAAACTATTATTGTTTTCTGGCATAATCCAGTTTAAATAGAAATGCTGAAAATTAGAAAATTGTAATTAGAAAAAAAAGAAAATAATATAATTATGTGAAAAATATTTAAATATGCAAAATAGTTGAAGAGGTATTCAGTCTTTTTCAACTATTTTTTTTTTTTTGTAAAGAAATCAAACATCAGAGATGCAGATCATAACTTTCGAAATTATATCATGAATGAACTAGCCCTAAATATATATATATATATATATCCCATATTATACCCTCAAATTATTCTTTATTTTCGCATTCAAAAAGAGTTAAAGAATTAAATATCTACTCACATAAATTCATAAGATGTAAGCAAATAGGATCCTCTATCTATTACAAACAAATAGTAACAAAAGAAGCCTTCCTCAAAATGCATAGGAAATTAAGTTGCTTCCGCATTCGGAAGAAATTATTTGTGTCAAATTAAGCCCCTTGCCCTGTTTTTATTTCAATAAAACTATTAACCTTTACATGTAAGATTTTCACGTTAAAGATATGTTCTTGTGAAAAAACTAACAAAACAAAACACAATTTTTCTCTTTATTAGTGAATAAATATTAAGAATAAACATGAAAGGAGCACATGTTCGCGTAGACGGGCAGATAAATAATCATCCTA
The DNA here is from genome assembly GCA_951800035.1 of Linnaemya tessellans. Taxonomy (NCBI): domain Eukaryota; kingdom Metazoa; phylum Arthropoda; class Insecta; order Diptera; family Tachinidae; genus Linnaemya; species Linnaemya tessellans. Next base: position 29,415,483 of record OX637534.1, read on the forward strand.
AGATGCAATTCTATTACGTCTAGAGATCTGACATCTGGATATATCATGAACAGTTGGGTTGTGGCAAAAACGTTAAAAGGAGTTTACAACAACAGCGACAAACATCTAAACACGGTTTATTTTCTTCCTATTGCATTCTATTAAATAGATATTGAGATATTCTTTCCAAACAACTGTTACTAGGAGCATTTGGATCTCATATATATCGAGTTAAACAAATTACAGTTCACATATTATCTTTAATGGACGACATTGTCCTATCGCAACGGCACTCAGAATTCATCTTTGAATTAAAAGAAATATAAATTATATAACAAAATATCCCTTTTTGTCAAGTGGACGTAATAACTATTTTATTAAATCTTGGAAACAACTCCAGTGTATTAAGAATCTTGAAAGCTATTGAAATTTTCTATGGGCGTTAAGAGTAGCAAAGAAGAAATTTTTGCCACTTCAATTTAATTTTAATCATGCTGATATTTTAGCATAAAGTTCAAAATTAACTAATAATACTATTTCAAATTTTAACTTAAATGAATGAGAAGTTTAAAGTCATAAGAAGAACTCAATGACATGATTCCCTTTTAGTACACTAAAAAAAAATTATAGGGTAGATAATTGGAGGGAATGATAAAATTGTCATTCCGTGTGTAAAGTAGCAAAATATCACTTTAAGACACCATAAATTATATAAAGGGTGTTTTTTATAGAGTGATAACACTTTGAGTTGTTATCACTGCTTTATTTGACAGCTGATAGTTGCTTTTTGTTTAGTTTGCTTTGACATTTCATTATGAATCGACTTACACCAGAGCAACGCGTGCAAATTGTGGACATTTTTAAACAAAATAATTTTTCTATTCGTCAAACTCATCGTGCACTTCTTCCATTTTATGGCGTTCATAATCGTCCTTCGAAGAACAATAGAGCGTTTTCGAACCACATTTACCGTTACTGATAATGTGCATCGCGTGAGACGCCAAACAGTGCTCACTGAAAATGCTGTAGCCTCTGTACAGGAAAGCATTGAAGATAATCCTCATCAATCAATTCGTCGCCGTCCTCAGCAACTGGGATTGTGTCCTTCCACTTTAGGGACGATTTTTTTAGTTGTTGAAAGTTGGTGTTCCAGATTGAGCCTTGTACGTGCCAGCCGTGGCGCCCACATGGCCGAAATCATATTTAAACATTAATTTCATAAAATTTTCTTTCCAATAAAGACCGTTTCATTGATATCAAAAATATGTTTTATATAATTCAAACTCGTATCGCTCTATAAAAAACTCCCGATATATTCTTGATCAGCGATGAAATCTAAAACCATCTAACCATGTCCGTCCATCAATCCGTTCGTACGTGGAAATCACGTTTCAGTCGAAACGAAAAGAGCCAGACCTTTGAAACTTGATACAAATATATCTTGAAGGATAGCACAGATCAAGTTCATAAATGGGCTGAATCGGGGCAGAAGAAAAAAGTTTCCCTAAGTAGAACTAAACCAACTTGTAAAAAACAACTTAACTTTTGTTTTTAATTTTGTGAAGCAACCCCTCCACCCACTTTTGCAACTTGAACGACCCTATCAAAAAAATTTTTTTCTACACTTAATTACCTTAAAAATTTACTTTTTAAGTTTTGACTACGGTGCTTCGTGGATTGACCATGTCAAAGTGAATTTTAAAATTGGGCACAGATGTGTCTTAAAGGAACACTGACCACGCGGGTTAAACATTTTTAATTTACCTCCGTCCCTTTTTGAGCGCGTTGATGAAAAATATTAACTACAACAAGTAAAAACGTTATATTCGACCGGCTCGAATCTCAAATACCCTACAAATAAGTATGAAAAATTTTAAATTTTTAATCTCTATTTTGACAGAGTCATTCCGGGAAAGGCCGTGGGGGAAACGTTTCACCTCGGCAAGATCAGAGAACATCTCAGCTTCTTATAGACTTAAGGAATAAAAATGATTCA